>CM059601.1:275861466-277111466 GCA_030412105.1 Cyclura pinguis | reverse complement strand
TTGATGGTGTGTATTCTTGAAAAACAGCCAGCCATTTGAATGGTATTTGCAATTAGAGAAGTTATTTTATGTATTCATATATAGTCTATGTCAGGAGAGCTGGAAGCCAAATGTGTGCATTTTTATTGTTGTTTAGTACCCCTATTCGTTCTTGGTATTTCTTCTTCTTCTTCTTCTTCTTCTTCTTCTTCTTCTTCTTCTTCTTTGCTTTTCTTGTTTGCTATTTGATGTACCTTTTTATGTTTTATTCCTATGTTGTTTGAAAATTCTTAATAAACTTACATTAAAAAAAAAAGATGTGTAGCCTAAACTTGCAGGAGTAGTATACGGAAAGCTTAAACTCAGAATGAGCTGAGACTGATAAGGCAAGCCAGGAGCAACAAAAAGGGTTTTTCAGATACGTTCAAGGCAAGAGAATCACCAATGAAACAGTGGGGCTGCTGTTCAACAAGGACAGTAAAATGTTAACAAATCGCAATGAAAAGGCATACTCTTCAATACTGATTTTTACTTCATCCCCCCCCCCCCCCAAAAAAAGAGATCTGAGCACTTACATGGAGCAGTGGAGACCTTGGCAAGGGGCCCAAGTTGCAAATCAACATTGAATGGGAGTTAGTTAGAAATCCCCTAGCTAACATAAATGAGTTCAAATCTGCAGATGAGCTACATCCCAGAGTACTGAAGGAGCTTGCTGATGTGCTCTCTGAACTACTAGCCATCATTTTTGAGAAATCTTTGAGAACAGGTGGAGAGCCAAATGACTGGGGAAGGACAAACAATGCCCCTCTCTTCAAAAAAAAGTGCAGTAAAAAAGACTACAGACTAGTCAACCCGATCTCAATACCAGAAAAAATATTAGAACAGACTATGCAGGAGTCTCTCTGCCAGTATCTTTTTTTAAAAAGTCTTTTTATTAAACAAAACCAAAAAAGAAAAAAAGAGAAGAGAATATATCACAAAAAAGAAAAAAATATAAAGTTTGACATAATCTGTAACATACATCATACAATAATGTATAGCCACTTAAACATATAGTATACATAATACACGAGTAACATACCTCCACATAATACACATAAGGCTTACAATAACCTGACACTACAAAACACTCTTACTAATTGTTAATGTTAATTGTTAATTGTCTGTTGCATGTATAGATTTCTAGGTTAAGTTAGTCTTTAGATGATATTTGTATAAGCAGGATTCTATGTCGTCATGAATGTTAGTTTAGTAACCTTAGCTAGTATCTTGATGACAATGGAGCAATCAAAAGGAGCCAGCATGGAATAAATCTTGAACAAATCAAGAACAAATCCTGCTAAACTAACCAAATGTGTGTGTGTGTGTGTATGTGTAAAAGCACTAGTTTAATATGTGATGGAATACTGCGGGTGTCATTTATCTGGATTTCACCAAAGCACTTGATAAGTTACCTCATAATATTTTCATTAGTGAACTGATTAAATATGGAATAAATGGGAACACTGTCAGATGGATCCATAGCTGGTTGGAAAACCATGATCAAAAAGTAGTCATCAGTGGCTGTGCTTCAAACTGGAAGGAGGTCTTTGAGCTGAGTACTTCAGAGTTCTGTTCTTAGGCCATTACTCAAGAACATTTTTATCAATGGCTTAGATGATGGGGTGGAGGGAAGTCTTATCAAGTCTGCAGATGATACAAAATTGGAAGAGGTGGCTACCCATTAGAATACCAGAACAGAATCTGAAAGGTTTTTGATAACCTAGAAAACTGGGCAGAAATTAATAAAATGAAATTCAACAGAAACAAATGCAAAATTCTACATCTAGGCCACAAAAAACAAATGAACAGGTATGGGATGGAAGATATATGGCTCAGTAGTAGTACATATGAAAAGGACTTTGGGATTATTGTTGACCCTAAACCAAACATGAGTCAGCAGCATGATGCTGCAGCAAAAAAAGTGAATGCTATTTTAGCCTGCAGTAATAGAAACATAGTTTTCAAGTGACGAGAAGTAACAGTCTCGCTATATTCTGCACTGCTCAGTCTTCATCTGGAACACTGTCTTCTGTTCTGGGTGCCTCTTTTTAAGAGGATATCGACAAGTAGGAGCAGTTTCAGAGAAGGGCAACAAGAATGACAAGAGGTATGAAGAAGAAAATGTATTAGGAAAGTTTGAAGGAGCTGGGCATGTTCAGCCTGGGGAAGACAAGACTGAAGGGTGAAATGATTGCCTTCTTTAAATCCTCCAAGACCTGTCCCAGAGAGGAGGGGGCAGGCTTGTTCTCTCCTGCCCCAGAGGGTAGAATAAAGTCTAATGGTTTGAAGTTTTAAGAGAGTAAATTCTGATTGATCATTGGAAGGAACTTCTTGGTAGCAAGAGTAATTTGGCAAGGGAACCAATTGTATAGAGAGGTGATGGGGCCTCCTTCTCTCAATGTGTTTAGAAAGATCCTGGATAGCTGCCTGCTAGAGAAGCTTTAGCTGGAGATCCTGCGTTGAGAAGGGGGTCAGACTCCATGGCCAATGAGACCCCTTCCAATTCTATGACTCCATGATTCCTGTGGTGAAAAATCTGGACTGGTTCCTAATTAGACAGAAAGTGATGTTCAACCTCTGAGTTGTTTCCTTTTGGAAGACAGCCCTCCCCTGTGCCTAAAATGGCACAGAGGGAACATGGCATAATTTTCTCCCACATTTCAAGGAGCATTTTGGGGCAATTGGGGGTGGGTGGGGGCACGAAATAGTCCTGGTGTCACCTGTGGCCCATGGCTCAGATTTTCCTCACCCCAGGCTGTGTGCAGCGTCCAGATCTACCTGGATGCTCTCACAGTTTCTCAAAAACCCAGAAAAAAAGCTAGCAAAGAAGGAGACTTGTCACTACTGGAAGACTTCAGGAGTAGAACTCTTATCTCTGTTTAGTCTTCTTGCACAATTTTGCAGTCAGAAAATGTTCTTTTTGAAAAATCAGAATTGGACTTCTGGACACTTCTCATACCCTCCAACTTTTCTGATGTGGGAGGGACATTCCTAATTAATCCTCTGTCTTCCCACTTTTTTTTCCCCAGCTGCTTTTAAAATGTCCTAATTTTTCTCTCTTCAACCTACTTTTTTCCTGACCTTATTTCAGTTGCTGCAAATTGTGTTCAAAGTGCAAAAAAAGTTATCACTCAGTTAATTCAGAGAGGGGAGAAGAGAGGACAGATGAAATCTTTCCCTTCCCGGTAGGCTCAGGCGAAAGCAAACTGCTTCATCCTCTCCTAGCTTGTGTGTTTTTCTTCATTAATAACTTTTGCCATCTTCATGTTGCTAGGCTGCACGTCTCTCACTTTCCATCTATCAAATATTGAAGGATATGGATGCAATTTTGTTTTATTTGCATACTTTGCAGGGTTGGTACATAAAATTTGGCTTCTAGTTCTATCTGCAATTTTTTCCACCTCTGATCAATGGAATTAACAAATTACTGTCAGGACAGTGAGTGATGGCAGACAAATACAATGAGACAAGGATAAACATGCAAAAACACTCCTTCTCCGCACTGTGATAAAGTGGCTAACTCTTTTTATTGGTTCTGTTCCTATAACTGTCACTTAGAAATTATGCAGGTTAAAGCCTTTTCTGGCTTAGAGATAAGGGGTTGAAAGACTTGGCCTGCTTAGTTTCTGCATGTCAGGCTGCTATCAACAGCACAGGAGTAGGGCCTGTAAAAAAAAAATAGCCATGCATAAAAGGCAGATCTGCTAAACTGTGTATGTGTGTGTGTCTCTTGTGCTTTCAAGTCATTTCTGACTTATGGCAACCTTAAGGTAAAGCTATCACCGGGATTTCTTGGCAAGATTTGCTTAGAGGGGGTTTGCCTTTGTCTTCCTTTGTAGCTGAGAAAGTGACTTGCCCAAGGTCACTTAGGGTTTTCCATGGCTGAAGTGAGGCTTTGAACCCTGGTATCCAGATTTAGCAGGGACAATCCTGATTAATCCTCGGCCATCCCACTGTTCCAGCCGCTTTAAAAATGTCTCATTTTCTCACTTCTCCTCCCATTTTCCCCCTTTGTTCTTGGTTGACTTCAGTTGCTGCAGTCTTGTTCAAAATGCAAAAGCACACTGCGCTCAACTCAGCAAGTGGGAGAAGAGAGGTGAAATCTTTGTGTTCTCTGCAGTGATGTAGACTCGAGTCGATACACTCAGACTCAAGTCAGACTTAAGTCACTTTAGTGACTGGACTTGGACTTGACTTGGCAAAAATTACACACTGACTCAACTTGACTTGAGACTTGCATAATTTTAGTGACTGACTCGGTTCAGCAACGTAACACATTCATCCAGAAACCTTACATCTTACTGGTCACATGACAATCTGGCTCAAGCCCAAAGTGTGGGCACATTTCTTACAGGGAACAGCAAATGGGTTAGGCAATGGGCTTGAGGTAGGCTTGAGGTCTGGTCAGCACCCTGTCCCTGGTACATATGGGAGGAGCTTTCTAAAACTTTTCCTAAAAGCAGAAAGCAAGACTCATGCCCAGAGTGGCAAGGCGTGTATCTTAGAAGGGAACAGCAAAGGTGTTAGGCAATGGGCTTGAGGAGGAAGAATCCTAAAGCTCTTGAAGCTTCAATAATGGGCAATAAAAAGGATCCTATTCGCCACTTCTAAAAAAGCCTCCAGCTTTGCAAATGGGGAGTAAGACAGATCCTATTCCTCACTTCTGAAGCTGCAGATGGCAAAATCACAAAAGTAGAGGACCAATTCTACTTTAATTGTTAAAACTGACTTTATTTGACTCTGTCCAGAAATTCTGGCATACAGGTTGGGGTATAAAGTTGGCTCCCAGACTTGAGACTTGACTTGAAAGTATCTTGTAAGGACTTGAGACTCGACTTGAGACTTGAAGGTAGAGACTTAAGACTTGGAGTAAAAGACTTAAGTATGTCACTGGTTCTCTGTAGGCTCAGCCAAAAGCAATCTCCTAGCTTGTGTGTTCCTCTTCCTGATTAATAATCTTTGCCCTCTTATTCACTTTCTGATGTTGCTTGGCCACGTGTCCCTGTTTTCATCTGTGAAATGTTGGAGGGCATGGGACTACAACTCCCAGAAACCTCCAGTCACCTGGAGCTATCCAAGTATCCAGTCAACTGGTGCCTGACTGGGAAAACACCTCCCAGAATGCTCTTTTGCTTGAGGCTGCTTATATGATTAATAAAACAGACTTCTCTGACACAGCTGGAAAATGTCTCTAAAAGTACACTAACAGGACTAGCAGACATAATATTACTATTAACTTTTACTTGCTTCAGTTTGGTTGTTTGGACTGGATTTGCTAAAATTCCCATGACTGATCTTCCCCTCCTGCTCTTTCGAGAATGCTAAAAACATAATTCCTTTGGAAATTGCTTTCTCCTTCAATTATGTCTGCAGAGCTCTCCCTAACAGCTTGGTTCTCTAATTTGAAAATCTGTCAGTCTTTGTGAAGCTATGCCTTGTTTGGGTGGACATTTCATTCCAAAATACCAGATGAGTCCTTAAGTTTTGAAATAGTAGATTCATCATGTTCAGAATGTTATTCTAGTTTGAAAAGTTAGATTTGCATGCTATGGTATGTGCCAAAATGAATCCTTAGTTTTACTAAAGGATTTTGATTCACATCTGTTTTGTCTTGGGTATAACTGTACAAAGAACAATATTTTGGTCATGATCTGTTCACAAGGGGCATGATCCTGCCAAAATTAAATAGTTAAAAGCCCCACTGATTTTCAATGGGAGAGTGTTAAACACACATTTGCAAATTGGTGGGATTTACAATGTCCATTTTAGCTGGATCCTGCCCAAGGATTGTGGAGTCAGGTCAACAATACTGAATTCACTATCATATATTGAAGTATATGAAAATGATAATTTCTTTAAATTGTTCATTTAAATGTAAAATTGCCTTCCAAAAAACTGGATTGTTCTTATCCCTCAATAGCAGCTCCCGCTATAAATAGTAGACTAAAAGGAAGATGTTTTTTCCTGGTGATAGGAGAAGTTTCGCTTGCTGTGTTTTTGTGCATGTATATCTACTATATATCCTTCAACTGGCCCAAACTGACAGGGAGGATTGATCCTTTGGCCACTTCCACACTACACTGTTATGGTGCTATTATTCCATTTTCAACACCCTATGGAACCCTGGGATTTGCAGTTTAGGGAGGGGCATTTAGGATTCTTAGCCAGAGAGCTCTTTGGCTTCAGTAAACTACAAACCCCAGAATTCCACAGGATGTTGAAAGTGGAATAATAACACTATAATAGTGTGGAAATGGCCTTTGTAGTCCTGCTGTCTTAGCAAAGTGCACTCAGTGAATTCAACAGGAGAGAAGAGGAGAGGGGTCTTGCTCTTCCCAGTAGGCTCAGGCAAAGGCAAACTGCTGCAGCTGCTCTGAGTGTGTGTGTGTTCTTCCTCATTAGTAACTTTTTGCCACCTTGACTGCGTTCTGAGGTTGCTTGGCCATATGTGTCCCTGTTTTCATCTGTGAAATGTTGGAGGGTATGCCATTCAAAAGCGTAAGTGTGAGACTTGTTAAAAATGCTGACAACCTGGGGCCTCTGTCAATTTATGGACTGGTTCTATGCCCAAGAGGTGTGAAAAGTTTCCCAAGAGAATAGAATAACACCTGGTTGTGTTCAGAGACATCAGGCTACTAGTCTTTCCATATGAGTTAATATAAAACATGCTTTAACTGAGTATAACACACAAATTTGCATGCTTTCGCTCTTGGGTGCAGTCAAAGAACTCACTTGAAATCCAGAGGTACACTCTGGTCATGTTAATGAAACAAAGCAGCCTTTAAGCCTGTGTAACCAGCTTGTTCAGCTGGGTTTTATGGTTGCTGTGCATCACTGGATCAGTGCAAAGCACCTGGAGCACAGCAGTGAAAGTTTACAGCTTTTTTCTCTCGTATACAACCTACCAAAGCACAGTTACAGAAGAACACTTGCTCCAGGGCATCTTGGACCCAAAGCAGTTTGACTGGCACTTCTGGTTTTCAGCTGAGAGCATTTTGGTAGATAAGCCATGCTGTGTTGTAGTTGATACAGGATCTTCAAAGTCAAAGCTCAAGGACTTTGGATTAGCAAGAATAATAATGTCATCTTTCACCCCTGCTCAGACCCCATCATTCTCCATGAGCTGCGCTGCAAGCTGCGTAGAAGCTGGTAAGAGAAGAGAGATTTTCCCCGTTACAATACTTTATTATAAGCTATCCATGTTGCACTGGAAAGAATTTGGGAGTGTCTTGCTCTGCAATTCGCAATTTATATGCACTGGCTTTTCACAACACCAGCTCCTGGCAGAAGTAAGAACTACTGGAACTGGTTTGTGGATATGGAACAATGGAACTGCCTGTATCTTTGGATCCTGAAGTGGAAGTCTTCATCATCATACCCACTCAGCTGTGGGGTGTGGAAAGGATGAACACCTGCAGCTACTACAGCTACTACATAGGACTTACCCATAGAGATGCAGAAGTAAGCTGACCCACTAATTGTGTCCAAGAGGATCCAGTTACTGGAAGATGTTTTATATGGAAGGTCACCTAGCCCAAGATGTTCTATTCTTCACTGGCAGTGGGTTTCCAGAGTGTGGACAATGTTGTGATAATGTTTGGAAGGTGTCTGCAACTCTTGTAACTTTCCCCCTGAGGACTCAGATGAGGAGGAGCTGCAGCTCCCTCTGAATTTAAGGAGATGGTGACTGGAGCAGTAGGGGATCCTGCTTCCTAGCAGGACTGCAGACACTGAAGACGACATGCCCACATCCTTCACTGAGAGACAGAGGCAAGAATGTCATGCCCAGCACTGGTTATATAATAAATGCTGACCTAAATAGCACTAAAGAGGCAGCTCTGGCCTTGAAGGAGCTGCTGATAAATATCCTGGCAGTTTTCTTCTTGCCTTAGTTCTGACAACTGTCTTATCTGGTCGACTGGTAGTACTCTCTTGCTTTCTTCTTTTGTCTTGACCTTGGGCTGGCTACATTTTGGACTACTCTGTTTACTCTTTGTTGACTCCTGTACCTGGACCTCCAACCTGCTGATATGACCTCTGCACTATGTCCAGACCACCTATGTGCTTCTACCTTCATACTGCTCAGCTAAGTCATGACTGACCTGGACTGGAGTGACTACTTGACTGTGCCTATATACCAACAACCCGCTGTCTAGAGCACTTGCTGACAAGTGTTCAGGACAGCCACCACTACCAGTATAATAATGTATCAACAAGACAAAGACACTTCTCTACCATACAAGTGTTTGCCTGCTTATCTGTGCTTGGCTGCACAACTGGCATCCACTTTTATCCCTGTAACTATGCTTTATGTTAGGGGTGTAGAACTGTTCAGGATTCAGGAGCTGTGTTGGTCCTTCCAGGGAACCTTAAAAAACTGAACCCTTGTCAAATACATATAAAGAGAGAGAAAGATTGAGAGAGAGGGAAGAAAACCGTTTAACACTTTCTAACATTCTCTAGGGGGCATTTGGCAGGAACAGAGTAGCTAGCAGTACAAAGTGGAAAGGAAAAGGAGAACAATGTTTGTTGCCTGAAAGTCATCGGAGATAACATAAATATAATCATATAAGAGAAGCTGTCATTCTAGAAGTGGCTCAGATGGAATGTCATAAGATGGGACATTCAGTTATTTCTGGAAGGAAAGAGGTCTCGATGCTGTAGGTTCTGACCTCTTTCTTTCCCCCATACCCAGTGTTTTCCATTTAGAGTTTTAGAATATGTCAGGGAAACTTGTAGTGAAGAATTTAGAATGCAATTTACCATGTGTGTTTGAACAATGACAGGAACTAACTTATCAAAATCAGTTTGTCAATTCAGTTGAAAATTTTCTGCAAAAAAAACAACAAAACACGTTGAGAGAGAGTTATATTGCTTGTAATGTTGGTTGTGAGGAGACAAGCAGTAAGAGGGTTTGATTTATTGGCAAGGTTAGATGCACTGCAGTAGAATGTTACTTTTTCTATTATATTAAGGGATTTTTATTAATAGATAGTTTTGTTTTTTAGTTGAGACAATCTTATTAATCACTATAATACATAATATAGATAAGGAACTCTAGGGAAGTATAATAAACAATATCCATTCTCTGAGGAGCTGGAAGTAAAATGTGTACTTGTTCTATTCCTCTGTAAATTTTGGGTTGTCTTTGATTTAGTAGTTGTTTGGTAGTTCAGATAGTTGTGTATTAGCTTAATTTAGTTTTGTTTTGTATGGTTAATTGTGTGAATTTCCCCTTATATGTGGTTTTATATTATTTAAAAGTGAGTTAACTTCTTTTAAAAAAGAAAAATTTTTTTGAAGAGAAGGGCCAACTTACTTTTATTTCTTTAATCCAAGTGATTGACTTAAGTTGGAATTGTAGCATTAATGTAATTCTAGAATTAAGAGAGTCCTTCATTTGAAGAAAGGTATTGTATAAACAAAGTAAGTATTTTTCTATAATGAAAGATCTTTCTCCCATAGAGCAGCTTAAAGAGGATTTCAGTGTTGCAATAATAGCAAATACAGCCACTCTGTCTAAATTGAGATTTTAAAAATACTATAGATCCAATTTGGAAGTCACGCTTGCATCTGTGAACCTAATTAAGAATTTCGTCATTAGGTGGTTTAATAAATACATATGGTTGTTGGGACTTTTTATTGTAATTAGGATAAGATTTGTTCATGATTAGATTGATTGGTTTATACTCAAATAAACTATTATTTATTTAGTTAATTGCAAAGGTAACAGATTTTATACCAATTGAGGGCAGTTTGGAACGGGGTGGTGGTCTTTTTTGAATTCAGATGGTGCTTCTGTTTTCTACACTGGACACCAAATAGAGACTTCTAATCTGTCCCAGAAAACTGAATTTTAGCACTCTTATAGAATCACAGAGTCATAGAGTTGGAAGATACCACAATGGCCATTGAATTCAACCCCCAGCCATGCAGGCACACATACTCAAAGCAGTTAAATATGGGATTTTTCCTTGCATCCTTAGGGGAATCAGTAAGGAAGGGTGAGGATAAGCAGATGATATTATAAGGGAGTGAGAAAGAGAAAGCAAAAGAAAGATTTTTAGTGGCGCAGATGAGAAATGGGGTTTTCAAATATTCATGCATCTGTTTCATAATCTCAGACAGGGATGATGTCTGTGTGTAAATCACAAAGGCATTTTTCAGCTTCATTTCGAAGGCTTTTAGCAGAGTCATTTAATGTAAATCTGCACAGCAATTTAACAGAAATGTAAGAGTTAATTTATCCCCTTCTAATACAAATGCAATTTATCAAAGTGACTAATAATTTCTTATTAACTTCTCTAACTCTGAATTCTGGCCTTAGTCTTATCCACTGAATGCAAGAGTAGCTAATGCTGTGCTCAGCGAAGGCATTCACGTGTTCATCATGGTAGTGTGAGTTCTACAAAATGTTTCAATAATAAAACAGGAACTTTCAACATTAGACTGTTGCTATTTGTGTAGATACATTTTAGAATTCTGAATAATCTCTTATTTTGAAGAGAGCTCTATTTATATCACTTGTCGATCAAAACATTTTGCAAGCCTGCCCAGGAAGACAGTGAATAATATTGATGGGGGTACATGAATTTCAGTGTTTGTTTTTAATATTTCTCACAGGAAAACTCTTCAGAGAGAGATTTTGCAGCCAAAACAATATGGGAAGTGGTAACTTAGGTCCCAAATGGAGGAACCACTGCCAGATACTCAGTTCCTTAGTTACTTTGGCCCCATAAACACATCTCTGGGGGGGTTGTTTTTTTCACTTGAAGCCTGGGAAAACTGTACATACAAACAACAAGGGACTGGGAGTTGTTCACGGAGTTTTGTTCAGGACAAAAAATACACTGTGTAGTCCTGTTCAGACATTTTGACCCTACATAATGCATCCTGACGTAGCCACTATTGATATATGCAAGGCAGGCTTCTGAAAAAAGCAATATTCAAAAAGTTTTCCCCCCACTTAGGAAAGTCACCTTCATTTGTGGAACGTAACAAAAATGACAATGCATCAGGGCAGAGCTGGCACATTCCGTTTCCTCACAGAATCATAAAACTGGAACAGATCACAAGGGCCATCTGGTCTAACCCCCTGTCATGCAGAAATACACAACTAAAGCACTCCTGAAAGATGTCCATTCAATCTCTGTGGGTTCACTGTGGCAAGCGTGGCCACACTTTCTATCAAACCTTAACAGGAACAGCCAGACACAATTGTACAAAACAATAAACAAGTAGAAGTTTATGAATAGACAATTAGAACATGCATTAACCACTGAAGTTTTTAATCACAGTTCCCCCAAACCCTGTTCAGTTCTTCCTCCTGGCTGACTTTCCTATCTCTATTATAGTTTTTTTTGCTCTCTCTATGCCAACTTTCCCCTATTTGGTTTCTGTGGCTTCCACAGGACAGATAAGTCCAGGATTATGTAATGATCATGTGTCATTGATGGGGAAATCTGTCAATGATTTAATCTGTGATCATGCTACCTGGGGACAGGAAAAGGATGGGACCATGACAACATCATGCAGAAGCAGTGTTGCAGTTCCATCCTTCTCCCATCCCCACTGCAGGATGGGAGAGTGCGGTGGAAAGGGCCAGAAAGTGAGGATAAGGGCAGCCAAGGAGGTTGAAGCATGAGAAAACTTATCTGTAATACTGATCAGTGACTAAATCTGGGCATGGCATAATGCTCAGGTGTTGTCTGGTAACTGTTGCACTGGCTAGCGGAAACCATTGCCTCAGGGGCCACGGCATATTTCTTCGCACAACGTTGGAAAAAGTAGTTCTGCTAGTCTTATCCCCCGTTATATTACTGTGAAGCCATAAGAGGATTGGAGAGCCTGGAAGTTTCTTAAAATGAATGGCACCATAAAACATTGAGACATGAAGTAAAATGATAGAATTATAAAAAAAGTAACCTAACCAATCAGTTTTAGAAAAAAATCACTCAAGACTGGAGTGGAACAGGAAAGTGGTATACAGGATAATGACTGTTCTAGGAAGAAGGTGGAATGCACCTGGGAGATTATACAGTCAGTTAAATCACTAAATCAATCTCTATTATGTGGTCAGAGACAAAACGAAAACCAAACAGCCTACAAGGAAACTGGATAACATAAAAATATGGTCAGTTATTATTGGTGCCAAGCACTCACAAAATGAAATGATAGCTCAGTGCCAGAGAAGAGGGTCCTCTGCTGTGATAACCAGAAAGAGAAGATTGCTTCTGTGGAGACAGAGGCCATTTCCGCACTACACTGTTGTAGTGCTATTATTCCACTTTCAACATCCTATGGAATCCTGGAGTTTGCAGTTTAGGGAGGGACACTTAGAATTCTCAGCCAGAGAGCTCTTTGGCCTCAGTAAACTACAAACCACAGAATTCCACAGGATGTTGAAAGTGGAATAACAGCACTACAACAGTGTAGTGCAGAAGTGGCCAGAAAACAGCTAGTTACACAGAAAACTAGTTACAAATAATTAGTTACTTGAGTTGTAATTAGACAAATAATTAGTTACTTGAGTTGTAATTAGACAAATAATTAGTTACTTGAGTTGTAATTAGTAACAATAATGAAGGCATAATAAATTACAACTTTAATTTCATGAGGAATAATGCCAGTTGCTTTGAGAGGTTTGGAATGAATTCATGATCTAAGCCAATTGATTTACTTCTGTGTGCAGTGTGGATTGTTGCTGGGCCAGAAAAAGTGCTTCTGAATAAGTGTTTATGTGTTGATTTCTCTACCCAGATGTGCCCTCATGATCAACATCATCTGTTTTACTTTTATCCTGAAAATGTGGATCTGGAAAAGAAGAACTTCATGCAAAGCGGTGTTTTGGGGTTGCTCTGTGGGTTACCGTTTTCATCATCACTATTATTGTTAATTATACATGCAAAAGGGTGGATTTTGGATGCTTTCAGATTAGTTTCCCATGCTAGCTCCTGAGTAAGTAGTAATCTTTTTTGCTTATAAGCCTATAACTCAGTCCTTTTCATTTTGGGATAGATGCATGTGAAATAGATATTTGCATTGTGCTGCTTTTCAATATTTGTGGGGAGACATGAAAGTGTAGTATAAAATTATTCATGCTGTGGTTCAAGTAGACAGGGAGAACCCCCCCCCCCAATCATAATACTAGGACTTGGAGTCATCTACTGAAGCTGAATGGAATTCACTGCCGTAATATATAGTTGTGTGTACTGTTAACATGTGGAGATCTGGGCCAAGCCAGGGCTGTGATAGTCTGGTCTGCTTTGAATTCTCTCTTCCTAGAGAAGCAGCACCTTTTTTTTTTTTTTTGCCAGCCACTGGGTCCCTCTCCACATTTATATCTCTCTATCGCTTTCCCTAAATCAACATCCTTGTAAATATAGGGCAAGGCATTTTGAGTGTATCCCAGTGATTGTATCACTTGTGGTAGTGTGTACCACCAATCCAGATCAAAGAGGCACGATTTGGTATTATATTTACAAAAAATATAATAACTTCTTTATTGAACAAACTGACAAGGGAAAAGGTAGTTGGCAAATTAAAGATTAGCGAACAGCAAAACGCTGGTATCTCTAACCCAGCAAACACTTCTCCAACTTTTTCACTCTCTTTGACACTCTCCCTCCTCTCTCATCAAACTTTCAGATGGATCTCTCCCTCTCCAAATTCTGTTTCAGTTATTTTTCTGTTAGGCTCATTCCCCCCACTTAGCCCCTTCCTCTGGCTAGCCTGGGTTCCATACTCAACAACCAATCAATTTAAATCCTCTTATTGCTATGCCCCCCCCCCCGGGTTCGTCACAGCTACCAGCTTGGATTGGATAAATTTCTGGATATGAGGAAATCAGCGGGTACTAGTAAGGATGGCTATATACCACTTGTCTTATCCAAAGTGTTATGCTTCTTCTATTACTTGCTGGAGAATGTGGGCTGAAGAGACCACTTGCACTCATATGCTCATGATGGGTTTCCCATAGGCAATTGGTTGGTCACTGTGTAGAGAGAATTTTGGACTAGATCAGCCTTGTGTCTGATTCAGCTTGGTTCTTCTTATATTCAATAGAAATGCAGAAAGGTCATTTTGGAAATGCTTTGTTGGTGCACCAATTTTTTTGTGCTCTGACTTTACTTTTGAGTAAAATGCATAATGGCTGCAAAAAATCCCTCTTAGGGGTTGAATTCACTAACAAACTCTTTGAGCAACTGGTTCTCCTGAGGCAGAATGGGTGCATCTTAAAGGCATAGTTTTCAGTTAAATTTTGCAAGTTTTAAAAACAATTCTGAAAATATCACAATTCTGATATGTCATTGCAGGCGGGTCTGGGCATGCTGTTATGCCATTCTTATTAATCCTATAGATATTTTCCTCTTTTAGTCTAATCTATGTGTGTTTATATTTAATACTGTCTTAGGCTGCTTAGGTATGCTTTGTGTGATAAGCCAGCAGATTATAGCATTTAGACTTTTAAAAAATGCAACTAGAGGAAATTCTTGTAGGGTTTTTTTTTAAAAGAATTCATAACATTACATATTACTTTCAAAAAGCCCTCTAATAAA
Source organism: Cyclura pinguis (assembly GCA_030412105.1). NCBI lineage: Eukaryota > Metazoa > Chordata > Lepidosauria > Squamata > Iguanidae > Cyclura > Cyclura pinguis. The sequence continues at coordinate 277,096,887 of CM059601.1, read as the reverse complement.
GAACTTATTTTTTGCTTAAAACTATAGAAATTACTTTGCTGAAGTAACTTTCTAAGCAATATGGGGCATATGGATCAATGTGTTCCACCTTCTGCCACAGTTTTGAACATCTTGTAGCAATGAATGCCACACGACAGCTGTGTATTTGTATAAAGTGGTTTCTTGCTTCTGAGTAAGACCTCATGCAGCTATATGGTTCCACAGTTCTTCTGTTGTGCAGGAAAATGCTGATGGGAGGTAATTATTTAAGCCTTTCAACTGTTTCACAAAGTTCAACTATGTGTGTAGGGGATATTTTATAAATTTTCATAAATGGAAAAAGTTATGATTAACAGAGAGAGAGAAATCATCACAGTATCTTTGTAAGAAAGGATACACATTTATCGTTGGAAAAAATCCAGTTTTCTTTTTTTTAAAAGACTGCAGGATATTGCTGTGCATAACAATTCACCCCTTATTTATTTTGGAAAAATGACATCTGGAAAATGGGAACAGCTCCAGCTAATTCCCTTACCTTGAAATATCAGTAGACACAAGGGTATTTTGAGATCATGTTCTACTTTTAAAAGGGAGAGAAAAGAACAAATAACATATAGAGTCACATGCCATTTTTTTAAAACTGCCTTCCAATAATGTGAAAGGTCTTCACTGCTTAATGCTATAATCTGGAGGAAATTCAGAGCTCAGGGTGGAATGCTGTACTTAAGAGCTCCCAGAATGCAGGCATTGAGGCTGCTATACCACATCATAAGTATATACAGACCAATGGTATTCTCTTAATATTGAATAAATTATTCATCCTATGGATACTATGGACTGCTAAAAAGACAAATGAGTCCTAGAGCAAATCAAGCCTGGACTCTCACTAGAGATGACTAAACTGAAGCTGTTGCATTTTGGACATATCATGAGATGAAGTGACTCTTTGGAAACGATGATAATGCTTGGTGAAATGAAGGCATTAGGAAATGAGGAAGACCATATGTCAGGTGGTTTGACTCAATCAAGGAAGCCACAGCCCTGAGTTTCCAGGACCTGAGAAGGGCAGTTGATGGCTGAAGATCTGGGCGGTTTCTCATTCATAGGGTTACTATAAGTTGAATTCAGGTTGAATTTGATGGAAAATAACAGCCACAAACAACAAATTGATCTGTGAAGGCATATATATCATTTGATTACGAAATATGAAAACCACCTCCACATAGATGCTGCTCTGTGATGCAAAGTATGTCAATTATATCTGTGGCATTTTATCCGATCTTATCGGATGTTGGCTTTTATCTGATGTTGGCTTTTTCACAGTCTGCAGTTGAATAAGTGCAGTTCTACAAGTGTAACCATTGCACCAGGCAGTTGCGTATTCCTGAGTGGGGTAGAACTATTTTTCAGTGCCTTCAATACACCACTTTTTCATGGGGACTGGAGAGATTTCAATTGTGCATTCTGCATTTAACAGCTACCACTTCACTGTTTAGGATCTTCATCATATACCCAACAGCACCACCTACCATCTCCCATGCCAGGGGGCACTGGATCCAGGTTTTAATTCAAGCTTTGCAGGAACTATCCAAGGTGCTGAACTCTTATCTCCAACATATATGCAAAACCTATCCCCTGAAAGGTTCAGATCCTTGGACACCTTTTTAAAAGTCTAGATAAAACCTGACATAGATTTACCACTCCACTATGATGGAAGCTAACAGATATTGTTGCTTTTGAGTAGATCTTGCACTGTTTGGGTGCAATCTGATAGACTGGACTAGATAACACCCTCTCATTATTTGACATCTACTAAGCCAAGATGCAGATAAGGTTCTCAAATGAGTGCCACTAGCCACCTGCATTCTCAGTCTTCATACATTTTGGGTTACTCATTTAATATGGAGAGGCTGGCAGTTTTTAATTTCTCTTGTGAAAAAGAGCATTGCCAGTCTCTCATGAGAGAGGCAGCAAAGAGACTGTTCTTGAAGAAACCTAATCTAGACACTGCCAGCCATTCCAAGAACTTGATTCCAAAACATCTGGAGGACCATGATGAACAAAAGCTGAAGTCATCAAATTCATCTAAGAACTTTATTTGCGTCATCAAGCATCCATTGTGGAAATTCATTGGCTACAACTGGACCAAATGGTTTTCTGGATGCCTCTGTTGATGGAATTACACTATATGCAGTGTTCACATTGGTGTCTGATATTGGTGACACCATTGGTGCCAATTTTGCTCCAACATTTCTTGCAAATTTATCTCACCACCATGCCACCAGAGGTGTGACAAGTTCACTTTTCAGAGTCACGTTGTTAGAAACCCCCCTTCACTTGAAATAGCTTTCCCGTGAGACAGTGCGAAAATGCAATGGAGGTAGGAAATAATTTCTTTGCCACTCTTATTGTCATAACCCAGGAACTGAACCATGACAGTAGGGTTGAAGTTAAACCCCTTGCTTTTGGATCACCCTCTTCTTGTCCCCTCCAGCATGATGTGCTACATGTGTTGGGAAGGTCCATGGTTATCATGGTGTTCTGAGCTACATCAAATGTAGCTCAGTCCCATTGCAGAAGAACCAGAACAATTATCCGGAGCACCAAGAGATAACTTTGGTTAGCTCAGGAAACTGCTGGGCAGCAAGGTGAATGGTACATCAGCAGCATCCCTAACTTATCTCAATGATCCAGGTAGCAAATGCAAACAAGCTATCACAGCTCACTCCAAAGGGGAGAGGATTTTTGGCAAGAGAGGGGGGTTTGAGATATTACAGGAGACTTCCCTCTTCCAATCTGGGTTGGGAGTTGCACTGAGCACATTACTATAATTTATTTGTTAGAATTATAGTCCACTTTTATATTCCATATAGTCCTGTCTAGACGGATTTGGTCCCAGGCCAGAAATTTCCCCACCACTGAAACAAACCCAAGTGCTTAAGAATTTATTACTAAGGGCCTTCCTGCACTGCTACAGTGCTATTATTCTACTTTCAACATCCTGTGGAATCCTGGGGTTTGCAGTTTAAAGAGGGGCCTTTAGAATTCTCAGCCAGAGAGCTCTTAGGCCTCAGCAAACTACAAACCCCAGGATGGTGAAAGTGGAATAATTCCACTATAACAGTGTAGTGCAGAAGGGCCCTAAGCAAGCAAGCGGGATGCTTTTCTGCATGTGAAAGCTGAAGCTTAATGTACTTCCTCCTTTCCTGGGCTGAGATAATGAAGAGTAGTAGGTATGCTTTCTGCACAGACAGCGTGGGTGAAGCAGGGCATGGAGGGCACCTCTAAGAGAAGGAACTCCAGAAAGCGCTTGGCCAAGTCCTGATAATAATCTCCAAGAACTTTCCTCCATATACTTCTTATTCCTGAGTCACTTTCCCTCCTGTTGCTTGTGCCCTGCAACGTTTATGCGCACACCACGACTGCACACGTGTTGTCTAGCCTATTGCTCGGAAAGGTTACTTTTCAAGAGTGCCGCTCCCACACCCTCCGATTGAGTCTGGCCTATCGATAAACACATTTTCCCAAGCTGTGCTATATAAAACCAGTCTATCCTAGTAGTGCTGAGTTGGGTTTGTCACCTCCTGAGGGGCAGGCGGATTTCTTATGGCGAAACAAGTACTGCACAACATGAAGGCAAGCAAGCACATGTTCTCCTGCATACTAGGCATGGGGTACTACAGTACTGGAATTTGGCCAGGGCAAACAGAGGAGAATTTAAATTTTAGCATAGAATCATAGAAACATAGAGTTGGAAGAGACCACAATGGCCACCGAGTCCAAGCCCCTGCCACGCAGGAACAAACACTCAAAGCACCCCCAGCCATCCAACCTTTGTTTGAAAACCTTCAAAGACGGTGACTCCACCACACTCCGAGGCAGCATATTCCACTGTCGGAGGGCTCTTACTGTCAGGAAGTTCCTGATACTTGGATGAAATCCCTTTTCCTGTAGTTTGAATCCATTGCTTCATGTCCTAATTTCTGAAGCAGCAGAAAACAAGCTTGCTCCATGTTCCACATGATTTAAACTTTAAATATTTAAACATGGCTATCACGTCTCCGCTTAACCTTCTTCTTGTCAGGGTAAACATACCTGGTTAGCAGCGAGGTTCCTCTGCCGCGTTCCGACCTTTGGACCTTTGCAAAACGAAAATCACGCAGCAGAGCATCACAACCTTCCATCCTCTTTGATTGACAGCCCGGGGGGCGGGGAGGGGAGCCGGGAGGAGGAGAACCGCTGGCGCCGTTGACGGCTCGCGCCGCCAACTCCTCCCCCTCCCTTCCAACCCACCCGCCCACCAACCACTCTGCCCCTTCCATGGCTCCGGGAGGACGAGAGCCGCTTCAGGATTGGCTGAGCCGGCTCACGCGAGCCGAGCCGGCAAAAAAAAAAAAAAGGGAGAGAGAGAGAGAGAGAGAGAGGCAAGGATGGAGCGGGGAGAAAGGAGGAGGTTGCCCGGGAGTAACCTCGGCGTCTCGAGCCGCCCCGCGCGACCTTTGTCCTCCATTGGCAGCGCGTGAAGCGGCGGCGGCGCGCGCGCGCTGGCGTCCCTTGCCTTTTCGCCGGCTCGCTCCCCCTCCCCTTTTTTTTTTCCTTCCTCCGCGGGAGAGCGGCTGGGCCAAAATGGCGGCGCTGAGCAAGTCCATCCCCCACAACTGCTACGAGCTTGGGCACACTTGGCACCCCCACTGCGGGAGGGCCTTCGTGCACATCACTCAGGGGGCGCTGAGCGAGTCGCTCCGCATCTACGGGACCCTTTACCTGGTGAGAAACCGAGAGAGAGAGAAAGAGAGAGAAAGAGAGACCCCTTGCCTCCCTCCCCCCTCGCCCCATCATTCTCTCTCTCACTTCCTCTCAGGCTTTTTTGGGGGGTGGCGTGAGACAGAGAGAGGGGGGGGGTGAGGTTATGATATTTGGGAGGGGTAAGGTAGGTGGGATGGAAGATGAGTGGGTCAAGGGCTCATCTGGTAGAGATGGTAAGTTTTTGGGGGGATAGAAAGCAGGGAGGGATGCACTTGGGATGGAGGGTCAGGAGAGGGCTGTTAGGGTGTCTGGGAAAGATATTTAGGGTATTCTGACTATAGAAGAGAGAGAGAGGGACCTCTTACCCCCCCCGCCCCATCTTTCTCTCTCACTTCCCCTCAGGCTATTTTGGGGGTGGGGTGGGGACAGTGTGTGTGTAAGAGAGAGTTGAAGTTATGATATTTGGGGCAGGGTAAGGTAGGTGGGATGGGGCTGAATGGATTCTCTAGGGTGAGTGGGTCAAGGGCTGATCTGGTGGGGATGGTAAGTTTTTTGGGGGGGGGACAGAAAGGGGAGAGGGTGAAGGGATGCAGCTGGGATGGAAGGTCACAGGAAGGCTCAGTCAGGATGCCTGGGGAGGATATGTAGGGTATTCTGGCTATAGGATAAGAACGTGTGTGTGGAGGCTTGTAAGAAGCATAGAAAAATGGTTGGAAGGGACTGGTGTAGATTTTTATGAAAATCTTGCATGTCTACTAATATATTGTTGTTGTTGTGTGCCTTCAAGCCGTTTCCAAATAATGGACACCCTAAGGTAACCCTATTGTGGGGGTTTCTGGGGCTGAGAGTATGTGACATGCTGAAGGTCACCCAGTGGCCGAGTGGAGGAGTGGGAATCGCACCGTGGTGTCCAGGGTCATACTGCAATGTTCAAACCACTACACCTCTGTGTGCGTTGAAAGCTTAATGGATGTATGTGTAACAGGGATGGGCAGCTGTGGCCCTTCAGATGCAGCTCTGCAACTCTTATCATTTCTCACTTTTGGCCATGCTGATTGGGATTGATGGGAGTGGTAGGCCAAAACTATCAGGAAGATCACTTCTTCCCGTCCTCTTCCTCTTCCACTGATACATCTCTGTGTATTTAGATCTGTTGGCTTGTATTTTTATTTCCCTTTGTATAGATGCACATACGCACATGTTCCAAAAGCGTTCGTGTTTCACCTTTCCACTAGGGAAGGATTGGTGGTATTACCAGGAGCCTTTTCACGCTAGGCAGTTAGAGCGGTAAGATTTCTTAACTGTCGTGGTTCCATTCTGGGGTATCCTAGGATTTGCAATTTAGGGAAGGTTGTATACAATTCTCAACCAAAGCATCCCGTGCCTCAGCATACTACAAACTTTAAGATTCCATAGAATGGACACAAGACAGTTAAAGAAACTGAGTACTGTAACTGTGTAGTGTGAAAGGGCCCCAGGAGGGCTTTCTTCATTGTGATAAATGAGACCCAGTCAGCTTAAGATTTGCTGAGGCTTCTGGAGCAGATGCTTTTCAGGCCTAGGGTGCCCTAATGCTGTTGGGGAAGGATAGAAGAAGGCTGCGAGTGTAGAAAAGGGATATGTAATAAGAGTTTGAGCTTAGAGTGATGGGATTGGCATTTGGGGGATACACAGATCTTGGGAGGGAAGAAAGGCATGAAAGGTATCCCAGCTGTCACTTCAGCTTCTTCATTTCTCTCTGGGTATCCCTCAGTTCTTTTACAGACACATCCATCAGGCCCAGGCACATCCACTTCCCTTTCGTCGCATCTTTTTGTATTAAAAATGACTTATGTGTTTCCATAGCTAATCCAGTTTGGGGTGTTAGCAAAAGATTTGTGTTTTTTTTTTCCCTCTTCCAACACTCTGCTGTTGAAAGGACTGGAGATCAGCTAGAACAGTGCTTCTTAACAGATGTTACAGAAGAACTCTGTGTGTATTAAAAAGTATCACTGTATAGCAAAAGTCAAGGACTGCATTGGCAATTTAGGGAGTGAGAAGTGAATGTATAAAGTAATGCATAATTTTGAACACTTGTTAGGTGCTCTGGCTTTTTTACTATGTTAAAAATTTTCGTTCTATGTAGAAAATTGCTGGGTTATATAAGTTCTTTCAATTTGTTTTGTCTGTCTCAGTTGACAAAACCCCTCAGTGCTGTAGCACTGAGCTAAGTGGGTCATTGCTCTAAATGTTGCAAGTTGTATGTTTTCTCAAGTTAAATTTGTAAATACCTTTTTGTATGTGGAAGGTATTTGTTACAAAGTATAAGAAAAAGAGTAATTTGCTTATGTACTTGACTTTACCAGAGGAAGACCAAGATATAAAGGTACAGTCAACCCTCCACATTTGTGGGTTTGAATTTCATGGATTTGATTATTTGTGACTTTTGTCAACCCCTGCCCCCCCACCTCAGGTGTTTTATTTCCTCGGGGAGCCTTCTCTCTCAGTGGCTGTGATCAGGCCTCACAGCCCTTTAAAAATCTGCCCTGGCCCACCTCCTTGTCCACCAGCCACTGCGTGGCCAGTTAAAGATGGCTCGCAGCCCAATTTCTTAGGACTACAAACCTTGTCCTGATGCCCCCACCCACCCAAGGAGGGAGATGGATGAGAGAGAAGAAGTATAGTTGCTGACTCCTCCCTTCTCTCGCCTTTCCCTGGCCTGGTTTGGCCCCTAGGTGCCTGTTCTCTCTACCATGACTCGGTCCCCTTCCCACAGACACACTTTGGTATTTGTAATTGTTCTACTTTTGCAAAATTCCTGCACCCCTGTCCCTAGGAAATGTGGAGGGCCAACTGTAATTACAAATGAATCAATGTTAGAATGCATTTGACTATTGTTAAACGTTCATAAGGGTTTGTATGTAAAGGATTGCTTTGCTAACATTGTTAATACCGTGTAAATATTTAAATGGCTTGTCCAGAGCTACTTGTTTTTGAAATAATGCAGACATGAAGCATTTAAAGTACAAAGGTAAGTTTACTTATTGTGATAGGGAGATTGGTGCTCTCCATATGGTTTGGACTACAACTCCCATAAACTTTTATTGCAGGCCATGCTATAGATGTGGTCCAAAACATCTGTAGGGCATGAAGTCGATGAATCCTAGGTTCAGGATATGATACTATACATCCAGTTACCTAGGGTTAAGAATAATTGAATTCATAGAACAACGGGTTTTAATTTTTGGCCTGCCAGAATTTTGACTTTAATTTCTAGAACTTACAGTATCACCAATGAGTGATTGTCCAAACTTTCTGGAAGGCTAAAGGTTGAGTACCACTGTTAAAGAATAGATGCTGAGCGTATTTGCTTCCGTCTTGGAATTTGGCTCATGTTTTTAGGAAAAGCAACATGTGTTCTTTGTGAAAAATATAGTGGTTGGATTAGGCCTATGCAATGCAAGGCCCATGGGGTGGTTGGAAGTGTTTCATTGACTGTGATTTTCTGGATGAATTCAAAATGGCCATTGCCTTGGTTGTTTCCTAACTGTAGGAACTTAAGACCTGACAGTATTTGTCAGAAGTGAAGGCAGAGATGAGAGGATGTTTTTGTTTGTATATCTGCATTACTTCTCCCCTTAGACTGAATGACAGAATTGGCACCAGCCTTTTTGTTGCAGCTGGACACATTGCATAGCCAATCTGCATCTGAGATTCTTCAGTGTGTAAACAACTGAGAAAGGAGGGATAAGATGGAAGGCAGAAATTTGTGGGTGGGAAAAGAAAAAGGGAGTAGTGGTAGCGTTCCATTGATGGTGTAGAGGAAGAAAGGCATGTTATGGAATATAGAGTAAAAGGCTACACAGAGATCTGAGGGTGGGGAGAGCAGGAAGGCAACAGAAGGAGGTCGGAGCAGAGATGGAGAATTTTAGGTTCTATAGCTGAATTCCCCAGATGGTTATACCATAATTAGCTGGTTTTCAGCTTTTGTACAGGTTTTTCCCCATTCTAAGAGGGTGAAATGTCTTTCCTAAGATTTATTACTGGCAGAAGGAACTTTAAGCTGAATCTGCTGGTATTTTTGGTCTTACCCTTTTGCCTTTGGCCCTGTTCATTGCTGCAATGCTCCTCCAGAGAATTTCTCTGAAATTGTATTTGACCTTTGAGCCAAGAGAAGTTTCCCAGTCTTGGTCAAGAGAAAAGATAGAATGTTTTGTGGCTTGGCACGAGAGACAGCTGTGGTGTGAAAACAGCTTGCCAGTTTTTCTTGTTCAGCATTTTGCCAAGAGGGAGGATGCTGGTTGGATGGAAGGACATACATCTCAGTTGCCCTGTTGACAAAGTTGCGTTAAACCTAAAACATATTCTTCTGTGGCTTGGGTTTATACCAGGTTTTGACAACTGTGCTGGGAGTGTGGTCTGATTTTCACTTCCAGTCTTCTGCTAGGTCACAGTATATGTTTCTGGTGTCATACTACCCTCAATTTCATTTTGGACTACAAATGGGTTCCTTTCTGGTTTATTTGGAAGGGGGTAGTCATGGGTGCCATTTTGCTACTATTTTAGGATGATTCTTTGCTTTCAAAAGTAAAGATCTTTTGTGGGATCCTTGTAAGTGGCCGAATGAGGCTGGGGGAAGGCATATGAAGCCTGCAAACCTCACTTTCTCCAGCCCTGGTTGTCACAGGGGGGAAAGGCTCTGTTTGTAGCTGTCTGTTTAGCTGACCTCTTGCTTTTAATGAATGACCAAGGCATTTCCTACATGTGAAAATTCTTCATTCAGGAGAATTGCTATTCTGTCTAAAGCAGATATTGGACCCAAAGGTAGAAGCCAGATTTGTTCAGTAGGATTGCATCTCCTCCTCAGGCAGGGTAATGTGTTTGAGTCCTGCCAACCATGAGCTTGAAAGTTTTGTTTCTTCTACTGTTTGAGAAATGCAAGATCAGAGATCATTCAGGGAGTTCATGGGAGATTATTTTGTAAGGCTTCTGTTTTGTTTTGGTAATAATAAGCCTAAATTGTTACTAGAATAAATCTGTTGAATCATTGGGAACTTGTTTTGTCAACAACTTCAGTGGGTTCAGTGGGTCTGCTGTACAGTAGGCTCTCCACTCACAGAGATTAGGGACTCAAGACCCTCATGGAAGTGGGAAAAAACACAGATAAAAATAAAAATCGTAAACACTTTTTTTAAAAAAAACATGAGAGCACTTATCTAGGAATCTCTACATCTTCCAGCATGATTCTATGGTCAACTTCTGGTGAAGGTGGACCATAGAGTCATGCTGGAGGACCTAGAGGATCAAAGAGAGAACATATTTTTCTGTGGCAGGGGCAAATAGAGTAATAAGTTTTTAAAATAAATAAAATAATCACTTATCAAATCTGTGAGTGCTGAGCCCATGAAAGTGGGGGACCTGAGTGGGATTGAGCTAATACACATATAAAAGATTCAGCTTGACATTAAAGATTGCTTTAGTGGCCCTGCAAACTTACATGGCAGTCATACAAACATGTGTGGTAAGTCAGACCAGCTTTATCAAACCTATTATTTTTTATCAGACTTACTTATGAATTCAGGAATGGCCAAGATACAGTGCTAAGCCAAAATCTAATATACTGGAGCAGTGGTTATTAACCTGGGGTCTGGGGACCCCTGGGGGTCTGTGGAGTCTTCATAGGAGGTCCACAAAGCCCTTCTGCTGAACACCAACATCAACAGCAACATAGCAGTATGTGTGTGTGTGGGATGCCAAAACTGCTCCTTTGTTTGCAAACGAGGGAGCAGTTTGGGCATGTTCATATGTCTGCCACCATGTCCCTTTCATCAGGGATACAGCAGCAGGGGATGTGGGCACCAAGGGACATAGTGGCAGGCATGTGCATGTACCCAAGCTGCTCCTTCATTTGCAAATCGGGGAGCAGTTTTAGCACCTGCACACCCCTACTCTCCCATGTCCCTGATGACGGGGACATGGTGGTAGGCATGTGCATACTCCCAAATTATGACTCTGGAAAGCAGGGTTTGAATCCCCACTCAGTGATGGAAACCCACTAGGTGATTTCAGGCAAGTCACATTCTCTCAGCCTCAGAGAAAAAGGCAACAAATCTTCCCAAGGAACAACCCCCCCCCCATGATAAGTTCACCTTTGGGTTGTCATTTGTCAGTTTTCAAAGGGAGAGACATGATAGCTAGAAAAAGCTTCCCCAGTCAGAGGCACTTTGTTACTGTGTACGTTCAAGTCACTTCTAACTTATAGCAATCCTAAGGTGAATCTATCGTAAGTATTTTTTTGGTGAGATTTGTTCACTGGAGGTTTGCCTTTGCCTTCCTCTAGGTTGAGAGAATGTGACTTGCCCAAGGTGACACAGTGTCTGAGTGTGGATTTGAATCTTAGTCTCCAGAAGCTTTTAATAAATGAATACTTGAATGTTTAAATAAATATTGAATATTTAAATCCTAAGTTAAGTCTTGGAGGTCCCAAGCAACAAATTATATTTACAGAGAGTCCCTGGTAAAGAAAAGGTTAAGAATCACTGTACTATGCAAGTGTCAGATTTTTGTTTTAACCTCTTTAACTTTTGAACTGCAGCTGGTCACATGCTTCTGATGTAAGAAGTGTCAGGTGCAACCAAAACTAGTCTAATTTTGGAGGGTACTGCATGATGTACAACTGATTTATTGAGACATTCTGAAAAATCAAGCAGTTGACATTTGTTGGAAATAGTTCATGTTAAGCACTGCTATTTAAAAACTGGTTAAATAACAGGAAACAGAGTAGCAATAGATGGTTCTCATAAAAAGGGATGGAAGATGTGAAGTTCACAAAGGATGTATATTGCCACTGATGCTATATAATGTGTCTATAAATGATCTGGAGTTGGAGGTAATTAGCTTGATGGTCATGTTTGTAAATGATGCCAAGTTATTTGAAAAAATGAAAATGGAGTCTGGCTGCAAAGAACTCCGAAATGATGTCTCTGGACTAGATAAATGACAACAGAATGGCAACTGTAGAAATATGGGTCCAATAATGTGCCCTGGCACAAAGCAAACAAACAAACCCCGGTTTCATATATATACTGTATTTGCCGGCTTGTAAGACACACCGACGTAAAAGACGTTTCCCATTTATATGCCAGGAAATACTATTTGCTGAAGTATAAGATACACCAGCATATAAGATACACCCCATTTTCAGACAGTATTTTTTGGTAAAAAAGTGAGTCTTATATGCCAGAAAATAAAGTAAATGGATGGAATTTGAACTGGTAGTTTGTTCAGATGCTCAAGAAAAAAGGCTTGTGGCATGTTGGATAACTCAGTTAAAACCTAGCGTGTGGTGGCAGTGAAATACACAAAATTTCTATTAAGAGTTATTTGGTTAGACCTCATCTGGAATACTATGTCCAGTTCTGGGCACCTCATTTGAAGAAGGATATTGACAAGCTGGAGTGTGTCCAGAGGAGGGCGACCAAAATGGTGAAGGGTCTGGAAGCCCTGAAACCCTGTGAGGAACGGCTTAGGGAGCTGGGTGTGTTTAGTCTGCAGAAGAGAAGGTTTAGAGGGGACATGATAACCATGTTTAAATATTTGAAGGGATGTCATGTCGAGGAGGGGGGCAGGCTTGTTTTCTGCAGCTCCAGAGACTAGGACAAGGAGCAATTAATTCAAACTGCAGGAAAAGAGATTCTACTTAAACCTCAGGAAGAACTTCCTGATGGTCAGAGCTGTTTGTCGGTGGAATATGCTGCCTTGGAGTCTGATGGAGTCTCCTTCTTTGGAGATTTTTAAGCAGAGGCTGGATGGCCATCTGTTAGGAATGCTTTGATGTGGGTTCCTGCATGGCAGGGGGTTGGACTGGATGGCCCCTTTGGTCTCTTCCAACTCTATGTGACAAAATAAAGTATCTTAAGAATAAAGAAAATATCTGCTCCTGCAATACAATTCAATATTTTACCTGAATTTAGAGCTGTGGTTAGTTAACAACCAAGATATAAAATATCTTTTGTACGAGCAAAGTCTTTTTTTTTAATCTTTTAAATTTAAAATGCTAAATACATCAAATAATAACTAGGATAATATTCAGACATTTAAAAATAAACGTGGTAGCTCTATAGTTAGCTTCTAAATAAAATCAGTGCCTCTATCAGATTTGCTAAGTCAAAGGTGCTTTCTTTAAATGAAAAGGAAGTGCTAATGTGATTGTTTCTCAAATACAAAGAGTTTTATTTTGTCTACTAAAAAGGCATTTTATTTTCACCTGATTAATATATGGTGTTCTAGTCTGCCCAGAAAGCTGACAGGAAGAAGATAAACTCATTTGAAACATGGTGTTGGAGGAGAGTTCTGCAGGTAATGGACTGCTGAAAGGACAAAGAAATGAGTCCTAGAGGAAATCAGGCCTGAACTCTCACTAGAAATCAAGATGACTAGGCTGAAGCTGTCACACTTTAGACATATCTGGGGACAATGTGACACACTGGGAAACACTGTTATGCTAGGCAGAATGAAAGGCAGTAGGAAAAGAGGAAGGCTGCACTGCAGGTGGATTGATCTGGTCAAGGAAGCCGTAGCAGTGGGTTTGCAAGGTCTGAACAGGGTAGTTGTGGACTGGGGCTCTGGGAGAACTTTCATTCATAGGATTGCCATAAATTGGAGTCCATTTGACAGAAAATAATAGCAAAGTCTGCCCAGTAATTATGATTTAACTTTCACTTATCAGTCATGGGGATTACTTCTGATGTGAAGCTGGGACAAACCAGAAGGAAGCAAATAAAAGCAATCCTGCAAATAAGAAAAGACAAAATGCTCAGTGCATTGGTCCCTATCTTCCATATTAAATTTTAAAACTTGCCATGGTTGCTAATTGAAAGACCAGTTCTATAAGGAAGTATTTTAAAAGTGTTCCTTCCTTGGATTACAAAACAAGGAGTTCAAAGCATATCCAGTCTGACAAACAGATGCAAATGATGGATTGAGAATGAAAGTGTACCCTCTGTTTTTGTGGGTTCAGCACTCATAGATTTTATTATTCATGGGTTATTTTATTTATTTTTAAATTCTTACTCTATTTGACTCCACCATGGGGGAAGAAAAGTTCTCTCTAGGAATCTCTACATCCTCCAGCATGATTTCATGATCTACTTCCACCAGAAGAATCTAGAGATTCCTAGACAGAATACTTTTCTAGGCATTGCTAGATCCTCTAGCGTGACTCTGTGGCCCACTGCTGCCAGAAGTTGATCATAGAATTGTGCTGGAGGACCTAGAGATTCCTAGAGAACTGTTCTCTGGAAAAAAAAATAGCATTTGTGATTTTAATTTTTATTTGCATTTTCTCCGCTTTTGCTGGGGTCTTGTGCCCCCAACTGCTGCAAAAGTAGAGGCTTCACTGTATAAATAATCCTGTGTTTATAGATTAGCATAGTTTAGTGATGAGCTTTGCATATGTCCTCAGACAATATATTACTCAGTAGGAAACTGATTGTTGAACGGAACTGGTTATTCTTTTCTAAGTGAGATTGCTGTGACCAAAACCAATCAACTAGGCTAAAAGGGACATTATAGAGGTTTTTTTTTAAATAAAACTTTGCATTATATGGCAAACATGTATATAGATAATTTAATTTCTTTCTTCATAACACTAGAACTCTGGGCTACTCAGGCACTTGTTGGCCTCAGAATAAATGCAAGAAAGGACTTAATATGTATTTTAATTAATGGAACTAAGCATTTATCATGACTGGTAGTCACTAGCTTAAAATCCTTTAAAAGGTGATAAGATTTATTTATTTCAGTTCATACACTGTCTTTCTGTGGCCAGGATCTCAGCAGTGTCATCCCAAATTGCATGCCACCATATACTTGTATCTCAATTATGTTGAAGTGGGGAATCTGAAACAGGTTCTGGTTGCACAATTGGTTGAAGAACGAGTTGTGCAGCCAGTTGAGCAAAGAGTAGTGTGCCTCAGGACCTGAAGCAGAAATATACTATAGTTTGTGCAACATGAAAAAGTAACAGAGCTTCATTAGTGCGCTGTTTTCCTCTCTTAATGTTATGCTAGATTTAATATTTTTTGTGGTATGCCTTCATATACCAGCTGTTGGGGAATACAGGATAGAGGGTACGGTTGCACTCCTGCACTGCTGGCAGGCTTCCCATAGGTAACTAATTGGCTACTTTGTGAACAGAGCTGGGTAGCCTTTTGGTCTAATTCAGCATGGCTGTTCTTAGGTTCATATCCCGGGGTGGTTACATTGTATAATGAAATGTCAATTGCACAGACAGATATTAGTTACAGTGGCTAAATGAAATCCTTTCAGAATGCCATTGAATACTTATTGCTGGGGAGAAACAGTGTGGGAGGGGTGTAGTCTTCCCTGTTGGTAAGCTTTCCAAAAGTCTCTGGTAGGATACTCTGGACTGATCCAAAAGTCTTCTTACAGTGTGGATAAGGCTCTTTTGCCTTTAGCAGTTAAGTAGAAGAGGGAGTTTTCAGCATGTGTTTCTTGTCATACTGTCAGGTAACAAGCAGCACCTGCTGCAATTCAGTTTCTGCATAACTATTAAAGGTACAGGAACTCTCACCTGTTTTCACTCTGGCAACTCTTGTTCAAAGTATAGCAATTCTTAAAGCCCAGTTCTCTCTATAGGGCTGTGATTTCATCATGGTTGTTTTGCATGTTGTCTCCAGAAAAGGGAATTGGAATTCTTTGTCCACTGAGTATCTTGTGATGTTTGGTTCTTGTGGCCATCCAGAATTGGCCAGTATTGGGCATGTTAATCTGGATCAACCATTGATCTTTCTGTTTATTAGGAATGTAGAAAACTGTCTTATGCTGAGTCGAACTCTCTTTCTGTTTAAGCTGGTATTGTTAGCACTGATTCTTACCAGCTCCTCTCTAGTGTCTCAGATAACTTTCTTTCCTAGCCCTACGTGGTGGTCTTCCATCTATATACAAATTAGGCCAGGCCCTGCCTAATTTCTGAAATCAGATAAGATTACATGTGTTGAGGTATGGTGCTGTTGTTTTGTGTGGTATGTATTCTAGTCAGAGTTTCTCTAGGCTTTGGTTTGGTAAGTAACAGTCGAGAGGTATCAAGCTGTATTTCCCGTTGGGGATGATAGGAATTTCAGCCCCAAAGAAACACAGCAGAAAAACCAGAGTTCAGCGAGCCAACAGCAGCAGCCTTGTTCCCTAGTAAGGATACTCACACACAGAGGAGTTTCTTCCAAAACAGGAGGCACTTTATCTTGCAGCAAAGTTCCGTTATATACAAAACATAGGACAGACAGACAAAAGCTTGCACCAGGTTTGGTCAACAGACAAATACATGCTGGCGTTGCTTTGTTATATACATATCTACAACCAATGAGGTAGAGGTTTGCACACCTCCGTCTACCATCTGCACACGACCCCAGTTTCTTATGCAACCTTGCAATTACCCACAGCTGGGGCATGATGCAACATCTTTGCAGTGGGCTGATCATTTTCCCAGGGTTCCCTGCCTGGAATCCCTGACATTTCCAAGGATAATGAAGTTACTGCCCTGGGTGTATTAGTTGGTTCTTGTCTAGCACAACCAGGCCAGGATCCAATGAGAAAGTTGTGGAATTGTTCTATAAGTGATCGTGGGAGAGAGGGGTAATCTGCCCTTCCCCATATGTTCTTCCCATGTACTGTCAACATTTGATCCTTGGGAACTATTTTGTGGGGGGGACAGGATGGGGGGCTGCTGGAGGGGAGGGAGTAGAAGATCTGTTATACATTGATAGGTATGGTTGGTGGGAACTAGAGAGAAGACCTTCTCGATGGCTGCCTCTGCACTTTGGAATTCCTTCTAAAGGGAGGCCAGAATAGCCCCCTCCTTACTGTCCTTCCAATGGTAGACAAAGGCTTTTTTTTTCCAGATGGACTTTTAAAAAAGCGCTGTTAAGTGTAGCATTGTTTTAAATTGTGTAACTTCTAAAATCTTTCTAGAGGTTATGTTTTAAATATGGTGATACGATAGTTTAAGTTTGGTTTTCATGTTGAGTTTTTATCTGTAGGGTTTTTTTTTTTATGTGCAACCCATCTTCATTCCCAGTTGTGGGGAAAAGGTGGGATATCAATCAAGTTTTCAGCAGCAGCAGCAGTAGTAGTAGAAGTAATAAAATAGCTATTTATGAAGTTGGGTGTATATCCTAAGGTCTAGGAGTCAATACGTCTTCTTTTCTTGTTCATTAATCAAGTAGTGCTGAGTCTGTGGTTGATTGGTTGAGTGTTCAGGGTGTTTTCCTGGAGTAAGGAATGCAGAAAGGATTGACTAGGAGGGATAATATGATGGCTGTAAACACTGTATAGTTGTGGATGATGACAAGTTTTCTTGTAACCCATGCCTCCTGAAAAGAACAATAAATAATGTGCTTTTTTTCTTTTTGTCAAACATTATACAACAGTTATTCACTGTTGCTGCACTTCCACCTCTCACCTTCTGTAACCTTGAAGTCTCTAATTGTGCCTTTTACCCAGTTGGATAGTGGAGAGTGCCAGTTATGAAATAAACATGATCGTTTCCCAGTATCTTCCTTCTCTGTAGGACTGGATTTGGGTGGAATGCTTTTGATCCTTGAATATATTTCCTGGTGATAATTGAGCAGCACATCAACATAGGGCATGGTAGGAGGGGAATGGCAGGAACTCTCTGTTTAAGAAATGGGCTCAAAAGGGACAAGTAGCACTTTCTCTTTTATGAGAGGTGTAGCTTCCTTTAAGATCTGGCTAGAGCTTTTTGGAAGAAGCTTGTCTGCTTTGTAAGTAAGCTCATGTTGTCTGTTATGGTTTTAGTCACTATATAGTTGTAACTGATGATAGATGGCTCAGAAGAGGCTCAGTTTTTCCAGTTTCTGACTTTCCAGGTTTTCTCCTCCATAGAAAAGGCTGAACATTCCTTGAGTATAGAAAAGGCTGATAATTTCTTGCAAAGAAAAAGGTGAAAGGAAGGCAAGGTTGTCATATAGCTCTTTGGTGCAGTCTGCTCTGTCACTTGGGAATCTTCAGTACTACCAGGGCCCTCTGCGCCGAGGAAGAGGTATAGCCTAGGAGGAGTAGTCTTGTCCCAGAGATTTGAAAAGTTTAATTTGAGCTTCAGATTTTAAGAAAGCAGTGTATGTATTTGGAAAGTCTATTTTGCTAATTACAGTTGGCCCTCAGTTTCTGTTAGCATTTGTTCCAGAACCTCTGTGGATAGCAAAATTTGTGGATGTTCAAGTCCCATTATGTACAAAGGTGTAGCAAAATGGTGTCGCATATATAAAAAATCAAAATCAAATTTTCCTTTTTGGATTTTTTTTAAAATATTTTGAAGCCATAGTTTGTTGAATCCATGGATACAGAATCTGTGGATATGGACGGCCAACTGTGTAAAGTGTTCTTTAAAAACAATATGTGTTTATACAACACCAGATTTTAGAACTTGCTTTCATATATGGTAGCACAAGCCGCTATATAGCTGTGGTTGATAACAAGCATTTGTATTATCTCTTCATAGAAAACAATGTTGTATGTTGTGCTTTCTTTGCTTAATTTGGTAAGGTACTCAGAAAATACCAAATTACTGTGAGAAGAGAAGAGAGTGAAGTTTAAATTTGTTTAATTCTATCCTGAAGATAGGGAATCAGGATGTCTTGGGAACTAGTTTAGGGAAATGGACAAAAGCAAAGAATTTTAAGTACCTCACCAAATTACAAACGTTAGGCTTCTTTCAGATGGAGCCATGATAGTTAAAGTGGTAAGAAAATGATCCAAGTATGCAGTGCAGGTGTACCTCTAATCTGTTTATATAAACCAAGATATAAAGTAAAATATGCAATCACTGTTCTACCTAGTTGTTTTTCAGGAAAGAAACGTGCAGCTGATGTTTAGTCAATGATCTCTGCAATGTAAAATATTACGTTAAATGGCATCCCTTTTAAAAGGTTAAAGCAATAGCCTTGTGTTACAGAAATATATTTTTTAAAAATGGCCTTTTACCTTTTTTCCTGCATTGGGAGCACGAAGGGAGGGATAGTGATGCGGACATAAAGGCTCCCTGTAAGAGTCACCCTGTCTTCAGGCTGTGATCTGTCCACGTACTAGGAGTAAGTGTTATTGGAATCAGTGATACTGACTTTTTGGAAAAGAAGGTACATTTATGTTGAAGGTGAGAAACCTTCTGCACATGTCAAGACACAATTGGTCTTCAAGTTTTGTTTTGTCTTTTTTCCAGAATAGATGCCAGTTTCTTTAAAAGTTTTTTTAATGCACAGAAAGCACTTTCCCTACATTTGCTTAGTAATCTTTAGAGTAATCTTAATCCTGAGCTAGATCAGTATAATTGTTCCCATTCTACAGAAAATATATTGTCTTGAGGCTGGACATAGGCATAGTTAGCTAACTTGAAATGTCTCAAGCAAAATCCCAAACTTTGTGGAATATACCTGTTGAATTTTTTTTTTTAAAATCACACAACAGCAGGTCTTTGAGGAGGAAAAATGACAAAAAAGGGTCAAGAGGTGATCATGCTGCAGTTGTAAACCTTTGCATCCCATGCAAATCTAGGAAAGCTGAACCATATCTCTGTCTAGGAAGTAATTTTGTAAGGAGCTTTCATGAGTGGGAAGCCAGTGGGTATCTTTGTGCTGCTCAGTCCTTTCATGATCCAGGGTATGAACTGGGAATAAGCAAAGACTTGAGATCATATATAGATGTGGTTGCTGGGATTTGGGGAAGAAGAGTATGGCAACTCAAAGAGAGAAACTCATTGTGAGTGGAAAGTGATGGAGAAGACTGAGTGAGCACTAGGGGTTAGGGAGGATGAGAGTTGAGAAAAAGTTGAAGGAAAGAAAAAAGGCATCATTGCTAGGATTCTTTAATTGCTTTGTGGTTGGATGCTAATGCTGGTTTGAGTTTTTGTATTCCTTTTTGACTCTCATCTTTGCAATGCCTTTGCTTAAACTACCACTCTGCTTGAACCATATTGCACCTGAGGCCATCCTACCCATCCTGAGGTAGGGTGTAAAGATGGATAAGAGATGAGGAAAAAGCTGTACAAATATCTGAATGGATAGAGAAAAAGAGGTCAAAAGTAAAAAGAAAATTGTTGGGAAGAGGGGCAGGAGAGCAAACAGAAAATGCATTGGGACTTTCTGCAGTCTACAGCAATAAAATAAAGTGTGTTTCACAGTGTCATAGCTCTACAGGGTTCTGTCTGGGCCCGGAGCTATTCAACATCTTCATCAATGAGTTGGAAGAAGGAGTAGAGGGCATGCTGATCAAATTTGCAGATGACACCAAATTGGTAGAGGTTGCTAATATGCCAAAGGACAGGGTCAAAACTCAAAATGACCTTAACAGACTGGAGAGCCGGGCCAGAGCTAACAGAATGAATTTCGACAGAAAGAAATGTAAGGCCCTACACTTAGGCAGAAAAAATGTAATGCACAAATATAGGATAGGGGACACATGGCTGGATAACAGTACGTGTGAAAGGGATCTAGAAGTCTTGGTAGATCACAAGCTGAACATGAGTCAGCAGTGTGATACAGCAGCCAAGAAAGCCAATGCAATTCTTGGTTGCATGAATAGGAGTATGGTGTCTAGATCGAGGGAGGTAATGGTACTACTCTATTCTGCTTTGATTAGACCTCATTTGGAATACTGTGTACAGTTCTGGGCACCTCATTTCAAGAATAATATTGACAAGCTGGAGCGTCTCCAGAGGAGGGCAACCAAAATGGTGAAAGGTCTGGAAACCATGCCCTACGAGGAGCGGCTTAGGGAGCTGGGGATGTTTAGTCTACAGAAGAGAAGGTTAAGAGGGGACATGATAGCCATGTTTAAATATTTGAAGGGATGTGATGCTGAGGAGGGAGAGGGCTTGTTTTTTGCGGCTCCAGAGACTAGGACAAAGAGCAGTGGATTCAAGCTGCAGGAAAGGAGATTCCACCTGAACCTCAGGAAGAACTTCCTGATGGTCAGAGCTGTTTGTCAGTGGAATATGCTGCCTCAGAGTGTGATGGAGTCTCTTTCTTTGGAGAATTTTAAGCAGAAGCTGGATGGTCATCTGTTGGGAGTGCTTTGATATGTGTTCCTGCATGGCAGGGGGTTGGACTGAATGGCCCTTGTGGTCTCTTCCAACTCTATGATTCTATAACCATGAAGCCTATAGATTTAAAATTTGATATTGATATTAAAATTTGATATGGGGGCCTAGAAATGCTCATTTTAGGATTGTTTGATTTTTAGGAACTTAAATACTTGTCTGTCTTTATCAATACGGCATTGCTTCTTAATCTGTGGTTCTCTAGTTGTTTTGGATTTCAGTTTTCTGAAGCCCCATCCAGCATGGACAGTGATTGGGGCTTCTGCGAGTTTAAGTGCAAAATATTTGAAGGGTCAAAAGTTGAACCTCTGGTCTACAGTACTATCCAGTCAGTATATGACAGGTTCCCTAATCATAATGTAATTATATTTTTCTGGATAGTTGTTCATGTTACAAGGATTCTTTTAGCTTGTTTCTTAGTCACTACCAAGAGCTGTAGTAAGAGTAACTGAGACCACAGAGCAGCAAGTATCATGGGAAAAGATGCCTTCACAGCTCCTGAGGCTGCAGAGCAGCAGTGACTAAGACTGGAAACAGAGTGTCAGTGGTTGGAGCCAAGAACTACCTCTGGATGGAAAAAGAGGAACATTCCCTTCTTCCACAGTACAGTCTTGGAGTATGGTTCTGCTCCATTACTTAACAGTTGGTTCAGTGTCAATCAGATGAAAATGAGAACTTCCACAGGGACATGCTTTAGTGGTGCCAAGTTCCAGCAGCTGCTCCATATAAATAGTTTACCCCCTGTGAGGAACGCCTTATGAGAAGGTGAGATCCATGGTTTTAAGTAAGATGCTAACTGCTGAGTATTCCTTGCCTAAGAAGACCCTGTGAAAGTAAGTCAACAAGCAGCTTTAAAGCACATATACACAGACAACCCTGATCCATGGTCAGGGTGCAGGGAAGAGTTAGGAAATGGAAAATCTGAATGAGCACTGTGTTGAAAGGAGGCAAGAGACCAGTTTCAAAGACAACATGAAAGAATGGGTGAAAGAACAGTGGATAAAGGTGGGATTAATGGGCAAACCCAGGTACTTCTGCTACTATCTTGGGCAGTTGCCCCTCCACATTAATGAGGATTTGGGGTGCAGAACCCTCACGAAAGTGGAAAAACTGCGAATAACTTCCCCACTGTGATCCTTTTCCCATTCCCCTCCAGAGCTTCCTCCCTCCCATTCCCTTGTGTCTGGCCCCAGCACTCCCAGGGGAGATTAAAAAGACAGGTACTTTCCCTTCAGATGGAGAAGAGTAGAATGCTGAGTTCTGGCGTTCTAGCTATTTCTGGTCACCATTTTGAAAAAGGAGATTCCTCCCAGAGGGGAAAGGTAAGAGCACCTGACCAATCAGAGGCAGAATGTGAACTCAGAATGTGAGTGAGAATGTGAACTCAGAATGTGAACAGCAGAATGTGAACTCACGTGGCAGAGAGAACACCCCTCCAGCAGTGTTTGTGGGGGGGTTTGCTCACCCCAAAATTAAAAACATGCATTTTAAACACAAGCCTCTCAAGCCTGGGGTAGGGAATCCAAGGGAATGGGAGGAGAATGGGGGAGGTAAGCACGTGCCTTGCAAATAATCAAGTTCTCAATGGTCATACCTATGAATGTGGAGAGAGAACTGTACTAAGTTATTTTGTAACTTATTTACTGAAAAGTTAGCTTTGAAAAATAGCATATTACCATTCTTTATAGGATTTGGAAAATAACCCTTTGTGGTTACTTTTATTGCAGTGTTGAAAAAGTAGCTTATTATGTTACTTGCTGCACTGCTTGTTACTGTTAATTTTTTAACATTTTAACATTTAACATAATTTTTATAAAGAAATTTAGGATTAAGAAAGCATCAGTGCAAAATGTGAAAAAATCCTGTTAAAATGGTTTTAAAATAACTAGAAAAAAAGTAGAAAATGTTATTTGCTGCACTGGTAAAGTAATTTTTTTCTTGCTCATTGTATTACATTGGGAGTGTATTTTTGCTTTAGATCAAAAGTTTTTTTAAAAAATACGTGACAAAATACCTGTAATTTCCATTAGCAGTATGTTGTGCTTCAGTTTGAAAAATGGCATCTGACTGTGGTATACAATTTTGAGGTAATTTTTTATTGAATTTACACTCACAGATTCAGACAGGAGTGAGAATGAGAGAAAGAAAGGGGGAATACATAGGGTATGAATGTGGGTTGGGCATATGTAGCATTTTAAGCTGTGGGTGCATCCTAATAGGGATATATGGAGGCTATGTTATGGGCCTTGCAGAACAAATATCCACAGTCTGTTTTTCAGACCTAGCAGAAGGAAGTATCCACTGTCTCTTTCTGCAAGGTCAAAGGATCTATCTGTTTTCTCTACTGGTGCATTAACAGCAGCTGGGCTGGGGTCAGAGCCGGGGCTGCCGGGTAGAGTGCTGTTTCCTTGGTCACTGACTCGCTGAGGCAATGTGCCCAGAGGCTGGTCTTGAGCAGTGCAAGAGGCAGAGGCTTCCTCTTATCTCAAGAGCAGCTAGAATAACACACTGCCCCCCCCCCCGCCATCAGTGTGAGAAGAAAGAGCTGTGTCTTGCATTCTCTCAGTGATTATTGTGCAATGGAGGAAGAAATTGGGCAGAGTGAGCAGCCTCCACTGCCTTCCATATGTGCAGTTAGTGGGGGCTTAAATGGTGTGTGATGTAGGGTCTTGGCCAAGGCATCTCAAAATACATTTTCTGTAACGTATTCAGAGTTGATGTGTTTTTGGTATTAATGTCTATGGATTGTGACGGGGTCCTGGTGGTGCAGTGGTTAAATGCCGGTACTGTAGCCACAACATTGTGAGTTCGATCCTGCAGGGCTCCAGAATGACTCAGCCTTCCATCCTTCCGCAGGTCAGTAAAATAAGTACCCAGCTTGTTGAGGGCAGTTAGCTTACAACATTGTAAACCGCTTACGGAGTGCTTTGCACTGATAAGCGGTATAAAAATGTAAGCGCTATTGCTGTTGCTACTGCTATGGTGAATACTTGTCTTTCCAACTGATGTCTTTGTGATATTATTTTCCTTGTTCATATCTACAAGTTTAACACAATACAAATAAATGGACTATATTAGGGGGAAAAAAAGGCAAACCAGTTTCTTAAGACTGAGTGCTGGGCTGTTGGGCTGATTTTCCTGTGCCTCTTACATATATATATATATAAAAGACACTAACAAAGTATCGTTAATGTTACTTTTTTTTTTTTAAATGAGAGGTCATTGAGTACTTGACCCACTAGAAAAGTAGCCCCCAGCCCAGCTGCAGTTGCGTTCCCTAGCATTAAAGGAAGCAAAAAGATTTTATTTGCCCTTTTTAAACTGCTGAGTTAACTGGTGGTGCATGGATCTAGGCTGTATTTACTTGCCAAAGCAGCTAAGAATGAGGCTGCTCTGTTTTTCTTTGTGGCAAAATCCCAGAAATTCCTGTTTTGAAATGATAGGGGGTGATTGTCAGAGGTGGATATTCAGCAATAGTAGTAACAATATTATGTACCTGTAATCATTGAATGATGGACAAACTGTATTAAATGGTGAGAAATTAAAAAAAAGTGCTGTTATCCTATAGATAACAGACTTTAAAAGATGTCTCAAACTGCAGAGTTCACAACAGTAAATACTTTGTTCTATCTAGCCTTGAGCTGGCTGAATAAAAAGATAAATGGGAAGAAAGGTCTTGAGCTGGCTGAATAAAAAGATAAATGGGAAGAAAGAAAGATTGGAGAAAGTAAGAGAAAGACAGTAGAGAGGAGATTCCTAAATACCTACCTAGGAACCTTCAGTTTTACCTGAGCAGGAGATGGAAGTACAGAACTTGGATTTGAGTCTGTGACTACGGCTAAGCCGCATCATCCTATGTCCTTGCACACATATTTAATTGGAATTAATCATACAGTATGCGTTAAGACTGTTAGGTGAGTCAAAGTTTTGTTCCTGGATAAAGCCTGTGCAATTTGGAAGTGAGAATGCGTGGATTGTTAGGTTATAGCCCTGTAACCCAACCTGAACATATGTCCCACTGAGCATAGTAGGACTTCTGAGTAAGTGTGCACAGAACTGGGCTGTTGGCTGGATTAAAGATATTCCCCTGTGTGTCTCTAAGAAATTGTTCCATGAGCCATTCCAAGACAGTAAAATATTATTTGGAATTGGTTGTGAGAGGCACATTAGCTTTCCTTTCCTCTTTGAGTTTCTAGGAAATCTTACTTAAAATAGAGTGAAACACTGAAGTACAAAACATTTTCTCTGAGTACAGATAGTAATATATAATAGCAGGTATGATTTGTGGTGTAAGCATGTCATTTTCGTAAAAACAAACAGATAAAACAGTCAGCACATTGAGACTTGATCTTCTTTATTCAAACCCAGCACATATGTTGAGTGATAGCTTCTTCTTATCATGCTTCAGTGTCTTTATGAACCTGCTTAATAAATTTTCAGGAATAAATAATGGGTTGGATCTGGTTTTAGGCATGCCTTCTTCCCACAGCCAGCTTCCACCAGCTTCCTTTTTTATCTCCAGCTTCCTGGAAATGCTACACAGAGGGTCAGGGAAATCTTGTTAAATCTTAGAGTATTGGTGGAGGAAGTCTTCCCCAAATTGGGTGGAGGGGGCCTTGTTACTGCATGACTTTCTAGTGGAAGGAAGATTCTAGATCTAACTTGCTTTGGTTTGGCAAAATTAGCACTAGTTTTTCTGGCTCAACTTTCCTCTTGAGTAAAAGATACTATCCACTGTTTTTTGAATATGTGAGGTAGTATCGATATTTGCATGTGAGATCAGTGGTGTTTCTGCTTGGTCGGGATTGGTGCATATTTTTCTGCTTACTGTCATCAACATTAGTCTGTTCATCTGTTGTTATAGAGAAGCTTGAATGTTGGCTGAAGTCTCCTTATTAAATTCAGTGTGTCTTTCTCATCTTTATGAAAAAGTACAGAAGAGCAAGAGACTGTTGAAACTTCAGGAGAATTTTTTTTTCAATGCTAAACTTGGATAATGGAAGAAGGAAAAAAAGGTAGTATGTCTTCTCATCCCCTGTTGCAAGCTGTAAAATTTTACAAACAGTGTTAGGCTTCATAAAAGCATTTAATGTAGTTTTAATGTCTGCTGCAAAACATATATCTGGAAACCAAGCTTTGAAGTTCTCTCTGCTGTTTGAACTTCTGTTATATATATGTTATATATGTTTCTTCTGCCAGTACTTAAGCATGAAAACTCCACCTCCCTCCTTTTATATTACTGATGCATTCAAAATAGGAAAAGATGACAGTGGATTACCAGTGATATTTAAGTAGCTCAGTCCTATACATTCTTCCCCAAGAAGTAAACTCTGTTGAATTGAATAGTAAGTCCTGTTGAATTGAGTGGGGTGACTTCCAAATATACATAGGATTTCAATGTTAATGGTGTGTGTGTGTGTGCGTGTGTGCGTGTGTGTGTGTGTCCTTTTAAATCAATCAATCTATTGGGCCATATGTTTGGTAACTAGAGATTCCTTCTTAGCAGTGTTAATCAAGACTAGTGTTAATTTCTTAAGTGGAACTTAAGGTAATTACTTAGTTTTGAGTTCATAGTACTCCATGCAATATGCTATGTTCATGCGGTGAATAATATTTTAACTGTTTATCTGGTTAAAATGCAAAATGGTAGTTTTCCTTATGGGATCAGCAGCTTTGGATTGGTTGCTTCATGCTAGAAGGTCAAAATATATCCTTTTTTTTCCTTAGTTTTGGTTTTAACAAAACTATAGTTCATGGGCTGATCAGGCTGATCAATTTATCTGCACATGCATAAAAGTTCCTTTTCATATAAATTTCATTCTTATTGCCGATACGAGAGTGATGTATCTCACAAGATTTTGTAAGTTGAGGAGTGGATTTCGTTATACTCATTGCTCATTGGAGTAATGGTGGGATGAAAATAACCATCTCCAACTGACACATCTTTTTCAGATTGCTGCAATTCTACGGAAGAGAAAACTTGATTATTATATGCACAAACTGCTCCCTGAAATCCTGCAGTCAACGTCTTTTCTGACAGCAAATGGAAGCCTATATATCGCATTTTTCTGCATTTTAAGGTTAATGAATTTGATTTTTATGTCTTTGTTAGAAGTTGGGCCTAGTGATATGTTCTATTCCATAATAAATTTCAAATTCCTTCCGTCCTTCCTTCCGTCCTTCCGTCCTTCCTTCCTTCCTTGTAAATCAAGACACCTTTTTCCTTTTGGAAAAAGTTGCATGAACCTCTGCTAAGTGACCCAGCATAAGTTGTTATTGTTGTTGTAACAAATTTCTTCCTCTTCTATGGCTTATTTGCTGAGCTTGGAGTATTATGCATATATTTTTAGTATCCTAGAGATGACAAACCAGTGCTGTTTCCTACCACTTAAAAAGTGCTTGCTTTTCATCCTAGACTGTCCTTTAGGACAGTGAAAACAAGCCGATTTCTTTGTTCAGGAAATGTCTTTTAACTCCTTCATTTTCACACTTCAGCAGCTTATACCTGGTAAATCTACCTGGTAAATAATTTGTTTTGTTTTTTAAGGGCACCGTAGGTTGAAGAAGCTTAAAAAACTTAACTGTATTGCTTCTCCTTTGGCTTTCTACCACTTCACCTTTTAACATTTGGAACAAAGAGCTGTCCCTTGAGGGAAGTGTGAAGGGCGTGACAGTGCAGGTTGCTATCTTGTAACAAGAATCACGTGGCTTTCTAGGTGTCATCAGACTGCAAATCTCAGAAGCTCTCATCAGCATAAACCATAGTGAGAGATGCTGGGAGTTGCAGTCCAGAAACATCTGGAGGGCTACATGGTTTCTACCTCTGAATTTAAGATTTGTGTGTATCCAGTGTACCTGTTTCGCTTCCATAGAGAGTGATGTCATTTATGAATGTGCTTGCCATACACATATCTCAGTTGCAGTTGGGATGCAGGTCAAATTCATGCAAGAACAGCTTTTCCTCTGAGGAGACAGCCTGTTTTGTTTCCAAATGATTTTCTGTTGCAGTATGGAAAACCAGGGAATGGACAGCTAATTTTTACACATAAACCTGAAAGTACATACTTTTAGAGCATGAAAAGAATTAAAGAGATTTTAGTACAGGAAAAGCATGCCCCTGGTATCTGTGGTCATAGTGATGTTCAAGTGAAGATTTCTTTCTCTTTCTCATAGTATAACTGTAACTTTGCAGAATGTAACATAGTAACTGTTACTCCTCAAGCTCAAGAAGTGATTATAGGGGAAGTACTAGAAAGCTACTACCGGTAAAAGTTGCTAAAAATATCAGAAAGCTTCTTTTTGTCCTTCCTTAGGGAAAACTTGAATTGCAGCATTCTTTACTTACAGAAACTTCTTAAATAAGTCTTGAAAAAGTTCTTTTCACTGGCTTGCTTGCTCATCTGTGCCCATGTTACTCATTTGTGAGATAAAAGTGTGGAAGACCCACTTTTGTAGTTTCCCAGTTAGGTGTCTAAAGGCAGCTCTTTCTTGTTTCTGGTAGCTAGGCGAATGATCTTAGCCCTGAATGAGGGATTGCCACCCTGAAAAAGGAATGTTTACCCATTTAATGTGCATAAGAAAGCATATCTGTTTACAAAATTCAGTCAGTGCGTTGCTCAGTTATTTTTTACTTATTTGTATTTTTAAACAATGTCAGCGCCCTAGACTGAAATGGGAAATGCTGTGAAATGTACATGCACAGAATGTCCAAAGAAAATAATATAAAACATTATGTTAAAATTTTAGTTCTGGCCACTGTAGCTTGACCAAATTGGCTGGCGTGGCTTGATGCTGTGCAGTCAGGATACAGTGCTATGGATTTAGTCCGTAAAACATGAGCTGGAACAATTCAGACAGAGCACTGCTGTTCTAACAAATGGTAGGACAGAGATATATGCAAGGTCCAAATTATCTAGTTCTTTTAACGTTTAAACCAGTACTTCTGGATTGTGACCTCTTTGTTGGGGGTAGGACTAATGTTTTCATACAGTCCGGATCAACCTGCAACTTGTCCTGGCAGTAAGAAGTATATCTTGTCAGTCTGAAAAGTACGTGGTTTTTTGTATATTTGAAATACAAGTCTGTAAAACGTGTACTCCCCAGGGTGTTAAGACTATGAATTTTATGAGGTTTCTTTGATGTACTTGTTAAGAAGAATCAGGAGATGGCAGCCTGCAATGCGAATGGGCACATAAATACATGCACATGAACACATGTGCGTGCACAGGTCTGGAGCCACATTTGTCCTTCTTTAAAAGAAAGGGCTCTTTCCATTTACTAAAAGGATGGAGGTCCAGTGGAAGCTTCTGCAAGAGGAAGGAAGGGGGAAGCCAATTTTTACTAATTGTCTGTTTCCTCCCACACTGTTCTGGAGATGCCTCCAACCCTTTTCAGAAGATTGTTAATGAGAGAAAAGTGGGGGCGGGGCTGCAGGGGAAGGAAGAATTCACAAAAATCACCTCCTCACCTTTCTTGCACTGGGAGTGTCTCATGAGTGAAACCAGGGTTGCTGGGAATGCATTCAGACCCCAGTGATTTTTTTTCTGGCCCTGGAAGTTTTCTGTTTCCCTCAGGGCCCCTCTAGTCCTATTAGGCAGGAAGGGAACACACAGCCACACTGCCGCCCATAACCAGGTCTCTTCTTTCTTGGTCTCCTGCCCAACTTTACTTTTTAGACTGCATTCAAAATTTGCTATCGCTCCATGTATCTTTTGGTGGCCAATCCAGGCCAACAGGAGCTGTTTAGGAGGTGTTCTTGAGGAGTGATAAAGGATTGTGTAAACTGCTGACCCAGGCCATGGTGGTGGAGGTGCTGGTGGTTTTGCTCCTTATCTTTCCCCTCCTCTTCCAGGCTACAGTGGTCTGCCTTTGAGTCTATGTTTCCAACCTCTGCCACCACCATCATCAAAGGTCCTGTGTTTTACCTTTGACTTCTGCTAGCACTGGCTACCTGTCCTTCCCAATCCCTTCTTCCCACTCACTGACATTACTGTTTCCTTTTGTTTACCTGTGGTTTCTTTTCCCTCACTTGTTCTTTTTAGTGGTAAGGATTGACTAACTAAAAGTCTTCGGTATTTTGTAATATGGGATTTTGTATATCATTATTATCTTCATTTGAATTCCCAGATTTTAGCAGGGATGGGAAAAGCAACCAACAAATAATGATCCTACTGAGAATGATAAAAATATACGCACCGTGTGCCTGGGCCACCTTCTGGACTGCTGGGACCTGTAATTTGTACAAGATGCCTTACCCCCAGCCCTGAGTGGAATTCTGTTCATGGAGACTCTGGCCACAAACTTACAATAAGCAGATGGAGTATAAGGCACTGCCTGTGAAGCACTGTGCCCTTGCACCACAGCCTCGCAGCTGTCAATGTCTGCTGCCTACCAGTGGTGAGGGAGACAATTCCAACAATGAAAAAGCAGCTAGTCTTGGTTCAGGGGGAAAGACATGAGGTTGCGGTCATAGATGCTGTGCATCCCCCTTTTCTTTCCCCTTGAAGTCCAGACTGATTTTGTTATCATTCCCTACCCCCCCCCCCGACCTACTGGTAAGCAGAAGCAGCAGTGGCCCATCATGAGGTTTGCCACTTGCTGGAGGTTTTTATTTTTTGGACAGGGCACAGTGGATTAGAGAATGGCCTCCATGTTCTGTCTAGAAGGACATATACACACACACAAACCTGATTTAATGTGTACGTATGTCACTAACAGGATGCTGCCTTCTGAATCCTATGTATTATTCATGAATCATGATAGTCTTTATCTGGGTCAAGGGCAGGAAACTATGGTTGGTATGTGGACAGATTTTCTGTCCTGAGGTCTTCTGGAAGCTGCATCGAGTCCAAAACTAGGGGAAAAACGAAATGACCAGAAGTCCATTTCTGGTTTGATTTTTTTTTTTTTAAATGTGAATGGATGAGGTGCCCGGCAGTCTATTTTAAAGAGGAACACTGCTTCTGGAGGCTTTGAGAAGAGGCAGTTCACCCCTTTTTTGGTCAGATAAAGGGGAGTTTGGAGAAGTTGAGGGCCACAAAAACACCCTGGGGTAGATACCTTGCAGTCCTAGGCCCATACTTTGCCCACCCTGATTTACATGCAGGCTATGAAACCCAACAATGTTTGTTTATTTTTTTTTTCTATTCATACTATTTTAATTACATCTTTAATTTTGCAGGAAAATCCTGGGAAAATTCTATTTTTGGACACCTGGATTTGGTGCGGCTTTGCCAGCTTCTTATGTGGCTATTCTTATTGAGAGGAAGAGCAGGTATGTGTTCACTTGCTAGTCCTGCATTTCTGTAGGTCGGAGTCATTCAGATTTCTGGATTCAGAAAGATAAATAAATAAATATCTTGCTGTTTTAAGTGTTTGCATACAGTATTCTTTCGACCAATTTTTTTTTTAAATAGAGTACGGGCCATAAGCACTAACTGAAAGGCTGAATGCCCCAATTTCATACAACAGTATTGAAGGTATTCCTCTTACATTTTTTATTTACCAAATTAACTTGGGCTTTTGCAGCACATAGTTGTTATTGGAAAACCCCCTGTAAAATTGTGTGGGGAATCTTAGTATTTAAAGAGCACAGAATTCAGTGTCTTGAGGTAACTATAATTTTACAAAGGATTACTCCTTTGCTGGAGGAGTGACAAATACATTTCCAACACCTCTGAAAAACAGTAGTGGAATATTCATCTTAGTGGATTTATAAATCACTTCATATGTTGCTTCATCAGTGTCTGTTGTTGTCACAGTTACTTTAGCATCATCCAAAACCATACTTAAATGTTGGTCATAAATGTCATCCATCTCAAGGATCGTGGCCATTTTTCATTTCCACATCAATTGTGTCGTCTGATGGGATCCAAAATAAAGTGTGATGAGATCCAAAATGTCTTCTATAATGCTCACAGTTAATTGTTGGTATGCTGTTTTTAGAAAGCCTAGTATATGCTGAAATATTACTTTATTTAAGATGGTAGGGTTGTTTGTTATAAACTGCTGACAAGTCAAATTCACAGTGGTTATTGAGGTCTTTGTGGCTTTAGACGAGGCTTCTAAAATGGTTAGTATTCTCTATTGCATATGGCACGGGTCATAACTTTCATCCCTCTACTTGTAATGCTCCATAATGCTCCTAATTGCTCCATTAGCAATTACAGTGGATGTAATGGTTACCATTGCCTGCTCTGTTTATGTTGTTCCTCTCCCTAGTTCTGGATGTATCTCCACTTAATCTCTTCCTGTTTGTCTGTTTTAGGCATTGTCCCTGCTTCACAAAAGGGGAAGAGAAAGAGATGTTACTGTACACAGGGCGTTCTTGTGAAGGCTGCTTGCATGGTTTTGTATGTCTGTCCTTAGGGCTGGAGATGGATAGCTGTATGTATATATGTATATCACAACCTTTAAGGATTAGTCCTAGAAGTCCTACAGATGCTATATTGAATGGCCTTCTTGGTTTTTGAATGGTATCACCTGGTGGAGCTAGAAAAGATTCTTGCTTGTAACACTGCCAGCCATTGTCAGCAATACGGGGCTAGACAGACCAATGGTTTGAGTCATTGCCATGTTCCTGTGAGATTGGGCTGATAGTAATGTCTGTTCAGGGTGATTATGTGCTCCCTTTTCATTAGAAGCAGCTTGCCTCTGAATACCAGTTGCTGAGAAACATCAGCAACTATTGCCCTCATGTTGTATTTGTGGGTTTACAAGAGGCACTTAGTGGGTCACTGTGAAGAATAGGATGCTGGATTGGGTAGGCCTTTAGTCTGTTCTGGCTTGGTTCTTCTTAATGTTCTCATATCGAGACATTCAATAGATTAACCTCATCCCCGAGTTTGAATGCTAATTTTCATTTACCTTTTTAAAAAGTCATGCTTGTATAGATTCTTTTACAAATAATGGAAAGAGAAGCCTATTTTAAAGATTTTAAGATAGCTCTGATGGAGAAAAGGTTAAAAATAGTATCTATCCCGATAGCAGACCTTAAGCTTTGGAGCCAAATATGGCGCTCCCAAGGTGTCAATTTGGCTCTTTGGAGTTCTCAGGGTATCATTGTTTGGTGGTTTCTTAGATTTTGTAGTTTTCTTTCCATTAGAAAAGGTTGAGGGTTTCTTACAGGTTAGTTACGTAAGAGTTTTAACTTCTTAAAATATTCTCATATTTTTTTGCCCACCTCATTGCCTTTGGAACTATCCACTGCTAGAATATGGCCCTGACAAATTCTCTGAAATTGAGATTGGCCAGGGTCCGAAAGAGGTTTCCGATCCTTGCTGTCCAAGCTTTCTACGAGGTATGCCCTGCATCCTTTTTCCTATTTGAAAAAAGAGATTTTCTGCTCCTAGAGTCTTCCAGGAGAGACACTCCAGCACATTATTTTATGGCACTAGCGTTGATCAGCCACATTTTTTCAGTGTGTTAGAAGGGATAGTTAAGGTTTGATGTAGAGAGCTCTCCTTTCACTGAGTGGCAAGTGTTAGATTGGCACTGTGCCTTACACCATTGAAAGAGACAGGAGGGAGAAAGGGAAGTTTCCTGAAGGGATTTTCTTTGAAAGTCATTGTTTTATAAGTATCCTCAAGAGTAAAGGATTAGCCTATCTTATCTACGTGATTTGACTGATCGTACTGTTTACTGGTCCACAGATTCTTGATAGTACCCTTCATCTCTGTATCTGGTTGCTCCATTTTGACCTCTACACATATCTAAGGCATCCGCCTGCCCTTCTGCTTCTGCTTAGTCTCCTAAAGATGTCCTCAAGAATGAAGCCCTTCATTTTCTCTCCTGCTGTGCTCATGTTGTTCTCAGCCATAGTTGCTCTTTACAACTGAAGGAGTCACCAGAGAGGGTGAAAGGAATTAGTGAGAACAGGTGCAGTATTCATGAACTCCTGCTAGGGTCCTTGAAAGGAAATAGGCCTGGCAAGAAGCTGGCATATAGAGATTGCCAAGAATTAAAGAAGGAAAATGGGCAGATTGTCTGTGCACCATTCTGTCCTCACACCCCCCTAGTCCAGTTTTGGGTGCTATAATTTTCTTGCTTTATTGATCTGTACCATTTATCTCTCAAAACATGTGCAAACAAATATAGAACCCTGCAAAATTTGCTGTGACAAAGTATGGCAAACTTACCCTTCCCCAGTACACGTATGTTAGGGTGAATGGGGTCTGAATCCTCTCTTCTCCAAAGCAGCTACAGTGAATTGTGCCTATGTCCAACTTTCCCTTTTCCTTCCTCCAGGCTGCATTGGAAGGGGACATAGTTTTGCTTCCACTTCAAATGACCTTTGGGAGGGGGAATTGTAGCTCCTTGTGTTGACTTAGGGAAGTGAGCTAAACCTGTCTGTCTTCAACCAGCACAACTAAACCCTTGTCCCTGTTCAGGGTTAGTGCCTGCTCACTGCCATCAGTGATATTCCTGAAAGTGCACAGGCACTCTTTCTTTCATTCTCTGTTCTCCTTTCCCTGTTTGGGCTCCAGTTGTGTGCATGCATGCGATCTGTTTTCATTTTTTATTTTTTTAAAAAAAAAGAAAATTGTGTTTTTTAGTATCTTTGGAATACACAAGCAAGAGTTATGCCCTTTATTTGTGGTAGCTGACTGCACTACAGGTTGAATGGTCCTAAATCTCCGTCATTTGTGAACTGTACTACCTTTGCATAGTGTATGCAGAAGCAGAGCTTGGAAAATTACCTTTTGGTACTAGAACTCCCAGTTAATTGCCTCTTACCTTGCAGTGAATAGCAAAATGGAAACTGCTAACACAAGGAAGTGGCTTTTGAAATAATTTTCCTCTGCATGGAGGGACTAGCTGCTAACTTAATGCCCTAGTAGGTCTGGTGGTTTGAGCATTGGACTATAACCTTGGAGACCAGGGTTCAGTTTCCTGCTCAGCCATGGAAACCCACTGGGTGACTCTGGGTGCATCACACACTCTCAGCCCCAGAAAGCCCTGTGATAGCTTTGCCTTAGGGTTGCCATAAGTCAGAAATGACTTGAAAGCACACAGCAAACAACAAGCGTTTTCATTAATTTGGATGTCAAACAGCTTGTAGTGCTTAAATTTCATATTGCCTTCATGTTTATTTAGAATATTTATAACCTGCTTTTCAGCCAGAAGGACTCCCACAGTAGCTTACAAATTGTTAATTTGACTGTTCTGTGCTCTCAGGCATACAGTCTAAATAAGACTTGCACACAGGGAAAAGGAAATGGCAGTGGGGGACGGGATTAAGTTCAGTATATTCTGCCTGTTTTTCTCACTCTCTGAGGCCACAGCAGTGGCAGTTGGGATGGAGGAGGGTCTTTCATCAGTTGCTGATGAACTTGCCTACCTGTTCTTCTGTCCTTCAAAGGCCGCAGGAATTTAGAACCACACCTTCTGTTTGCTTTTGGAAACAAGGCATGAAACCACCATAGTTTTGGGTTCTGTTCCAGTTCCTGTTCAGCAGCTGTTGACATTCCAGTTTGGTTCTAGTTCAGTCCAGTAAAGGTTTGGTAACTGGTTAGTATACATAACTAGCCAGTTTAGTTTAAAAGTGGGAGAAGGCCCATTATTATAATGGTAACTTGCCCAATAGGCAGGCTGTGCTCTGTCTGGGGCCTTGAAGGTCTAGCTATGGTGAAATTATTAATTGTACATCTGCCACCTACACTGGGTCATTTAGTGCCTTATGTACCATGGGGGTGGGATACTCCTCAGAACAAGTCAATAGTGCCTTCTGTTTCCTTTCTCCAAAAGGTACATTGCAAACCCATAGATTTCTTACCTCTTTCACTACCTCTACCTATTCATTAAATCCTTATTTCTTTCTGTGATCTTCTCGGCCTATATCCAGTGGCTAGCCCCAAATAGTATAGACTCATTTAATCAATGAGTTTTATGTAAGTGTTGACTTAGGTTCATTCAGCATCGGTGGGTATACTCTACCTGGAAAGAGGATTTTTCATTTTTTTTCTTCCCAAGTTTTGGGTTCAGAGATTAATTCCTATTTCAGATATATCCCTACTTTGTTTTAGGTCCACATATGTAATCTCATTCTGTCATTGTACCATTCATTTGATAGACATTTGTGTGATAACCACAAAAGGCAATCAGAGCCTGTCTTAAATCTTCCCAGGCCCATCGCTTGCAGAGCAAAGAGTATGGAAGCTCATAGAAACCACTCAATATAAAACTTTCCTAAGATAACCTTACTTCAGGTGCTTATTTTGATTTTGGTTCCAGTAGAGTCAGTGAGTGTACTGTGCATTTGTTTTCTGTTTGGTTCACCCACTATTGTAGATTAGTAACCCTGATTTCCTTTCTCTCTTAACATGTTCTGTTCTGGTTCGGGATTAACATATGATCACAAGAAGGAACTGACAGTGAGAGAATGAGGAAAACTTCTCCTGGTTGCCTTTGCAGAGATTTAGCTTGAGGAGAAGGGAGTTTCTCCTAAAATGTGTCATCTGTGCAGAGTGATAATAAACCCTTTCCTTGCAGCACCAAACTTGGCTCTTCCTTTTTATTTCAGGTTTACAATAATTTCTGATATCTTTGGGACACGGATTGTTCACTTTCAGTCTTCATTTGGAAGAAAATGGAGCTTTGTACAGTTTTGATTTAGGGTTACTCTGACTCCCAGAAGTAAATCTTGACAAGTTCATAAGACCATTGTAGGGAGACTGAGGCCTCCTTCTTAAAAGTTTGTTCAGTGTGAGTGGAGAGAAAATGACATCAGCTATTGAAGTTAATTCCTGAAGAGTATGTTGCTCCTGTTTGCTCCTGTCAGTAATTATTAAAATATATGTAACGTTTCACCTTTTGTGTCTGCTTTCCAGATGGTCGTTGGTAGAATTTTTGTAAGATAGTTGCTGTTGCTCCAGTTGGCGTTAAGGTTTCATTCCATGAGTAAAATTGGGATGGCTTTGTGTGTTTCTGCCAAGGACAATTTGAACTTCCTTTTATCGCACATTTAAAACTTTGGAAAAAATAGTGTTGCTTGTGGAAAACACACACAGGTTGTTAAGTAAGCATGAGCCAAAATTTGGCAGTGGATTTTTGTACTGCCTTCTAAGAAGCATTAGAAGAACAGGAATCATTAACACTCTTTCCTTCTTACTTCAAATTTATTTCACATTTAGGATGGTGTCACAGATGATGATTGCCAGTTGGGAAGCTGCTTGAAGTTACCTCTCAGGTGATAACTCTATATGGCAAGCTGTTTTATGTGCACTAGCCCTCATGCGATTTTCCATCACTTTTTTTCACTCTCACAGTCCTCAGTTTTGGGTAGGTGGGTGAATAGCAGAAGCAGTTATTTTCATTTGGAAAAGAACACTGCACTTCTTCCCACCATGGGTTCTGGACAGGGTAATGTGGAAAAAGTGGAGAATTTCTGGGCAAGCAATGTACAGAGTAATATAAACACTTACTTTACTGCTTCTCTGATGTGGCATTGATCACTTAAAAATACTCTGGTTTAAAAATAACAATATTTTTTTGGTATGGTAAAATGATTTTTTTTCATATTTCACAGCTGCTTGTGAAGAAATGTGAGTATTTACTAATGAGTCCAAACGTAAGTGATGTGACGTGCATACTTATGCAGCCCCAGTCATAGAGAGTCAGTAAGCAGACTCAGTAAAGCTCTCTGTGCTGGCAGTTGAATGTAGGTTGGTCATTCTTTCTGGAAGAAGGGTCAAGGAGACAGTGTTTGTTGATCAGTTTAAACCAGTCATCAGTGTAAAGGAGGAGTTAAAACAAGCTATACATGTTATCACTGGGAGTTTAATTTGGTTGTCAGGTGCATGTGGTGGCTTTTAATTATTTTCCATTCCTGCGGTTTGTAAGTCCAGTATTTGAACATACGTACATTTATTCTTGAAACTAAACCTGGCTTTTCCAAACAGCTTGCATTTTACTTTTACACCTTTTCTATAACATCTTTTAAATCTGATAATGGTTACATGGCGGTTATAATCTTTTGGCTTAGTAACAAACCCAGGATCATGCTGACATCCATTTTGAGACGTTGATTTCAAAAAGAAATTAAGTTCAAGATTGAGTTTGAGAATCGTATGATTTTAGTTCTGCATTTCAGAAACCTTGTCCATTACTTCCTTTGTACTTGATTTTTTTAAAAAAATTCTCCTTCTCTGTGACCCATCAGTGATGGCCATAA
The DNA here is from genome assembly GCA_030412105.1 of Cyclura pinguis. Taxonomy (NCBI): domain Eukaryota; kingdom Metazoa; phylum Chordata; class Lepidosauria; order Squamata; family Iguanidae; genus Cyclura; species Cyclura pinguis. The sequence continues at coordinate 277,058,884 of CM059601.1, read as the reverse complement.
CTAATTTTGTTTAAGTTTTTTTTTTGGTGTACTTCTAGAAAGACACCATTCTCCTGGTGTTACAGTATGGAAGTCTGAACTCTTATTCATAGACAACCTTTATCTCTTCTGCACAGGAACAGGAGTGTGATTGTTTAGCAGAAATACATCTAGGCACATTCCTGGGTTAGTCGTCTTATAGAAATTCATTAATGGCATGGGGAATACTCATGGCAGTCAAAGCAGGCCTTGATGTTGGACAATGGTGACAAGGAGAAGAAGTGAGAATAGCTGGTGACTCAAGGCAAGGAAGACAGTGTCCACCTAGCTTAGCCTGGGCAAATGCAAAGGAGCAAAGAATTCTCTGTGATAAGACCAGTCTGTCTCAACCAGAATATCTTGTACATTAGGACTGATCAGACTGAAGTGTGGGTCCATGCATATGGTTTGTAAGCAGATAGGAAAGCATTTATGAATGGCATCATTCACCATCTAGTGTCTTGTAATGAAGAAAGTATGTTTCATATTCCTTAACTTTGTAGTATTGGTGAGATATGAATTACATATCAAGAATCTTCCTTGAATCCTTTAGGTTCTCTCTTTCTGAGTTCTTTCCTTCCCTTCTCTTCTAGTTTTTCATTATTTGTATTTCTCAACATGTAGAAATTGCTGCAAATGTGTATGTCTAGTTGCTTTGTTTACGTGCCACAATATTCAGTGTTGTCTATTCTTTGGATACTTCTCTATTTCCATGTTCATGTTGCGTGTTCTTGGAAGTAGTTGGTACAGAGACTCTCCATATGCTATAGGACAAAGGTGGAGAGCGGTTTTTTGTTTTTGTTTTGCTTGAGAGCCAAATTCAGAGAAGATTTTGGGGTATGTGTTGTGATGGAGTGAGATCAAAGGCAAGATGGAGCACCAAAATGCCACCTGTTTTTTTTTAAATCTCAAAACTCTTACTGTCAGTAACTAAGACTTGGCAGAGAAATTTCACCCTTTCAGAATAAAAAAACCAAAAACCTACCCCCTACAGAAATTGACATCATCAGTTATAAAATCCTGATGTCATGGGAAGAGAATGTGATCCCCTGGAGTTCTGCAGAGGACCAGATTGGGATTTCAAGAAGATCAGACATGTCCAGGGCCCGATGCTACTGTAGAATATCCTCACAGGAAGTGCCACTGAGTGTTAACTATCTCTTTAGTGGAGATACTACTTCATGGAAGCATTTTGGAATGAACAGAATCGAACAAATCTGGGTTCCAGTCTATACCCAGCCATAAGCTTCACTGGGTTACTATGAGTCAGTGTCTTTGAGCCCAGCTTGTTTCACAGCCTGATGTAAGGCTAAAATGTGAATACTGTGTATGTTCTCCTGATCTTGATAGAAGAATGAAAAAGTGACAACAGCTACTCATTGTAACCCTGTACTAGCCATATTGTAAAAGCTGCAGTACAGATAGTTTGGCCAAAGCAATGTGGCATTGATGTATGCCTTAAAAAAATCTGAGACTCTGTATCAAAAGAAGCTGAGTACTTCTGAGTACCTCATGAGGCTTGTGTGCCCCTCTCTAGAGACAGAAGACATTTAAGGCTGAGAACGAGCTTCATTGCTCCCTCACTTTCTGTGCATAGTGGAAGATGTGGGAAGCAAAGTGTGCTTGGTCGGCTCCTTGAGAACTGACTGAATCCTGACTGGCTGAGTGCCCTGGTTTGGCTTCCTCCTTGCTTTTTCTCTTTCTCTCTCCGTGTGCATGTATGCGTGCCCGCTTGCCTTAAAGTCACTTGTCATCCTCATGAATTTCATAGGGTTTTCTTAGACAAGGAATACTTAGAGGTGGCTTTGTCAGTTCCTTCCTCTGAAATGTAGCCTGCAGCAACTGGTATTCATTGGTGGTCTCCCAGCCAAGTGCTAACCAGGGCTGACCCCTCTTAGCTTCCAAGATCAGTCAGGATCTGATGCCTTTAGGATATTTAGAGTTAAAATGAATTCAGCTGGTGCTTCAGGAGCATTAAGAATCCTAAACCAGCTGGGGTCTGGCCTCAGAATTTAGCCCAGTTTCACTTCCTGCCTGCTTTCCATGTACTAGTGACTAGAAAATGACAAAAGTTGAGACCTAGCTTTTTCTCTCCATGGACGAAGAAGGAAACCCTAGAGAGAGAGAGTCCTAACAACACCATCTCTTCTGTTACCTCAAGACCCAGCTTTGGAATTGGGATTATGTTAGACTGTAAAAAGCAAGCCCCCTTATTCTCGGATTTTTATCTGAGAAAATTAGAAGAGGCAGGGCAAAGAGCAGGGAAGCAACTCGCTGTCTTTCCTGGCATTCTGACATCGCATGAGGCTCTGTTAAACCTCTGAGAAAATTTTGGTGGACCTCTGTGCATTGCTTTCTTCTCTAAAATGATGAATAGCTGTTTTTTAAATTGTGCAAAAAGACTTTTACGAGTGGAAAGTTACTGCGAGTCACATATCACTGTGCTGCTTAAATCTTTTTTGAATTATAATTTCATTCAAAACTGCTAGTAAGACATTGTCATTTGGTAGTCCTTGCCAAGCAAGCAGAGTTGCCTGTTGTATAAAGGAAAGTGTTAATTTTAGTACAATTTGAAGAAAGGCAATTAGAGCTCACTAAAAGTTAATTGTTGTATTACTTACCTAATGAGCCCAGTTCTCTAAGCTTTTTCTTGTTTAATTACTCTACTATGCATTCTAGTAAAGAAATCTAATTACCACTAATCAAAATAAAGTTCCAGAGTGACTTTGAAGGGGTGTGTTTGTTTGTGCCCCCTCTCCCCCTTCAAGTGTCCTCTAGGCAGAATTAGTGTTTACTTAGTGGTTGTTAACATTACAGTGGCGCCTGTCTCCCTGCTGTAGAGCAGGCTGTGTCACTGCTGCCGTTATTAAGTCCTAAGTTGAGGTTTTATAATTTGTCTATAAAAATGAACCTTAGGCTACATCTAACACCTTTAGGTTCAAGAGCCTTTGTTCTGGGGAAAGGGTAGAAGAGAAGCTCTGAGCTAGCTAGGAGGACATTTATAGTGATGGCTTTGGACTTTGGGATGGAACCCTACGAGATGCCCAGTTTTGCCTATACTAGATCCTCCAAAGGCTTCACAAGTCTGTCCTAAAGAGCAGAGTTGTCTTTTTTCCCCTTTTTTGCAGTGTGTGAATTAAATGGATTACTTTTTACTACCAGAGTTACAAAAATTTTAAGTACGCGTTGTAAGGAGTTTTCCTATTTTGAAATTTGAACAATGCAGAGTTTATGCTCTCCAAGTGGATATAAAAACAAGTTCTTTACAGAGATTGACTGTGTGGCATAGTGTTTTTAGTGAGTATGGCATGCCGCCTATTAAATATCCCACAGTGTATGCACAATAAGCTAAACACCACAAAACTGCTGTGGCTTTTGTGGATTTGAAAACTTAAACACAAATTGTATGTAGAGCTAAATGTTATTGCAAATTAATGTTTGTGGCTGTGTGGTGTATTCAATCTTCAGTGCCTAATTCCATAAAAATATTTCCTGTTTTCTGGTGCTTCTGTGTAGTAGTGGTTCTGCTTCAGAATGGATTTGTTTAAGTTCACAAGTCAGTCTAGATAAAATATGTTATCTCCCAATTTTGTATTGTCAATACCATTTTGTTTAAATAGTAAACTCATTTGTTGATTGGAGATTATAGAAGCTGTAGTCCAAAACAAAAACACCCCCCCCCAATTTCCCAACATCCAAGATACCTTTACAATGATGATATTTGCATTCTCTGCAAGTTTTAACACAGATTTCAATATAAGGTATCGAAACTTCCGTAATGAGAATTTTAGCTTTAAGTAAAGAAAAATGGCTTTTAGTCTGCATTTGAGATCTTAGAAGCAAAAAAGAAAAATCTTTAATTAATTTGGTCCTTTTTGTTCCTGTGCACTCATTATTTCTCATGAATATTAGGAGAAGAAATACTTCAAAAATATGTGCAAATTTGCATAATGCAAATTTAGTGGAGATTGATAGACATTTAAAGAAAAAAGAAGTGGAACTGAAACTATGTTTTGGGAGCTTGACATCCATTTTACTTGTCTTTGAAATCCTCCCACTTAGTCTGTAGAAGAGAGCAGAAACCCTTTGACTACCAAAGCAGTTTTTGTAAAGGTTCTGGGAGTTTTTAGATGAAAGTTCATGTACTGGAAATGTAGGAGTTTCTTGTCTCGTCTTCAGAGTGTTTGAACTCTTCAATGTTGTTGTAAAGGTGGACAGGAAAAGTTAGTTTTTTTTCCTCTTTATATATTCCAGGCTGGTTCATGCATATTTGGTTTCTAACCTTCCTCAAATATCCCTTATCTTGTTTGTCAAAATTTGACAGTGTGTCCTTGGGAAGGGATTTTTCTCCTCCTTTTCTTCCTCTTCCATGTTCCAGTGATCTGTAAAAATTTGTTAAGTAGAAGCGTGTTTCAAGTGGCTTTTCAGGGCTGCCTAGTTTATGAGCAAATTAACATTGTGTTAAAGTCCCCACTTATCAAACGTAGATGGACAATGATGAACATCCGCAGAATGCAGGGATGGTAAACTGTTGTTATCTTTGGGTATTGCTGAGCTAGTGGGGTTGAAGGGTTTGATGGAGATGGTTCCATGTTGACTATAGCCATTAGTGGCTGATGATGGAGCATGGTGACTTCAGACATGACAACCAGCTGGCACTGCCCAGCCCAGAAGCTTGCAAACAGGCTTTGCATGAAAACACGGCCATTAATGGGCAGGATCACTGATTTTTTTGGAAGGTCTTCAAAAACATCATAAGAACATGTGGAGGGGAGATGGGATAGGGAGCAGTTATAATAGAAAAGCAACCAAGAAGTTAAGAAGGTTATGGAGTTAACAGAAATAGAGCAGAGGTTTGGAGAGTGAGAAGGGCTGCAAGGAACAGCTTTTGGAGAAGTTAGCAGAGAAGGTGGGCCTGAAAGAAGAGAATGGAAAAGAGGAAAGCTTTGAAGAGAAGCAAGACTGTCCTTTAGAGGAGAGTAAAATAATTGGAGCTAGGGATTGAAAAGAATTCCATTAGATTTAGCAGTCTTGAAGAAAGTAGCACCTCTCACAGCTTGTTGCAAGAAGGAGTGGATTTTACTTCATTAAAAAACTGCACATATGTGAGTGTTAGATGGTTTGCCCATTTTAAAAAATGTGGATGGCTAAGATGTACAGAACTGAAAAATATATGCAAGCACATAATGGCGAAAATGTGCATGTAAGGTAAAATGTGTAAACAAATGCACATATAGGAAAAATGCATCCCGTTTAATTTCCATGTGATTCTACCCCCTCAGAATCTTGCAACTTGCATCTCTGAAGATGCCAGCCACAGATGCAGGTGAAACGTCAGGAGAAAATACTAATAGAACACTGCCTCAAAGCCTGGAAAATTCACAACAATGCATCACAGCTCTCCCAAAAGGAAGGTTTCTGAAATAATGAGAGAGACAAAGTTACTCTCTATTAATTCTAACATTAATATTAAAGTTAAAATTTAAAAGAAAGATATTGCTTGTTGTCACATCATATAAACAAACAAACAGCAGTGGTGCTTTAAACACAGTTTAACAGTTTAACTTCCCAAGTTCTTGTAGGTGATACTACACAATATGACAGATAATAAAGTATCAACAGGGGAGTTGACTTTCACATTTCTACCCTCTAGGCCAGTAGGTTAGTTAGCTTTTAGATTTCATCTAGCATGTTCAACTTTTAATGAATCTAATGAATTTAATGTGCTACAATATATTGGCTATATCCTTCCATAATTTGGAACAATGGCATCAGTTAATATCTGTGTTGGCATTTTATGCCTCCCTGAGACCCAAAAGTTAATTAACTCCGCAAATTAGTGATTAAATTTATTCTTATTTGGCTGAACTTAGTAGATTTTCTGATCAATATCTAACTTAACCCTATGCTTTTACCAATGTATTAATTACTGTTGTTAAAATTGGTAGGACTCTTTCTTTGCCAGATTGAGTAAGACAGGAAGGTCTCAGGAGATGCAGAGTTAGGACTGCAGAAAATACATTGCAGCAGTTCTACCCTGACTGACTTGTTCTAATGACTCAAGAAAATTGTGAGGCTGTTCCTGGAATGGAGGGATGAAATGTGTCGTTGGAGAGTTGTTTCTTTCCTCGGCAAGAGGCTCTCATATAGTCCATGGCCTTTTAGAAAGTCAGAGTGTTAGGGCTGAAGGCTGGTACCCACCCCATTGCTTTGTGTGGAGGTTGGAATCTTTCTGGGTGGGAAGGGAGTCAATCTTTAAATTCTCTTCCTATTTTTTATTGTTTTTGTTTTTTGATTTTCTATATTATAATTTGGAGAGTAGCTGCAATTAACCTCTTTGTGCTCCTTTATTGTGTTTATTGCTAGGTTGGGTATTTAGATAAGTGTTTTCCCCACCCATACATCCATGTTCTCCTTTCTTGGCTTCCCTTGCCTTCTTTGTCCACCCTGCCAGTCTCCTGTCCACCCACCCCCTATACACTTTAAACTTGGAGCTGACAGATACAGGTGGTTAAATCCATGTCCTCCTACCATTGCCTAGAATAGTAGGCTTGTTAGATATCTGATCTTTTAAGCTGGGGATGCCAGGCTGAACTTGGGATCCCTGTCTCCTACACAGCAGCTATACAGTCTACTACTGATGTTCGTAGGTCATGCCTTTTGATTGAGAGTGGGGAAGAAGAGAATCTGCTGTGATTTGGTTGGTGAGAAAAATGATAGTATGGAGATCAATGGCAAGAAAAGAAAAATTTATTAGATGAGATCCCATGGTTTAGGAAAGATTTTTCAGTCAAACAGTTTCTAGATCTGTTGGACTTCTCCCATTCCCAGGCCAGAGTTCTACATAGAGCAGTGCTTCTTAAGCTATCTGGTATGAGGCATGAGTGGCTTTTCCCCACTGTACTAGGAAATGGTACCACTGGCTATAGTTTCTTCATTCTTTCCTAGATATTCTCCAGGGACCAGTGTCAGCTAGCTTGTTTGTTTGTATGTTTATTTAATTTATATTCCACTTTTCCCCTGAGATGGAATTCAAGGTGGCTTACAACAATTATTTTCAAATTAATTAATTAATTTTTTTAAAAATTATTCATTTATTTATTTTATTTATTTTTATTTACAATAATTATTTTCAAAAATTAAGCTAAATTAACAGAAGTTAAAAAATTAAGCAACAATATTATTTAAAAACATGATTAAAAACAGTTAAACACACTAAAATGTATTTCTTTTTTTCTTTTCTTTCCTTTTCTTTCTTCTTGCTACAAATAACCTCTAAAATATATTTAAAACATAATTTCCAGTAAAAGATTTAAAATAAGCACACCGCTTTACACACACACACACACGCGCACACACACACACTCCTTCATAATGAAACAGCTTAACAATTAAAACTCAGAGCCCTGCTTGAATAAAAGAATTTTCAGTGCAGGAGGAAAGTGAGCAGGGAGAGGGCCAGGCAGACTTCCTGTGGAAGGGAGTTCCATAGCCTGGAAGCAGCCATGGAAAATGGCTAGTATGGGTCTACAGACTGCCACTTTGAATTATATTAATGTAGTCCACCTGGTAAAAAATAACTAATCTGAAAAATAAAAATGCTGGTTGAAGAGAGGCAATTTTAAAATGAAAAGAGAACAGTTGGAAGAGCTAATAGCAGAATGTGCTCTTAGGGGTTCAACATGACAACTTTTTTGTCATTCTCTGTAAACCTAACAGAAAACCAGTGTTTTAAAGAAAAAATAATGAATGTTGATTCAGTGAATAGAACAATTCCAGTCATTTAGGTTAGTGACAACAAATTAACTTCCTATTTTCCACTGAAAAATGTCAACCAATTAATATTTGTGAATTTTTTTTTTAAAGAATGAACTAATCTTCAGACTTAACATTCCAAGCTCTGCTGAATCCAAACTCATGGAGTTGCTTCCTATGTTTTATCTTTTTTTGTAAATATAGGTACAATTTTAGCTACTGTCCAGTTAGATAATATCAATAAATAAAAGTTTTCATTTAAGAGCTTTTTTTTTTTGGCAAGTGCACAGGTTCCTTAAGTGTTTTGTCTAGAGAGTATTACTACACTAGCTTTAAATTTGGGGTACCCTTCTCTCATGATGCTATTCAGTGTAATTTTCCTTCTTATAAAACTAAAGAAAATCTTCATTTGACATTTGTGCCATACATAGCACATTTCTGGAGGGTTGGCTTTAATTAGTAGAACATGTATGGATCTTTTGATTGTATAAGGTACTTGCTTAATTTTAAGTGTAGCATAAAAATGCTATGAACTTTAGTTTTTGTTTATTAATGGTAAAAAATAATTATTTTAAATCACATTTTAACTGCTTTCTAATTCCTGTTTGTATAGCCATGGGAATAAAATCTGAGTTCAAACTATTTGAGGCTGCAAGCATGCGCAAACTATTTGGGGCTGCCAGCCTCAAGATTTGGCATCGTGCTGTTTCTTCCAACCAAAATTTCTAGGTTCCCTTTGCTCAAATGGGTGCAAAGCTCTTTTTTAAGATAACAAGCACTCAAGCAGTGTAGTCCTGCACTGTGGAAAACTGTAAGTATTGTCTTATAAGATAAGCCATACGTTTATGAAGAAGAATCAAACAGAAATAGCAGTGCCCAAGCAGTTTTTCTCTGTTTGCTAGGGTACAGGCTACCCCCACTTATCAGACAGGTTAGGAACTGGAGCACCGTCAGAAAATGGAATTGGTTGGAAAGTGGAACCCATGTACTCTACTTTAGCGAGCTTGAAGGATTTTACTTGGAGTCTCATCTGGAACTGATTGCGCATATTCTGCTTGCAAAGTGTCTCAGCCAGCTTAGTGCCACCCCCTCAGGTCACTTTGCAAGTAATGCACGCATGGCACATTACTTCCACATTCTAGCAGTCTTTTGTGTAGACCATTTCACAGATTCCAAGATGGATCTGACCACACTATCTTTAGATCACCCTTGACATCAGACTTCACCACCAGAGCAGCCAACCTTAATATGAACTTTAAATAGAAAAAGCAAAGAGGTGGGGAGAAAATTACCTCTCCCTCTTTTTTTTTAAGATCTAAAATTTAGATCTTGGAAGGAATACCATATCTGCAGTCTTTCAGACCTCTGGGTTAATCAGGGCTGAATGGGTATGAATGATATCATATAGCAGAGCTAAACAATCCTTAGGACTCTGTTCAACATTTAAATTCAGTCTTCTATAACAGTGAGCAGGAAGGCAGAGTACATAAACTTGGTCCATGCATAATAGTGTTAGACAAGGAAAATTCCACGTGCATGGCCATCAAGCAAATTGTTAAGTTTGTAAGTATTATTCTCCATTTTATGAGTTGTTCACTGTAAAATGCAGTAAAATAAGAGTGGGAATCAGTGAAAGAATGTCATCAAGTTACTGTTAGAAGACAATTCTAAAGAGGATTTAAGGACGAATGTTGGTTCACAAGAGTTTATTCTCTTCATAAGTACTAGGTTTTTAAGACTTTCTGATGCATATTGGATATACTTTTGTTATACGTGACTTATAGCAGCCTTTGAATATTTTGAAGAGTAAGCTTCTTGTTAATTGGTAATGTATGTCCATTCATCAGGCTACAGACATTTCAATCTATCCCTAACCCCACTGCTGTATTTAGTCTACTTTACTTAAGCTCTTTGGATGTTTGAAATGGTGACTGAAATTGCTAAGTAGAAATCCAGAAACCATATGTCACGATAGATACATGTTTTCAAAACAATTTATGTTTAAGTTCTCCTTTTACACTGAAAATTCACTGCTTACATTGTGTGTTTGTGTTCTCTATTATTTTGATAGATTGTATGTTCTTGTTGGTTTTAAATGAACTTTTGCACTGGTGTCTCACTGTCAGACTTCAGCTGAAAGTAGGAAATAGGTGGGTGTGAGTGATTAAGCATAACCTAAACATTGACTGCATTGCTTTGTTATTTCAGACTTCCTTCTCACCCCCGTCATAGTTCTAGATCTGAAATTGTGGGCTGCTCAGTTAGGCAGCTGTTTGGAAGATAAATGTGTGATTCCTTGATTTAATTGTGGGTTTGAACTATCCATATTTGATTTAGCTATGGAGCTTAAGTGATGTTTTACTTAACAAAGAAAAAGAAGTCTGTTTGTAGATCACGCTTCTTTTTCTGAGGGATAGCTGTTATGAACAGTTTTATGTAATCATGCTTATGTCCATAAAATAGTTCTCCTGTTACCTCTGTTCCCTGTCTGAATCAATACATATAGTAATTTTGAATTTGCACACAGTATGTGAATAAATTGCTGACAACAACTGAGTTCCATTAGTCTTCAACTGAGTTCTGTTAAAGCTAAACTTGACATCTTGGGTCTAAGGGATGTTGATTTGGTTATTTGATGGTGCCAGATGGCCCCATGCTGGAGAAAGTATCAAGCATAAGATTCTGTCTCCTCTTCCTGGCTAATCTAGACATTTAAGTCTGATTCAGGCCATTTCCTCATACACTGTTACAGTGCCATTATTCCACTTTCAACATCCTGTGGAATCCTGGGGTTTGCAGTTTAGGGAGGGGCATTTAGAATTTTCAGCCAGAGAGCTCTTTGGCATCAGTAAACTACAAACTCCAGAATTCCACAGGATGTTGACGGTGGCACTATAGCACTATAAGGCTATAACAGTGTAGGGTGGAAATGGCCTTGGACAGCGCCTCTCGTACTCATTCCCTTTTGAGTAATGCCAGTTGATCCATTAGGAGGACATTTTCTATTTGCTGAGCAAAGAACTGTGTATATGTAAAAACTCTGACCATCATGTACACACACTTTACATATTACATGTTGTTATACTGATAGTATTACAAGAATGTTGCACACTAAAGCTTCAATATATCTGTAGATAGTCCAGGGCAAGTTGGATAGAACTGCCTGGCATGAATTAGAATGCATTTGACTGATTTAAAGATCAAAGTTAGAGATGAAATCTGAGGAATTTTCTGTATATAGAATGTAAAATGTGGAACAGTGTTTTGGGGTTTCTGATTTGGAATGGGTATCTTCTTGCCAGCAGTTGACTAATCACTGTCTTGCAGCCTAACTTTCCTTACAGGTAAAAATTGTGTACGCAGTGTACACTCTTCTGAATTTGTTTCAGGAAGATAAAGATATACACATAAATAGATGTGTAATTTTAAAGCTCAAACCCAGCATCTTAACTTTAAAAGTAAAATCCATGGGACACACACAGCACCTTCTGATTTTTTTTTTGTACCCCATGCCTGATGCCCTGAATATATCTTGACCAAACAAAATAGATTTTTCTGCTCCTGGAATCATGTTGGACTGGTGGTTTTGATCTTAAGGTCACAGGGCCCCTTGGCTCAGACACCTGTAGAATCCCAGAAATCAAAACAACTAGACTTCTAGTCACTTGAGTTTGATTTGAATTTTGGATTTTTGCTTACTTTCAAGTCTGGGCCCTGGAGTGTCCTGGGAGGCAAGAAAGCAGTTCCTCAGTGCTCTGATGTTTTCAGCCCAATGAAACAGGTGAATAATTCAAAACAACATGCATGTTCCTGATTATCAGGGAACTTTCCAAAAAATAAATTTAGTCATGCGAATACCGCCTCACAAAATGTAGCTACTTATGGTTTTTTGAGACTAATTTTATCCTAATCTCTGCATTAAAATTACTGATTGTAGTGTATTTGTAGTATATTTGGGCTGATAAAACTTATATTAAGCTCAGTAGGCCATAATAATTATTTTATGTATTGTTTTCTCTCTAGGAGGGGGCTGCTGACAATTTACATGGCTAATTTGGTAAGTAGTACTATTATAGTATATTTATGTATAAACATAGACACAGTGTAGAAGTTTTTTAAAAAAATTCTTTAAGTATCATTTCTGTTAATGCAAATCTTATACTGGCTCAACTAATACTTTGATTTTACTAATAAATTCAGCCATGCTGAAGTGAGTTGGGAATGAATTTGAGTGAATGTTTGTCTGTTGTAGTATTGCACACAAATGGATAAACTTTGTTTTAATTCCTAGTAGTTTCTTTGCCTGCCAAAATATTTAAGCATCCGTGTGCCAAATGGGTTTGTAGTCTGAACAGACTGTTTGGTGTTACTTTTTAAAATGTTAATCATCAACTTGTATATTGAAAATATTTGAAAATAAATATAGTTGCAATTCAACAATTTCCATTTCCTATGTTGTTTGGATGCTCACTCCTGGAACTACTATGCTGGAGTCTACTCTTTGTAAAGTATAATGCCTGATATTTAGAGACCTGTGGAATTTCAATTATTGCCTTAAGATGGCTTTATCTCCTTCTGGAATCCATACCCTTCTAATGAAAGTTGAAGTCTGTTTCTTCTCAAGATTAGAGGTTTGATTTAACTAGACCTGCACAGCGTGATGCGTCAGCTGAATATAGTCCACCAGTGTGCATCGTTGCTGGCTTGGTCATTGTGAAATTCTACCTATTTTACAATGGTAGGCAGGCATTGCTGGTAGGTAATTGTACATACTTTGGGATACTTGATTTCTCAAGCTATCCTGACCTAATCCATACACTGGTACATCTTAAGTACTTCCTGGAGAGCCTCTGTTGTATGGGATTTCTGAGGTTGCAAAATGAGTAGGATTCTGAGCAGAATCATATGTTCAACTTATGCAGAAGGATCTTGTAATACCTTTGAGACTAACTGAGAGAAGTTAGTGGCATAAGCTTTTGTAGACTTACGTCTGCTTCATCAGATGCATAAAGTGCCTAGGAACGGATCTTTGTCGCTGTGAATGATTGTATGAATAGCAATAGAAATGCAGAATATGTGGATATGGTGATGAGGTGACAGGTGCAGTTTTAATGATGGTCACTGGGGGATAAAGGCAGGAGGAAAGATGTTGTCTAAAGCTAAGGTTATTAGATAATTGTATGAATGGTGGAGGGAGTTATTGGAATATAGTGTGAACCAGAAAAGAGATGTGATAAGCTGGCCAAGAGAGCCCCCATGAGGCTGGGGAGTTAACGAGTATTATAATATGTGTAGGGTACCAGGAAACTATTCTTTAGGTTCAGCCTCCTGCCAGTGGGCTGGAGTTTGTGAATATATTCCGAGTTTGCTATTTCTCTTTCTAGTCTTCTTTTGTAAGCAGTTTTCCAGCTGTATTGAAAACTGGACTTAGAATCATAGAATCATAGAGTTGGAAGAGACCACAACAGCCTTTGAGCCCAACCCATTCTTCTTTGAGAGAGAAGAGTGTATTTTATTTATCATATTTATACCCCACTGCTTTGCCTCAGTTTTCAGGCACCCAAGGAGGCTGACATTTTTTAAAAAAAAATACTGTTAAAATAAAATGAGCGAACAGACACAAGGAAAAATATAATATGTGTAACAGTCAAAAGAGGATACATATTCAGGTGTAGCCATGTTGACCATGCAAGAAAATCTAAAAGGGACAGAAAACATCATGCAGGCTTTTCAAGCTTTACTGGCTACTTCATCAGGCAAAGATATTAAAAATCGTATGGCCTACATTTTGTCTCAGATGTTACTCAGATGTTGTCAGTTAAGGTGGTCTAGAGGCATATCAGTGCAGGCAGGCTCCATTGAAATCCAGGCTGTCTCTGTATAAAAGAGGATATCTATGTGTCTGGGGCACCCACAACTCATTGGGACAATGTGCTAGATGCCTCAGCATGTAGTGGCGCCTTTCGTTATCGTCTTGGTTGCCATGCCCCATTTCAAGTTGCAATTTAATGGGGAAGACCAATAGAAGCAAGAACGGGTGACAACTATAAGCCATCAGTAAACTGTGCTAGAATCCTTAAAATTTCACTTGTTGTTCTGCAGTGCCAAGTTTCAAGTCAAAATTTCAAATGGGGGACTTTCTGAAAGAAAGAAAGAAAGCGAGAGAGAAAGAGAGAGAGACCTGCCATAACTCATCAGAGAATATTTTTCTTAAAAGGGCAAGAAAACAGGAGAAGGCTTTCTGAGGCACTGCTGCTAAGATTGCCAAGGCAGAAAGAAAAGGCAGGAAGACAAGAGAGGACTGAGATTCTTCTGTGTGTGTGGTTTTTTTTAAAGGTGTGAAGAGAAGAGAGCGCTCTCTGAAGAACTGCTGATAGCACTCCTGAGGTTGGAGAGATGGTGGCAGGGGAGGAGAGGAGAGGGAAAACAGGAAACCTCATGGACACCTTTTAGGGTTTGGACTGGATCAGCTAGTGCGATAATAAAATCATTGTTTTGTTATTGTGTGTCTTCAAGTTGTTTCTGACTTGACTGTAAGGCAAACTTATCATGGAGTTTTCTTGGGCTGAGTGTATGTGATACACACATCGTCACTCAGTGGGTTTCCATGGTTAAGCAGGGAATGGAACTTTGGTCTCTAGGGTCATAGTCAAAGGCTCAGACCATTACACTGCGCTAGCTCACGGCAAACATATGTTGGAAACTACCTGAGGCTGAGCATGAGAAATGTAGCACAAGGTTTCATGTAGTTAATGTGGGCTGCTGATTGGACCTTGAGATTGTCAAACTGTAATTGTAGGAAGTAGGAACCAGTATCTGCTGACTCTCAGTGGTGAACTGACATAGGATTTATCAACAATACAAAATTATGGTATTGTGATACTGGTTTAATGATCAAGGCTACATTTGATGGAATCTTGGGAGCTGTATTTTTAAAAGGTGTACTTAGTATTCTCTGCCAGAGAGCTCTAAGGCAGCTATAGCAATGGTGCTGATCTCTGGCACAATGGAAGAAAATAATTGCCAGTCCCTCACATCAGATAGTCTGAGAAGTACTATGCTCGAGAAGTCTAAGTGCCCCATAAACTACAAATTCCATGATTCTGGTAGATGGAGCTATGGCATTTAAAGTGGTATCAAACTGTTATAATTGTGCAGTGTGGACACTGTCGTAAATTATCTTGTGCAACTGGGTAAATACCAACTATGGAAAAGGCTGAGTTTGAAAGATGAATATTTCCACAAGTACAAATAGTTGAAGGTAGATCCTATGCAGTAACATTAGGGTTTGTTTTTGACTTGCAAATTGAATAACACAGCAGTTGAGCTCACTGGAAGTTGGTGCAAAAGGATGTCCACAAAGTAGTATTAGAGTTCATGTAGTTGAGAATGTGGGCTGATGAATCCGAACCAGTTGCAATCAATGAATCAACATTTCTGTAATACCATGGAACGTAGAGTGATAGTAGCTGGTCCTGGAGGCTGCACAAACATGCACAAGTTTTTCCAGATCTATTTTGGATTGCACATGTTGAAGGCAAGACATTTCTAAGATGGTAAAAGGGATGTATTGGTAACATATATGTATATATAAGACGATCTCTCTAAAGATATATTGGGATCAAAGAGAACCCCAGGATTCCAGCCAGAGGGTGAAAGTGAAATGTGATCACTGCAGTTATTTCTGTCTAATAAGGTAGGAGAAAGGCCTGTAAGTAGGACACTACTAAAGTTTCTTGAAAGCAAAAGGCACAGAACATGTCGGCAAAACACTAAGCAGTAAAGTGCTTTGAAGCAACGAAAAATCTCAAAATTATATAAAAGGCAGTACATTTAAATGGAAGGAAAACAGACAGGACAGAGAGAAGCAATTCAGAAAATATCCCGTATCTGCTGCAGCATTCAGTGGAAAAGCTAGAGATATGCAAGTTGGTCTTTTTGTTTCTTATACACTTTATATACTGCTTCCTAGCCGAAGCTACAATAACACATAAAAGAATGAAATGCAATTGTATAAAGCAATGAAATAGTTAGTAATAAAATTAAGGTAATAACTGAAAACAATACCAGTTTTATGGTGAGTAATGAAATCAGTCTAGACTAGGTTGGAGTAGGATTTGGCAGGACTTATCCCTTTGATAAGGTGTTATTTTGATTTTCACTAGCAGTCTTAAAATAGAAGAGCACTGGCCAAGTGGGCCTTCCTGGAGAAGGAGTTCCACAACAAGATTGCCACCACTGAGAATATCTACATCTTACCCACTAGATCTTGAATGGCAAGGGCAGAATGTTAGAGCGAGGCACAAGAAGGGAGAAGTATGAGAGTCTGCCAGTGTGTTGCTCATCTTAATATTGAGCTTACTTGGAGCAGTTTTTCTTGAAAGAGATAGGTGCTTGCCTTTGGAGAGCTTACAGTTGAGGCAAGGTTTGTGAGGGATAAAGGGAAAGGCACAAATGAAAGCATTTAGTTGTGGTTATGAACATGCTTAGGATTTTTTAACCCACATTTTGTGGTTATGAACCACATTTGGTTGTGGTTATGTTTTGACTTCTATTTCTCTATTGCTGTGGTCTCTTGCTTCTAGCTCTTCATTCAGATGTCAAGCCAGTGACATATCAAGGGTTGCTTTCCCTTTAAGGAAATGGAAGAACAATCTAAATGAACATATTAAAAGTAGATGCCTCTCATCTAACTTTTGAGCAGCAGGTAAAGTGACGTTGGAATTGTAAGAGAGGACTTGGTGGCTTTCTCTTTTCTTTTTTCTGTGATAGGGTTGGAATCATGCAGCCTTTCACATGTTATTGGGCTGCGTTATCCAGAATTCTTCCCCTTGAATATGCTGGCTAGGGCAGCAGGGATAATATCTGGAGGGCACATGATTCCTATCCCTGTTCTAAGACTTTAGCACAGGTTGAACATAATCTTTAACCCTACTTTTTTTTCTGTGAATGATACTTCCTTTCCCTTTTCTTTTGTGGACCAAAGGATCAAGAGTAGAAGAATATGAATCCTTGTTTAAACAATCTGTAATATTGTCATACTGAAAGAAATAGTTGCC
Organism: Cyclura pinguis; assembly: GCA_030412105.1. Lineage (NCBI taxonomy): Eukaryota > Metazoa > Chordata > Lepidosauria > Squamata > Iguanidae > Cyclura > Cyclura pinguis. Next base: position 277,042,052 of record CM059601.1, on the reverse strand, counting down.
AAACTTTAGGGCTAGTAGAGAGATTTTTAATATTATACTGTCATGAGTGATGTCACAAAGTGGCTGCCATAGGGGAGGGGCTGCCTTGGGCAGGGTCATTGTCAAGTTCAGTCTGGTCAAGGGAACCCACAGGGCAGCATGCCAGGCAGAAAGACAAGGATAAATCCCAGTCAGTGCCTTGCTCTGATAATGGCTGGAGAATAATGTCTGGGAAGAATCATAGAATCATAGAATCATAGAAATGTAGAGTTGGAAGAGACCACACGGGCCATCCAGTCCAACCCCCTGCCATGCAGGAACACCCTCAAAGCACTCCCAACAGATGGCCATCCAGCCTCTGCTTAAAAACCTCCAAAGAAGGAGACTCCACCACACTCTGAGGCAGCATATTCCACTGCCGGACAGCCCTGACCGTCAGGAAGTTCTTCCTGAGGTTCAGGTGGAATCTCCTTTCCTGCAGCTTGAATCCATTGCTCCTTGTCCTGGTCTCTGGGATGGCAGAAAACAAGCCCTCTCCCTCCTCTACATGGCATCCTTTCAAATATTTAAACATGGCTATCATGTCCCCTCTTAACCTTCTCTTCTGCAGACTGAACATACCTAGCTCTCTAAGTCTATCCTCATAGGGCTTGGCTTCCAGGCCCTTCACCATTTTGGTCGCCCTCCTCTGGACCTGCTCCAGCTTGACCATGTCCTTCTTGAATTGGGGTGCCCAGAATTGGACACAGGATTCAAGATGAGGTCTAACCAAAGCAGAGTAGAGTGGTACCAGTACCTCCCTCGATCTAGACACCATACTCCTATTGATGCAGCCGAGAATTGCGTTGGCTTTCTTGGCTGCCGCATCACATTGCTGACTCATGTTCAGCTTGTGGTCTATTAAGACTCCTAGATCCCTTTCACACGTATTGCCATCCAGCCACGTGTCCCCCATCCTATATTTCTGTATTCCATTTTTTCTACCTAAGTGTAGGACCTTATACTTCTCTCTGTTGAATTTCATTTTGTTAGCTTTGGCCCAGCTCTCCAATCTGTCCAGGTCATTTTGAATTTTGATCCTGTCCTCTGGCGTATTAGCAACCCCTCCCAATTTGGTGTTATCTGCATTTGATGAGCATGCCCTCTATTCCTTCATCCAAGTCGTTGATGAAAATATTGAAGAGCACTGGGCCCAGGACAGAACCCTGTGGCACCCCGCTAGTCACTTCTCTCCAGGATGAAAAGCAGCCATTGGTGAGCACCCTTTGGGAACGGTCAGTCAACCAGTTACAGATCCACCTGACAGTAGCCCTGTCCAGCCCGCATTTTATTAGCTTCTTTGCAAGAACGTCATGGGGAACTTTGTCAAAGGCCTTACTGAAATCGAGATATGCTACATCCACAGCATGGGTTTCACTTCTTGATGGTTGATAAGAATGTATTATCTGCTTGGGGGGCTTTAAGATGAATTATGAGTGGAAGGAAGATTGTATTTCAGAGGACAGAGGAACAATAGCTTTGCAGGGAAAACTGGGACAGACGTATGTAAATGACTCATGGTTTCAAATTTCTGTTCACTAATGCATGGAAATACGCAAGATGAACACGAACTCTTAACACAGGAAAGCAAATAAAGTCTGATGGGTAGTGCTGAAACCAGGTGGGATGAGATTCATGACAAGAATGTAGTAATTGTGGGGTACAAACTAATAAAATAAAAGGAAGTAGAGCAAATAGGAAGTGGGCATGCATATGTAAAGGACATACATATTTACATATACACTTATGAAAAATGCATGGAGTGACCTGGACCATTTGAGTAAAAATAACAGGAGTAATATCATTGCAGAAATTTTCTATAGACCTCTAAACCAGACTAAAGACTTAGTTGATGCCTTTGTAGAACAGATTATCAAACAGTCAGAAAGGAGGGATATAATAATAATTGGAGATTTTAGCAACCCTAGTATATTTTGGAAGTCAAACTCTGCCAAGGATGTGCGCTCCAACAGATTCCTCACATGTTTTGTTGACAATTTCATTTGCAGAAGATGGACAAAGCAACAGAGAGACTTCTCAAAAGCATTCTCTCCAGCAAGTCATAGAATCATAGAATTTGAAGGGACCTCATGGGCCCTCAAGTCTAACCTCCTGCTCAGTGCAGGATCTCCAACTAAAGCATCTGCAGCAGGTAGCTATCTAGCATCTTTTTGAAGATGTCCAGAGGAAGAGACCCAGCTAACTCTCTTGGCAGTTGAATAAGAAACTTTGAATAAGAAACTTTAACAATCAGGTATGAAATGATAAGTAGCTAAAGAGAAGGATTAGATGCTTTTTAAGATGAAGGATAAATTTTGAATTAATGTAGTCCTAATGTCTATCAAAAACTACTTTTAAATGTATGTAGGCTTAGTAACCTATGACTCATACAAAATATCTTTTAGCCCATTAAACATTTCTTTTCTTGAGTTAGGTAAGCCTGTTGAATCAGGTAAGCCTGCGGATAAAAAAATAATATTTTCTCTTGTTGTCTTCATTCAAAGACTTTGCAAGGAACGATTTTGAATCTCAACAATAACTGAGTTGCTTCATTAAAAATGAAAGGCACATGTTTTAAAGCAATCACAGAGCCAGCATGTTTTATGTTAGCTTGAAATGTTCAATACACTGCCCAAAAATCTGTTTTGCTCTTTGAAAATTGATGCCTTCAGCGGTTAGCTGCATATATATTAAACATCTCATATTTTGTGGAATAAGCAATGGGGATATAGCAAGGACAATACTGCCATGAAGTGATACCCTTAAAATAAGAAAGTTATATGAAACATAAGCAAAAAATATGCGATAATCCAGATTTTTTTTCCAGACTTGTAATATAAGCTAATTTGATTAACAGTGCATGGTATAATCAAGTTACAGAAAATGAATAGCATTTGTATTGACTTCTCAGAGGCCAAAGTCTAAGGTCGTTGCTGCCACTCCAGTAAATCTTTTTAAGACAAGTTTTAAAATTAGGAGTTATGTGAACTCTTAACATTGCTGATGTCTTCACTTTTTAAAATCATACAGTAATAATGTTAGACCTTGGCAGCTGGCATACTTGTGGATTGACATGGCTAATTGGCTTTGGCATGTTAGCCCCAGGAAACCTCATCTGTCACTTCAGCCCAGAAATGCTGGGAGGAGCCAGAGAAAGCATTCGGGACTTTAGCTCTTACTTGCCTTCTATGCGATGTTGCCTTACTACTCTTTAAACCTCTAATAAAATTTTCCAGAACTTTGATACAGAAATGTTCTGCAGCAAGGGTGGGCAACTTCAGGGTCTTCTGAGGTCAGTTTTCTTCCCTGGGACCCTGCTTGGGGGGGGGGGCACACAAACTGCTAAAAATCACCCCACTAAAGAAGGAAGAAACCCAGGCATGGATGGAAGTTAATTGCTAGTTTTGAAAAACTGGTATTTTCAATCTCAAAGAATGCCTATTTAATTGTTTAGATGTTAAACAAGGCCTATTTAAAAGATGAATGACTGTTCCTGGAGGCTCCCGTGAGAGACAATTCACCTACCTTTTTTTTTTAAAACAGAAAAGGTTGGTCAGGGACAGAAGGTTAGGATTACAAAGAAAACCTTGGGTAGGTAGGGGGGCACATACAATCCCACTGCTGCACTTTGCTCAGCCTTCTTGTAGAGAGACAGTTGAGTGCTTATGCCACTTGATCTGAGTAATTGTGCAAGTTGATCTGTCATAGAGAAAGAGAAGAAAAAGCGTGTTAATGTACTTTTCTTATATGTAATATCTCCACTCTGAAATGTCAGTTGCTTATTCCAATATTAAACTACTTTCTTTCAAAATTATAGGATGGGAATACAGGCAAAGAGATTTTGTGAAGTCTCACACATGGAGTGCACTTGCTAGAATTTCCAGCCCACTTCAAAGAGGCTGAAAGTGTGACTGAACAAAGACATAGTAAACCCACATGAGCAGATGAGGGTGTTCTATTTATTTAGTTTGAAATTTTTACTTTGGCAGGAGTAGTATTTTAGATGTGAAAATCCATCAGTTTCATTTTTGCTGGGTTTCTTGGAATCCCACCAACATTCTTGTTCTGTTCAAGTTCCATATTGGGTTGTGAGACTTTTTCTGCATGGAAATTCATGCAAGATGGGTTTGGGGTGCAGACCCTTTATGAAAGTAAAAAAAAAAAATGTGAATGACTCCCCCCCCCCCCAAGAATGAGCACTCCCACTCCCATTCCCTCTCAGGCCCCCTCCTCCATTCTACTGCCTCTTGCCTATGCAGGTGACAGGCAAGTGAATGGAAGAGAAAACACTCCTCCCCGCTCTGTTTGACTGCCTGTCACCCGTGCGCCCTGCCTTCTTTCTGCCCATGTGAGTGATAGGCAGGCAAATGGAGGAGAAAACACTTCCCCTGCTCTGTTTGGCTGTCTGTCTCCTGTGCAGCCCGCCTTCTTTCTGCCCGTGCAGGTGACAAGTGAATGGAAAAAAGAACACTCCCCCAACTCCATTTGCCTCCCCGTTGCCCATGCACCCCACCTACTTTCTGCCTGCGGGGTGACAGGCTGGAGAATGGAGGGGGAAAGGCTTCCATGCATGTGAACCTTTCCCTCTCCCATTTGTTTGCCCTTTGCTGGTAAGCAGAGAAGGAAGGCAGCACGCCTGGCCAAAAGGCCAGGGAATGGGGGTGGGGGGAGAATGGGGGGGGCAAGTGGGCACTTCATGAATAATCAAACTTGTGAAGGTCAAACCTGCAAATGTGGAGTATATATTTTTCTTAAGGTTTGCATTTTAATTGATTTTTCCCACTGATAAAACAAGTTTATATATGTTGTTCAAATATGCGCATTAGTAGTTCTATGCTGATTCTTGGGTTTTCTTCCTCCTGATAGGAAACTGAAAGATATGTCTGCACTTGTGTTAATCCTGCACTGGATAAATTCATACTTTTTTTAAAATCAATACAGATTTTTCTCCCCATCCATTGTTGCCCTCTCAGTGGCCAAAAACAAATAACAACTAACTCAACAACATATATAGTGATGATATGAAAAGAGCAGATTAAACCAGACTGCTTTTAGATTAGAATATCACTTCTGAAGGCTCTGCTGAGACGCAAATGTTGTCACCTTTTTGTGTAGTTATAAGAAAATTGGCTTTATTGGTCCTATAAAGAGAGTTCTATAGCGATGCCCATTGGAAGAAAGACCTTGCCCTTTTTCTTGCCCTCTGATGCCATCCTTCTGTGAAGGACCTCATGTGTTAGAAGGTGATAACTGAGATAGCTGGACTTAAGCCAGTTAGGGGGTTAAAGATGAAAACTGGTCCTTCGGATTGTGCCTAGAAGCAAACTGGCAGGTCTTGTGTATCTGTCAGCACAGTATAATGTGGTTCTGTTATGTTCTTTAAGTAGATATCTATATTCTGAAACTGTTGAAGTTTCCAGATGATTTTCAAAGGCAGTCCTGTACAGAACAGAACATCTGTCTTGGTAACTCATATGGATTACTCTGTAAGGGGGGGTTAGGCCACCTTTTTGTCTAACCTGGTCAAAGACACACGTGTATACTGACATACCTTTGGGCTGAAGTGCAGAAGACAGAGGGCGTAGAGCCAGGCAAGTCTGGAGTCCCTTTTCTTTATAAGGAACTGGACTGAATTCCTGATATTGACTCTGAGGTGAGCAGTTAGGAGCCTGTAGAACCTGATCTAGGACCTCTGCAAACAACTTCTCTTGAACCCAGTTTCCCTGCAGAGTCAAACACCTCTTACTTCACCATGCCTTCCCAATAGTGCAGGGAGCCTGAAGCCACTAAAAATAAGAAAAATACAGATCTTTGGGGCTTGGCTCTTTGGAAGTTAACAGTTTTAGGATATGATGTACAGGTTGGCAGGGGCAGACTGGATGAAGCAACTTGTAAGTTCTTAGTTCACTTCTACCTTTTTTGAGCAAGCTGCTTGCTTGGAATGTTTTTTGTTGTTGCAGCTATTATAGAAAGCCCTCACCTTTTGATGCTCTGTTGTCTGATGACTTGATCTTTTGAAACTTCCAAATTAAGGACGCATTCTATAAATTCAAAGCGGGTTCTCTTCTTTCATCGTCTTGCCTATGGGGGCTTATTTGGGACTGCTCACTAAGCCAGCTGAGAGACGTTAAAAGCAGCATTCCCTCTGTTGGTCCCAGCTCAGCCTCTGTAAGTCCTTCACGCTCTCTACAGTATAGTACATGGGTTCCGCTTTTCAACCAATTCTGTGTTTTGACAGTGCTCTGGTCCCTAACCTGTCACATAAGTGGGGGAAGCCTGTATTGACATACCTTATGGCTACTTGCTATAGATGGATTAGAATGGAAACTATGCCTGGTTCAGGGCATCAGGAACTTTGTGCAAACCAAGTAAAACCATATACTTGAAGTCACTGAAAATGCAAACATCCTACATAAAATTCAGGGCTTGAGAGGCCTTGCTCAAACTTACTATCTGCTGTTAGGGTATTTTATGAATCCTGATCAGAAGTATTGTGTATGTGAACTCAGCTAAACTGCTCAGGTTGGGAACAGAGTATGATGCACTCATCTTGACACAAAAAAGCATTCTGAGGTAAAATTATGGTATATAAAGAAGTGGATTACCTGGTTTAAGATCTCAATGAAAAGTTTTGTTTAAAAAAACTGTATTGGCAGCAATTGATATTTTTAAAGAAGGTAAGGAAAAGCTTCATTCTTTGAGGCTTTTGAAGAAATCTGATGGAGAAATTGTGCATGACAAACCTAGAAAGGAATCTATAAGTTGGGAAAAAAAATTAAAAGGGAGAAAGCTAGAGTAGTGTAGCAGAGAGGGGGCTGAATGCATGGCTGATGGGAGCTTTTGTGTGTGTGTGTGTGTGTGTGTGTGTGTGTGTGTGTTTACAGTAGTAATAGGAATCCTGTAGCCCAGATGAAACTCCAAGCCTGTTTTGTTGCCCCAGGACCTCTCTTGCATCCTGTATTTTTTTAAAAGATGGGAAAAAAAAAGGAGAATTTATATAGCTGGAGTGGCAGTTCTTCTAAACAACATGGGTTTTTTTTAAATGTACTTTCAAGTCAACTCTGACTTATGGCTATCTTATCAAAGGGTTTTCTTGGCAAGATTTATTTCAAGGAGGTTTGCCATTACCTTCCTCTTAGACTAAGAAGTGTGACTTGCTCGAAGTCATCCAGTGGGTTTTCATGGCTGAACAGGAATTCCAAGCCTAGTGTCCCAGAGCTCTGGTCCACCACTAATTCCATTTAAAAAAAAGGGAGAAGGGTTGTTGTTGCCCTTGGTGAATCCTGAAATACTGACCACAGATGATTTACGTTACCTTAAAGTGGTAACAAAGACCTTGAAATAGTTAAACAATTTCTGTATTTCTGTATTCTGTATTCTGAGCCAAGGCTCAGTCTTTAATGAAAATGGCCACTGTACTCATGAATCAGAAGAATGTACTTTGGAAGGGCAGCCATGAAGGCACTGTCATGGATCCTCCAATATGATAAAGATATATCATTGAATACCAAAGTCAGAATCATCCATGCCATTATATATTTCTGATTTGTGTGTATGGTTGTGAAAACTTGAATAGTGAAGAAAGCTGACAGGAAAAGAGTCAGTTCATTTGGAATGTAGTGCTTGGAGAACAGTTCTGTGGGCTGCCAAAAAGACAAATAAATGGGTCCTAGAGCAAATCAATCCTGAACTTTCGCTAGAGGCCAAGATGACTAAACTGAGGCTACCATTACTGTGGCCATATCATGTGACAGTGTGACTCATTGGAAAAGATAATAATACTTGGTGAGGTGGAAGGCAGTAAGAAAAGAGGAGGATTGCTGTTTATGTGGATTTATTTAGCCAGAAAAGCCATGATTCTGAGTTTGTAGGACCTTATCAGGGCTGTTGATGAATGAGGCTCTTAGAAATCGCTGGTTCATAAGGCTGTCATATATTGAAGTGGATCTGATGGCTAATAACAATGAATTTCTATAGTGTTTACTATATTTTACTATATCTCAGTGTGGTGAAGAACTGTTTTGAAGCAGAGGCAGGTATCTGAGGTGCAAGCCGGGTAAAATTATATTGTGGGTATCCTCACAGTGCACATTCTCATCTCCCTGGCATCTTAGACATGTAGAGGACAGGGTAGTGGCAGAGGGGATGTTCTGCAATTAATGTGCATTTAAAACTGCTGGAATGAATTATGTAAACAGCCATGGGGTCAGCATATGGGGGAGGTGGGCCATTTCGAATCTAGTCTTAGTGATACCCTTTTTGTGTCTTAATTAGTGATAGAAGGTAGAGAAGGGAGGCTCTAGCAAAGGTTGTAAATGTCAGTTTTGATGTAAAGTAGTTTGGGTTTGGTGTTTATAGAACCTTAGAGTTGGAAGAGACCCCAGAGGCCATCCAGTCCAACCCCCTGCCATGCATCAAAGCATTCCCAACAGATGGCCATCCAGCCTCTGCTTAAAAATCTCCAAAGAAGGAGACTCCACCACACTCTGAGGCAGCATATTCCACTGCCAAACAGCTCTGAGTGTCAGGTTCTTCTTGAGGTTCAGGTGGAATCTCCTTTTCTGCAGCTTGAATCCATTGCTCCTTGTCCTAGTCTCTGGAGCAGCAGAAAACAAGCCCTCTCCCTCCTTGACATGACATCCCTTCAAATATTTAAACATGGCTATCATGTCCCCTCTTAACCCTCTCTTCTGCAGACTAAACATACCTAGTTCCCTAAGCCGCCCCTCATAGGGCGTGGCTTCCAGACCCTTCACCATTTTCGTCACCCTCCTCTGGACACATTCTAGCTTGTCGATATCCTTCTTGAATTGAGGTGCCTAGAACTGGACATAGTATTCCAAATGAGGCCTAACCAATGCAGAATAGAGTGGTAACATTACCTCCCTCAGTCTAGACACCATACTCCTATTGATGCAACCGAGAATCGCATTGGCTTTCTTGGCTGCCACATCACACTGCTAACTCATGTTCACCTGTCCAGCCCACATTTCACTAGCTTCTTTGCAGGAATGTCATGGGGAACTTTGTCAAAGGCCTTACTAAAGTCAAGATATGCCACGTCTATAGCATTCCCTTCATCTGTCAAGCTTGCAACCCTTATAAAAGGAGATAAGATTAGTCTGGCATGACTTATTTCTGAGAAATCCGTTTTGACTGTTAGTGATTACGGCATTGCTTTCTTAGTAATTACAAACTGACTGTTTAATGAAGTCAACGATAAAAGTTCTTCTCTAGTTGATCATTTAGGAAAACCTTCCCCAGTCCGATAACATCTGGATGTTTTGGATTTTAGATCCTATCATCCCAACCATTAGCCATGCTGGCTGATGCTCATGGAGGTTGTATTCCAAAATGTCAGGAGGACACCATGCTATGAAAATTCTTAACTTAGCCAAAGGCTGTCAAAATATCTACACTTGGACTCTGTTATATAGATGGATAATTTTATCTTGCCTAATCTGTTTGCAATATTAATTTGCTTCCTTGAAATGTTATACCTGTGAAATATTCTGGATAGGCAGTCCAGGAAAGTAGAGGAAAATATTTGAAAAATTAGAGGCTAAATGAAACCCAGCTCTATTTCTCTTTGTGTAGATGCTTCCTGAGCTATTTCCAAGTGGCTGCTTGCTGACTTGCTTCTCAGTCAATGAACATGGCAACTGAGAGGATATTTAGGTATTTGAGAGTGTATTTAACTTTTTCAAAATGGTATTTTACCTTTCCCTCTCCCAGCCTCTTCAGAGGAAGAAATATTGACTTTGGTAATTGAGTAACGGTCATGTAGTAATTGCTTAAATGTTGGTTCAGTAGGAGTTTCAGCATTCCACAGGCTAAGAACATTTATTTTTTCCTCTGTTAAGAAATCAGCTTGTTGAATGAAGTTATACTGTCTATACATGCAGGAATGGGACACCCACCCCTGTGTGTACACACATGCACACGCGCGCATGCACACACACACACACACTCACATTCCTTGAAAATGTAATCAGCTAAAATACCAAATGTAGTAAACTATGTCCATAAACTTAAATTATTCAATGGTTAAGAATTTTGGTGTTAGTATCATGTAACCTTTTAAACTTTGGAAGACATATCCCGCATTTTGGCTCCTGCCGTGAAATGTCTTAGAAAGATTGGCAAACAAGTTATTGCCAGCTTGCATTACTAATGCCTGGATCTCTGTCATGGATTTCTGTAAGCAAAGTGTTCACCAGGTCAGAACTGCCACATAAAATTACCATCACCAGTTGAATTGGTTTGGTGTTCAGTGTGTTTTTGGTGCCAGTGCCTGAGCGGAAGCTTCTACTAGAGGATTTAATGGCAGTGCATATGTTTTTTCTTAAACAAATATGTAACTGCCCTCATCTTGAGTATCTGTCTTAAGTGTTATGCTAAATCTCTGTTCAGAAACTTTGGTAGAGACAGGATAGAGTTGCTTGGTTATTGAAAAAAATTATATGTAGGACCCAAAACGCTACTTTGCACTACAGTCTTTGTTGGCTCATACCTGCTAATCCAGTATCCTGCAGTACTTGAAACACTAACAGAAGTGTGAAGCAGCATGCACAACTTCTTTGAGACCCAACAAATTGAAAATCCTAGCTATTTCAGAACTAAACTGTTATGGGGAAATATTGCCAAAGCTTGCTACCTGACCTGTGGATGCTGCCTAGAGGTTAGTAGTTTTGAAGAGAAGCATGGAAAAAGAATGAATGTTCTGGGAACATGAGGAAAGAATGGGTGTCTAGAGAAAGAAAGGTCATGGCTTTAGATGTTGCATTCATGGACAAGAAAATGCTTTACCACATTGTTTGCAGGTGCAATGGATAGGTGCACTGAGGCAGAAGCATTGTTTCTTGTTGCTTTAATTTCCAGGTATTGCGTGAGTTTTGAACAAGCAATGCTTCAAACAAAGTGGGAATTGATGTCAGTAGCAGCAGGGAAGCAGGAAACTGGGGGCAGGTAGGGCCTGAAGCGCCACTGCCCCCCCCCCCAATTTTTACTATGGGACTGTCTTCGACCACTAAAAAGATTAGCTGCCCTGTGGGAAAGTGAGGAGATCCATCTGGTCAAAGTATGCCTGATATATTTGGAAGTAGTCTCCTCCTACGCACACATAACATCTAGTTTTCTTTTTGTCTCCCCCAAGATGTTGATCTTATCTTGAGCTCTGTGGTAACATGGCTCCAATTTTCTTTTTCCCTGACATAAAATTGCTGTTAAGCATCCTAAACCTCTGGCTAAGAGAGATTGTAAATCAAAATAAGTATATAATAAACCAAGGAAATTTGTTGGGTCTTTCAGTTTGTCTCAGTGGTCCTACCTGTCTTTAATAGATCTCTTAATCTTCTAATTACTGTAAAGCTTTGAGAGAGCCTAGTTACTTTTTCATCGAAGGGTTAACTAATTTTCTTTTGAAGGGATTCAATTAGGAGCTATTACAATGGTTTATTGCTTCAGGGCAGTGAAACTTAGGAGTTCTGTGGGTTAATTTTTCAAAAAATAAAGTTCAGAAATGAGGCAGCTCTTTTCTTAGCTGTCAGTGTTTCAATAACTTAAAACTGAGTTTATTCCTTGGTTTTTGATGAGAAAGTGAGTCTTTTAACATGTGGCTTCAATTCATGTTTTAATCAGAATGTGGAAGTAATTACTGTGACATCTGAAACTGAAGTAGCAATAAAAAAATTATCACAAACAAGACAGCAGACACAAATTATTTTGTGTTTATTAATGGGTGGCCCTTTGGAAACTTTCCCCTTCGGCTAATTGGTTCCAGATATTTGAAAACTGAAATTGTTTTGACTGATATTCCGGCCCATATATAACTTGAGCTGCCCAGATGGGGATGAAGTTGTCAACTATTAATGTCTTGTCTTCAAAGATTTTGATGATGGTGATCAGACTTGTTGGTTTTCCAGAGAATACTTTGAAAACTGATGCATGCGCTTACCTGCTCTCCTTTTGCACATTATCCTGTTTCTTTTACAACCAGGGGTTAGTTTTAGTTAGTTGCAAAGATGCCGAGACTGATTAAATGCTTGTGAAGAGGTTAAATACTCATGTAAGGCACACATCCTATAAAATGACTGATGTGTTGGCAAATATTGAAGACAATTACATAATCATGGAGGGAAAAATAAGCAGATTGCCTGCTGACTAGTGAGTGCTATTACTGATTATTTTGTAAAACATTTTAAAACCACCCTTCATTCTTGGCAGATACATGGCAGTATAGAATAAATCAAAAGGAGCAAATGTAGTTAAAACAAGGAAAACCTGAGATTTAAATACCAAAACAATTCCATGCTTGACTCTAGGCACATTGTGGTGGGGAGAGTATTTTGTAGTTCAGGGGCTTCTACTGAGAAGGTGCTCTGTATCATTGACACATTATGTCTCTGGGATACGTGTTGCCTACTGTCTAAATCCATGGGTAGGCTTGTAAAAGGATCTGCAGATACTAGGAGTGTATTATACCAGCTGCGCTAGCTTCATGGTCTTATAGATGCAATATGAGGTGCTAGTCTTGACATTTAAAGCTTTTCATGACTTGGGACTAAAGGTGTCATGCCCTGCTTCCAGAGCATGGACTCTGACTCAGAGTCTGAAGCAGAGGACACGCTAGGGCCTGCTGTACAGAGAGAAGTTACAGTGTTGGAAACAGAACACGGGATGGTGCCAGCTCCAACAGAGAGTCTTCCTTCTTCAGATACAGAGGAACACTTACTTCTACTTAGCTTTGCAGTGCACAGGCAGCAAAGAGAGAGCCAGCGTTGCTCTCTCAGGATTTATAACTGGCAACAATCAATCAAGTCTCAGCTGCGCTAGGCTCGGGACCTATTTAGCTCGTGTCTCTCCCCTCCAGGAGTTGTCAGAGCTTATCTGACCTGCTACCTTGCCAGATACCTTGACAAATGCTTGGATTGGCCTTGGACACTCCCTTGCTTTGAAACCCTGCCGGGCTTTGTGTATGTTGGACTTTATTTATGACTCCTTGCTTACTGCCTAGAAGCAAGTAACAAGCTGGGAGATATTCAGTTAGTTAGTTTGATTTATCAGCTGTGCCAGGACTGAGATAGGATGGGAGGCACCATCTTTTTTTTTTTTGTCCCATAGGTAGCTTCTCATAAGAATCCTACAGTTGGAAAGGGCAACAAGGGCTGTTTAGTCCAACTACCTTGCAAGAGGACACTACTAAAACGCCCCTGAAAGATGCCCATCCAAACTTTGTTTAAAAAACTCACAAGAAGGAGAGTCCATTACCTGGTGAGGCAGTCTGTTCCACCTTCAAACAGTTCTTAAAGAAGTTATTCCTATTGTTTAGATGAAATCACTTTTCAGTGTGATTTCATAATTACCTTTCTCCAGTTTTGGTCTGAAATGTGACTTACAGTTACTGGGAAAGGTGTCTTTTCAATGGCTGTGCACTAGCTTTTGAATGATTTTTTTTTCAGGCAAGGTTGCCTGACATGGCACCAGGATGTCTTTCACTAGTTGAAGACCTTTCATGTTGCTAGATGTTGGAACTTTCATTTTGATTGCTTTGTTTCTGTTTTGTGCTACTTTCAGAGCAGTTCCATGCTCCTCTTCTGTATAGTAACCCCTCCACATTTGTGAGGGTTTGGGGTGCAGAACCCTCATGAAAGTGGAAAAACAGTGAATAACTCCTCCCCCACGGTTCCCCTCCCATTCCTCTCTGGAGTTTCCCCCTCCCATTCTTTTTCTTCTGGCCCTGGAGCTCCAGGCCGGGGTGGAAGAGACAAAGTAAAGGGATTACTGGTATATTTTCCTTTACAAAGAGAAGAGGTGGTGTTCTAGCTACTTCCAGTTGCCATCTTGTGATTCCTCCCACAAGGGAGGTGTAGGAGCAAAGAGAGACCAATCAGCAGCCATTATACAGCAGAATGTGTAGCCAGTGGCAGAGAGGCCATGCCTTGTTCAGTGGTGGGGGGAGCTTTACTCACCCAAAAGGAAAAAACCTACAAGCCTTGCAAGCCCCTGGGGTGAGGAATGCAAGGGAATGGGAGGAGGAGAATCGCAGGGAGGCAAGCACTTGCCTTGTGAATAATCAAATTTGTGAAGGTCAAACCTGTGAATGTGGTGGGAGGACTGTATTCATTTTGTTATCATGAACCAGTTTGATAATGTGTTTGAGGGTGGAGTTACTAATCTTGGGAGGGGCACAAAATAAAGGTATAGGTATGGCTGAGTTAATGAAGTAGATATATTCTTGAGCATTAATTTTTTTAACAGAAAATGTGGCACCAGAAGTAGAAGTAACGTGGAAAGAATAGGGATAGGTTCCTGCACCACAAAAAAGTCAGTTTAATATGTTTCAGCAAAGTTTTCATTCAAACTAACAATATGGATAGTTGAAGTGAAACAAGCAGGTCAGGTAATCCTTACAAAAGTAAATAAAAGCATTTTGAACTTTCTAGAGATCACTTGAAAGCTCCTTCCAAGTGTATCCAAGCATGATTTTTAAAATTTCACCAGCCTTTGCCTTTTTTTATGATGTCCATATTGGTGGCCACATCTTCAGATCTATCCTCCTCCAGTGTGCTGGAGGTAGCTGGTGAGGCAGTTTATTTGCTTTTTCCTTTTATCTCTATTTTGCTGTTCACATGTGCTCAGTAAGGGATTCTGGAGGCAGCTGCTGTTTATTTTGCCTGTTACAGTCAGGCACACACAAGCAACGGTAGGATTGGCTAGAGCAGAATCTCATTCGTCTCAATTTATGCATTGCAGTATTTACTGCAGATATTCTCCTACAAACTGACACAGAAAGTCTGTTTCTTCTGTCTTCTCTTACCATCCTTCCAGTACTGATGTGGCTAAAAAACAAAAAAACCTCCCAGCTTGACAGAGGATATAGAGGGAAAGTGGGGCCTGAGGGTGTAAAAACACTCTATAAAAGGGAGTTTCTTTGTCAGAGATTTTGTTAAGTGATGTATGCCTTTACTGTTTATTGAAAACAGGCTCCGTCATCTGAGATGAAGTATAGGTGATCGAATTCAGATTGCACAACCAGGTCTGCAAAACAGATCTTTTTCAGTTTGAAAATGTATCCTGAATTTAGTATCCTGAATTTAGTGGAATTTAGTAAGAATTCACATATTGATGGAAACAATTTATTTTTATTCCAGAGTTATTGGTAGGTGGATATGGGGACAAGGAAGTAAATTTTTGGAACTGTGGCTTTGTGAACTGCAAGCCTGCATACTTTTAATAGTTTATGAACTATTTGTCTTGGTGCTAAGTTGGAATTAAATGATTTGTAGCTGAAATAAACGTCTGTCGTTGAGATAAGCTACTGCAGGAAACGGTGTTGGAGGGAGATGGGGGTTGCTGAGTACTGAAACACCTTACACAATTTATAAGAACAGTGATACAATTGTTTCCTGGCATTCACCTAGGCAGGCTGGAAGTTCATTTACAGTCTACTTAACAACAGCGCTGTGCTAGTAAAACAACACTTACTGAGAAGTGTTGGATTGTTTCCAACCCTGCTCCTTTTTTTTCCCTAGCAACAAATTAATCTGGTCCCATTTTGTGCTACTAATCATGTCAAGAGTTCTGTCCTGGTGCCCTGTTTATAAGGCTGTTAAAATGTGTAGTTTGGTATATCGGGATAATGCCTTGCATTGTGGTTAATTAGCACAAATGAAGCAAAAGTAGTGCCAGTTTATAAAATGTACATATTTTAATTGCTGTAAAGCACACTGAGGGATTCATTCATTCCTGAATTATTAGCTCCGTGGGCGCCAGCCTCAGAGCCTTTGCAGCCTCTGGAATCTAATAATGATTAGTCTTCACATTGCTCTGACACCGCCATTTTTGTAAGGGGTAGTGCGGTCGTCCTGCTTTAAAACATTTGGTCATATTTCCAGTTTATTTTTGGTCTGGCAATGAGAGCATGGTGTGTAGAACTATCAAAGAGAAGGTTTTGTTGTGTTTGGTTTCAAAGTGATTAAAGTATGGAGCCAATACTTAGAACTCGAAAAACTCTCAGGGAAGCAAGATGTGATCAGTAGGCAGAATCAGTATCTGGATCTGGGGTACATGATTTTCAGAATCTGAAATGGTCTTTCTAAAGGCTGCCTACATTTGGGATAGGTAGCTTGAAGCCCTCCAGATGTTTTGGACTACATATCTGATTATCAGCAGTCTCCATTGCCAGTTAAAGGGATTACTCGAGTTGTATTCCATAACATCTTGTGTATCCGTATCTTGTGGGGTGCAGTAGCTCTTTCTTGACAATCTTTTGCAGTGTGCCCTTGGCCCTCAACATTCAGTAAGGCTGGGATGCAGGAGCCCAGCAAAAGTGAAAAACCCATAAATACCAAAATGGATGTGTGTGTCTGTGGGAAGGGGGCCAAAGCATGGTGGTGGGAATGGGCACCCATGGTCCAAACCAGGTCAGAAAACGGAGAGGGAAACAGGGGTGGGTGAGCCTGGTAGTCCTATACTTCCATTTTCTCCCTCTCTCCCTCCCATCTCCTTACTTGGTTGGGTGGGAGCATTGGGAGAGGATTTGTAGTGCTGAGAAATAGAAATGCAAGTGATCCTTATCTGGCCAGACAGTGGCTGGTGGAGGAGGAAGAGGAGGAGGAGGACCAGAGGTGGGTTTTTTTTTAAGGGCTGTGCAGCTTGATCAGAGCTGTCAAGGGGGAATCTTCTCCCAGAAGAGAAGCACTTGAAGGGTGGGGCAGGGGTTGGAGAAACAGACAAATAGTAAAATCTGCAAAAGTTAAATTTGCAAATATGGAGGACTGTTTGTATTCTTTCAGTCTCTCAATCTTTCTCTCTCTCCCCTCCTCCCTCCCCTTCCTCTCACACACACATTTGAAGAGGGATGGCCCTCCAGAATGTGTGGGTGATTGCTCAGCCTTTTCATGGGCTGTTGCATTCTTTAGAGTCTGAAACCTTAATGGTATATTGTGAGGTCTTCAGAGCATCCCTCTTTTTGGTATCTTTGTTACCATGTGGAAATATTATATTGGGCAGACATGTAGTTTCTTTTTTTTTTAACTTTCTTTTGCTAGTCAGTTGCATTCTGTGTAACATTTTCATGAACATGACAACATGAGTCTTCAAAGTCTGTTATTCCGTGCCCTGCTGTGTAGCCAGTGTACTTTCTAGAGAAAATGACCAGTTTTAGAAAAGTAAATATCCTCTTTATAATGCATACCAGAATGGGTTTCTTGACCTTCTAATTGTTTTCACCCAATTAATTGTAGATCTTTGGTTCCACTTTGATGATACTCCAAAAGTAAATATTGCACCAACTAGCTAGTTCTATATCAGATTACATCTATCCTTCACCAGAAATGATTTTGTTCTAATTAGCCATCAGTCTAGACGGAAGGCAGGGGTAACTTTAAGAAATGTGAAATAGGTTAAGTCTTGTTCTTCTGTTTCTGATTAGTTTGGAGGGATTGTATGGCATATGTGTATTGAAACAAAAAAAGCTTTGTCTGTCACTCAAATTAGATGCAATTGGTAATATTTATTGTTTACTCTTGGCTTGTGGTGAATTACTAACAGTCAGGGCAAGATATAGTTTTCATTTTTTTCATGTTTAAATCACTGGATTCAGTTAACAGACATGAAAAACCAGCAGTTCAGTGATAGTGAAGTCTTTCATTTATAATCATTGCGTACATAAAGCTGCTTTTGCCTTTTGGGGAATGTAAAAGATGATATAATCATACAGCGTAAAACTACTATGATTGCTAAAAATTTAAAGCATAAATCTTCTGAATCACACAGTGAATACACTGAACCTGAACTGATCCAGAGTTTTTATTGCAGTGAGTGGTGGCCAATGAGACGTTGAGGTATGTCATTTGCTATTTCCTTTAAAGTAAACTGAGTTTTTAGTAGTGTCAGGAATCTCTCCCTTGTGGGCTGCAGCCAGCAAGGGAGGGGAGAGGTCAGGAACGCTTGGGGAGTCTGAATATACCAAACACCAGGAAAACACAAACCGAGCCAGGTCAAGGTCCAATCCAAAGGTTCAGGAGGCAGAGATCCGTCCAGAGGTTTCAGGGAGCAGGAGACACAAAGGTTGTGAGGGCTTGCCAATAATTTGCTGCAAGCAAGAAGCAGCCACACCAGCAGACTTAAATAGCCCCTGTGAGCAGGTGCTGCTCGTTATTGTTTCCTCAGCCTAGTCCAAGCAGCCTCCCTCTCAGCAGCCCATTTCAGCCCTCTGTGTGATTGAGGGCTGATGGGCACAGCTGGCTGCAACTCCTCTGCATCACTGCTGGTTCCCTCTCTGTCATGAGCTGGCTGAGGCAACTCAGTCTCTGTTTGACCTTCCAGTGCAGGGGTTGTTTGCAGATTGACTTGCTTACTCACTGGCTTGGCCCCCTGCACAGTCAGTTGCTCCTCAATCACAGCCTCATTATCTATCACAAGTAGTACATACAGGCTGTGGAATTAAAGTTTTCAAAAATATCTTGTTGTAGGGAGATATATTTATGGGTAGACCTTACACCTATCATAAGTAGCAATACTTATCCAATAAGGCCAAAAGCCAGTGGGTCACTTCTACAGCCTCCTACCATCAGAATCCATCAGAATTACTTTATCTCCTTTTCTTCCCAAACACCCTCTGTACCCTAGAAACCTGCTCTGTCCAGGGTTGAGAAGTAGATTTTTGGTGCTATACAGGGCTGAAGACTTTTACCATATATGAAGCAAGAAGTGCTGGCTTTCTGAGCTGGGTTCAGAAAAGTACGAGACACTAGGATTCATATCTCAGACATATGCTGTGTAATGGAGGGCACCAAAGAATTTCAGAAGAAATTCAGCCTGTGCTTTCTAAATTATAGCAAAGCTTTTGATTGCGTAGATCAGTGGTTCTTAACCTTTTCGTTACCAGGGACTCCTGTGAATATAATTTGTTGCTATGAATATAATTTGTTTTAACTCAGTTTAAATAATTAAATATAGATTTAAATATTCAAATATTTATTTATTTATTAAAGGCTTCTGGAGACTACAGTCCAGATCCCCAGTCAGATACTGGGTGACCTTGGGCAAGTCACATTTTTTCAGCCTCAGAGAAAAGCAAAGGCAAACCCCTCTGAACAAACCTTGTCATCCCCTCCCTTGGTGATAGGTTCACCTTAAGTTAGAAGTGACTTGAAGGCATACAACAGCAAAGTACCACTGATGGGGGAAGTTCTTTGTAGCCATGATGTCTCTTTCCTTTGAAAACTGATTTATGGCGACCCTAAGGCAAACCTATCATGGGGGTTTTCTTGGCAAGATTTGTAGCCTTTGTCTTTCTCTGAGGCTGAGAGAATGTGACTTGTCTGAGATCACCCAGTGGGGCCAATTGGAGATTCAAATCCTGGTCTCCAGGGTCATACTGTTGTGTCCCTTTTGTAAGGGATATGGCATTGCAGGGGGGCAGATGTCAAAACTGCTCCGTTTGTAAACGAGGGAGCAGTGTGTGTGTACACATGTCTGACACCATGTCCCTTGGCACCCACGCTCCCTGCTGCCATGCCCCTGACAAAAGTGGCAAAGGTGTGTGTGCATGCCCAAACTACTCCTTTGTTTACCAATGAGGGAGCAGTTTCATCATATACACACACATGCTGCCACATTCCTATTTCCACAGCTGCTGTTGGTATTCAGTAGCAGGGCTTTACAGATGCCCATGTGAGGGCTCTGCAGCTCTCCCAGGGTGCCTGAATCCCGGGTTAAGAACTACTGGTATACATCATGAAGAACTGTGGATTGTTCTAAAGAAAAGGGTGTACCTTGATAAGGAGAAACAGTGTGGTTTCCCATTGGCAAGGAGGTCAGGCAAGGCTGTATTATACATTTAGAAAGGCAGCTATGAAGGAATTAGATAAAATCCTCAAGTGTAAAGATAGATAATTGAATATCAAAATAAGGATGGTCCATGCCATTGGAGTCTTGGAGTCATTGGAATTTTCCATGTACAAATGCAAAATTCTGTCTTTAGGCCACAAAAACCAAATCCACACTAATAGGATGGGGGATACTTTCCTTAGCAGCAGTGTCTGTGAAACGGACCTTGGGATTATTGTTGATCATAAGTTGAACATGACTTGGCCGTGTGATGCTGCAGCAAAAAAGACAAATAATATTTTAGCCTGCATTAATAAAACTGTAGTTTCCAAGGCAAGGGAAGTAATTGTTGCATTCTGCCTCCAAGTAGTTTCCAACTTATAATATCCCTAAGGCAAACTTATCATGGGGTTTTCTTGGCGTAAGAATGATGTGCCCAAGGTCACTCAGTGGGTTTCCATGGCTGAGTGGAGAATCGAACCCTGGCCTCCAGGGTTGTAGTTCAGTGCTCAAACCACTAAACAACACTGGTTCTCAAGGGAAGTCATAATCCCGCTATATTCTGCAGTAGTCAGGCCTCATCTGGAGTACTATGTTCCGTTCTTGAGCACTTTATATTAGGGAAGATATAGACAAGTTGGAGCAGGTTCACAGAAGGGCAAGAAGGATAAGAGGTATGGAGAACAAAACATATGAGGAAAGATTGAAGAAAAATTGGACATTTTCAGCCTAGTGAAGTGGAGTGACATGATTATACTCTTTAAATATCTAAAGGGCTATCCCAGAGAGGAGGCTAGAGGTTTGTTCTCTGCTGCCTCAGAGGATAGAACCAGGACTAATGGTTTTAAGTTACAGGAGGGTAGATATTGATTAAACGCTAGAAGGAACTTGTTGACAGTAAAGGCAGTTCAGCATTGGAACCAATTAGCTAGAAAAGAGATGGAGATCTCTTTCCCTGGATGACTTCAAAAAGGGGCTGGACAACTTACCTGTTAGTGATTTTCTAGCTGGATATCCAACACTGAGTGCAGGGGTTGGCCCATGGGGCCCCTTACAACTTCCAGTGGTTCTATGACTAGCTGGAAGGAATGCTTTTGAAATGTTGAATATAACGCCTCAACCATATCATGATTGGCACACAGGTACTCTTGCATGCTGTGACCGTAAAAGTGTTGAAGTTGTATTCAGTAGAAATTGACTTAATTATTTAATTAAACCTTACAATAACTTAGTGCGGCACCTCAGGCTGAGGATAGTGAGTGGTCCAAGCTCTCCTGGAGAGTTTCATGGCTCTGTGTGTCTTAAACCTGTATCTCTGAAGTTTCTGCTCCAACACTCTAACCACATTTTTATTTAGCTTCCAGTAAATACATTTTCAAAATCAAATTCATAGCCAACTGCTTTATGGTTTAACAAATCAGGTTTGTGATGACTCCTCATTTTTCATTGTAGTTTTTAAAGACAATTAAAATCAAACAGACCTTAAACATTTCATACCAGTCCATATCAATGAATACGGACTTCAGCTTTGCTAAAACTTAAGGTGGTCTTGTATTTCTGGTACTGGATTTTAGTGACTCAGAATGTTTCAAGGGACGTTCTCTTTGAAACAGTGACCCAAATCCAATTCCTGGTCACAGCTAGAGCAGGCCCCATTGAATCAATGCAGTTTATTAAAGTGTTGATTTACCACTCAGCAGTTTGTTTAGTGCGTTTTTTCCTAGCTGGGACTAGCAACTGGATTTAGGTAAATTGTGGAGGAGAAAATTCTTTGAATTGTCTGCTTTCTGGAGGCTTCAGTAGAGCAGTGACTTTTGAAAGAGGGGTTAGGCAAGCCTGGTTGGTTCTAGCCAGTCACAGCTCAGGGAATGCTATGGCAGGGGGCTCTAAAGAGGAGAAAGGATACAAAACTGAGATTTGTCTCAGAAGGCAGACAGGGGAAAGGTGGCCTAGAGATAAAGATTGCAGAGAGAGAGGGAAAAGCTGTAGTAGAGATAGAACAGTCAGCCAGAGGGGAAGTTTTGCTTCAAACTACAGGAAAAGAGATTCCACCTGAACCTCAGGAAGAACTTCCTGACAGTCAGAGCTGCCTGGCAGTAGAATATGCTACCTCAGAGTATGGTGGAGTCTCCTTCTTTGGAGGTTTTTAAACAGAGGCTGGATGACCATCTATTGGGAGTGCTTTGATGTGTGTTCTTGCATGGTAGGGGGTTGGATTGGATGGCCCCTGTGGTCTCTTCCAACTTTATTATTCTATGATTCTATGAAGAACTGAATAGGAGGTGGGGGGGGGGTACGGCAGCTGCAAATGCTTAAATAGTTCAGAGGTTATGGTGTGATCTAAGTGTGTCCTAATAAACTACTACTTGTTTATTCTTTTTCCAACTATGTCTGCCTCTTCCTGTTACGCTTTCAATGAGATTCTGGTCACACTTACCACAGTGAACCCAGAGAACCACACATCCATTGGTCCATATAAGGATCACCTTGAGGTCGAGGTACCTGATCCAGGGAGTGATCTTGAGGGTAAAGGGGTCAAGGTGAGCGACAGGAGCCCAAGGATTGAAACTGAGGGCCAGTTTGGGAAGGGGAGCCAGCACATGCACTCTTATGGGTTTGTATTTTTTGCTCTTAGGCTCCAGATGTTTTTACAGCATTCATACAGTGTACATGTGCCTTCAAGTCACTTGTTGACTTTTGGCAACCTTATGAATTTCATATGATTTTCTTAATGCAGGGAATATTCACATGTGGTTTTGCCAGTTCCTTCCTCTGAAATATAGCCTACAGTATGTGGTATTTGTTGGCAGTCTGTTGGCAGTATCCCATCCTGATACAAACTAGAGCTAATCCTGCGTGTCTTCCAAGAACCGACAGGATTTGGTGTATTTGGCATATTTAGGCCCCATTTCTGAAGTCTTACAATATGATAATATATAAGAGAAATGTGCAGTTTTGGTAATACAGTATGTATCTTTTATTATTTTTGGAAATTGAATGGTGATAGGAGGATCAGTGACAGACTTCTAATTTCAAAAATCCCGAACCACTGGAACTACTCTTAAGTAAATGGTTTGGCTCTTGTGCCTTAAAGAGTTTAATTCACCAGTTGATGAGGGAAGGTAGGTAGTAGTTGTGCAAAAACCCAAGGGAACTCAGTTTTGAGTACAGAACCAGCAGGAAAGTATAATGTGTTGGCTTGTTAACAATATCTTTCATTTAATTAATAACTTGATAACTTAAATCTGGAATAAAGTTCCAGTTAAAACTCTAATTTAAATAAATCAGTTTAATAAGAAAAGAAGTTTCTCCATTTTTTAAAAAAATCCAATTTTGTGTTATGTGCCTTCAAGTGATTTCCAACTTAATGACAACTCTAAGGTGAATCCGTTGTGGAGTTTTCTCAGCAAGATTTGTTCAGAGGGGATTTACCTTTGCCTTTTTCTGAGGTTGAGAGAATGTGACTTGCCCAAGGTCATCCAGTGGGCTTCCATGGCTGAGTGGGGATTTGAACCCTGGTTTCCAGAGTCATCGTCTGATGTTCATACCACTACACAACATTACTTTCAATTGGTTAGTTCCTACCACTAGCTTTATTAATGTGGCATGCTTCTATCCTCCATTCTCCATTTCTTCACATGAAATGGTAAATAATAGCATTCTCAGTGGTTTTGTGCACTCTATTCCTACACTTCAAAAGTAGCCATATAAAGTGGTATTAGGACTTCTGAGACTGATTTTGCTCATAGAGTTGGACACTGAAACGTTTTTGTGATAGACAGCGTAGTGATATGCATGTTTACTTAGAAATGTCCTATTAGGTTCAGAAGGATTTTCTTCCTCTTACATGTCTGTAGAACAATTACAAGACAGTGCCTTGTGCAGCAAGATTTTGTCAATGAGGAACAGTAGCTTCTGGTGCTGACATGTCACTTTAGAATTTCACCTTATCCCTGTTGCTGAAGCAATAAAGTCATCCCTGCATCTGTGGTCTCTTTTGACCTGTAACATCCTGGAGAAGTTCCAAAAACTTCCTCTCCCTGGGAATCTTGCTGTTTCGGTATACTAATCATCAGTTTTAACTTCAGACTGCAAGTTAACAGAAGACTTGGTGTAATCTGTTCTTGTCTTTTATGGTGTTACTGCATGCACATAGTACAGCCCCTAAATGCACATTTTCCAGGAACTGTGTATCATTATTTAATAATAAATTTAATTCCCCTGGGATTGGGACTTCTAACATATGTTTGTAAAGTATCATGGTCATAGATATTGCTAGATAATAGTCACTTCTGCTGTGTTTATTTTTTTAAGTACACAAGGAAAATGACTTAAAACTGAATTAGAAACTCCTTTATTAAAAATGATTAAACTTAGGGGAATGGGTTAGTTAAACTGCATATTGTTCCTTGGCATTTCTTTGTAAGAAAGGCTTCCAATGGCTTATTGTGTATGGAAGACTGTGATATAAACCAAAAATGAGTTGTTGATCCTTGCCTTCCAAAAAATGGAACTTTCACTGAAGACTTGCCAAACGCCAAACCTGACCATCTTACTTCTTTGAGCTAGGCTTCCAGACTGCTCATTTATTTTGCTGTCTGCTCTCTAGATGAAATTAAAACAGCTCATCTCAAGATTAAAAAATGCTATGGCTAACTTAATTCTTTTGAAAAAGGCCTGTATTGTTTTTGGGTCAGATTCTAACATTCTGGCAGTGGAATGAACTGTTTGAGAGGGTGGTTGACTCTCCTTTTTTGGAAATCTTTAAACAAGTTTGGATGGGCAACTTTCAAGTTACGTTAGCTGTGGACTCCTGCATGACTGAGGGTTGGACTAGATGGCCTTTGTGGTCCCTTTGACTCTAAGATTCTGTGGTTCTGTATTAGCCAGAGATGGAGCTAGGCTTGTCTTGCAAGGGCAAAGCTCCTGGGCCACCAGCTGGTCAGTACTGCCTGTTGTCCTTTCTTCTTAGCAGTGGGAATACTGGAGAAGGAGGAATCCTTGCCACTGTATTCTTCATCATTTCCTTTTCCTCCTTCAGTGGCAAGGGAGGGCTTAGACAGCAGTGTGTATTGATATGTCTGATGTGTTATTCTTTTTAAAAAGTGGATGTTCTTGGTGTGGTGTTGGCTGTACCGGGGTCAGGGGTGGGGAAGACATTTCTGCTTCTTGCTTCAGGGCCACCAGCACCTAAGTTTGATCTTGATGTTAGACTCTTCAGTCTTTGGAAACTGTAAGTTAAAGTCTTCTTCGATGGATAGAAAAACCCATATCCTCTGAAGATGCCAGCCATAGATGCAGCCAAAATGTCAGGAGAAAATACTAATAGAACATGGCCTCAAAACCCGGAAAGCCCACAACAACCAATAGAACTGCATGTTTTAATGACTTGCAAGTTCTTGGTTGAAATTTTGTAGTGCATGATAGAAAGATGATATGAGCAGAAGATCTGTCATGCTATCTTGCAAAATAATTGGCATGGAATTCAAATGGTAAGGAGAAACTTAATACTACATCCCTCTATCATGTTACATTTGGTGTGCATGATGAAGCAGTATACATTTTTAGGGAAGAACATATGAACATTTCTGTTGAATTTAATTACTGTTTTTGCCCCTCGTTAATTGAACTCTGCCCCATTAAAGCTTTCGTTGTGATAAATGATAAAAGGTCTTTAAGGTGCCACAAGACTCTTTGTTGCTTTAATTAATAGTATTTCACACTGGGATGGCAAGAGTTGTTGATGGGTGGTCCAGCAATAGGTAGGTAGGTAGGTAGATGGATGGATAGATGGATGGATAGTAACACTTGGTTGTTGTTGTTAACAGCTGCTTTCCGAGGACACAGGAGATGGTCTTCTCAGTGGCTACTCCCAGACTACAGAATTCTCTCCTGGGGAAACTAGCTACCTACTTTCTACTACTTGTCTGTGTACTTTCTACTAGTTGAGAAAGACTTTTTTTGTTCAGGGTGGCCTTTAGGTGTTAATTGGCTGTTGCAGAAGGGTCTTATAGTGGGATTTGCTGTATTTGATGTATTTCTGTTCTTGCTATTATATAATCTAAGTCTCTTCAAAACTATTTTAAGTTTGTGTTTTCATTTGATTGCTTATATAATTGTTTTTTTAAAACCTTTTACTGTGTATTATTTTAGCTGATTTTTTTTAACATTTATTTGTGTTGGCAGAAAGGTGAGGTGTAAATAAAATAAATACATTTCAGGCAGGGTTCAGGTAAGATAATTGGTATTCTTGCTAGTCTCCCATCCAAGTATTAACTTTAAATGAGCTTTCCAAGGTGCTGAAACAATTTTGGAGATAGCATTCAGTATCTTGGATAGATTATTTAAAGTTCAAGTGAAAACCTAGAGCAGATTCTTTGCTGCACTGACATGGAAGGCAACAGGCCCCGTCATCCTGATGTGGTCATTTTTGTGTTTGTTGAGAATTTGGGTGTAAGGTCACTCAAAATTCCCACGCTTGTGTTCTGAAGTGGCACAGTTCCAAGAGAATTGGTTCAAATGCCTTTCTTTGAATATTCAAATAAACTGGAAGGCAGTCTGAGATGCTGTGTCTCCTGTTACAGAAAAATTTCTGAGGCAGACACTGGACTTCAGGAGGTGCAAGAGCCAGCATACTGTAGTGGTTTGACCCTTGGAGACCAGGGTTTGATTCCCTGCTCGGCTATAGAAACCCATTGGGTGATCTTGGGAGCATCGCACTCTCAGCTCCAGAAAACCTCATGATAGGTTTGCCTTAGAGTTGTCATAAGTTGGGAATGACTTGAAGGCACACAGCAACAAATACTTTAGGACATATGAAGGGTGCCTATGTGGCCGTCTCTGTATACTTTTCAGAAGCACTATAGGATATACAGTATACCTATGCCTCAACATATTTTAAAGGCCAGTACTTCAGAGTGTAATGACCAGCAGGTTGCTTTCTTTTTCATTTTCTTTCTTTCTTTTTTTTTTTTTACTGTTATTTTTAGTAATTTGTTAGTTGTTTTCTGATGGATCAGAGCATGATTTGTGCAGCTTTGGACCCTGTCTTGGGAAGATTTTTGTTTGATGAGAAAGTGGGTTAAATAACATGGGTGAAACGAAATTTTAAGGAAGCAAGAGATAATTGTAGAAGTACCTTATTTATTCCTTGACATTTACATAGACTTTTTAAAAATAAAGTTATTTCTGCATGTACCTGTATGTAATTATTTTTAGAAGCTGATGAAAGCTTGAATAGGAATATGATGCGTTGCATTTCTGATTCTGTGTGGCAGGCATACAGTACTGAAATTTGAAAAAGATTTGTATGTGAAAATTTCAAAGAAAAGGTAATGAATATTCATAGCAGAATTTGCGTTTAAATTAAGCAGAGTAATTTTTAATGCACCTTCCCATTTTCATTTCTCTTAATTTTCATTTTGTTTTTTAATGACACTTCGCTGAACATTGTGTGCTCTTCTAGTACTTTTCCAGGGTTTTATGTTAATAATAGTCTCTGTAGACTTCCCAGTTGCTGTTCTCCTTGACTTGACAAATTACATAACCCCCTAAGTACTCAGCTGCCTCAGTATGCATTAAAAAGCCCACAGCCTTTCTATTGAGAAGCTTTGGAATCACTGGGTCTTTCCCTTCCCAACACTCATTTTAAGTAGGACACTTTAAGTAGAGTTGTAATCTTCTTAGCAGTGCTGAGGACATGTGAGTGATGATCCTATCAAGAAATCCGTGGTCCTAGATTCACAAATGCTGTGAATCTCACCATTTCTCTAAAGAGCTTTGACGATTGATTGTAGCTGTGTGAGTACAACTATATTAAAGGACGTCTGTTACCAGTAGGAGAAGAATGAAAGTCACACACACCACTGGTTCTCAATGGAAACAAAAGGTGCTTAGCAGTATTGACAGAATGCTCTATTTGGCTGAAACATCCTTAAAATGTTGGTGGAAAGAATGGATGAAAGAAATCAGTTCGGAAGAACACAAAGGTTGAATAAGATTCTCGGCCCTTTAATCTTCAAGAGGGGTGAGAAAGAATTAGGTCTTGGTGTTGGTATGAACTTCTCTTGGATTTGAATGAGCTAACAGATGGAAGCCTGTGAGTTGGCTGTTGCAACTTTGCAAACAAAATGTTAAAAGTAGAAGAAATAAAAATGCTTGTGTACTTACCAAAACATGGGGAACAAAGAAGCATTGATTATGTGTGTACTCACACACTAGCTATATTTTTAAAGAAAAACAAAATTACCAGTGAACATTGTGCATTTGAAAAATTAGCTGTGTTGTGTCACCTGTTCCAGCAACCTGGAACAGGAAATGGAATCTGTCCACTGCATCGATCTCATAGTGGGAGGAATCTTCAGCTAACCATTTAGGTCTTTCATTCATTAGCAAATGAGAAACACTAATAAAGTAGCAACCACTTAATTTGCTATTTTTCTTTGTCTCTATTTTAGCTTTTAAAATATTGCATGGTGTTAGCGTTGTTGAGAAAAGAGAATTATTTAGTCCCTGTGTTGTTTCCAAGTAAGAATCTTTGTTGGAAAGTCTTACCTTTGTTTAATTAATCTTATATAAAACCTTGGCAGATCTTTTTATTTCACAAGAACTATCTGTGAAGTTATTAAAGGCATAGGTTGTTGTGGGTTTTCCGGGTTTTGAGGCCGTGTTCTATTAGTATTTTCTCCTGATGTTTTGCCTGCATCTGTGGCTGGCATCTTCAGAGGATATGACATATCCCTCAACAACCCACAACGACCTGTGGAAAACCCACAACAACCTATGGGTTCCAACCGTGAAAGCCTTTGACTTTATATTAAAGGCATGTTTACACTTTAACTATATTTATGTATATAATAAACATTGTTTATTATTAATTATTTTACTGTAATAAATGCTGTTTTAATAAAATCTGACATTCGGGAGTATGGATTGTCCTGTATTCCCTCCCTCAGGTTTCAAAGAATGTGTGTAAGAAAAGAAGCTTTCATTTTGTTCTTTTATATTGATTCTATTTTGAGATAACTTTCTCTTTCTGTACGCAGGCCACAGAAACGCTGTTTCGCATGGGAGTATCAAGGGGAACAATTACTCCTTTAAGACATGGAGAGGTAAAATCATGTTTGTTTGCCTTTATGTGTGGAGTACCATTTTAAATCAACATTTTATACAGTATTAGACAAACAAATGCTTGTAGTTACTGAAGGCTGAGAGGAAAAATATCACCCTGATCATTCCTCTGTTGTCAGGGGAAACTTAATCCTCACACGAGTAGACTCAAGAATTGCCAAAGTTTGAAGAAGTATAAAATATATTTGGTGTGTGGGTTGGAATCTAAGCTGTCCAAATAGTCCTGAGAAGACTAAGCAGAAGGGAAAATGTAGAAGATATTCTGAAAGAAAACATGGGTGACTTTCTGGGAAATGGAGCCAGAAACACCCCTCACTGCACCATTTTATTGGGGCTGCCACTTGTAGAATGGCTAATATCCATGATGTGGTCTTGCTTGCTGTGGAACATGTGATTAATAACATATAATGTACAGCAAAATGAAAAATAAATAAACTGAGAACATAAGTCATTTCCCTTGAGAATGTTGATAACCATTTGAAAACAGAGTTTCAAGTCTGTTTAAAAGCCAGCCCTCTTTCATGGTGGTCATAGAATACCTTTGCAATTGTACCCTGTATCAGGAGTTAACAGCTACAAGGGGAGGGTATGGGCAGTTGAAGGAGAAGAGAGATGAAAAAAAGAATCTTCTGGTTTTCAAACCCTGATGTGATCTGTCATATTCTTTCAGTACTAAAATGAGTTTCTTAAAAATGGGGTCCTTACCAGGATTTCTTCAGGCTTTTGGACAAATATTTTGCAATTTCCTCCATCCCAGTTGTTGTCCTGCTGCCACCTTGCACAGTCTCTACTTCTTTTTGTGATCGGTACTGTTTTTTCCTCCATATGACACAAAGTCTTCTCTTTGTAATCTCTCTGGCCATTGCTAAGAGGAGATTAGTAGTAGTATTTTAGCATCTGGAGGATCAGAGGTCCCCACGTCAGTACTTGATATTTGGGAAGGTTTACTAGTTTTTGGAGAGGAGAGAATAGGGTGACTGTAGATTTGAGAGGCCTTTGGGCAGACTGCTGGTGTTTGGTTTTTACTCGTGTGTAACACGTAGTAAGTAATACATGATGGTGGTGAAACATCATAATTGAAGATTATTATTTCTGTCAGTGTGGTGTGTTTTGGGTGGAGTTGTGGGTAGGCAGAGAAAGCAAGACTAGTCTTGAATTAGTAACAGATCCCCATGTTGCTCTATTGCAAACAGATTTAAAAAATACTATTCAAACTGAAGAGTCACTAAGGACTCTTCTGGTCTGGCTTGTTTCCAGGATCAGATAGATTTGCAGTTTATAATGCTGAATGTTTGAGGGAAATCTTTTCCCTCGCTTCCTGCTTTCAGCTATTCTACATGCCAAGAGATTCATCCTCTCAGTCTCTTCTGGCTATGAATACAGTTTTCTTTTGTCAGCCTTTCCATATAAGAAATCAGATTTTTATGCTGAAAGCTGTATTATTTGCTGTTTACATATGGATTACAGAATTATTGACAGGGTTTTGGCGCAGAACTTGAAAATGTTTTTGCCAAGTGTCATTCATCCAAGTGAGACAGATAATGGTTGGAATGGTTTTCCTGTTCAACAACATCTATAGGGTTGTGAGAAATTACCTCAGGACTTGTTATGGCTGCAAAGTTGACTGATCTCCAAGATGTCTAATAGTACCAGGGGAGGTAATGAAATTCAAGAATATAATTGCCTTCAGGACTGAGCACATTTCCCTCTTTGTTGCTGAAGTATTTCCATCAAAACTTGATTTTGGAAAATCTGTGTTGGTTCAGAGGTCACCCATTGCTCCTCAAGATCTTAGGTGCTGCACTGGGGTCTGAGAGTTTTTGTATTTTGTGAAGTCTTGAGGAAAACTGGAGAGCACTCTGAATTTGGAGCAATGGGCTCTTGGGCCCTAACTTTTATTTCTAGTTGAGGGAGTCTGTTCTGAAGTCTTCAGCTTTTTAAAAATAAGTTTGCAGTTATGTTTCAAGGACCATCACCAAGGGACAATGAAAAATACAGAGAGACAGTTAAGTCTGCGCCTCTGAAGTCTGTCTGACTTTCAAGACATTATAATTGAGATACTTCTCATTCATGGACCATGCTTTAGAATGTGATATTCCTCATGCCAAATTATATCACATATATAAAAAGCTGGATATAATTCTGGAATTAACACTTGGCAATTCTGATTGGCTTGACAAAGTCAACTTGGTTTCTGCTCCATCATTTCCCAAAATGGTATGATCCTCAGGAAGGTTTGTGGAGGGAACCACACTATTTGCGTGTTGCCAAGCAACAAACTCCTTATTTATTAATTTGGCAAAAGGGACCCCCAACTTTCTCCTGGTTCAGTCAAGGTCTTAAAGTGAAAAATCTGTTTCCTTGGCAGTTGTGTACCATAAACCTCAATTAAGTTTGCAAAGAAATGTGTATATTTGCCACATATCTGTCATATATCTCTGTGTTTATATTTGCCATATATCTGTTGGTGTCTCTGCCTTGAGTGTTATATGTGAGACTGTCAGCAGATTTTCAGTTTATTGGCTGCAGACAAACAGTGTGAAACTGGAGGTTATAAGATAGCTGTATTCTAGAAGACGAGCGTAGTCCTCTGGCTGTGGTCAGGGGGTGATACTTGGTTACTATGGCAAGGAGGGGTTTGTTTTCCCCAAACATTGTGAAACTGGCCTTATATACTTCTCAGAATCTCTCTTTTCCCTTGGGGCAGACAGCCAATTTGGATTCAAGGGTTGGCTTTTACACACCTTTTTCTGCTAGCCTACTGGGGTCAAAACACATCTCAAAATGCCACTGTTTTCAACATTAGGTTAAGATGGTTCTGGCTTGAATCCAGGCTACTATAGAAAGCTGAATGTCAAGGCCCTCTTGCTGCTCATCTGTGTTCTAATGAATGCTCTAATAGCCTTGTGATTTCTACTCAGATCATGTTGCTTGGGACAGCCAAAAAAACTGGGTTATGTCCAGGACTAAAGCAGTATCTTAGCAGCTGCTTGGCAAGCATTGTGAATGGGCTTCTGCTAAGTCCCTGGTGTAGCTACTTGATGGTATGGGGGCCTGTAAAGTGTTCTCTGATAGGATTAGCTCATGTAGTCCCAATGCTTCTCTCAATTAGAGATTTGTCAGGGAAAATGCCATATTGTAGGTGCTGCCTGGCTCTTGCATGCTCCTCCCTTTATAGCAGGGAAGAGGTAACATGTGATTTGGGGCTCCTTGGCCATTGGATCTCTTCTCTTTCAGGTGATAGGTTGCTCTGGTGTTCATGCAAGCAACCAAGTTCAAATAAATGTGGGGATGCCTTGCTTACGTTGTAACTTTCTGGTGAAGGGCGGGGGATGTCTGGCACTTACGTTGGATTGATATTTATTTTTATAATGTGTTGAATGGTTTTAGTTCTTGTATGTGTCCTCTTGAGTGAATGGCAGTTGTACAGTGAGGAGATAATGCACTTCCTCTGTTGAATGCACATAGCCAGACCAGAAATGCATTTAAAGATCTGGAATTGCCTTCTGAAATAGAACCTGCTCTTCCATAGGAATGTATCTCTCCCCACCTGCATATACATATACTTGAAATAAGTTCTGTTATAAAAGTGCATTTGGCTTCTCCAAATTAATTACAGTAGTTGTATACCCCTTGGCACAGAAAAAAACCTAGGTAGTTTGCATCAAAAATTAAAGATTTTTTTTAAAAAATACAGTTGGAATATCATAACCATGACAATAGAAAACACAATGCAGAGACAGAGCATTCATAATCAGTTGGGGAAGGGTGGTATAAACAAGTATATTTTAAGCAGATATTTGGATATGCTCAGTCTACCTTTCTTGAACCTCACAGGGTTGCATTTTCTAGAGGGTGATGCAACTCCTAAGGAGTCCTGTGTTCATGATGATATATGATGGAATTCCATGAGTCATGGAACTACCAGTAAGACCTCTGTTGAAGGTATCAGATGTAGAGTGAAGATGTACAGGGGAATGTGCTTTGTTAGGTGTGGTCTGACATGTGTAGGACTTTGTATGTCAACAACAAAATCACCATTAATGAATATCAAGTACGTTCCAACGTCTAAAAATAATAAGTAACAGGGATTGTGATAGCAACTTCAGAGATGCCCCCGAAATTATCTTTTCTTTTGTTCAAATGGGGAGTTAATCTTCCTCAAAGGATGGTGCCTATCATGCTGTTTTCCTGGGCAGCCAGTTGCATCTATCTGTCTGTTTTTGTATGTTCTTCTCCAAAGCCATAAAGCATAAGAAGGTTTATATACTTCAGTGAAGAAGAAGGAGTTGTAGATCTAGAGAGAAATGTCATGAAAGTGATGTATAACCAAGCTGGATGAAAATAATGCATTTGGTAAGTGTGTATGTCTAGTTGGCTCTGAGAGTATAGGGTTTTTTTTAATTAATTTTATTGTGATTACATCGTATAAAACAACATTTCTCATTGTACATTTTACCAAACTATTACCGCTATCTTCCACTCCTCTCTGGATTTCAATAGTGTTGTTTCATTGACATATCAACATTATGCATCGCATTGCATTTGTTAACATACAGGATAGATCCTGCTCTTCAATCCTACTTTACATGTTCCATGATATTCCTCTGATTTTTACTTCTAACTACTCATGCTACCATGAATTAAGAATTATTACCTGTCAACACCCAACTCATTTCCAGAACAATTTGCCATTCTTTGTTAATGTCATCATCTGATTTTCCTTTTAATCTCTGAGAGACTATATCTGCATTCCGATTTTCAATAAAAGTTGCCCACTGAGAGTATAGGGTTTGAGGATTAATGTATGAGTGAGGGTAATAAATGTGAACGGTACATAAGTGGTTGCGTATTTAGAATGTAGCAAATAGAAGCCTGTGTTTAATCGTCCATGATTTCATCTGAATCTTCAGTTGTTTGCTATTTCTGGTCTTACGTGGAGATTTACACTATAGATAGAGATGATGGAGCTAAAGGGACACATTAAATTGGGTTGTCCTCAACCACCTGTCCTGAAATTCTGCCCTTACTTCAAAGGGCTGCATATCCTCTGAAGATGCCAACTACAGATGCAGGTGAAACGTCAGGGGAAAATACTAATAGAACATGGCCTCAAAACCTGGAAAACCCACAACAACCTCTGTCTGAACTCTTTGGAGGTATAAATGTGGATGGAAATAAATATATATATATATATATTTTAATTAAAGAGAATTATTATATAGTGTGTAAAACACAGTAGCTTCATATACTTGAATTTTGATATATATAAAAGAAAACATTTAAACCTCCAAACCCAGGCAGTTCTTTTAATGGCATATGCAATATAAACTAGGGTGATGTACTTGCTTCAAACAAGACCTTTCTTCCTTAAGGAAAGAATATATTCTTCACAGTGGTGAATTATTTTGCTCACTTAATTTTAACTCTTATTGGCACAATCTTCTGTTTGTTTAATAAAATGTACAGCATATGAGACAAAAGTGGAGTTCGTAGACTAGTTCCTTTCAGGCTGAAAAAGCAGTGAAAGTCACTCTAAAGCGGAACCTGATTTAATTAATATTGTTTTCAGCATTCTCT
The DNA here is from genome assembly GCA_030412105.1 of Cyclura pinguis. Lineage (NCBI taxonomy): Eukaryota > Metazoa > Chordata > Lepidosauria > Squamata > Iguanidae > Cyclura > Cyclura pinguis. The sequence goes on along the minus strand of CM059601.1, from coordinate 277,007,489 downwards.
TTTTCTTATTTTGTATGGTTTCAGCTTCAGGGCATGCCAAGACCCAGTCACAGGCATATTACAGAGCAAAATAATGATGTGATCCTAGACATCTGATCTCCTCACCCCTCTCCTCCATATCACAAAGATGTCATTATTATTGTGAGTTCAAAAGTTCTGTTCTCACGGATAGCTCGATCATCTCCAGTTTCCATCTCTGTTATCTGAATGCTTTGTTGCTATCATGTTATTTTGTGGAGAAAACCAATGTTCATTCTACATTTATTTTCTTTTTGTACCTACCTCATTTCTTGTACATTTTATGTTTTCTTTCACATCGTTTTAATAACCGTAGTTTTATGATCTAGGTAAACCCCCAATTTATTAATTTTTAATTTATTTTTTGCAACTTACGAGTGCTAGAAGATGATCTCATGGGCTGAAACGTCTGACATTTCATTGTCTCTAATCTGACATTTTTGGGAAACCGAGTACAGTAAAGATTTCCTGGAATGTCTGATAAAAGTGTGAGAAATAATGCTTTTCTAGAATTCTTTAATCCTGTAACATGTATGCTTAAAGAATGTTAACTCTTTGCAAAATGAAGATTAAGTGCAAGTTAATACTTGGAATTTTCCTTCTGATTACATCATGAGTGCCTATCATAATGTCAGTCATTTGGTGCTTGCTGGACACTGTGCCAATGCTTTTCTGCATCTAGCAAAAGTCATGCAAATGTAGATTATTCAGGATTTTATCATTTTACCCAGTAAATCCTATGGTACTAGAGATGTTTTAATGTTTAATTTAAACAGCATTGTGTAGTAGTTTGGATGTTGGACTATGACTCTGGAGACCAGAGTTTGAATCCTTGCTCAGCCGTGGAAACCCACTGGGTGATCTTGGGTAAGTCACACTCTCTCAGCCTCAAAGGAGGACAAAGGTACACCCCTTCTGAACAAATCTTGCCAAGGAACCTGCATGATAGGTTCACCTTAGGATTGCTGTTAGTGGGAAATGGAAGGCACATGAAACGTACCTGAAATAACTCCAATAATCACTATGATTCCAATGAAAACTATGTTTTAAATCCAGTGTTAGCCCCAGCTAAGTAGGCCAACTAAAATTAATAATGACTAAGAGTTCCCAGTCCTTTTGATGAGTCTGTTCTGGTTGGGAGTAAAATGGGATTTTTTTGTCTAATTTTTATTTAAATTCCAAATGTTTGCATGTAAGTTTTTCCCTTTGTAAAGCAGAAGTAGGATGTTTCACTGTGTATAATTTTTTAAAAATAGGTATTTTAAGAAGTAATAGAAAGGAAAAGTGGAGTTGAAACCACTGAAACATGCTTTCCATGTTATTTTTATAGAATTACCCCCACCTTTTTGTGAGTCCACGCTATCTTTGATTCAGTGCGGATCAAAGTGTTCTATTAAGCAAAACTAGATCCCCTCTGTATCTTTTCTAGGCAAAGCAACTGATACTTCAGCAGTTTATCTTTAGCATCTTTCTGCTGAAATTTCTTCATTCTTCATCTTGAAATATTATACTCAGTCTAAAGAATAACACATCTTTTGTGAAAAGAGGAAGCTGGTATGTACAGAAACAGACAAATGCTGTGTTGGGACATGAGGTAGGAACTTCACAGTTAAGGTGGTATACTGATGCACATAACTCTTTTATTCCCTGGACTGAAAAGTTTTCTGTACTTTTCAGAATCTATTACAGATGCTATCTTGATTATTGACACTAATTCCAAAGCCAGCGTGAAACAGTAGAATGAGGTGCAGTAATGAAAGACTTCAATAATTGATTTGTGAAGATCTTTTTTTCCTGTTACCCAATTGTGTAAATTAAGTGCATGCAATGAGAACACAGATAACACTTTTGTTAGCTAATACTTTTGTTTTGATCTATTGCCCAATTACTTCGCCAAGCCATCAAAACATGTCAGTGTTTCTCCTTCCACAAATTGTCTCCCCAGATTTTAAGCATGCTTTTTCTGTGTGTGAATGTTTAATTTTATTCTCTTAAAATACTGCACTCAATTAAAAAAGCAACCTTTTGTGAGAAGAAATTCATATTTGTAGGAAAAACACAAATACTGTGGGAACATGTGTTAGGAAGCTATAAATGATGCATATATTTGAAAGATAATTTTTGTGGCCACGGCCAAAAATGTGCTGTAAGAGAAATCAATCTTTTCCTTTCTCTTCTCTCTCTGTTTTACAACATGCTTGAGCAGCCTGTGTGGTTGGCATTGTGCTTGTCCAATAAAATCATGGAATATTGAGAAATAAACTGGCAGATACGGTATTACAAGGGTGTGTGAGCTGAGAGAGTGGGAACTCCTGGTTACTTCTCCTGGGGAGCAATTGCTGAAAGTATTTCCTGGAATCTGAAAACTTGTAGTTCCATCTATTTGACCCCAAACGTTAAAGCTGGAAATAAATATGTCTGAATGCTGTGGGGACGTTTTAAGCTTGTGATGAGCTCTGACATCTGCAAGTGCTTAACAGTTCTGCGAGTCATTATTTGGCACTCTGAGAAGAAAAAGGGGAGGGAAGAGTCTGTACATGTTGTCAATGCATTTAGAAACATAGAAATATGCCTTGATAATACCAAGTTAAACCATTTGGCTATCTAGCTCCTGTTGCCCGTATTGGTGGCATGATTCCAGAACTTGAGATGTGCCTTTCCCCAGCCCTACATTGAGATGACAGGAGTTGAACGTAGGACCTTGGGCATGCAAAAGACATGTACTTCCAAAGAAAAGAGGCCGCTCTCTTTCCATCAAGTTGCCAACTTTAAAAAAGTTGTTATAAGCATAGAACATTAAAACATTAATTTAAAAACAATTTTAAGCCCATTTAATGCATACTACTTATTTAAAAGTGTGCACCCATTGCACATCTGTCAACCCCAACCAGTTAAAAGCAGAAGGCCTGTTTGAATAGGAAGGTCCTTGCACACAAGTAGCGAGGGGGCCAATCAAGCTTGGGAGCAAGTTTCATAGCCTGTGAATGGCTACTAAGAAAACTGTCTCTCATGTCCTCGCCAGGTGAGCCTGTGAGAGTGGTAGAACAGAGACAAAAGCCCTTTCCACTGATAGAAAGACTTGCATGGGCACATGGAAGAGACACGGGGGTTAAGATAATCTGGACCTAGGTCAGAACCAGCACTTTTAATTGTGTCTGGGAATGAACTGGTAGCCAGTGAAGCTACTTCAAGAAGAGAGCTATTATGCTTGGTGTAACCAGCCATGGGCAGCAGTTTGGGTATGGTGTTTTGGTGCTGCTGAAGTTTCCAAATAGTTTCCAAAGTCAGCCCCACATATAGTGTGTTACAGTAATCCAGATGGAATGTAATCAAAGCATGTGTAACAGTGGTGAGATCTGACATCTCCAGGAACAAGTGCAACTGACGTATTAGCTTTAAATGTGCAGAGACACGCCTGGCCACTGATGAAACCTGGGCTTCTAGGGTCAGGGCTGAATCCAAGAGTATGCCCAAGTTACAAACCTGCATTTTCCAGGGCACCCGGCACAGATTGAATCCCTGTTCCTTCATCTGTCTGTCAGTTGACGGGGAGTACCTCTGTCTTACCTGGATTAAGCTTCAGTTTGTTTGTTCTCATTCAGTCTATTACTGATAACAGACACTGGTTTAGTCTCCGTATAGCTTCCTTGGAGTTAAATGGAAAAGATTGCTAGAGATGAGTGCCATCAGCATATTGGTGTCAGATTTCCAGACAGCATCTCCCAGCAGTTTCATGTTTATGTCAAACAGCATGAGGGGTGAAACTGAACCCTGAGGACTCTCAATGAAATTGGCAAATTTGAGGCAACATCTGCCCTTGCCCACCATCTTGGAGGGGTAGAATGAGGGGTAGCAAGAAAGGAGGAAAGACATCAGATGAGTCTTTGAGGCATTGATTTAAAACTAATTAACGTCTCATAGAAACAGCATACTGTAGTGGTTTGAGTATTCGAGCAGGACTTTGAGATCAGGGTCTGAACACCCACTCAGTCATTGAAACTCACTGGGTAACTCTGGGCAAGTCACACTCTCCAAGTCTTAGATGAAGTAACAACAAACTCCCTGTGAATACATATTGCCAAGAAAACCCTAGTATACAGTCTCCATAAGTCAGAGTCAGTTGGAAGGCACCTATCAACAACGGCCTTCCATAAACAAACAGATGGATTTTGAAAGCAGCAGCATTTTTAAATCCATTCTGAGAAGGCTCCATAATATATCTGCTGGACATCTAAAAATTGCAAAATTAAAAACAAGCAATACTTAGTCATGAAAGTGAATCTAACATGTAAACAGCATCCATAGTGTATGCCCCAGCCATAAGACTGAGGCTCAAATTCTGTTGATACACTATCCTAGTGTAACTATGCCACCTTAAGCTGTGATAGCAGGAGGAATAAGGCTGTGACTCCAGCAGTCATGACAGAAGTAAGGCATTTCAGAAATAAGATTGTTCAGGACCAGTAGATTTGATCTGTCTTCCTAACTACTGTTGCGCAAGCCTGGAAAAAGTGCAATTACTAGTGTCATTGCAGCGAGAGGATTCTGAGTGAAGTTACCTTCTTTCTATCTTTGCAACTGAAATGGCAATTGTAGGCATATCAGTGCATTAAATGCTGGCTCCATAATCCACCTTACCCTTCTAAACGTGCTTTAGGTTGCCAGTCTGCTTTAAAAAACAAAAATGGAGTGTCTCATGAATATGTTTTAATTCCTTTTAATATTAAACCCTGCTGTCATTTCAGACAGTCTGGGGGACCGTCAGTGTGTGCCATGAACACCTGACTCCTGTTTAAAATTTGTAGAGCCACTTCTGTTCCCATCTTGTTAAGATCAGAAATCTTTGAATTCAGGGGGAGTATTGCCACAGCAGCCTCATTGCTCTACAAATGTGTTGCCTTTTTGTTTTTATTTTTTGTTTTGTTTTGTTTTCGTTTTGCTTTTGGCAGTTATTTGCCAAACCACTAGCTGTACTGTACTGTACTGTATTTGCCAAACCACTAGCATGGTACTGTGAACTCTCATTCTGCATTTTTATCAAAACAGAAAACATACACAAAACCACCCAGCTGCACAGTCTACAGTCTCTTACCATGAGCCACAGACTTTTGCTGGACTGTAGCCTTCTTTTTATGCAGCTGACATGGGAGTCATTTGGCTTTCTTTCCCAACATGCATGTGTCAGTGATTCATATATTTTTCTAGACAATAAATCTAAATTAACAAGAAAACAGTGATAAATGCCCACTGCTGTATAGTCTACTATATAGTAAGCAGCTTTGTTCTTTGTTCTTAAGATGCTTTTTTGGGGGGAACAGGAATATGTACATGCTCTCTTTCACTTCAAGGAATACATCTGGTTTGGTAATTTACGCAGACATGTGGCATTAATTAGTTTCCTATATGGAAGCTCCTATTATAGCAGTGGATCTGCCGTTCCATTCACTACACAAAAATAGAAATGGAAGTATGGCTTTTCTTTTTTTAAAAAAAGGCCTCCATATGTTCCAGCTACTGGGAATTGAGCTGCTCTGTGGCTGCTACTAGATTTAAGAATCTTGCAGAAATGTGGTGTCTCTTCAAGTTCTGCATTGCTCTCTTCCACTGCTGTGCTGCATATGTGTTTTGTGTTTCAGCAGACCTCCAGATCAAGACTGATCCTGTCATTAGGCAGAGCAAGGTGAATACTGTAGGCAGCAGATATTGTAGAACAGGGAGCAACAATGTGCTGGTAAGAGGACTGAACTCTCTGTGCCATGTTGTCTGCTTCTTGCCATCAGTTCTCTTGGAAGATGTTGTCTAGCTGGTGTAAGATTCATCGTCCCTACCTTTTGTCTTTTGCTTTTGAGAACAAAATGTTGCATGCTGTCCCTATTCCAAATTAAGGTTTGGCAAGGTGTCAGGGCATCCAGTCATTCGTGGTATTGGATCTCCCAACTCCCAAGTAAAGCCCTTTTTTTGGAAAGAACTAAGAGATTCAACAATTAATGGAATAAAAATGGGTATAAATAAGTTCAGATATGTTACCTCTTTCCACACATATGTTTGTGAGATCCAGAAATGCATTCTATCTTCATGGTTTTAGAGTTTGGGCATCATTAAAATGACATTAGATACTTCTTGTAGAAGCTTTTCTTGTGGGATCATCTCCTATAGAGATGATATGGGTGCTTCAGATTCTCTGTTGCTGCTTCTGTAATGCAAATAAACTGTAATTCCCTGTTTCTCTTACTCTGCCTCCTCCCTTGTGTTGTCCCAAAAGGTGGGGGACCTTGAGGTCCTCCAGCAGTGCCAGCATCTTCTTGGAAAGGTGGGGAATTATAGCTCAAAAGAGGGGATAACCACAGGACCTTTTCACCTGTGTATACCAGTACTAACTGTAGGCTATCAGTTGAGAGTCAAAAGAATATTTTTATTGGGGAAATTCACACACTCACACAAGCAATCAAGCAGTCTCATGAGCCACGCAAGGCTAGCGAAGGTCAGTGAGTGAAAGGTTGGATAGCAAGAGTTTAGGGGTGAAGTGATTGATAATTACTGTTTCAGAAGCAGGGAATCAAAGCAAGATAGCTCAAACACGAGAGTTTGATGGTAGCCCAGGGCACAAGAATCAGGGAGCCAACAGATAGAGTGACGTGCCAACATGTGTCCAAGGTGCTACAAATTCTTGGCCTTGGAGTGAGGGTTTAAATACCCCTTTTTCTACCCCAAAAGGAAATGTGTTAATTGCTTTCTGGTAGAGTAAACAAAAGGGGTCTGGAATGGACTAATAGTCTTAACTTCAGGTGACAAAGAACTGATGTGAGTCATGCCAGCTTTTTAATGTCTGGGCAAGTGAGGTGGCAAAAGAGAGTTTTGGCAAGAAGAGGGTACAGGTAGATGACCATTGGTTCCTCTATTGAGGCTGTTTAATTTGCTATTGTACTTGAAAGTCAATTTGTTGAGGGGATTATTGCAAGCCTGTCGGTGCTGGGGCTTTCCGACTAATCCCTTTGAACTTATGACCTGGCCATACTGAGGTCCTTTGCCCTAACTCGAAGCTCCCAGCAAAAATCCCTTTTCCACATACTGTTTCAGCCATAAGTGTGTGTTTTTTGTATTAGGAATAATATTACCAATTAATTATATTTCTTGCCAATTAGACTGTACCATGGAGTGGGAGTGTACGGCATGGTAACAGTTGCAGCTCATATGAGACTGTTTCACTGAACCACCTATCCAAAATGACCTTATGAGACTCCTCACTACTGTCTTCCTGAAAAGTCAGCTTGGTTAAATGCAGCCAGCCTATTCCTTGCTACAAACTGTGGGGTGAAGATGAGAAAGGCTGGAGCAGGGTAGCATTGTTCAGAGACTGTCCGGAAAAAGTCTTTTTCAGTGAGAACAAGAGTGAGAAATGGAGCACAAGGCACCCTTGCTGCCCCTATCCTAGTCTCACAGTGTAAACCTTCTCCATCCGTATTGTCATGAACTAGAAAAGAGAATAACCAACAGAAGGACAAGAACTGGCAAAAACAAGAGGCCTGGATTTAGTTCTCCAGATGTCTTAGTTCTTACATCTTCCTCATTTATATCTTCTAATCATGTTGTAGAAATCCTTCTCTCCTACAGTTTTAGCAGAATCAGAGGACTCCATTATGTGCACGTCGTCCTTCAGGCAGGACTTTGAAGGAGCTGGGCCAGGCTCTTGAAGAACAGCAGTGTAGGCGCTTGGCTCCTGATTTGTTCTGATCTTTCTGAATTGGTTGTAGCTGCCCTGCAATAGCATGAAATGGAGCTTTCATGTCCTGTATGAGTCCCCTTGTTAATTCAGATTCCTTGCTGGGCTGCAGGAGTGGAGATACTGAGGCACAGGTCCTGTCCATGTTGCTAGAATATTATGGGAAGAAGTAATATGGAAGAAGGGAGGATAGGTTGCTTGTGCCATGCTAGACCCATCTTTCTAGTAGCGTCTGGGTTGATTCAGTTCCTGCTAGACTTCTTTCATTCTACTTATATATTTACAAAATTATTGCATGGAAAGGAATACGAGAAGTTATGGAAGTGCTTCTGCAAAAAGTATTTTACTGTGAACACAAAAACCACAGTGTTTAAAAACCAGAAAATTTTATCTTACCATCATACCACAAACTGCCAAAAAGACAAATAAATGGATTGGAGAGCAAATCACTGAAGACCAAAATCATCAAAATAGAGGCTATTGTATGTCGGGCATATCATGATACAAGGTGACTCATTGGAAAAGACATTTGTATATGATAAAACTGGAGGCAGTAGAAAAAGGGGAAGACTACTGGTGGACTGACCGAATCGTGGCGGCCATGGTCCTGAGTTTGTAAGACTTGAGCTGAGCTGTTTGTAACAGACTCCCCTTGAGGTCTTATTCATCTGGTCACCATAAGCTGAAGCTGACTTGACGACACTTTACAACAGGGGTGTCAAACTCAATTTCATTTTGGGTTGCATCAGCATTATGGTGGCCCTCAAAAGGCTGTTGTATCTGTAAGATTATATAAATGTATCTACTCTTTTATCATATTAAAAAATTACCTCTGCATTCAATTATGACTGGTTTTTCAATTGCCTTCCCTCTGCGTCAACTTTTCTTTTCTTGGACATTTTAGGGCTGTTTGATTGCAGTTTATGGTCCCTGTACCGTGTAAGGTGACATAGAATTGGTCAGTATATCCAAAGTGTGCCACTTTCTGCCCTCACAGCCCTCTCTGTGCCTTTTTCAGCCCCCTAGACCCTTTCTGTGCCTCTTTCTGCTCCCCCTCCCCTGTGTCTCTTTTTGGCCCCTCATGGCTCTTTCTGCCCCCCCCCCAGCCCCTCTCTGTACCTGGTGAGCCCAATCTCCATGTTGAGGGCCCTTGGCTGCTGGTATTCTGAAGAGGGACCCAGCAGCCAGCACTCACAACCTACTTCTATTTCTGACTGCTCCTCTGCAGTCTGTGTGGAGCATTGCCGTGGTAACCTGTGGCAAAGCTCTCATGGTGAGACTCGGACAGAGGAGCAGTCAGAGGTAGAAATAGATTGCTAGTGCTGGCTGCTGGGACCCTCTTCAGAATACCAGCAACTGGGGGCCCGCAGTGTGGGGATTGGGCTCGCCAGGCAGAGGGAGTGCTGCAGCTGCAGAGAGGTGTGAAGGCCACATGAAATGGCCTGGGGGGCCATATTCGGGCCGTGGGCCTTGGGCTTGACACATGTACTTTACAACAAGAAATACCACCCTTGGCATACCTAAATGCTTTTGATTTCAGAAGCTACATCAGGGTTGGATCTCACAAATACTTGAATGATCACCAAGGGATGTCAGGGATGTCCATGTAGGGGTAGAAGTATCATACCTGAAACACTGCAGAGGCACCTCTGGTCAATGTTGTGGTAACAGGGCTAGATAAAGGATATTTGATCTCAAATATGAAAGAGCTTCTTGTGTTCTTCTGCTTCCATATAATCACATTAAATGGAAGAGATACAGCTATACTTATGAATGGTACGTGGAATTTCTATACAGCTCATTGTCCATATTGTGTATTAATTTCATGATATTAATACATGGCTACCAAGTTGCTCTTGAAATATTCTATGAGTTTACCTCTTTCAGTTGAGCATCTTTGCCTCACTGTGTTTGGCAGCTGGCTGGTTCAGATTTATTTTACAGGTTGAAAGTTTTAAGCTGACAAATTTTCAAAATACTAGAGTTCACTTTCTTATCTCCCCTGAAATATGCCAGCTGCCTCCTCTTTTATTATTGCTCTTTTTTTTCCAGAAATTGAGCATGCTTGCGGTGGTTCCCTGGTGACCTTACCAGCCTTCCCCAAAATGATACCCTCCAAATTTGTTGGACTCTACTGTCCATCTTCCCCCAGCACTCCAATAGGCTGCCTGATCCATTTTATTGGAATGTTGCTACATTGATAGGGTCCAAGCGGTAGGACAGATGTTCATCAACATATTGTTTGTAAAGTTGTATCCTGTTTTCTTTAAGATACTAAGGTGGTCACATATCAAACAGAATTGTGTTTTCAGTCAGTCTGTAGGCATCTATAGTTGCCAGACCTCAACTATCAATTTAATTTAGCAAAGTTCCTGCTCTCTCTCTGTCTCTCTTTATTTTTTTTTAAAAACCCATTTGCTTTTCATCAGTTCCAATTCAGCATGTAATCATTAATGCCAGAAGTGGGCCTCTAATGAGTAGGGTGGCCTATCACCCCTCATTGTTGTGTGATTGAGTTAATTATTCCAAAATGGCTGTTAATGGATGGGTGGCTATCGTGATTTGAATAGCCCTATTGAGGTCATTCTGTAGCTCCTTTTTCGTATCTTGTTCCACTGTGTCATGTTTTATAGCAGTGAAATTTCCTGTTGTTTTAGATAATTGCATTTAAACAGGGCTTTGGAAAGTTAGCATGGTGGGTAGTTAATAAAAGAATGCATTAAAATGCACACGAAATGGAAGGCAGCACCATATTTTCAGCAGTGTCTTATGAAAAATGGACTCAAGCTTGCTAGCTGGACAGTTCAGGGAGTTGTAGTCCAAAAATATCATTTTTAAGCTCTGGAAGCATATTCTGGGGTAGCTGTGCTCACCATGCAGCAAAATACAACAAAATCCAAAATCCACAAAAGTGCAATAGTTTTATGGGCGGGGGGTGGGGAGCAAAACATACATCATGCAAGCTTTTGAAGCTTCACTGTTTTCTTCATCAGACAAAGATATTAAAAATCATCTTCTCCTATATGAATTTTAACATCTCTGTCTGATGAAGAAGCCAGTGCAATTTCGAAAGCTTGCATTATGTATCCTTTTGCATTTTGGCTGGACAATGAAAATATTGCTCTTTTTTATTTTTCAATAGTGTTGAATCGAGTCACCTTTAGTAGTGCAGCCAAACTCTATGACAGAGATAGTGTTTGGCTGCTGGCTACACACTGCTTAAATGTGTACATTTAAATCTATACATTTAATTTGTTTTTTTTTTAAGTTGTAAATGCACTGCCTTTCTCCCAGTGTGGGGCTTAAAACATATATCAAAGTAAAATACAGCTTAAAAACAGTAAAAACACTTCAAAAACAATCAGACTAATAGCACTAATTTTAAAACAGTTTGAAAGTACTTGTAGCAGTGAGGATAAAGGCACAGCACCATCTATTGAAAGACCATTCCACAGCACAAGGTTAGTACCCCAAAACCTGTTTAAGTAAGATCTGCATCTCCTAGTTGGAAGGAGAACAGAGAGACCAGCCTTGACTCCTGTGGAAAAAATTTCCACAGACTGGGAGCACCCACTGAAAAGTCCATGGTCAAAACTATGAAAAGTACACTCTGACTTCTTGGAAAACAGGAATATTTGTAATCTACCGAGTGGCATATTCAAGATATTTATCTTAATGTTGTGCAGGCATACTGGTCCCCAGTATATCCTCCAGAAACATTCTAGACTGCAGACTACAAGCAGCTCTCTGTGGCTCACCATTGGTCAAGAGAGAGAGAATCAAACTTCTAAAACAATCCTCCCTTAAAAAAAAAAGTTAAGGACAGCACCTTGGATCTAATTTTGGCCAAAAATAGATATTTTAGAGGATACAAAACCAACCTTCTCTTACCTTTCAATTTCATTTGATGGATTAAGTGAGTGGGAAGTGTGATGGGTGTTGCCCCTAGACCCTCTGCAGTTACTGACCGTTGATATAGATAACTGGTTTAAATTTTACCTAGATCACCCTTAGAGTTGGTGACTGAAGGGCAGTGCACACATATTTATAATAAATAAAATCATCATTTGGATTCTGGATTGAGGAAGGATCAGGTCTTTACCATTGCACACCATTACTATGAGCCTTTACTTCTGGTTGTAGTTTTTATGCAACAAATGTTTTTTTTTCCACCTTCAAGTGGTTTAACACTCTAGGGATAAATTATAGTATTTCTTGATGTATTATTGTTCAGACTGAAATTATTGGGGGACATGTGGCAGGATAACATTACCTATGAAAGGAATCTAGGAGTTTTGATGGACCACAAGCTGAACATGAGTCAGCAGTGTGATGTGGCAGCGAAGAAAGCCAACACGATTTCTGGTTGCATCAATAGGAGTATGGTGTCTAGATCAAGGGAGGTAATGGTACCACTGTATTCTGCTTTGGTTAGACCTCATCTGGAATACTGTGTCCAGTTCTGGGCACCACATTTCAAGAAGGATATTGACAAGCTGGAGCGTGTCCAGAAGAGGGTGACCAAAATGGTGAAGGGTCTGGAAGTCATGCCCTGTGAGGAGCAGCTTAGGGAGCTGGGTATGTTTAGTCTGCAGAAGAGAGGATTAAGAGGGGACATTATAGCCATGTTTAAATGTGTGAAGGGATGTCGTGTTGAGAAGGGAGCGGGCTTGTTTTCCACTGCTCCAGAGACTGGGACAAGGAGCAATGGACTCAAACTGCAGGAAAGGAGATTCCACCTGAACCTCAGGAAGAACTTCCTGACGGTCAGAGCTGTCCACCAGTGGAATAAGCTGCCTTGGACTGTGGTGGAATCTCCTTCTTTGGAAGTTTTTAAGCAGAGGCTGGATGGCCATCTGTTGGGAGTGCTTTGACATGGGTTCCTGCATGGCAGGGGGTTGGACTGGATGGCCCCTGGGGTCTCTTCCAACTCTATGATTCGATGTCCTATTCTGAAGGTTTTAGTTAAGTATCTACTTGAAAAAACAATAACACTGTTTTGATCTACCAGTGGAATGAAGTTGGTCATGGACAGAAGGTATTGCCACATAACAGCAGTTTAAGGTAAATGTTAGGAGCTGAATGTTCAGAGATTTAGGCTTATGGCAGACTTTTGTGGGATCAGTGTCTGCTTTTGGAGTGCCTGCAGCTGTTCAGTGGGGAAAATGTATATCTAGAGGACAAATGGGGAGATTTTGATCAAAATAGTCCGTTTATTCTCCAGTTGTCACATTTCATTTGGGATGGCCGTGTTTTCGCAAGCCCTGTTCTGTCAAAAATCCCTCACTGTTTTTGTTGCAGCGGATTCTAGCAGCTACTTCTCTGGAGGTTTATTCTTTTGGTAAACTGTTGCAGTATGAGAGAAAATGAGGAACAGATTGTTGTGTGGAAGGGAACCAAATGGCCTAAATCCAGTTACTAGTTTCAGTTAGACTCACTCAATCAATTTCTGACTGGTAAGTCAACACTTTGCTTTGGTGGGTGTTTTTTACCTTTAGCATCCCATGGCTCAACAGTGCTGATGGAAGAAGACACCCAGCAAGGGTGGCAGTTCTGGAAGAATGACTTACAAAAAGCACAATCACCAGCAATCCCATGGAAGAAGAAAAATGGGAAACATCTGAAAAAGCTATTGTGGCTTCACAGCAAACTCAAGGAGGAAGTGAAAAGAGAAAAAGGAGCATGTATGTAGAATGGAAGAAGGACAAATTGTCAAGGAAGAGTGCAGATGCATAGCCAAGCTTTCAGGAATAGTCTAAGGAAAGCTAAAAGTCAAAATGAGCTGAAGACTGGCTAGGTAAGCAAAGAGCAACAAAAACCTTTTTTTTTTTCCAGGTTGGTTCAAGGAAGAGAATGACCAAGGAGAAAGTGGAGCTACTCTGCAGTAAGGATGGCAAAATGCTATCAGCTCAGAATAAAAAGGCAGAACTATTCATAGCTAATCAAGATTGATAGGGAGTATGTTGGAAATCTAGCTAATCTAAATGTATTCAGCCTTGCAGATGAACCGCATCCTAGAGTACTGAAGGAACTTGCTGATGTGCTCTCTCAGCCCCTTGCCATCATATTTGAGAAATCCTGGGGAACAGGTAAGCTTCCAGAGGATTGGAGAAGCACAGACATTGTACCTCTCTTTGAAAAAGGCAAAAAAGAAGATTCAGGAACCTTCAGCCCAATCAGCCCAATCTCAATACCAGGAAAAATATTATAATGGTATTACATATTAGGAGCCTGTCTGCAAGTATCTTGAGAACAATACAGTGATTGATAGGAACCAGCACGGGTGTTAAAGAACAAATCCAACCAAACTGATCTTACATCTTTTTTCAGTTAGGTCACTAGATGAACCATGTAGATGTCGTTTATCTGGATTTCAGCAAATCATTTGATAAGATCCCCGATAATGTTATGGTTAGCAAACTGAATAAAGGTGGAATAGATGAGAACACTTGTCCGTACACGACAACAACAATAGAGGTTCTGGTTATAGGCTGATACATCATTCTGAACACATTCAGTCTTGTCTTATTTTGGAATCTCAGCATGGTTAATACTTGGATGGAAGGCTACTAGGAAATATGGGAAGTGGCCTCCTGGGAGGGCTGAGAAGATTTTTCCTGAAATTCTGTCAGTGAGCGTTGACAGTAGTGGCTTGGATGGTCTATCTCAGTATAAGCTCCTGGGTTGCTGAGGTTTTTGGCTGGTGTACTGTCCTGTTCAACAGGATCCACCTTGGCTATGTATGTGTGAGCAAGTAAATTCAGATGCTCAGCCATAAAGTTCACTTGATTGTATGCCTCTCACTTCCTTTCAGCGTAACCATTTTAAAGGGTTGCAATGAGGATAAAATGGGGGAAGAAAGCCAAGTATGTTGGGAAACTCGTGACCCTCTTCATGGTGTTGGACTCCAGTTCTTATCACTAGTCAGAGATTGTAGGGGTTGTAGTCCATTAGAATCCAAGAGATTAAAAGCTTCCCATTCCTGATATACTGTACCTTGAGCTCCTTTGAAGAGGTGTAATATAAATAAGATTGATAAAAAAGAGGCTCTAATCTATGTGAAAGATAAATTACATTGCTTTGTAGGGCAGTCCTCTTGGTTGAAGTAAATGGGGAGTGCAAGGCTTTAAGTGTTCTATGGTGGGGGAAAAGCACCTTGCACATGTTCAGAAGTAAACTCTGATTATTATAACATAACTTTTCCTGCTTAACTGTTGAGGGACACTGGCTGATCTTGAAGCAACCTTGTATGCTGTGCCTTAGCAGTGTTCAGGTGCAAAATAAAACTGTTGCCTTCTAAGTGGTATAAATGTGACATGCTGTATTTATGTTAATTATTTGTTCTTGGTTCGCTGTGTAGCAAGAGGCTTCCTGAGTGCCTTACCTATTGTTCAGCCAAAATAGCCTACATCGGTTTTAAAAGATAAAAGTCTCAGTCTAAAACATATGGCATAAAAAAGTAATAGAATCATAGAGTTGGAAGAGACCACAGAGGCCATCCAGTCCAAACCCCTGCTATGCAGGAACACCTGTCAAAAGCATTCCCAAAAGATGGCCATCCAGCCTCTGCTTAAAAACCTCCAAAGAAGGAGACTCCACCGCAGTCCCAGGCAGCATATTCCACTGCCGGACAGCTCTGACCATCAGGAAGTTCTTCCTGAGGTTCAGGTGGAATCTTCTTTCTTGCAGCTTGAATCTGTTGCTCCTTGTCCTAGTCTTTGGAGCAGCGGAAAACAAGCCCTCTCCCTCCTTGAATATGAAGTAGGGAAAGGAGAGGAAAACAAGAAAACTCAGGTAGTTTAAGTGTATATACCTGACAATAGGGCACAAGACAGGATGGGAATCCTGTTGATATACTGTCTACCCTGCTGCTCAACTGTCTCCCTGCCAGAGCTGCTGGAGGTGATCTTGGAAGTGGTGCTAATCTCCTCCAGATTTTGACATGCATGCTGAGGCACCCTCATCAGGGCCAGTTCTGGATTTAATGGTTTCCATGGCAGCTATGGACCTGTCTCAGTATCTGGCCCTACATATTTAGTAGACAACATTCTTGATCTGTTTTTTTGCTGGTCAGGGTGATGGTGATCTGGGGGTAAAGGTGTCAGACTGGTGTCAGGTGTGCTTTTTAGAGACAGTATAACACTGGTCCAGGAAGAACTACACTGGCTTCCAGTTTGCTTCTGAACTCAATTCAGGGTGCTGATGTTGGATTGCAAAGCCCTAAATGACTTGGGACCAAGATATTTGAAAGGCTGCCTCCTCCTGTATGAGCCTGCCATAAATGCGAAAACTTCATAAATTTGAGAACTGTCATGTGTCCCAACACCTTGTGAAATTAGGTTGGTGGGTACAGGACTTTCTCTGTAACAGCGCCTTGATTATGGTACTCCCTAACCAGGGAAGTTAGGTCAGCCCCATCTCTTTTTCCACATGTTATACAGTGTTTCAAATTGCTATTTTCCCTGTTTCAAAACTGGATTCCAGGATTGTTTTTAGATTGCTTTTAGGAGATTTTAAACACTATTTTAATGTGTTTTTAAAAAAGTTTTTATTTTTATATTATTTTAATTGGCTGTTATTTGTTCATCACCTTGGGAGCTCTTGTGGGCAGGAAGGTAATACTGTAATATTATACATACATACATACGTACATACATACATATACACAGACATACAGTTTAGGGTGAGAGGAAGCTAAAAGCAGCTAATCTTTTAGTATCTTTTCCTAGCTTCAACCACATAGAATAGCTGATTCAACATGTTCCATGTTGCTGGACCCACAGACTATCTATGGCTGTGCTCATTAAGAACAAAACTACCCATTTTCATCCATGAAATGCCGAGGGTATGATTCATTCTCTCTCTCTCTCTCATATATATATATATATATATATATATATATATGCATGTGTATCATTTAGACTAAAAAGCATTTGGTATTCTTTCAACTGTAATGACTTAATAGCATAATAGCCCTAGGCTAAATGGGCTCCAACGTACTATGTTTAAAATTACCTCCTCATGACATAAAGATAATTTGGTGTGAAAAGACTGCATTTCTCTCGGCTCTTTCCAGTAACACGATAGCTCCAAATATCAATTTATATCTTGCACTGATGCAAAGTGATGAAGTATGTCAGCATCAGCATGTGTTACCTGATCCAGCAGTCAGACTCCTGGCTGTTTTAAGGCAATCTGCTGCCTGGCTGGGCTGTTCTGGTTTTGACTCAGTTGTTTTCACTTTAGGTAATTATTCCCTTTGGCCCATAAACATTAAGGTCCTCCTGAGGTCAGGTTATACCTGTTTTTTTTTAAAAAATGACACATATGAAGAGCCGTATGATGTTTCCTGTTTCCTCCAAATGTTTTGGAGCTTGGTGATTTTAACTGTGCAGGCTGTGCAGACTTGTAAAAATAAGGAGCAAAGTTCAGAATTTATCTTTGAGCTCAGGCTGGAGTTGTTGGACGGTTCTCTTTACAGTCTCCATTGTTTTCAATACTTTCTGAAAGATGTGGGGAAGGGATTTTTGTTTCCCTTGTAGGTTTTGCCCATTTCCTTTTGGCACATGTTTTCTTTGAGTGTTTTCAATCAGACTGGGTTTGCAAGCCTGTTTCTAGTTAGGCAGCACCTCAGTTCAATAGTGTGAAGAGGAAATTAGAACAGCTTGGGAATAATATTGTTGGTTAATTGCTGCTGAGAGCCCACATAGGCTGGGTAAAATGTTTTATTTAGTCAAACACATCTGTTCCGAGAAGTTTTATGCAACTTTAGCCCTCTGAAATAAAGACCATTCCCAGTGTTCTGTAGTATTGTTGTGTTCTAGAGCAGACTTACACAGTCAGCAGAAACGTATGTTGCAAGTTGTGCTGGACAATATTAGTTCAGGGTGCTGGTGAAGTGCAGAACTTGGAAAAGTCATTTTATGGGACAACAGCTCTCAGAAGCTGGGTGAGAGGATTCTGGGAACTGTAGTCCAAAAATCTGTTTAGTTGTGTCCCAGAATGTAACTTTCTGGTGTCTGGTCAGCAAACATGGCTGTTCTTTACTATCTTGCTACAATGTGAACCTTATACATAGAAGGAATATAGCTTGAAAGGCAAAAGAGAGTAAGCCTTAGAGGTTCTGTAAGCATTGTTTTCCATCCCCCAAACCTACCAGAAGTCACACCAGCCCCTTTTTATATTTTTCTTAAAAGCAGGAGATGGATGAAAGAAACATTAAAAGTAGAAGTCTCCAAAAGCCAGTTTGGTATAATCTCTTTGGCGAGTGGGATGTTGGAAGTCAACAGGGGTTTCAAAGGGTGGAAATGGACTTCTGTGAATTTTTCCTCTGGTGGTGGGGCCCTTGGACCAGAAGGGCCCATGAACCACAAAGATGGCCTTGAGTTCTCACTGTTACTATGCTACAGAGTCACCCACCTACTTTGACACCTGTGGGGTGGTGCTGTAGCAAATATGGGTGCTTTCCTTCCTGCAGCTGCTGACCAGAGTAGATACTTTAAAGTCATTTATTGCCATACAAGAAGAGTTTGACTCTTTCCATCTCTAGCAGTTTGACAGTATCTGGCTTGAAAATGGCCTAGCCCCTCTCTGGGTGTTTCCACCACTCTCCTCACACAGAACTTGACTTTCTGAAGAGGAGACATCTCTGTATCTTTTGAAGCTAAAAAAACCCTCCATCTCCAGGTTTAGTTTACTCAGATTTTAGAATGTTTGAGTAGGGCTTGAGTGTGATTGTCAAAACCAGTTCTTGCAATGGAACTGATGTGACTGCTTTTTAAAAGTCATATCCTTCCCCCCTTGATTCAGTAGAAGATTCAGTAGAATCTTCAGTAGAAGATTTCACAGTTGAACCAGATTCCAGTCTGGTTGTGAGCCTGAAGAATGATGGAGAATGACAAACATTGGAGATACAAGTTACCAGGGTCAGGTTTAGTTCATCCTCTGTTTTGCCTTCTAAATAAGACTATCAATCAGTGCATCATTTATACTGTGACATCTGTCTCTGGGCTTAGTCAGGAAATGCTAAGTGGCCAAAGAGGATGGTTGTGGAGAGCTCTGCCTATGGCTAAATCTTGGTTTTATAAAGCTGGAAATAGTACAGTACTCCAGAGGTGAGCAGTGCATTTAGACTTTGTCACAGATTTTTGTTTAAGCAGGATAATTTGAAGAAAGTCCATGATGTCTAGCTGAACTTTTGAAATCTCATTTATGATCAATGGCTGGAAATCTTGGTTAAGTGTAGCTTACACTTGTGGGCCCATTTTCTCTTTAAATGCTCAGCTACATTGTTTTTATCAAGAGGTTTTAGTTCATAAATTGGTCAAAGACTATACTTGGGAAGAAGGGGCATCAGTGATCTGAAGGGCAGAAGATAGAAACTTTCTTGATGGATTATGAAGTTGTGAGATGCAAGTCTGCAACATTATTAGTAATGGGTTAAAGTAAAGATTGCATTTCACTTATGTACATTTGTTCTTGGTCTCCTCAGTGAAATGTTACCAATTTCATTTTCGGTATTGAGAGTATATTAACAATGACAAGTCAGATTCTTTTGGGGGCGGTAAGTCTTCAGCTTAAATATATTATGTAGCAGAGCTTTATGTCAGCAGTTCCAGAATATATAGGGAGAATGCGTGTAATAGTATTGGGGAATTTTGGTAAGAGTGTATTACACTTCATTCAGTGGTTGCTTTCGTACTGTCTTAACCTTCTGGAAACCTGTATATCAAAAACCAACAACTTTCAGCAGTAGAACAATCAACTGCTGTATTCTCAAATACTGAGCAGTTGCACCTTTACAGTCAGTCCTCCACTTTTGCATGAAAGTGGGAAAATAGCAAATATCTCTAGTATTTAACACACGAAAAGGCGTGTGTACTGGTGGCGTGTCTGGGCTCAACCATGCACATATTCCCTCATGCGGCCTCTCACTTGCTCAGGTGGGCGGTTTGGAGGGGAATAGGATGGGCGACTGGTAGCAGGGAGGGCAGATGGTGTGTGGGTCTCCAAGGCAGATGGAGGCACTACTGTCATCATAACCCGTGCTGTAGCTCCTTTTTAGCTGCCTTTACCCTCCTTATGCCACTGCTACCCTCCCGCCTGACCACCCTGGCTCTTCTCCCCGTCTCACTCCCTCCATCTGCCCCAGAGACCCGTTCACCACCCAGCCATCCTCTTTACATTTCCTCTGCCCCATCCCCTTCCCCCTTCTACCTGAGTGATTGAGTTAGGGAATGCATACACCTTCGCTCCTTGTGCTCCCCCATCCCATCTCCTTCCCCACCTGTATGTGTGAGTGAATCTGCAAATAATCAAATCCACAGAGGACGCACTGACACATGTGGAAGGATGACTGTACTTTCAAATACTGACCACATTTTCTGGTGATAACTTGGCTTGAAGTGTTGGCATGTACATTCAGAATGGCATTCCCATATTTTGGGAGAGTGGCAGACAGTTACTTCAATATATTCTGAATATTCTATCCTTATATTAAAGGCTCTATATCTTACCTTGAGCTTAGAATTCTCTTGCTCAGGTGAATTCTGGGATCATCTAGTTTCACATTTATTATGAATTTTCAAGGGTATATTTTAATATTGTTATTTTAGTGTTCACTTTTCTTGAAGTAATAAACAGAGTCAGGAAAAAATTCTAACAAAAATAAGTAAAGTCCCTGAGTGAAGTATATATTCATGTTCCACTTCTAGAACACAATAATGGTGTATAGAAGCTTCTCCAAACATTGTCTAGCATGGCCATGAACTTGTGACCTAGAGTGTTGTGTGTTTTTTCTGAGACTCTGCATGCTTAAATGCTGCCCTCTTTTTGGGCTAAGTAATTCACAGTATAAAGTTATGTACAGTTCACCTTTTTAGGGAGGATAAGTCAAGAAATGTGGGGTTAGAAATGTGGGGTAGGTTTTCTTTTGTTTTGACTAGTAGTCCTAGCCCAAACAATGGAGATTTTAAAATTAAGTAAAATAAAAGATAAGATAAGGTAAACTAAAGGGTCTGTTCAGATGGGGCTGTGTTAAACTAGAGTGGAATGGACACACAATACACCCTCCAAAAGGGACTTGCACTATGTCAAGTTGATTGAGAATAGGATAAAATGACATAGTTATTTCTTTCAAGTAATTCACCGGACCATTTGAGGTGCACTTCTGTGGTCTTCCTGGGATTACCAGTGATTCTTTAGTTCTCAGGGTACAGGGTAGTTTGCAGATGAACAGGGGTTTCCTATGTAAAGTAGGATTAAAGAAAGAAAGACCTGCAGCTCCCTAGGGTGTTCAATTAAGTGGTTGTCCAAAGTTCTCTACTGCTTCAGTTTTAATATTGGATTGCATTTTCTGGGAAGGAGGCTAGCAATCATTGGAAGGCAATCATATTTTTGTTTACTAGTGAAGTTGATGCAAGATGAGGATTTTGATAAAGTTTGCCTTTGTTTCTAGGCTGTAGCATTGCCTTTGTATGAGGTGGTGTTTTTTTTTTTTTTTTTTTCTAATTTACCCTGGCTAGTTAAAAATGGGTTTCTGTATATGTCCCTGAAGTCCATTGTTTTTTGAGAGGGGAGAGGGTGTGAGGGAGGTGAGAGTTTGGAATTTGGCTGCAGAGGATGTGAACTTAGGGTTGTGTTTTACAGGAAAGTCCATTGAGAGTTCACAGGAAATAGACCAGAAATATAATTATGCAAAAACTGCAGACTTATTTAGAGCTTCGCTGATGAAAGACACAAAGTTTTAACCTTAATTGCAGGATGAAAATGTTTATGAGGACTGTGCTAGTTCCTGGACTTTCTGGACCTCAAATTGCAAACATGATAAAATGATAGCATAATTAAACATGGTGTATATTCAGTGCTTTGTCACCATGTTAACAGTACAAGAGTAACACTGATCCATCTTAAAGGATAGCATTGTTCTAGCATACTACAGGACAAAGAAAAAAAGCAGTGTTTGGGAAAAACTTCTTATTGGTAATAGTCAGGGCTCTAGAATTACAGCACTGAAATCAAGCAATTAGCTTTTTTTCTAGGTCAGACTCCTGGGACTCTTAGTATTACCAAATGTAAGTTGTTAAGTGCACGTAGAACAAAGGAAAATTTCACCTTTTGTTATACGTTAAGCAATAAAATATGAACGGTAAGAAAGAAGGTTTTCGAAAAAATCTAACCTGCATTTCTCGAACAGAATTTTCCCTTTGTGTCCTCTTTATGTGTAGTAAGAACTTTCTTGATATTTGACAAGAGGATGCTGAAGGCAAAGTTACCACAGAATAGATTTGGTTTTCTGTATGGATTCCAAGTTTGTTTTAAAGTGTTTTGGACAGAATTCTGGGCTGATAGTTTCCGGCTGCCCCCCCCCCCCCCCCAAATATGCCTGAGGCTATTGTTCATTTACTACTTCTGCATATTGATACTGTATAAGAAATTATTACACTATTTCATGCAGATATTCCAAATAACACCCATCACAGTTATCTAAGAAGCATGAAGTAGCAAGAGTAAGGTTAGAGTTGTTCCATCAAAAAAATAAATTTAAAAATGGAGCATCAACACCTAATTGCAGCCGTTTCTAAAGCCATAAGATGGTTAGTAATCATTTATTACATACTGAAGTTTCTGGGCCATTTGTTTTGCTGAGCAAAATTCTTTTCTTTTCTTTTCTTTTTCTTGAACATGCAGTTAAAATGTGTGTGCATGCAGAGTCCAGAGTCTGCAGTTTTGGATGGCATTCATTTTTTGAGTTTGAATGTCTAAAGCAGGGTGAAGAAATTTTCTCATGGCCTGGGGGGCTGAACTCCAATTTAGGAAGGATTTTACAGACTGTATTCTAGCGTGGATGGGGCTGTTGTCATGGTACAGATCCAGAGACACAACTGATGCGACCAAAGCAAAATGGGCAGGTTCAGATGTCCCTTTTATTAATATATTTATCAATTGATTAATTATTATTTTCCCAGTATGTGTAGTGTTGTGCACTTCTGTCAGTGTCGGCATAGAGGTGACCAGCAGTGCAATATCCTTCAGGCATGCCAAGCAGAGGGAAGGAAGCATAGGGAAGGAGTTGTAGATTTCTCTGTTCCTTTGTGTTTGAAGTAGGTACATGGATGGAACAGTCAAAAAAGCACTCATTCTACTTAGAATCATAGAGTTGGAAGAGACCACAGGGACCATCTAGTCCAACCTCCTGCCATGCAAGAACACCCATCAAAGCACTCCCAATAGATGGCCATCCAGCCTCTGCTTAAAAACCTCCAAAGAAGGAGACTTCACCACAGTCCAAGGCAGCAGATTCCATTGCCAGACAGCTCTGACTGTCAGGAAGTTCTTCCTGAGGTTCGGGTAGAATCTTCTTTCCTGCTGCTTGAATCCATTGCTCCTTGTCCTAGTCTCTGGAACAGCAGAAAACAAGCCCATTCCCTCCTCAACATGGCATCCCTTCAAATATTTAAACATGGCTGTGTTGAAAGTTGTGATGTGATGAAGATAGGAACATCAGTTCCATCCAAAAATGTAATGAAGCATCAAATAATAATATATTTTATAAAATATTTCTAATGAACTCTGTTTATTAAACAAGGTGGAATGTTGTTTCAGCTCACTCAGTATCAATGCCAAATTGCTATACAGTGTGAAGTACAGAATCTCTGTATAGCAATTTGGCATTGATACTGAGTGAGCGAATCCTTTTAAAAACTTTTTCTGGAAAATATTATGTTCTGTGCTGGCTCCATAAATTAACACTCACTTGACCAGGAGAATGATATTTCCATGGTTTTCTTACTCCCCAAATCTAAAATTTCTACAATTGAAAATCAACTCTGTATAGTCTCATCCACTGCACCCATTTCATGTTAAGTTAATCTGATAAATTAATCTCTGTCCCATCTATCAAGGGAGTACGCTGTGAGAGGACATGGGAGAGGGCCTTTCTGGTTGTGGTTCTCAATTATGAATAGCCTTCCCTTAGAGACCTGACTGGTACCAGCACTGCTGTCATTCTAGTGCAAATAAAGATGTGAGTATTTACTAAAGCTTTTGGGGCACAATTGATTTCATGCAAATTTGCACATTTGAGTACTTCTAGGTTGTTTTAACAATCTCATTTAAACTGCCTTGTGTTACAATGGTCTAATATGCTTTTAGCCTTTAAATTATTGTTATTATTTTAATTTTTTTAAGTGTTCAGATTGTGTTTATTGTACACCACCCGAGATTCTCGGATATAGAGCAGGATATAAACATTTTAATTGATAAATAAATAGATAAATAAAATTTCTAAGTATCACAGTCATACATCTTAAATCCAATTTGCAATGGCTATCGTAGTTTTATCTTAGCTCATATAGAATTCAGCAGTTTTGCTGGCTTCATGCACGCTTATGTTGCCTGAATGGTGGTATCTTGCTCTTGCTCTGCTTTTCTCAGAGATTGTTTGATATGGGTAGACTCAGGCCTGAGAGCAGGATGTAAACTGATCCAGAAGGGGAAGGGCAGAAAAGCTGTCAGGAAAACAATCTCCCCTTTAGGAGAGATAAATCTAGCTTCAAATTTCAAGCCAGACAAGAAGGGAAGAAATTTTAAGAGAAGAAAATTTGAAAACCACTTTGTACTGACCTCTGCAAAACAGGACAGCCCTGTCCAGAAATAGTCAAGGCTAAGTCATGATTAATTGTGTGTCAACCTTAAACATTTAATGAGGATAGATTTATCATGGCTTTTCCTTGTCTGCCATGGCACCAGCACTTTCCCCCACATCTTCTTGTTCTGTAGCCGCTTTCTTCTGCAGAAGGTTGCTCAGTCATTCCTGAAGAAGACTTCAAGCAGTAAAAGCAATGCCATCCAATTTATCTCTACTCATTGCAGATCAAATTCAGAATATGCCAGAGAGGAGGGTGGAAATTTACACCCATTTACACACTTCGAATGGGAGGAAATGCACCATTAAATATGGGGTTAAAAACGCAGGCTTGGACGACAAGGACAAAAAGCGTAAGGGGAAACCTTTTTGAGCTACTTGCTTTCTAAGGTGGCTTACAGAAGGACATTTTAGAGGTCTATGAAATTATGCATGGTTCCGAGAAAGTGGGCAGAAGACAGCTTTTCTCTTTTTCTTACAATACTAGAACATGATTTGGTCCACTGAAATTGAGTGGAGATTTAGAATGGGAAGTAGTTCTTCACACAGGGCATCATTAGACTGTGAAATTCACTGCCCAAAAGGTAATGATGCCTGCCAATTTGAAAAGCTTTAAAAAGTATTTAGGCAAATCCACAGAGGATAAGACTATTAATAGCTACTAGCTGAGATGACTGTGTGCTACTTCCAGTATAGGAGGCAGTGTGT
Organism: Cyclura pinguis; assembly: GCA_030412105.1. Taxonomy (NCBI): domain Eukaryota; kingdom Metazoa; phylum Chordata; class Lepidosauria; order Squamata; family Iguanidae; genus Cyclura; species Cyclura pinguis. The sequence goes on along the minus strand of CM059601.1, from coordinate 276,982,398 downwards.
CTCTTGTTAACAGTTGGTGGATAACAGGGACTCATGATCAGCTAGTGGACTTCCTGCCTGCCTGACTAGTTGCTGTGGTAACTGAAAGCTGAACTGGATGGGCCTTTGGTTCTGTTCAGCATGGCTCTGCTTTTGGGCCATATATCACAAGTTCATTATGCTGACCACCTTTTGCAATATCACGCCTGCTCTCCACATCCCATCTCCCCTATATTCTCCTTATATTAGCTGCTGGGTACTTATCTCTATTATGGTTGTCAGAATGGAAGCTGGAGAGGGAGCCTATACCTTTAATGTTAGTCATCTAGTTGTGTGACAAGCAGCACCTGCTGAAATACCCTCTTCTTTACAACCATGGCACAGGAGCTATCTTCAGTTTTCACACTAGCAACCCTAATCTCTATTAGCAGTCTATTTTCTCTTGTAAGCAGCATGATGTAGTGGCTTGAATATGGGACTAAAGCCCTGAAGACCAGAGTTCAATTTCCTGCTTGGCCATGGAAACCCACTGAATGACCTTGGACACATCACATACTGTATGCTCAAAAAAACCACGATAGGTTTGCATTAGGGTCACCATAAGTCGGAAATGACTTGAAGGCTCACAGAAACAACAAAGAGGCAACAGATAGAGGGGAGAGAGTTTAACCCATCCTGCTTTTAGTGCAAATTGATTAAAAATATTCTATGCGTTAAATTAATGGTGGGAAGAAAAATACCTCAAAACAACAAAATATTGGTCTTTATTTTCCCTAATGCATTAAAAAATCTGTCGTACCATGCTTTGCTGTCAATGTGGTGCTCATCTTTTCTCTCAGAAATTAAGATAGGTGTATAAAATGGCCACCATAGAATTGTAAATGTACTATCTTGCTCTATAAACTCAATTGTTGCCTTTTTAATTTTTTGTATTGCCTGATCCAAATATCCCAATCATTTTGAAAAGGCTGTATTTCTCCAACAAATCTGCATGTCTCAATTTTTCATTCACCACAAGAAATTATCTGGGCTTTCATCTTTTGTAGAAAATCATTCTTTGGATTCTCTGGATTTTTAAAGGTGATCAGCTAGTATAAAATGTTAATTGTTCTGAAACCTTGTTACCCCCAGGAGTTAATTTTATCATATGGTGACAGCTAACGTCAGCTGTACGTTATGGAGTTTCCTGTCCTGGGAAATGTGAGAGGTATTTTAGATTTGTGCTTACTATGCGTTTTGACTCAGCCCTCCCCTCCTCGCCCTACATGTTCTCAGGAAGCTGCTACTTAACAAAAATTGCATGGACTTCATGGCTTGATAGAAAAATCTGGTATATGTTACAAAGTAGGCTTACATGAAACAATTGCAGAGTTATTTTGTATGCCTGGTGGTAAAAGTCACATCATATGTCTTACTACTGCATGAAATGAAAATCTGTTTGCCAGCAATTAGAAATAAGAGGGGTTCTTTGTTTGTTTGTGTTGCACACAAAAGTATCATGTACTACTGTAATTCAAATTTAATATACATCTATCACCAAAAAGAGAACCAGACAAAAATACATTCACATGAGACAGGTTAAAGTTTCTAGAAAAGTGTTGTGTGTGGGGCAGTTGGATTACATTTAATTTGAAATTCGCTATCTAGTTATGATAATGGGAACAGAGGGTAGAGGCAATGGGATTTTTCTGTCTGACAAGTGTTCTGAACGCAGGGATTAGGTCCAGCAACTGCAAGCGGATTCCCATTCATTAAGAACCACTGGGGTTCTTAACTTGTGGTCCATGGATACGTTGGAGGTCTATGAATGATGGGCTTCAGGGGGTCCATGAACTGAAGCTGAAAAGATTGCTGCTTTTCTTCTTGTTTCTTTGAGACTTGTGTTTCAGTGTTCCCCATACCGCTGTTGCCCCAGAAGGAGTTCAGTAGAATTCACTGGATTCTCAAAGGCATTGGTGACGGAAAAAAGTTAAAAACCATAACGTTAGAAAGGTTTCTTAATAATAGAAGCATTATTTAAGCAGATGATGATAAGTTCAATAAAATATCCACAGAACCATTAAATAAGTCGGATTTTAAAGTCACGGTGAAATGTATTGAATGAACTACAAAAGCAGTGTTGACAAAATGCATATTAAAAGTTGACAGTAATTGAAATGAACCACCCCTGTATCTCTAATATGTGTGTGTGTGTGTGTGTGTGAGCATGCATGTGTGTGTAATCATGCCCTTTATTATGGGATATCAAGGTCACATGTAGATAAAACATTGAACAATTTAAAACTATTCTAGTTTTTTTTTAAATAATAGCTCTAACAAGATAAAAACATATTAAACATGGCAACAAATTAAAACAGCTTAAAAGGCTGCAACAATTAAAACCATGTGCATGTACATTTAAAGTAAATTAAGTCCCAAAGACTTTAATAAAAAGCCGTGTCTTGACTTGGTGCCAGAAGAAAATCAGTGTTGGTCTCAATTTGATCTCCAAAAAGATGCCTTTTGGACTGCAGCTCCAGAATTCCTCATTCAGCATGGCCAATGCAAGTTGTAGTTCAGGGCCAGGATCTTGTTGGTTCACTGTGCTGACATTAATCACACTGGTGTAGATTGTGACTGAAAGAGTTAAAAAAAAAGTGGGCCCTGTTGCCATGAAGGAAGATAAGGTTGTAGAGAAACAGAGTATGGGTTTTCTCTGCCTTCCCTGGGTGGCCCTGTGTGACTCTGGAAGGAGGGCAACCAGTAGTGCACCAACTGGAGATATGAAGGCCTTGAGGAATGGAAAAAATCCAGCCTCCCCACATAAATTGAAAAAAAAATTATGTTGTCAAAATAAAAAAATGACTTTCAAACTGTAAAGGGGGTTTGATATTGTGTTTTTCCATTTTTCTGAAAATTTCTGTTTTTTTTCCAGGAAAAAATGGGAATGGTTTCATAGTTTCTGGAAGTATTAAATTTCTAGCATTTGGGTGGGAGAGTACCAACAGATGCCAAGTGCTGTAGGCTGTATTTCAGAGAAAGGAACTGTCAAAACCTCCTCTGAGTATTCCTTGCCTCAGAAAACCCATTGAAATTTGTAGGGTCATCGTAAGTTAATAGTTGACCTGAAGGTGCATGTGCATGCATGCAAGCGTGAGCACGCACACCCAGATCACTGACAGGGTTCCAGCCCCCCAAAGTAACTTTTTAGCTTTGTAATAAGCTAAGTATGCATTCTTTTCCCTGTTTTCAAGGATCTAGGGCTTTCAATTTTGTGGACAAAACTCTGGTAAAAACCACAGAAAACAGAAGGGTGATGGAATAAGATCTGTACTGATTTGTAGTGAGATATCAGGGCTCTGTATTGCAGAGGTTTTGCAAACTGCTTTTCAAACCATAATCCTGGATCCCTACACTGAATCTAGTAACAAAACGACAGATAGGATGGTGGGAGAGATGGCTCATCTCTCCCTCCTCTCCTATCAGGAAAGAGGTAAGGAAACATAACAGTGAAATAGTTGTGAAACCAACCACAAAATGACACATCAGGATGAAGAGTGAATTGTAAGCAGTGTCTCATATGGTGGAATGGACTGGGTGAATTGCAGAAAAATTACTATCTCAGTTGCTGTAGATCAGAGCTTCTAACATCAAACCTTCCAAGTGCCACATTAATGCTACCTTCACATTTTATAGGTGAAAAGCAACATTTGAGGGAATAAAACCAGCTGCTGGATCCACTGCTAATATTTTCCCTCCTTTCTAGCAATTTTTAATCTGCAATCTGTTTCAGCATTCCCCATCCTTTTAAAAAAAATAGCCTTATTAAATAAAAGTTTTACCGGTGCCTGGAATTTTTGTAGTCTGATTTGCAGATTCAGTCTTACAACTGTATTTAGTACCACGGAAATGTTCTTCTAAAAAGAAATAATAGTGTGATTATTTCCCAGTGGAAGCATCAGCATCTCTGAAAGCTTATAGCTAGTTTAGCAACACATAGCTCAGGGGGAAAAAAAAGCGATTTCTGGAATGAAAAATGGGGTTTCCAGAAGCAGACACTGCTTTTAGCTTAAATGAAACTGTTTCTTTCATAGCTCATTATAAAGACAAGGTAAGGGAAATCTTTTGAAAGAATAATGCAGTAAATGCAAGGAGATGTAAGGCACATAAATAGGTAATAAAATTCTCATATTATCAGAATCATAGTTTATAGAGCTACAGGGGATTTTGGTGGTCTTATAGTCTTGCCTTCTGCTCACTTTGAGATCCGAAGTACAGGATGCAGCTATAAGGTCTCTGAGAGATATTGACATGCAAACATAAATGTGTGTTATCAAGGAATTAAGCCTGGTGTAAGCAACTGTGGGAGGCAAGAAAGCTGCACCCCCCCCCCGAAATTGGAAGGCCATACCTCACTGTAGCCCCTCCCCCCCAAAAAAATCAGCTTCTCCTCAAATGCCCCCCAATCCCCTCAAAGGTTTATTGGGGCCATTTTCACCATGTTTTTGTTCTCTTAGGTCTTGTTAGGTCCAGGAAAGGCCTTTTTAAATGATGGGAAGTCATCAGAAGTGACATCCTGTTTACTTCCTTTAAAGAAAAAATGGCCGAGACCCGCTCAACATGGTAAAAGTGCCTGCACAGCCCCTAGAGGGAATTTGGGGTCCATTTGTGACCTATGGGGCACAAAAAATGCTTCTGGGAACCCAGTGGAGTTCATAGGCCACATGTTGCCTGCCTCCGAGTTAAACTTATCAAAAAAATTATAGGAAATGTTTCATTGTTTTGTAAGTGGTAAGTATGTGAATCACATAGTGTTGGACAGAAATGCAAACAGAAGAACCTGTTCTTTATCATGGTGAGTCCCATCTTATAACAGATAGCACAGAGGCACAGGAGAACTGAAATGTAGACATGCTTTCCTTTCTCTGTCTCACATACGGTAAAGAGATAGAGTCATTGTTTCTTTTTCCCAAATGTGTTACTCACACATCAGGTACATGAGCTCAAAGGAGGCCTGCAAGAGGACAGTGATGGTAGGATCTTTTCGTCTATGTATACCAGTACTAACTGTAAAAAGGATTCCAATTTAAAGTTAAGCGAAGTATTTTATTTGGATTGACAAACATGCAAGAAATCAAACGCTCTCAAGAACCATACTGGGGAAGCCATGAAAGGCTGGATAGGGAAAGAAATTGAAGTGAAGACTGTGATAGTTACCAATCCTGAAGAAGAAGGTCAAAGCAAAGTGTCTCAGACGGCATCTGAGGGTAGCGCAGAAGAACAAGAGTTTGGGTACTACGTCCAATATACTACAATTTGCTGGGGCTGAAGTTAGGGTTTATATAACTTATTTCCTACCCTGAAGGGGATGTGCAGGCAAAGTGGCAATGACTTTCTCATGGGATTAATAAAGGAGTCTGAAATGGGCTGATTGCCTTATCTCTAGGTGACAAAACATTGATGGGAGTCATGACACTCTCTTAATGTCTTGGTTGGGCAGGGGGTATAGGGAACATTTTTGCAGGGCGAGATCGAGCGGTAGTCCCTGATTGCTTCACCTGGGCAGTTTTGCCTTCCATTGCATTCAGGTGTGCGCAGAGCCTGAGGGGTTGAAAAGGATTAGCATAAACTCATCAGTGTCTGGGTTTCCCCACAGAATTGTCTCTGAACTTATGATCTGACTATGTCTCAGGTCAGTTTGACCTGGCATGTTTTCTTGCCATAAATATTCTCAGTTATGAAAATAGCACGTCCTGTGGAATGGCGGTGTAGGGTATGATGACATGTCCTGTTTTAGCCATCTGAAGCCACAACTGTACTGAGATCCCACTGAACTACTCTGCTTCAGTGCCTAAGGTTTCTTTGAAGCAGGGGATGGAAGGAGTTTCTGTGTATGTACAGAGAACCACATATCGTTTAGCCAGCACAACTACAGAAGCTATTTCTACTTGTCAGTGGAATTAGCATTATTTTGATGGGTGCTATATAATGCTTATTGTCTGCCTACCTCCATTGTTACTTCTGCCTATTACACAAAGACTAATACTGAGCTCTGCTAAGGGGTTGATTTACTTCTTGCTCTGAAAGAGAGCAGTATTAATTTCAGCCAAAGATGGAAAAACCTGTCCAATTAATAACAATCAATCTTGCTTGGACTTAAGCTTTTAAAAGTAGTTGTCATTGAGCTGGCAGCAGTCAGTGTGCTGCTTGATGTAGCTGGACTAGTGCTCTGAGAACCAATATGTTTTTGTAAGGTACAGCAATTATGTTAAGTCAAAGGGAGGGCAAATACAATCAAGTTAGCCACGGTAGTTGTTGTTCCTGCCTCTAATTCTGGGATCCAATTACTGTCCAAATAACTCTGACCCCTGTTTCTTTGGTTTGTGATGTCACTGCAAGCCTTTGATGGAACAGCAAGCTTTATTTCTTGTTGTCCTAGTGTAATTTGAAAGTATTTGTTACACCATTTATTATCACGGTGGAAAAAAGAATGTGGTTTTAACCTTGCAGTACAGGCCTCCCTCATCCCAGTTGTTCCTCTTTTGCCCTGCATTAACGCATCGTTAATCACCTGGTAAACAGAGTTATTTACTCTAATGAACGAATGAAATTACATTTCTTTTTTGTGGTGGTTAGATTGAAATTTACTGGACCATGACTAATATTTGCCCTATTTATAGTCTAAATTCTCACACACCATTGTCACTGCACTCTTTCTTATGAAGAGCACAGCTACATAAATGGCTTGGGACCTCAGTACTTGAGGGATCACCTCTCTCCCTTTATACCTGCCCGAGAATTGAGACTTCTTGGAGGGGCCTTCCTCTGTGTTCCATCAGTAGGGGAAATACGTTGTGGGAGGACATGGGAGAGGGTCTTTTCTGTGGTGGCTCCCCAGTTGAGGAATTCCTTCCCTCTGGAGGCTTGATTAGTGCACTGATGGGAGAATCATTTCAGTGCCAAATTAAAACCTGGCTTTTTATTAAAGCCTCCAGGTCAAACTGATTTTATCCAGGCTGCAAATGTTTATCAGTTATATGATTCAAGATTCTTCTAACCAGTTTTAAACTGTATGGTTTGTAAATTGAAAACCTATTCAAGATACTTTAATTGTTTAAACTTCTGTAATTATTTATAGTTTTAAGTTTATTTTATTATAAGCTACCCTGAGATCTTCGGATAAAGAGTGGGATACAAATACATTTACAAATAAAGAAAATAAAATAAATAAGGGGCAGAGCTGTCTCACAATCACTGCTTGTGTTCCTTTAAGCACCTGGCAGAGATAAGGAAGGAGACAGCAAAATGGAAAGGCAACCATGTGTGCATGGTCTCTCCACATACCCTTCCCATATACTTTCTCAAACCACAGTTTTCTGTCCCTAAACACCATAGAAACCCACTGTGTGACCTTGGGCTTATCACATACTCTCAGCCCCACAAAACCCCACAATTTCATGTGAAATTTTCATGTGAAAGCAGCCCTAAAATGCCAGGGGAGGTCAGATCTATCATCTTCAGCTGCCACTACTCATGTAGACTTTTTCTCTACTTAACATTTCAGAACCTTCCTTCTGCAATCAACTTTTCATTCTCTTTCCTAAGTCCGCTCCAAGCTTTCCTCTCCTCTGTTTCTCTCCCAACCCATGAAGGTCTTTTTTGCCTTGTTATCCCTGGCTATCATATATCCTTTTCTCTGTTTTATGTTTCTATGACGTTACAGCAGTTCAGCTATACTACCTGCGAAGTGCTTTCAGGTGTAAAAGTAATTAGCCACCCTGTATTTACCATGACGACCAATAGTTTGAGTGCTGGACTGATCAACCATGGAAACCCACTGGGTGAACTTGGGCAAGTCACACTCTCTTGGCCTCAGGGAACAGCAATGGCAAACCCCCTGTGAACAAACCTTGCAGAGAAGACCCTGTGATAGGGTTATGTTAGGGTCATGATAAGTTGGAAGTGACTTGAAGGTGCACTACAAGAATATTTACCTCAGTTTTTGCCCTTATTCTGAGTTTCTGTGATATATTTGGCAAATTGGTATGTATTCACTTCTAGCTTGGTGCCTTATGTGTCTGCACCTGTTTTAAATGCTCTAAATTGAGTCGTAGAGTCATAGGATCATAGAATCATAGAGTTGGAAGAGACCACACGGACCATCTAGTCCAACCTCCTGCCATGCAGAAACACACATCAAAGCACTCCCAACAGATGGCCATCCAGCCTCTACTTAAAAACTTCCAAAGAAGGAGACTCCGCACAGTCCGAGGCAGCAAATTCCACTGCCGGACAGCTCTGACTGTCAGGAAGTTCTTCCTGAGGTTCAGGTGGAATCTCCTTTCCTGCAGTTTGAGTCCATTGCTCCTTGTCCTAGTCTCTGGAGCAGTGGAAAACAAGCCCACTCCCTCCTTGACATGACATTTCTTCAAATATTTAAACACGGCTATCGTGTCCCCTCTTAACCTTCTCTTCTGCAGACTAAACATTTCCAGCTCCTTAAGCTGCTCTTCATAGGGCATGGCTTCCAGACCCTTCACCATTTTGGTCACCCTCCTCTGGACACGCTCCAGCTTGTAAATATCCCTCTTGAACTGAAGTGCCCAGAACTGGACACAGTATTCCAAATGAGGTCTAACCAAAGCAGAATAGAGTGGTACCATTACTTCCCTCAGTCTAGACACCATACTCCTATTGATGCAACCAAGAATCATGTTGGCTTTCTTGGCTGCTGTGTCACAGTGCTGACTTGTGCTCAGCTTGTTATCTTCCAAGATCCCTTTCACACGTATTGTTATCCAACTGCGTGTCCCCCATCCTATATTTGTACATTCCATTTTCTCTGCCGAAGTGCAGGACCTTACATTTCTCTCTGTTGAAATTCGTTTTGTTAGCTTTCTCAACATCCTACCTCTGAGTTTTATAACACCTGTAATGTTATTTCTGGTTGCTGCATAGATAGATCAGATGAAATGGATTAGCCGCCTCATTCATCAGCTTTTTGGAAGGAGATTTTTAGAAGGTAAATATATTTTGTGTTGTGACCACAGAAGCACTTTGATCACTTAACATTTATGATTGGAATGGGGCTGTCTACTTGGCGTTATTCCAAAGGCATGGTGTAGGTACAGATTAATTCATCCGAGATCCCTCTTCTGGAATGCAGACTGGACTGGATGATTTTTGCAGTCCGGTTCAGATGTTGATGTTTAATTCATTTGCACCAACTACACTCCTGACAGTGCCATCGTAATTTCATTAGAGGGAAGGAATGCATGCATAGGGCAGCTCCCCAAACTGCAAAACAATGTGTACCAGGAACCAGCTGCTCTCCTCAAGGGCATCTCCTATTAAAGCATTAGTTGAATTAATTTGTATTTCATCCCACTCCCTCCCGTTTTCTGTGTTTTGGACAAGTCTGTTACTCCCTCTCTGCTTTAGTTGCCCTAATTCTTAAAGGCACACCTCTTAATCTTTGTGTAATAATCCTGCAAAACATGGTTCAGCAGTGTAGTTCTCTGCGTCACCCTTCACACCAATTAGACCTGTTTTTGTTGTCAGTGCCTGGCTATCCGCCTCCCCAAATGCTGAAAAGAGCTGGAGAGTTTCAGTTTGAGTGCTTGAGTGTTGTGAAGGGATTACATGTGACTGTGTGACTCCACTTCACTCCTAATCATCATCTCAGTGTGAGGTTATTGAATTGTTCTGCCATGCTGAGATCCTGCTTTTTTGTCTCATTCCATTTTGTGGGGGGGGGGGGCGAGACAACACTGACATTTAGATGCCGTTAGATTGACCTTGATTTGAATTTGTTGTACATTAACTCAAAGATTGTCCATAGTCTGTATGTTGTAGAAGTTGATTTGAAAAAGGTTAGCTCTTGAGATCGGCAGGAAGTCTTCAGTTTTCGTACGTGTAGGTTTTGTAAGGACTTACTGTCAAACTACATGATTGAAGAAATAACAGTCTCTCAGTCTGGGTAAAATACTTCTCAGTAAAGTTTATGTTTATTAATTTATTTTAAAGTTTATGTTCATTAGTTTATTTTCTAAAAAATGTAAAGTTTGTTTATTTTTTAAAAAAGTGGAGTTTTGATTTAATATTCCTTGTGTGTTTGTCTATCACTTTGTAATATATGTCAATGAATGAAAAATTATCCATGATTAAGAAGGAATCTTAAATAATTAAGAACTGCTACAGCCAAAGAAGTTGGAAATAAAATCCATTATTGCTCTAGAATTATCTGTCTGTACAAGACACAACACTTCCCAAAATATAATCAATCTCTGTCTTCTTTCAGCTTTTCCCAAGTATTTTAGTCATGAAACATTGTCAGGCCCCTTCAACCAATTAAAACATTGGTGTTTTTTTAATTGATTCTGACATGTGGCTGGTTTTATGAGAAAGGAGACAAGTTGAATAAAAGCATGGCAGATTTTAGTAACAGTTTGACTTGTGGTGCTTTGAGCCACATCTTACTTAAGTGCATGTGCACACGTAAGGTTTTTGCTAGTTACGTTACAGCAGACCTGCTTACATTACAGCAGGTCTGCCTAGTCCTCTGTTAAAATGCAAATTGTTCTTGTACTATACTGTTGGAATATATTTATTTAATGTTTATGGATTTTGGACAAGATCCTGTTTCAATACCAGTGAAGTGGAATACTCCACTGGTGTAGCTATGTTTCATCCCCCTGCCAGGGACCAGTCTATATGAAGCTAGTTATTCCTTCAGAGCCTGACTTTGATAGGTCCTGTTTTCCCAAGCCACTGTCTAATAGTGCTTTGGCTTCAACACCCCTTGCCCCAGGTTGGGCCTCCAGGAGTTGGTCAGCTTTTGATAGGGTCAGCCTCTCTTGGGAGAACACATGTCACATGGCTGCTGCCTCTTCTGGCAGTGGCAGGGACATGTGGGTGAAGCAGTTGGCAAAAGTCACTCACTGCCCTTTGTCACTGCTATTGCTTTTTTACTTGCATAAAAAGATTGTGTTACAGGGGTACACAAGTGGTAAAAAGGTTTAACCATTCTCACTGCATTCCATTGCATGAGCAATTTTACCCCACAGTGTCTTGGTCGTGGGAGGAGGACGAGGATCTTTATTTGCATTCTGCTTTTTATCCAGAATTGGGTCTCAAAGCAGCTGATACATGAAAGCAATACAACTTAAAAACATATGAACAGTACGTATTAAAACAGAATCAAGCTATTTAAAAGATTAAAATAGCTAAAAAGAAATTGAAGGATAGCAATTAAAATTAAAATGTACAGCACCCTCGGCCTGTTCTTTAAGATCTTTCTGTCTGCCTGCCTGAATAAAAGGGTTTTAACCTGCAGCCAGAAGGACAAGAAGGAGGGAGCCATTCTGGCCTCCCTGGTAAGGGAGTTCCAGAGTCTAGGGGCAGTCACTGAGAAGGCTCTCTCTGGCATCCCCACCATCTGTGCTTGTAATAGTGGTGCGACTGAGAGAAGGGCCTCTTCTGATGATCTTGTAGACTGGGCTGGTTCATGCAGGGAGATGTAGTCCCTTGATAGGTTTTTGACCTTTTTTGGGTGTGTGTGTGTGTGAAAGGTTGTTTGTAGCATTTTTTTGGGTTACATAAGAAAAAATGGGATATTAAGTTTGAAATGAAGCATGATTATTAAATTTTGCTCTTTTAGTTAGTGATGGTAAGACTCTGACAGAGAGTTTTGAAGAGCTGTTTGCTATAAAAGAAAGCCTTGTGACTGCTCACAAGTAAAACTGTCAGCACTCAGCATGCAAGATCTAGGGACAAGGTGCTGCGTGCTGTTAGTGGAAAAGCAGTGTAGCAGAAAGGGGAGTAACTAGGGCTATCACAGCTTGAATGAATGCAAGGAATGTGAATGGCATGTGAGGTGTGTATATGTCTGTGTGTGTGTGTGTGAGAGAGAGAGAGCGGGGAATATTTTGTCTGGATGGATCCATGTGAATGTTGTACATGAAAGAGTGCAGGTAAAATGGATGCAGAGGTAGAATGACGCACAACCCCTGCTCTGATTCATTAACATGCATATTTCTACATGTGGGTGTGTAGAACAGTACATAATGTAGCCTGATAGAATCATATGCCATAATTTATTACTTGTAAATTTCCTATTTTTTGTATTTTATTGGGCTCCTTAAACATTTTTTAAATAAAATTGAACAGCAGTGGAACCTACTTGGATGTAAAACCTGCTCTGTCCCCGGAGTTCTTTGAGCTAGTCCATCTCGACCTGTATCATGTTCTTCCAAGACATAGCTTAAAACATGACATTTGCATTATAATGCAGCAGAAGACAGCAGCAAAAGTCCTTTTCATCATTCTGCTGCCATTTATTTTGTTTATTTTCAAATGCATCACAGATCGAGGGAGGTACTGGTACCACTCTACTCTGCTTTGGTTAGACCTCATCTTGAATCCTGTGTCCAGTTCTGGGCACCCCAATTCAAGAAGGACATGGTCAAGCTGGAGCAGGTCCAGAGGAGGGCGACCAAAATGGTGAAGGGCCTGGAAGCCATGCCCTATGAGGATAGACTTAGAGAGCTGGGTATGTTCAGTCTGCAGAAGAGAAGGTTAAGAGGGGACATGATAGCTCTGTTTAAATATTTGAAGGGATGCCATGTAGAGGAGGGAGAGGGCTTGTTTTCTGCTGCTCCAGAGACCAGGACAAGGTGCAATGGATTCAAGCTGCAGGAAAGGAGATTCCACCTGAACCTCAGGAAGAACTTCCTGACAGTCAGGGCTGTCCGGCAGTGGAATCTGCTGCCTCGGAGTGTGGTGGAGTCTCCTTCTTTGGAAGTTTTTAAGCAGAGGCTGGATGGCCATCTGTCGGGAGTGCTTTGAGAGTGTTCCTGCATGGCAGGGGGTTGGACTGGATGGCCCGTGTGGTCTCTTCCAGCTCTACATTTCTATGATTCTATGATTCTATGAAAACGTAGTATACTGAGCATGAATATAGGCAACTAGGGTTGTATTTACAGAGAATGGATGTAGTTCTTAAGCATGTATACAGAGCTAGTGAACCATAAAATTTCAAGATTGAATTAGGTTTTCTCCTCCTCCCTGTTCTAATGACAGGTGTTCTCCATTTTGGCTTGGTCATGATCTGTAATTGCCAGTTCTAATAATTTCACTGTGATCAGACAACACTGCTTTAACAAGAATCTACATAATCTCTTGTTTAATATCATGTATTAGTCATCCTTTTGATCTTATCTCTGTGCAGTTTGCTTGAGGCTTGTTGGCAGAAATGTTCAAGAGTATCTTAACAGCTGTGGTGGTGTAGGTGTAGCTGTATTGGCCGAGAGCCCAATTTGGGCTTGACAAATTGTTTTATTCCTTTCCCATAAAGCATGTGAATTTAAGAGGCAGGGTAATGATGGACTGCTATTAAATTACTTACTTTAGCTCTGGAAAGCGGTGACAAATATTTACCAGAGTGCAAAAGAAATTCACAAAATCTATGAGCTGAAGTTGAGTTGTCCAGTTACGACTGTCTCAATAATTTCCTTCACTGTGTGATGTGAATATGCCAGTTAACTGAAAATCATTATAGAAATCTCCACTAATTGTCTTTCATATTAATGAAAAAAAATAGAATACTAACTTGTGCCCACTAAAACACTAGTCAAGCATGGTTATATTCATGACATCAATGTCTGCAAAAGCAATCCGATAAATTATCCTGTTGCAGCCTGTCATAAACCTACTCACTTGTGTGTATTCCAGGAGCATATCGGTTGTTTTGATGCTGTTCCAAAAGCAAACTTCTGTCCATGTCTTCAACTGCCAAGTTTGAAGGGTGTGTGACCTGAAAAAGGGAATATTTTATACACTTTAATTTCGTAGTATTTAATGTGATCCAGGAAAGGGTATAAATGAGCGGACTTTACTTTCATTGTATTTATGGGATAATATTTCATGTTATGATGCCCAAAAAGTAGCTGAAAATGAAACTGGTAATGCTAGCAAATAGCTTTGTTAAAAAGCGCATGGAAATCTGTGATGACCGTGACAAAAATAGACATTGAGTCTGGTACAGAAACCACTTTAGCCACCCAAGCTACTTGGATTTAGGCCAGTTTCCTTTGCTTTCCAGTGTCTTGAGCAAAGAAGTTGAGCAGGAGAGAGGTGGCCTCCTCCCACTGATTCTATTTTATTAACTTTGAAAGCACCAGATGGATAAATTTGAAGTATCTCAAGTTTGTTGCATTTCTGCCATTTGTTAAAACCCCGGAACATTTTCTGATTCAAGCATTTTTTGTAACTTTTGTATACCTCAGTGTAAAGTGTATATGAGGAAAACCTAGACATCAAGCAGGGATGGGAAGAACACCAGTTGTGGTCTGTATGTGGCCCTTAGGCTGTTTTTGTAGCCCCATGCCACAAAATGCAACTGGCATGTACTGTGGAATAAAATACATGTATTGGAATAGATCACGTAAGACAACCAATCTAATAATATAGAGGGCATACCAACTGAACAGGGAACAGTGTACTAGCATGCAGTGTTGTTGTTATATGCCTTCAAGTGTTTCTGACTTATGGTGACCTGAGGGTGAACATATCATGAGGTTTTCTTGGCAAGAGCAGAGAGTCAAACCCTTATCTCCAAAGTTGTAGTGCGGTCAGTGCTCAAACCACTACACTGACTCTCATAGCATACAATATCAGTCTTATATTAGGAGAAAAGTAGGATATACATCAATAAAATAAATACAACAACAGCATAATGTTACTGCTGTACACAACAGAAGGAAAACACAGTGCAAGATGCATCCATGTTATGACCTGTTCTTTTAAGGATTTAATCAGAACGTATTTTCCAGATGCTGTTTTCTTTTCATCTTTTTTTGCCTCCACATTGGTAGTGGGTGGGGGCAAGAGTGAGAGGATGTTGCACTCCCAGTGATGTTGAGAGGTGAACTGATGGCATGGTGCTAGTACGGTTGGCCTTTCATATCTGTGGATTCTGTATCCACAAGATACAACTAACCATGGCTTGAAAATATTTTAAAAGATCCAAAAAGCCAACTTTGATGTTGACATTTTATATAAGAGACACCACGTTACTAAACCATTGTACATAATGGGCTTGAGCATCCAACAGATACCAAGGGCTCACTGTATTAGATAACATCATAAACAAGAAAGAGCCAATCTGTCAATTTAGGACATCTAGCTCAACTTTCTTGTTGTTGTTGTTGTTGTTGTTGTTGTTGTTGTTGTTGTTGTGTGCCTTCACATCATTTCCAGCTTATGGCAACCCTAAGGCGTTTCTATCATGGTGCTTTTGACAAGATTTGTTAAGAGGTGGTTTGCCTTTGCCTTTCTCTGAGGCCGAGAGAGTGGGTTTGTTCAAGGTCACTCAGTGGGTTCCCGTGGCTGAGAGGGAATACAGCCAACCTAAGTCTGAATTTCTTCCAGAGTCTTTCTGTTAACATAACTCAACATAGGTTGCACTGCAAACATTTGTGCGGTCTGTAGCCTTGTTCGAAATACAACTAAACGTGAATTGATTTCCTCTTGAAATAAATAGAACATCTATGCATAGTTATAAACATATACAAAGTTTAGTTTACGTATCCAAATGTAAGATTTAGTTTAAGTTTCCGAATGCATCAGAGGCACCAGAAGCCACAGCTGCTTCAAGAATCCGAAACTCCTTTGGCTAGAATGGCTTCCTCCTTGCTCCTCTTCTATCAGCAGGCAAAAACTTTTCTGTTCCAGCAGGTTTTGGAAAACTGACTTCCTTTTTTTTCTTTCTTTCTTTAAGAAAAGGTGTTTTAGGAGGGTACTGTACTGATTCTAACTGCTTACTCTGCATTTCTAATACCTGGTTAAATGTTTTTCAGTGTTATTGATAGTTTAGTTATATTGTAATGACAGTCTTTTAAATGTTGTTATCTATAGGTTTTTATCTTTTAGATTGTTGGTTGCCTTGTATCCCAGTTATGTGGACAAATATGGGGCATAAATAAAGTGAATGAATGCATGAATGCTGTGAATATTCTTATTTTTTAACGCATTACTTTAAAAAAGCCAATTAAACAATTATAGAAGTGAACATGATGAAGGTCAGGCCAGCCTTTCATGCAAAGGTCAAGAAGCTCTGGTGAATTGTCCCCTGAGTATCTCCTTTCCCTCGGCATACTGTGGAACAGTATGCGAAATACTGGATACCGGCCTGACTGTTGATCTTAAGAAGTCCAAAGAAGCTTCACAATTCATGCAGGGCAAATGCCTGTTAGCTGAAGGCAGCAGGCGTACCAAACATTTGCTATAATTCTGTACCAGTTAAAGTGTTTCAGGATAGCTGAGAAGATGACAAGGTGGAAACTACTTAAGAATTTTGACTTGTGTACAAACACATTTCATGTGCATATCTCTGCTCGGCTCTTTGAAAGTGAGATTGAGTGAATTTTGAATCCTCCTCCTGTATGCTGTGTACCTTTCCTGTTCTTTTTATACAGTTCAGAGGGACAAGCAATCACAAATTAAGAATCAAGTTATGTGTTAGTCTTGAAGGTAGACTCTAGCATGCTTTCTCACCAATAGCTGCAGTGTATTATCCATTTTGAAAGCTGGTACAGGGAACTCTTTTGCTGTAAGGCTTTTCACACCAATGGCACAGAATCTCAGAAGTAGTCACTTAAATTACTGATATTGTTCCCTTGGTGCTGCATTCATTAAATGGGTTGAATTTTCTCCATAAAGAGCAGCAGAAGTATTACAGTATGGTGGAATGAGGGAATATGTGGCCCTCCAAATGCTGATAGGAGTTGTTCTGCAACTCCCATTAGCCCCCACGAGTTGTCCAGTGATGAGGATGATGAGTACTGCAGTCCAGCCAACTATGAAGGACTGCACTGTTTCCATCTGTGTAACGTGAAAAATAACCTGATAAACATAGGGGCTCATGTTCACTTTCATGCAAAGACCAGCAGAATCCTAATGGATTATTAGGAGCATAGGAAACTGTAAAACAATGTGCCCATTTTAGAGCTTGGTAAGTTACTTTTCAAAAGCAGTTTGCTCCAGTTTTCATTGTTGTTTGTTGCTGTGTGCCTTCCAGTCCTTTTCAACTTATGTTGAACCTATCACAGGACTTTCTTGGCGAGCTTTGTTCAGAGGGGCTGTGCCTTTGCCTCTGAGGCTGAGAGAGTGTGACTTGTCCTTGGTCACCCAGTGGGTTTCCATGGCTAAGTAGGGATTTTCAACCCTAGTCTCCAGGATCCCAACTCCTAAAACACTAAATCACACTGGATCTCCCATTTTTCATTATAGTGTTTAAAAAGTAATCTGTTCGTGTTACTTGCAATAATGAAAAAAAAATTAAACTCATTTTGTAACTTCTTGTAGTGCTGGTTAGTTTTCTGTTTCTTTCTGTTAGTTGAGGAAAAAAATCTTTTGGTTTGACAAAAGAATAGCATAAAACTTAAAAACCTTCTGTCAAAATGCTGTGTGTGTGTGTGTGCGCGCGCACGCATGCATGTATGATTTCAAATTGCTTGTCGATATGTCATTTCAAGTTGCATGTCAACTTATGGCCATCCCATGAATTTTATAGGGTTTTCTTAGAAAAGGAATATTAAGAGGTGATTTGCCATTGACTTCCTTTGAATTAGCCTACAGCACTTGGTACTCCTTGGTGTTCCCCCATCAAGGTACTAACAAGGCCTGATTCTGCTTAGCTTCCAAAATCAGGTGAAATCTGATACCTTGAGGATCTTTAAAAGTAAATAAATGGACACTGTTATCTGTTACATATAAAGTAACTTTGTTTTTACATATTACACTGCTTTTAAAATGTAACTTATTCACACCCTCATTACCTGAAAACTGGCTAGTATAACATGTCTTATTATTTCCAAGTTCTCTTCCATTTTGTCTAAGCTGACTGGCAGCAGTTCTCCTTGGTCTTATGAAGACTTATTTATTATTAACTGCTAACTTACTCTTTGAACAGGAGATGCTGGGGATATGACTAGTACATGCTCTTGAGGAACTGTTGCTCCTCTTTTCCCAAATGGAGGTATTGAAGCAACTCTCAGGAGACCCAATGGTGACCCTATATGTTTGTTTTTTTTGGCAAGATTTATTCAGAGGGGTTTTTTTGCCCTTGACTTCTGTGAGGCTGAGAGGGTGTGATTTGCCCAAGGTCACCCACTGCGTTTCTATGGCTGGACAGGGATTCAAATCCAGTTGTTCAGAGTTGTAGTCCATCACTCAGACCACTATGCCATGATGGCTCTATCTTGTATTTACTGTGGCTTGTAATGCTAAAAAAGAATTGGCCATAATACTCCTGCGCTTGTGACATTTGAGTCACTTAGACATTTCACTTCTCATTGAAACATCTTAAAACCAGAATCTCAACATTTATGACAGTGTCACTTCCGATTTTACTGTTGAGCCTTGGTGCACGTCCACAGTGCAAAATTATAACAGTTTGATACCACTTTATCCTGCCTTTATCCTGTGTTTTTGTAGTTTGGTGAGATAATTAGAATTTTTGCAGATAGACACTGAAACCTCTCTATCAGGGAATCTAGGTACCTCACCAAACTAGACATCCCAGGATTCTATAGGATGGAGCCAAGGCAATTTGAGTGATGTCAAGCTATGGTAATTGTACAGTAGAGAAATGCCCTTTCATTCAGTGGTATTTTAGAGCTGAGTAAGTGTGGTATAAAAAAAATCACATACAAAACTAGCTGTGACCAGGGCTCTAAGCACAGAAGTCTTAAAGAACAAAATCAATCAATAAAGAATAATGTTGAATGGGTGGGGGCTCATGAAAGAGTAGAGCATTGTTTCCCTTTTCACATACTCGGCTAAAGACTAAAATACATATTTAACTCACATTTCTTTCTTTTTGCCTCATTGCTCGCCTGAAGCATATAGGGATGTCTGTGTTTCCTTTCCCTTCCTCCCCCTCTCTCTTTTTTTCTCATGCTCAGCATTGAGGTACACGGGCCCTGATAGTGATATCCAAAACAGCTGTTCCATGATAAACCCAGGGCAGCTGCATGGCAGTGTGTGACCATTAAAGAAAAAAAAAAATCATCAGCTTCATGTTCCTAAAACCTGAGCTTGCATTTGCTGCGTTTTCTGCAGGGCAACCATTTACAGATATTAACATTCCTTACTGTTACATATTAAAAATGGCATGCCTTTAGCAGCTTAGTAGTACAATAAGAAAGCATGTAAGTGTTTTTGTCCATTGCTGAAGGATCAGAGCCTTGGACAAACCTTTTATCATAGTCTGTTTTGGAAGGCAGTCGCACTGCTGACCTGGGGTATATCCACATCACTGGTGACATAAATTGGATTTTGTGTATGTAATTCTCCTAGTCTGGGCTCTGTGACATCAGATAGCCAAGCTCCAAAAATCCACACAAGCAGCACTCTGTTCTTTTTTCAATATGTGTGGGTGTGTATTGATGGATGAATTGGTTGAGTGATTGATTTTAAAAGGGAGACTTGAGGACCTCCTCCTATGCATGTCTTTTACACTTGTTCTGCAACAGTTGCATGTTGTTCCACTCCATATTTATAAATGTACAGTGAGAATTGATCTTCAAAAACCAACAATCTGAGAATAACAGAGAGGAGGGAAATTCAGGGAGCATTTTTCAGGTTACACAGGAATAATCAGAAAAACCACAGAGGCTTTTCTTTAAGCTCAGGCCCTTTCTGCACGACGTCGCTGTTGCGTTTTTGCCACAGGATGGCAGCTGTTGGCAGGTCACGCTTCTGCATGACATCATTGCTGTCCCGCTGCCATCCTGTTGTGGAGCGTTGCGCTTGCGCAGTTTTGCAAAATGGAAAAAATCTGTTTCACGCCTGCGATCGCGCAGTGCTCCTGTCACTTCTGGCCTGCAGAAGATGCGGAAGCGCATTGGCGATGCTTCCTTTCATAGCGCAGCAATGGAAAAAGCCTGGCTGCACTGTGGAAGGAAGACATGGCGCCATTGTGTTCTCTTCTGCATGGACCAAGTGGGTGCAGAGAGAAGCGTTGCTGATGCACTCCCTTCTGGATCCGGGACTGTAGTGAGACGACGCGGAAGAGCTTTGTTGTGCGGAAATGGCCGTCATAGCAAAGGGCTTATAAATTGGCTGTAACTTCTATATGCTGCTTAATAAAGCAAGATTACATTTGAGCAAACTGTGTACCTCAGGGTCTTCATCTGAATGAGACTGCATGGTTGACAAATAAAGACTGCACTTCTAGAAAAATTGAACATTGAATGAAACATTTTTACATCTCTGCCTGTGGTTTTACTAAAACACCAGCGATTAGTGTAGCCTTAGATCTACCACTGTAGTTCTGTCTGGATGTGATGAAGGAGAGAGATGGTGTCTTTATGAGCACAGTTTGCTGATGTGTGAATGGTAGTCTCAAAGTTAACACTCTTTCGGTAGTTTAATGAGCATCTAATAAAAACATTGTAGCACAACTTAATGGTATGAAGAGAACTCTTCGAGTATATATCACTTGTTCAAGATACTTTTAGTCTTCCTATTGGAGGTAGCTATTTGTACAGCTGGAAGGTTTCAAGCTGTATATGTTGCAGAGCTCCGTTTGTTGACCTTCTGACATCAATCAACTATGAATGGGTCATGGCAAGAAAAAAATGGAGTAGAATTCCAACAGAGCACAGGTTAATTTACAGCTCTGGTTTCCCCTGAGTACACATTTACAATTTTATATGGTATAAAACATATTCACCTATTTCCAAAACAGCAATTTGATTTTGCTGTTTTTTCTTTTAAAGAAAATTTTAACTTGATGCTCTGTGTTTGATGCATTCACATGCTCCCTTTTAAAGGCTAAGTTACTCAAACTATATCAGATTGTACATATGTTTGGATTTATATTCTGAAGGCTTAGGGCTGCAATCTGTTTCAATACAATGGAGGTAATTGCTGTTATAGTGAAGTGCTCTGTAAATGAGAGCATTGGTGTTTTCATCCACACTTTGTTCTTCATTTTATGAGAACTTAACAAATGTGCAGTGTCAGAATCAATGTGCAAACCAGAATGCAATTTTCGTTTACTGTCTACACTTCTTAGAATTATGTGGTGCAGTTCTCAGAACAAAGCATGTGCAAACATGCATATACAGTAGGTCCCCCATATCTGTGGAGTATATATTCCAAGACTTACTCTGGGTTGTGAAAAACACAGAAAAATACCAAATGCTGTATTTTGATCCGTAGGCTGGATGAGGCAGTGAGGAAGGGAGGCAGCTCCACCATTTGGTTCGTCATTCCTGCCTGCCTGCCTGCCTTCTTAGCAGGATTTGGCAATCAACCCTCTTCCTGAGTGCCAAAAGAGGCATGTAGCTTCACACAGTTGGGCTTCTTGTGTCTCTGTTGACCAAGAAGTGAGTGACCATCTGCTTCCTCAGGTGAGCAGTGCATGGCTCCTCCTAGGCCTCTTGTGTGCTTACGGCAACCATATGGATGGAAGAGCTCCAAGAGCCCCAGGCAACGCCAGCTCTACTTAGCCTTGCAAACTCAGGGCCGTAGTTTCCTTGGCTGAATCAGTTCATCTATAATGTGGTCTTCCACTTTGCCAACTACCTTCCATTTTCCCCAGCATTACCATCTCTTCCAGTGAGTCATGTCATCTCATATTATGGCCAAAGTATGAACACTTCAGTTTAGTCATTTTGCCTTCTAGTGAGTGTTTGGTCTGATTTTCTTTTGATGTTGTTGTGCCCCTTCAAGTCATTTCCTTAGGGCAACCTTAAGGAAAGCAGTGGAATATGTTGCCTCGGAGTGTGGTGGAGTCTCCTTCTTTGGAGGTTTTTAAGCAGAGACTGGATGGTCATCTGTTGGGAGTGCTTTGATGTGTGTTCCTGTATGGCAGGGGGTTGGACTGGATGGCCCCTGTGGTCTCTTCCAACTCTATGATTCTATGATTCTATCACAGGGTCTTCTGAGGTTGAGAGTATATGACACACCCAAGGTAGCCCAGTGGGTTTCTCTGGCTGAGTGGGAAATTGAACCCTGGTCTCCAGGCTTGTAGTCCGATGCTCAAGCCGCTACACTGGACTGGCTCTCCTAATTTTATCAGGGACATATTTATTTGTCTTTTTTGGCAGTCTGTAATATGTGTAAGATTTTCTTCCTTGCACAATGTTTCAAATTTGTTTGATTATTTCCCTGTTAGCTTTCCTCACTGTTGAGCTTTCACTACTGTACAAAGAAATTGGAATACTATAACATAGATGATTCTGCTTTTGATACTCAAAGATATGCCTTTGCACTTGAGGATCTTATCTAGTTCCTTCATAGCTGCCTTTCCAAGCCTTAACCTTCTTCTTATTTCTTGACTACAGTCTCCATTTTGATTATTGACTGAACCAAACTATAGAAAATCTTCAACTGTTTCTGTGTCTTCATCACTCACTTTAAAGTTATGTAAAACTTTAATGAATTTATGTAAACAGTTTTGTGGCCTTCTCTTTAAAAGTGGAGAATTAGCAGAAATGGGGAATGGACTTAAAACTGGGTAAGTGGCAATTTGGCAAAGTCAGAATTGACTAATTTGGCCAGCCTTATACAGGTTTAGTATCCCTTACCCAAAGTGTTTGGGACCAAAGGGTTTTGTTCTGTGCTTTGGATATTTTCAGATTTTGGAATACAATAACTTTTTGGGTAGGTTTGCATTTCACTTGTTTGCTGCTTGTTTTGCGTATGAGATGTGAGGCTGGAGAGAAACTGAGGATCTGTGAAATGGCCGGAATCCACATCTTCCACAATTTTACTGATCCACAATCTCTCTGTCTCTGTCTCTGTCTCTTTTTGCTCTCTCTTTTTCAAGATAGTGGCTGTGGCACATCTCAGATCTGGTGGATGGTAGGAAAAAGAAAATGACTAAAGCCCTGAGGGGTGTGTGAGGAGGAGTGCTACAGCCACCACCTCAAAGATGGAAATGGGTGACTGACTGGTGGCAGAAATTTTCAGTTTTTGTGGGTTTTTGGATTTCAGTTTTCCAGATAAGGGAAGCTCAAGCTGTACCACAACAGTGCTGTGTAGGCTTTGTTCTTGTGTGATCAGTTGGAAACAGGTTATTAACTCTGGTTCTAGATGGCATTAAATTAAAGTCTCATTAGAATTCTCCAGTGCTTTGCCCCCTCCCTTGCAGGATGAAGGAAGCTAAATTAGGCTGTTTGGCATGTTGCAACTATAACAGATTTTGGAGAGAGACTTCGTGTTCTCCCCTTCTGAATAGTATCTCCAATGGTTTGTTCTCCCCACTCACTTGAGAGGATAGAGTAGATCTTACTGGTGAGTTTGTGTGGTGGTGGAATTGCAAAGTTGTTTTCCGTTTCTGAATTGTGAACGGTCACTTCCGTTTGAGGACAAGCCTCATGATTTGTAGCAACAAAATAACTTAAAGAATCTCTGGAGCTTTCTTTGGCCGGAGCATTATTTTAAGTGCTGTGGACTTTCATGAACCCCATTATATCAAGCTGAAAGAGTGGGTATGAGGTGCAAGCTGCACTTTGAATCAGGAAGTCCTAATGGTCTGGAGCCCAGCTTTCTGTCTCAGGTTATAAGGTCCCCACCTCAAAATGCAGTCACCTGCATAAGCAAGGGGGAATTGTTGTTCTTGGAGGCTTCAAGGTTCAAAGAGGCTTTGGCCTTGTATTCCTCTAAACAACGCCTGCTCTCCCCTATTCTCCACGCCACACCATAAGGCAAGTCCTCAGTAATATAGCATTGAGGTCTGCAGATCAAGCACTCTGTAGTACAGCATGGGGGGTATCTGTAGTTCAAGAAGAAACAGATCCCATTTGAAAACAGACAAATTGCTGAATCTAAAGCCCAGCTCTTTGTGACTTTGCCATGATCTTTAAATTAGGAGTTGCTACTAAAAATCCATTACATTGCTGAAGTTGCTGTGAAGGGGGGGGGGGTATAAATTTTACCTCTATTCTGAAGAAAGCTGGATTTTTTTGGTCAATTAAAAATGGGTTAAATATTCACATAAGAAACTTTCTGCCAATTTCCTCTACTAAGAGCTACCTTCAAAACTCTAATAAAAGATTAAACTTTTTTTTTTTTTGTGACTTCTAACTTCGTCCTCCTGAAAGGTCACCTTCCAGATTGTGTTGCTGGTACAGTGTGCTGTACTTAATGTCTAAGCCGAGCACCCTGATGAGAAGAGATTGTTTTGTGGAGCTGGTAAACATTAAAGATTAGATTTAGACCATTATGATACCAGCCAATGACTTGGAATGTTGTAAAGGTACTCTTGAATGTCATATTCTTTTTTGTGGGCAGTAGACGCAATACCAACAATTAATGTGTGTGTTTGTTGTTTTTTTGGAATGGCAACTTAAAAACCAACAGAGGCTATTTTTGTCTTTTCTGCAGTGACCCTTCCCCCGACACAGTGGAGTAGGCTTAGTCTGAATTTATTCTTTATCTAATCACATGCTCCCAAGTTGGCTGTTAATGATCAAAAAGCCCTTGTAGCAATTTGAACTGCTGCCAACATCACCCACTGTTGGAAAAATAAAATAATTAACTTGAACCGACGTGCTGATATGCAACTATGGCAGCATATCTGTGCTGAAATTATGTGTGGATCTATGCCAGTAAGGTAGCAGTGAAAACACACGGAAGAAACAGCAGGGAGTTTCAAGCAGTGTTTATATGTGCAACTGTAGCTTCATTAATGACTGAAACAAGTGTTGGCCCATAGTTGGGATGCTTCTGTAGTTATCGTTTGACCCAAAACCCTGATGCAAGTCTGTCACGAACATTTTTTTTGTAGTGAAGTGTAGACAGGAATGATCGAAATGGAAACTGTTCATGGTTAACATGGCTGGCTGGCTAGGATTGCTGGGTCAGGACTATCCCAGGACCTCAGATTTCAGGGCTAAAACTTGAGACGTAGAGAATACCTGTCATGATATCACTTGGTGAAGTTGCAAGGGGCAATCCTTGGTGATGTCATTAAGCATGATATATCCAAGTGTTGACCACTATTGCACAGAATAAAACACACCAAATTAGCAAATGAGAAAAATATATTCTACTTTTCAAGGCGATGCTCTCACCCTGAGATTCTTCTCTCTCACACACACACACCCCAGACCTGAGAATCAGGGCTGGGCCTTGTCAACTGTATGTGTGGCAGATGGCAATGAGGTCTTTCCCTAGGATTTTATCTTTGATACATATTCTTTCTAATGATCAATATCTGCAGTCAGTACTTCTGGTTGTCAACATGAGCTATGCTGCCCAATATTGCTAGATATTAAAAGCAATGTTCCATTTTATATCATTCACCTCCTTGTTTGTGATCTCTGTGGAAATCTGGGAAAGGTCCCATGGTTGTGCTGAGCCAGGATGGTGCCCTCTAGTAATCCTGGCTGCAGGTCTCATTGGAGTGCTGCCCCGATCTGTTTCTCATCTGTTAGTTCTCCCATTTCTATCCCTGCTGTGCCTGTGCTGTTGCCATCTCCAGCCCCTTTGCTTCACTGCTGTTGCTTTATTCAGGGACAGACACAAGGACAAACTTTGCATTTATCCAGTGGATGTTGGCAAAGCTGGGGGGCTATCAAGGACTGTTGTTGTCAACAGGCAACAAATGCTGTGGAAGTATATTGCTACAAGGGTAATCTAGCTAAGCCAGAAGAGGATTTAATTTTACCACATTTTGTAACCTATTGAATATATGCCCAGTGGACCGAAAGTTATTTCTTGTAATATTATAATTAATAATGCTCCAGTTTAAGAGACTCCTGGTGTTACTGCATAGATATCTGAATGATGGGTACTGGCCTTTCAGGTTAATCCCTGGTGCACAATTGACTCAGAATAGTGTGTGCAGAAACACTTCCATGTTTGAAGATTTCAACAAATGTACCAGTTTGTAGGAAACTGGAAGTAATTTCTTCTGAAGGAGTTGGTAACTTGAGATGCAGGGCTCTGCACAAGGCAGAGCATCTTTCCAAGGAACTATTGACTCTTGCCCCATTTTCTCTTTGACTCTTAATTCTTCTACATTCTGATTCCATGTACTGAGGAAACAGAAAACTTCAACCTGTTGGAGTGGCAGTAACTATCGTGTTGGAAATAAAGAGACACAGCAAGAGATCTCAAATATTTTATTTTTAAAAATTATATTTTGACCCATGAAGTGATTATTTATGGAGCGTTACCCAGTTGGGAGTAGCTAATTTAGGAGAGCTGTTCTCCAAAATAAATTTAGTTTCCTACAAGTCTGTGTTAATAGAAGATGAAAATCCCACGGCAATTGTTAATGGACATTATGCAAAGAATGCATTCTGTAAATATAAAAAGCATTTTTAGACGTAAATAAATTGAAATCCTCAAAACCCCTCACTGAATTATTTAAGCTTTCCACAACTGAAAATCAATTTTGATATACTTGTTGATACCAGTTCTTTACAACATGTTCTTTTTCCTCTTCATAGGTCCTTTTGTTCTGCATTACTGCTGCCCTGTTTATGTTCTTTTTCAGGTATGTTGCCCTACATTCTTTATACTGAAGGTTTATTTGAAATGGAAAGTGTCCTGTTTTTATACATTCATATTCTTCTGTGAAAGGAAAATGATTAACATTCCAGTTAGAAGAAAAAGGAAAAGAAAAGAAAGGATGTTGGTAATAGTAGTACAGTCCGCCCTCCACATCTGTGTGTTTAACTTTTATGGATTTGATTATTTGTGGGTTTCTCCAACTTCTGCCCCTTCCCACTTTGGATACTTTTTTCCCCAGGGAATCTTCCTTTTTGGTGGCTCCATCAGGCCAACTGACCCCTGGTCCTTCTCCTCTGTCAGCCACTGCCTGGCCAGCTAAAGGAGGGCTTGCACCATAGTTTCACCGCACTGCAAACCCTCTCCCAATGCCCCCCACACACCCAAGGAAGGAGATGGGTGAGAGAGAGATAGTGTAGGACCATGCCAACCCACCCACCTTCCCTCTCTTTTTGCTGACCTGGTTTGGACCCGAGGTGCCAGTGCTCCCCACCGTGCCTTGGCCCCTTCCAACAGACACACACACATTTTGATATTTGTGATTTTTCTACTTCTGTGGGTGTCCTGTACCCCTAACCCAAGAAAATGTGGAGGGCTGACTGTACTTATTTCCCGTTGCAAAAATTTAACTTAATTTAACACAAGTGGCTAAAGAAGAAGTACAAGAAATATCAAGGGAGTAAGTAGCCACTAGTTCATTTTGCATTTACTTTTAAAATGCTTTAAATTCTTTTTCATTCAGAATTTTATATCTACCTTTAAAATGTGAATTTCTTTGAGAGTTCATGACATCAAGCAGTATCCAATATTTAAAATAGAAATAAATAAATAAGAAGAAATAAAATGAACACATATCTGTGGGCCACTTCCTGCTTTTGTAGTTCTAAAGCTATGTAATTATTCTAGTACGTACAAAAAAGCCAAAATATTCTGAGCATTGTGGAGAAGATGTGATGATATGTGCAAGGAGTAGGCATATAATGCTTCCCCTTTGAGTGTTTTTAAGAACATGGAATTTTATAGTAACATCTTTTTTTTTGTCCAAATTCCTCTGAGTCACTTTCCACAGAGAGGAAAGTAGAATAGAAATGCTGAGAAGTAAATAAAACAATGCAAATATGAATACCTGAAATGGTGATGGATTATTTGCATCGTTTAAAATGCAGTGTCTCCCTAGTCATCAAAATGTTTATTTCACTAATGCCGTAAAATATTTCTCTGGATAGCAACACTCTTCTGAGTTCAGGTCTGACAAATAAGCAGTTGACGGTTCTTGGTGCTGTAGAGCCAAGATTTGAAATCTGCTATCGCAGATTTTTGTTTACTCAGACTGTACTCTTTACTTTACTCTTTTCCCAGGCCTTAATGGCTTTGTTAAAGTGTCTTGTTAAATGAAGGCTTCATGCAGGGAGCTGATTGGTTATCCTGCTTTTCCACTTTCTGCCTTCTAGTCTATACTAACAAAGGGTAGAGATACACATTATCTCCATCTGCAGAAAAGACAATACAGGGGATGGGTGAGGTGAAACTTGTAGGGGTGAATCTGCAGAAGGGGATCATATTTTACGTTACAGACAGACAGACAGACAGACAGACACAGAGAGAGAGAGAGTGTTTTTGCATATTTATCCCCTGCAAGTATACATCAACTCTATTTGTTCAACTATCAAACTGAGTTTTTCAACAGTCAAATTGTGGAGTAATGGATAACAATTGCCTGCATGGGCCTTCACAGGAGCAAATCTGCAGAAAGAACAGAACTTGCAGAAGTTACTTTTGGGGACTGTTGTTGTGTTCCTTCATGTTGTTTCTGACTTACAACTCTAAGATGAACCTATCATGGCGTTTTCTGGGACTGAGAGTGTGTGACGTGCCCAGGCACACCCAGTGGGTTTCCAAGGCTGAACAGGGAATTGAACTCTGGTCTCCAGGGTTGTAGTCCAATTCTCAAACCGCTCTACCGTGCTGAGGACTACAGCTCCCTAAAATTCCCACACCTGCATTTGTTTGCTTGTTTAATCAATTAATTTCTCTCGTGTCTTTCTTCCAACATGATAACCAAGGCAGTTTACAACAGATTAAAACAGCTAAAGTTGTTTATACTAAATTTTCAAAACATTATATAAACAGTCTGTAAAAATAGTATCCTATTATCATTTAGTAACTCACTAAAAATCAGTAGTTTTCTAATTTGTGGCTAAGCAACTCTTTCCATTCTGGTTGCTTTATGGAGGAACCATTGTGCAAAGGAAAGATTCTGTGGCTTGTGGTAAAGAAGTCCTGGGCATCCTGTGCCCCTCAGGTGTCACCAGACTCTAATTCCCATCATCTTGAGTGAGATAGCCCAGTGTTGTTGAATGATAGGAGTAGCAGGTCATCACTATCTGTGGTTGGGGTGAGAGGTCACAGAAGTCCCACTTCTGAGCTAAATGGCACTCTCAGACTTTGTTCAGTTTGCATGAATTTCTGTACAAAAAAGAGAAGATGACTTTAATAGGCATATGTGCTAATTTAGGGGAATTTCTAAATAGAGTTCTTTGTTCTGGAGAACTTTTCCTTTAAATGAGAAAATGAGTAAAATCTGATGAAGTAGATTCTAGCCTCTGAAAGATTATGCCATCGTAACTTGGCTAGTCTTTGGCATAGAGTGGACGTAATGCTCAACTACGTTATATAGACAAACTTGGGTGAGTCTTCTGATGTGTATTCCCTTCTACCCAATAGTGAAGCTGTAAAAGGATTCTTCTCCTCCTTTATGTTAACAGTGGTGTAGTACTATGTTTGAACCTTGATTACTGTAACTGTGATTCATTTCAGCAAATGAGTTGCTGAAACTATGGTATGAGTTTTCTTTGTTTCAGTAAAACCATAGCTGTAAATACAGTTTGTTGTTTTTGAACAGCCTTGCAAACTGTGATTAATCAAAAATGGAAGTGAGCTGCTTCTCAACTCTTCAGGGCTGCTCTGGAGAGGAAAGGAGGAGTAAGGAGCCCAGATACGATGTTACATGTAAGCCCAGATTTGATGTTAACATCTGACCCATGCCTTTAAGGAACCACAGGACTCTTTGCTGCTTTTAAAATCTACTCGAATCTTCTGAGTTAGTGAGAAATCATTACCTCCTGGACTAAATTTTTATAAACCTCATAATATGTGAGTATATATGTCTATTATTTTTTTTTCAGATTATTTCATGCAACTGACAAAAGCTGATGCTGCAATAAACTATTTAGTCCCTAAGGTCCTGTGCCAGAGCACCTTTTGACCCTTCGTGCCTGGTTTCTCTAAATTGCTTCATTATGCCCTCTCCTTGGGTAGTTTGCTAAAGCAACTGTGACTTCCCAGCTCCTGGAGTTAACAGATATCTGCAGAGAACAGCAATAGCTGTCTGAATTTGTCAACTGTGACTTCTCCAGATAGCTGCAAAAGCCCAGGAGCTTTGTATTTTGCTTTTAATCATTCTGGTCATAAAAACATTTACAAATGAAGCTAAGAATATACTTGGGGTGTGTGTTAGGGATAAAGGTGGAGAAGAAGCAGAGTAAGAGAGGGGGACAAAAGTGGTTTGAAAAGCATTCTTTCTTTGTCCTTTAGCATTTTACATTTCTGGCACTGGTAGCCAGCCGTCTGTTTTGTTTTGTTTTACTTGAACTGCTAATGGGACAACCTGAAATTACCCTGTGGGATTGCAATACTTGATGTAGAACACCTACTTAATAAGAAAATGGAAAATAAATGGTAGATAACAAACTTGACTTGATTGTTTTACAATCTTTTTTTAGTGTTTTCCCACAGTGGTTTTGAGTTAATAAAAATTGGCTCATGAAATATTTTCTTGGCATTTATTAAAAATATTTTGATTTTTGGATAATTACTTTCAGTCTCTTGGCCTGTGCCAAGACATGTAGTGGTGTTTATAAAAGAAAATTGCATATACATACCATTATAACAAACCCATTCTATATGTAGAGCACTATATACTTCCCCAAGGGGATGTTCCTCGTTTGGTAAGTCAGTTGGTAAATCATTGCTGCTGCTACCACAACCACTACCATCTCCTCCTCTTCCTTCTCCCACTTTCTGCAAGGAGACTTCAGCACAAGCAGTAACTGTAAAATACACCCTAAAATTCAGGAAAAAAAAGATTAAATACACATTTTGCAATATTGGAAATCACAAAAATGTTAAAGGATGTTCAGCTTTTGTTATTCCAAAAGTCCTGGGGAAACTGATGTCAGGAAATACTTTGAACAAGTATGAAGTAGGTGAAAATTGTAGCCACCTGTGTTTGACCACGAGGAAAAAAAAATCAAAAAATTACAACAGAATAGTATCTCAGTTAGAACCAGCCAAAGTATTACAGTTTTGACCCAAATTCTCTGGAATTCTTCGTAAGGCTAGATGTTAAAAGAGCGGTGGAGTGTTCTAAACTAGTATCTGGTTTAGTGATGGTTTCGATGAGAGTGGACAAACAGAATCTAAATCTGTGCAAGGCAGAAGTGTTCCTGGTTACTCAAAAGACAAATTAGAGAATAGGGAGTCAACCTATACTGGATAGAGTTAGCTCCTATTCCCACTGAAGATACAGGTTGGTAGTTTGGACCTAGTCATGGAATCGTCATTGACCCTGGAAGCCCAGATTTCCACAGTGGCTATGAGTACTTCTGCACAGTTGCTAGGTGCACCAACTGTGCTCACTCCCTGAGATGCCCAGTCTGTTGATGGTAGTACATACCATAGTTAGAGTTTGTTTGGATTACTGTAACACATTATGTGTAGCGCTACCTTTGAAAAGCATTAGGAAACTTCAGCTGGTACAAAAAGCTGCAGCCAGAGTGTTAACTTAGGTGGGATGTACAGGAACTATACAACTCCCCTGTCACAACTGTAACACTGGCTGCCAGTCTGTTTCAGGGCAGAATTCAAAATGCTGTTATGAGTTATAAAGCCTTATATGGTTTAGGTCCTTATCTCCCTATATGAGTCTGCCTGGGCCCTGAGACCCTCAAAATAGACCCATCTTTCAGTTCCATCAGCTTCAGTGGATTGACTGGTGGGGACGTGAAACTTGTTGGCTGCCCATAGGCACTACAGCTCCCTTTCCAGGGAGAGCAGGATGTCTCCACCTTGTCCTTCTGTTGGCAGGCAAAGGCTTTATTATTTTATTGAACTGTTTTAATTTTTCATCTTTTAAAAAAGTGTGTTTTTAATTGTTTTCATATTGTGCATAGTTTAATTCTGTTTTAATGTTGGCTCCAGTCTCTTCTCAGCTATGTTGTACTTGTTTTAAATTGTTAGCTCCCTTGAGTCCCAATTTGGGAAAAAGGACGGGTATGAATAAAAATGGTGGCGATAATGCTGATGGTAAGGAACATAATAGCAATAATGTGTGGAGAAGCTATAGTTTTTCCTTCCAGCGTTTCCCTTGTGTGGATCTTAGAAACGGGGGGGGGGGGGTCCTTAATCTTGGCAACAAAGCTAGTGGTTGGCATGCAAATGAAGTGGTGTAAGTTGAATAAATGGTATAAACCTCTTCTAACCTACTCATGGGATCTGTGAAGGAGCAAAGCAGTCATAATTCTGTCTGCTTTTTCCTTGGCTAGCTTATGTCTGACTTGGCATCTTTCATGATGATCACATTGTTTTGTGGCTGACCTTTGCTTTATGACAGCTCTTTTCATTGTGTTAACTTGGCTGTGGTGATACATGCTAAAAGTTTTGCTCAGGCATTTTATCAAGGATCTCCCTTAATCCATCTGTGCCATGGGCAGTCTAGTTTTAAACTAGAGATTTAAACAACAAGTTTTAAACAAATGTGAACAGAAAATACTTCCAGCAAAGTTCATCTGACTTGCTGTTATCCCTTTGCACTTTGGCTAATGCTGCCTTGTTAAAAAGTGACAAGGTAGTCTGTAGCACCAATGCAAATAATGTGAAGCACTTTATTTTCTCCCATATACATGGGGTTCACTTTTTATTAAATGTATGTCTATCTACTTTTTCTCTGTTTATAAGGACATGTACATTTTGAGTATGCATATACTGGAACTGAACGCAGGGAAAGTTAAACAGAACAAACAGGCTGCCCATAAAAGGAAGTATAATTTGTTCAGGTGTATGCAGTAGCCCCTCCACATTTGTAAGGATTTGGGGTACAGAACCCTTGCAGAAGTGGGAAAACCATGAATAACTCCCCCCACGATCCCTTTCCCATTCCCCTCTAGAGCTCCCCACTCCCATTCCCTTGCCTCTGGCCCTGGTGCTCCCAGGGGGAAGAAAAAAGACAACGTAAAGAAGGGACTTACCGGTACTTTCCCCTCAGATGGAGAAGAGCGGAACACTGAGTTCTAGTGTTCTCAGTACTTCTGGTTGCCATCTTGAGAAAGGAGATTCCTCCCAGAGGGGAAGGATAGGAGTAAAGAGAGCACCTGACCAATCAGCAACCATTACACAGCAGAATGTGCAGCCACCGAGGGGGGGGGGGTTACCTCCAACTGTGTGTGTGGGGTTTGCTTACTCATAAGGAAAAAAAAAGTCAATTTTAAACACCAGCCTCACAAGCCTAGGGTGAGGAATGCAAAGGAATGGGGATGGAAGGCAAACATGTGCTCCACAAATAATAAAATTCACAAAGATCAAACCTGCAGATATGGGGAGATGAATGTAATTTCATAGTATGGCCCTTGTATAATTAACTGAAATGTTGCAATTAGGAGGAACGGTTGAGAGAAGTGTCTACAGTGTGAAATAGTGACACATTGCAAATGAAGCGGGGTGGTGGCAGTCAGCCATGTGGAGCTGTTGTGTATGTCTTGTAGGTTTTCATTTCATCTTCTCTGATCTGTTGCACCCACAGCTGGGTCATGCCCTGCTTTCTCTGTGACCTCCTCTTCCATCCTTCCATTCAGTTTTCTCCTGAACCAAATTTTCACGATGTTCAACTATATGAACATGGTATCATTGTTTCTGACTGTTTTGACCAACCTGTTTAGTCATAACTTGACATGGTTATCTAACGGACAGAACACATGGTGTGATTTCCCACACTTTCAATGAAAAACTGTATTTCCAAGTTTGTGATATACAAAGCAAGGTCTACATGTGGCAGCTAACTTTTCCCAATTGCTGATTGGATTTTTTGGCTTCTATTTCTACAAGAAGCGCAACTTTCAGATAGACGGGCCACAGTCTCGTATATTTAGTGTGTAGAAAAGAAATAGAATTGTAATGCTGATGACTGTACTGAGATCCATGGAGAATTAGTTTTCACAAAAATAGCCATGTTGGTCTCTTGCAGCATAAAAAGAGGAAGGAGGGGAGGAAATGTAGCAGCAGCTACAAATTAGGTTGGCTTGAAACCTGCCCATTGACCTAACGTGCTTTAGAGTTGCATTTGACTGTCCAAAGTGTTTACTTCCAAATACCAAGTGATAATATTTTCTACTGTGTTCATTCAGAAATAAATTATTTCCTATTCACTTGATGTTGATCTCTGTAAGTCATCTGGAAATGTCTTGTAATGTGATAGTGCTACTCTTAAATTTGTTGCTACCTGTACTGCCAAGTTTTCTACAACATTGAGTTATTGTTCGTGTCTGCCCCTCCCCCAAATAATTTTGGAATCAGTAAATTTGGTAGTGAATGTTGAGGAGATATTTCCCTTCAGCCGTGAATAAATATTGCACCTGTATCTGCACAAGTCATAGTGGGTGCTGTTAAAACAAGATTGGGCATGGTTTTATGCATCCTGATTTTATATAGCTTTCAGAGAATGTTCTGTATTGTATATTACAATACTAAATTTCATTTAACTATAGTGAATAATGAAAACTGTATATACTGTATGTATAACAGTTATAACTTATAGAATACAGTGTTTATATTGCAGTTATTTGTGGGTGATGCAAATACAGATCTGTTGCAGTGAGTTGACAGATTTTGAAAATGGCAAGGTATAGCTTCCCTCTCTTATGTTGACAGTATTATACTTTTAAAAAGTGTTAGTTTGCTAAAAGAAAGAACTATAATATGTGAAGAATGTTCTATGTTAGGTATTCTGTTTTTTTTCTGTGTTGTTGCTTGCTCAAAATATTGCGCTGTCTTTTTATATAGTGTAAGAATGTAAAATTAACTTGAAGTACGGAAAGGTATGTGCTGCATATTCTGGTAGAAATCCCAATGGACTAAACTCTGTAGTCTATTCATGACACATACCTAAATACAAACCCATTGCAGCATACCTTTAACAAAATCCAGCAGTTTTCTTGATGTTATGTGGACAATGGCTTAGATTGGTTGCCATGGCAATTAATCCTTAGTCACTATTCACAATGGACATGTCTTAATTCATCACTGCTAAACATGAGAAAGAAAGTTTAAGCTAGGGTTGCAAGCAGAAACTAGTTATTAAGTATGTTAACAGCTTTCTGTCCATTTATTTCAATAGAAATGAAGGGGGGGGGAGAGAAACTGTCATCCCCATCTCAAATATATTTGTTTGCAAATAAGTTGCTTAGATTTCAATTTGCTGTCATTTGTATATACATTTAATTGCAGCCTGAGATAACAAGGCTGCCCAGCTCCTTCAAAAGGAGTCCTATTAGCTCTAGTGATTGTTTGAAAGATCAAAGTCCAGATCCACTTCTTCAGCAGTGAATGTGAGAAATCTCAAAAACATGTGTGCCAGTGTATCAACTTTTTCTGTGTTGCCTCATTTGTTCTCAGCTTTTCAAGAACTCCTTGAAATCCTCACAGAATTTGAGATAAATGGACCAGTTCAAATTTTTTAAAGTTGATTTTTCTTTGAAAGTTGATAAAATATGAGC
Organism: Cyclura pinguis; assembly: GCA_030412105.1. Taxonomy (NCBI): domain Eukaryota; kingdom Metazoa; phylum Chordata; class Lepidosauria; order Squamata; family Iguanidae; genus Cyclura; species Cyclura pinguis. Next base: position 276,947,083 of record CM059601.1, on the reverse strand, counting down.
CCAGTGAAATTTTGGTAAAACCTAGTAACCTGTGATTCAGGCTTTTCCTCTTTATTTGATTACAACACCTTCTGCTGTTGTCTGCCTCCAGGTTATTTCTGACTTATGACAACCCTAAGGCAAATTTATTGCGGAATTTTCTTGGCAAGATTTGTTCAGATGGGATTTACTTTTGCCTTCCTTTGCGATTGAGAGAGTGTGACTTGTCCAAGGTCACCCAGTGGGTTTCCATGGCTGAGTAAAACATGCTCTCCAGTTTAGTGCTTAAACCACTATACCATGCTGAGCACCTGTGCTTCCTAAAAATAAAACCAAAGTCCTGTAGGTTGAAATAACTCTAGATTCCCAATTCCCCCCTTCTTCCAGTGGCAATTTAATCATGGTGCATCACCCTTGGGACCCACACCATAATTAAACTCTCCTAGTTCCTTAATTGTAACATCCAGCTGTCTTTATTCATGAAAATCTCCTATGGTCCAAGATAAATAGTATACAATCAGGTCTGATATTTTTTTTATCATACCCTTTTGAAGGAATCCGTAATTCCTTATGTGTGATGCTGTCTAATGAGCCAAGCTGAACTGTTGTGTCTACATTTCTCCTCCTTTTGTAAAGTGAATGCCTTGTGAATAGCTAAGGTGGGTGTCAAAATGAATAAAGAGAGGGCAGGATTAAGTTCCTGCTGATGGCGATGATTGAATCCTAGCAGTTTTCAGGAAAATCTTGGGTTTTTTTAGATTTTATTTTTTAAAAAAACTGTATGTGACAGATCCCACCTGCAGGCTGGCCCCACAGTTCCAACCTTTGGACTCCTGTCACTCACCTTGTCCCCCTTCCCCTCTTAATCTCTTCATGGATTGGGTACATGGGCCTCAAAGTGATGCCTGTGTGGACCAGTGGATGTGTTGTTCTGTGGATTCACTGTGGTAAACATGGCCAGACTCTCAACTAAAACATAATAGGAACAGCCAGATAAAGTTGTTTAAAAAAAGGTAGAAATTTATTAAGACACATTTAAATAACACATTAACCCCTGAACTATTTAAGCATTCACAGTTCCCCAAAATTCTATTCAGTTCTTCCCTCCCGCTGGCTTTCATATCTCTGTTATAGCTCTTCCCTATCCCTATGTCATCTTTCTGCTCTCTCTCTGCAATCCTTTCCCTATCTCAAGGCCATCTTTTCCCTGTCTGCCTTGTATCAGAAACAAGCCTCAGTTTTGTATCATTTCTCCCACATAGGCCCCCTTTCACAGCATTCCCCGAGGTGAACTGTTTAAGCATTCATAGCTCCCCAAAATTAATGGATGTATTTAGGAGGAATTTTAATTCTGTGGCATTCTTAGTTGTGGTACAACAAAAGTAGATGATAAAGACATTGAAATAGTTCAAAAATGTCCATACCTTGGCTCAGTGATTAATCAGAATGGAGAATGAAGACAAGAAATCAAAAGAAGATTAGGACTTGGAAGGGCAGCTATGAACTAGACAAGATCCTGAAATATAAAGATATATCACTGAATACTAAAGGTAGAGTTTTCCATGCCATCATATTTCCAATTTCTATGTATGATTGTGAAAGCTGGGCAGTGAAGAAAGCAAATAGGAAGAAAATCAGCTCATTTGAATTGTGGTTCTGGAGGAGAGACAAATAAATGGATTCTAGATCAAATCAAGGCTGAACTCTCCCTAGAAGCCAAGGTGACTAAACTGAGGCTGTTGTACTTTGGCTATATCATAAGAAGACACAACTCACTATAAAAGGCACTAATGCTTGAGAAGATAGAAGGCAGTAATAGAAGAGGAAGACCGCATTACATTGGATAGACTCGATCAAGGAAGATACATCCCTGAATCTGCAAGACCTGAACTTGAGGATAGAATGACTTGGAAGTTGCTCATACATAGGGTCACCATAAGTCAAAGTCAACTTGATGGCAGTTAACAACAGTAATTTTAGGGATTTTTATTTGTTTTAATTATTGCCATGAGTCCCAATATAGGGAAAAAGACAGGAAATGAATGAATGAATGCAAGAAGTTGGGAAATGTGCCAGGGCTATGTGTTCCCTTGGTCCTGTGATGAATAACAGGGTGAGAATGTTAGGAAAATGAGTTGGCTGACAAACAGATAAAATTTGAAAAACCACAACTGAATGTGAAATAAAGCAAGCAACAATCCATAATTAAGAACAAATTTAGAAGGAAATAGACAATCAGAGAAAAAAATTAAGGATGCAAAACTGTAACAGGGGAAAAAATCATAGCTAAGGTGATAAAAATAAATAATGTGGAAAGAAAATAAAATTAGGTAGAAACGAGAGAGAAATAAGGACGACAGAAAAATTAAATGGAGGAGAATAAGACACTAGAAGATTAAAAACCATTATAAACAAACCAGAATCCCAAAGCAACAACTTACAGTCTATACTTTGGTAATACCCTTCTTATTACATTCCTCAATCCCTTTTTGTCACTGTAAAAACATACACTTTCTCTTGTTTTTAAAGAGTAATTTTCAATAGCTGTTTATATTACTTTGCCCATTTTTTTTCACATAATTCCTGTTTGCCCTGATTTTCCATTATTTTAATGTGGTTTTTTTTTAATTTATAAGGAAAGCCTGGAAAGGTCAATCAAATGGCCAGTGGATTCATTCTTTGCCTAAAGATACAGAGGACAGATACAGGTCTTAAAAATTATTAATACTGTTTTAATACAGTTTGACTGTTTTGTGTTCTGCTCTTGTACACTTTGGCGGTATTTGTGGAAATAAAGAATTTTTTTTTATAAATAATATAAACAAGGAAACATACAGCTGCTATGGAATATATTAAACAGTTTCCTTTAGTACAGTGCTCCTCAAGCTCCCTGGTGAGGGTCAGGAGTTATTTTTTTTCCAGCATGCCAGGAGTTGGCACTAAATTTGTGCCCATTTGGTAGAGTGTTTCTTTCTTTCTTTCCTAGAACTTGCCAGGGATCGGCAACCAGTGGCTCAGGGACCAGTACTGATCCAGAGACCACCATTTTAAGTAGTAATGTTTTAGTAAACACTTGTGAATTTAGGAAGGAAAAGTGTACTTCATGGGCCCTTCAGCACAGATGTCTTAGTGATCAGTGTTTGGCTTATTTTACTTATTTTGCTATGAAATGAGAATGTGATGGATTTCAGATGGGTGCCCCACATCCAAACCATTCTTAACAAATGAGCCTCCCCAGTGGAGAAAACCAGGAACCAAGATGTACCATATAAGAGGTTGCCTGCAGGACAAGAAATAGGTTTATAAGAACTTAGTAGGTGAGGAAATCTCATTTTTTCTTTCCATCTTGGTCAGGAATTATCTGATTCTCCCATTATAGGTATAATATTTAATAATATTAATTTAATATTCACCTTGTGAGTCCCCTGCTGAATGGTCATCTTCTCTTAACTATACAATTAAACCTCCATATTCAGAGCCAGATTTACCATGAGGCAGAGTAGGATAGCCATCTCAGACAGTAATGCTTTGAGCGGGGGGGGGGGGGGATAGTAGTGTTGTGTTGCAAGATGGATCTGTATATAACCTGTGCCCTCTTTTGCAACCATTAAGCCAACTTGTTATCTCTGGCCCGATGGAGGATTTCTGTCTTGCCAATTGTGTTGCAAAGTCAACTGCCGGTTCAGGGTTCTTCTGCATAAGGAATGGAAGGAGGAGACCTTTGCATCTGGCAAAGGGACGGCCTCATCTTTGTCTTGATCCACTTATTGGGAATGATACATTAAAATTATTCTATTGTTGAATAACTAGTTACTAGTTATAATTCAGTTACTAGTTACCAGTTGTAATTGCTAGTTACTCATTAAGTTATAAGAGGCAAAACTTGGTAACATTTGTTGTCTATAGTTTGACTTTTATGAAACAAAACCATCTTGCTTTGAAATAATGGTGGATTAAACTGGCAGTTCTTAACCTATGATTCTCAGACTCCCGGGGGTGTTGCCATGTCCTTACAGGGGGTTTGCAAAGGCTCGAAGAAATGTTACAGGCAAGTATTCAGATATCGTTGTTGTTGTTACTACTGCTACTATTATTATTTTAAATTGTATGGAATCATTCCAATAAAAATATTATAGTAGGAGTGTGTGCATTTGCTTATTTCTCCCTTCTCTCCAAATTTGAAGACTTTTGATGAGCAAGATTACGTAAATATTTTATACATTTTAGGGTTTTAAATCTTGAATGGTCCATGGCAACAAAAGATACTTAAATGGGGTATGTAGCAAAGAAAAGTTTAAGAACCATTGCATTAAAGTGTTTAGAGAGCACTCTGCCTGATTTTTTTTATTAGTCATGTTACTTGCACGGCATGGTGGAATACATTGAGCATAAACTGAACAAGTCTTGAATTCCTTTAACAGTCTTTAATTTCCACAAATTAATGCTTAATGGCAGAATGATTAGCAAGAAATAGATTATTTTTGTCCCTTAAATAAAATCACCTAGCATAATTTTGGTAAAGATTGTCTTTTAATCTGCGTTGTTAAAATTTGAACTATTTCACCATTTGAACACTGTAACCTTCTAAGTTAATGTCACGGTTAGAAGTTTTTTATTTACTAGAATGGTCTGATGAAACAGCTGCTGATTTTTCTTCCAATTCTGAAGGTGAACCTGACTGCTTTAGCCCAGTTTAAATAAAGGTTCAACATTTCTTTGGTACTGGAGTGTTGTTTTTTTCCAAACCACTACACTCTTTGGGAAGAAAAATCAGTTATGTAAAATATTCACTTCCGTATGGTGTGCGTCTTTGTTGATTTTATTGCAAGTAGAAAGTGTAATCTTCTCAACTTGTTGCCTTTCAAACAGTACATGCACAAATATAATTTATTTTACCAATTTTGATTTTGTGGTAGAATTTTCATGCCTTTGGTTACAAGAGTTTGAAAAAAATGACAGGTTCTCACCCATCAGCCAAATACTTTGAAGTGAAAGAATGTTAATAGATTTATATGCTTGACTTGAGTTATTGGTGGAATTTTGCTTCTTGCGGAAGTCAACACTGCTCATTCTGTTGGCTAATGAGGATTGATGTCGATTAGTATAATGAAGAAATTAAACCCAAAAAATTTAAGAGAACCCTGGATTTCATAGTTGTTTTTCTTGTGCTAAAAATTGGGATTATGGGGTGGGAAATGAAATATTGTTTGCAAAAGCAGTCTATCAAAGTATTTGATACTGGGGTCACTATTAGCACTACGTAACACTGACTTTACTCTGATCACAGATTAGTGGGCGGAATGAGTGATGTGTGTTCTGAACCACGAAGGGCCTTTAAAATGTAAGCATTTATTAAATTTCAGGGATTCAAATTTGAGTGTGACTTATACATATTTTTATTGCAAAGCTGTCTTGAAATCATTTTTCAGTACTGTTACATCATGGCTGGGCTATAGCAAAATAAGTATTAAAGGACCCTGCGGGACACGCTTGTGAAACAGTAACAGACATTCTGGAAGCTTCAATTAATTAAAAAAAATGCTGCCACACATTCTGATGGAAGTGGGTCAAATAACATTACATCATATCTGCAATATAGTGTCTGAAGAAGTTACTTTCCAGGCTCATGTTAAGAGTGCTGTTTGCATCAGATACATAAGTTCTAATTTATTGCCATATCTTTAGATTGTGTTTCATTTCCAGAATAGTGTGTCATTTTCTCTGGAGATATGGCAAATCCAGTGTAAGTGCATGCACATATGCAAAAACATAGGTCCATTGGTTTTTTGATGTAAAGAGGCCCCTCACAAGAATATTGAGGTGGTGACAATCTGTTCTCTTCTTGGGGCATCACTGTTCAGGGTCCAGCATGGGTTGTTCCCTCTGCCAAAATTTTTGTCCTGCATTGTACAGTCATCGTTTTGACCTGTACCACAATGAAATCAATTCCTTTTTGTGAGGAAATACACAACGTCTCATGCTGACAAATAGTTCGTGTGAATTGGATATGCCGCACCCAAGAGATTCTCTCAATCGCTGACTTTCCTCTTGACTTCGAAGATGTTCAGATGGACCCTCTCAGGTTTATTATTTACTTACCAAATGATGACTGCAAGGAATCCATGATGAGGTATACCTAGTGTGTATCCTTCTTCTTGTTCTTTCTGCTGGAGACTCACTGACACAAAACTCAAATAAGCAGCATAAATGTTTTAAATGTAAATTTAAATGAAGCAGTGGAAGACATCGTCCAAACGCGTAGGAGTTTTTTATGACTAAGGGTAGGAAAGAATGAAGGTGTGTCAGTTACTTTATAAGGTTTTTGATTATTCAGCATGCTGCATTAGAGATGAGGCATGGTATAAAATAAAATATATTAGCAAACAAACAAGATGTAATGGCTCCTGTTTGAGGATCCATTTCAGAGTGCAGTGGTCCCTTGGTTTATGTTTCAGCATGACCTTCTCAGTTTTCTCTATTACCACTTCCACAGTGTTTCTCCATACAGGGAATGGCTCTCTCTAAGAAGGGGGAGGCCTTCCTAAAAATGTATGATTGCTACCAACATACCATATGAATCTGAAAACATTCTATAGTAATTACTGAAGTCTCATTGGTGAAATTTAATCTTTGTTGTAATGCTATTAGTTATGCCAGGGAGAGGCACATTTGATATTTTTGAGGCAGGATCCATTTTCTGACAGCATTTTATTATACAAACTCTAATTTAATAAGCTTCCACTTTCTCTACTGAGGCTCCAGTAGTTGATGTTTGGAACCCTTTCTTTCCTGAAAATAGTTGCTACTGTACATATGCATAAAAGGGTGGGGGAGGCTTCAAGTAAACTGTTTACATCTGAAGGTACCATATTTTTGCATCCATCTGACTCCCATTTCTTAAACTTTGTGAAAAAAACAGATAATTGTTTTTCCCCCTAGTTTGGTCCTATGTTTTAGATTAAGTCAGTAAATAATAGTTATTGCAGCTTGTTGATGGTTGTAGCTGGAGTTATTTCAAAGAACACTGTTGTGTTCCATACTTCCATATGTCTTTTCTGATGAAACTCTCACAAGACAAATATAAGGTGAGTATGAAATCCAGCTTGCAATGTTGGAAAGAACCACAAGAACATCTGGTCCCAATCCTCTGCTTTATGACCTTAGTCGTGGGATCCAGAAGGCCCCTCACAACAGCTTCACAGTCATCGTTAACTTGGTTACTCTTTGGCCTCTTCATTCTGGCTTAACTAGCAGTAGCCTTTGTGATGGAGAGAAACTAAGAAAGGAGATTTTCCTGGAAAACCAGATTATGCGGCATGATTGTACGCCTTCCTTTTTCCCATTCCTAGTAGCATCTTTTTGTCTAGAGGTGCTGGGGATTAAAGGGAGGAATGTCTGCATTGCCCAACATGAGACTGTGTCTGGGGCCATTTCTGCACTATCCTGTTATAGTGCTATTATTCCACTTTCAACATCCTATGGAATCCTGGGGTTTGCAATTTGAGGAAGGACATTTATAATTCTCAGCCAGAGAACTCTTTGGCCTCAGTAAACTCCAAACCCCAGAATTCCGCAGGATACTAAAAATGGAGTAACACTGTAAAAGTGTAATACAGAAGTGTTTTAGAGTGTCTATTCATGATATAGGTAGCTTGGAGCATGTGCAGACGTTCACTTAACGCTTTTCTAGTAACAAACAAGGAAATATTATTCTTTGAAAATCCATTTGCAAATGGATTACATTGATGTGCTCATTTTCAGTTTCATATTCAGAGTAGGACCTTCTTGAACATTCAGTATGCTTTTGGCATGTAGCATTTCAGTGGGACTAGTAGGCATTGATTTGCATGCCCCCTTCTTCTGCAGCAAATGGCGATAATGCTCGTTAAGATACACCTCTATCCATCCTTCCAGGAGAGCAGTATCACACTTAAATAGCACTGCAAGAAATCAGTGCCATGTGCATAAGGAAAGTTGTGACCAACCAGTCTTTGGGATGGGGAACTTTTTCATTGTGCTTCTATTCCCATGGTGAAAGGTTTGATGCTGCCACCTAGGGATTTGAAACTTAGTACATACAAATTATATCTTTAGCATATTGATATCTTTGCCTCAGATGAGAAAGGTGTGCAAATCTGTTGATACAAATGCTGCCTCGGAATTGTTGTGGTACCTTTGTTGTCAGTTCTCCCTCCCCCTCCCCGCCTTTTTTTTGGCAGGTAGTCTGTTTCATGCAGCTGGCTTTCTCAAACTGCTATCTTTGTCCTTTTGATCAAACCTGACGTGCAACTTCTTTACTGCTGGGTTTTGCATGGAGATTTGGGAGATGAGAATCAATTGATCTGTCCCTCTTTTCAAACATTATATCCCACTCACTCCACAGTTGCATTCTTTTTCATTTCATCAGTACTTTTAACAGTGTTCTTTGTTCTGTGTTTTTAATAGGATTGTTTGTTTAATTAATACTTGTACGAATAGATTTTTAGCTGTACCTTGTTTTTAATTGAATGTAAGCTGCCTTGGATTCTATGCAAGAAGAAAGGCAGGGTATATATTAGATAAATAAAATTTTTTAAAAAATAAATCAGATCTGCAGTGATCATACCAAAGAGGAAATCCACCGCCTGCATAAAAACCATTGCGAAATGTGCAATATTTTCAACTAGCCACCAATTCTTTTCCTTTCCTCTTATCAGTTTTTAGTGTTTCAGATATGTGAAACACCAGGGAAGTGTTTACCTGCAAGGTGAGCTGGCTGTAATAGGAGAAGCTTTTAAGGGCTAATATTTCAGGCGTCTCTGTCCAAAACCATCCCTGGAGGAAGACTGAGCAGGTCTCCCTCAGTTTCCCTTTTAGGTCCCCTCTTGTCAATCACAAAGCGCTTTTGTCCTCTTAATGCATTGATGTGACTGGCCTTTGGCTGTTAGTCATGTTCCTGTCATCCTTAGATGCAAAATAAAAGAGCAGGGAAATAGCTTTTCTGGTTCTCAGGCCTCAGCGAATAAGTTGCTTGGGGCTACACAGCAGACCTCTGTGTCCCAGCTGCCCGGAATGCTTTTTCTGTAAGATGGGATTGCCAACAATGATGTACATTACCCTTGCAGTTTTCAGTTCCTGGGACACTGCTGAGAACAAGGCTAATGTTACAAGGATGATGATGGGAAAGCAGTTGAGCTTTGCAGATTCGATTTCTCTCTTTGGTACTTGCATAGAAGTGCCACAGTTTCAAAGTGGTAACAGCCCATACATGAACCTTCTGGAAGCTTTCAGATTAAGTGTCTAGCAATTTTGTTATGGTCTGTTGATCTGTCTCTCTCATTTGTCATTCTTGTGTGTCAAGTTATTTCCAACTTATGGCGACCCTAAACCTATCTTGGGTCTTTCTTAATAAGATTTGTTCAGATGGGGGTTTGCCATTGCCATTGCCTTTCTCTGAAGCTCAAAGAGTGTGACTTCCCACTGTCACCCAGTGGGTTTCCATGGCCAAGCACAGATTAAAACCTTGTCTCTCAGAGTTCTAGTCTAACGCTTGGACCGCTGTACTCTGCTGGCTTTTAATATATTAGGATTTCCATAAAGAAGATATTTCTATAAAGAAGAGCTTATTCTTTCTTGCAACCTAAGCATATTTGCTGGTGTTGCTGCATACAGCACCATGCTGGCATTCTTTGTGTGCTTCATGTTTTGAGATGTACTCCCATGGAAATCAGTACATGCTATCCCGAGTCATTACTTGCTTGTACAGCAACTCTTTGGACTTGGCTTTTATATGGCAAATCTAGGTATACTTACTTGAGGGTATGGGATTGATTTATTTAAACCTGCATAACTGCACATCTGTTAAACTTATACAGTTCATGTTGTTAATTAAAATATGCATTATGCATTTTTAGAATCTGAGGTAAGAATACCTAGTAGCAAAATGCAGCAAAATTCCAAATCCACAAAACAGTGATAGCTTTATTGGGTCAACTACAGAGCACAAAATACATCATATAAACCATGAGGACTAGGAACAAAGGGCAGTAAAAGACAAGTAAAAATTTCCCTGTAGCAGAGACTTCTATTTCTCCTTAGAGCTGTAGTCGTATGTCTGGTTACTTGGGAATAGACAGTGCTGGAGTCCATGAGACGTACCTCTGAAAATTAAAGTATACGATTGTAAAATCTAAATCATACTCCTTGCCTTTCTGTAATGGTCTGAATTCAGATTTAGTTATTAAAATCAATCAAATCTAATGTAGCTCCATGAAATGAGTGATACTTAAGTTAGTTATCACAGAGTTTCCCCACTCATTTCAGTGGAGTTGCTCTAACTGAGTCTGGATTCAGCCTAATGTCAAAACTAATTTAAAAAGCAACGTTCAATCTACAAATACAGTAAGCCAGCATAATTAATCCTCACAACCAAAGGTATTCTAAAATTCCAGAAATTACAAAAAACAACACACATTCTTTTCTGTAGTATATCCTTTTTGAATTTTGATGTTATTAATAGCAACTTTTAAATATACCACTTTAGAATGTCATTCTCATAATGAACTTACATTGGGAGGTGTGGAATATAACCCTGACTTTAAAAAAAAAAAAAAAAAACACGGGCAAGCACTAGGTTTCTGTACCTATGCAGTTATCTTCATTCTTTTCTGAATATTGTATGAGATTCATATTTGTACCATATATAAGATCTACATTGGTGTTATAAATGTGACACCATTTTGTTGTCTGGTTCACTTGATCATCATAAGTAATTTAGATAAACATGTTTCCAATTATTTTCTGAGATGGCTTTGCAAATTTTAAGAGATTACTTTTATAAAATAGCATTAAAACATTGGTATTTACAAAATAGTTAGATTTCTGTTCCTGTGAGCTAACTTGTTAGGCCCAGAGAGGAAAAGAAAAGCAACTTTGTGGTTAGATGTTTGTGGTTTTTGCTTTTGGGCATGCTGCCATAAGATAAGTATGAGATTATTGGAGAGTGAGCAATATGGGAACGGATCATGATATAAAACAGCCTATCTCTCAGAAGGTTTCAAACGTGCCAAGTGACTAATTTTAAAGTCATTTTTCTTTGTTCCTCTACTGTCATGCTGAGATGTGGCTGTGGTGGGGTTACCAAAAAGATGTGAAAAGGAGTGACCTTGCCATCATACATTTCAGCTGGGGTCCTTTCCTTTCTTTGTTTATAGTTTGCTTCCATCCAAAAGAGTTAGGTAACAAAAGCCACGTGATTCCCAGGAAAACACATCACAACTCTGTATGTTAAAACACTGTTAAACAACTACCCACTCTTTGTTGACTTAACGCTCATTCTCAAAAACCACCCCAAGCAGGTAAGTCTCTTAAATTCTCATGCTTAGACTTTGATGAAGTCAAAATTAGAAATTGTTATTGTTGTGTGACCTGAATTGTTTCTTTCTGGCATCCCTAAGAAGAACTTATGATGTGGTTGGAGGCATTGTCCTAGGGCCATCTAGTACAACCCTCTACCATGAAGGAATATTGTGCACTGTGCTAGTGTACAGTTGGGCAGGAGATATAGTTCCTTAACTGGAGCTCTTTACTATAGCTGAATGGGAAGAAACTGTGGTAATTAGTTTAAATTTTAAACTTCTAGGGATTTGCATTTTCCGAAGACACTGGGTCTGAAGTATTCCACAGAATGTAGTCCAGATGGCCAGTTGTATCACTGAGAAGCTTCTGGGGGCATGTCTGACCAATTTCTGGTCTAGGGGTGGCAGAAAAGGTATGGAAGGCCACACATAGGCCACAGGCTGCACTTTGCCCACCTCTGGTTTATGCTAAAGCTTGTTTAAAGAAGTCAAGTGTCCATAGTTATCAACCTATATTCTTGTCAGCCTAATTGTCAACAAAATTGACACCTCAAGTAATGTACCCTTAAATATTTCAATTTCGCAGACAGTGTTTTTCACTGGAGCATGTTGGTAAATTATTAAGTAGCCTGAGCCTTAAACCTGGCCTTTTGGACTGTTGGTGAAAATGTGAAAGTATGGTTTAATACCATATTTGCTGGCCTACAAGATGCAACCATGTATAAGATGCACTCCATTTATAGACTGACAAATCCTATTTGCTAGTATATACAACACACTAGTGTATAAGATGCACCCCATTTTCAAACAGTATTTTTTTGGGGAAAAACAATGAGTCTTATACACCAGCAAATACAGTACATATCCAAGACTAAGCAAACGAGGGGAAGGATGGATCTAAGCCCAGCAGTATTGTAGTATTGTTGTTGTTGTGTGCCATTAAGTTGTTTCCAATTCATGGCGACCCTAAGGCGGGATATCACGGGATTTTCCGGGGCTGAGAGTATGTGACACACCCAAGGTCATCCAGTGGGTTTCCATGGCCAAGCAGGGAATCGAAGCCTGGTCTGCAAGGTCATAGCCAACACTCAGACCACTACAGCATGCTGGGTCTCTAAACCGAGCATTACTCTTATTTAATTAATATAAAATATCCATAGAGTCCCTTTCCTTTAAAAGTGAAGAAAAAAACACTACAACTCAGTCTTACATGAAAGCCTGCTGGAAGAGGTAAATTTCACAAATGTTTGTGCTTGTTCATTAAAGGGAGGCCTGGATGAGGCCTCTTGGGGCATGCAGTTCCACAGACTAAGCACGCAATAATGGGAAGGATCATTTCCTGTGTTCTTGACAACCGTATCTTTGATCATGGTGAGACAGAGAAGCAGGGCTGCTTCCAGTGATCTGTGTGGATGAGTAAACTCTTACAGGAAAAGTTAGACTCCTTTTGGGTGTCTTGACAATTATTTTTATTTTTGTGATTGTTGAATATTTCTTCACATTTGTGTTTTCTGAACAAGAAAGTTTGGACACACAGCCATAGAAGAGGGTCTGGCATTTGCTACTGTTAGCGTCCCTGAGATTTCAATTACTTGTTTTCAGCAGACAAGAAGCAGCAAAATCTGGCTGTCTTGCTGGTAGTTTCACAAAAACAGAGACCAGACTGTTGACTTTAAAAGATACAACTAAACAACAGTGGAGAGCCTGGTTTCTAGATTACATTTTAAATTTCATTTCCATAGCCATTTTATTAAGTTAGATGTGTGTTGTAATGTCTGAGGCTTTTGTTCAAAGCCTTGCTTGAGTCCCCCGTTGGTTTGTTGTTTGAAGGTGGAAATGAGATCTCGGGATGAGATACGTGGACACTGGGACTATACTAAACATTGGATGGTTTATACAGGAGCAGCATTGTCAGGCACTCATTGTAACCTGCTTTACTGCTGCACAGAGAAGAAAACAATGTCTTTTGTGTGAAAAAAGGGAAAATATTTACTTTGCACAGATGCCAGTTCATATATTCCTGGATGTTATGCAGACCACCCAGGCCCCAAAGGCCCCAGTTTACTCCTCAGGAGATCTAAATAGGTCCGGCAAAAGCTTAGAGTCTTTGTTCTGCCTAGCTTAACGTTTTTGGATCTGGAAGTGCTAGACATAGTTTTCATTCCCTTTCCTGAATGTTTTTGAAGGGAGCTGGGTAGGAGGAGGAACTGAGCACAAAGGAATTACTGGAAGGTGGAAAAAATATCCACAGTTGTCAAAACTGGTTGCAATCATGTACTACTTATTGGAACCAGTGGAGCTTCCCTGCTTGTGTCTGGGTGCAGAGCCAGGTTGATGGCTTGTGTCTTCAATGTTTTGCTTGGAATTAGAACTGTTGCCCTGCAGTGCTGTATGAAATTTGGTTCATTTGCTGGCAAGTTGGAATATGATCCTGAATGAGAAACTTAGTAAGTGGTCATGCATACAGGGTCTGGTAGTCCAACCTAAATGGAGAGCTGGCTTGGCCCTCTTCAGGTGTGAAGGGACAAAGTGTCATCTGTGCCAGTGAGCATTATCTGGTTTCTGTGGGGCAGCATCAAACAGATGAATACTGGAGTGGCCATTTTATTTTTTACATTGCCCCATGGTATTGTCAGTTTGGGGCAGAATGGAAATTTAAAATGGCTGCTCCTGGACGTTTTTCAGTGACGAATGCAGAGTAGGTGTCACTTAATAGTGAGTTCACTGGGGCACTGTCAATAACACTAGAATGTCAGATTTTATAGAAAAGTGCATTGGTTGTAATAGTCATGTTAGTTTACCTACTAAGCCAAGGAGGAGCCTGTGCACATCGTTAAACCTAAATCTTTGCCTTCTGTGTTAGTCATATAGCCTTTCATTAACGAACTGGGTTGGATTTCCTCTCAAATCATTCCAATTTTTTAGAATGTAAGGCAATGTTGAAATGGGTAAAGTTTGAGTCTGTTTAGCCAGTGCATCTGTGATGAGTTGAGTGCTGCAAAATATGAAATGACTATATTTACTGCTACATTAAATATATGCAAGGTGATAGATACCAGATGTAGAGATTGTATCACACCACTGGTAAAAGAGCTTCACTGCTTACCAGGCTTCCTTTCTTTTCCTTTCGTTTCCTTTCTTTTCCTTTCCTTTCCTTTTTTTCCCTTTTGGCCCAATTCAAAATGCTGAATTGTTAAAAACCTTGTTCCACATAAGCTTGTCACTGTACTTCACAGGGCACTCGTATCTCCTGAAGAAGTTAATTTGGAGAGGACCTTTTTCGTTTTGGCATCCAAATTGTGGAACTCACTCTTTGGGCATACATGGTTCGGCACCTTTGCTTTTTTTTCTCTCTCTTCCATTCTGCACTGCTGTTAATACAAAATTACACACACACACTTAATAAGATTTTTGAAACAACATTTTTAATTTAGTCTTTTTAACTTGCTGCATTGTTCATTTGTTTTGCCAGATAGTTTGTTATGGTTTCTATTACTACATCTGAGATCTTATGTTTTTTTTATGTTTGTATGTGTGTGTATGCATGTTAACTTAATGTAAGCCATTTTGAAGCCAAATACGAGAAGAGGGGGAATATGCCTGCTTGCTTAAATAAATAAGTAAGTATGTATGTATGTAACAAAATAAAATTTAGAAGTTGAAGCAACCTGTAGTACACAATTTCTCTGTCCAAATCTGTACTACTTTTGAAATCAGTTGCTGTATCAATTGAATTTTATTTACTACTGTATTTAATGGTAGGCAATTGATGCTATGACTCTCAGAAGAAATTGTAATCGGATAACTGTCCTATTGCTGATTTCTTTCTCTCTCTGTGTGTTTCACGTGCTCTTAATTTGTTTTGATGAGCTAACACCTATTCTTGTCTTAACCCCTAACTTGGGGAAATTCCAAAATGTCTTCTCAGCATATATTGAAAATTAAATCTTCCAATAATCAACTGAACTGCTTCCCTTGTGTATCATTCTAAAGATATTTCTCAACTGTTATGTCTTCTTTTTAGATTATGTGAAACATAACATTAGGCGGTCTGACACAATACTAGTTTTAAGAAATCTTTTAAAGAGCTTTTGTTACTGTTTAAACAGGGGCTTATTCTAATCAGAATTATGGTGGGTTTTTCCCCCCTTTGTGCATTACTATTTCTAATGAACTATAATTATTTAGACTGTCTCCAAAAACTGTATTTAAAAAGAAAAATAAAGAATGTTCAGAAACCACATTATTATAATATATTGAATAAGTGTACATGCGTTAACGAAAGCAGTAGTGTACATATGTGTTATTATTAAAATACAAATTATAAAGGATATAATTCCCTTTTTCCCCAAGAATAAGGTTTTGTGTGTGAGACAGAGACTGAGTGAAGGAGAGAGAGTGAGTTTGGGAAATGACCAGCATTGAAAGGCTTCATGTGTGCTTTCTCAATTACTGAAGTGTCTAGCAAATAATTGCAAAGGTTTTAAGTGAAGGAGGAGAAACCCTGTCTCTGTTATGTGATTGATTTGAGGGCAAAGGTTGTGACCCTTCAGGTCGAAGATTTTGTGTTGTGTGCCAGAGTGAGGTTGTCTTATCAGCCAGTCCTATTCAATCCATGCTTTCCTGTTGAGGCTACAGGGCTGGTAAACATTGGTTACCGGAGATGTTAATGTTCTCTGTGGGGTTTGTTTGTTTTTGTCACTTGCATGGAGTCTTGATCAGAGCTTCAGCCCTGTTCCTCAAAGTCCTCTTTTGACGCAGGTCCCTTTCAATTACCTCAGGCTGATTCCGGTGTAGCACTGAAGGATCGGGCTGTTGCAGACTAGTATTCATTTCTGTGTGATTTATTGTGTCTATTTAAGCTGGAATCCAGCTGTTTGACTATATATATTATTGTTATTTCTCCTTGAGATGTCTACATATTAGATAGCATCTACATAGACAGAGCAGCTGTGGTGAAAGACACCCACATGTTTGTAGTGAAGCATTGAAAACCTTTCTGGTTGCTGATTTGCTTTTGCATGTTTTTTTTAAAGAGATTTGTCAGAATTATATGAGGCGTAAAGAAGGGAATAGTAAAGCATTTTGACCCCAATCTGGTTGCAGCGATCAGGAGTTAGTCATGTGTAACAACTGGTAGTCCTGGATGCAGATGTACCCAGAGAGGCACATTCATTCCATTAACTAAGGCTTGATTTGGTATTATGGTGCAGATGGGAATATGCCTCCAAGTGAACATCTGGTTCAGCAGTGCTTCCTTGCTGGATTGTGGGTGTCTGTATGACAAGAGGTTCTGTAGGAGGGTACAATACTGTGAGGATCACATTTGTGTTCTTGCAAGGCCTAAATAACTTAAAGGTACCAGATCCCACCTGTTTGTGGAAGCTAAGCAGGATCAGCTCTGGTTAGTGTTTGGATGGGAGACTGCCAGTGAGTACCAGACACTGTAGACTATATTTCAGAGGAAGGAATTGGCAAAACTGTCTCTGAGTATTCCTTGCCTAAGAAAACCCTATGAAATTCATGGACTCACCATAAGTCAACAGGCAACTTGAAGGCACGTGTGCACATGTGTGCACGCACACACACGCACACACATAAGGTTCCCATTTATTTCAATGGTGTTATGCTAGAAAGATGTGCCACTGGTTTGTGTTTTGAAACATCATCATTAATACATTTTTTTTAAAAGGCAATGTCAAAATAATTGTTCAACAGTGAGCTGACACTTTCTTGTGTTTAAAAATAAAAAAGCTAAAGTCTCCAATAAAGTCTACTTCAAGAATTGTTTGAATGGCTATGATTATAAGAAGGCTGTTACATTTTGTTAAACTCAGAGTACTAATTTAGTATGTTGTCAGCCCTGGAGTGTTCTTTTCCAAAGAATGTGCCCTAAATATAGCTGCTCATTCAGAAATTAAAATGCCCATTGATACGGAGGAACAGACTCTTATTCACATGTCAGCTATGATTTGTAGCATCCCAAGTCATATCATGAATCCCTTCCTTATTCTTAGTATCTCAGACTCATAATTTTTACCCAAAAAAAAAGTCTGTGCTCCATGAAAGTAAAAACAGGCGCTTCCGAATATTTTGAGAATTCTGGCAGTTTGCATCAAAAGGAAGCTCATCTCTTTGCAAATATACTACTCTTAACTACATCTAGAATTTTGTGTCATCCCTGATAGTAATTGAACGTATTACCACATTAATTAAATTTCCTTTTGTTACCTCAGTAGCTCAATCATTTGATGTCTTAGACCTGACATAAGACCTCTTGAGAGGGACAGGGTGGACAGTATTGGTATGCACATTCACAGGACTGGGAAGCCTTTACATAGGATTCTGCAGTGAGCATATACGCCTGTATCCCTACAAAAGGGTGGCTATACAGCAGTGGCAGGTGGAGCATAGTGTTATTTATCCTCCTGCCTAAGATGCCGGAGCAGCTTGGGTTGCCACCGTTAATGAGAGATCCTCAAACACACCT
Source organism: Cyclura pinguis (assembly GCA_030412105.1). Taxonomy (NCBI): domain Eukaryota; kingdom Metazoa; phylum Chordata; class Lepidosauria; order Squamata; family Iguanidae; genus Cyclura; species Cyclura pinguis. The sequence goes on along the minus strand of CM059601.1, from coordinate 276,929,278 downwards.
TTAATTAGGCTGTTCTACTCCCCCCTTCTTGCTGTTTTTTTAAAAACATTTTGAATTTTTTAAAACTCATTGATTGGTTTTAATATGCTAGCTTATTAAATTTAATGAATACTTAATATTTAATTGCTATAGTTCTGTAAGCTGCCTTAGGTCCTGCAGTAAGAGAAAAGCAAGATATAAATAAATACCATACATAAATAAAACCTTCAGTGTTGCACTTTAATTCTATATGATAAGTGCATAGGGACAATTGAAAATTAAATATTAGAACATTCCTCAGTTGATCTTGTTTGGTTTCTTATCTATGGAAACATTTAAGTCTGAAGAACTTCAAGGCAAGCCACAAAGCAGCAGCAGTACAGTGGTTGGAGAAAAATGGAGCTGCAAGAAGAATGTAAACCTACAAAGAAGCAAGGCAATAGAGTGATCAGTTTAATGTAAAACAAATGCTGCCTGAAGCAGCCATGTCTTTTCTGCTCACTAGAAAATTACACATGTGCTGAAGCTTAGGACAGCAGCATGGCTGGCACATGTTGCCCCTTCTTTTCTTCCTTTGTATCTGAAAAATGCAGTTGAGCCACATAAGAAGCTCAGTCTGTGTGCAGTGCTTGGTGATGTGCACCCCCACTTGCCTTTTTAACCTCAAACTGCCAAAGGGAGCTACAGTCTGGATTGTAGAAAATCATTAAGGTCAGCATAACTAATGGTGAGGAATGGTGGGAATTGCAATCCAACAACATCTGCACAGGCTTTGCACCCTCTGGTTAAAAGGGATAATGTCAAGCATTGCCTTTCTCTGTTTTCCCGTCCCTATACCTTTAGCTGCAGATTGTAGCTTCTTGTAGCTGCTCTCTCTTCAAAAACATTGGCAAGATTGAGTATATTTCATTGGTTGTGGAGGTGGGCCCCCCAGTTCCACTTCCTCCGATATTTTATCCATTCAGGTCATTAGGTAGAAAGTAGGGACCTGGAAATCTCTTTTCCCTCCTGACTTTTCTCTCCTGCTCTCCCTTGTTCTTGTTCAGATAACATGAACAAATCATTCTTGATTGATTGTTTCCTGTTTGTTGCTGCCAATTGTTTGCCCTGTCAAAAATGTTTACATTTCAACTTTTTGTATGTCACAAATGAACAGGATATATTATATGTCTTCTTGGCTTCATAGTAGCAGATAAAAATAGTGGCGAAACATTACATACTTACTTAAAGAGAAAGAGAGAGAGAGTGTAGAAAATAGATGTTCTATTTTAAATTACCTTGGTCCTTCTTTGACAGCAACTACTCCCTCTCACTCGTGGTCCTTCAGATTCTTACTTATTTTTCCTCCTAACCTGCTAGGTTTTAGCTTACCTTACATGCTAATGTCTGAACAAGTTTGTCCCAAACCCAAGAGCCTAGGTTTCTCATTGCTGTGCACTAGAAATATCACTCACAACAATTATCTAAAAGTGCTGGAAGAAATCTGCTTAAAGGAAAAGTCTTGGCCATCTAGTAGAAGCTTGGCTGATAAAGACCAAAGCTGTTTAAGGCATAATATGTTTTTTAATAAAATAAAATGAAACAAAATGCAACATGGTAGTAGCTTGGACTCTCTTGAATCTACCCCTATTAGGTGTCAAGCCATTAGGTTTTTCTTTATCGTTCAAAGAGACCTCAAGTACAGCCCGTGGAACATGTATTTCAGTAGTCAGACTTTGAATATTTTAAAACATAAATGTTGGTAATTTAGGGATGGAAAGAATATGTGAAAATATTCAAAAATGGGGGAGAAAAATGTTTCTGAAGTGTTGAGAAAGCCTGACAAAAAGAATCCTGGACTGAGAAGATTCACAGTTTGGGATTTATACAGCATAAAACTTGCACATGCTTGTTTTGTGCAGAAAAAAGCATTTTCTCAGTAGACAACAAAATTTTCTTAGAAGAAAATATTATTTCTGCACAGAGATATTTTTGGTGCAAAGTATGCTGCTACCTGTGCAGAAAATGCTGTTCTCAGTGCATAAAACCAGGTGTGAATATTTGCAGAGTAAATCTGCAACTGTAACATTTTCTGTGCAGAAAATAATATTTCTTTCCAGGCAATTCTGTGTCCTACACAGAAAATCTTTTTTTTGTCTGTACAGAACAGCCATGTGCGAATTTTGCACAGAAATTTTAATAGTTTTTCAAAGACTTTCTTGCTAAAATTACCCATTGTTTCCTTGAAAAAGAACATTAGTGAAGAACTGTGTCCCTATCATAATTAAAACAAAAATTTCCACAAATCTGGGAAATGGTAGAGTTGTATATGCAAAAAGCAGAAGACCTTTTGAGGACATACATGATTTAATCTTCAAGGGCAGAACAATCTGGGATTTTATCCACTACGGTGGTTAGATTTTGCTTTTATTTCAAAAATTTGCATCCTGTGGGAACATCGTGAGCTGATAAAGAATCTATACAATCTGGTTTCAATGCAAATGGTTTTCTTTGTCTTACAGTTTCTATAAGTATCTTTTAAACCAAGTCACTTGATATAAATGTGATTTTCTAAAAAGCCTCTGCCCTTGTTTGTTGCTGAAATGTATTTTACCCACCTTCTTTGATCTGAACCGATACTATTTTTCTTTCAAATACTGCATCCTTTTTTTTAAAAAAAATCTAATTAGATGTGGTAAACTTTAGAATAAAATAGACATGGGAACAAGATTTATTTTTGTTGTTCCCGTCCTTAACAATAAACCCTTTGGGCAATTAGAGGAAGAAATTAAATGTAAAAGATACCCTGTCTTGGTGAGGGAAAGATTGCTATCTTAAAACAAAAAAATACAAAAAATCACTTCTATTTTGTTAAATTGTCTTAGCTGATCTTTCCTGCTTGAATCATTGGTTGTGTCTCATGACTCCTTAACTATTTTAATAAAAGAATTAATTCTGGAATGTTGTATATAATAGTTATACCAAAAGGGGAGCACTTCTGGAATGATGCTGGTAATGACATGCATGTTGTTACCAAATTAGTTGCCAAATCAAGATTTTTGTGTATCCTGGTGAACCTTCTTAATAGTTTCTGTTTTTTGTACCCTTCTCAAAATTCCAGGTGGACAGGCAGGTCTGAAAGATTGTTTTTCAAAGAAATATTTGCAAAGCACAGGTACAAAATGGACTTTCAGACTCAATTGATAATTCTAACTAGAGCAGAGCCACTGAACCAATGGGATTTATTTAGTCAACACTTATAAAAGTCCCATTGATTCAGTGGGTCTACTCAAGTTAGGACTAACAGTTGGATGTATCTCTGAATGTTTAGTTGTTATCTGTCTTCAAGTCATTTCTGACTTATGGCATCCATAAGGTAAACTATCACGACTTTTTCAGAGTTTTTCAGTTTTTCTGATTTATTCGGAGTGGGTTTGCCAGTGCTATCCTCTGAGGCTGGGAGAGTGTAACTTGCCCGGGATCATCCAGTAGGTTTCCATGGCTGAGCAGAGATTTGAACCCTGTTCTCAAGAATCATAGTCCAGTACTCAAAGCAGTATACCACATTGGTTGTCTTACTTATTTAGGCAGTGGATTATTTCTCTGGTTTCTTTTCATCTTATATATCTTGGGCCTCTGTGATCTCATAGAAACATAGAATCTTAGAGTTGGAAGGGGCTTCAAAGGCCATCTAATCCAGCTCCTTGTTTTTATCAATTATTTAAATACTAATTAATATTACTATTTATTTTTATTCCTTATGAATGCCATCTCGTTGAAAAACAGATACGTTGTTCCCATCTTTCTATCCTGAAATCTGTTTCTCTTGTGACTTGATTAAGACAGACCTTTGCTCAATTAATTTGGAGAAGATGCATCTGTTGAATTTCCCCCCCTTTTTGTCTTTACTGGTTTGTCACAATTTCAATCCACATGCGTAGTTAACTAGTAATTAATCTTTAGGGTGACAACAGCTGCCAACTACACGTCAGGCTCAACTTTTATATCTGAGCTCTGTTGTCGTCTGATATTATTTTGTCCTGAAACCTGAAATAGCATGCATATATATATATAGGTAACTGTGCCCATGACTCTAGAATCCCCTTCTGAGGGCTATCTGTCTCACCTTCACTCTAATGCCTTTGCATAAGATGACATTTCTTTTCTTTTTAATAAAGGATTTGAAATGTAGGATTCCGCCTTACAGAATTTGCTTTTTAACAATATCTGATCTTTTAAAAAAACTTTTTTATAGTATTTCGGTGGTTTATTCACTTGTGAATGTAGTTTGGAAGAAATACAGTCTAAAATTATACGTTATAGAAAACATGGGAATAGTATCTAAATGCCATGGGAAGATTTCTCCATTTGTAATATCTAGGAGGATAGTAATGTGGCATTAATGCACTGTAAAGTTCTCCGCCCCTTAATGGAATGGAAATGCTGATATTTTATGTAAAAAAGCACATATTTATTTTTGGGTGCATATGAGTATATGGCCATAATGACAGTTTTCTGTAAGAACAATTAACCCACATACCCCTTATTTATTTTTACTGAGTTCTGTAACTTTTGATTCTTTTAAATGTCATTCCATGTGATGCTTGTTGTTTTAAACTACCAGTCATTAAACCTCATCAGCAGGGTTCTTGGGGAAAGATCATCAGTCAGTCTCTGAATGAGAGCCTCTGAAAGGTTTTCAGCAAGGAACACTAATCAAAAAAATTGGAAACGTAATTGGTGGCATTTAGCCCCAGAAAGTGGTGTGGAGACCTCTTTGCCTTCCCACACAATGGGGGAGGAGATTAGGTACATCCACATGTGCAGTCCAAGAACAATTAGTCTTGGTTTGTGGCTAGGCAAAAATTGGACAGTTGAGTACAAAGTTGCTGCACTTAACTTAGGGCAGTGGTAATTCTTGCTGTTTGAAATGAGGATGCTTATTAAGCTATAAACTGTTTGGAACAGAGGAGCAGGATTTCTCTTTTCCATTTTGAATGAGGTAGTATCAGGTAACCTTTTTTTATTAAATGCTCTTCTGATTGTTCCTGTTATCACCTCTCCCTTCCAAATTAGCTAGCTGCCCTGAAGATGTTGCCCTTTCCTGCACTCTGTTAGTAAAGACTTGTTTTCTTGCTTGACTAATCTAAATGTGTTCTTCCTCCTTCCACCATTTCTAACACTTTGCTCAACTGTGTTTACCATTTGAAATTATGAGAAATGTGGCCAGTACAATATTGCTTTTAGTGCAAGGGCTTGTATCATCATCAGATTCCTTAGCACCCTACAACTTACAGGTTCTCTAACATCCCACTATCTACTTTTCTAATATGGTTTGCAGCAGAAACTCAGCCAGGTGTAGTTGCATTACACTCACACCAAGTTTGCCCTGGGCATATACTTTTTCCTCTGCAATTTGCCTGCAGATCTGCTCACTATCCAGCCATTATCCAGCCAGACTGGATTTGCTCCTGAATCTCATTGTGATTTGGACACTCAATAAACTGGACTGATAGTTAGATATTTGGGATATTTATATCTAATTCATGAGCAGACAGAACATAGAGCCCTTTTGATGCTATAGTTTTAATTGCAAGAAAACTGCAAGAGGAAACTACAAGAGCTGTAATGCCTGCAAGTCCTTCCCTTTTACAGAAGATGCAGTTATTGGGGGTTTATTGTTATGTATCATCAGGCCAACTTTCATTTGTGGCAACCCTGTGAGTAAGACCTCCAAGATAACTTGTGATTAGTGGCCTTGCTCAGATCTTGCAAACTCAGCAGATTGGTTGTTTCTCCTTTCAAAAGTCAAGCAGAGGAGTGGTCAGAGGATGTTGGCGCATGACATTGTATGTGAAAGAATTGTATGTCCATGTGATTTTAAATAAAATGATGCCCATAGGTAAGCTTTGTAATTTTAAACTGAGCATAAAGCATTACCTTTATGACTCCAAATATCGCCAAACTAAGCCATATTTTCTCTCCTTCCTTCCCCAGGTATAGTTTTTTAGTTTACATGTATGTTTCTTGAAACATATGGGTTTTATTTCTAGGCAGCTGCACAAAAAAATACACAGTCATCATTATCAGATGCCAAAATAGTCTGATGACTTAAGGTGTGATGGTGATAGCTGCAAACAGCTGCTGGATCTCTAAGGGTGAAAAACCGTGATACAAGTGAACAACTATTCAAACGTTGATAGTAATACATTGTAAGATTCAGACGTGCATACATAACAAATGGAAACTGTGTTAAAATCAATTTGTTGTCATGGCTTTCCTTTTAAAAAAACATCCTGGCAATTGTGATAACTGACTGTTCTTCATTAGAAATTTCTAAGCTCTTTGTAGAAATACAATTCCCAGTGTTTTTTTTTCTTTGAGAGGTTTACATTTGTTGCCTTCAGTTTTCTTCCAATAGACAAGGATGTGTACTTCAAGAGATGCTATCAGAGCAAGAGCCTGTAATAGGTTTACTTCTTTCATAAGAAACCATTCCAGCTGTTCTGGTTCTATGTATACGGTTTTGTATCGCTATTAAATAAATGTAAGTCTTTTTAAGTAACATGAAGGCTTTCAGGTTATAGGACTGCCTTCCCATACCTTTTACTTACCTCATGAAGTATGCTGTTGAAATCTGAGCATTTTGTGTGGGAATGTCACCTGATGCATACCTTGTCACACAATTATAGTGGTGCTGAAATGAGATCAGAACCTTTACACTGTCTCACCCCAAATACCATCTATTTATATCACAAATGTACATGGCTGAAGCAAATACGACTTTGTATGGAAATGTATCTGAAGAAAAAAATACAAAACATGACAGTGCGGAGTCCCACAGTCAGTCACACTTTTTGCACAAAAATATATTCTTTCTTTAAAGTATGTGGTTAAAACCATTGCTGTTTTGTGTGAAAATGTTTCTTGATTCTTCAGGACTCATATGATTGGTTTTAGGGATCTTCTTCAATAAATGTTAACCCCCTTTATAAGTTTTGGGATTGAAGCAAGTGACAGTTAGTGTGGCACTCTGCCCTGGCACACAAATCAACTATCTAGCATGGGTTTGGTGTCCCTTCCCCCAATTCTTATATGCTCATTTCATTAATTATGAAATCTGTGGATGATACTGGACTTTATGACAGAGAGTCTGCATGACTACCCATGCTTCTAGTAGTCAAATCCTATGAAAGAACTCCCGTGACCCTTGTCCAGCTAAGGTTGCCTGGATAAGGGTCACAAAACACACTCACAGCTACAGCCCTGCATGAAAAGACTACAAATAACTAGGAAATAACTGTTTCATCTGGAGCTGACTCAGTTCAGTGAATGAACGCATTGTGCATACAGCTGCGTTTACAGATGTACTCCTGCCTTGCTTGTTGTCACCTTCATCACCAAGAGAGGTTTATATACTCTGTAAAATCATGCTTTAGCTAAGCATTTGTATACAGACTTTGGAAAATTAGTTTTTAATTTCCTGCCAAATGGCCTATAAAAAGGCCCCTAAAAGTAAATTGTGAAAGTAACTAGAAACCATTACTTGTTACACCAGTAAAATATTTTTTCTCTTATTATGATTTTTGAAATGTGGCTGTGTTTGCTCTGGTTAACTAACTTGCTACTCACAATGCTTCCCTTTTAAGCTCAGCTCATGTGTGTCAAGTGGGACATTTTGAATTCTCCTAGTGTAAAAGTGATAGTATTAGCCATGTGACCATATGTTGACCATCTATTAGTTCCAAAGTTCATTTATATTGTCTCCGTTACGAAGACGGTTATTTCTCTGTCCATTAAAAAGGAAGACAGTCTCATAACTGAAAAAATGACATGCACTTGTATATAAAAGTGTATTCAAGTATCCTAAAGGTGTAAAATGTCCAATGAGCTGTTTTAATGCTTTGACCAATATGTCTGTCAGCTGCCTATCTTAAGTAGCAAATTTACTTGTTTTTGATTTCCTTTTGTCACAGATGATTGCCCATTGAATTACTGCTGATTAGAGACATCTGCTGGCAGAATGGTAGAATTTTTTGGCAAGTTTCAGAGTAGGAAACCAAAGCAACACTTTCCATTGTTAGGCTCGAGGCATTTCATTTGCTTAAAATTTGCTTAAGCTACTTTTCTATCATCTGGAAGGAATTTTGCGTAGTTCAGTTTGTGTTACCCATGTTCCCGTAAAAGTGGCAAAGACAAACAGTAACCAAATAATGACATGTGTAGATGTGTTGGCTCTGATCCTCAACCAAGTGGCTTGGAACTCATTTTTTAGAAAAAAAGAAATGCAAAGCTCTCATATTGTATGTTATCTCCGTTGTGGGAGTGCTCTTTGAGCTGAGATGCTACCATATTAACAACACCCACAATGTCTGGTTTATATTTCAGATGCAAGGATGGCTTGAAAGGTTTTACATTCTCAGCACTAAAGTAAGTGACAAGGATCATCTCTTTATAATTTAACTGAATAGCCCAAGTTGAGTGAAATTGAGTCAAATGCTGTGTAACCTTCAAGGGAGAAAATTGAAAACATATCAAGGGGTATGGAAGAAAAAAATATTAAGGACTTCTCTAAAGACATGATTCACACAGTCTTTTGCTCATTTTATAAAATTTGCTACTACTGTGTATGGTACTTCATTCTGATTTGGAGTCTCATTTCCTTGACATCTAGAAGGAAAGATCCCACTGGTACTTAAAAATCCATGTTATGGTGTTCCTGGCAGACATTTTTTTTGCTCTTGACTGTCACATTACCAAATTACAGGCATGCCAGTACTTTGAGATTACCACAGCTCCTCGCAGGTACAGAAAGATTTTAAAAACCTAAAGCATTTGGATTTGTTGTTGTCCATAGAAGCTTACAATTCTTTCCAGTTGTTCTTCCTTTTATTTAGTAATGAGATCCTGTGAAATATTAAAACCTACAATGATGAAGAGCATTTCATATTTTTAAGAATGCCGCATAGTTTCAGAATGGCAAAAGTATGAAATTGCTTGGACAGTATGATAACGTTCCTAAATTTCTGACTGTATGAATTGCAATTTATAGGATAACCAAGGGCACTGTAGTACATTATTTTAAAAGATAGAAATGTGGTAGTAGTTAAATGTTTTGCTTTCCTCCAGGTTCATTGTAGGAAAAGAAGAAATACCCACACACTCATTTGCACCAGAGACAGCATTTCTAAGAAGAGAGAAAGAAAGACGAGAAAGAAAGCACCATGAAGAAATAATACAACGAATGAACATAATTGCAGTAACGAAGAAACTTGTAGACAAAGTGTGAGTGTAAATACTTTTTACTAGGACTATTTAGTTTTTTATTTATTTTCATTTGTTTATTTTATTAAGATGTTCATATATAGTCCAACTGGCTAATGCCCTTAGTACCTCAGTTTACCATTAAAAGGGATCAAAAAGAAGAGTAAGTAAATTACAGATCTGACGACTATAATTATGTCAACCAGAAAAAAAGAAAGAGAAGTGACAAAACGTAAGAGGCATTGCACACAAGAGGAGACACATTTGTTGATTTTTCTGGGGTGGGATTCAGGAGCTAATACTATAAAAACATTATTAGAGTTTAATTGTTTGCGTGCGTTTAATTTTTTAAAATTGTGGTCTTTTAAAATTTTGTGTACCGCTCTGAATGTTGAGAGAGTAGCCTATAAATGTTTTAAATAAATAAACCTTCTTTGCAGGCAAACCAGCATTTCTAGGAATGTGTAGTTAGCACCCCTGACCATAGCTATGCAAGTACTTCCTGCCCACTGCTGAAACCTGGCATGTAGATCCAGGGTCAAAAGCAGGGGTATGCACAAAGTGTGAACTTGGTTCTTCAAATGGACTGTAATTCCATCCAAGCCTGTATTCCCTGTTCCACCTTTTGATTGACCAGACAACATCTGTCTTCTCTGAATTAATCTTTTAATTTGTATGAATTCAGTCCATCGAGTTCATTATTGACATCAGGCATTGCTTTAGAACTTGAAGAACTTCTTTGAATTTAGAATAGGGAGATAGAAGTGTGCCATTGGGTACAAGAGAAGTAATCAAGCCTATTTACAAGCAGGTGGGTTCCTAGAACAGTGGAAGAAGTCAGTCTAGACACAGGGCAGTCCTGTACAGCAGCAGCAAGTTACTTATGCTATAAGTCAAATTGGAATCTAAACTCTGATGTGTCCAGTTTGGCCTCTTTTATCACTTGAGCTGACAGCCACAAAGCTGCCTTCTGAGTATCCACAGTAGTGATTCAGAAGTGGAGTGAAGAACATGCCAGCACTCCTCCCTCTGCCCCCAGAGTGACATAGGGAATAAGACAGCTGAAGTTTGCTGACTGAATCTTTGGTTCAAGATCCCCAGTCTAATACCTGATATAAGGACTGCAAGGAACAGCTGTCCAGCTATCCATGCTCTTCCTAGAGGGAATGAGAGAGGTCAAGACCTCCATTTCCATGAGTCTCAGTATGAATAGCCTGTTCTTGTATATGGCTGGTTTAGTTCGGGATGAGGAAGTTAACACCCCATTTGAATTAAAGGAATGCACTGTACATGGACTGCCTTTGGAAAATCTTTGAAATCTTTAGTGGATCCAAAATGCTGTGTCCAGACTGTTAGCCAGAGCCACATAGAGAGAACACAATGACAGCTTCATTGACTAACAGTCCGTTTCCAGGCACAATTCAAAGTGCTGGTTATGACCTATAGAGCCCCATGAATCACATCTGCCCATGTGGGGTGGCCCTTCCCTTCAGGTATTCACTGATGTGTTTGGTAAGGACACAAGAGACAGTCTTCTTGGTGTCTGTACCCAGGCTGTGGAAAGGAACTTCCTTTGGCATCCTTTACTGTTGTTCTTCCACTAGCAGGCAAGACTGTTTTATTCTGGCAGGCAGACTTTTGGCAGGTAACTAGTGGCTGAAGGAAGTGCTTTTAATAAGGGGCGGTATACTTCTAGTTTTTCCCTGATGTGCTTTTAAGTAGTTTCCAAATTGTTCTAATTTAGTAGATTTTTTAAAAAGTATGATAAGCTGTTTAATCATGTTTTAACATAATTGTGTTTAGCCCCACCTTTGGTGAGCTGCGTAGGGTCCTAGCATTAGAAACAAGGCAGGGTATAAAACAAACAAGGTTGCACTCTTAACTCAACTGAAGCACAGTCAAAGCTGTCAGTGCCCAGTCAGTAGCCTCAGTAATTAAACCACTCCCTACAGGGCTTTCTTGAAAAGGCTTGAATAATCAACAAATAAGAGGAACAAACTTCCTTTGGTATTTTTAACGTCCCACTTGCATATGCCTGAAAAACCATTGAGTTCTTAATCCTAATCCTCTATCAAGTTTCTCTCCCATATGTTTCCTTTCAGATATAACTAAGTCTAAATGTCTGTAACTTGATCACATCCTCATTACAGTTTTTGCTACACAAACTGACCTCATGGATGATTTATGACTGATATGCTTTTGCAGCGCATAATTCAAAGCTTCCAAAAATATTTGGCACAATGCAAAGATTGAGTAATGTTATTTTGTGCTCAGACCACAAATATTTGACTACAAGAAAAATCTAATTTCAAGGGCCAGTATCAAATTGATTTACTCTTAATTCCACTTGATATGTCTAACAACTGGACAGCCCTCCTGAAAGTATTTATCTTTTTCAAATTCTCTGTCCACCATGAGGCCTCTTGAAGTCCTCATGACAGTAGGATTTCAACAGTTGTAATGTTCATGGAAAGCAAGTCTTATGAGTTGTGAAGAGCCCAGATTTTGGTGGGCTGCACAGGCTTTCCACTAAACCTAGCAGGAAGAACATATGACTTACCAACCACATTTCTGCCTACTTTCTGTAGCTCTTAAACCAGCAATCCATGCAGCAATTCTGGCTACAAGTCTGGTTGCATTGTAGAGCACATGTTGGCCAATAGCTGACATTTTCTTCAAAATAAATTGTAGAAATAGAATCACAGAGTTGGAAGGGGCTGCTAAAGCCTGCTAGTTCAACCCCCTGCCTTGTACCAGTACACAGCTAAAGCACTCCTGAAATATAGCCATCCAGTCTCTATTGAAAGACCTCCTAAAAGAAGAGTCTACTACCCTATAAGGCAGAAATGAAGATAGGATTAATTTTTCCTGTAAAGTGCAGCTTATGCCTTTCCTACTGCTGCTACTTTATGGTCTGTGACCAGAGATATTAGTTGTGATGTTAGAAGGAGGGTGTTGCAAAAAGATAAGGTACCTGTGTTTTCAAGGACCACTTTGCATATTTCCACATTTGCACAAAATCGCTGAATTTTAGAGTATGAGGACCTGCAGCAGGAAGTGCCCCTATCTTTGGTGGTTGTTGTAACCACCTGCTTCATCTACCCTCCTGCCCCCAGTGTTCCTTGTTCCCTTTTGCATCCATTGAGAACCTCCCAAAGGAGAGCACAGTCATAGGTAGGGAGGTACCTTAGTCAGACCACTCAAAGAACAGGAGCAGCATCAGCTCAGGCTGGCAGCAGGTTTATACCATTCTAGGCAGGATTATTTCCTTGCCCTTCCCGGAGATCCATGGACTTCCTTGGTGGTCTCCCATCCACATACTAACCAAGTGTGACCTTGCTTAACTCAGAAATCAGACAAGATTGGATGTGTTCAGTGTGGTATTTTGATAAGAGTGCTCAGGGTGGTATGGTAGTCGGCAGTGATTCCCCCCTCCCCTAAACAAAACACAGGAGAAAAATACATAGTTCTAATCTGGGTCAGTGCCCCATGACTAGTATTTAAAAAAACAAACTAACATTGGAAAGTGAATGCTCATTTAATGCAATGTATATTTTAACTCTCCAGGATATTGAGTTCATAGCAGAGGTAACAATTGAAGGAATTTTCTGGTTTTCAGGTCAGTCTGTTAGTTATATTATGCTAACTCTTCCTAAAATAAAGCTCTTGTCTTTATCGCATGAGTATGGAAGTGGGTTTTTTTTACATTTTTAAACATTCTGAGAGTATAACGAAGTGTGGTATCGATAAGGATGATGATGAAGTAGCAAGAGAAAACCATATGCCCAGCACAACATTTGCTCTACTGGTGTGATCAAAGTAATTAACCATTGTTAAAACTGATGCAGTTTTGTTTTCTTTTTCAGATGCAAACATGGGCCAAGGCACAGATGTTGTAAACATTATGAAGATAATTGCATCTCATATTGCATTAAAGTGAGTAGTAAAATAAATAATTAGTCAGTCATGTGCTGGTACAGAACAATTATCTTATAATGTAGATAGAAAAGTGTTTTACAAGCTACAAGGAGGTAACAAGAGTGATTTTCCTCTTGGGGCCTGTGTGTGGTACATATTTATAAGTGTATTACACCCTGGAAAAAGGTGTTACACAACTGTTCGTACCATCTAGTATACAATTTGTGTATATATGTATGCATGTGCACATAACAAGGTACCTACTATGATAGGTGCCAGTTCCTCTGTGTGTAAAACGACATCCATCTTTGGTGTTTGTGCTATAGGATTCTCTAGATTCAAAGGAAATCCAGATGACTATATTAAATACACAAGGAAGGTCACAATTTGTGTATTTCTGTTCAGTTTCCATTTTATTTAGATACAAATGTGATTTGTTGCATTTTTCTGCTTGCTCTTCAAAACGGTAGCTTCTGCCATAAGGTTAGAATGGACATGTGAACTTCAGTTATGCTGGCAGACACTTTGGGATTGTTACAGTATTTAGCTCTAGCTGGCAGTCTCCTTAGTTTCAGATCCCTAGTGTCTTCAATAGGTATTTCTTTAAATGCCTCTTTGATACAAGGGCTTTAAGTTATTGTCTTTATAACAACAACAGTGCCATAAGGGGACACATTAATAAAAGAGGGTTCCATCAGTGGTGAAATGCTGTAATGACTAAGCCAGTCCTATAATTCCACAAAATACCCAGAGTTAGGGACCAAAAGCATCACTTTTGTTCCCTATGGAGGCACTTGGAGGCGTCTGGAGTAATTTTGGACTTTTAGGATGGTCCAGGAAGGCAGTTCTTATGTTTGTGTGGGAGAGCATCAAAACGATGTGCAAGGAGCAGCAAATGTAATTTACTAGAGGATCACAAAGTTTTAGAGTGGGAGGGCTTCTGTGCTAGGTTGTGCATACCTAGGCATATTAATAACTGGATTGTTTAAAAAGAGAGAAAGAGAGGGAGAGAGAGAGGAGAAGTATGGAGGTCCAGAAATTAGGCAGTGTGTTTAAGCCATGAAGTCTGCAGTATGGAGAATAGAAAGGATTTTTTGTTTATTTGCTACCTCAGAAACTTGTTGTTTTTCACCCAGGACAAATGGTACACATCTGAGCTCCTACCACTCTTATCCTTTCAAAAATGGAAACCCCCATTTTAGCTACTGTCCTATCTAGTCTCATGTGGTCTCTGGACAACTATCAAGCAGTCTATATTTTCCATCTGGGGGCTTAATGACCTCACAGCTTAAGCTTTTAACCAGATTTTTGGACTTGTGTGTTTCTCCTAGACCTTCTTTTCTTTTCGCCATCTAACCCTGATGAAGCTTTCTGGAGAATTCAGAGGCTTGCACAATATTGTGTAATTATGGTTGTTCCTAATATTGGATTTCAGATTTTGTTTTATTCTTGTGACCCAACACTTCAGCACCCATTTCTGTATGCCATTAACGAGGATATTCCAAAGATGTCTGCTTCATCAAGCTGTCTTACTTCAAACTTACTGGTTTGAAGAAGTGTTCAGTTAACCGTTGTGGCCAGCTTTTAAAGAAAGTAAAAAGTGAGGCTCTGAGAGTCCTGTCTAATTGAATTACACTCAGAACTGTGTAACAGATCCTGCTTGCAGCCGTTCCCCCAACTCAAGTACCGAGAATGTGCTGTGCTCGGCAGCTTGAGCAGCAACAGCACCCATACAGCTGTGTCTCTTTGGCACATCGGGGTGGATTTTTTGGACTCAGACTGCAAATGTATTTTAAGGGTAATGGGAGAAAGTCCGCAGTTGTTGCATGAAGGAGGCACAGTCCACGTCCACTGATATAAATTATCCTCCTCCAGAATACGATGAATGTGTGTTTTCTTTCCTTTGGAAGAATTAACTCTGTGGGGAGATTGTTTTGGCTGGAATGAGACTGGCACAGGTGGGAGCACCTGCTTACATTTCCTTTGGTGGGAGTCCAGCATATTTTGGTTTTATGTTTTAAAAGTGAAATGTACTAGGCAGGGCAGCTTTTTGAGAAAATGTCTGCTGTTTTATTTGCCATGATATATTTTTGTTCCCATCCAGATTTCCGCAGTTAATTGTTTTGGCTTTTCCACAGCAAGTGGGAAAAAACAGCATGTGAAAGACAAGGTGCAGTTTGGTTGTTGAGTATTTTGACACAGTATCCTTTCTGTGCTGAGCTGGCTGACCGTACTTCCCCAAGTGCCAAGTATCAGCCTTTTGCAGAAAAACTGCATCAGTTGGGTAGCAGCATGACCCACTCTGATATAGCCATTTTAAGGACACGTGCAGGTCGTGTTGGGTATATAAACAGAGGTTTTGGAGTCTTACTGAATATATAGAAAAAGTGAAAGGATAATCAGCATGAAATATTAGGATAGTGTTGCCTAAATACCATAAAGGCACCAGATTCTGTGTGATCTTGGAAGCTAAGCAGGGTCAGTTCTGGTTAGTACTTAGGTGGGAGACCACCAGCAAATAACAGGTGCTGTAGGCTATATTTCAGTGGAAGGAACTGGCAAAACCACATATCTTTCCTAAGAAAATCTCATGAAAGTCATGTGGTCACCGTAAGTCGAGAGATGACTTGAAGACACACACATATATCCAGTTGTATCTTTCAGTGAACGGCGAACATCATGGGTGGAAAAGATTCATTCCCCTCCTTTGCAATCCCTATGCTTTCCCCCCATATCTAGTGCTTATCTGTTTTAGGATTTAGGGGACTTTTAAAGAATCCTGTGTGCAGCATATAATAACATGCACACTGACCCAGGAGTTGCATGATGTGCTTCTGTCTTTGACACTACAGGAGAATGAGAAATATGAGATACTGGACCTCCACCAGTTAAAAGACAATGTGAAACTATTCTCTTTTCTCTCCCTAAATGAGAAATTGCCTTATAACACGCGAGACAGTTGGTTCATGTTGTCCAGCATTGCCAATTCTGAATGTCAGGGACTCTCCAGACTTTCAAGCAGAAATCCTTCTTGGCTCTACCTGGGGTTTCCAGATATTCCTTGGTGGTTTTCCATTCAAATATTAACCAGTCCCAGCCCTGCTTAGCTTCTGAAGTCAGAAAATACTGTGTGTGCTCAGGATGGTATCCTAGTCACAGATTATCTTTGGCAGAGAAGATATATGGAAGAAGCAGCCAAAAAAAACAACAACAACACAGAAAGGTTACAACTGAAGCACAATATAATTTTTGCCTCTGCACAGAATTCTGTGAATTGAATAGAGTTGTACCACGTTAATTTGTTACTTCCTATAAGAGAGAACAGGTAATTTATCCATTTTCTCCCTGCTGCCAAAATCTTTGAAAACTGTGCGGTCTCATAGGGGGAAAGAGGGTCTCTAGCAACATGGTGGGTGAGGAGATCCTCTTGGCCACTCATGTGACATTGAGAGAATCATGAGGGGAAGCAAGGTAAGCACGTATAGCCTACCAGGATCCTCTGTTTACTTCCCTGCCTGCTTACCCCATGACAATGGGATGGTGTGGGGAGAACCCAGGTGAAGATCTAGAGGCTATAGCCTTCCAGGATCCTTTCCTGGCCCACCCTACCTCACACAACATGAAACAAGGAAGCTAGGTGAGGAGCAGGAGCTGGTTTATGACAATGCAGATGTCATTGAATGCACATAATAACAAGTCATACTGGAAGTTGTCTTCTTGGTGACCACATTGCAAAACGTGATGCTGAGGTAGGTGCATGGCTACAGTGGGGGGTACAGACTTGTAAACCAGCCCAGTGTTAAAGAACATTTGTGTTACACATAAGAGGCATACCGTGTCTGTGAATTTTCAGAAGTCTAATCAGTTTTTCAATTTTCAGTTATCACAAACTCATAGGATCAGACTAGGAAAAGTTTTACTGATGGAGAAGGGGCAATCGACAATAGCAGCACCATGAGACTTTTAATTGGGCAGTTCCTTTACGACTGTGAGGTTTTCTTGCTGCTTTTCTTGTTTATGGCATCTAATGGAAGCAGTCTGGCATTTTTTGTAGACAGATTTGACAGTGCTATAGCCAGGAAGAGAGTTTTAGGAGGTTAAAAATACATACCAGTTTTAAAAGAAGAAAGGTGGTGTAACATGGCAAACATATAACTTCAATTTTTAAAGCTGTTTTCCTTCAGTAGTGTAGTATACACTTTATTCTGTTTTTCCAACTCAGATTAAAAAGGCATTGATTATATTATCATCTCTGTTTTCTGATTCAGACCTGAAAATTCTAAGTTTTCAGAGAGAACAAAGAGAACAGATGTTGTTATATTGTAAGATTTACATTTAATATGTGCATTGGCTCAAGAATTTCCTTCAGTCACTTCACTTTCCATGCTGTATTCTGTTTAAGCCTTGCATAAGACACAAGGTCTTCCCCTTGAACAGTCTTCATTGGTTTGAATTTCACTGCCCATGCATATTTCACATTGTGGCTGCTGTCATAGCTATCAGTGCACATTAGGCTGTTTAATTGTACCCCAAGTTCTCATACACTGAGCTTGTAAAATGATATTTGGGCAGTAATCAATACTATAAATAAATCATCAAGATTTTTTAAATTATATGTTCAAAATAGAAAGGAACCTTCCTCATGTGTTAGACCATAAGAAGGGCCCGGTGAATCTGACCAAAGGCCTAACTAGTCAATATTCTCTTTTCCGTAGTGCCCAGCCAGATTGACTATAGAAGCCCACAAACAGGATGTAAAAGCAACGGCCTTTGCCTGTTCTTGTTCTCAAGTAACTTGTATTTGGAGGCATGCTGCAGCAGTAGCCAGGGATAATCTTCTCCACTGTAAATTTGCCTGTTCGCCTTTACTGCCAATCTAGCAGTAACAGGACTGGTTGACTCTAGCTTCTTAAGGCTTTTGTGCCAAATGTTTAGTAAGTGATGTGATCAGGCATTCATCCTTTTGTGCATAGGTGACCTGTCAAAAGCTTGAATGATGGTTTGCTGGTGCAAGATTAAAGTTTCCACATTAACTAGAAACTGAATAATTCTTTTCTGTCTGTGAAGCAGCAAAAGACTTGAAATAATTTTCCTCTGGAATCTATCAACACTTTCAGATTCTGGTGCAGTCTTACATCTTGCCAGTTTAATTTTATTCAGGGAATAGGGAGCAGGCTGCAGGACATCTCTCTGAAGAATATCGCACCTTCAAATTGCCTTTAATGTCTATAAGGACACTGATGCTAAGCTGAATTTGGATCTTGACACTGGGGAGTTGCTTGAGAAGTCTCTGTAACAGGGTTGTGTATCTTCTGGTATCATAGGGCCACATTAGCATTTTGGGGACTTTTGGAGCCCCTGTACCCCCAAATATCTTTGAGGTTCTACACAGGGCCAGTCATACTGACCAGAAGTCTCCAGGGACGCATTTGGCAATTTAGGATCATTTCCAGTCCCGTGAGCTGTGTCAGAATGGGAATTTTTTTTCAGAAATGAAAATGACCCTGTAGTCTGCTCCAGTGGTATGTTTAGCTTCAGCTTTGTTGCTTCAGTTTCTTGGTAGTATTTTTTTTTAAGAGTCATACTACAGTCAGCCCTCCACATTCAGTAGGGTTAGGGAACCCCTGCAAAAGTGGAAAAATCACAAATATCAAAATGGTTGTATGTGTTTGTGGGAAGGGGGCTGAGACATGGTGGGGAGAATGAACACCTAGAGTCCAAAGCAAGCCAGGGAAAGGTGAGGGAGAGGAATGGGCTGGCATGGTGGACATCTGCTTCCTCTCTTGCCTCTTTCCTTCCTTGAGGTGGGGGGACATTGGAAGAGGGTTTGTGGTGCTGAGAAATCGGTGTGTGAGCTTCCTTAGTTGGCCAGGCAGCTGCTGGTGGAGGAGGAGGAGGAGGCCTGAGGCAGGTTTTGAAAGTGCTGCATGGTCTGATTGGAGCTGCCAAGAGGGAAGGTTCCCCTGGAAAAAAAGGGCTTGAGGTGGGAAGGGCAGGGGTTGAAGAAACAAATAAATCCATGAAAGTGAAGCCTGCAAATGCGGAGGACTGTCTGTAATAAAGAATGAGCATGGATGGTGTTGCTTGGCCTGGATTTATACATGGATATGTATTATATTAATTAATGTTTATTAATTATATTTCTGTCTAATACTTGACACTTCTAAAGAAAATGACTTAGAATTGTTGAGCTTTTACTCTATACAAAGTCAGCAGGAGCTGTCTTTTAAGAAAGAGCCTACATGGTTTTGAAATTTTTGTTATGAAAAGTCCTCCCCACCCTGAGTCCAGAATGGATAGCTGCCAACAGCTTTTCTTATTTGTCATACTTTCCTTTCCAACCAAACAGCTTGTCTTCCCATCATCATACCTGCTTGTGCATTGATTTTGTCTGGTTTTTCTGCTTTCTATAGTAGACAAAGTGGCATGAATCATAGTAACTCTTTAGTCTTCTCTTGAGAGGGAATTCAAAATCTCACCATTGCAACCAACAGAATAAATAACGTTATTATTGTTATTGCTAATGATAGACTGGATTGTGGTCAGCTGTAGTGGGTGAAAATATATTATTTTGTTTATTTCTGTCAATTTCAGTCAGCAAATCAACTCTTCAAGGACTGAAAAATACTTAACTCTTGTCAGACTTGGAACTATAGAAGGCAACCAGTTCCTACTTGTCAGCCGTTCCATACACTTAGGTTAAAGAAAAGGGTTATAAATAAAAGAAATAAAATAAACATTAGCCAGACAATGGGTAAATTCAGAGAAGGCTGGGGCCACCTAAAATTTCCAGATCCTAAGCCTTTAATTGCATGCTAGTTGTCTCTTTGATTACATGGGAATTAGGTGTGCTCCCTATTCTGGTTGATCTCAAGGTCTTCCAGTAAATTTGGAAGGGAGGAATAGGTAAAATTACAAAAGTATTAATTTATTGAGACTGTGGTTTTTACAATCTGTATTTGGGATTTAGGAGGAAATTTCCCCAAGGTCAATAACTCTGGAGTTGTTTTGCCTTCTCCTTAATACGTGGTTTGGCTCATTGCTGTCTGCTTTCTGATAAGATGTATCATGTTTGTACCCTCTCTCTGCTCCATTTGGCAGAGAGTGATTTAAAAGTCTTGTTCTAGCTATAGATTTGGCAGTCTTCTTTGGAATCCTGCAAAATTTTTTATAAGAACTGTTTGACAATGATGAACTGTCAGTCTTTAGAAGCCTTTAAATGGAGATTTGGATGGATATTCAGGAGTGCTTCAGTTGTGTATTCCTGCATGGCAGGAGGTTAGATTAGATGGCCTTTGTGGCTCCTTCTAAGTTTTAAGATTCTGTGATTCCCAACATGTATCATTGGTTGGATTTGGAAGAAGCTTTCTTGATGATAGTCCATCATACATGGGATAAAAAGGCAGAGAACTGGAAGTTCTACTGAGCAAACAGTCTGAGGGAGCCAAGGGAGCATATTTGTGAGTGGGGGTGGTGCGAGCATAGGTAAAGTGGTCACTGTCCACTTAGATAAAGCAGAAGTATTTGGTTTGGAAATAGGTTGGTCTGAGCAATGCCACCTAGATCGCCATCTTGACCCTTTTAAGGCACTGTGACTTTTGTATGTTGCCATCTTAATCAAAGTTGGATATAGAACTTACCTTGACTTCCCTCTGACATTTTATTGTTTTCAAGTAAATATGAATGCCCAGACTCTGAATAGTGTCCATGTTAACATATTATGACACTTGCATTTGCACGTGCCATAATGAACATGGGACTTACACATATCAAAATGGACATGTCAAGTGGATATTGGAAAGACAGAATGAAATGCTTCTTTATGTTTGATGCACTCAGTAGATTCTCTGCCATGTGATTGTCTAGTGAACAGTAGATTAGATTGACTTCTTAGGGAGATGAAATGAATTCACGGTGTATGTCTATATGTGTCTTTTAAAACTCATTGTCCATAACAAGTAAATAGAACCTCTGTGATCATAGTGGGTATATGTCTAAGTTCTAGATGCTGAAGACCTGTGCTGGCCCTGCCATTTTCCGTGTGGGGCAATAGTAGATTTGGGGCATCATTAAAATAGAGCAAACCGTTAGTTATTTAATTAGTTGTTGTTGTATTTTTATAACTAATGATGAGAAGAGGCGTTTGAAAGATTGCCTGATTCATGTGTCCAAAAACCTTAGTTGTATTTTGGGAACAGAGCACCATTGGCTACTCTGTTTCAGGCAGCAAATTGGTTTGGGCCAGTAATCCAGTTGATGACAAAAAGCAAGGGAAGGCTCCTGCTTTCCCACGTTCCCTGCATAGTCCCTGGGAATATGTGGATTGCCAGAGTTGGAGGAACTGTTCTCTCTGTCTCTCTCTCCCCGCACCCCACATATATGTATGGGAATGATTCCTTGGTCTTATTCACAGGCCTCTATGGTCTTTATTTATTTTTTACAGTGTACAATTTATACTAATTTACCTGAACCTTTAATCTGGAGTGGGCTGCAAATGGAAACAAATCACTAACTGTTAATATTGGCTGGGAAGCTTTTAACAGTTCAGCACACAGCCTTTTGTGTTAGTGCTTGCTACGCCAGACACGTTGCAAAGTGGTTGTTGAAAGAACCCAGGGATTGAAGAGGCAGGGGAGATGGAATATAGCTCCCTAGTCTCATAATTTCAGGAAGATCTTTGTTTGCTAGAATTCCCTTAGCAATTTTTCCAGATGTTTGAGCGTGAGGCATAAGGTTTTTCCTACCACATTGTTTTCTTTTCTTTACTGCAGCTGAGTGGGGAAGGGCTTGATCCATTGAAATGGTTAAAGGATAAAATGCAGATTCCCAATATTTGAATCTTAATTTAAGTAAAATGAATGTTCTTAAACTTCTCACATTGAGCCAGCCTGCTCCTGAAAGATCCAAGTATAGCTGAAGCAAAGACAGTTTGACCAGTAAAGATAATTTGATTGGACAAATCAGTCATAAAAACAAAAAGAGGAATACAAGGTGTACTTTAAAAATTCCAAAGGAGTAGAATGGAGCAGAGTAGTTCTTTGCTTCTCCCCCTCTTATATCTTTATCTATATCTATTGTTGTTACTGTTGTTGTATGTCTTCTAGTCATTTCCAACTTACGATGATCTAAGACAAACCTATCACAGAGTTTTCTGGGGCTGAGAGTGTGTGATGCACCCAAAGTCACCCAGTGGATTCCCATGGGCAAGCAGGGAATCAAACCCTGGTTTTCAGGATCATAAGCCAACACTGAAGCCATGCTGGCTCTCGTTTATATCTGTATCTATATATCTATATATCTATATCTATATGTATATCTATTATCTGTATTGTATCTAAAGTATCATCAGCCAACATAAGAAGCTGTTGTGAGGCATGAACATTCATCCATATTATTCCGTTGGGAATGTGCAAGAAAGGAATTGCTTTATGTTTGGTCTATATTTGGTCTCGGGGAGGCACAGGATTAGCTGAATCTTAGTCCCATTGAATTTGTGGGACTTACACAAATGTTGACTAAACAAGCTCCTGTGGTCTACAGTAGGTTATACTAACTATTGGATTTGAACCATAAATTCTGGGTTTGCCTGTGAAGTAGGACGAAGTTTGCTATTCCAGGATTTGAATAGCTACATCATGGATAGAAAATGTGTGGCCTTCCATATGTTAGTTGGACTACAGCTCCCACGAACCTTCACTATTGGCAGTGTTTGTCAGGGTGTGACACACAGGCCAGCAGTGTGTACAGGCCCAAAGGTTACCCACTCTGGTCAAGAAAGTACAAGTATAGTTTGGTATTTATTACTGAGCAGACCCTGTTTCAAATTCTTACTTTGCCACAAAGGTCAGTGGATGACCTTGTCAGTCACTGCCCCCAACTTAATTCTCATCAGAAGGCTGATGTGAGATGAATCATGGAGGAAAGATTTCTACAAAACTTTGAACTCCTTGAATGAAAACTTGGTAAAAATGCAATAAACATGGGGAGATCTTTCATACATTTTGAAAAATTTGGAAATAAAAGAATAACCCATTATATCTTTTCTTTGGGAGAAATTAAATGGAAAACATGATTGCACATTCCAAGATGTTCCAGCAAATGTTTGCAAAGCAAACCTTTCCAAGGTTTTGTTTTATGGTGTGGTTTATTTATGGAGTTCCTGACACTGCTGTTTTTCTTTTATTTGCTCTGCTTTCCTCTCTCTAAATGTCACGTTCTTAATATCTTCTCTAGGGCTTCATTAGGATGTTTAGTGTTGGTTACTTGATCCAGTGTTGCCTTCGAATCCCATCAGCATTCCGGCATCTGTTTACAAAACCTTCCCGGCTGCTCTCCCTCTTCTACAACAAAGAAAATTTCCAGCTTGGGGCGTTTCTGGGGTCATTTGTCAGTATATACAAAGTAAGTGCTGAACGTTTTCAAAAAAATGGAATTTAATTATTCTACTATAACCCTTTTGCAGAAGCAAAACTAGTAATCTACTTAATGAACGTCTTTATTGTTCTAAGGTCTGAGTAACAGTACCTCCCTCTTGCACTCATGTTGACCATTGAGGGTTTTTTTCCTCTCTCAAAAACCAGGGGAGAAAGTGGGCATTAAATCAGTGTGTTCAGCTGCCTTTTTTTTTTAACATATGAGGCTCAGAAGGAAACATTTTCTCTTTTTATTGAGGATAGGTCACAAAATATATACCCCTTCCAATAGGGCACCAGGGGAAAGGTGTTCCAGAGGATTTTTCTTTGTTTGGGCCTTTAGGAATGCTCTAACCTTAATAGGGCTCCATTGCTTTGTAACATATGGAGGAAAGTTAAAAGGAGACGTGAACAGGCTTGGCTTGAAAAAGCCAGTGTGTGACAGACAGTGAAGGAGATGCTATATAGTTTATCTCAGTAGACTGGGCGTGGGAAGGCATGAAAAGTCATTCAGTTTATTTCTCTGACATAACAGAGAAAAATCTTTATTGTTACAGTACTTAGTGTAGCAGAGGCCCCATTCATGTAGTTTACCTTTCTCACACCACTCCAGGAAGTCATCTCCCACTCTGGTAGTTATGGCAGATTGCTTGTGTACTCTGTTGGATGCCTCACTGGAGTTATATGGCAGCAACTTCACAATTCCTGCTAATGTACAAATGGGGCCATAGCCAAGTTAAGTCCTAGGTTGCTTTGTATGCTCACTTATCTAGATCCAATGTGCTTTGAAAGGATTGCCTCTTTAGCCACTCCAGTATATCCGCTAGGATTCTAAAACTGTTGGCCTTTCATTAAGTGGAATGCCACAGTAGACTCAGATGGTAGAATTTTGAATTGTGTAGTGTCTCACTTGTAGAGTAGGAAAAAACAAGGATAGGAGGTTCTTATTTTCAGTATTCTCTCATGTTAAAACTTCCCTTCATGTGTCAAATTAGCACATTTGAGAAAGTATTGCTTTGGGGAGGGCTTTCTTGTGGTCCTACCACCTTCACGGGTAAGAACACGGGGGAAAGCTTTCTTAATGGTTGTTCTGAAGCTGAGGAACTCTCTTCCATGAACGGTCCAGTTAGCCCCCTCGCTGCTCTTTTTATGGCAACAGACTAAGATCTTTTGTTTTAGGCAGCCTTTGACTGATTTTAATCATATGACAGAATAGAATCAAAATAGTGTACTCTGTTTTTATTTGGGATGTTTTAATTGTGTTGTAAATATATTTTGAAATGTACATTAAAATATTTTTAACTACATGCTTTCAACAGCACTGATGTCTTTTTTTTAACTCTCGTAATAGTACATTTTCAGCTAAACTTCTCTTTAAATTCCTAAGCTGCCTTGGGTCTGTTGGTGGGAGAAAGGCAG
Organism: Cyclura pinguis; assembly: GCA_030412105.1. Lineage (NCBI taxonomy): Eukaryota > Metazoa > Chordata > Lepidosauria > Squamata > Iguanidae > Cyclura > Cyclura pinguis. The sequence continues at coordinate 276,904,307 of CM059601.1, read as the reverse complement.
GGTATAAATTGAACAGATAAATGGATAAATCAAACAAGCAACCTTCTTGAATTTGTGGTTTATCATGAGCATTAACAAAGATGGGCACAGATATTTGCTGTCTGAATAGTACCATCTAGAATTCTTAACATTTTGTATAACGTGGAATGTCTGAAAACAAATTAGCCATAGTGGCTGTTTTGAAGTTGATAAGAAGTATCAAGCTCAAGAGAAGAAGCTGATTCAAAACATTTTAATGAGTAAATAACATTTAAACATACTGGAAAAAGGGAAGGAGGAGTCATCGCTACTTTTTGAAGTCCTTATGTATATACTTTTTTGGATTTGATGAAAGCTTTGTCCTGCTCAAGCATGACCTTTTAATCTATTTCCAAATACTGTGTTTAGATTACTTGATCAGTTGTGGTGCTGAGCAGCTACTGAATGGGCTTTAGAGCTGGAGCAGTAAAAGAGAGCTCTGTTTTACTTGATTAAATTTTTAAGATATTATTGTGGGCTGTTTGGGTAGATTACTGTGCTGTGTCATCTAACCATGTTGCTACAATTATCTTCAAAATGCAGGGTACAAGCTGTTTTCTGCGCTGGGTACGAAACTTGGATGATGAACTTCATGCGCTTATTGCAGGTAAGTCTGCATCTCTTGATCACTGTGTCCACCTCTAGCACTTGCTCTAGCACTATCAGTCTAAAAGGTTGGTATTCGGTGTGGCCCATGGGCTGCATGTGGCTTAGTAGGGGCCATTGGGTGACCCTCAGGGATCCTTTCAAGCCCCCCATTACTGAAAAACACTGGGCCCAAATGAAGATTTGTGCTCCAAGAAGCTTCCAGGGGGCATGGATCTCCACTTAAGGATATTCTCCCCAATAGCTTCAAGAATGGAAATGACTATCAAATCAGTTCTGGTATTGAAAAAGTGGGCAGATAAAGCCCACAGGAGTCCAGTGGGGTGGGATACAGGGTGCATGCGGCCCCCAGAATATCTGTGGCTGCACATCTCTACATAATTTGAAATTGATATTGTTTGAAATCAGAGTTCCTTGATTTCTTGCTTGGAATAACTTTGTGGCTTTTTATAGTAGTAGGACATGAAAGAAGCCTCATTGGTTTAGTTCCTGTGATGTTTTTGTTCAGTCAAGAACACTGTCTAGTGGAAATAATAAAGTCAGGAATAGAACCTTCATAATGGTTTTTCTTGTGGAAGCAAAGTGAATGAATGGTCTGAGGTGGGGGGTTTTTTCCCATTTTTTTTTTCTGACAAAATATTTATGAAAGTCAGATAGAGTCGCAGTGAGGGATTTCAAGAACCACTTAAGCAAATATCCTAAGAAACAGGAAGATGGGACCAAGGAAAGTGCGACACTGTCACAAGTCATGACTGTGTGAGATAGATGGCAGGTCAGAGATGGACTGGCCATTTTAATGACTTTATACCAATCTAGCAGGAAATAGAAGGCTTAAATACATAGGCACTTAGTCTGATCCAGCAGGGGCGTTGTTGTGTTCTTTTGTTCATTTATATGGATTTATTTATTTATTTATTAGTTAGTTAGTTATATTTTTTATGCAGCCTTTCTCCCAGCATGGGATCCAAGGCAGTTTCCATGAACAAAATTAAAACAGCAAATAATAATGCTCTAGAGTTCCACATAGCATGGTGGACTGACTTGTTTCTTAATGCAGGGTCTCTGGCTGGAATGTCAATGATGTTTTACAAAAGCACTACTATCTCTATGTACCTGGCTTCTAAACTAGTGGAGGTAAGCTGTTGCTCTTATTCTCTTTCTCTTAATCTGAATCTCTCACTCTGTCCCATCTCTCTCTCTTTCTGTGTATATGTTCTCACGATCAGAGCCATAGGGCAAAGGTTTGTATCCCTAGTAGCCTTTTTTTTTTAAAAAAAGGATTCTTTATGGTGGGAGAATAAAGTGCAACCATCACATCCTTTATTGTCATTTGGGCAATTTGCAGTTTGGGGATGCTGAGGGTGTCCTGAGACTTAAGATCTTTAAAAAGGCCATCAAAGAGCCGCATGTAGCTACAAGCTGTACTTCCCTGACTCCTGAAGTAGAGAAACAAAGAGATGTGGGCTGGACTCTATGGCCTTTGTGGTCGCTTCCAACTCTATGATTCTATAATCTTTCAGGATTCCTCAGAAATGGTGGAATTAATTACATTTCACCTGGTGCCCACGTTCTAATTTATCAGTGGCCAGTTGGCAGTCTTAACTTGCCTTCTCCCTTCTTCCACACTCTCATGACTGCCATCTGAGAGAGTGCCAGCAAATTGTGAGAAGAGTTGAATGGAGCTGCTGTTGCCTGAGCAGTACAGCTCTCTCCCTGCCAGCTTGTTTCCTTTGTGTGCACATAAATAGAAAGTGGGACAGAGGTCTAGAAGCCTCGGGGGAGCATCTGCTTGGTCTGAAGCCCATTGTTTCATGTACTGTTTGCAGCTCCTGAGATTCTGCTTCTAATCCAGCAGGAGCCTGTGTAAGGTTCCCAGGTGACCTGTATTGTACAGGACATCCCATAAACGCGAATCTGTATTGAGGTGATATGGGTTGCCCCAATCTCATATGTGAGAATGGGAGCCAGCTGTGTTCCCACAGGACCAACCCCTGAGCAATTGGTATGTATGTAGCAGTCAGGCTTTAGGTACCAACTGTAGTCCATTTGAGATGGGGCTGCTCTTCCTCCTCTCTGTCCAAGGATGACTGTGATCAGCATAATAAAAATTTCATCTTGCAATGGCTGGCCTCCCATCATGAGATCTGCATGGGTTTGGGTGTTCCTATAAAATGTGAAATCTTGGGGAAGCCATTAGATGTCACAAGAGGCCAATATGTGTCCCATATTGCTCTGAAGTGAACCTGGGACCCCTAGTTTGGTGTAAAACGGAAAGATACCTCACAGGTCTTGGGGTGCCGATTTAAACATACAGATCAGAGATGGGGTGTGCATTTGCCTGATGTGTGTTGGTGTGGTGTGCATTAGCCGGAGAAAAGACAGTGCTGCTTTATAGCTTTCCTCCTAGATGGCCTGGATCCCACTCAGGGCTAAGTAAGAAGACAGTCTAGAGGCATTATCCCTCACTCTGGCCAATGTGCACACAAATACATTGTTGAAGCTCACAGGAACAAGGAGAGAACAGCAGAGATAGTGGTAAATGGTGAAGTCTTGTTATCAAGTCCCCATAGCCATGTCTCCAGAAAAAAAGTCCAGAAACTCAGGTAGTTGTATTGATTCATATCCACAAAGCATTCCTGGCAGTTTTCCTCTCCAGCAGGAGTAGGCTGTTTGCAGAGTGAACAGATACTAATAGCCTATTCCAACAGTAATAAGCCATTTGTTTTAAAAAGTCAGCATGAAAATGTATATATGTTTTTGTGGATGTCTGTCCTAATATACATATCCTTACAAGCACAAGAGAGAATAAAGAAACAGAATGAGGCATAATGTGATCCATCACTTTGAACCATGTGATGTTCCCTCTGTACCATTTAGTGAGGCCACACCCCTATAACTGTAAATGTAACCTCAAAAAGAATGATTATTACTAATGAGGTTATAATTTTAGTTAAATATTGTTAATATCTTTGAAAAGGAGTTTCCTGCAAGTAACATTGTTTATAGTTATCCTCAGGTTCTGATGAATCCTCCCTAATGATGGCAAATCTGTGACCTGGGGAGGCTTCTTCTTCGTGATCTCTGTGACTGACACAAATGGGTTTCGCGCCTGCACAGAAACAGCATTCGGAACCTTCTAGAGCCTACCATTGGCGTTTTGGCGGTTGACCCATCCCCCATCCCCTCATGGTATATAAGCCCCCCCCCCGTGTAACAGTCAGTTCCTTTTTATCCGCTGTGTGTGCAGTGTATAGGAGCCTCTTTGCTAGTGTGAACAGGATTTTCCCCTATTTTCTGGCATTTTGGACTGTTTTGGTTTTGGATCGGATCGAATCGGACTTGGTTTATTCTTCGGGATTGTGTTGTTCAGCAAGTTGTATGGCAACGGCTGTGTTTAAACGTTGCTTGACCTGTGGAGGGAAAATACCTGATAAAGATGGACACTCAAAGTGCCTCCTTTGTTTAGTTGAGGGCCACAAAGTGGGAGCTTGTTGTCATTGTCAGCTATTTACTCCACAAACTCGTCGAAATAGGGCTGCTCAGCTGAAAGCCCTATTGTGGGAGAATGTGCTGACTGCTTCAGAACTGCCCAAGTGGGCTGAATCTGCTCCCTTACCATCCAGTATGGCCCATTCTTCTGCTTCCTCCACTTCCTGACAGAATGTGTCGGTACCGTTGTCGAGACCGAGATCTGGTTTGATGTCGAGGCCTCGAGATCAGGCGCTATCTGGTCATGCCAATGATCGTTGAGACCGTCCTTCTCCTCTAGCTCATACCAAACTGCCTAGGAAGGAGGAGGATCAGAAGAGGAAAAATAGGCCACTTCAACAGAAGCTAAGAGGCAGAGGAGGAAGGATAAGTCTAAGGCACATCCTTCATCTCCAGTGAGGAAGCCAACTCCTCAAATGTCTGCCTCAGAGGAAGTACGGGCCCCTCAGCATCAGGGATCCCAGGAAGTTATACCTTCTGAGGAGATTGAGGAGGTGTGTATTGGCTCAGAGGGAAAGATACTGGAAACCTCCCCTCAAATTTCTGTCGGGTCTCCTTCAGACCACGGTGTGCTGTCTCCTACTGTAAGGCCTTCTGGGCAAAGAAGATCTTTGACCAAGCGATCTAAAGTGCTTCGGCATACTCTACCTTCACCTCCAAGGTTGGCTTACCGAGATGATCGGTCGGTCAGCAGTTCCTCATATCGGTATCAGCATTATAGGGAAAGATCTCCCTGTCGATACCGTGACAATGTTTCATATGATTCGAGGATTATGTCCCCTTATATCAGGGATGTCAAACTCAATTTCATCTTGGGCCGCATCAGCATTATGGCTGCCCTCAAAGGGCCAGTCGTATCTGTAAGACTATATAAATGTATCTACTCTTTTATCATATTAAATAATTGCCTCTGCATTCGATTATTACTGGTTTTTAAACTGTCTTCTCTCTGCATAAACTTTATTTGTCTTGGACATTTGGGGACTATTTCATCATAGTTTATGGTCCCTGTACCTCTGTAAAGTAACATAGAATTGGTCAGTATATCCAAAGTGTGCCTCTTTCTGCCCCCAGGCTCGCCAGGCGGGGGGAGTGCCACTGCTGCAGCAAAGGTGCAAGGGCCACATGAAATGGCCTGGTGGGCCAGATTTGGCCCGCGGGCCTTGCGTTTGACACCTGTGCCTTATATGGACAAATTGGAGTGATATGAATGACATTGTTGGTATCGAGATGTTCCTGATGAATGGTACCCTCGTGTCACTCGTTGCTCTTGTTCTTTGTCGAAGACTCCTCCATGTTGGCGGGTGATAGCGTCTTCTGGCCACACGTCTAAGTTCGCCAGGTGGGATCGAACTGCTGTTGATAGGCATTAAGAATGCCTTCCAGAGGGAAGGAGGAGAGAGTCTATTGTTATGTCTCCTCGAGGTCATCGGATCCAATCTCCATCAGTACCATCCTCGGTATCCTCAGCAGTGTCTCATGGACTAGATATCGAATCCAACTTCGTTCCTACCGCTGAAAGAATTTCACCTACTGATGATGTACGATCGTTTTTGGATCTTGTTCTCCGAATGGGCAGATCATTGAACTTACAAATTGAAGATCACAAGGAAGATCTGAAAGACCTGATCTTCCAAGATTTGCAGGACTGTGCTCCGGTACCGTCTGTAATTGCACCGCTTCTGTATCTGTCACAGACAGTGAAGAAGTCATGGTCGACACCATCTTCAGTACCATCTACGTCTAAGAAACTGGAGTCTCTGTACCATCTTGTTGAAGCTGATGATGACTGGTGGGTCCAGCACTCTAAACCAAACTCTATTGTAGTGGATGCGGCCCAGTCAAAGCAGTCGTAGAGACTTCATGCTGTTCCTGATGATCGTGAGGGGAAAAAATTGGATAATATTGGTAAGAAATCTTATTCCAATGCAGCCTTGTTGTTTAGGACTTCTAATTATGCTGCCTGAGTGGGCACATACCAACAGTTCTTGTGGGGTAGAATCAAACCTTATCTGGAAATGCTTCCTGATACCGAGAAGAAGACCGCTACTGCATTATATGGTGAGGCTTACCCTCTTCATCTCAACAGATCACTACAGCTAAACACATCACAGACTGTAGTAGTAAAGCTGTGGCGGGCGCCATAGCAATTTGACGACATGCTTGGCTTCGTTCATCTGGGTTGTCTCAGCAAGCCAAGATGATGATTGAAGACCTACCCTTTGATTCTCTAGGGTTGTTCAGCGCTGATACCGACGAAAAGCTGGAACATGCCAAGAAAATGCGTTTGACAGCTGAGAAGTACGGGTTGCCGGCATCGACATATCAACAGCATTATCGGTACTGTTGGTATCAGCCTTTTCAGAGGAGAACATTGAGCCCAATTCCACCTCAACATAGACAGAGCACACCTCTACAACTCTTGACAAGGAAGTTTTCGTCTGCAAAGTACAAGCAGCCTCAATATAAGAAACGACAGTCAGACCAGAGCAAACATAGGGTTTGACAACCAACGTCACGAGACCTTTCTGACGGGTACTGGCCTTCGACAAGGATAATGCATCCCTTCTGTTGTGAACTTGCATTCAGACAAGCATCTAAGTCTCCATTCCAAACCACCCTTTGGGGACAGACTAAGCTACCATGCTGAGATTTGGTCGATGATCACCTCGGACTCTTGGGTCCTAGACATCATAAAATATGGGTATGCCATAGAATTTCGCCGTCTACCACCAACAGGTCAAATTCGGAGGACTATGTCATCTCCAGAGCTCAAAGAGGAGATATCAACCTTCCTCCAAAAAGGGGCAATAGAAAGAATCACCACAACTCAGTTGAAAAGAAGCTTCTTTTCAAGGTATTTTCTGGTGAAGAAAAAAGATGGAGGTCTCCGGCCCATATTGGACCTGAGAGGCGTCAACTGCTACATCCGATCAAAAAGGTTCAGAATGGTGACTTTGACTGCTATCCTCTCTTGAAAAGGGGCAACTGATTTGCAGCCTTAGATCTAAAGGATGCATATTTCCATATATCCATACGACCAGGGCACAGACGGTTCCTTGCCTTCATCGTCAGCAGGCAGGCTTATTGTTTTTGCGTCCTTGCCTTCAGCATAAGCACAGCTCCAAGGGTCTTCACAAAATGCATGTCCGTTGTTGCAGCTTTCCTTTGTCAAAAAGGTATCATGCTGTTCCCGTACATAGATGACTGGCTAATAGTGGCATCTTCTCGAAAACTGCTATCCATGCATCTCAGGACCACCATCTGTCTTCTAAGGAAGTTAGGTTTAATGATAAATTACAAGAAGTCAACCTTGGTACCGTCAAGACAGATCAAATACATCGGGGCAGTATTGGACTCGAGTCGGCAGAGAGCTTTTCTTCAACAGGACAGATGGGAGAAGATTCTTTGATGTCTGATGAGAAGGCAGCAACTTCGCAGAGTGCTGGCGAAGGCGGTTCAGGTTGCGCTAGGACTGATGGCATCAACTATGCTTGTCACACCATATATGAAGCTGAGGATAAGACCGCTGCAACAGTGGTTCATACGTTGGTTCAGTCTCTTCGAGACCATCATCTCAAGTACCTGACGGTATCGAGGAATATCCTCGTGTTTCTGGATTGGTGGACAAGACCAGAGAACATGTTGAAGGGAATGCCATTCCTTCCTCGACCACTGTCACTGTCGGTGACAACAGACATGTCAATGGAAGGCTGGGTTGCTCACCTCGGAGCACTTAAGATACGAGGTCAGTGGACTTCTCAGGAGAGGAATCTCCATATCAACATTTTGGAATTCCTGGCAGTGCTGAAGGTGTTGCAAGCTTTTCAGCACTACCTGTGTGGGAAGTCAATCCAAATCATGACAAACAATACCACAGTGATGTACTACGTAAACAAACAAGGTGGGACTCGGTTGTGTACGTTGCTGAACCTGTCAGCGCAACTATGGGAGTGGTGCTTGTCATGACGGATTCTTCCTTCAGCAGTTCATCTGGCAGGAGACCAGAATGTCCTGGCAGACACGCTCAGCAGGACACCATGGTCTTGCCATGAGTGGGTGATCAACAAGGGCATCATCCAGGAAGTGTTCGCAAAGTGGGCATTTCCTCAGATCTCTTTGCATCAAGACTGAACAACCAATGCAAACTGTACTGTTCCCAACACTCGAAGGGCCATCGAATTCTGGGGGATGCTTTTCTGTTCAGTTGGACGGGACCAAGGGTCTATGCGTTCCCACCATTTCCCTTGATAACAAAGGTGATTGCCAAAAATCGCCAAGACAGAGCAAAGGTGATGCTCATAACACCATGGTGGCTGAGGCAACCATGGTTTGCCAGTCTCCTTCAGTTATTGCGGGGGAGGTACCGTCTGCTGCCGTGCAGACAAGATCTGCTCAGCATCCACAATGGTACTGTCTTCCATCTCGATGTTCAAACACTGTGTTTGACCGCATGGAATCTATTGCAATAGATGGCCTACCCGATGCTGTGAGACGTTTCGTGTTGGCTGCGCATAAGCCCTCAACATTGAAGTCTTATGCGTATAAATGGGATAAATTCTGTGATTACTTGAAACGACAAGGTGTTTCCCATACAGGTTGTGACAATATGCATGCCTTGTCCTTTGTAGCAGAGTTGTCAATTCAGGGTTTGTCTTTATCCTTAATGAAATGTTATTTAGCAGCAATTTCAGGTAATTTTCAAAAACAGTGTAAACTATCTTGTTTTTTGGACTCCCTGATTAAGAGGTTTATCCAGGGCTATAAACAGTTGCACCCTCCAATCCAGCCATCTCTCCTGGGACGGAATCTGAATTTGGTGCTGAAACACTTGGCTGCTAGGCCCTTTGAGCCTATGGCAACCTGTGACATGCGACTGCTCACATGGAAAACTGCCTTTTTGGTTGCAATAACTTCTGCAAGGAGGGCTAGTGAACTATGTGCGCTCAGGGTTGATCCTCCTTGTTTGAGATTCCACAAAGATAAGGTGGTGTTAAGACCAGACATAACGTTCTTGCTGAAAGTGGTGTCATATTTCCATCTGAACCAAGATATAGTGTTACCAGCTTTCATGCAGAGTCCAGGTTCAGACATGGAGAAAACTCTGCACTGTTTGGATGTCAGAAGGGCATTGGCGTTTTATGTTCAACACACTTCTTCAATTAGAAAGTCAAATAAATTGTTTGTTTGTTATTCAGTATCTAAACAGGGTAATCCAATATCACCTCAAAGGTTCTCTAAATGGGTAGTTTCCACCATTAAGTTGTCTTATGAGCTAGCAAAAAAGAAACTCCCTGACTCTGTTCGAGCTCATTCCCCAAGATCTACGGTAGCTTCTGTGGCCTTTTTGCATGGGGTATCTCTTTATGAGGTCTGCAAAGCAGCTACCTGGTCTCAACCTCATACATTTATCAGTCATTGTAGAGTTGACAACCGTTCTAGGAATTATGCATGTTTTGGGAGAGCTGTACTGTTTTCCTCTGTGGGATGAATGATACGATATTGTCTGCTTTGTCAATAAATGTTATTTATTATCTTACATCTTGGTGTTGAAAAAGAGAGAGAGAGAGAGAGAGATAAGGAAAACAGAAGGAAAGGGGGGAGCCAGAAGTTGACATGAGTATTGTCCAGCAGCATGACATACCCTCCATCCCTTTTGATCAGCTTGCTAGTCTCCCATTTGTGTGTGTTACAGAGACCACGAAGAAGAAGAAGAAGTTGCTTACCTCTAACTGTGGTTCTTCGAGTGGTCATCTGTGAACTCACACAACCCCTCCCTCCTCCCCTCATATGTTCTGCTGTGCGGTGGTTCTGTTGCTGCCACACGTGTGGTGACGGAACTGACCGTTACACAAAGCGGGGCTTATATACCATGAGGGGATGGGGGATGGGTCAACTGCCAAAACGCCAACAGTAGGCTCTAGAAGGTTCCAAATGCTGTTTCTGCGCAGGCGCGAAACCCATTTGTGTGAGTTCACAGATGACCACTCAAAGAACCACAGTTACAGGTAAGCAACCTGTTCGTCTTCTGCTTCCAGCTAGCTGCTCCGCTGCTCCTACAATGCTAACCCCTTCGATTTGGCCACATCCTTGCCCCCTGCATTGTACCTCTTGCCTTTCCAGAAAGTGCCACACACTTGATATGTTTGAGTGATGTTTACATTTTATCTTATAGGCCATGTATTTCAAAGGCATTGAAGCTGGAAAAGTTCCCTATTTTCCTCATGCAGACAGTATCATCTATGCTATATCCACAGCTATCTGCTTCCAGGCAGTAAGTATTTGATCTTCAGTTGGGAGGCCTTTGGTTTTGTGTCTGATCGTGCAGATTAATCACAGGGCAGTAATAAAGATCTGGAAGGAAGGGAGGTAGTTTGACAGTTACTCATACTTTGGTTGACTCCTTTATTTTCCAACTAGAATGCTTGCTGGTACTTTTAGGCTGCTTCAGGGGAAGAGTTGCCAAATAAGAATATGTTCAAGCAATATAAAATGGCCACTGCTTCCACAAATAACTGCAAAGAACTCATGTGAACTTGTCCTTGACCTGTTGTGAACGGGGAAAATGGCTGCTGTCATGTAAGTTGATTGCTCACCTGTTCCACAGTCCACCCAGATTGCTCATATCAGTCATTCTTTGTAGAAATGGTGGCTGTTGTCACAACTCCATGTACATCTGTTCGACAGGATGGGCTAGGGATGTAATGGCCCTCAGAAAGCAACATGGTTGTAATGATGCTAAGGACTCAGAATTAGACATTGTTCATTGACCTTTAGTCAGTGATGCTTGGATAAGCTGCTATCTGGAAAAGAAAATCTTAAGAATAAAGCTTTGTTTTGACAGAAGGTAACTGAGACAAGAATTTCAGATAGCTAGTGCTCATTTTAATCAAATTGAAACAGCAGACAGTGTGGACTCAATTTTTTTTCCAAGTTAAACTCAGCATTTTTCTCATAGGCGGTGATGGAGGTTCAGAATCTGAGACCTTCATATTGGAAATTCCTATTACGGCTGACAAAGGGAAGGTGAGTAACTGATTATGGTTACTGATATGCAGTGAAAATTCACATTCTGTAAGATGAACTCTTTCTTATGAAAAAGACCAGTATGAATGAATTGTGTAGCAAATGATGAGACTGTCAGATAATGATCACATTAGCTGTGTGTCAAAACGACAAGAGTGTTGGGCTCATGTTGAAGGGATATCCACATCGTTTCCTCTGAAGTTCCCTCATGCTTACTTTTATCTGATGGTTTCGCTTCCATGTCTGTTCACAATGATCTTCTTAATTCAGAATTGTCCCTCAGTGAATAGAGGCTTGCTTTTGCAAGTCACAGTTCTGTGACATGGAGAGAGAGCAAGAGCAATGGATCATCTGAAGAAGATACAGTTGTAAGCACATTCAGTAGATTTGGCCACAGTACTTCATACCATCATTCCTATTCCATTGGACTACCAGTCTCGTTAGCCTCCTCCTTGCTCTCTTTTTGCCAACAGATTAAGACCTTTTTATTTTGGCAGGCCATTGATTGATTTTAATGATATGGCAGAATATTGTTTAAACTGGTGTGCTCTGTTTTTATTCTGTATGTTTTCAACTATCTTTTAAATGTATTTTAAAACTGTTTCTAATTATGTGTTTTTAATAGAACTGATATTTAATTAAAAGTTAAAAAATAACTTTTGTATAGAGCCTAGTTTAGCTAAGCTTTTATTTTAAACTGTATAAGCCTCCTTGGGGCCCTTGGCAGGAGATAGCCAGGCTATAAATTGATTGAATGAATGAATGAATATCACCAGTCTTGTACCATCATGATGTCTGAAAGATTGCCTTCTCCTGTTGGCCTACAAAGACTCTGAGGTCCTCAGCAGAAGCCTTTTTGCCTGCCTTTTTCCACCACAAGAGGTCAGATTGGTAGGGATGTGAAACAGGGCTTTCTCTGTAGTGGCACTTTGGTTGTATGATTTGCTCCCAAGGGAAGCTGAGCTGTCTCTATCCTTTTTGGGCTTCCGGTGGACAGCTGCAACTGCATTGTTTTGTGTGACCTTTGGTCCCTAAAAGCAGAGTTGGCCTTTGGAACTGTTTTTATCTGTTATGCATTGTCTCTGAGGCCTTAGCAGGGTGAGAGGCGATAAACAAATACTTAAACATTCTTAGTTTCCAAATGGCATGTTAGTTCTGAAGAGAGATACCTCAATTGCATCAGATGACTTTTTTTGGCCAATTTAGCTGAAAAAACATGCTGAAGCTGGCCAGGTGAAAACCTTGCTACTTTCTCCTGAGTAGTTGAAAGAATTCGCATGAACCGTTTTGGAGAGCAGATCTGAAGTTTTAAAAAATTCACCAGCTTTTGGAAGTCTTCAGTGTTCTGTTCTGGCCCTATGTATTTTACTTGGGGTGGGTTTTTTTGTTGCTCTTCTGTGATAATCCCTATATATCAGTAATTTCATAATTGTTTTTCAGTGGGTTGAATGTAAGCTCAGTTCCTTAACAGTTTCTTCACTTCAAATGAATGGAATTTCATCCGTACTGTTGGAATCACATCCTTGTTCAGAGTTACTTTGTACTACAAGTAAAGCAAAGTGCTAATTTATTTTCAAATCTTGTATTTTCTAGGTTTGCTGTCATGAACAGGAAAGTTTTGGATGTATTTGGCACCAAAGCATCTATGCATTTCAAGGATTTCATACCTAAACTTGACCCTAGATATACAGTTGTACCACCAGAGATACCTGTTGAACAGTCCTGGAAGTGATAACATTAGCCTGTGTTTAAGTCTGGCCAGTGTTTGTCTTGAGGAGTTAATCCATCTAACAGTCAAATAGGCTGAAGAGGGCTTACGTTCCACTTCAGTACAATTTCAGTGAGTTGTGTTATCTTGCCATTCAGAACACACTGAAACATTATAGAGAGGAAAGGCTTTAATTCCACCTCTCTTATAGTAGAAAGCATTTCTGCATAACTGAGACTGGTTGTTACAGTCTGATAGATTTTTATATATATATATATAAATATATATATATCAGTGGATTAATATATCAAAAAGAAAATTTAAGAAATCCCTGAATGTGCGTAAAATAAAAATATGCTTAAATTAAGTTCATTTTAATTCATTCCAATAGATAACTTTTCAAAAAAATGATATTTTTGCATTTAGAAAATAAAAGGTACATGAAACACACACACATACACATGCTGTGTCGGTCTAAAGTTACTCTAAATCTTATTTCCAAAATCAGTTATAGTGGGAAAGATTTTCTCTGTTCTAGATGGATTTTTTTTAAAACAGAAAAAGAAATACTTTTATCACTGGAAAATGCTTAAAGAGACAATAACTGGTACCTTATTTATGATTGCACTGCTTAACATCTAGCCTTGGCTTTGAAAACTGCCTTCCCAGAGCAATAGCTCTTCTCCTAAATCTCGTTGAACACCTTGGATCCTACTGAGTGGAAAGAAAATACTGTTTTTTAGACCAGGGTAATATAAATCTTGGGGTACTTAAAGTACTTATATGAATATCAGAAAAACACAAGAATACTGCAAGATGGAATGTAGTATTTTTTGAATTTCGAAATTAAGTTTTGCAAATGACTAGATAAGAGCAAAATTTCAAAATGTGCACAAAAAAGACTTGAGAATATGGACATGCCCTCGAGTATGGAATTAACTTGCTCATCAAAGCCTGTGTATGATGTCAGAAATCCAGTGGCCTTTGAAAGGAGTGAAAGCCCCAAAGTGTAACAGGTGAACAAAACAGAGTGATTTGTTAAGAACATGGATGCTGCTTACTTACTGAAAATGTTGGTCTTTGCTGAAGGTTTTTTTTTAAAGAGTATAAGAGATATGAAACAGCCCTGTATACAAAGCAGTATGTGAATTTTAGTACAAGCTGGCCGTTTGCTAAAGCCACTTCCCTCTGTCTCTGCCATGTACTGATGATACCTTAATGATCTAATTCCATTTCAATAATCAGCGTATTACAGCTGAGGATGAACTGTGGTGAAGGACTCTGCAGCAGATGAAGGAAAAGAAACAGCATTTTCACTTGGATTCACCTACTATGGCAAAAGCTGAGATATTTATGGACAAAAATGACAGAAAGACTAGATGGATAGATTCTGCTTTAATTGCTGTAAGCTGTTTTGTTTTCCCAGCCAATGAGCATGGGTATATTCATATGCTGTAAAAATGAAGTTTGTCTTCAGAGAACAACAGTAATGTGATATCTGACTGACCAAAACATCCAATAGTGTAAGAGAGGCTTTGAATTCATTAGAACTTTTCTTCAGGATGGATATTAAGAACAAAGTTAGATGTTAAGAGGAAAAGACTCGAATGCACAGAGTATAACCATAGAGGTTCAAGGATATACATATATTCTGTGGATAAGATATTCCTGAGTATAAAAAATTACTGTTTTAATTCTTGAAGTCTGTGACTGTGGTGTTATTTTAGATCATGCCTAGGAAAGGTTCTCTCTTTTTTAAAAATCCATACCCAGCATGAAGGAATGCTCTGACGGATTCGAATGTTCACTCGCTACTTTGTGTCTTTGGTTCCTAGTCAAGATACCATCCTGCTGTCATTGTCTGAAATTTTAAAATAATGGACCAAACACCTCTGCCTATGTTTAACATCTTCTCTAATGACTGTGATGTATATCTCTTGAGAAAGTGTTGATCACATTGTATTGTTTATTTTTATTTCTCCATGCACTAGATTTCATATGAGGTTTGCCAAACCGTTGTGAGCACATCCCTCCCCTTATGGGAATTGGGACGAGAAGGGTATTCTGTTCATTTGTTGTTAAGTTAGCCTCTATGAATAAATTGCACCTGCTGTTGATTGCACATCACAGAAAATTGAGTGATGGCTAGATGGGTAAACTGTTTCTGAGTCATATGATCAAATAATAAAGTTGAAAGACACCACAAGGGCAATCCAGTCCAACCCCATTCTGCCATGCAGGAATACACAAACACTCCCAACAGATGTCCATCCAGCCTCTGTCTAAGTAAGGAGACCCCACTCCTTGTCGCCAAGACAGTCTGTTCCACTTTCAAACAGTTCTTGCAGTAAAGAAGTTCTTTGTAATGGTTAGGAAAAATCTCTTTTCCTGTAGTTTGAAGCCATTGCTCCATGTCCTAGTCTCTGTAGAGAAAAACACAAGCTTGCTCAATCCTCCATATGACATCCTTTGAAATATTTAAACATGCCTATCATGTTACCTCTCAACCTTCTGCAGGGTAAACATACCCAGTTCCCTAAGCTGCTCCTCAAAGGTTTCCAAGCCTTTTACCATTTTAGTCACCCTCCTCTGGACATGTTCCAGCTCGTCAATGTCCTCCTTGAATTGTGGTGTGCAGTACTGGGCACAGTGTTCCAGGTGAGGTTTGACCAAAGTAAAATAGAGTGGTACTGTTACTTTCCTTGACCTAGACACTATAGTCCTGTTGATGAGCCTGGAATCAAATTGGCTTTTTTAATCTGCTGCATCACACTGTTGAGTCATGTTTAGATTTGGTCTACTAAGACTCCTAGATCCCTTTCACACATACTGTTGTCAAGCCAGGTGTCACCCATCTTATCTCTGTGCTTTTATTTTCTTCTGCCCAAGTGTAGTACTTCAGATTTCTCACTATTGAAATCATTTTTTTAGTTTTGGCCCAAGCTGTCTAATCTGTTATGGCCATATTGAATTCTGATCCTGTCCTCTGGGGTATTAACTGCTTATTATCTGAGGATGAAACTGCTGCTCTTGTTCTTGTTCCTCATCATCACAGCTCCAAATTCACAGAATGATCTCTGGTCCTCTGTGTGTCACGTTCCTCCAAATGTCTACCTCCTGTGTTTGGGAAATAAACTCCTCAGTGGCATTCCCTGTGTGTTCCTCATCCAGGATAGTCTGCTTTGCTCTGCCATGCTCCCTCAAATGCTGAAGAGTAGATACATAGACTTCAAGTTGCTGGACCTTCTCTGCCACCAGGGCAACCAACTTGCACTTGCTGTAGGTATCCTACCCACATCCTCTGGCAAGAACACAAACATATCACAGCTTTCACAGGTGACTATTCAGTAGGCTTAAGTAAGTGCCGAAACAGAACTGCTGGCCTCCCCCTCAAATCTCCCCCACTAAACACCCCTGAAAAACACCTGTTGGCCTTGCCTGTTAGCTGAGCCAAGTCCGTTGTAAGTGGGTCACATGTGGTAGTGAATCATCGTGTCAGGATACCAGTGGCTCAGAGGTGCTTGCCAGAGCCCACGTAGAAGGTATATGGCAGACTGCACTCAGGGATTGATCCTGCCACTGTGTCACATGCAGGTCCGTGTTGAAATAATTTCAGGAAAATCTGACCTTGGTGCCAAAAGGAAAGCTCAAACTATTAGAAGCATTCACCTTTTGCTCTCTGTACAATCATGGCTACGGGTATCAATAGTAGGGGAATTTTTTTTTTATTCTTTGTAGTAAGGGCAATATAGGATAATCTGCATCGAAAGAAGGCACAGGGTAGAAAGAGATGGAGTGGAAGACTAAGCAAGGAGGATTTCACCTGACTGGATCTGTGGTACAGTGAAAGTACCACAGCAGACAACATCTGCTCAGATTGCTTGGGTGCCTACAGGTGTTTGGATGCTTGAGTGCAGCTATCTTGGCTTAGGCTTGGAGGGACTCAGGCACTGAAAAAAGAGAGCATCTCTCTGGGAACATCCCTCTAGAACTCTTGGAGAACTGTCAAGGTCTTTTCCATGCTCACTGGCTCCCTTGTCTAGGAGATTGCAAATGAAGGAACTAAATGGCTCAGTGAGCATTCTGGCTTAACATACACACACTTCACTTGAGGCTTTTTAAAAAATTTTTTTTTTTCTCATCTGAACTTTCTCTTAGCTATTGATCCATTTCACCAGAGTGATACTGGAGGGGTCAAAACCATTGAAAACATGTTAGAAGTTGAAAATTGACTGTCGCATCACAGTCCTTGGAAAACTTGCTCACTAAGCCCCGGTGATTTCATCTGCCACTGAGAGAGCTATTCTTAGGGTAGTGCCTAATTTCTGATGAGCAAAAAAGTTGACATCTCAGGTTTTTCCCCCCAAAAAACTGTGATTCTTCTTTATCTCTTGGCAGAGCACTGGTCAAGAAAGAAGAGGAGGGTCACACTTCACACAGGACTACAGAGAGCTTCTTTTAAACTGGCTGTTGCAGGTACTTTAGAGGGGGCCTTTTATTGTAGGATGTGCAAGTGTGACCCAACCCCTCTGTCTTTCTCTGGGGAGCAAATGCCTGCAAAAACAAAGCTCCCCCATTTTGGATGAGTCCTGTGATTCATAGGACTGCCACACCTACTTCTGTACCTTAGAGGTCAGTTTTTAAGCATACAGCCTAGAAATAAAAGGTACATGGAAGAAGAAGCAAAAGAGAAATCAGTAGAGTACTACACTGCCTCTCTCTACACTGTAGTCTTTTTAGATGCTCATTGTGTGCATTATGTTCACATCTGGTGTATCTTTCATGCATCCAATATGCATCCTCCCAGTTGGGTTCAAACCTGGAAATATGGGGAGAAGTGCATGTCACACGTCCTCATTTGAAATCCTGAAATGTTATATTGAAACCTTTGAGACTTGCCTCTACATCAAACATGCTTAGAATCTGGTGTAGTGCATTCTAAGTTGTTCATTATGATGAAACAGTTGAGTTATTCTCTATGGGAGCTGGAATGTCTTGAATGCTGTATCTCAAGCAGATAGTGTTTCTACCTGTCATCTTGTTCTCTTGCATTTCGTGTTCCTTGGTGATAACCAATTCTGTGTACTATAAGAATAAAAATTAAAAAAAATTATTTTACATAGCCTATGTTTGTTTTGTTTTGTTTTTGAAAAGTTGGAAATAAGCGATACGCCTTGTTGCTGTTCATCCCTGATAACAGAAATTTTGGGTCACTAGGCACCTTGTAGTCCTTGGATTAATTTAAAAAAGTGAAATTCTCCCAAGAAACCCATTTCCCCAAACTTGAGGCTTTCCATCCTAAAATTTGAAGACACCATTTCAGTGGGCAGAAATGAACACCACAATTAAGACTAACAGATATATTACAGCCTCTGTTCCCGTGTTTGACAGTCCACTTCATGATGGTTCACATATAGCTTAGAGGTTCACATTTATTTACAGTATACATGGAGGAAGTGGGGAGATGATTAGAGCAAAATTGGATGGAGAAGGTACTGATATTGTATTATCAACTCTAGCCATTATGAAAGCTTTCGGTAATAACACAGACAACCTGGATATAAGTAAAGTAATTGATGTGTAGTATGAGAAGCCTCTGTTAACAAATGCAGATGTCTGCTCAGATGTATATCACTGTAATTGATCTCTGAAGTTGATTAGTCTTGTCAGTTTGTCTGTCTCTGTCTGTCGGTCTATCATCTCTCTCTCTCTCTCTCTCTCTCTCCCCCTCCCCCTCCCCCTCCCTCCCTTCATCTGCTTGCCTGACTCCCTAACTAACTGACTGATTGACTGACTAGGTACACTCCTTTTCCAGTACAGAAATCCCAAAGGACTTCAAGACCCATCCTAAGCAGGGCATCAGGATAGCATCTGGCAACCATGCCTCTCTACAATATATGGACTTTCCATGTTATTTGCATGTATGAAGGAGACAGGTACCCATGTAGCAGCATATGAGCATAAAGCACCACTGTGCAGAAAAGGCTCCCAATCCAATGAACCCTGCCCCACTGCATTGTGTAAAGGTGCTGTGGAAGAATACATTGGTATGGACACCAAATGCAAGAATGGTTGGGAATATGCCCGCCCAGTTCAGCTTCAGAAGAGATCTTCACTCCCAACTGCAAGCAACGACTACAAACATTTCCCCTTATGGAATTCCTATTGTGTTCTTTGACTGTCAGTTATCTCCTTACATCCTAGTGTAAAGAGATTAACATTTGAATTATGGATGAAGGATGCAGTTTTAAATCCCAGTCGGCAATCATTTTTATCAGTCCTCATTTCTCACTGTGCAAAGGTTGAGGACCAGGAGAAAAGGGCTTCTCTCACCCAATCTTCTGTTGGTCAGCAAGCAGCCCATAGACTTTGCATGCAATTTCTTAGAACTGAGTCTGCAGTCCTATTCACATTTTTCTGGGTGTAAATTACCACCATATATTATTTATAAAAACCTTGATAATAGATGGCAATTTACTGAAGAGCAGATACAAGATGTCCTTATTCCAAGAGACTTATAGCCTAAACTGGGAACACAGGAAATAGGAGAAAATTGTTCTTTGTCTTAGTTACATTCTGAGATATTTAGCTGCAAGTACCATTAGATTTAATATAGCCAGTGGAGAAGGATGATAGAAGTTGCAGTCCAATAACATCTGGGAAGGTCCAAGTTGTTCATCCTAGCAGATGGACATGGAGATGATCTGAAGTCTTCCTTGAAATTCAGTGGGAGTTGCTCCTGAGTAAATACAGAAAATAGTGACCAGAACTGAATAGTGAATGCTACAGAACAGGACATGGGATTTCTTAAATTCTGGCATTTTAGGAAGAGACTCCAGTCTTGTCTTACTGAGATAACCTGGCTATCCCAACTAAGATGTAAATTTCACCTAAACATCAGGAAGACCTTCCTGATGATAAGCACTGTTTGACAGTGGAATATGCTGCCTGGGAGTGTGGTGGAGTCACTTTCTTTGGAGGTTTTTAAACAGAGGCTGGATGGCCTCTGTTGGGAGTGCTTTGATGCGTGCTCATGTATGGCGGGGGGTTGGACTGGATGGCCCCTGTGGTTTCTTCCAACTCTGTGATTCTCTACTTCTCAGTTATTTCATCCTCACATTAAAATATGAATAATTACTGTTGTTTTCTCCCCACTGCAAGAGAAACCAAATATTCTTGGAAAGTATTCACACCAGATTTGAGCATCTCAAAATGTTTTGGAGAATTTTTCTGTACAGAAAAACACATTTTTTTTGAGCAAAAAAGCCATAAATATTCCTGTGTAGAAAAATTGTTTCAAATACTCCAGAATGTTTGAATACCGGGAGAAAACTGTGCAGAATTATTGATGCTCTATTATTATTCCTGACTGTTGTGAAACTCATTTTCAAACAGGAAAAAAATAATTATAATAGAGAATATTTTTTTTTCCATCCCTAGTTCTAGCTACTCCCAAGCATTTTCCTTTCCCTGAAGTCTCTTGATATTGTGTGCCAAGACCTATTTCTCCTTTCTTTTTGTACCGGTGTTGCTTTCCCAGCAATCTTGGGAGTCAAACATGGGCTTGGAGCGTGTCTCCTCCTGCAAAACACAGAGGCCCTTTCTTGGGAGCCATTCTATTGCTTAAAGCACTGGATTTTTAATCTAGGACAGTCTCTCCTTTAAGAAGAGCAAGGACCTCTGGAATGAGACCAGCTTGGTTTTGTAGCCTTAGGCAACTTCAGCAAGGGTCAAATCACATCGTGAAAAGCCCTGGACATGTGCCATTGTAAAAGTGCGAGCTGCAGCTGACATTGTGCAATACTGACAGCTGGTTTGGTTTCCAATACGCAGGACTAGGTTTGGTATTAGGATATTTAATCACAAATGTGATAGAGTGAATATATAAATCAGTCAGCTGTAAGGCACATGGAATTCCTTCCCACCCGCCTGTTTTTCCTTAGCATTGCAAAGGCTCAAGCCTTGAGAAATTTTGCAAAAATCCTTAGCTTGCACATATGCTGGGGGGCAAGGAGTAAGTATCGGCAGAAAGGAAATTCTTAAGGTATCATTAACTTTCTATAGTTACAAGGGGCTCCTATAGACACATTTCTATCACTTTTCTGCACAAATGATGCACACAGTGGGCCTTCACTAGCCAACAGTAGAATACTATAGTTGAGATCCTATGTGCATTTAGCATAGTGCAAATAATACACCAGCAAAATTACAGACTTCTCAGTGGCTGCTCCCAGGTTTTGGAATTTGGAATTGGGAGGTTTGGTTGGCTCCTTCTCTCCCTTCTTTTTGTGGCAGGGAAAATCCTTCATATTCAAGCAGACCTTTGGCTTATAATTTATGTGGCAAAAAGAGCTTTTAATAGGACATTTTTTTATCTTTTTTTTAAAATCTTGTTTATGTCTTTTTTAACTACATTTTAATTGCGGATTTTTAAAACTGTATGTTAATTGAATGATCATTTTAGTTGTTTTTAAACTTCTGTATGAACAGTTTTTTTAAAAAAACTGTACCTTGTTTTTTATGTGTCTGAATCCTGTTTATATGCCTTGGATTCTGTAAAAGGCGAAAGGGAGGAAATAAACTTAATAAATAAAAATACATTGGATCCCATTAATGCTTAACCAAGCATAAAAAACTACATATGTGCTGATTAGAAGCCACCTGAATTGTTAGGTTTATAGGCTCAGTCCAACATATTTTGCTGCCTGAGGCAGAGCAGTGAATCAGACCACTTCTACCGTGAATTCAAGATGCATATACAATCTGCCTGCTGTATCCATGGGTTCTGCATCCACAGATTCAGCCAACCATGGGGGGAAAAAAACCTCAAAAGCAAACCTTGATTTTGTTACATGCCTAGATCTCAGGCTTTTTCCAACCCTTGAGTTTTTTGCCATTTTATATAAGGGACACTATTTTACCATGCCATTGTATACAATAGGACTTGAGCATCCACAGATTTTGGCATCCAATGGGTAGTCCTGGAACCAAACCTCAATGGATCCCAAGACCCACTGTCTTCAAGGTTAGTCATTTTGGTGCGCAGTACATAAAATCTTTCCTCTCCCTGCTGGTAAAAATACAATAATGAACGAATAACTTAATTTCATGTCTTTTCATAATTCTCAAAATTGGTTGCCCAAAGCAGGTCCTGCCTCTTCCTAATGGCAGTGGCTTCTGTGAACTTTTGTCTCATCACCTAGTTTTGAGTCATGCTTTTGAACCCAGAATGAAAATTCAGTGCAACAAAATATGCTTGGTCTTCAACCATCTTTTTAAGCTTGCTCCACCTACTGAGGACTCCTTAACCTGAGTGCTGGATACCTGTTTTGCAGTGAGATGTATGCAGTTAGCTGTACGAGTGGTGGGTATCTGTTTTGCAGTTAGCTCTATGTACAGCTCTGCAGCCAGGATGATGTAGTGATTTAAGCAGTTCCTTGCTCGGCCTTGGAAATCCAGGCTTTGAGATCTCCAGGCCCAATCGTAAGATTGAGGAATGGCCTCTGGTGATGTCATGGGGGCAGGACCTAGTGATATCATTAACTAGTATGCTTTAAATAGCAACCACAGTTGCTCCCCATTTGTCATTCCAATATACACACAGACAGATAATATCTTCCTGGTTGGAAATTAAGTGCACCATTTCATTTAATTAATCTTTGTAAAGTTTGGCAAGCTGCACAGCCAGCTAAAAAGCTTTGTCTGTCACCCAGATCTGACCCTATGAAAACTGGAGAATATGAACCCCTGCCTAGAAGTGGCCCACTAAAACTAGGAGCTTATGACAGTGCCCTGAGACCAGGCAATCCTAATCAGGAGGGGGTGCAAACAGAAGGTTTTGGACACTCTATTAAAAGTCAGCCAACTGCAAAAGGAAAGGGAAAGGAGAGGAGTTGAAAGAGCGAGATCTTCCTAACCGGTCCATATATTGTGCTAAGTTTTAGATTTTAGGGTGATAGTACTTTCAGGAGACTTAAAAAAAATCCTTCTAAGTCATTGACAGTGCTCACCTCTCTCTATGTTTGCTTTGCCCCCACTAGCTACTGGGTTTGGAAGTCTTGGGAATGCTTCCTCTTCTGCAAGTGGCTTAGAATGGGCAGCGGTAGCAGCAGCCAGTACACAGCTAGGCTCCATGCTCGTATTCCTCATAAATCTTTTGGCAGGTGGATTTTTATTGTCTCTCCCCAAGAAAATGCCAGTAGATTCCCAGACGCAATTTCATATGGTGTTGCTTAAGGCTCTGCCCCCAAGACTGTAATGGTGATACACAGAACGGTGTATCTTGGCAGCTCCTTGGACACTAGATCCCGGCTGGGATTTTATACGATGCCTCTATTAAATTCCTCCCAGATATTAGCTCAGCCACAAGAATGCTTTGCCTGCAAGAGTTGAAAATCGTCTTTTGGAACTCGGAGGGTTTTCTCCTGAGCTTTATTGAACAGTCTTGCCCCTCTGAGCACGTACGTTGGAGCCTGGCCCAGAAACCTGGGCCAATGAGTTATTTATAATGTTATTTATTACATTTGTAGTCTGCTTTCCTCTGAGCAGTTAGCTTGGCAAGATTATTCTGGTTTGTTTTGGACCAAGTTGCCAAGAGAGCAGAGGTCAAGGCTCTGGGGTTCTGCTACAACTGCAGCATTTTCTTTAAAATGTATAGATAGGGGAGCTGTGACAGGTTGGGGATAGGATTAGCCACACTGTAGGCCTCTGTATACTCAATGATATCAGGGTGTGTGTGATCCTTCCTGGTATGCTTCTTCTAATGTTAATTAGTACAGTAGTTTTTTAGAGATTTTTTTTAAAAAAAATCTGGATGATATTAGTTGCCGGCTGGTGGTACAAAATACACTCTTCTATCCATCTCATTGTCATCTCACAATGGAGGATGACTGAGCATTTAAACCCTGTGATATGCTTCTCTACTTAGGAGCCTACGCTCCCAGAAATTTTACAAAAGGAGTGCTGTTATCTCTTGCTAGGCTGGAGTCTTTGTGTACATTAACTGTAAGTTTTGTTCTGGGAAAAAGAAATTACAGTGGCCCCTCCACATTTGTGAGGGTTTGGGGTGCAGAACCCTCATGAAAGTGGAAAAACTTGCAAACAACTCCCCCCTGAGATCTTCCTCTTATTCCCTTCCCTCTGGCCCCAGTGCTTCCAGGAGGAATTAAAAAAGACAATATAAAGGGCTTACCAATATTTTCCCCTCAGACAGAAAAGAGTGGAGCGCTGAGTTCTAGCATTCTAGCTACTTCCAGTTGCCATCTTGAGAAAGGAAATTCCTCCCAGAATGGAGGGGTAGGCACAAAGAGAGCATCTGACCAATCAGTGGCTATTACGCAGCAGAATATGAGTATACGTAAAAGGGCAACAAGGCTAAACTTCTCAGTAACAACGTACCTATTATCAGAGTAGAACCAGAGAGAAATTATATTAGTTTCTGGGCACAGTACAAGGTGTTGGTCATTACCTTTAAAGCCCTACATGGCTTGCGGCCAGCCTACCTGTGGGATCGCCTTCTCCCATACAATCCACCCTGCACACTAAGTTCCTCTGGGAGGAATTTACTGCAGCCAGTGAGAACTAGGCTGGCTGCGGTTACCCAGAGGACCTTCTCTTCTATCGCTCCCAAGTTACGGAATGGCCTGCCGGAGGAGACCCGGCACATTACCAGTCTTGACTGCTTTAAAAGAGCAGTCAAGACTGATCTCTTCTGACAGGCCTTCCAAGACTAGCATTTCCATTGCCTCCCATCAATTGTCTTGCTATTCCTTTAATAGTTGATTGATTGTAGTGTGTTTTAGGGGATTGGTCTTAGGTGGATTGGTGGGTGGGGAGGATTGGGTATGTTTTTTAATGTTTTTAATGTATTCATGTATTTAATGTTGTTCGCCACCTCGATCCATGTGGAGAGGCGGGATAAAAATAAATTATTATTATTATTATTATTATTATTATTATTATTATTATTATTATTATTACTAAATATTAGTGATGATCTGAGCTTGTGGTTGTTCTGTCTCTTCCATTTTATTTCCGCAACAAGTTGTGAGGTAGATTAGTATAAAAGGTTGTTACCCAAGGTCATCCATTGAGTTTTGTGGCTGCACGGAGACTTCTCCAATCATAATCTGACATTCTCTGGGCAAGCCCCAGCAACTGTCCCAACTGGGCAGTGGCAGTCATGAATCATCCTCTGTTGACCCACTTTTTCAGCAGCTTTTAAAGAGTCTCAGCTTCTATCTCCTCTTACTTTCCTCCTTTGTCCTCAGCTTATTTCAGTTGCTGCAAAAAGAGTTCAAAATGCAAAAAATAGTTTGCATGCAGACAGGCAGGACAGGAGGAGATAGACTCTTGTCCTTGCCAGCAGGCTTGGGCAAAAGCAAATCCCTGCAGCCTTTTCTAGCTTGTGTGCTCTTCATTAATAACTTTTGCCATTTTGACCACACTCTGATGTTGCTTGGCCACATGCATCCTAATTTACATCTGTGAAATGTTGGACAGTAACACAGAAAGCCACCTTGGCATAGTGCAGAGCTTTCCAAATTTTTCATGTTGGTGACACACTTTTTAAACATGCATCATTTTGTGACACAGTAATACAGTTTTATACATTATAAATCAATCAATCAATCATAAAGCATAAATCATATACTTCTAAAAATATAAATGAAAGATTTTCGTGGGATATATTGTGTCCCCATACTATTTGTTATTACAGTTTATGTATGTGTCTGTAGTTCCTAGCAAACCAGAGGTTAAACTAACTAACTGCTGTCCTCGCTGGAGTCCTTCTCAGCCCAGGGTGATGGCGACACACCTATACGCTGCAGCCGACACACTAACGTGTCGCAACACACAGTTTGGAAAGCTCTGGTGCAGTGGTTTGAGCATTGGACTATGGGCTCAAATCCTTGCCCAGCCACGGAAACCCACCGGGTGACCTTGGGCACATCACACTCTCTCAGCCTCAGAGGAAATAACCTCTCCCTGAACAACAAAACCCCATCTTAGTGTTGCTGTAGGTCAGAAATGACTTGAAGGCACACAATAAAAACAAGGTAACACACTTTTTAAAAATAAATAAATAAATAAATCTACCATTACCCAGTTCAGTCTAGCAGTCAGAAAAAAAGAAGACCTAATCCAAAACTTGCTGACTTTGTCAAGAGGGCCTGTTCCATCAAGTAATTTAAAATGAGCACGTCCCTTTCAAGCTGACAACCGTTGAAAGGTAGATACTGGTTGATACACTCAGCTGTGGAAATGTTTGGATGATTCACTTGGCCTCAATAAAGGTCTGCAGGAAACTCAAAAACAAGCCAGGGGGTTGTGCATGTGTGCAGGCATGCTGGATTTTTTTTTTGTTTTTTGTTTTGGAGTTTTTAAATGGGTAGGGGGTCAATACAGTGAAAGGTTTCCACTGTGTTCATCCCAATTTCACTTAAATTCTTGCTCTGCCTCCCCGGGCCCATTTATGGCTGCCGCAGAGCAGTTGGGGAAGCGGGCTTCGCCATGCCAGCTGACTTCTGGCAATTTCACTGTGATTTAGAGGGTTTAACTCTTGGCAGAGTTCCTCAGAGCAACACTTCATTTCTTTGTCTCTACAGGAAGTTTTCAATCCACCCATCCCGCTTCCCTCCTCTGCCCCCCCCCACCTCTTTGTGGCCAGGCAGGAAAATGAGTCACAGCATTTTCCTCTCAGGGCCTCAGTGAGATGTATGAGGGAAATTTCACTTGAGGAATCTTGGCTGGGCTCGCAGACCTTCCGTCAGCAAGAGCAGACAGCCTGGGAAGCCAAAAGTGGGGGAAAGGGAATCTTAGCAGCAACCAGGCTGTTAACAGTGACTCTAAAATTAACAATAACAGGGGAAATTGTGATCCCAGGAATGATTGTTTTCCAGCTGAAACGGAGGGCGCCTCGAGATGGGGGGAAAAACGGCTTAGGAAATGCCAGGTTTGGTTCCCAAACAAACTGATTTTGTTTTGGAGGTCCGTATGATATTTTGTTCATAGCAAAGTATTTCCTGGGAGCTCCTGACATTCCTTACCCAATAATTTTTATGCCTATTTGTTTGCTTGGTTAAAGCATTTATACCCTGCCCTTCGGCTAAAAAACCGCAAACAATGGTTTGCAAATTATTAATCTATGGCCATTTCTGCACTTCACTGTTAAAAGTGCTACTAGTCCACTTTCAACATCCTGTGAAATTCTGGGGTTTGTAGTTTGCTGGGGCAAAAGAGCTCTCTGGCTGAAAATCCTAAATACCCCTCCCTAAACTGCAAATCCCAGGATTCCACAGGACGTTGAAAGTGGAATAGCAGCATTATAACAGTGCTGTGTGGAAATGGCCTGACAGTTCCTTGCCTTTAGGCTTACAATCTGGTAAGGCACACACACCAAGAAACAGGGATGGCAGTGAGGGAGAGGATTAAGTTCAGCAGATGCTACTGGCAGTTGGAATGGAGGGAAGGCCTCTCACAGCCGCTGGGATCAAGACACAATGGAGCTGTGCCTGGCTGCTCTTCTCTCCCTCAGAGGCCACAGCAGTGGCAATGGGAATGGAAGGAGGTATTACTCCAAAACATGGGCAACTCAGGGGTCCACCCATGATGCCAGCGCCTCCATGAAATGATGGGGGATATTACTTCAAAGAAGAGGCCTGTGAGAGGGTGGTAACCTTATGAGATCTTTTACACCTGTGTATACTGGTACTAATGCAGGGAAGAACCAGCTGGAGATTCAAAAGTAAGCTTGTTTGCTTTATTGGGGGAATTAACAGTCACACGTACGAGATCCAAGCAGTCTCACAATCACACGAGGCTGACTGAAGGAAAAGGGAGGAAAAGTTTGGATAGTGAGAGTTTAGGGCGAAGTGCATAATATTTACCAATCCAGAAGAGAAGTGAAGTGATGTGGCTTAGGCTAGGAGTCCAAGGATAGTATGAATCGGAAATCAGAGTGGCAGCCAATATGCCAGTTGTCTCGCTAAAAGCTGGGGTTTAAATACTCATTTCCACCATAAGGAGGAAGGTGTTAACAGTTCTCTGGCAATGGGATCTGGAAAAAGCTAATGGCCTTAGCTTTAGGTGACAAAGGACTGATGGGAATTGTGATAGCTCCTTAATGGTGGGACTGGTGAGGGGACAAAAGGGAGAGTTTCAAAGGACAAAGGGAGAAGGTTGAAGACAGCCTTCTGTGGAAGCAGTTTTAGGAGCTACTGTTTCCAAAGGCTGGGTCACTGAGAGACATCTGCAAGTCCATTGTCTAGGGCTTCCTTGACTATGACCTAGCCATGCCCTGAGGTGGTGTTCTGACCTGACCTAGTTTTGTAACACAAGTGTGCAGCCAGTTTCTCTTTGCCAGCAACCTGGGTTTTCTTGGCATGATATGTTTAGAAGGAGGTTTGCCTTTGTCTTGCTCTAAGACTGAGGCCCTTTTCGCATGGCATTTTCCATGCGAAAGAGAGCCTGGAGTGTTGCGCGATTATGAGGAGTGATCTGCATGATGCACTCACGATTGCATGATGCTCCAGGGGCTGGCAGGCGCTGATTGCGCACCTTTTCATTTTTGGCTAGAAGCCCAAAATGGTGTGTGATTGCACATTGCTCCCGGGCCCCACGCACACTTACCTGGCATGTGGAGCCTCCGGAGCCATGCTAGTTGCGCTTCCTGCCCCAGTGCAGCCTGGGAAACTCCCAGGCTGCACTGCGGAAGGAAGAGGCGGGGCTCTCACACGAGCAGGCAATTTGTAGCCGAAGGACCCCGGACACGAGAGCCTCTCGCTGGAGGCTGCTTGCGCAATCCCCGCACCCCAGCACCAGAAGACGGTAAGGTGCAGAAAAAGCCTGAGAAATGTGACTCCCAGCAGGCTTCCATGGCCAAGTGGGTCTCCAGAATCATAGTCCAACTCTCAAACCATACACCATGCTGGGTCTCACCAGACTTATTACTTCTCATTCAATATTTTGTTTCCTGCCTTTTCCCTGTCTTAACAGGTAGATGTGATAGACTGTTGAAAATAAACAAGGATGGCTAGTGTTGTTTCTGCCATTTAAACAAACAAAGAGATGGGAATTATGTAGCCCTTCCAGATGTGGTTGGCCTGCAACTCCCATCAGCGCTAGCCAGCCTAATCAATAATATGTAATGCTGAGGGCTGCAATCCAACAGCATTTGGAATGCCAAACGGTTCCCGCTCCTCACATAGACATATCAAGCTTTTCCAGAAAAGAGGGAAATGTCCAAAGAGTTGTGTTTGTGAAGTTCTTTATGCCTACAATTTATATGGCACTAATGGGAAGACTGATACTCATGTTTAACATGTGACCCACCTGAAGTGGGAGGTGGTTATCAGATGGGACCTTGAACTTCCTCTCAACATAATAACTCTACCATTAACCAGAACAAGACAACCATCTAAGGTGGCAGGTGCTGGGGCAGGCCTTCAACTATCTCTCAGAGGCCCTTTCCGCAACTTACCTGAGTCTGGTGCGGTTGCACGGGGATCACGCAAGTGGCCTCTTCCATGAGGTTCTCGCATCCCTGCTGCTTCTGCTCTGCAGGAGTTGCCGGCCAGCCAGCAGGCAACATGAGGGCTCTGTCTCTTCCTTCTGAAGCACAGCCGGGTATTTTCCCAGGCTGCACTGGGGGAGGAAGCACGAGGGCCACAGCTCCAGAGCTCTGCACAGACGGTAAGTGCGCATGGGGCCCTGGAGCAATGCACAATCATGCACCATTTTCGGCGAAAAGCCAAAAATGATATAGTGCGCGATCAGTGCCTGCCAGCCCCGGCAGCATTGCGCAATTGCGAGGACATTGGCTGGAACACTCCTCGCAATTGCGCGACATTCCAGAGGCTCTTTCACATGACAAATGCCATGAGAAAAGGGCCTTAAATCTCTAAGCCATACTTAGGGTTGCCGGGTAAGAATTATCCCAGTCTCTGAAATTTCTGGGGCAGAACAGACTTAGGAACAACCCGTTGTGATGTCAAAGGAGGTGGACCCTGGTGGTGTCATAAAGCAGGATGCATTAAGAATCAGACACAGTTCTACAGAGTATACAATTCAAATTAGAACACTATGTCTAACAAATGAGGGTATATACATATCCACATACATATGTACATAACACATTTTTCAGCACACTCTTGCACTGAGATTCCTCACCCTCAGTACCTATATGAATCATAGAATCATAGAGTTGGAAGAGATCACAAGGACCATCGAGTCCAACCCCATTCTGCCATGCAGGAAGACACCATCAAAGCATTCCTGACAAATGGCCATACAGCATCTCTTTAAAAACCTCCAGAGAAGGAGACTCCACCACACTCCGAGGCAGCGTATTCCACTGTTGAACTGCTCTTACCATCAGAAAGTTCTTCTTAACATGGCTTTTCTCCAGGTTATTTGAAGGACTGTATCTCCCTTTAGGAACCCAGGAGATCGTTAAGATCATCTGGAGAGGCCCTCTCCATAACTCTCTTGGTGTGTTTAGTGGGAACAAGGTAAAGGACCTTCTTTTTGACTGCTCCCAAACTCTGGAACTCCCTCCCTAGAGAGGCCAGGATGGTGCCCTCCCTACTGTCCTTTAGAAGGCAGGTGAAGACATTTTTGTGCCGTCAGGCTTTTTAAATTGACTGGATGTGGGCTCATGAAGCAGCTCTAAACTGACTGGTTGTGGGCTCATAAGGCAGATTTTCAGGTGGCATAGTTTTAATGTTTTGAATGTATTTGATTTTTTTTAAATTAAATTTTCAAAGCATTAAAACATATAGCAAACATACGTCAAACATAATAACATAAAACAAAAGCTTCCCACCTGATTAGTCTTGTTGATATATCATCTGCTTATATATAGAAATCAATCTTTACAGGATCTGAATTGTACCTATTTGATCTGCCAGTTAAGATCATTCTAATTTCTTCAAAAATTCAACAGATACAAATCTCATCAACTGAAAATAGGCAAAATTATATTTTCTTAGTTTGCTAACAAGCTTGTAGCTACATTCTAAAATGCTTCTGCAATCATTTTATCTTTCCACTTTTCTTTGAAAAAGCATATAGGCGGCTTCCAATCACTATTCAAGTCTGCTGGATCCTTATTTTTGAGAAACAGAGTCAGTTTATCCATAATCATCATATAATAGGTAATTGTTTTAACTTTATAAACTATTTAATTCTTTTTAAACATTTTTTGATTTTCATGAGTGCTTTAATTGATTCTGTTTCAATCTTGATAGTGACCTTGAGTCCTACCACTGACAGAAAGCTGGGGTATAAATAAATATGATGTTGATGATGATGATGATGATGATGATGATGATGATGATACCAGAGAAGAGGGTGCAAGTCCTGAGATTTGGCAGACTTACTTGTCTTTTTTTTTATATATATTTTTTTCATTATTTTTGGAAAACATGAACAGTAGCAAAAGGTGACAAAGAAACTGCTGAGCAAATTTTTACATTACGGTACTTCCAAAACTCATGTATGTATACATAATACTTTTATATATATAAAACACAAGAAACAAGTAATAGAACTCTAGATTAGTAAACTAAATAAAGTATATATACCATAAAAAGAAAAAGAAGATCTTTCCTAATTTCATATTGTGGATTACTGTATTTCCTTATCCTGCACCTTAAAGAGTACCTACTTGTCTTTTAAAGGAAGAACATGGGTGCATCCACACTTTTGATAGCACTTTTTAAGGTTTGATAGCACTTTAATTCATAACACACACACACATACATATGAATTACACTGTGCAAATGCCATATATAAGCTCAGAAAGTGCAGATGGGGTTATGTGTGTTGTCAGACTTCAAACAGAATACAGTCAGCCCTCCATATCAATGGATTCTGTATCCATGGACTCCACTAATCACTGCTTGGAAATATTTTTTTAAAATTCCAAAAAGCAAACTTTGATTTTGCCCTTTTATGTGAAGGACGCCATTTTAATACACTGTTGTACATATGCGACTTGAGCATCCATGAATTTTGGTATCCAGTGGTGGTGGTGGGGGGAGAGTTCTGGAACCAAGCCCCGGTTTATACTGAGGACCCAAGAGGTATATTTCTTCTCCATCCTTGCTCTCTTGATCTCCGCTCCTTGATTTACCCGCATAGTCCACATGGTGGCGCTGTGCCTCCATAATTGCTTTCTTTGGTTCATTTTTAACAGTTTAAGATGGTTTCCTTTCAGCTTATAAAAGGCTGAGAAATACTGCATGGAAGCAAGAGAAATAGGTTGCCTGATCTCAGCAGATATTAGTCCCCAGAAGTCTGGTGGACTTTTGAAGGGGCAGCCAACCTGAGGGGAACTGAACAGCAACCTCTGAAGCAGAGACCAGATGCTGAAAGAGGGAGAAAGGAAACAGATAAATTGGCAAAAGATTTGTAAAGGAGGTTGCCTGTGTGTTTGTGTTTGTGTTTGTATGAGTGTATGCCATGCTGTGCTCCTGGAATTCTGTCAAATATTTCAATTTAAATGGAGTTCTCTAGATTTCATCTAATGAAACTGAATCAGTTCAGCCAGACTTTTTTTGTAGCAACAGGGTAGGAATCATGTGGGACTCTAGACTTGGCTAGACTACAAATCTCAGCAGCCCTTTTCAGCTCAGCCAGTGGTGAAGGATGCTGGGAGATGGAGTTCACTAATATCAGGAGGGCAACGAAATTCCCACAAAAGTTATGCAATGCATACTTAATTTCAGAGCCTGGAAAGTTACTAAGTACATTTAATTCTTTATACCATTTATTGTTTACTTTTTAATGTTTAAAAAGTAAGCCATGCCAGTTACTTATCACAATAATGACGAAGTCAACATGTTACATTTGTCACCGCACTGCTTGCTACATCATGTTACTTTTTTGAAGAAAAATGCACCCATGGGATTGCTAAAAGAATGGCAGGTAACTTGAAAAGCTCTGGTCAAAATGCCGCTTATAAATATATTTTGGAAAATAACTGGAAACTATTACTCATTACACCAATCAAGTAACTTTGTTTTTAATTGTTTCATTGCTTTTACAAATGTAAATTTGTCACTACCTTGTGACCTTCAAAGTTGCTAGTTACAGGTAGTATTATTTATAAGCTGTTATTTCCAAGCTCCATGAATGTAATTTTAAAGCAGATAATGAAGACCTAGAAATAGTTAAAGATTTTCTATACAGTCAGCCCTCCACATTTGTGGGTTTCACTTTTGCGGATTTGATTATCCACAGATTATTTGCTGTCACCTCTGCTGCCTCCCTATACCATTTTCAATGGGGACTGCAAGCCTCGTGAGATTGAGAAACTGTGAACGAGGCTTGTGAGTCCCTCTTAAAAATGGTGTGGGGCAGCAGTGGAGGTGGCAGGAAGCCCCACCAGCCACCCACTTCTGCCTTGTGAAGGAACCCTCATGCCTCAAAGGGATCCATGGTGGGTTGAATAGGGTAATCATACCTTTTTGTGTGTTAAATATGGTTTGGGAGGGTCTAGAGTTATTCATGTTTTTTTCAACTTTCACAGGGGTCCTGTGCCCCTACCCCTAGTGCGTGTGGAGACTGTACTGTGGCTCTGTCATTAATCAAAATGGAGACTAGTGAAGGAATCAGAAGAAGGTTAAGACTTGGAAGGGCAGCTATGAAGGAACTAGATCAGATCTTCAAGTCAAAATCATCCATCATCTTGCATTTCTAGTTTCTCTGTATGTATGCAAAAGCTGAACAGTGGAGAAAGCTGACAGGGAAAAAAATCAACTGATTGAAATGTGGTACTTGAGGAGAGTTCTAGGGATATCATGGAGGACAAGAATGACTCATAAATTGGTCCTATTGAAAAATAAAGCCTGTACTCTCACTAGAATCCAAAATGACCAAACTGGAAATGTTGTACTTTGAACACATGACTCATTGGAAAAGACGATTATGTTTAGTAAAGAGGAAAAGAGGAAGGATGTGTTACAGGTGGATAGACTCAATCCAGGAAGCCACAACCAAGACCCAAGCAGGTCTGTTGATGACTGTTGAGGAATATTAGAGGTCTCTCCTTCATAGGATGGTTGAAGCTGACTTGATTGCAAATAAAACAACATTGTGATCAGCCATGGTTGGAACTGGACTTAGAAGGGATTAGACAAACCTGGAAATCATGGCCAAAGACCTACCTTGCGCTTGCACAGTGTAACTTTGTAGTTAAATGATGGTTGTACTACTCCACCCTTCTGTTAAAACCAGACATTGCACAACTAATGGTCTGTCTCCTGGCATGCCTCCTTATTGTTCCACTGTGTAAGGGGGGAAAAAGCAATGGCTGTCTCTACTATCCCATAGAATCAAGTGGTAGATTGAAGGCACTGATGAAAACCTATGTATTATCCAAGAATGCATAGTTGCATGTGCAATGGTTACTTTTGTGGAACTCTATGTCAGGGATTCCAGGCAGGGAACCCTGGGAAGATGATCAGCCCACTGCAAAGATGTTGCAGCATGCCCCAGTTGTGGGTAATTGCAAGGTTGCATAAGAAACTGGGGTTGTGTGCAGATGGTAGAGGGAGGTGTGCAAACCTCTACCTGACTGGTTGTAGATATGTATATAACAAAGCAACTCCAGTATGCATTTGTCTGTTGACCAAACCTGGTGCCTGGCGCAAGCTTTTGTCTGTCTGTCCTATGTTTTGTATATA
Organism: Cyclura pinguis; assembly: GCA_030412105.1. Lineage (NCBI taxonomy): Eukaryota > Metazoa > Chordata > Lepidosauria > Squamata > Iguanidae > Cyclura > Cyclura pinguis. The sequence goes on along the minus strand of CM059601.1, from coordinate 276,869,771 downwards.
ACGGAACTTTGCTGCAAGATAAAGTGCCTCCTGTTTTGGAAGAAACTCCTCTGTGTGTGAGTATCCTTACTGGGGAACAAGGCTGCTGCTGTTGGCTTGCTGAACTCTGGTTTTTCCGCTGCGTTTCCATGGGGCTGAAACTCCTATCATCCCCAACACTCTACTCACTGTGAACTGAATAACAACTGAAAAAAAGTACAACTGTATGCATAAGAGATCTTACATGCGCATATGACATCAACTGGATTCTGGCCCTTGTTTTGATACAGAAACTGTTTAAAGACCTGAGTTAAGATCGTTGTGAGATCAGGCAGATGACATCATTGTCAACCAAAGAGCCCTGGTTCTATTGCAACACTGCTCAGAACTCCCTTAAAGAATACATTTACACTGAAAGTTTATGTCTGCCATACTCCACTCACATTGCACCGTCCTAGCCTGCCTCAGGTCAGAGACAACATTTAGCAAATTCCAGAGCCTCTCATGAGTTTTTAATTAGGCTAACCATTGATGTGCTGGTCATTGATTTTAGTCATCATTGTGTACCTTATTGAAGTATGTATCACATTTACACAACACCTGGTGTCTGTGAAGGAAAATTCCAGGCACATCCTTGTACCATAAAGTGACAAGTAAGCAGGATCTTTTATTATATTTCCAAACTGGCTTGTCAAATACACTTTTTTTTCTTGTATGCCCACTGAATGGTGCAGCATTGGATCCAGTCAGCACTTGGAAAGTAGAGAAGACCTCCATAGCCCACAGATGAGAATTGCTGTGGGAGTTTCCATGGAAATAAGTATATCTTGATGCATGTACAGAAAAGAAAGTATTTCATAGTATTTCATAATATTTACAAATGGGGATGGGGGTTAATTAACAAGGCCCTCACTTCATTCCAACTGCTACTCACCTGGCCATGGACGAAGAGAAGGAGAGTCACAGTCATGATGAGGAGATATGAGAACACCTTCGTGGGGGCTGCTCCCAGGCAGAACTCTGCTACTGCCCTGGCTGCAGAGGGAGAGAAGAAGCAGGCAGGGTCCTATCATACCTCTCAGCCCAGAAGCAGATGAAAGACAGCACTGCCTTGGCTGTGGATTCAGAGAAGAAGCTGGTGCAGTTCCATCATGCCTGGGCCCAGAAGCAGATGAGAGGTCCTTCCTGCATCCCAACTGCCACTGTTCTGGCCTTGGAGAGAGAGAAGAAGAGGCCATATCTACTGGCCTTAAACCCCTTCCACACTGCCATTTCCTTTTCTTTCTGTGCCATGACTTCATTAGATAGCGAGCCTGTTACTTTTTACTTGTGAAGCACCATATACCATGTTGGACTACAGTTCCTCAAATGCTGTCAGGTGGTTTATGGGAGTTACACTCCAAAAAAATCTGGAGGCTACCAGGTTGGGCTAGTTAAATGCATCTGTTTATATGGCAAAAGTGGGATCATTTTTCAGTGAAAGGGCCAAATAGAATTTTGAGAGGCGGTCTCAGGAGAACACCCTAGTAGTGGCTAGAGCCAAAGGCAAAAGAGGGGTATCCGAAATACTAGCATAGTGTAGATTAAATTTCATACTACACTAACTAAAGCTTGAGGGAGGTCTTTTGACCTTTTAGGTTGGAGAGACCTATAAAAAATGCAGGGAACTATGAAATAATGAGGACATATGGCCATCTGGGAAACACTACAGAGCTGGATTCAGACTCCAGGAGGGCCACATTTGGCCCCAGGGCCTGAGTTTCCTACCCCTGACCTATAGAACTATAGTTGGATAGGCTTCTTCATACCAAACACTGGGAGAAACAGTGGTGCAGAGAGGTACTTTTGCACCCTACACAATCTGGAGCAATGTATAGATGCTATTCCAGCAACTACTGTAACCTCAGTCAGGTGCTTTTGAGTAGAACCTAGTGTCTAGAGTGAGGGAAGTAATAGTACCACTCTGTTCTGCTTTGGTCAAACCCACCTGGGATACTGTGTCCAGTTCTGGGCACCACAGTTCAGGAAGGATGTGGGCTTAATTTGTCCAGAGATCAACCAAAATGGTAGAAGGCCTGGAAACCATGCCCTATGAGGAGTGGCTTAGTGAGCTGAGTATGATTAGCCTGGAGAAGAGAAGCTTAAGAGGCTGACATAATAGCCATGTTTAAATATTTGAAGACGACAGATAGCCAGAGAGATCTAAGTACTTAAATAAATAAGTAAGTAAGTAAATCATTCCATGATAATTGAAAATAGGGCATGGACAAGTTACCTTTCTTGACCATACCTCCCAGACTCCCTAGCAGGTTGTGGGCTGAACCTGGGGATTTTTGGAGCTATAGTCTAACACAGTGCTACCCAAAGTGGTCGTCCGTAGACCTTTGCAAGTCTGCAAAACATTGACCACTGGTCTGTGACAAGTTTCCAGGGAAGAAAAAAGCAGTTATAGCCATGCCTTCAAAAATTTCAGAGATGAAAACTGAGATGCATGTGGCCAGACAACATCAGAGTGTGGTCAAGATAGCATAAGTGATTAACAAGTACAGGAAGACACAAACTAGGAGAGATGGCAGCAGTTCCCTTTTCCCTGAGCCTATTGGGAAGAACAAAACTCTGCCCCCCCGTCTCCTCTCCCTCTGCTAAGTTAATTGTATGCAAATTACTTTTGCACTTGACCTTTGTTTGCAGCAATTAAAGTAAGCCGATGATAAAGAGGGAAAGTGGGAGGAGTGGGGAGAAACTGGGACATTTTAAAGTCACTAAGAAAGTGGGATGGTAGAGGGGTAATTGGGGCTGTCCCTGCCAAAATGGGAAAGTTGGATGGTATGCACCAGGACTACATTGTAGGTCATGGACAATACTAAGAATCTCAATTTCTCTCTTTCTCCACTTCACATGCTTTTCACAATTTTGCATGATGAGGAATGGAGAAATCATTCTAGAATCATAGAACAGAATCGTAGAGTTGGAAGGGGCCCTATGAGACATCTGATCTAACCCCCTGCACAACGCAAAATCTCCAGGTACAGCATCCCCAGCAGGTAGCTGTCCAGCCTCCCTCTTTCTGAAGACATTCAGAGAAGGAGAACTCACCACTTCTCTAGGCAGTTGGTTCTATTGCCAAATCACTCTCAATGTCAAGAAGATTCCATCAGCCCTGAGAATCCCTGCAGCTGAGATAACTGGAGGCTACTGTTATAGCCAATAGACACAAATATGGTACCAGTCCCTGGAAAACTGAGGGGAAAAAAACCTGCTGGTCTGCCACAGTAAATATCTTAAGAAGTACCAGACTAAAAGACTATTTGGCCCTATCTAAAACTAACACAACTCCCACTATCTAACAGAAATATAACTCTCTGGGAGCTGGAGTCCAAAATGGGACCTGACACTATCTAATCATGACTCATCTCCCAGACTCTCTGAGCCAGCATAGCCACATTGGTTTGGGGATTATGGGAGTTGTCCAAAAAAAAAAAAAAAAAAAAAAACATTTGCAAAGTTTTTTTCACTGATGGCATCCCACTGTTAAAATCCAACATGACGCAAAAAGTTGGAAATTTGGAATGGCCTTGATAAAAAACCTGTGTTCAATTTATTTTGAAAAGAAGGTGTCTTATTTGAGGAGTTTGGAGGCTGAGTTGGGAGGGGTCGTTCCCCCATCCCTTGACCTTCGTACTCCAGCTCTATTAATGTTTTTGGCTGCAACCAATAAATAAGCTCTCTTTTAATGCCTCGGCAGCTCAGTGTAGGCTATTCATTTTGGCTCGGCATTTGACTGACCTTTATTCTGCGCTTTCACTTAATTTTCACCTGCCCTGGCATCTGCATTAGCTGCTGGGTCTAAGAATGCATTAGCAGAGCAGTAAATGCCCTCTTTGCCATTTGGAAGCTGGCCTTCCACTGCTGTATGCAACCTCAAATTTATTTATTTATTTGGTAGCTATTCTTTCTCCAAAAAATAAAAACAAAACTAAAAACAAAACCTAGGTCATAAGGTAGCTCAGGACAAGATTAAAAGGCAGAAAATATAATAGGCCAAGATCCTACATCAGAGCTGTTGTTGTTGTGGTTGTGGTTGTGTTTCCCAAGCAAAGTCTCCACTTGCTTATCGACAGTCTAGATTTTACTCTTTAAAAAGCCATGATGAATATTCTATTCTGTAAAAGCCCAATGCATTTTGGACTATACCTTGAACTGAATGGCCTATGGTTTGCAGTTTAGGGAGAGGCATTTAGAATTCTCAGCCAGAGAGCTCTTTGGCCTCAGAAAACTACAAACCCCAGAATTCCACAGGATGTTGAAAGTGGAATAATAGCACTATAACAGCTGTTACTGCCCTGGCTAGCCCGAACTTTGGGGATATTAAAAGATATCCTTTTGATATCACAATTCGGTTTCACTTCTCTATTCCCCTTCCACGTGCTTGCGAGGCCACCGGACAAGCACGTAAACAAGCTCGGCCGTTAATTGCCGTAATATTCAAACAACAATACAGGCAGGCCAGGAATAGCTGACTCGCTGCTTTAGGAGACCTCCGGGCAAGTACTCTAATTGGGTATGCACGCAACCTACAGAAGAGCCTCTGCCCCGCGAAGGCAGCTTGATGGGTTACCCAAGTACTCTGCGTTTGCATACTGGCTACTCTATTGAGAACCGCTACGGTAACTCAATCATTCAGATTCTGACCTTTCGCAGGCTTTGTCTCCAATTCCAAATCTATTGTTTTCCCCCAAGTACGGCATAGCCTGCAGTCACATTCTCCTTATAAAAACCCTTGATTCTGAGACCTTCCTCGGAACACTCCCGAGTTTCATCCCGCCTTGCTGCCGCTTTGCTTGGCGAGCCTCCCCTCAGCTCCACGTGCTGAGCTACATCGCACCCCAGCTTCGCTCTCTATTTTTCTGGGCTTCAGGACAGGTGAAGTATCACCCAAACCAGCAATCCCTCCAAAAATCCCTCTATACCACTCCAACCTTTATTCTCTTTAGTTATCTTGTATGAGTGTGTCGCATACACTGTTTTGCTTGTGTTTAATGAAACATCATTTATTGTTTCAACTTCTGTGTGCTCCTTGACTCGGCCTGACCCCGTAGACATAGGGTTCAAGATCTCGCTACGTTACCCTGCCTCTCGTAACGCTAAGCAGTGCTCTGAGCTAATTTTCCCCACCTTTAGTTGAGCACATTTTGGTGTCCCTCCCGGGACCCCCAGTACACAGGGTAACACAGTTTAGGAAGGAAATGGCCTCAGTCTCAAAGGTGCTACAAGATCCCATTGCGTAAAGATCCAGACTAACAGAGCTATGTCTTTGAATTCCACTAGACAGAATACTATCTCTCAAATTTCCCAACATCCTCATCAACCAGTCAGTTGCCATAAGTGAAGGCACTTAGGAAAGATATGAAACCATGGGCTACTGGCAACTACTTATGTGCTTGTGTGTCATCATACCTCCAACAGTGCACTTCCAAGGAACAGAAGATGACACACCTCTGGGAGTCCTTGCTTGTGTTCTGTATGCCTTCTTGGTAGTCTTCCTCCAGCCTCTAAGGCAACCCAGGGAACAAAGAGAAACACAGCTGAGCTGTGAGCCAACAGCATTATTGGTGTATTTGTTTTACTTTGACTACAGTTAATTAGGCTTCCTTTTTAGTTTACTTTTCAGTTATTTTGAAAATAATTGAACGGTAAACAATTGCTGGAGAATTCATTAGCTCCCACCCACACCCAGTTTTATTTTGGGGAGAAAGCTCTGTGGATATGCAAGCATAACTTTGCTTGACATCCCCATGAGAACATGCAACAAAGCCGTGCATCTCTGTAGCTTTCCATGGAAGGGCAGCTGGAGGAAGACAGGATAATAATTTCAGGAACCTTCATGGAAAGGATCCTGCTAGTTTAGCCAATGCTGACACAAGTGATATATTTAAGTCTTTTATTCCAAGTCTCAAGTCTCAAGTCCTTGAAGATACTTTCAAGTCAGGTCTCAAGTCTGGAAGCCAACTTTATACCCCAACCAAAATTCCAGAATTATTGGATAGAGTGACACAAATTCAATTTTAACAATTTAAGCAGAGACGGTTCTCTACATTTGCAGTTTTGCCATCTGCAGCTTCGGAAGTGGGGATTAGGATTAGGATCTTATCTTATTCCTCATTACTGAAGATTCAAAAGCTTTATAAGGATGGATCCTTCCTCCTCAAGCCCATTGCCTAAGACATTTGCTGTTCCCCTTCGAGAAATGCATCCTGCACTCTGGAGGTGAGTCTTGTCTTCTGCTCTTAGGAAACATTTTAGAAGGCTCCTCCAATATGCAGCAAGGACAGGCTGCTGGACAGACCTCAAGTCTGCGTCAAGCCCATTGCCTAATCCATTTGCTGTTCCCCTCTGAGAAATTTGCCCACATCACTATCCCAGCTGCTTTCAAAATGTCCCAGTTTCCCTCTCTTTTTCCCACTCTCCCTTTGGTTCTTGCTTTGCTTCAGTTGCTGCAAACTGAATTCAAAATGCAAACATAGTTTGCACTCCATTAACTCAGCAGGGGGGAAAGGGCAGGAGAGGAGGAAACTTGCCCTTCCCAGTAGATTAAGGCAAACAAACAAACAAACAACGTGCTGCAGACGCTCCTAGCTTGCATGTGCTTCCTCATTAATAGCTTTTGCCATCTTGACCACACTTTGATTTTGCTTGGACACATGTGTTCCTGTTTGCATCTTTGAAACTTTGAAGGGTATGTTAGTATGGATTTCTGGGGTACTTGTGAAGATGCAGTGATGGTATCTGAATTTATTTTCATGCCTTCAGGGGGCTTTCTGTGTACGGTCCTCCCCTTACATTTGCGAATTTGACTTTTGCAAATTTGATTATTTGCGAAGTGCCCGCTTGCCTCCTCCCCATTCTCCCGCTGCCATTCCCTGGCCTTTTGCCCAGGAGCAGGGAGAGGGAAAGGTTTGTGGACCCGCAAGACTTAACTCTCCAACCTGTCGCCACATGGGTGCGCAGAGAGAAGGCAATGTGTGTGGGTGACAGGGAGGAGAATGGGGGGGGGGAGGAATCTTCCCTCCCTCTGGTCTTGTGCCCGTTGGCCATGCAAGTGGCAGGCAGGAGAATGCGGGGGGAGGGGAGATCTTCATCCCCTGTACTCTCCTGTCTGTCGCCCACGTGGGCGCATGGAAAAAAGGAAGGGCACACTGGCAGCAGCGAGCAGGAAACTGCAGTGTTACCCTGATTTCTGGGGTCCCGTGAGGGGCACCTCAATGTGCTCAAAATACTGGGGAATGGGAATTAGCAAGAGCACAGGCTAAGCAATGCAAGAGGCAGGGCAACCTAGTGAGATCTTGAACCCAATGTTTACGGGGTCAGGCCGAGTCAATAATCAAACAGAAGTAAATAATAATTGTTTTCCTTTATTTTGAAACACAGTCAATACGTATGTATGCAACCACTCACACAGACCTAATGAAGGAAAGGTAGGAGTTGGATAGAGGGTTTTGATAGGGATTTTTCAGGGGAAATACTACAGCTGATCCCGAAGCCCAGTTTATCGGAAGAAAAGTCCGTGGTATCAGAGATTCTTGGCACGTGGGAGCTGAGGGGAAGGCTTGTCGAATGGAGTGACAGCAAGGCGGGATGGAAGTCAGAGCGATCCGAAGAGATGCTCAAAATCAGGGGGTCTTATAGGGGAAAATGTGCCTGTAGGCTAGTCCGTTCCCGGGGAAAACAATGGGTTTCGGGCTGGACACAAAGCCTCCGAAAGGTCAGTACTTTAGATGATTGAATTATGACAGCGTTGTCAATAGCGCAGACAGTATGCAAACGTGGAGTGCTTGACAGTTGGATATTCGGCTCGTCAAGCTGCCTGCTCGGGGCAGGGGATCTTTTGTAAACGGCGTGCATACATAATGTGATCTTAAGAGGGTACTTGCCTGGAGATCTCCTGAAGCTGCAGTCCGGCAATTACTGGCCTGCCTGGATTTGTTTTGAATAGTTCAGCTATTTTCGGCCATGCCTGTGTGCGTGCTTGTCCGGGGGCCTCGCAAGCACATGGAGAGGAATGGGTAGTGAAGACCAAATTCTTGATATCAAATGATATCTAATATACCGCAAGTCCGGACTAGAAACTACAGTAACAGCAGGAGGAAAGATCTTCACTCCCCTGCACTCCCCTGCCTGTGGCCTGTGCAGGCATGCAGAAAGAAGAGCGCATGCACCAGTGGTAGGCAGGAGAGTGCGGGGGGGGGGAATCTTCCCTCCCCTGCACTCTCTGGCTTGTGCCCATGCAGAAAAAAGGGAGGGTGCCCAGGCAGCGGGCAGGAGAGCACATGGGGAAAGACTTTCCTTCTCCTTCACTCTCCTGTTTGTCGCCCACATGGGAGTGCAAAAACAAGGCAGGGCACGGGAGCAAGAAGCAGGAGACTGGGGGGTGGGGAAGGTTTTCCAGCCTGCGCTCTTCTGCCTTTCTCCCAGGCCTACTGCAGCAGAAAGAATGAGGAAGGGGAGAGCGCTCACTGTGGGGGAGTTGTTCGTGATTTTTTGACTTTCACAAGGGTTCTGTGCGCCAACCCTTGCGAATGTGGAGAGCCCGCTGTAGTCTTGAGGCAAAAATTGCTCCCAAAATGATAAAAAAGAACATTCAGGGAAGCTGTTTTTTTGCGGCAGTGGGGGGTGGGGATTAGATAGGTTCTTCAGGGTCCACGAAAGTACGGACAATGGGCTGCATCCACAATTTGTTCAGTCCTGATCTATACCGTGGAATCTAGAAGACCTAACTTGGTACGTTTTTTGGAGCTGAAAGTGAATGGAAGCAGTCAAAAGTCATTTGCACGGTCTGTATTGTCAGATCAATGCAATGTCTTCTTCTTTTCCTGAGGAGAGGAATCTATTATCTGCTCAGGCACGATGACCCAGATTGCTCACAGAAGAGATGGTGCCAAAAGAATAGTCTCGAGTCTGTGGCGCTCGTGAAATCTCTGCTGACCAGCCTTCCATCATTCCTCATGCATATTAAAGAGCTTAATTACAGCTGGTCAGAGTCAGGGGAATTACGATGAATACCTCAACCACTAAATTGTAGCAGTTCCAGTGACCCTTCAGTAAATCATTAAAGGGTCTCCGGGGGCTCATTCTGCAGCTGTTATTCCCACTATTGGCAGGGAGACCGGTAATTTCGGATAGAAAATGATGTGGCAGAGAATTGATTTGGAGGGTCAAGTTAGCTCGCATTTCTCTTTTTCTATGCTTTGGTGTAGAAGAATAGGCCCAAAGAAAATAAGAGTTCAGCCATTCAGGCCAAGTCATAGCAAGTCTGAATAGCTGATGTTTGAATTCCCAGATTGTTTCATTGCTTCGCTTACAGTCTTTATCTGAAAGGCTGTCATCTTCCCATTCAACAATTATTTTTTGTGATTTTATCATGGTAAATATTTTTATTATTTATATTACAAGACCAATCACTGCTAAACATAACACAGAGATTTTTAACTTCAGAAAGGAATTATAATACATCATCACTGGATTTTCATTTTCATACAAAGGAGGAATTGATATAAAACAAAATATTTCCTATGTATCTTCTTCTAGTATCAGTTTGACTATTATTTTAAACCAGATACTAATCATCCTTCCATTTATTATTCTTATCTTCCTTCCATCCTTAATACTTCTCCATCTTTTCAACATTCAACATTTTTTAAAAAGAAGAAGAATCCACTGATGGGAAGGAAGTATTATGCTCACTCTAAAGCAGCAATTTTACTGCTTATGATTTCACAAGGAGGGAATATATGGTCTGGAAGGACAAAAACTCATATTGATGGATTCAGAGAATATACATACAGGGATAACCCCCTATGCATTGTCTTGCTTTCCATGGTTTCAATTACCCGCAGTCTCAAAATATTAAATGGGAAAATCCCAGCATCTGGGCAATAGCACCCACAGGTCTTGCCACCCATACCTTGCCTGCCTCCCTTTTAACCACCCCTCCACCAAGAAAGCCACAGGAAATGGCTCTAATATTACTGGAAGTAGCCCTCTAGCTTCACGAGGACCGTACAGAGGCTCTATACTACCAGACAGTATTAAACTTCTCCATGGTCTCTGCAAAGCTAGAGGCCTACTTACAGTGATGCCAGAGCAGTTTCTAGCTTTGCAGGGATCATAGGGCATTTCTGCCCTACACTGTTATAGTGCTATTATTCCACTTCCTGTGGAATTCTGGGGTTTGTAGTTTGCTGAGGCGAAAGAGCTCTCTGGCTGAGAATTCTAAATGCCCCTCCCTAAACTGCAAACCCCAGGATTCCATAGGATGTTGAAAGTGGAATAATAGCACTATAACAGTGTAGTGTGGAAATGGCCCAGGTTAGGAAGTATGGGGCACAACACTCCCCTCAAATATTTTTCTGTTCTCATCTCCCATGTGCAATGCATCATGTGGATACAGGGCTGGCCGTACAGCTACACAACATCTGAAAGAAGTGGTAAAAGCACAGCAGGTATAATCTATGCCCTCTCCATGCTGTGCACAGGCAGCGAGAGGCTTCCATGTCAAAGGCCATTTCAGCACTAGACCATTATAGTGCTATTATTCCACTTTCAACATCCTATGGAATGCTGGGGTTTGCAAAAAACAAAAAAACTTTTTTTTTTGTCCTCCAAATGCCCTCTAGAGAGGGATGGGAGCCATTTTTGCCATGTTTTAAGCTGCCCAGGCCATGTCAGACCCAAGAAACACTGTCTTTAACAACATGAAGTGAGCAAAAATCACTTCCTGTTCACTTCCTTTTAAAAGAAAAGGCCTCTTCCATTGTGGAAATCCACTGGGTGACGCTTGGTGAGTCTCACTCTCTCAGCCTAAATGCAATGGAACAGACTGCAAAATAAAAGCAATGACCAAAAATACTGTGGTGTCCTTGTTTGACCACTAGGTGGAGCCTAAGAATTCAGTTGCTACTTTTCAGTAGAATTATAAGGAAGAAATCCTATACATATTAATTCGGTGTTCTTGTTTTGACAGAAGCAGAGAGACTGATTTATGCTGATTTCATAAAAGGGAAGGGAAATCTGAGGAAGCCTGTCCTGGGATAGGGGACAACTCCTGGGAACTCACCCGCTACTGACTGAAATTCAGACTGGAGTGCAGATTACCTGGAGAGGCTTTTGAACAGCTTAAAATGCCACAGAGGTGTGGCTTTAGCATTAATTTGTAGTCCGGATGGAATGCAAAGGCTTTGGACTCCCAGTTATTGCTGTTGTGTGCCTTCAAGGAGTTTTCAACTTACAATGATCTTAAGGCCAATCTTCCTTGGCAAGATTTGTTCAGAGAGGGTTTGCCTTTGCCCTCCTCTGAAGATAAGAGAGTAAGACTTGTCCAAGGTCACCCAGTGGGTTTTAATGGCTGAACGGGGATTCGAACCCTTGTCTCCAGTGTTGTAGTCCCACTCTCAAACCACTGTGCCACACTGGTTCTCTTTGACTCCCAGATCTGCTATGAAAACAAATAATTCTGCTTTGGTCAGACCCCACCTGAAATACTGCGTCCGGTTCTGGGCACCACAGCTCGGGAAGGATATTGACAAGCCGGAACGTGTCCAGAGGAGGGCGACCAAAATGGTAGGAAGTGTGGAAACTATGCCCTATGAGGAATGGATTAAGGAGCTGGGTATATTTAGCCTGGAGAAGAGAAGGTAAAGAGGCAACATGATAGCTACGTTCTGAAGTGATGTTATATGGAGGATGGAGCAAGCTTATTAGGACATGGAACAATGGCTTTAAATTGCAGAAAAAGAGATTCCATCTAAACGTTAGGAAGAATTTCCTGATGGTAAGACCAGTTTGACAGTGGAATATGCTGCCTGAAAGTGGTGGTGGAGTCTCCTTCTTTGGAAGTTTTTAAAGAGAAGCTGGATAATCATCTGTTGGGAATGCATTGATGGTGTATTTCTACATGGCATGAAGTTGGACTTGATGGCCCTTGTGGTCTCTTCCAGCTCTGTGATTCTATGATTGTATGAATTTACAAATTCTGATGCCCAGAACATTCTAATAATGATGGCAATTAACCAAAAGAGAGTTTTCCTTGTTTGTTGCACACTGGCCAAAATATAGTTCAGACATTTGTTTAGGCATTATAGTACATTGCAGCCTGCTATTTTGTCTGCTCCCCAGGATTTTTTTTACAACTTAGCAATTTAATAAGTTTATTGTGATTAACTTGTCATTGCTTTTCCTTTCCTTTCCTTTCCTTTTCTTTTTCTGGTAGTATCTGTATGAAACTTGGGCTTCTTTACCTCTCTTCTTGATGAAGGAGTTAATTCATTTCTGACTTTGTTCAACTTCGAATTGAAAACCTTAAGAAAAGTCTGCATGATCAGCTGAAGGTTATTGGTTCATTTGTTGTTGTTTTTAAAGACCTGAAAGCGCGTTTGTTGACTAAGTAAATTTTATTGAGCTTTCCAACTGGAGATCAAATGAAAGTATAATGCTAAAGAAGGTTAATGACTGAACGTGTTTTTCCTCTTGGGAAGTTCAGCATAATAAATGCGACTGACTCCTGCTAATAAAGGAGGCTAGGAGGAAGCAAGAGCTAATGATCTCAAAGCAATGGGCTCATCATTTCGATTCATTTTGTGGCTTCCAAAATATATTCATGGTTTTGTTTTTTTGCTCACAAATGGCAATAACAGGGTTCCTATCAATTGGCAATGGCTGAGTCGCTGGTTTTGCTTGTTAAAAATAAAGCAGCACTAATTGGAGACTGAATCAATATACAGGAGGGCAGCCGGTAGTTCTCAAAGGTTGAAGAAGTAATTAATGAAAATGTATACTTGTTGTTTAGAAATGCAGTTTTAAAAATAAATCAGCAAAATCAAGCACTCAAATCTCAGAGCTTCAAGAAGTTCCTTTTTTTGGCGGGGGGAGGGATGAGGCAACTACTACAGCCAACATTGCCTTTCTGGGATTTCTACACCAAAGAAGCAACTGGCTGGCTGGCCCCAAAGGGCCCTGGGGACCACATGAAGCCTATGGCTGCCTTTTCTTCACTCTTGATCTAGCGGTGGAAAGAATGCTTATTATTATTGTTATTCATTCCCAAGTTTTTTTTTAAAGACTTCCTGACAGTCGTGAGAAATCTTGCATAATTTTCTCCCAGTGTTCAGATGTTCCAAAGTGTTGCAGTAATATGGGCGGTGGGGGGGGGGACACATGGCTTTTTTTTTTGTGTGCAGAAATTTGTTTTCTGCCAGAAAACATATTTCAAAAACCTAAAACAAAACAAAGCCCAACAACACCCTCCTCAACTTTTTTTTTTCTGTGCAGGAAAGTTTTTCTTTTTTTCTTTTTCACAGAAGACAAGATCGGTGTACAAAAAAACCCCCAACCACAACAATCTCTTGGCAACACCTTGGGGCATCTAACTACAGAGATAATACTGAAAAGGAATATTTGTTTTCTCCCACAGTGGGAGGAAAAATATTGCATCCCCATCCAACTGTCCTGCTTTAATCTTCTGTTTTCCCACTTTTTCAGCTGCTTTTAAAATGTCATGATTTCACTCTCCTTCTCCTTTTTTCTTCCTTTGTCCTTGGGTTACTTCAGTCTCTGAAAACAGAGCTCAAAGTGCAAAAGCAGTTTGCATTCAGTTAACAAAGGCCATTTCTGCACTAGCTTGTTATAGTGCGATGATTCCACTTTCAACATCCTCTGGAATCCTGGGGTTTGCAGTTTCGGGAGGGGCCGAGAGGCCCCTCCCGAAACTGCAAACCCCGGGATTCCAGAGGATGTTGAAAGTGGAATCATTGTGCTATAACAGGCTAGTGCAGAAATGGCCAAAGCTGGGGAAGAGGGGAGGAGGGGGCAGAATCTTCCCTTTCCCAGTAGACTCAGGCAAAAACAAACTGCTGCAGCCTCCCTAGCTTGTCTGCTCTTCCTTGTTAATGGCTTTTCTCATCTTTTGATGTTGCTTGGTCACTTGTGCACCCGTTTACATATGTGAAATGTTGGCTGATATGCCACTGCAATTATTTGCTCTCACAAGTATGTACAAAATAGTGGGGGATTTACATCCATACTGTGACCTTGATGGTCATACTCCCACGGAAAGGCATGCAGAATAGCCTTGTGAAATAGGAATGGTTGATGGGTTGCTTGTGGTTGTCATGTACCAGTTAACTTGCTTGCCCAAGAAACACTTTGATGTTTAGCAGCAGTCTTTATTTTGGAACTGGCAAGCAACACAGCAACTTTCAAAAGTTGGTAAGACTGGCGTGTGTTAGATGTTAACAGGTTTTGTATCTTGACATACAAATTCAGGCATGAATTACAATAATTGCTGAGAGACAATATTGCTTCTCACCAGAACCCCAGGTTTTCCAGGCATTCCCGATGTTTACTTAACTTTCATCCTGAGAACTTGAACAGTTGCTTTGCTTTTATCTTGTCTATCCTGTCTGTTTTCAGAGCACCTTCCTGATAGCTTCACATTCCACCCTTCTGATCCTCTTCCCTTAAGGCCAGATGCCCCAGGCACAATCATTGCTAGATCACCTCCATCCGCATCTGGAGGCTTTTGAACCAGTATCTGGATACAAACTGCAGATGGTATTTGGTGACTGATATATTGTCACAAACAGCAATTAGCAATGGATACAGTGTAGCACTAGCAATTGCTAATCCCTATCTTCTGTTGGCTAAGCTAAACAAATTCTCCCTGTTAACGTGCCAGTGGCCCATGCTCTTTTTCACATCTTCTCAAGTCAACTTGCACCAGCATGCCATTTAGGATTGCAACACCAAAGAGGGCTCTTGTAGCTTGAATAGTTGTGTAGAAGAGGGAAGCAGGTGACAAGCCGTAGCTGCTGATATTCCCTCTCCCACACACTCATTAAAGGTGCAAGGCCAGGATGATGGGCCCCATGTGGAACTGGAGAAGGCTGGCAAGTCCTGCCATGGCCCTGACAGAGGCAGCAGCTCTTGAGCAATGTAAATTAAAGTGCCAGGAGCAAAAGGTCAGGCAACACCCTGCTCCACTTTAAAAACAGGATGCTGAGCCAATGAGGTCAGCTTGGCTCATTAACTGCTGGCTCTAAATTAGCTCAGCCCAGGCTGTTCTGTTGGTGCAGAGCAACAGCTCCAACCCTGTCTGACATGGCTGGCTTCTGTAGCTCTTTGATGTTCGGTATGAACTTTTGGACTAATTGTGACAAAGTTCTGGGGGTGTGGCTATTGGAAGTGCCAGAGCAGCCTGGAAGCAGGTTGCCAGGCAACCAGAATAGCTCCTCAGGAAAGAAACCCAGCCCAGTAGTGTGTGGGAGGGGCTGGTGGCTGAGGGGAAAAAGGTTCTATAAGTCTAAGTACCTGTTGTTGGTCTTTAGTCCTTCAGTGAGATTCCTAGTAAGAAGCAATGGAGTAGAGTCCGTCAGCCAGCCAGGGAGGGTGACTGTGTGGGAAGGTTTAATTCTCAGTGGAAGACTAGTGAGAGGCAGAAGAGTAATTGAACCCTAGTAATACCTGGTCAGAGAGTGTGACCTGGATTGGAGACTGAGTCTTTGGTGGGAGTATAGCCAAAGGGCTGTGGTATGATACTTGTGCTTTATAGGACAGTCTAAAAAGATACAAGTGAACTGTATAAAAAAATGCCCCGAAGAACTGTAATAACTTGACCTGCATATAAAGTTTAATACTTTATTTTTATTGTTATCTAAATAAATGTTACAGTTTATTTTTATAACTACTGACTTGTATACAATATTTAAAGTCACACAGAAAACACACTACCATAAAGTTATTGAGTAGTTCTAAATAGACATTGAAAACTCTCATCCTTGTACACAAAGGTGGTATTAGAAGGTAGGGAGGCAGAGCTGTGTGGTAGAAACAGGGCATCTTATCAGACTGGGAATGCCATGCCAATCTGATCTTTTCAGCAATGCTCCTCATCACTTTGGACTCTGCTCAGGACTCCTTTCTCCCTTCGAACCTTGGACTGCCTGCATCAAGCTTCTGTTTGTCATGCCATATAAGCCTTGGGACTAGTCTGGCTTCTCCCTGAAGTCCCTGTGAACTGCAGGTATGCTCCTGTGGTCACTTCCTGATTTTAAATAGGCTCAATGACACTGTTAGCTGCGATGTAGGGTGGGGATCTTAAAATGGAGGTTCTGTACATATTTTTTTACTTTGTTACCATGCTGTGCACCCCCACCCTATGATACAGTATAATTGGTCCTGAAATCATTGAATTGGCACAAAATATAAGCCATATGCTGGTGGCTGAACACCATGTGGAAAGGGACTCTGACTGGGAACTTTATGCTTTGGCAGATGACATCAGCATGGCCAGATCATAAGTTCATAAGGATTAGCTGGAGAGCCCAACTTAATGGGCTTGAGATAATTCTATCAGTTGCCCAAACTCGGAAACAATAGCCAGCAAGGCAGCTCTGATGTGCGGTTGATGGCCAAAATCCTGTAACCTCTTCTTGTGAACATTTTCTTTTGTTTCCTCACCAGCCCAGCCATTAAGGGGCTATCACACCCTTCATCAACGCTTTCTCTGCTGAAGTCAAGACCATTAGTCTGTTACGAACCCCTTTGTCTGCTCTGCAAGAAAGCAATTAGCACATTCCCCTTCAGGACAGAAAAAGGGTATTGAAATCCTGGCTCAGACCTCCAACTCTTTGCTAGTACTTTGGATATATGTTGGCGTGTTACACTGTGTGAGGACCCCCAGATTCCTGTTCACTGTACTGCCCTCAGGCCCCCAGTCTGAGCCTCACTTTGCCTTGATCTTCTGCTTTTGGATTGATAACTATCTCCCACTTCATCCCAAAATCTCCTCACTATCCAAGCTTTCTCTCCTTTCCCTCTGTTAGCCTTGAATGGTTGTGAGACTGGTTGAATCTTGCATGTGTTTGTGAGTTCCCCCCAAAAAACATTCTTTTGACTTCCATCTGTGTCTCACAGTTAGTACCAGTATACACAGGTGAAAAGGTTTTGTGGTTACCCCTGTCTTGCAGGCCTCCTTTGAACTATAATTCCCCATCTTTCCAGGGAGGCACTGAAATTGTGGGTGGACCCATCTTTTGGGGTAACAACTTACTTACTTTACATCATCTCTGTTTGAACAAGGAAAACAAGATAAAAAAATATGTCGGAAGCTTCTTTTTCGGCTTGCAACTTTTTGTTTCCCTTTGCGAATGTTTGCAGTGAATTTGAAAGCTGGTTGGAAGGTAATTTAAAACAAAGTTCATTCTCACCTTGCTTCTCTGGTTGTTGCTGTCTTGTCGCACAGCCTGACAGTTCCATGTCCGTGACCAAACAGTAAAGGGCACTGAAGTGTGTGATGCCAGTTGGTATATTATTATTTGTCTCCAGATTGGCTTTGCGTGGTTTGATATCATCAGGCAGGAAGGTTCTGACATTTGCTCAGTGATACATATCTAAGAACCTGCCTTGGTATTCATCTTGCCACGGTAGCCGCTCCGGTTTGCTGATGGAATCTTCTAGAATAGTTTCTCCATTCCTCCTCACACAAAATAGTGAAAAGAGAAAAAGAAATTGAGATTCTTTGCTGTGTTGCCCATGACCTTCAGTCTAATGCAGGCCTCTAGCCTCGAATTGTTCCAATTTGGCAGGGACTGTCCCGATTAATCCTCTGTCATCTCACTTTTCTGTCTGTTTTTAAAATGTCCCAGTTACTCTCTTCTCCTCCCACTTTCACCCTTTGTCTCCAGCTTATTTCAAGTGCTGCAAAATGAATTCAAAGTACAAAAGTAGTCTGGACCGTATAGATTCAGCAAAGGGGAGAGGAGAGGAGGAAGTGGATCTTGCCCTTCCCACTAGGCTCAGGTAAAAGCAAACTTCTGCAGCCCTCTTTAGCTCATGTGCTTTTCCTCATTGATAACTTATGCCATCTTGACCACATTCTGATATTGCTTAGCCACACGTGTCATAGTTTTCATCTGTGAAATGTTGGAGGATATGTGTAGGTAAGAAAACTGCAGATTTCCAGACATTATCAGACTGCAACTCCCATTAGTCCTTGCAATATAGGCAATGGTGAGGGATTGTGGGAGAGGCAATCACACACTACCTGGAAGGTGAAGGGAGAGCTCTGAAGCCAAAGTTAAGTATGACTATGCCGAAGGAGAAGTATTCTGAATGAAGGAAAAATTTAGAAGCTGTAGGCTATTAGAAGCCTTAAGAAAAAGGAAATTAAGCATTGATAGAATATGCCGACCCTATCATCTATTAGCTTGTGCTTTCTACTAATAACGATAACAGTATGAAATATAAGGTAAAATTTTTACTTGATGCTTGCTTGGCAATTATCCATTGTGGCTTAATGACTACTGTTTCGTGATTGACTAAGATATTGCCAATAGCCTCCTATGATTTGCTCTTTGCTGTTCTGTGCTAGGTAGCTTTTCCAAAACTGCTATAAATGATGAGTTGTCTGTTTGCTTCAGAGCCAGATTTCACAGACTCAACCAGACATCTGGATTGGCACTCTGTCATTAAATACACTGCTGTCTGCAATTTATTGTGCCTCCATGCTTGAACCCCAAATGGGACAGGTTTCCCCTCCAAAGCCTCACATTCCACATCCCTGCAGTAATGTATTTTGTCTTGCTGGCCTTCCTGGCTTCAGATGATGGGAGTTGTAGTCCAACACATCAGGCAAGGACTATGTGCACAAATGTTTAATTTAATATACCTGTAACAGTTAGAGAAGAAATTATGCCCCCTCCCCCAAGCTCAAAGCACACAAGATGAAATAGGGTGGAGACGGCACAAGCCATATTCAGTTGTTTAAAAACATGCTTACCACTCTATTCTGCTTTGATCAGACCCCACCTAGAATACGATGTCCAGGTCTAGGCACTGCAGTTTAGGAAGGATATTGACAAGCTGAAATGTGTCCATAGGAGGGCCACCAAAATGGTAGAAGGCCTGGAAACCATGCCCTATGAGGAGTGGCTTAGGGAGGTGGGTATGTTTAGCCTGGAAAAGAGAAGATTAAGAGGTAACATGATAGCTATGTTTAAATATTTGAAGAGTGTCATAGGGAGGATGGAGCAAGCCTATTTTCTGCTGCTCCAAAGACTGGGACACAGAGCAACGGCTTCAAGCTTTAGGAAAAGAGATTCCATCTAAACGTTAGGAATAACTTCCTGGCGGTAAGAGCTGTTTGACAGTGGAATATGCTGACTAGGAGTGTAGTGGAGTCTCCTTCTTCTGAAGTTTTTAAACAGAGGTTGGATGGCCATCTGTTGGGAATGCATTGATGGTTAATTCCTGCATGGCAGAGGATGGACTTGATGGCCCTTGTGGTCTCTTCCAACTCTGCAATTCTATGCAGTCTCTAAAACAGGAGTGGACAATGTTTTTGGACCCAGTGACCAATTCTACCCCTGGATCCCAACATGGACCTGCAGGCTACCAAAATTTGGTTCCGCTTGGTGGTGGTGGAAACTTCTGATTTTGCACACCACTAAAACAAAGTGCAGGGAGGACATGTGACTTGTTTTAGAGAAGACCTATGCTTCTCTTGCATGGCTTGTATTAGTGCAGAAATGTGATTTCTTTTGTTGCCACTCTGGTGAGCCTTGGCTGCAGTAATAGTGCAAGGATTGCCTAAACAGCTGTGGGACCCCATGGAGCCAGTGGGCTGTGTGCTGTCTACCACTGCTCTAAACATAAAGAAGCAGGCAGAAGCATGGCAGGTCTGCATCCTCTCTCTATGAAGAGAGCTTCTTGTTACCCTGTGTACTGGGGGTCCCGGGAGGGACACCAAAATGTGCTCAACTAAAGGTGGGGAAAATTAGCTCCGAGCACTGCTTAGTGTTATGAGAGGCAGGGTAACGTAGCGAGATCTTGAACCCTATGTCTACGGGGTCAGGTCGAGTCAAGGAGCACACAGAAGTTGAAATAATAAATGATGTTTATTAAACACAAGCAAAATAGTGCATGCAACACATTCACACAAGAAAACGAAAGGAAATAAAGGTTGGAGTACTATAGAGGGATTTTTAGAGGAGTTGCTGGTTTGGGTGATCTTCACCTGTCCTGAAGCCCAGAAAAATAGAGAGCGAGGCTGGGGTGCGATGTAGCTCAGCACGTGGAGCTGAGAGGAGGCTCGCCAAGCAAAGCGGCAGCAAGGCGGGATGAAACTCGGGAGCGTTCCGAGGAAGGTCTCGGAATCAAGGGTTTTTATAAAGAGAATTGTAACTGCAGGCTATGCCGTACTTGGGGGAAAACAATAGATTTGGAATTGGAGACAAAGCCTGCGAAAGGTCAGAATCTGAATGATTGAGTTATCGTAGTGGTTTTCAATAGAGTAGCCAATATGCAAACGCAGAGTACTTGGGTATTGTATAGGTTACCCTTCAAGCTGCCAGCACGGGGCAGAGGCTCTTTTGCAGGTTACGTGCATACCTAATTAGAGTACTTGCCTGGAGGTCTCCTAAAGCAGCGAGTCAGCTATTTCTGGCCTGCTTGTATTGTCCAGGAATATTACGGCAATTAACGGCCAAGCTTGTTTACGTGCTTGTCCGGTGGCCTCACAAGCACGTGGAAGAGAATAGAGCAGTGAAGCCGAATTATGATATCAAGAGGATATCTTTTAATATCCCCAAAGCTCAAACTAGCCAGGGCAGTAACAATCCCCCCCCCCCAAAATGGGCGATGTTGGGGACAATATCGGACATTTTCCAATCAAAAATCAAAAATCAATTCAAAGCCGAATAGGGGCTTACAGGTTGGTAGCCGTATCACTCCTCAGGAAAGGGAATTCCGGAAAGAGTAAAGGATTACTATCTTATAAAGACAGTCCTAACTAAAACCTAAACCTAAACACACACACACAAATGGCAATAACGCAATAACAAAAAATTAAACAATCCAATGTTCCGTCAATAGGGAACTGTTGAAAAATGAGCAATGGCAATAAATAGTAAATGCAAAATGAAGCAATCAATGAAATACGGTAAGTCCAATGCATGGTCTGGCAATGAAGGCAATCCAAGGAGTAGCACAGTTCAATGTGGAATGAAAGTTCATAGTCCGGGGGAGGTGAGGTGCAAGCAAAATTCTTGGCACCCCCCCCTCGCAACAGGAAAAGTCTTTTAGCTGGAGCGGGCGAGCAAAACCTAAGCCCATCCAGGCAACGGAGCAGGAACAACAACAGAATGTCCAAGTCGGTGCAGCCTGGCTTGCTGCAAGTCAAGAGCAAAGAGTCTTTGCAGAATTTGGAGCCTGGAATAGTCCATAGGTTTCCTCGGGTCAGCAAATGGTAGTAGGAATGGCAAAAAGTTCATCTTTGCAATCGGGAGGCTGCATGGTCACCTTCCCTCACAGTCACGGGTGTCGTCAAAGAACCAGGAATCTCCAAGAATCGGCCATCAGATGGAGCGGCAACTTTCTTCGTCATCCTCCCCCCACGGTACTTGGGGGCGATGGTATGACCTCGGGATCTTCCCAACCTTCTGGATCAATTAACCTATTAGAGTTTTAACAGAAGAACTGACATGATTATTATCCAATGTATACCATAAATGCAAATGGCCAGCTCAAAGCCTACTGGGAATTCGAATTGAAACTGGGTCCTCATGACTGAAAAGACTAAGAGTCCATGGGGATATAAATAGCAACTGAGATTAAGGCTGTATTGGCCAGAGGACAGCCGTTGGTCGGGACAGCGAGACTGCTGGTTCGGGTCCCGCATCGGCTTATGGGACTAGAGACGCCCATGTTAACCTCCCAGCCGCACGAAAGGAACCTCCGGTTATGAAGGTCCCATTTGCACCCCGGTCCGTATAACATGGACTTGCACGCTCGCGCCCTCCTCGCTCAGACTGAAGCCGAAGCTCCAAGCCTGATGATGTTACCGAGGGCTTGGGGCTGCTTAACAACCTAGCACCAATGGTTCGATGCTGGCCCCGAGCAAGCAGTATCGCTAGCCCACAGATATAGCTGAACTCTGAAGGCAGACCTGAAGACTGGTCGCCTTCGGATTGGCTTTTGAAACCAAGGGGACAGTTTACCTTTTAAAGAAACAAAACACGTACAAAGAAAGAACTAATTACTTAAACTCTACCAAAACTAACAAAACTATTTACATGGCGGGACTATTTACAGTATCAGGGGATCCAGAGGGGTCGCCACTCCACCTCTATTCCCTTCAGACATGGGTCGTTCAACCATTGTCAAATGCCTCATAAATGGAGGCAAAGGCCTCAGACAAATTAACGGTTGGTACTTCCTTGCGACTCAAGGAAGTCTGGCAAATCAAGGAGCTTACGTTGGGTCTTTGGGCACCGGGATCTTCTGGCTCGGGGATGACCACTGATGCAGGATCAACCGGCCGACCTTTCCATTCTTTTTGCAGGGTCTCTGAAATTACCTGCA
The DNA here is from genome assembly GCA_030412105.1 of Cyclura pinguis. NCBI lineage: Eukaryota > Metazoa > Chordata > Lepidosauria > Squamata > Iguanidae > Cyclura > Cyclura pinguis. Next base: position 276,847,382 of record CM059601.1, on the reverse strand, counting down.
AGAGCGGCAGTGCCCACTCATTGCTGGAGACCCTTTCGGCCAAATCAAAGTGGAGGCTGGTATCTAATCCACATGCCTCCCAAAGTAATGTCTTGTGTGGCATAATGGTGACCAAAACATAACCATGGACTGTCTTGGCCCCTCTCAAAATCACTAGTGTCTCAATGAATTGGGTGCCTCGAAGCATGAAGACACGCTGGCACCAAAGCAGCCATGCGGAGGAGAAGGCAGTAGCCATGTCCACCTCCATGTGGCATTTGGGACTCGTAGTTGTTGAAATCTCCCCAGATGGACTGCAGCAAAAGGGAGTATGTATGGTCATGTCAGGGTGTGCCAGTGTGAGTGCCTTTGCTAGCCTGTGCTCTGGCTGGGCGGGAGCCCCCTGCTGTTTAAATCCCCAGTCTCCTTTGAGGTTCCCCTGAAAGATGGCACGGAGAGGAAGGACTCTCCTGGCCAAGGCTTCAAGGAAATCCCGGGGGAAACTGCTGGTTTCTAGCTGGGGGCTCAGAGCAGGGACAATGGAGAGCTTTGGAAGTGTGGGGCTGGTTTCCTCAGGCAGTGTGCTCTTCCTTTCCTGGCTCTCACACGTGCTGGCAATGTCTATCAGATTTGGTGGGGACTTGCTCCTGAACCTTAGCCTGGTGCAATCCTTCTAGGTGCTCTGAAAGCACCACTGTCTCAGAGATGGTTGGACTCACACTCGGGGCTGTCTTTCTAGTTCTAGAGGGGCAATCTTTCTAGTTCTAGTGAGCCCTGGGCGCTTGTGTTCTCTGGAGGGCTTAGGTTGGGTTCCCCCCTGCCATATCCAGTCAAACGGATAGTGTCAGGGGTGGGTTCACCCTGTCTCATTAGGTTAGGGAGCAGCACTTTTGGCACTGCTCTGGAGTCTGCAGGAGGGGTGGCAGGGCTCTTTTCCCTATCGGTCCTAGTGCCTGCCTTCACCCAGAACCTTCCCCACCTGTCTGGCTTCAACCTAGCCACCACGTTGCAGGGAAGCTTCCTGGACCGAGGGCACCCCTATGCTTGCAGATCCAGGTTAGGGTAGTATCCAGCCGGAGGTGGGCCGTCGGTCACGGCCTGGACCGGCTGTTTACTTCCCGCCTGAAGTTGCTTATCTAGAGCTTCCAAAAGCTCCGATGTTGGCCGCTTATCGAACTGACTCATGTCCAGCCCGAACCTTCTGAGCATACCCCAGACCCTTACTCTGTCCGAGGAGTACGTCTGGGCCGTGGGATCGTAACCACCAGACGTCTCCCAGGGACAGCCCGAATCAGAGAGCTGTTTGGGGGTAGTTCACTGCTGTGGGGGACTTCCTGCCTTGCCGGGCTGGCTGCGGAAATCTCTTCCCTGCCACTGCCTATTGTCCTGTCTGGGTGGCGGTCGTGAGTTCCAATTCCCTCGCGGAATGGAATTCGGAGCCGTTTTCCTATGCTGGGAATGGGGCCCATAGTTCGAGTAGGTAACCTCGGCTATAGGTTCCCAATTCCCAGTGTCCTTCCTATGCATCTTAGTGGGAGGTTTGAGGGATCCTGCCTCACGCAGCAGGTTGGAGACCCGCCGGAGGTTATTCCCAAACTCTTCCCAGTGGGTGGTGGCTGGATCCACCAAACCTAGAGCCATCTTGGTCTCGTGGTTAAGACCTCCGTACAAGAGCATCTTAAACTCAAGATGGTCGAAGTTATATCCACGGGGCGTCAAGGGGACTTTCTCGGCCAGAATGGCGAGGAGCTGCTTTCGTGCCACATAAGCCTCAGGGTTCTCATGAGGACCCTGTTGCTCCATGACATAGAGCACACTCGCACTCTGTCCGGGCCACAAAATCCTCACTACCTCTCTCATCCAGTCGTGGGTCTCGAGCCTAACCAGGCCTTGAGCTGCCACGGCTGACTCAAGAGTAGGGAGCTTGGAGGGGGACATGCAAAGCCTAGCCAGTTGAGTCAGGTCCTGACCATTGGCTGTTGGGTGAGAATGGATCACCGCGTTTAGCCACATGATATCTGTGGACCGATTTAAAGGACCCAATTGGTCTGCAATAGCTTTGGCCTCAGTAGCACGCCAGGGGACCCTAGTCTCGGTGACCTGCGTCTCCTGCGTCTCTTGCCTATCAGAACTGCCTTCTCCAAGGAGGGTAGTCCGTCTCGTCATGGACCATGTCTCTACCGGGTGGACTGGGACGTTAGGGTCGCTCCAGTCTGGACTGTGGGGAACGGTTGCCTGAGCATTATCGGGCAGTGCCTCCCCGGAAAAATCCTCCGCAAACGTTGGGAGCAGCTCCGGGCATACAGCTGAAATTAAGGCTTTGCGCGTTTGGAGCTGGCTCTCCAATGCAGCTATCTGTTTCTGGCAAGCTACATGGCTAACAGCCTCCTGCTGTTCTCTCACTTGCCCCACCATGAACTTGGCCGCAGACTGGGCATGATCCAGCTCAGCCTCTAAGGCGTGGGCTTTCTCCTCCCATGTTTGCACCACTACCTGAATGTTGTTAAGCTTCTGTGCGGACACCTGCTCTACAGACGCAAAAGTTACTTTATCCGCACGCAGCGTTTCGACCTCGGCCTGAAGCCGGGCATTCTCTTTCTCTATGCTCACTAATTTCTCTCTGGTCTCTACCAGGGCACTACTAGCATCTCTGGCTGTAAGCCAAAGTCCCCAAGCAGCCAAAGCGTCCTTAGATGGCCCGAATGGGTTCTTTGATTTACGCGCCAGGGTATATGCTTCCCGGAGTGCGGCAAAGGGATCGGCCGTCTGGAAGATGGTATCCTTCCAGGTGCATTTCCCCTTACTCAACACCCATCTCTCTAGTTTACCTCTGACCTCTTCCTCCAACATGAGGTCCTTGATGGTGACCTTACTACTCTCCGCCATTTTTCCACACAAACCACAACTTCCTCTGACACAAACTACAAACTACAACCTACAAACGGGACCAGGAACTGGAGTAATGGGAAGGATCACCTAGACCCCTGGGGGATTGAAGGGAAATGAACTCTGTGGAATTTCTCTAGGAAAGAGGGCCGGGAACCTATCTCCAGCCTGCCCAAACAAAGTCACTTTGGTACTCCTAGGCCTGGTTTTCCACCTCGACAGCACTGGGGACCAAAGGACGAGGAAATGGTTCAGGGACAGGGAGGTCACCTAGACCCAGGGAACCCTCAGGAGTACTCCGCCTGCCTGAAGGGGGAAAACAAACCCAATGGAACTTACTATGCCGCCTGGCCAAGCAGCGGGGGAAAAGGGCAAGGAGCCAAAACCGAACCGTCCCTAACTGGTTTTCTGAGTGAGGGGTACCTTCCTCTACCATGGGCTAAACCTCTAAACCCTAGGCTAGGTCGAGACTCACCACCCGCATCTAGTCAGCTAGCCAATCGGGATGCACCCGAAACTACACAGCGGGACGCACCCGCGCTTTTCACAACTACTAGCGGGACGCACCTCAAAGCTACACAACAACAACAACTGACGGGACGCACCCGTATACAACTCTAAGGGGGGAATTTCTTCCCTAAGTGCTATTTTGCCTTACTGCTATGGTGTTGGATGAGTGTAGACTGTTCCTACCGTGCTAACACTCTAACACTTCGGATCCCAGCCCACGATAGACCCCAAGTTAGGGATGTGATTCCCAGGACAGCTTGTGCACACCCCTTCCTTTAAGCGGATTTAAGTCTATTTCTTTCTTAAGTCTTAAGTTGGTAGAATTTAAGTCTACCAACTTCTTTTTTTCTCAGTTAGTCTCAAAGATGCTACAAGATCCCTTGGGATACCTAATAAATTATGTTGAACAATGCATGCACGTTTTAATTTTTACCAAACTGCGAGCATCTAGTGTCATTACTACTTTAATCTCAGAATACTAGCTTGCTACACTCTGCTAGTGGAAATATCATATTTTCTAATAATTTTGAACCCCCCAAAATCCAGCTTACTGTTTTGAAATTGTGTGGAAAACCTTCATAGATACTGAATGTAGTTTGCTGCAGACTGTAGCCCACTTCTTGCGGAAGGCAAGGACTAAGAGGAATGGAGTTGGCATGCTTACGTCCACTGCCCTCCTCACATGTAGAACCTATCTAACTCCTGACTGGGGCTACAATCACTATCCAAGCTACAGACTGTATGTGTATCTTTACAGCAGCAAAAATCGGAAGAAATAGAGTATACACAAACCATTCCTCTCCTAACATTTTTTTAATGATTACAGACATATCTAGATATAAGCTTTCCTTTTTTTAAAGTAGCATGCGCAAAATTGGTATTATACAGGTAAAAACAAGTCACAAAAAAAGATGTCTACTGCAACTGTCTAAATTTTGACAAAAAGAGAAGAGGCAAAGGAAATGAATGAAACATGTAGGGAAATGTTCATTCCTTTCAGGTCTGCATTCTTATGAGGGCAATCTGGTAAAAAGAAAGGACGTAAATCTTTGTTGATTTTGTTCTTCAAAGCAAGAACAAATAATTTAATCAATTCTCTCTCTGCTATAGGAAAGCCGATGAAAATGACACAGGACTATTTTTGGAATATGTTTTTGTTGCATAAACCCCCCACTTACATTCTTTGTTTTTGCCCAGAAAACAACATTTCTACACTGAAATGGCTGCTTTCTGCAAAAAAGGGGAAGGAAGGAAGGAAGGAAGGAAGGAAGATAGATAGATGTGGGTTTTTCATGTATAAAACATCCTGGACCAGGAAGATTCTCATTGCAAAGGATTATCCTTGTGAAAGTTTTCTGATTCTTGGGAATACCCTTTTTCATCTTTGAAAATATTCTTTGCATTTCTAGCTGGGAGTTGCATGCCAGCCATGTTGAGGGTAACAACCAAAACTACAGGAGCCTGTCCTTTATTTTTTTTGTCCTCTGCCATAGTACATGCAGAGAACAGCCGTTGTGGGTTTCCAGTATAATCCCTGAAGATTGTCCAGAGGGCAGTAAACAAGACATATTTCAATGACCAAAACCAGCTGGCAGGATTTGTACACACGTACACACATTTCTCACAAGCAGAACACTAGGCTTGTGGTTCTGCTTCCGACCTGAATGTAACTCTGCTGCTCTGATAATTGGCAAAATATATTAATTGACAGATACGTTGAATTGGCATAAAATAAAAATCATAACGATGACCGGATAAGGCCATGTGGAAGAGGAACTGACTGGAAAAACAGGTCAGAAGTGCCCTGAGCACGGCTAAGAATGGCTCTTGCAGGGAGAACAAAAGGCATCTCCGAGAAGAGCAAGTAACTCCTTGTGGTTTGCATATCCTATGGAAGATGAAGCCATAACACTGGCTACCAACTTAATCTGACACCCATTTGTTGGAAATTTCAAATCAAGAGCTTTTGCTTGTTCGATAGCGCTGGTGCAGGAAAACAGGAAGATTTCAAACAAAGATTTCAAACATAAGTGCATCATCCTCACACAAAGGATCATAGGATCTTTTTCCTGATCACAATGCCATCAAAATCTTTTGCCATCCACATGTTAAAAATCATCACCACACATTAGAACCATTAATCTCTTTTATTCATCCTGGAAATCCTTTGTTAAAGTCATACCTCCATGGCACATTTTGGGGTATAAAGGATTTTGGGTCCTTGACAAAGCACTTCAGTTTCAGGGGACCTCCTTGTCAGTTTACACGGGCATTAGCCCAAGCTATATAACCATTTTGTTACCCCAGTGGCAGACCCCATGCCAGGGGGATATAAAATTTATATCAAATATGCCCTCCATGCCAGAGAGGTTGCCTGGGTGGGTGCGCAGACAAATAGGTTGAATGACCGAAACTAGGTCAAGGCCAGGAAAATCCCCAGTCACGTTTCCCCAAGGAGACCTCAGGCTAGACACATCCGCACGAACAAAGGGTCCTCAGCCACAAATAGCCAACTTGAGGGAATTACTGTGTTTTCTCCAGATTGAACAACTCCGACTTTGGAGAATCCTACTAGGTGAGGTCCATCTGCATGAACCAATCATGCAAACTATCCAGTTGCTATTGTGCAGCATTTTTCCCTTTAGTTTGGCCATTGTTCTTTCCAGGAGAGGGCCTGCCCTCGAGGAACATTCTGCCCTATAAGTAGTCCCAGTTTTGGAGGGTCTCATCGGAGAACTCCCCGCCATGCTAGCAGACTGGCACTCTGTTAGTCGAGTGATTCTCTCAGCCGCTTCTCTTCGCTGAGCTCCGTCTTTCTCGCTGCTTCCCAGACTGAAGACTTCAGGATAGGTGGAGTATCACTGCCTTTACACCCTCTCTGCTATATCCCCTATCAATTTTCACCTCTTTCCCTTCTCTACAGGCCTTGTGTGCATGAGTGAGTGAGTGCATTGGTGCGTGAGAACTCATTTATTAATAAAATCCATTTATTAGTAAGTTTGTCTGGCTTTTTGCTTGGCCTGACCCTGTAAACATTGGGTAAAAGATTCTGCTGGGTTACCCTACCCCTTGTTTTGCTATTGCCAGTGCTCTGCTAATTTCCCCAACCTTTGTATTTTGGAGTGAATCAAGGTGTCCCCCACGGGACCCCCAGAAGGCAGGGTAACAATTTCTCTACGTTTCCCTGGGTGGTAAATGTCCCTCAAAATCCCTTTTCTATTCCCTCTATCAATTTTCCTCCCTTCCTTTTCAGTTAGTCTTGTGTGATTGCTTGTGTTTGTTTATTTGTGTGTGATGTATATTTCCCCCAATAAAATACATTTAAATTGCACTGTAAGTTTTCTGACTGGTCTCTTTAGCAGTTCCTTTTAAACCTAGGTGGAAAGATCCTAAAGTTACCCCCCTCTTGGAAGGTTCTTAATTTGGAGTTACTTAATTCCCCACTTTTACATTTTAATTGCAGGTTCTGATATAGGACTTCATGGGGTCCCATGATTTTGAGGTAACATGAAGACATTTGTTCAAGTGTTTAAAAAAAAATCAGCAGGAAAGACTATTCTGTAAGATGACTAAAACAACACTTTGGAGAGACTGTGTTTGCATGGAACCCAATGGACCAGTGCCCAAGACGCAAACTTTTAAAAACCCCATGGCTATTTCTCCCCTCCCTGTGTATTTATGCCATTGTTCTGTGCACATGGAAAGTGGTGTGAGTCAGGAAAGGGGGATATGGGATCACATACACCTTGATAACAGTTATGGTGAGAGGAAAGAAACCAGCCCGGTCTCATTGCTTGGAAATGGAGAATGGAGGGTTTTTTTTATAGCCTTGATTTGGGTTTGTTTACAGATATATGTTTTGTTTATCCAAATATTAAAAATAAGAAAACCTTTAAATTTTTTTTGTCTCTGCCATTCCTTTCCCTCTATCTCTTTTTTTTTCTCCCCTTCACTTATTCCTTACCTAGCAGACTACTAGAGCGGTGGTGGGTGGTTTTCATGTCAGTGGGTTGGTAAATCTGTGCCAGGTTTTAGTCCAAACTTTAAAGGACCTATCTTTTAAATAAACTTTAGTCCAAGGTGCTGAACACTATCCTCTCCCATTAGGTTCAGCACTTTGAATAGCTCCTTTAACACTAAAACCTGATGACATATTCAGGGATAGCTGTGTTTCCCATGTAGCAAAATACAAGAAAATCCAAAATCCACAAGACAGCGATACCTAATAATCCAACCAAAATGCCCGTAACACATCATGCAAGGTTTCAAAGCTTCATGGGTTCCTTTATCAGACAAAGATGTTACAAATCACACAGGAGAAGAAAAGAAACAAAAAAAAAACTATATAGGACAGTGGTTCTTAAACTTTTCTTTACCATGGGCCCCCTTTAAATATCTTTTGTTGCCATGGACCACCAAAATGTAACTCATTATTTAAAACCCTAAAGTGTACTACATATTCTTAAAAAAAAAAAACACTTCTTGAATGGTTTGAGATATTGTAATCAGACTTTGTAAAAATGATGTCTATCACCAGCAAAAGACTCTTCCTCTTTGAGATCAACATATGACTGTCTGTCTTTCAACCTTCTGTCCTTTCTTCCTTCTATTATTTTTTTTTTCTATTTTAACTGTAAAAGCTCATAACATTTCTTCAAGCTTTCACGGACCCCCTGTGAGGACATTATGGCCCCTTGCTTTTCTTCTCTGGCATGATTTTTAATATCTCTGCCTGATTAAGAATCCAGTGAAGTTCTAAAAGTTTGCATGATGGATTTTAGGCATTTTGTTTGGCCAATATAAAAGGCTGGAGCAAATCCACCACCTGACTGATTATAGAAGCCACCAGCTACTGAGGAAAGAACAGGTCACCCACGATTGTGGAATCCTTTTGAAATGTGAGATCAATCCAAGAGCCGCATGTGTGGCTGTGGACAGAAGCCTTCTGGAGAACATGGAATGTGAAGACAGATTCAGTGAGCAATTCAGAGGTGGTGACATCAGTATTGACAAGCCGGAAGGTGTCCAAAGAAGGGCGACCAAAATGATAGAAGGCCTGCAAACCACGCCCTATGAGGAGTGGCTTAGGGAGCTGCGTATGTTTAGCTTGGACAAGAGAAGGTTAAGTGATGGCATGATAGCTATGATTAAATATTTGAAAGGTTGTCATATGGAGCCTGGAGCAAGCATGTTTTCTGCTGCTCCAGAGACTAGGACATGGAACGATAGCTCCAAACTTCAAGAAAAGAAATTCCATATAAATATTAGGAAGAACTTCCTGATGGTAAGAGCAGTTTGACAGTGGAATCCACTGCTGCCTGGGAATGTGGTGGAGTCTCCTTCTTTGGAGGTTTTTAAAAAGAAGCTGGATGGTTTTTAAAAAGAAGCTGGATGGCCACTTGTTGGGAATGCTTTGTGGTGTATTCCTGCGTGGCAGGAGGTTGGACTCTATGGCCCTTGTGACCTCTTCCAGCTCTATAATTCTATGAGCTTACAAATTCTAATGATTGTAACATTCTAATAATGGTGACAATTTACCCAGAGAGAATTTTCCTTGTTTGCTGCACACTGGCCAAAATACAGTTTAAGCATTTGTCCTTTCCTCTTCTGATCATTCCTCTCCCCTCCCTGCCACACTATGTTCTCACTCGGTGGAGCGGCGCTGATTTACATTGGCTGAGGTTCACCCCCTCCATCTGCAACTGCTCGCCAGCTTCAGGGCTTAAACAATAAAACTCATAATTGCATTGTTTTGGCATTTGATCTGTGCAATAACTATATTCTGGGATAATAAATCCATTCAAGAATGTTTCCCTGGCTGCAAAGATGCACTTCAGCCTTCAGTCAAAGGCTGTGGGTTTTTCTTTTTTCTGCTGAGGCTGGCAAAGAGCCACACAATTTAGCAAAACTGCTGTTTGCAAAAATTGATGTTCTGTTTTGGAAGGGGAAACTTTGGGAGAGAAATTCAGATTGCTTCACTGACTTTCTCAGTGGCCTTCTTCCTTGGATTTCTCCCCTTCTCTGTGCTCTGGCCATTAATCATAGAATAATAGAACTGGAAGAGAACACAAGGGCCACTGAGTCTAACCCCTTGCCATGCAGGAATACATCATCAAAGCATTTCCAACAGATGGCCATCCAGCCTGTTTAAAAACCTCCAAAGAAGAAGATTCCACCACACTCCACGGCAGCATATTCAACTGTTGAACTGCTGTTACCATCAGGAAGTTCTTCCTAATGTTTAGATGGAACATCTTTTCCTGAGGGTTGAAACCATTGCTCCTTTTCCTGGTCTCTGGAGCATAGAAAACAGGCTTGCTCCATCCTCCATATGACATCCCTTCAAGCATTTAAACATGTCACCTCCCTGTGTCCCCTTACCTATCCAAACATTAAGAGACTGTCATGACTCCCATCAATGGTTTGCCAACTAAAGTTAAGACCATTAGCCCAGTCCAGATTCCTTGTCTACCCTGCTGAAAGGCAATCACCATTGCGTTTACTCACACTCCTTCAGAGTAGGAAATAGGTTATTTAACACCTAGCTCCAATCCTGGCAAATTGCAGTAGATTGAGGGTGTTAAGCTGCATGTGGACCCCCAGATTCCCATTCTCTGTGCTACTCTCAGACCACAGTCTGAGACACTCCATTTTGACCATCCTCTCCATCCAAAACCTCTCTCTATGCAACCTTTCTTGATGCACTTTTCCCTAGCCTTGTATGAGATTTCTTGATTCCTTGTGAGTGTCTGCTAATTTCCAATAAGAATACCCTGTTTAACTTTTAACTGGAGTCCTCTCTACAGTTAGTACTGGGATACACAAGTGAAAAGGTACTGTCATTACCCCCCTCTTACAGGCCTCTTTTGAGTTATAATTCCTCCAAATTCCATGGAGACGCTGGCATTGTGAGTGGACCCCCAAAGTCCCCCACTTTTTGGGGTAATACTTTCTGTAATGTACTATCCTCTCCTAACTCCTAAGCAGAATGGTTTTCAAGATGGCTGGGATTGATGGGAGCTGTATTCTAACCTATTTGGAGGGCACTAGGTTGGCACAGTTTGTGTCATGGACAGTGCTTGATTTAGCATTCAGCTCTGGGTGCTGAGCCAACATGTTCCTTTCAGAGATGGCATTTTGGTTTGAATTGGTTACCCCAGAGCACCATAAAGTAAGTTAAGCACATGGGAATTGCCAGACTCCATTACATCTAATCTCAGTTTAGGCAAAGCCTGCTTTCCAGATCTCCTTTTAATGATGGTATGCACTATGGCTCACCTTTGTCTAAAAATAGTCCAGAAAATTATTGGTAGAAAGCACGGATTGTCTTAATTGACACTTAATTGGTCATCCAACACATTCTTAGCACTTTCTTAGAAGAAACTGATGCAGCCTTCCCTTGAAAGAGCAAGGAATTTTCTACCCTGAAATGCTTTGGGCTCTGATAAACTGATTCCTAGAATTGATTCTAATAGACTGATTCAAATAAACTGATTCTAATAAAGTTCATTAGACATTATTAAATAAACTAATTCCCACTGGTGCTGAGGGGGATTCTTCTAATCTAAGTGCTCCCAGAGTGGTGGAAGGGGTGTGTGCATTCCAGGCACATGGTATTCCCACGAGACAAGCTTCCCTTCCTCATTTACTGGGTTCTGATAAAGAGTCTCCCCCTCCCACACCACTGATTATAGCAAAACAAGATAGGTGTCTGTCTGTTGCGTATTCAAAGAGTGATGGCTTTGCCTTTCAAAGTGGATTAAACAAATTCGTCAAAGATCATTCTAGGAACTTATCTTCTATGGCACCTCCACAGGGGCATAGCCAGCCTTATTAGCTATGGCTGTGCTGGCCACGTTTCTAGGTGCGCTCATCTTGGTATGGCAGAGGTATGAGCAGAACTGGGGAAGTTACTTTTGAAGAGTAGGAACAAGAATACTGAGTCAAGCCATTGCTCCTTTTCTGTCATGCCCTGCTTCCAGAGCATGGACTCTAACTCAGAGTCTGAAACAGAAGGCATGCCAGAGGTGGAAACAGACGGCATGTCAGGGCTGCTGTACAGAGAGAGTTTACAGTGCTGGAAACAGAACAGGGGACAGCGCCAAATCCAACAGAGAGTTATGCCTCTTCAGATATAGAGAAACACTTACCTTGACCTAGCTTCGCAGTGCACAGGCAGCAAAGAGAGAGCCAGCGTTGCTCTCTCAGGATTCATAACAAGCAGCAATCAATCAAGTCTCGGCTGCACTAGGCTCGGAACCTATTTAGCTGGCGTCCTTCTCCTCCAGGAGTTGTCAGAGCTTATCTGACCGGCTACCTTGCTGGAGGCCTTGACAAATGCTTGGATTGACCTTGGACACTCCCTTGCTGTGAAACCCTGCTGGACTTTGTATATGTTGGACTTTATTTATGACTCCTTGCTTACTGCCTGGAAGTAAGTAACAAGCTGAGAGATGTTCAGTTTGTTTTGTTTGACTTATCAGCTGTGCCAGGACTGAGATAGGACACTTTTGGTATTGTTGAAGTACATTTTCCTGGGTTCTCTACCTACTCCTTAGCCCTGGCTTCCTCTTTTTCTGGGCTCATCTTGCAAGTACAGCCCTTTCTTTATGGTTTCTTCACCCACTGGGCCAAACCAATGCTCACAGGAGTTACATTGACACTGGCTGGAATCCTAGTAGTGACATGAACACAAGTCAGTGTCTCTTAAACATATGTCTGTCTTTTTCTGTACACAGCATAAGGCGCTATTCTGCAGCCCTTTGTGTAACACCGAAATCCTTCCCCTGCTCACTGCTGTCAAGGCCCAGGAAGGGCCATCATTGCTATCACTATTTACTGGTGAGGAGGGCAGGAAGGAGGAGGCAGTTCTGTCTAAAGGGAAGGGACAGGAAGGTGAACTCCAACTGCATAACACTCCCATTGCTTTCCCACTCTGAGCTGAGACGAACCAGTTTTTTAACATCTCACTGGCCTCCTTGGTCCCAGCCCTCCTTGCTAGTAGGCAGCCGCAGTAGTGGTTGCCCTGTCTAGGGTGTGACCATTGCAGGGCTGGAGGCTGAATGAGGTTGAAAGAGTTAAAAATGGGGTGGTGCAACTGTGTGGAGGCAATCCCCCCTCCAGCTCCCACAGGCCACCCTTAGTGAAACCCCAAACCTCATTTTCCTGTGCAGCCCCTCTCAAAATGGTGATAGGAAATGACATTACATCACTTCCTGTCAACATTTTCAGAAGGACTACAGTGGAAAAGGGAGGTTCTTTGGGGTAGTATGGAATTCTGGGATGGGGGGTGGTTTCACATGTTTTTATGTGCTTGGTGAGCTTTCTGTGTGATTTGGGGGCAGAAATTGCCAGATAAATCATGCCTTTTATTTTTATTTATTTATTTATTTATTTATTTTTATATATATATATATATATATATATATATATATATATATATATATATATATATAAAAAATAAAAATAAAAATAAATAACCTGGCGGGGGGCAGTGAACACAGAACTGGGAAGATGGAGCATTATTCACCACATATCTTTGCAGCTGAACGGCTTTTTTGCAGCAAAAATTGTTAATGAGGAAAAACAAGTTAACCAAGGCTGCATCTTTTGCTTTGTCTCAGCCTACTGGGAAGAGCAGGACTCGGCCTCTTCCTCTCCTTTCCCCCTGTGCTGAGTTTACTGGGTGCAAACTACTTTTTTTCCCCACTTAGTACATTTTCACATTACCCTGTTATAGTGCTATTATTCCACTTTCAACCTCCTATGGAATCCTGAGGTTTGCAGTTTAGGGAGGGGCATTTAGAATTTTCAGCCAGAGAGCCTTTTGGCCTCAGTAAACGGCAAACCCCAGAATTCTACAGGATGTTGAAAGTGGAATAATAGCACTAGAACAGGATAGTGTGGAAATGGCCTCAGTTTGAAGAAACTGAAGTAAGCTGAGGACAGAGGGGAACAGCAGGAGGAGGAGAAGAGATAAACCGGAACATTTTAAAAGAAGTTGAAAAAGTGGGGTTGAAGAGGATTAATTAGGGATGTCCCTGCCAAAGCAGGACATTTGGAGGGTACACATTCTCCTACTGGCGAAAAAGGGAGTGAAGGTGATTTTTGACAATTTATCTTCTTCAACCCGCAGCACCTTGTACCTCTAAAAATCTGTTGTTGGGGCTTCAGATACCCTACGTAACTATATGGGGACTGGTACGCAGAAGGGGATTCAAAAGGAAAGAAAAATCAGTGCAAATCTCCATCTACTTCCACCAGCAGGAGTTTTTGATGAATCAAAGATCATTCCATGAATAAAAATCTGAGTTAGGTCTATAGCATTTATTTGACTACACTTCTTATTAAAAGTACGTGTTTAAAGACTAGATCTCAAGGCTGTGCATTTTATTTGGATTTAGGATTTTATAGGCTTGAAACTGTTGGCCCTTGTCCCGAGACCCATGGTCACAAGGATGGTTTCCATTTTTTTTCTAGTGTTCTCCTCTTGCCAAATGAACAGGATTTTGCAATTTTATGAGGACAATTACTACTGTATTTCTTCATTATTGACCCAGTTGCTTTGTCTCTAACATCTGCGGAGATACTGCCTCTTCCATAAAAATGTAATCAGCATGGTTAATTTAAATATTCACCAGAATGAAATGGTAAAGCATCCAGCCCCAACTTTGTACCAGCCAGAGCCAGCCCTACCATTAGGCAAAGTGAGATGGTTACTTCAGGAAATGGTAGCAAAGTGTTGGGGGAGAAAGTTATGTAACATGCAGTCTGCCTTGCAAGCTGGCAGCTGTCAGGATCAATGGAGGACACTGTTCGACTCTTAATGCTGGAGAAAGATTCAATTATCAGTCCAGTCAGATGTTATAGCTTGACTAGGAGAAATGACACCATCTTTTTCTTCATCTCAGGTAGCCAAATATTCCAATCCATTTTTGTTTTGAGATGCTTGGAGTTCTTTATAATACAAGTGGGACTAATGCAGCCATCCGGATGCTGTTGGAATGCAACTCTCACCAAATGGGCATGCTGGCTAAGGGTGCTGGGAACTGCAATCCAAATGTTTTTACTCTCTTTCCAGTGGTAGGCAAAGACTTCTTTGAAAAATTTAGGCAGGCTTCTAGAACTGAAGCTTGTTAAGGAAAGGCTGTAAAAGGATGCTGTATTGTTTTAAATTGTACTGTTGACTATGTTTTTCACTGTATTGTAATCCTTTTAATGTGTAAGTCACCTTGGGTCTGAATCTTGAGGAAAAGGTGGGGTATAAATAAAGACGGGGGGCGGGGGAGAAGAAAATGGTGATGATTCACAGTCCTTGTATATTGTATATTGTTTATTGTCTGAAGGGGTCGAACCTCAAAAACAGCCTTTGGGGTAGGGCTGTCGTGCTACTTTGTTGGCTGTATATTACCTGGATTATAGGCATGCCACTTGATGCCCGTTTAGACCACAATCTGGCCCAGATTCCAATCTTTCATTTTTTTGGAAATGCCAGTCTTTAGCCCCTCATAGGAGAAGTATCATGGGACAAAATATGCAGTCAGTCTTCTATTCCATGTTTTTGCAAGAAATACACTGGCTTCTTCCTTTGTGCGTGTTTTGCCAATGAGTGAAATCTTAAACTTATGATCAATATTTACAAGAGAATTACTACAGAGTTATTAATGTAGAACAGACTCCTCTATCACAGTCTACATAACATAATTTTATGCATGCAGCTGGCCCTCAATATTTGCTGGGGATGGGGTGCAGGACCGCTGCAAAAGTGAAAAACCCACAAATATCAAAATATGTCTGTGTATGTATGGGAAGGAGGCTGAGGCATGGTGGGGAGAGCAGGTACCCAGAGTCCGAACTAGGTCAGGGAGAGGAGAGGAAAAAGAGGTGGGATAGTATGGTGGTCCTATATTTCCTCTCTCATCCGTCTCCTTCTTTGGGTTGGGGGGCATCGGGGAGGTTTCTGGTGCTGAGAAATTGGGCTGCAATTTATCTTTAGTTGGCCAGACAGTGACTGGTGGTGGTGGTGGAGGAGAACCTGAATTGAGTTTGTAAAGAGCTGTGCAGCCTGACTGGAGCTACTGAGAGGGAAGGTTTGCTCAGACCCCACCTGACCAAACCTGGCATACTGTGTCCAGTTCTCGGCAACACAGATCAGGAAGGATATTGACAAGCTGGAATATGCTCAGTGAAGGGCCACCAACATGGGAGAAGGCCTATGTTGGTCCCATGAAGAGTGGCTTAGGGAGCTGGGTATATTTTGCCTGGAGAAGAGAAGAGATGGCATGATAGCTATGTTTAAATATTTGAAGGGATCTCATGTGGAAGATATATCAAGCCTCTTTTCTGCTGCTCCAGAGACTAGGACATGGAACAATGGCTACAAACTTCAGGAAAAGAGATTCCATCTAAACATTGGGAAGAACTTTCTGATGGTAAGAGCAATTCAACAGTGGAATGTGTTGCCTGGGAGTGCGGTGGAGTCTCCTTCTTCGGAGGTTTTTAAACTGAGGCTGGGTGGCCATCTGTCAGGAATGCTTTGATGGTATATTCCTGCATGGCAGGTGGTTGGACTGGATAGCCCTTGTTGTCTCTTCCATCTCTATGATTCTATGATATGGGTTCCCCAGAAAAAAGCACTTGAGGTGGTGGGGGGGGCAGGGGTTGAAGAAACTCGCAAATGATCAAATCCATGAAAGTGAAACCTGCAGATGTGGAGAGCCAACAGTATTTAGCTGTGTAACAGAAGTGCTAAGAAGCCTGGCTAGTGAGCTGTGAAGATGCATAACAGGACACAGGCAAGAGTGTCCAATGTACATAGGTTGTCCCTAGTTGGAGGACTAATGCACCCAATGTGCATCGGTTCCTTTACTGGCTCCCTTACATAGTAATGTAACAGCAGACTTTTACTGGATACAAATGCTACAAAACTGTCCAATTCTAATTCTCACAGACATAAGTCCACTTACAAAGACATATGAGCCCAACATGATTCTGGGGGTCTGAGAACTGAAGCTGTATTCCTTTCAACCCCTGTTTCCTTGCTGAAAAATGTTCAGGCTTTGTAGAGTCAGGATCTTATTAATATGGTCATGGGTATTCATCCTCAAGACTCATAGTAAATCTCTTAACTTTAATCCTGAGGTTGCTGCCAGAAAGTACTTGGCTTTCTGAAATTTCATTTAAAAGTGGATTTTGAAGCCACTTTTAAATGGGGAAGGCTCTATAACAATCACCTCTGAAGAATCAATAGGTCAGGTATGTTGGCATTTGTCCTAAACAGGCCAGGAAAGAATCTGTGGATTTGGATTTTAATGTCTTCCTTTTCCAGTTGTTCTAAAGTACTTTCATACACTGTTGGTGACACCTATTGAGTCTGTTGCCCTTGACTTACTTTTGTATGGGAACACTGTAACCAATCTTTGATTTGTAGTTATAACTTTAATGTGTTTGTCATTAACTATTATTAGTTTTTTCTCAAAAATTGGGCATTAGGCAGTCGCACGCATCCTACAGTGAAATTATTTTTGTTTTGCAGGAAATAAATCAATATAAAGCTTAATGTTAAAGTTAATGGAATATGTACTTTGGTTGATGTTACAACAATAAAAACCCACAATGCAAAAACAGTCCAGCTAGCAAGACCTATTTATTCAAAAGAACCAAAAAACTTCTATGAGTTTGAACACAGTTGATTCAATGAAAAGTGCTCAGCATGTTTCAAACACAAAGGTTGGGATCCTGTTGGAGTTACCCACTTGTGTTAGTTCCCTTATACATGCGGTTCTACTTTTTTGGTTGTTATGTGATAGATGGCTTTAGCTGATGGCTGTGTAAGTGGATTTTCATAAGTGTAATCATTTCAAATGCAGTTGCATATTCTTGGATGGTTTTTAACTGTTACCACTCTATTCAGTGTACCATTCTATTAATTGTTGTTGTTGTTTTGTGCCTTTAAGTCATTTCCAACTTACGGCGACCCTAAGGCAAACCTATTAAAGGGTTTTCTGGGCCTGAGACTATGTGACGTGCCTGGTCTCTAGAGTCATAGTCCAACACTCAAACCACTACACCACTCTGGATGCAGAGCCTTACATACACCTACCTGCAAAACAGGTGCCCACCGCTCAGATTAAGGAGTCCTCAGTAGATGCAGCAAGCTTAGAAAGATCATGGAAGACCAAGCCTATTTTGTTGCAATGAATTGTAATTCTGGAGTTCAAAAATGTTGGGAGTTAGAGTTTCCCTGAAAGCTAAAACTGTTAGGAATCAGCTTTCCTTTAGCAGATTTGCAGAAAAAAGCATGTCCCAATCTTTGTTTGGCTTCCCTGAACTGAGACTGACTTAGAAAGCAAAACAAGGCAGGCAGTTTGAAGTTCCAAAACTTAGAAGATTTACTAATAAACTTTACAATTGGATATGCATTTGAGAAACTAGATCCTAACTAACGAAAGAATTAGGGAAGATAGTAGCTTCATTCTTAACTCACCAGCTTCTTGGTGGAGAGGCTAGCATAGCAGAGAGAAGGTGCTAGAAGCAAGATCATAGAAATCATAGAAAGGTAGAGTTGGAAGAGACCACACGGGCCATCCAGTCCAACCCCCTGCCATGCAGGAATACCCTCAAAGCACTCCCGACAGATGGCCATCCAGCCTCTGCTTAAAAACCTCCAAGGAAGGAGACTCCACCACACTCCGAGGCAGCATATTCCACTGCCGGACAGCCCTGACTGTCAGGAAGTTCTTCCTGAGGTTCAGGTGGAATCTCCTTTCCTGCAGCTTGAATCCATTGTTCCTTGTCCTGGTCTCTGGAGCGGCAGAAAACAAGCCCTCTCGCTCCTCTACATGGCATCCCTTCAAATATTTAAACATGGCTATCATGTCCCCTCTTAACCTTCTCTTCTGCAGACTGAACATACCCAGCTCTCTAAGTCTATCCTCATAGGGCATGGCTTCCAGGCCCCTCACCATTTTGGTCGCCCTCCTCTGGACCCGCTCCAGCTTGACCATGTCCTTCTTGAATTGGGGTGCCCAGAACTGGACACAGTATTCAAGATGAGGTCTAACCAGATTGCACAGAATAAACTAGAGAGAGAGGCATGGTCTTCTATGGAAGGCAAATGACTGACTCCAGGGTGTATCCTGGGTCACATGGTGTGGATACCATAGTCAATCATTTTAAATAATCCAGAGCAACAGTTGAAACTGTAGATGAGAGGCCAGACATCTTCGACATGCAAAGGAAAATTAACCCTATGCTTGCTAAACCCCATTTCTCCTAGAACAAGGGCGAGCAGAAGAGAGAATGCTAGAATTTTCTGACAAAAAGCAGGGGGTCATAATTCAGTGCTCGAACTACTACACCATACTGGTTGTCTTCCTCATTTTCTGTTGGGACAGAAAGCAGGAAAAGTAGCAGATACACAAATAGTTGCACGATGTTGACATTCAGCATAAGAGTGATGTAATGCAACCATGGGCTAGCATGGTGTAGTGATTTGGGTAAGGAACTAGGTCTCTGGAAAACCAGGATTTAGATACCCTCTCAGCTGTGTAAACCAACTGACTGGCCTTGGGCAAATCATACTCTCTCAGCCTAAGTGGAAGGCAGTGGCAAACCTCCTGTGAACAAATCTTCACAAGAAAATCTCATGATAGGTTCACCTATGGGCCAGAAATGATATGATGACACACAACAACAACAACAACAAAACACAAATACCGTCTAAGTGCATGTCAGTTTACACTACACTACACTACACTCTAGAATCTTGGCCAAAGTACTTTGGTGGGATGAAGGAGCTCTTTTGTTTAAGAATAACCTTTGAGCAAGTTGAAGAGGAACATTACTGAGTTCGAAGTGGTGCTGAGTTGCTGCTCCAGAGACTAGGACAAGGAGCAATGGATTCAAGCTGCAGGAAAGGAGGTTCCACTTGAACTTCAGGAACAACTTCCTGACAGTCAGAGCTGTCCGGCCATGGAATATGCTGCCTCGAAGTGTGGTAGAGTCTCCTTCTTTGGAGGTTTTTACGCAGAGGCTGGATGGCCATCAGTTGGGAATGCTTTGAAGTGTGTTCCTGCATAGCAGGAGGTTGGACTGGATGGCCCCTGGGGTCTCTTCCAACTCTATGGTTCTATGATTCTATGAAAACATGCTGGGAATTCTGGACTGGTGACACCTGGCTTGACCACAGTACATCTGAAAAGGATCTAGGAGTCTTAGTAGACCATAAGCTGAACATGAGTCAGCAATGTGATGCAGCAGCTAAGAAAGCCAATGTGATTCTGGGCTGCATCAGTAGGAATATAGTGTCGAGGTCAAGGGAAGTGAAATTACCACTCTATTCTGCTTTGGTCAGACCTCACCTAGAACATTGTGTCCAGTTCTGGGCACCACAGTTCAGGAAGGATATTGACAAGCTGGGATGTATCCAGAGAAGGGCAACCAAAATGGTAGAAAGCTTAGAAACCATGAAGCCCTATGGGGAGTGGCTTAGGAAGCTGGGTGTGCTTTGCCTGGAGAAGAGAAGGTTAAGAGGTGCTATGATAGCTATATTTAAATATTTGATGTCATATGGAAGATGGAGCAAGCCTGGTTTCTGCTGCTCCAGAGACTAGGACATGGAGCAATGGCTTCAAACCAGGAAAAGAGATTCCATCTAATCATTGGGAAGAACTTTCTGACTGTAAAGCAGTTCAACAGTGGAATACGCTGCCTCAGAATGTGGTGGAGTTTCCTTCTTTGGAAGTTTTTAAAGAGAGTCTAGATGGCCATCTGTTGGGAATGCTTTGATTGTATATTCCTGCATGGCAGGGGTTGGACTGGATGGCCCTTGTGGTCTTTTCTAACTCTACGATTCTATGATTCTATGAAACCTTGTTTCCGCCTGTTACTTTTCTCCTTCCCCAGGATGGGCTAATTTTGTGCCTTACAATGTGGCTTTCTTGCTCCACAGTTCTGTTAATTTATCAACAAAATTGTCTTTTAAAACAAAACTCATAATGAGTATTAATAAACAAATATACTGTGCCATGAGTGGCACTTTACAGAGTCACTTAGGCAGCATTGATCAGTCTCTGTTCCCTAAGAGCCTAGAGCTTAAATGCTGGAGAGAATAGAGGGAAGAAAGGAGAGACAAGATTAGGGAGTATAGAATACAGGACTGGGAGTGGAACATACAGGTCTCTGGAAGCTGCTTGAACTACAAGTTTTATTATACCTCAACAATGACAATGCTGGCCGATGGGATAGAAGTCCAGCAACTTCTGGAGGGCTTCAGATTCCACTCTTTGGATGTACAGAAATGTGCGTATTTCAAGCTTAGTCTTTCCCAAAACATGTTCTATTAGATGATTTGACCTACAGTTCCCATCATCCCTGCTCATTGGCCACAGTGCCTGGGGATAATTGGAGTTGAAAGCGGAAACCTGAAAGGAATGGTTTGGAGAAGCTGCAGTAGGCAAGAAGAACTGAGAGGATAAACTAGAAATCAGGTAGAAGACACTAAGGAACGGGTCCAAAGAGAAAGACAAACATGTAACCACATGGAGGGTAAAGGGGTCAGTTTCATATGTAAAGATGTGAACAGTATTTACACACACACACATGTACGTAAATGTACATATATGTATATATATGTCTGTGTGTGTGTGTGTGTGTACATACATACATACATACATACTATATTTCTTGGAGTGTCACATACTATCTTTTTCTTTCTACTAGAATGTCTATATCAGAAATGACAGATTTGTTTTGGTTTATTATCATTAATAGTTCTCAGACATTTGGGATTAAAAGAATTTATAATTCAAAAATGTGGATGTCAGAGAATATGACACTGAAAGAATTGCACATTCACAGACAGGGCTTTGACTGTTTAGCTCTTAAAACTCTGGATTTAAAGCCTTGTGCATTCAGCCACTTTAGTGTTTTCATTACGATTGCCTCCTTTTGATTCTGAAGGGCTGAGTAGATAGGATTGGGGGTGATATGTGGCCTTCCAAAACCCCCTGTAGATCCAATACAACCCTTTAACACTTGACAATTGCCCAATCCGGTCTAATTTTCCCTTAAAAATTATCCAACTCTCTGTAGTAAAGTAAGCTTTTTTTTTTTTAAAATGTTTGTTGCTTCCGTTTTTCTGGTTGGTATTCTGGTTGGATCACACATTGGCTTGTTTTCTCCCCATTAAATCTATACGACTTGTGACATCAGCCAAATGAAGGCAGCAAAGTGCTTTCTTCCCTCAAACCAATTATCAGAGTCATTTAAATCTGGGCAGCGCTAAGCAGCAGAAAACATTTTGTAGCTGTGTTGTCTGCATTGGCAAAGGATGTGGGAGATGCTCGGGCCAATCTGTCCAGCTTCTCACTGCTGTGATGGGTAATAAAAAGTCCATGCTAGTATTATTTTTTTATCTCTTGGAAAAGCCATCAGCTTTGGGGGGCAATCTCATAAATGAGAAATTCGGCATTTGGAAATGACTATTTGTCAGCACTGCTTCCTCATTTGTTGCCTGTGAACATGCAGGTTTGGGGGAGAGGGAGGAAAGAAATGAAGAGGGAGGTCAGTAAAGGGCAGAAACATCCTCAGCAAAAGATGATCAGTGATAACCTCCCTGTTAGCCTCCACGAGACTGTATTTTGTCATACGAAGCAGTAGCCACTGCTCAGCTGTTGCTGTTTGGAGGACTCTGATGGTGTCAGTATCTCAACAGGAAGGCGCATGAGGAAGAAGAAACGTGACTGATGATGCTGAAAAGAAGGTTTCTTATCAGTTAACAAGCCTGATGCATTTTAGGCCATGGATGATCTTAAGATCTTCTTCAAGGCCATTCTTGGATGTCTTCAAGTTATTTCTAGTTTATGGCAACCTGACCATAGGGTCTTTTCCACATGATTTGTTCAGAGGGGGTTTCTCACCGCTTTCTTCCGAGACTGAACAAGTGTGACTTCCCAAAGGTTATTCCGTTCCAGGGAGTAGCAGGGATTTGGACACTGGGTCTCCCAGAGACCCAGTCTAACACTCAACTCACTACTTGACACTTGCTTCTTCAGAGGACTGTTTCAAAAGGAGATAACACATAAATGCATGACATCCCATTCTGCAAGAATATTATTATATTCGTGCATACCTGTAGAGCCCTGGTGGTACAGTGGTAAAATGCTGGTACTGCAGCCACAATCTTGCCAGGCTCCAGGTTGACTCAGCCTTCCATCCTTCCGCAGGTCGGTAAGATGAGTACCCAGCTTGTTGGGGGCAATTAGTTAACACATTCTAAACCACTTTGAGAGCACTTAGCTGATAAGTGGTATAGAAATACACATGCTATTGCTATTGCTGTACAGACCCGTGTAAAAGAAAAGCTACAGAAACTTCTGAGCCAAGAATTCTAAAATCATTTACTATGAGCAGGAAAAAACCCCACATGTGAACAGAGACTGAAGGTTTTTTTTTTAAAAAAAAAATACTGTTTTTTCATGAACAAGTAGCAGAAGAAGAGATAATGTTCAAGGGCATATAGATGTCTCTGGGTTAGACAGAAAAGGACAGTCTAAAGAGAAAGTGACCAGCAGAAGGGCTTCCATGTTAGAAGGGCAGGTTTTAGTCCTGAACTTTAAAGTTGCTATCCAAGGTACTGAGCACTACCCCTAAAATCAGTTCAGGACAAAGTCAGTTCGGCTTCACTTTCCCTGCCATGACATCCTAACACCATCCTAATGACATGGAATGTTTTGAGGTTTGCTATCATATATTACTCTATAGTTCACCATACATATCAGGTTATTTGCTGTTTGATGCCATGTAATACTTGTAATGCTTTGCTGTTTGATGCTTAGTAAAAGGGGCTGGAAGGGGATGATGGAAACTGAATGAGAGTCTGTTGTTCAAATGAACCTTGATAAGAGGAGAACAAAGGCAAACCCAGATTCAGGTTACTGGGGGGCAGGAAGGTAGCCTGGGAAATGGGGTATTTTAATTAGCTGGCAAATAAGGGCCTTGCCCATGCAAATGTGTAATCTTATTGTTCATAAGACACTGTAATTCCAACAGGGCTTTTAGTCTTGGCAGTGGCCTGAATGTGCAGCTGTTACTCTATTGTTCCTGAATAAAGCTTTGCAAACTTCTAAGCTTATTTTCTGAGACTGGAATTATCTTGTACATGACAGATAACAAAGTCTGGCTCAAAGCCTGGAGTCGATTCACTGCCTAACTGACATGAAAACTTTCCTCATATGTTTGGTT
Organism: Cyclura pinguis; assembly: GCA_030412105.1. Lineage (NCBI taxonomy): Eukaryota > Metazoa > Chordata > Lepidosauria > Squamata > Iguanidae > Cyclura > Cyclura pinguis. The sequence continues at coordinate 276,823,763 of CM059601.1, read as the reverse complement.
TTCCATACCTCATATCATCCTTGCTGAAGTTCCCTGAATCTGCTCTAACTTATCTATATCCTACCTAAGATGAGGCACTCAAGAATTGAATGTTTTCTTCTTCCAATGGATTATTGAAAGCCACAATAGGAGTATAGCATTTAGGTCAATGGAAGTGATAGTACCACTCTATTCTACTTTGGTCAGACCCCACCTGGAATACTGTGTCCAGTTCTGGGCACCACAGTTCAGGAAGGGTGCTGACAAACTGGAATGTGTCCAGAGAAGGGCAACCAAAATGGTCAAAGACCCTACGAGGAAGGGCTTAGGGAGCCGGATATATTTAGCCTAGAGAAGAGAAGGTTAAGAGGTGACATGATAGCTACGTTTAAATATTTGAATATGGAAGATGGAGCAAGCCTTTTTCTGTTGCTGTAGAGACTAGGACATGGAGCAATGGCTTCAAACTTCAGGAAAAGAGTTCCGTCTAAACATTAGGAAGTACTTCCTGACTGTAAGAGCAATTTGACAGTGGAATATGCTGCCTCAGAATGTGGTGGAGACTCCTTTGGAAGTTCTGAAACAGAGGCTGGATGACCATCCATCAGGAACGCTTTAACGGCAGGGGGTTGGACTGGACGGCTCTTCTGGTCTCTTCCAGCTCTATGATTCTATGATAAGATATAAACCCATTTTTGTTGATAATTGTGTGGACCACATATTGGGTAAACTCATTTTAAAAAACCTAATTCTTGTAATTGTCTTTTCCATCCCTGCTTTTAAGTTCCTGTGAACTTGTTCAAACAGAACAAAACAATTAACAAACATTTACTAAGAGCAGCTGATTGTTGTAAGGAAGCTTTCCCCACTCAGCAGGCCATTTTCAATTTACCAAGCAAATGGTGAACTTCCATTATGCACCTGAGTCAGGTTGCTCAGTCAATGCCTCCTCTTCTTTTAATTGGTTCACATGGGCTTTTTCCAGATGAGGCAATGTTCCTCAGAAAGTGTGGCAGGATAATGAGAAGGTGGAAGAACTGTGCTGTACTGTCTGAAAATATTTTTCTTCCCCTCAAAAGCCAAACACTTTTCACTCACAGCAAAGAAAGATTGCCAGTGGTTCTTTCGCCTCCCTGATGAGTCATTCAGAAGATGCTCACCCTAGAGTAGCAGTTCATTAAAATGGATGGGATCCCAGCTTCCATGCACAAACTCTCCTTCCAAAAATGGGACTTTTCTGCCTCCCGCTTCCCACTGGAGTCTAACCATGCTGCTGGATGAGCCTGCGTGGGTATGGGGATCTTCCTTGGGGAAGGCTGGGTGACACAAGGCACTTTGAGGAAGGCATCGACCAAGATCATACATCGTACCTACACAGCGTAGAGCTACACTCACACATTTACCTGGCAACGGTGCTGTAGCACCCTTGTGTTGAATGCTGGCATTGTGCAACCCACTGTGTGCCAGATTATTGTCCCATTGTATGATGGGGAAAGCTCAGAGACTGTTCCTGCAATCCCAGTGAATCAAGTGGTACATTGAAAGTACTGATGAATGCTTCTGAACCACTAATGTCTCATTCCAGCACAGTACCTCCCTGGACCCTCACGGCTGTGGCACTGAGGGGGAAGGTAGTATTTGGTGCTCTCCTTGGAAGAGACCAGAATGCCTTCCATTTAGCTTGATCGCTAGGGTGGATCATGGGCAAGGGCGAGTGAGTGGCTAAATAATGCCAGTGTGCCCTCCATGTGGCCTCATTCAGTTCAACACTGCGCAGCCCACCCTCCCACCCTCAATGCAGTACGAGAGTTATCTGGTTGCCCCGGGGCCAGGTAGGAATATTTTTCTCCCCTTATTTAGCAGGGTTTTTTTTTTCCCCACCTACCCCATACTGTGTTGAGTGAAATGGGCAATTGGCTCAGGTAGCGTCGATAAATAGGGTGCCACCTGGTAGGTAGCAGGGGAGGAGATACGTCTCCAGTGTACATCTTTGGCACCCCATTCAGGTGTCGGGTAATGCTCTGTGACCTCCCCTTTAAGATCCTGGGACTCAGGAGGTAGAGAAAGAGGCTACTGTTGAGGCTTACCCAGAACATGAGCTCTCACATGTAGGGTCCTGGGACTTTTGTGGGAGCCTACTGGGCTGGCCTTCCAACTAAGGACGCCTGGGGAACAACCCAGAATGAATGGATTGCCCTGGGGGCTTAGGTGTCTCACCCAAGGGAAAGCTGATGAGGTGGTCACAGGGGGTGCCACCTCGCCTCGCCTGGTCCCAAATCAGGTTGCTCCCCTTTCTTGCTCATAATCAGGCCAATGCAATGTAAATAAATAGGTCAAATAAAGTGTCCTTATTACTGCAATGTTGTGTGTCTAGTCTTGTTATTCCAGGGTTGAACAGCAATAGCTCCCATTATTCTCATTTATTGGTACAAAGGATCAATATCTCTCACACTGAAACATATATATTGGTCAATCAATATCTTCTTCCACTTTCTGTCCCTAATTTTTTTGGCTTCTGAGTGTGGGAATAGCTGGTGTTCTAAGTCTTTGGGCTTTAGTTGTCTTCCCACGGAAGTTAAATCCCACAGTAGGTTGTTATCGTTGTTGTTGTTTTGAAGTGCCGTCAAGTCATTTCTGACTTATGGCAACCCTAAGGTGAACCTATCGCTAGGTTTTCTTGGCAGTATTTCTTCAGAGAGGTTTTGCCCTTCACTTCCTCTGAGGCTGAGAGAGTGTGACTTGACCAAGGTCACCCAGGTGGGGTTTCCATGTCTGAGCAGGGGTTTGAATCCTAAATCTTCCAAAGTTCTACTCCAACACTCAAACCACTGCAGTCTGTCATTCAGACCTTGGCATGCATCTCGGTGAGTGTGTGCCACTGAACATTAAAGCATCATGCAGGGCAGAGACTGATGCTACATGTAAACCTCAGCTGCTAAAGTGTATTCTGAACTTATATGACAGTTTGTTCCCCTGCCCTTTGTCTTTAAGCAAGGAACAATTCCCCAGCTAAGTGTTTAAGTTACAACAGACAGAATAAACTTGACAGCCTTTGATCTAATCCAGCAGAGTTCCTCTTGGGTTCTTCTTTAGAATGACATGGCTGTTGCAGACTAAATAGGTCCAGCATAGAGCTGGGTAATGAAAATGCTCTTGTCTCAGAAGGCAGCTAAGAAATTCTGGTCATACCTACACATATAAAACTGCAGCTGTGCAGGAGATGAGGCTTGCAATATTTAAGAGTTGGGATGCTAAAGAGCAAGGTAATATTTTGGTTTATTTTTTAAAAATGTCTGCAAAATGCCAGAGGGTTTGTTGACTAAAAAGAAAGGAAGGCTCTGCCATACCACACTGGTGGTGAGGTTTAAATGGCAGCTGGATCAGATAAAGCCATTGAATCAGTGACATTTATGGATGTGTTGACTCACCATTTAACAGCTGATTCAATAGATCTACTCTAGTTAGGACTAGACAACTGGATTCCCATCTTAATTTGAGTAATTAATTAAAGATACATTTTGAAGGTTTTTTCCCCTTTTGCTTTTCTGTTCTTGCTATTGATTTATGTAGCACTTTACCTAGCAGTTTACAGACTGACATTTCTGTACATAGCTTTTTCCAGAGTGACATTTCAAGAAACAGAGATATTCCTGCTCCCAAGAACTTTACAGTTTTCAACTTATACAAAGAGAGAGTGGGGACGGGAAAGACAGAAATGTCAGTTCCATAAATGCAGTAATGCACACCTCACCTTAAGTATGGTAGTCCACTTTAATGGTGGAGCCCTATACACATCTGCTTAGAAGTCAGTCACCAGTGACCTCTGGTTCAGTACTCTGACAGGTTCATCTGTAGGGGATGTGAGACAGGGCTTGTCAGTGGCTTCCCTTAGGCTCTGAAACATCTTTCCTAGAGTGGCTGAAACAGCCTCCTCCTTGCTGTTCTTTCATTGTTGGGCAAAGACTTCAGGCAGGCTGAATGCTTCTTTTCTTTTCTTTTCTTTTCTTTTCTTTTCTTTTCTTTTCTTTTCTTTTCTTTCTTTCTTTCATTTTTTTTTTTTTGAAGAAAGGCCTTCTAATAAGATGCTGTGCTGTGTTTAATTGCCCTACAGTTAGTCCTCCACATTTGCAGGTTTCACTTTTGCAGATGTGATTACTCACAGATTATTTGCTGTCAGCTCTGCTGTTGTCTTATGCCCTTTTTAATAGGGACTGCAAGCCTTGTGAAACTGAGAAACTGCAAACGTAAGTAAGTAGTAAAGTAGCAAAGTAAGTCCCTATTAAAAATGGTATGAGACAGTAGTGGAGGTGGCAGTAAGCCCCACCAGCCACCCACTTTTGCCTTGTGAAGAAACCTTGATGCCTCAAAGGAATCAAAGTGGGTTGAATATGGTGATCATACTTTTATTAATGTGTTAAATATGGTTTGGGAGGACCTAGAGTTATTCACATTTTTTTTCACTTTCATGGGGGTCCTGTGCCCCTAATTCTAGCAAATGTGGTGGAATGACTGTATTTTAAAACTGCTTTTAATGCTTGTCAATGGTGAACAGTGATTCAGCCTCTGTTGGATGAGGTTACATTCTCAGTGGAGATGCAGGCCCGCAGCCTGGGTGTGCTCCTGGATTCAACGTTGAGCCTGGAAGCTCAGGTTTTGGTGGTGGCCATGTGAGCATTTGCACAATTGAATTGGTGCATGCTAGCTATACCTCTTCCTTAAGACATCAGATCTGACCACAGCTACATCCCAGTTGGATTAATCTAATTTGATCTATGTGGGGCTGCCTTTGAAGAGTGCTTGGAAACTAGCTGGTCCAAAAAGAGCCACAGACAGTGTTAGCTAGGGCTGGCTACAGGGAGCATACGACTCCCCGGTTGCAATAGCTCCATTGGCTGCCACTCTGTTTCTGGACACAATTCAAAGTGCTGCTTTTGACCTACAAAACCCTATGCAGCTCAAGTCTGGGTTATTTGTAGAACTGTATTCTCTCTTGTGAATCTGTCCATGTTTTGAGGAGGGAGGCCCTTCTCTCTGTCCCATCACCCTTACAGTATACTTGGTGGGAAAACACAGGAGAGGGACGTCTCAGTGGCTGCCTCCAGACTCTAGAACTCTTTTCCCAGAGAAGTTAGATGATCACCTTCTCTTCTGTTTTTCCAAAGTGCTGCAGCTGATATTCAGCCACCTTTCTGCTTCAGTGCAGTCTCTACAATGAACAAGGTGAACAATGTGGTAGACTTTCTGTTAATTTTGTTGTGCTGATTTTTTAAAAGATGGCTTGTGTCTTTAACTGGTTGTAATTTTTGATAGTTTAATCATCTTTGAGCTTTTGTATTTTGTAAATTTTAAATCCTAAGCTGAGAAAAAGAATACTACGACTACTACTGCTGCTGCTACTGCTACTACTAGGCAGCAGGCTGTACACTCCATGCTTTGATATGATTTAAATAGCAAAATATATTAACTGCCATAAATATAAATTATGTTCTGCTATGGCTACATGGCCATGTTGGCTAAGAGGAAAAGCTGGTTGCACATGCGTGTTGCAAAATCAGGTCAGAAGAGAACTCAAGGTGTAGCCAGGTCATAGTCAGGAAAGCACCAGGAAACTCCAGTGATAATGAGCTTGCAGTTAGCCTCCGATGACTCAACCTCTTAAGAGACAATGGAGTTTGAGATGTTCCCACAGGATGGCTGATTATATTAACTCCTCTCCCTCTGACTGAGCAAGCTTTCCTTTGGTCTCCATACCTGTCTGACAATTAAAGAGCTATCAAGGCTATCATTAGCCCTTTTTCACCTAATACTAAGGCCTTTAGCTCATTTTGGACCTCATTGTCCACTCTCCAGACTCCACTGTTTACTCTGGCAGAGAGCCATTAGCATGTTCGTAATATCACTGTTTCTTCATTACTCTTCTGCATTGGTAAATTTCATCCATTTTGCCCTAAAATCTCACTAGCTAAAACTTTCCTCCCTTTCCCTTCAGTTAACCTTGTGTGATTGCATGACTGCTTGGATTGTGTGTGTGTGTGTGTGATCCAAGAGAAGCTTACTTTGGATCTTTTGCTGTTTTTTTCTTGCACTAGTACTGGTAAGAATAGGTGTAAAAGATCATAAGGTTATCCCCTCTCGCAGGCCTTCTCTTTGAGTTAATATTCCCCACCATTTCACAGAGGCACCAGCATTGTGGGGGGCACCTGGGTTATCCACGTTCTGGGGTAACAAACAATAACAACAACAATAATTTTCCTAGGGATGTCAGATTTGGCTACAGTGAGACATGCCCTGATTATTTCCTGGTTCGATTACTGTAATGCTCTCTACAAGGAGATGTCTTTGGAAACTGTTGGAAACTTCAGCAGCTCCAAAGTGCTGCAGCTGATATTCAGCCACACACCACCTGGTTTTCATCTATGAAATGTTGGAGGGTATGCACTCAGGGTCTCATGTGCACATTTCCCACTCCTATTTTTAAAGCATATCCTTTAAGAAAGCAACTAAAGGAACTATACAAAGTTCTGAATCCTGATCCCATCCCAATAGGTTGGAGGCTGGACCAATCTTTTAAAGCTCAGGTTAAAACCCATGGTGGATCCACCATCCCACTGATATGGAAATGAAAAGCCACTAAGGTCAACATCTATAGGTGATGTGAGCAGTTTTTCTTCCAATCTGTTACATTAGGATATGATTTTTGAGCTCAGTAAGACAGGATGACCGGCCTGTGTTCCTAAGGAAACTTTTGTTTGGCTGTGACAAGGCATCAACGCCTAGATCAGCTGCAATTATAGATGGAAACCTGTTTCTTAGCAACCAATGCAATCTTGTCACTTGAATCAAAGGTATCTGGATTGTTTAAAAGCCTTATTAGCAGCCTTATGACAGTTTTCATTGTAATGGTCAATTTTTGTTTGTAGAGCGATTGAAGAATATTTTTGTTCTAGTTGCTTAAGGGTTAGCTGCGAACAGAAAATCCTTCAGGGATGTCCTTTTCCTTGGAGCTTCTTCTTGTTTTGAACTCGCCATGGCTAGAAATAGAATTATTGTGTCAGGAATCAGAGAAAAATAATGGCTGGAATCCTCTAGGTGTCTTAACACAAATGTAATTTCCCTTTGTGGGGAAATGGTACACTGCTTTGTACAAAATTGTACACTTCTCTGTATAAAATTGTACACCCCTTTGTACAATTGTGCAAAGTGGCTGGATATTTTTGTCTGCTGTGGCACATCTGCATGCAGTTCAAGGTTGTGGAAGTGGAGGTGTACATGAGGTGCTATTGTGGATAGGCTGCACATCCAGATGTGCAAATTTGTCATTCAGCACAAGAATTGCATAGCACAATCAGCCTTCTGTGAGATTTACACTATGCAGCCCAATGTCGTATCTTGGTTAATGGCCAATGGACAAGAACTTCCTTCAGAAGTTGCATACCTTAGAGGTCAGCCAGAGGTTACACAACCCTGGAGTTGCAATGGATCATACTATTGTGCAATCAATGGAACAGTGGGTGGTGTTACTTTACCGTCTTCTGCTACCTTGGATCCCATTTGGGAGAAAGGTCTGGTATAAATGTAATAAAATAAATAAAAAAATAAAATATCCCTACCACGCCAGCCTGATTGGGATCCGATCCTTACACAACCCTTACAAAGTGCCACTGTGTACTAATGGTATTTACGCCAGTGTAGGTGGCCAACAAGATTCCAGCCACTGTAAAAGCTGTAAAAAATTGGACTACTGTACATCTAACTGTACTTATAGCTGTTTACCTGTTAAGAAATTGAAATTCATTGTGCATCTGCATAGCTGTTGTCTGGATTTGAGGAAAGAGGCAGGAGGTATACTTAAGCCTATTGAAAACCCGTCTTTTCAGTTTATGTATGTATGTATGTATATATATGTATATATAATGCTTCTATCTTGCCCTTTTTCACAGGATCTCAGAGTGGTGTCCAATATGAACAATTTAAAAGACTTCCAAATTAGCAACATAAAATAATTGGAGTGAGTTAAAACATATTAAACATAGCAATGGTTGAAACCACTTTTAAAACTACAACAATTTAAAATCATGTACATGTCTGCTTCGAAATAAACTAGTCCCCAAAGGCTTTGATTAAAAGCAATGTTTTGGGCTTGGCAAAGGAAAGAAACCAGTGTTGGTACCAGTTGGACTGCCAAGGGGAGGGCATTCCACAACTGGGGAACAACAGCTGAGAAAGCCCTGTCCCATGTCCTCCCGTGCTTCCGTTAGTGGGACACAATTGATGGCTGCATGTTAACGGCCAAGATCTTAGCTGGACATTGCATAGTATAAGTCTACACATGAAAACTATCCATTGAGCCTGTTGTGCAATTCTGTGTCAGCAGCAAGATGCCAGCCTTGTGTTCAATGGCAACATTGCTTGACCAAACAACATGCACATGTACTACCATGTATGCAAGAAAATTCACAACTCCATGTGCATGTGGAAATGCAGCTCCATGCACAAGGGCACTACAGGTGAAACTTCTCCTCTACAACCCTGACCTGAATGCAGACTTTCTACAGTGGACAAAACTGTCCAACCACTTCCACAGAGGATCTTATGCATGACTGCAACATTAACTGGAATGTACATTTTCCCCTTAGGGAAAGTATGCTGCCTTTTTGGAAAAGTTTGACAAACCTAAGCATTTTCAGTCTGAAACTGTTATTGCACAGTCATGGTTTTACACCATTCTGTGTTTTAAGCTATCCAGAGCACTTCCCTCCTGAAATGGCTCTCAGTCTCTCCCTCTTTTTGGCAGTAGATTTTTCATTTGGGGGAAAAAAAAAGATCAAAATACCAGTCCTCATAGGCCATTTCCGCACAAGGCGAGGGAATCGCTCCCTCCTGCTACTCACCGGATCTTCTGGTGGTCCGGTCCGGTCTGGGGTGAATCAGAGCAGTGTGTGGTCATAGATCCGCACTGCTCCGGCGTCCAAAACGGCGGCTTCCAGTTGGTCGTGGGTCCCGACCAACTGCTGAAGCTTGCCAGCCTAAAGCCCACCCTCTGCAGATCACAGGCACGCATTGGAGTGAGCCTGCAAATCTGCACCGGAGAGCAGGCATGCAATGGCGCGCGCTGGCATTTTGAAAGACCGGAAAAATCAGGTCTTTCAAAAACACGCCGGAGGACCACTTGGGGTCTTTCCGGAGCAGACTGAGGTGCAGATCTATGGTTAGTAGTCTGGACCCAGTCCGCTCCAAGGTGCAGACGTCCTCTGTGGAGGACGCACTGCACCGTTTTACTTACCTGTGCGGAAATGGCCATAGTTGCATGTGGCTTTGAGGCTGTGAAACCAAGATTTCTATGGAGAAGAGAAATCATGGCTCTCTGTCCTTCAGGACTTCCTCCCCATCTCTTCCTCTCCTTTCACCCACCTCTCTATACATTCATAAAAAAGCCCAATTCATAAAAAAATCTGTTTGATTTTTTTTTAAAAAAAATGAAAGTGCATCTTCTATCAGGATAGCTATTTTCCTTGGAAACTTTCTTTTTGTTAACCAGCCATTTGCTGGAAGGTGGAAATTAATCAGGCTGCATTCACATTGTTAACAAATCAAAATGGTAAATAGGGAAAATAAGGCCTTCTGGGTGACCGCCGCAGGTTCTAGAACTCCTTTCCTAGGGAGCTAGAATGCCCCTGCCCTTCAAGCTTCCACTAGTTGGTAAAGACTTTTTTTTTTAAATTGCAGCATGCTTTTGAGAACCGACGGTCTTTAAAAAGGTGGCTGGGTGGGAGGATGAGGAGGCTATTTTATTTTTTAAAAAATAGTACTGTTTTAAAACTGATTTTCATCCTTTTTAATGGTATGCTTTAAATTGTTTTTAAATGTTCTTGATATACGAGTTGCATTTTAATGCTGATTTTTTGTAAGTTTTAACTATATCGGCTGGCAGCTTGTTGAACAGTTATGTAAGCTTGACTTACACATTTGTGACTGGTCGATAATCATCTTGACAATGTGGCATGATTGCCACAATCACAAATGCTCCTCACCTACCTTATCAAGCAGCAGCAATGGAAGTCTGTTCTGCTGGCTATCAGAGTACGGTAGAATGGTGTTTCCAGCTCTCTCCCCTAGCAATCTGTGCTGCAATAAAGATTTGTGACAGGTGCTCTGCTTCTGATTGTCACACCACAAATTGCTGGCAGGAGGGGGTTGAAATGTTATTCTGCTGCCCACTGTTTGCCAGCAGAACAGACCATCATTGATTACTGTGGCCATTTCTGCACTACATTGTTATAGTGCTATTATTCCACTTTCAACATCCTGTGGAATTCTGGGGTTTGTAGTCTACTCAGGCCAAAAAGCTCTCTGGCTGAGAATTCTAAAGGCCCCTCCCTAAACTGCAAACCCCAGGATTCCACAGGATGTTGAAAGTACGATAATAGCACTATAACAATGTAGTGCGGAAATGGCCTGTGACTGTTGGATGTTAAGGTAAGTTTGAGGGAGGTTGTGTCAGGAAAAGAGACATAGTTATACATTTATAACTACATCTTTGATGAAGGATCTTGGCTATGATATTTTAATGGGTAAACCCCCTTGGGTTGGGGAAGAAAAGGTGGGGCATAAATAAAATTCCCTTTTTTTTTTTGAGTGGCTCATTACATTTTTTATTCCTCATTTTAAAGTGGCTAATCATAATAAAAATAAAAGTGCGGCTCAGTGGAGGCCACAGTTAGCATACTCTGCCCCCTTTCCCCTTTTTTTGAGATGCTTTTGATGCCAGAGTTCAACGACTTCATTTCCTTTGCTCCATAGGCAAGTGCAAATGCAATTGGGAGCATGTCTCATGCCATCAAGATCCATGGTCATTGGCTTCAAAGCAACACAAGCTGTGTTTAGTAAACCTGTTTTAAAATAGCCAACTAACTTCTCCAGATCTAACAATCTGAGGATGAATCTACATAGGTTAAATAATACATTCATATCTCAGTCCCAGTTCTGTTGGAACACATGATGTTCTTCTCCTTTTGAGAGCTTTTAAGGTGATTTTTAAAACCCTCTCATTAACTCTGCTGTTTTTAGAAATTTTTTTTACACGTGTGGTTTGACCCCCAAATTGGATTGTGGTAGAATTTGGGGTAAGGGTAGGGGTGGGTATACGGGTAAGCTCAGGGTAGTGGGTGGTCACCCAGATCAGATGATCACTTAGGACACCTGATCATTCCTGCCACAGAAAGTAACTCCACTTTTTGTACTGGCATCCAGAAAAGGAAATGTTGCTTTTCGGGGGGAGCAAGGCCATGGAGTTTGTACGTACACATTTGCAGGTCAGCATTTCACCTTCCCCTTCTCTATTGGCTTCACATTATAGAAGCACTGGTGAGGAGCCGGAACAAAGGGAAAACAAAGGTTATTTGTTTATGTGAATATGTGTGTGCATTGGAGGAATGCAACAAACAAACCACATGGCTGCTGCGGTACTGTGACCAGACATTAACCAATACAGCAAATGTATACATACAGTAGAAACACCCCCTCACACTGATGTGCCTATGTAATGGGGTGCCATGTGTCTTTTGAAACTGATTTCAGTTTGAATTAAAACCAGTATGTGAGTGTAAAAGTGAGGGGATATTATGCCGTGGAGCTGGGATACAGCCCTTGTGTAGATTCAGCCTGCGTTTGTACACTGGAATAATCCAAATCGTGTGTTTGCTTAGGCAGTGACAGCTTTATCTATTTGCAGCCTCTCATTTGTGTGGACTGATATTGGTGACATAATCACCACATGGTACAGTTTTTTAGAACTCGTATAAATAGAACTGAAGTAGGGGTAAAAAGCCAGCAACCAATCTGTTGCATAAGGACACTGTGGAGTTAGTCATTGGCTCACAATGTTGGGGTATTGAACTGGAAAGCTTTAGTCTTTTTCTTGATCCTTGAAAAAAGAAAGCTGGAAAGGCCCCAATAAATCTATAGATTAACCTAAAAGGACAGGGGTGGGCAAAGTATGACCTCTAGGCTGTGTACAGTTTTTGGGGCCCCAGTAAAGCCTTATGAGGAAAAAGGCTTTAAACTGTGCTTAGTAAACCTGTTTTAAAACAGCAAACTAACTTCTCCATACCTAACAATCTGAGGCTAAATCTACACATGTTTAGCTTGGAGAAGAGAAGACTGAGAGGTGATATGACAGCCATCTTTAGAAGCTTGTTTTCTGCTGGAAGGTGTCCAGAGGAGAGCAACCAAAATGGTAAAAGAGTTGGAAAGTATGCCCTAAGAGGAGTGGCTTAGGGAGCTGGATGTGTTTAGCCTGGAGAAGAGAAGGTTAAAAGGTGACATGATAGCCATGCCTAAATGTTTGAAGGATGTCATATGGAAGATGGAGCAAGTCTATTTTCTACTGCTCCAGTGACTAGGACACAGAGCAATAGCTTCAAACTACAGGAAAAGAGATTCCACCTAAACATTAGGAACAGCTTCCTAATGGTAAGAGCAGTTCATCAGTGGAATACCCTACCTTGATGTGTGGTAGAGTCTCCTTCTTGGAGGTTTATAAACAGAGGCTGGATGGCCATCTATCAGGAGTGCTTTGATTATATATTCCTACATGGCAGAAGGGGAGTTGAACTGGATGACCCTTGTAGTCTCTTCCAGCTCTATGATTCTATGCTGCTCCAGAGACTAGAACACAAACTAATGTGTTCACATTATAAGAAAAGAAAATTTGCCTAAACATTAGGATAGATTGCCAAAATCCTATACCATGTGTTATGTTACATAATTTTACATCTACCTTGCTATTCAGTAGAGGTGCTAAAAAATTCCTTTACTGAATTTCAAAGATGCAAAATGGGATACCAACAAGAGCTCCTACTGTGCATTGGTACTCAATGTGCATCAAGATGAGTGCAATGTGCATTGGGACCAATGTATCTGGGTCCCCTTGTGCGTCTGGCAGCAATGTGCATCAGGCACTTTGCTGGCTCTGCTACGTAGAGAGGTAACAGTAACCCAAGTGCACGATTCTAATTCACATATGTAAGTCCACTTGGGAAGACCTAAGTTCCCATCAGAATTCCAACCAAGGTCTTTGCTGTAAGACCTGTTCTACAAGGGAATAGACCGAAAGAGTGGTAGACTCTTCTTCTTCTTTGGTTGGAAGGCCAATTCTCGGGAATGCTTTCATTATTTATTCCTGCATGATAGAGGGTTACATAGGATGGCCCTTGGAATCCTTTCCAACTCTAAGATTCTATGAATTTAAGCCCTTAAAACTCCTCAGACTTCTCAAATGTTTAAAAACATTTTTTTCCAGGCAATTCTTTGCTTTGCTTTTAAAACAGAAAGCTTTAAAAGAATGGGCTGGGGATGCTGTATTATTTTAACTGAACTGTTCAGATGCGCTTTTAAAAAAATCTTTTAAAATTGTATTTTAGTCTTTTAAGAGTGAATTGTCATACTGTACTACTTGGTAGTTTTAAATAGTTTAATTCTATTTTAATGTTCACTTTTTGTATGTTTTTAATTGTATTGTCCTTTTAAATTGTGAGCCACCTTGAAAAAGAGGGATTAGTAGTAGTAGTATTAGTAATAGTTGTACTAATACTGCTACTGCTACTAATAATAGCAGGTCAGGGACTGTCTCTAAGTCTCAGGTTGTGGCTGCAAATCTCAGGAGCTGGAGCAATTGTGAACTGGTGACCCTACTCTGAACAAATCTTGCAGGAAAATCCAGTGATAAATTTACTTTAGGGCCACCATAAGTTTGAAATGACTTGAAGGCACACCGCAATAAAGAGAATGCCACTTAATGACATCAAAATAGGTACTTTCATGGAAACCATCAGCTGCAACTGCACATAGAACAACAATATTTGGATGGTTGCAAAAGTATCCTACTTACAGTAGCTGCTGTATTTATTTTTTAGCCAGCACAATGATTGCTAGGAAACCTATATCTATCAGGTTCTGATCAAATCCCCAGCTAATACTATTTGGGCCTTGGTATTTAAAAATAAGAAAGAAACAATTTACATCCATTAAAATCATTGAATCCCAGCTGCAGAGTTTGATAGTGTGTGAGTGGGCCCCAGAGAAAACACATGAAGAAAGGAAGCAGTGATGGCCAATTGCCTGATGAATACAAGCAGAAATTGAGAGGCCATCAGAACCAAACTGCCTGTGTAGAATAATTCCCTCAACAGAGATTGCACAGAAGAGAAAAGAAATTAACCTAACTCAGTTCTTGTATATTCTAGTCTACAGTGTTTATCTCCATCTTTCAAAAAGAGGACATATAAATGCACATAAAGACAAGAATCTATCAGAGCTGGGAAGAAAAGCATTAAAGCTCCCCCCTCTCCCTGATCCATGTTCTACCCACCGCTGTTCTGGCCTCCTGAGGGAGAGAACAGGCAGACAAAGCTCCATCATGCCTTGGACCGGCAGCTGGAGAAAGGTCCTCCCTCCATGGTCTGACTGCCAAATGCAATTCCATCATGCCCAGTAGATGGTGAGTGGCCTCCAGTTTAGGTTGCAGCTAGTATTGCTGTGGTCTCTGCCATGTCTCAGATCTTTTCCGCACTAGCCTGTTATAGCGCTATGATCCACTTTCAACATCCTATGGAATCCTGGGGTTTGTGGTTTTGGGAGGGGCCGGTCAGCCCCTCCCAAAACCACAAACCCCAGGATTCCATAGGATGTTGAAAGTGGAATCATAGCGCTATAACAGGCTAGTGCGGAAATGGCCTCTGGCAAGCCCGGCAGAGCTGATACCAATTATTGGAGTGTAGAAGCAGGGCTTTTACTCACAGCAAGGAACGAGAGAGAGAGAGGGCAATCCAAAGCAAATCCAAATCAAGCCAAAAGTCCAGAGTTCCAAGAATATCCAGATCCAAAGGGGGCAAACCAGAATGGTAGTCACATAGGAAGCAAAGGTCCAACAGGAGACAGAGTTCTTGGCCAGGAAGCAAAGTACAGAAGTAGAGTATCAACTACCTGAAAGGGCAGTTGTTGACCCTGCTGAGCAAAGCCAGATGATGTTATTTATAGCCTAATGATGTTGATGCATGTTCTCTCATTAGGGCTCGTTTGGCATATAAACAAGCTCAATGCCTGAGCCCTTCTTTCCCTTGCCATTGTTGCAGGTCATTCTGTTCCCTTTGCTCTGGCCTCAGCTGCTGGTTGTTCTGTTTCTCTGGACCCTCCTTCCATGTTCCAACTGCCATTTTTCTGGCCTCTGTGGGAAGGAAGAGCAGCCAGCATCTGCTGGACTTAATATTTCCCCCAGTGCTGTCCTCTCTTCCTTCTGTGTCATGTCTTAATTACATTGTAAGACTGAAGACAGAGGACTGTCAAATTAATGATATGTAAGCCACCGTGGGAGTCTTTTTGGCTGAAGGGCGGGGTATAAATGTACTAAATAAATGAATAATAACTAAAAGCAATCTGTTTAAACTGGAATGAATTACAGGGAGAGGCAGTGAATGTGGAATGAAGTTACCGTCCAACAGTAACAAAATAAGAGTGGAATGGTTATCTTAATTAGAAGATAGATCAGTTGGAAAACAGAGAGCAAGTTTGCATTTTGGTTCAACAATGGACAAAACAGGCATCACAATCTGCAGCATTTGTTTTAATGCTCAGGGAACACATCCTTATCATCATATGTGTCTAATCATAAGCTGATTAGAATGGACGTGCCTGCTTTTGTGACTCCAACAACATCACTTTGGTTTTCCATACCTGTTTGTTAAACTGTCTTTGGCTAATGAAGAAGCTCGTGGCCTTTGAAAGCTAGCAAAGATATATTTGTGTGTGGGGTGTTGTGTCTTTTGGTTGGCATAATAAAGATATCATCAATGTATATTCTTGGTTTTGTTTCGTAATTAACACAACCACTCCAGCATTTTTCAGAGCTGATGATACTTAGCCATGAACGCCAGCGTGGTATACTAGTTTGAACATTGGATTACGACCTTGGAGACCAGGGTTTGGTTCCCCACTTGGTCATGGAAACTCACTGGGTGACCTTGGGTGTATCAGACACTCCCAGGCCCAGAAAACACTGTGATAGGTTCGCCTTAGGATCACTGTAAATGAGAAACTTGAAGCCACACAACAAAAACAACTCAGCCAAAAGCAAAAAAAATAAAAATAATAAAAAAAATCCTCACCTGAAGAGAGCTGACTTTTTGTCATCTTATATTGGGACTTGATTTTTGAAAACTAGGTAAAGTAGTCTAAATTGACTTCTGGTGACCTAGTTGCCTCGCATATGTAAATTAATCCTCAAACCTCATAACATGGAATCTTCCTAGCAATATCACTGAACTCTGCCAAAATAGGAGCTTTGTGGCTTCACTGGGAAGAGTCAGAACAGAGCTCAAAGGAAGAAACTTCATGCCTACAATGGATAACTGAAGTTTTATGGCCTTCTTGACAGTCTTCATCTCTGTTGCTGATTGGTCTCCCTCTTTTTTTAAAAACACATTTTAAACACATTTCTGCATTGCTACGTTTGTGTGTATGTATGTATGTTCATTGATACCCTGTTTCCCCAAAAATAAGACATACCCATAAAATAAGCCATAGCAGGATTTCTAAGCATTTGCGCAATATAAACCATACCCCGAAAATAAGACATAGTGATAGGCGTGGCTATGCAGCGTACCGGCTGAGGCATAGAAAGTGAAAGTAAAAGTCTCCTCAGTGAAGTGAGGAGCAGGACGCTCTGCTTTAGGTATTGTGTGTCCTCAGGGGGAAGAAGTAAAGCTGTGGCTGCTGTTCTACTCAGCACTGTGGGTCTCTCTCCCCCAGCACCAACCAGCAACAGTCTGTGGCTCTCTCTCACCCCACACAAACAGCAGGGGATAGGGGAAAAGCTTCAGCAAGCAGTCTGCTACTGAGCCCAGAGAGATCATCCCAGCTCCACTGTGCAGATTGGACCCAGTTCTCACTGGATCCCTGATAAATAAGCCAGCCCTTACACATCAGCTTAGCTGGCCTATCTCTGCTTTTCCTGAGTATCTGTACCCCCAGACAAGATGAGTGCAAAAAGAAAGAGTTATTCTGTTGAGTACAAGAAAGGAATTGTGGAGGACTCCCAGGGCAAGAATCTTACGGCTTTCTGCAAAGAGAAGAAGTTGGATATCCGAATGGTCCAAAAATGGCGGGCAGAATACAATAACCTCAGTCTACAGGTGGGCAGAGGAAATGCTAAGAAGCGCAAGTGTGGTTCAGGTCGACAACCTTTATTTCCTGAGCTGGAAGACATGATCAGTGAATGGATTGCTGACAGGAGAGCACAGGCTTTGGTTGTGCGCAGGGCTGATGTTCAAGCATTTGCCCTTGCAACGGCACCACAATTCGAAATATCCCCAGAATTCAAAGCATCACAACACTGGCTGGATGGCTTCCTTCAGCGATATGAACTGTCTCTCAGAAAATCAACAACACTGTTTAAGTTGGAAGATGCTGGAGTTATTAAGCGAGCATTTGCATTCAAGTCCTTTGTTGATGGCATCGACTTTTCTAAATACCAACTTTGCAACATGATTGCTATGGATGAAACTGCAGTGTTTATGGGTCAAGGAGCCCAAACGACAATTGAACAGAGGGGTGCGTCCTCAATCTACGTTCCCTCCACTGGTCACAAAAGTTCGCGTGTTACCTGTATTTTGGCAAATTCGTCTGGATGGAAAGAAAGCCACACCTCTTATCATCACTAAGGGAAAGAAAGATAAGATTGAACGTGTTTCTGGCATTTATGTTCTTGAAACCGAAAAAGCCTGGTGCACACAAGCAGTTATAAGGAAGTGGCTTGATTTAATGCTGCCACTTGTTTTGCGAGGTGGCCAAAGAGGACTGCTAGTCTGGGATTCAGCCAGCACTCACCGTGCTAAAGACATGAAGAACTTCCTTGCAGAGAGAAGAATAGATCAAATAATGATTCCTGCAGGAATGACTGCCTATCTGCAGACTCTTGATATTGCAATAAACAAGCCATTCAAAGACCATTTGCGAATGGAAATTAACGACTACATTGAAAATAGAATGACAAGAAATCAGCGTGGAAACTTTGTGAAACCTAGCCTGCAAGAGGTCGTGCTTTGGGTGAAGAATTCATGGGATAAAATCACTGACAGTGTTGTCGCCGATGCACTCCGAGCAGGTTACATGGATAAGAGCTGCTCATTTAATGAGAGCTCTATTGCTCGACATGAAAGATTGGGGCCAATGGTTCTAAAGGAAATGGAGTCGCAAGAAATTCAGGATGGAATTCTGAGTTTGGAGAGTTATGACGATGTTCCAGAAGAAGACGACTTAACTATATTTGAATAAATGTAGATTGTTGTACCGTACTTAATAAAAATAAGACATCCCCTAAAAATAAGCCATACTGTGTCTTTTTGAGGAAAAATAAATATAAGACAGTGTCTTATTTTCGGGGAAACACGGTATGTGGAAAAAACCCATGTCTTAATGGTCCATTACCAGATCCACTCTCTTCCCGCTGTCCATTTAACACATGTAGACAATAATGGTGGCAGCTTGTCCTTTGATGGGCGGGGAGAGATAGGGATGGACATGACGGAAGGGACAGCCTGGGAACACCCATAGCTGGCCACTTCTGTGCTGTGAATCGATGTTACACTTCTGCATGCAGGCGAAAAACAAAACAGAACCTGTTTCTGAGATTTACACTGGAGTTTTTCTGGTTTTCAGATACAGCAGTTTCTCATCACAGTGAACCATGCTAGGAACTGAAAATGTGCAGAAGAATGAGTGAAGGTGCAATACTACAATGTGCAGACTGATGGCTAAGAATTTGAGGCGACTATGAAGTATCGATTTCATGTGGAAATGGCCACTTTCAGCCCCAGAAAACCCTGTATAGGTTCACCTTAGGTCAGAAGGCCTAAGTCAGAAACTATAAGTTAGAAATGACTCAAAGGTACACAACAACACCAACTCAGACATAAGAAGAGAAACCTTCACCTGAAGACACTTGACCGTTTATCACTCTCTACTGGGACTTGATTTTTGAGAACAAGATAAAGTGACCTGAATTGCCTTCTGTTGGCCAGGTTGCCTGGCACACCTATTAATCCCCAGACTTTGTAACATGGAATCTTCTTAGGAAGATCATTGACCTCTGCCAAAATAGGAGGTTTGTAGCTTCACTGGAAAGAGTCAAAATGGATCTCAGAGGGAGAAACTTCATGGCTACAATAGATAACTGAAGTTTTATGGCCTTCTTGGACACCCTTTGTCCCTGTTGCTCTTAGTCTTCTCTTGGGAGAAGAGGTGTGGAGACTCAGCTTTCTGCCCGTGTGAAAATACTTCTATCATAACATCCATAACCACAAGATTGAGACCTGCTGGCTTTTGTGACTCCAGCAAGACCACTTTTGTTTCCCTTACATGAGCTCTTTTTGTTTTATTATTTTTGACTGAAGAGTAAGCCAGTGAACTCCAAAAGCTAGTATAATGATTCTTGTACCTTCTGGTTGGCCTATTATATGCACCACCAATGTGTATTTCAGAGTTTGGTTAGTGTAAAATCATTTGATCTCATCATTACATTGGTTTTGTTCTTAATATTAATTTCCCATTACTCGTATAAATCTGAAAACTTGAAGAAAAAGGCAATGGAATAAATCTTAATAATTCATTTCATAATTAAAAGAACTCCTACAAGTATTATTTCAATATGATTAAAGTAGTGTAAGAAAATAAAAAAAAGGGTAGGGGGAGAGAAAACCATTTTTAGAGACATCTGAGGCCATTTCCACACTAGCCTGTTATAGTGATATTACTCCCCTTTCCACATCCTATGGAATCCTGTGGTTTGCAGTTTAGGGAAAGGCCTCTTCCCTTTACTGTATTAACTGAGGGTAAACTGCTGTTGCTCTTTGAATTCAATCTGTAGCAACTGAAGTAAGCTAAAAATGAAAGGGGAAAGTGGGAGGACGAGCAAGAAACCAGGGCATTTTAAAAACAGTTGAAAAAGTAGGATGACAGAGGATTTATTGGGACTGTCCCTGCTGAACTGAAGAGTATGGTTGCTTTACTCTTATCTTCATCATTATATTTTTAAATGTTGTTTAAAACTGTTTCGGTTCAAGTTTTTTAATAGGATTGTTTGTTTAATTCTTTTAAATGCTTTTGTACTATAAATTATCTTAGCTGTGTTCTGTTTTAACCTATATAGTAAGCCACTTTGGGTACCATACTGGGAGAGAGGCAGGATATAAATGAAATAATCAATCAAACAATGGTCAATCTGGGACTAAAAATACCAACATATTTTAACTTGCAGTTCTTACTGTCATTAACTAAGCTTTAGGAGGGACGTTTCTATCCCAGAAAATGGAGGACAAACCATCAGATGCTGGTGTTGAGAGGAAGGGGACATAGCTAAATGGGACCAAATTCAGC
Source organism: Cyclura pinguis (assembly GCA_030412105.1). NCBI lineage: Eukaryota > Metazoa > Chordata > Lepidosauria > Squamata > Iguanidae > Cyclura > Cyclura pinguis. The sequence goes on along the minus strand of CM059601.1, from coordinate 276,803,357 downwards.
CTCAACACTTTAGGTTTCCACCTCTTTCATAATGCTTAGCAAAATCTGTTTCATTGCCATCACCAACCATCGGTCCTACCTATGGTCCCATTTTGGCAAGGACAATCCCAAAATCCTTTGTCACCTCACTTTTCCATCTGCTTTCAAAATATCCCAGTTTCACTCTCCTCCTCCTACCTTCCCCTTTTGTCTTCTGCCTACTTCCATTGCTGCAAGACTAATTTGCACTCAGTTAGCTTAGTGGAGGGGGGAGAGGAGAGGAGAGGAGAGAAGGCCTCTTGTTCTTCCCTGTAGATTCAGACAAAAGCAAACTGCTGTAGTGTCTCTTAGCTTGTGTGTTCCTCTGGACTGATAACTTTCCCCATTTTGACTGCACTGTGGTGTTTCTTGGAGATATGTGTCCTGGTTTTCATATTTCAAACATTGGAGGATATGATTCTAGCATTGCTCTCTGGAGCAGCAAATACTCTGTTACCCTGTGTACTGGGGGTCCCGGGAGGGGCACCAAAATGTGCTCAACTAAAGGTGGGGAAAATTAGCTCAGAGCACTGCTTAGCGTTACGAGAGGCAGGGTAACGTAGCGAGATCTTGAACCCTATGTCTACAGGGTCGGGTCGAGTCAAGGAGAACACAGAAGTTGAAATAATAAATGATGTTTTATTAAACACACAAGCAAAACAGTGTATGCGACCCATTCACACAAGATAACTTAAGGAAAATAAAGGTTGGAGTGGTACAGAGGGATTTTTAGAAGGATTGCTGGTTTGGGTGATACTTCACCTGTCCTGAAGCCCAGAAAAATAGAGAGCGAGGCTGGGGTGTGATGTAGCTCAGCACGTGGAGCTGAGGGGAGGCTCGCCAAGCAAAGCGGCAGCAAGGCGGGATGAAACTCGGGAGCGTTCCGAGGAAGGTCTCGGAATCAAGGGTTTTTATAAGGAGAATTGTGACTGCAGGCTATGCCGTACTTGGGGGAAAACAATAGATTTGGAGTTGGAGGCAAAACCTCCGAAAGGTCAGAATCTGAATGATTGAGTTATAGTAGCGGTTCTCAATAGAGTAGCCAGTATGCAAACGCAGAATGCTTGGGTATTGTATAGGTTACCCATCAAGCTGCCATCGTGGGGCAGAGGCTCTTTTGTAGGTTGCTTGCATACCTGATTAGAGTACTTGCCTGGAGGTCTCCTAAAGCAGTGAGTCAACTATTTTCTGGCCTACCTGTATTGTCCAGGAATATTACGGCAATTAACGGCCAAGCTTGTTTACGTGCTTGTCCGGGGGCCTCGCAAGCACATGGAGGGGAATAGAGAAGTGAAGCCGAATTATGATATCAAGAGGATATCTTTTAATATCCCTAAAGCTCGGACTAGCCAGGGCAGTAACAACTATGTCTGTATCTTCTTCTATAGGCCAGCATATGAGAAAATGAAGACATTTATCATGTGCCTTCTTAATTTATTTCATCTGAAACATCCCCAGCTTTTTCAATTATTTCTCAGAAGTCTCCAGTCTCAGGGCCTTTCTGCACTACACTGTTATAGTGCTATTATTCTACTTTCAACATCCTGTGGAATTCTGCGGTTTGTAATTCATTGAGGCCAAAGAGCTCTCTGGCTGAGAATTCTAACTGCCTCTGCCTAAACTGCAAATCCCAGGATTCCATAGGATATTAAAAGTGGAACAATAGCTCTATAAAGTGTAGTGCAGAAAGGCCCGAGGAATTCCCCATATGGAACCCATTTGCGTTATGGCATTCAGTACCGTAGACAGCTCTTTTAAAATCTATAATAGAACCCAGAGTTGATTCATTCTGATAAGCAGCTGCTCTTGATTTTCTGACTTATTTCTGGATGCAGATGCCAATAAAGTATTCAACACATTGGGAAGTAAAGTTTAGCATTTTTCTTCCTGTGTATGTCCTTTCAAGCTGTCTGTTGGCTCATGGTGGTGCCTTGAATTTCATAGGGTTTTCTCAGACAAGGAATATCCAGAAGTGGTTTTGCCAGTTCCTTCTGCTGAAATATAGTCCACAGCACCTGATATTCACTGGCCATCTCCCATCCAAATACTATCCAGGACTGACTCTGCTTAGCTTCCAGGATCAGATGGGATCTGGTGTCTTGAGGGCATTTAGATCCTCCTGAGTGTATTTCTACTTCTATTATAATCTGCTGCCTTTGGCTGACCGGAAGCCAACACAGATTGTTTTGCAATTGACTGCAAAAGACAGAATGTAATTACAACTGGGAGCTGTAATCCAACAACATCTGGAGGGCCACATGATCCCACCCCTGCTCTTGCTGGTACATTTAGGATGGCTGTCATGAGCCTGACTACAACATCCTTAAATTTCACCCATTAAAATCAACCTGATTGAGATATGCTAAATATTCCCTTAAAATATGTCCTTTTATTTTTAAAAAAGTGTTTGTTGGTGGTGTTCCAAAATACTAGGTGATTTCAGTGCCTTGATTTTTCATTAACGTATGAGGGAGAAAAAAAACGAACAACCTCAGATATCAAAAGCACTTCCCCATCTTGTACAGGGAAACTCCTGGCAGCTTATAGAAAAAAAAAATATTGAAAATCAATTTCACTCTGGAAATTGGGCAGGCAACTGTCCAGATACATGGATTAATCGTGTTGGGAAATGAAGCAAAAAATAGGAGGTGACAAATCTAATCAGAGTTCCCAGTATTGATTCAGTTTCATGTAAATATGTTCATCATCTGTGAAAAATAAGAACTGAAGGCAGTTTTTTTTTTAAAAAAAGCAAGAGACTTAACAGAATACAAGACCTTTCATAAAACCAGAGCATTAAATTAAAAGCACAAATATTTACACCATGACCAACCCGCCCCTGCTTAAACATAGATTTTAGTACATTGTGCGTTTCCTCCTGCTTTTACCAAGGAAAGGGGCAATTTGCGTTATTTATTAGTCTACTGGCAATTATTAAAACAGTTATACACAGAAGCGTTCATCCTTCCCAGACTCATATATCTGAACTGTGCTGGCGAAGAAATCGTGGTGTTCCAGAGGTAATTGAAATTATACAAATCTGCCTGATTGGAATGTCATTACCTAAACTGTCTCTGCCTTAGATATAAATGTTTCAAGCTGCTTGCCACATTTGCTTTGAGTAAAGTTTCATTATGCTGGGCAGCCGCCATCTTGTTTACTTGTATTTCCATATTCCTTCTCTCTTGCAGGATAGTTAGACAGTCATGGTAGACTTTTGAGAGATTAGTGCAGACCTCCCCTTATTAAGCAAAGACCTTCATTTTTTCCCCCAAAGGATTTGACTCTCCTTTGTTTAATCTGAGAGACTGTCAGACTGAATGAGCATCCATTATTATCTGCTACAACTGGCTGCCTGGAAGTCAAGACTAGCTGTTTCCCCTTGGCTGAAGAAGAAAATCAGACTGTGTTTTATAGATTACTAGTGTATATACCCAGCGTCGCCCGGCATTTTATTTTCTCGTAAGTAATACTGGTTACAAAGATTTGAGATCCTGTGTCTCTAATTCCCCAAACTGTCTTGTCCAGTACCTGTAACTTTCCCCCATATTCTTCAATCTAATCTGCATTCAGAGTTATTAACATACAGAGGTTGGGTTCCTGAGGGAATACACTGCCCTCCTCCTTGCTACTAGGCCTCCTCTCTATAGCATCTGGCCTATTCAAGACAGACACAGTTGACTGAGGCCCAAGAGCTCTCTGGCTGAGAATTCTAAAGGCCCCTCCCTAAACTACAAACCCCAGGATTCCATAGAATCTTCTTAGGCAGCCAATTGTATGAAGTCTTCACCTGACACAGACAAAAAAAGTTGACTTTAATATATTAGATAGCAAAGGTTTTTATTGTGCATATCATGAAAAAACATGGATCACTCTAAAAGAAACAGGCATACCAGAACATTTGTCCTGGTGTATAACTTATGTTTTGGACAAGAGGCCACTGTCAGGATGGAACATGGCAACAGAACATATCCAACTGGCAAGAAGATCAGGCAAGGCTGTTTTTTTATAATTTTATCTGTTTATATTGTACACTGAATGTATCTTACATAAAACTGGATCAGACTTGGAGGAAGGAGGTGTGAAAATTGCAACAATTTAAGATATGCAGATGACACCATGCTACTAGGAAATAGCAAAGACTTGGAACAACTGTTAAGGAAAGGCAAGGAAGAAAATGCAAAAGCTGGGATGCAGCAGAGCAGTAAAACAAAAACAAAAACATAATTACCACAAATGATTTAAATAACTGTAAAGTGAACAATGAAGGCATCAAAATAAAGATTTTTTTGTATTATGGCTCTATCATAAATCAAAATACAGACTGTAGACAAGAAATCAGAAGGCTAGGATTTAGAAGGATGGCTATTAAAGAACTAGATAAAATCTCTGAGTGTAAATATGTATAATTGAATATTGCATTCCAGATCATCCATGTTATCTATATATAGTTACAAAAGCTGAACAGCGAAAAAACCTGCCAGAAAGAGAATCAATGTATTTGAAATATTATTTTATGGATACCAGGTACTGCCAGAAAAACAAATAGGTAGGTTCTAGAAAAAATAAAGCCTGAACTCTTCCTAGAAACCAAAATGACTATATTGAAAATATCATTGTGCGGACATATCATGAGAAGATGTAACTTACTGGAAAAGATAAGAGTACTTAGCAAGGGAGAAGACAGGAGGAAAACAGGAAGACTGCATTACAGATGGATAGAGTCAGTCAAAGAAGACATGGACATTAGCAGCCCTGTTATAATAGCCCTATTGTAATAGCGGGGTATCTTGAAGTCCCCCCGTTCATTGCATTGCTATTAGTTGATGCCAGGTTGACAACAATTATTAACAAACAGCACAGTGGCCCCTTAAAGATTACCACCCCAAAAGGAAATGCCGTGAACAAAAAAGGCAGACCAAAAAGGTTGTAAGTTAGGTATGAAACCAAACCTTGTGTAGAGAAATCTCTCCTTGGTAGGGAGGTGGAAGATCTACTCAAAAATGAACAAGAAGAACACAAGGCAACTGAAAAGAGTGATCTTAATTATGATGATGCCATGAAGGTGTAAGATAAATCATAAATGTGAGAGTGATCCCAGAGTGTGAGTGATTCCAGGCTTTAAAGAGCAGCCTTTCTGCATTACACTGTTATAGTGTATAGCTCTACTTTCAACATCCTGTGGAATTCTGGGGCTTACAGTTTACTGAGGCCAAAGAGCACTCTAAAACCCCAGGATTCTATAGGATGTTAAAAGTGGAATAATAGCACTATAACAGTGTAGTGCAGAAAAGCCCAAGGAATCCCACATATGGATCCTATTTGTGTTATAGTGTTCAGCACCATGGACAGCTCCTTTAAAATCTACACTAGAACCCAGCGTTGATTCATTTTGATAAGCAGCTGCTCTTGATTTTCTACCTTATTTTTGGATGCAGATGCCAATAAAGTGTTCAGCACATTGGACAGTAAAGTTTAGTATATTTCTCTGTGTGTATGTCCTTTCAAGTTGTCTGTTGGCTCATGGTGATGCCTTGAATTTCATAGGGTTTTCTTAGACAAGGAATACGCAGAGGTGGTTGTGCCAGTTCCTTCTGCTGAAATATAGTCTACAGCACCTGGCATTCATCAGCTATCTCTCATCCAAATACTAACCAGGACTGACTCTGCTTAGCTTCCAGGATCAGATGGGATCTGGTGTCTTGAGGGCATTTAGATCCTCCTGAGTGGATTTCTACTTCTATTATAATCTGCTGCCTTTGGCTGACCAGAAGCCAACACAGGATGTTTTGCAAATGGCTGCAGAAGATAGTACATAATGGTAGAAGACAATCTTAAGTCAGAAGGACAGGAGGACCAAGATCTTACATCAGTTCAGTGTAGCATAAATATCCACCAATGGAATTATGTTTCATTAACCCTAAACTAGGTAGCAATATAGAGCAAGAATTGCACATTGGAAGCCAATGCATGTGGCTATCATCCTGTAGTGCAGTGCACATTTGCACTCTGCTCTCCAAACCTTAAAGTGCTACTGCATGAGCAACGGTTTCACCATGTGAAACTCCAGTTTCACCACTGTCAGCTGGGTGGGACTATTCTGCACTGTCCAGAAAAACCACTCTGCTTGGGTAGTGCAATTTATGCCTGTATAAGGCAACAGGCTGAGAACTTCAATGGTTTTCACAAAATTATAACTAAAGCCAGCTGTTGTGCTCCCCCTAATAGACAATCCCTTCAAACAGAAGACTGTCTTCTGATAGTTCTTCAAATGGAAGGTTGGTTATTTTGGAATTCCCTAGCCTCCCATACCTGGCAGCTATAACAATCAGTAATCTCTGTGAGTAAATTCTGCAAAGCTGACTGCCTGAGCTGGTAAGCCCTATCTCAGTAGAGAGTTACAATGTGATGTGTTTACCTTTCATGCCCTTTGGAAGAAGTCACTGTGAGAAGCAGTGGGTGCCCCAGAGGTCTATGACTCTTTAGTACAGGCACAGAGAATGTCTGACCTACCAAGCAGAACAAAGCCTGCCACTACCTGTATGTCACACAGTTTGTTAGGCCTTTTCAATCTTTCTGTGTTTTTTAATGCAATTTCAGTCCCAGGAAGGTAACAACAACAAAATGACCTGAGGGACAGGAGTGTTTACATGTAGAGGAAAATATGGGTTGAAGCTTTGACATTCTAGGTAAAGATTAGATTTATCAGAGATATTACACTGTTACCCTAAAATGTGGGTGACTCAGAGGTCCACCTGCAATGCCAGTACCTCCATGTGATGATGGAGAATTAATTAGCTCAAATTTAGGAGGCCTACAATGGGGGGGGGGGTAACCTAACTAGATTTTCCACCAACATTTATGAGATCCTCAAAGGAAAGAACCAACCAGAGATTCAAAAGTAAACTAAAATGTGTTTTATTGAGGGGAATTCACTCATACATGCACACAAGATACAAACAGTCACACATTCGCACAAGAACTAACCAAAGGATAAAGGGAGGAAAAATTATGTATAGCGAGGCTGAGGGTTTTGAGTTATAATTACCAGTCCAGAATAGTAGTAAAGAAGCAGTAGAGTGGCTTAGACTTGTGCGTCTAAGGGCAGACCAAATTAGGATTCAGAGCCACATAGTGGTGTCAAGCATTTCAGGTACTGCATCTGATTGCTCAAAACTGAAGGTTTTTATACTCTATTTCCTTCCCTGAAGGGGTGTGAGTTAATTGTTTTCTGACAGAGTAAATAAAAGGGGTCTGGAATGGACTAATTGTTTAAATGTCTTAGTTGGGTAATGTGACTGGGGAAAGTTTCAGTAGGAAATGTGCACGGCAGGGGTGCTTGCCTGCTGCATCTGAACTGGACTATTGTTTTCTGTGGGCAATTGAAAGGATTACCTTAGAGTCATTGAGTCAGGCTTTCCCAACTAATCCACAGTGAACCTATGACTTGGCCATGCTGAAGTCATCTCTGATCTACTCTTGCAGATCTTCCCAGTTAGTGTCCCTTCTCCACATGGCCTTTCAGCCATAAGTGTATATAACTTTTCAATGTTCAATGCCAATTAATATTTGCCAATTAGACCATATCAAAGTATGGCGGTGTACGGCTGCTAACAACACTAGTTCCTTCTTTAAGATGGTCCATGGTCACCTCACCATGATTACATACTGGTACTCACTCTACCTTCTTACTTACTTACTCCTTACTCTATATCTAGTTGTGTCGTTTTCTAGAACAGTACTGTTTTTTCCTGTTGGTTCAGAATTTTGTAGCATGTTGTTTCATGTACCTTGAATAGGTTTTGGCATTTTTCATGCATTCTTCATGTTTACACCTGTGTATATAATTTAGTGTTCATTCAGTGTTTTTGTGTTCATCTAGTACTTTTGTGTCCTTGGGTTTTGTGTATCATGATTTTGTAATGACACAATTTACTTACTTTTTTTTGCAGTCATGTGCTTTTGTAGAATTTTGCTTGTTTTGCTGTTACTGAATGGCAGTTTGGTACAACACAGTGTCTTCTTCATGCTTGACTAGACTGTACATGCTAATATTACTAAAACCAAGATGGATTCAGGATGGAGTCAGTCTGTCTCAATTATATTGCCTTGAGTACTTGATTCAACATCAGAATAAAGAGCCAGAAAGAAGCAGCTACTGTGGTGTGTAAGAAGTCTATCTTTTCAGACTTCTCATCCACCTGGATGCCAATCTAGTGTATTTATACCTTGGGCCAGATGATCACAGAAGTTGGGGATACTTCCAGTGTGGTGTAGTGGTTGGATGATGATCTAGAGCCCAAGGTTTGATTCCCTGCTCAGCTGTGGAAACTCACTGGGTAATCTTGTGTGCATCACACACTCTCACCCCTAGAAAACCCCATGATAGGCACCTTAGAATCACCATAAGTCAGAAATAACTTGAAGGCACACAACAAGAAGTATAACCTACTTTGTTGCTCATCAGCCTCCTTGCCTGAGTATCTGCAGATTTGGTGTGGAGAACACTAAGATTTATTATTCTGGAGCATTTCAACACCCATGCCAAGGCCACTATCCCTAGTGTGGCTCAGGACCTCATGTTGCCATGACAACCATTATGGGAAGTGACATTGCATGCCTGAGACTTGCCATGATGTGTTCTCATAATGAGAAACTGTAGTTTGTCATTACAGCTGAATACAGCTTGTTTGGGACTGACTGCATTCTTTGCATTGACAGTAAATACAAGCTGAGGACAGGTTTTAAGTCCTGATGAGCAGAGATTAAACAAAACAACACAAAGCAATGAAATCTTCATTCCTACAACATTCATCCTTATGTGCTATTTCAAATAGAAAATAACAGAAGGATGGGAATGCATTTTTAATTGAAAGCAAAAATGTCTAGAGCTGGATGTAGAAAATAGCGTTCCAGGATAGTCAAATGTATTATGATGTATTTGTGGACAAATTAATAAATAAACTGATATGTAAGTGAATCATTAATTTAATTGGCTATGTAGCATTATGATTTTGTTTTGGTATGTGTTTGTGCATATACTCCTATGGCCAATGCAAAGGGAATACATTTTGTGCTTTAGCTTAAACCCTGTTTCTAGTCTCAATTGTTGACCAAGTTGCTCAATGGCAGGTCAATGCATAGGTTAATCACATTGATTTAATGGATCTGTTTGGATTTGGGTCTTTTTTGCAACAATGTCCTGTCCTTTGGATAGGTTTGGAGGGTGAGGTTACATCCAGCCAGTGCAAAAGTTTTCCCCAGTCCAAATTTAGAACAACAGTAGCTCCTCAGAGTCACAATGACATGTAATGATTACAATGTTGAGCTAGAAATCTAGAAGAGTTAGGATCAGATCCCCATGTAGTGACTGACTCAAGAGTGTCCAATGAGAACTTTGTGGCTATTTCACAGCCTAAACCTATCTCATAGGGTTGTTATAAGGATAAAATGATGGGGAAGGAAGAAGAAATGCCAGCATGAATGCATTGGGTGAGAGGTGAAGTACAAAGTAAATTAATAAGTAAGTAAATCAGCAATCCAGTTGGTTGTTTAGCATCATGAAATCATCCCATTCACTGACTGAAAACTTGTATGGCTTGGTATAGTTTGACGTGCTATGCTAGGCCGAACTGTCATACAGCCTCTGTATGACATATCATACAGCCTCTAAAGCACCCCATCCCATGTATGGCCCACCTGTGCATCATGGGGCATGGGATGGGACAGGCATCTGGTTATGTTCCTGTAGCCAGGTTCAGAGTGATTACATCACCAGTGAAATCTACCAGTGTGCTCTGGAGCTCTTAGTGTTGCTGTAATAATTTTGCATATGGCTACAGGAGCATAGCCAGATGCTTCTCTGATTCTGCCTGTACTTTGGTGTAGTACAGAATGGCTGTTCAGAGGGGCTTTAGGGGATGCACAGTAAGTGGTGGTGGCGGCAGGGGGGGGTTATATGCTGCAGAAGGAGGAAGGAGACACAAGCGTCTGCAGTACCCCGAAAAGGACACACAAATGACTAAGGAAAACTTAAGCATACTTATGCCATTAACAAGATGCCAGCCACTATGTGGTCCCTGATTGACTATGCCCTGCCTTCAGTTATTGCTAAACCCAAGATGAATAATGAAAGCTGCACTTTAAGCAAGATGGGGGTCTGCAAATGCATTTTGGATTATAGAAAAGTCTGATAAAAAAATAACAATTTTTCCAGCACTGGTACATGCCCTGGCCAATATGCATTTGGTATCTATATCAGGCAGAGTGCAGCATAGCCAGTGGAATATGAGCTTATAGTAGTAAACAGGAGAAAATACTCAGGATGCTCTTGTAAGGTTGAAAAAGGAAAAAATATGTTTATTGTCTTACAAAAATCCTTCTTCGGATAGGAAAGGAGACAGACAAAAGAAGATTACCTAAATTTCAGTAGCAAAGCCCCTAAAAGCTGGCTCTCATATGTGAATGTAAGCCATCCAGAGGCAGAAGCCTCATGGATACTCTCTTCCCAAAGGGAGACAAAAGGACTAACTAACTTTTGGAAAAAAGAGGGAATCGACCTTGCAGGCAGGCAGGAAGCAAAAAGGCTTATGTACATAGATCAAAGAAAGAAAGAGAGAGGTGAAACACAAGGGCAGAATGTGCTTTAGAATTCTCTCTTACTACTGTATGTGATGGCATAGAAGACACACTTTTCCCCAAAAAAATTCATTCTGAAAATGCATCTATGCACAGGTGCATTTTATACACCGACAGATACGGATAACTCTTGCTGTGCCTAAATGCATAGGAAAGTGAGGGGGATGAAAGGAATGCTCACACAAGTGCTTCTTTATCCCCCCTTGCTGTCATTTTACGTGAGTGGGGAGAACTCCCCGTTGATGCAAACTGCATAGGAAAGGCGGGGGGGGGGCAAAAGGAGCTCCTTTCACACCCCACCTTTCCTATGCATTTTTCCTTGGCAGGGAGTTCTCCCCACTCAGGCAAAACAATGGGAAGCGGGGAGAAAGGAGCTCCTTTCAATCCCCCTGCCTTTCCTGTGCATTTTGCCTCTGCGGGGTACTAAAAATTTTTTTCCTAAAAAATACAGTTTGAAAACAGGGTGCATCTTATACCCCGGTGTGTCTAATATGCAGGCAAATATGGTAATTATTCTATACAAGTGTTGAGGCCTCTTTGCTTCCAGTATTAACTCCCAAGGCAGCTTTGACAATTTCAATACCCTCCCCACTTGTAAACTCTGTCACCCATTTCCAGACTGAGGCAACACACTCCTGGTACACCAGGGGTGCACCTATGGGAAGCGGAGAATGACAGAATGAAGTGCCTCCCCCGAATAAAGTGTCTGAGGCAATGTGAACAGAGCAAATATAGAGAGTTCTACATGTGAATGATTTAACAGGCATATTTAACAGGTAAAGTTCCAGTTTCATTTCAAAATTCAACTTACAAATGCTCTGAATTTCATCATGTACCCCTTCCAAAATTTTTTTGCTTACGTGTCCACCACATATGAAAAAAAGATCCCGTCTTTTCATCAGATTTCCAACAATTTGAATTCCCATTTTTCATTATTTTTTGTAATCTTTCCGGGGTCATATAACATCTATAATACATTTTATAAAAATTTTCTCTTATATTTAAATTTGGTGTATATTTTATATCTGTTTTCCACACTCTTTCCCACGTTTCTAATTCGATTGAATGTCCCAAATTCTGTGCCCATCTAACGATTGTATCTTTAACTACTTCTGATTCCATTTCTCTTTTCAACAATAATCTATAAAGCTTAGAGATTCTTTTCTTTTGATTTCCTTTCATCAGTAAATCTAACTCATTCTCTTTTCTCTCAAATCCGTATAATTTTTGATCCATTCTATATCTTTCTCTAAGTTGTCTCCATGGAAACCAGTTTAGTTCATGTCCCTCAGCCTTTAATTCTTCTTCTGTACGCATTCTTGGTTTATCGCCCTCCCATTTCAATAACTCTTGATATGTTAATAAATTTCCTTGTTTTGTTGGGGTGATTTTGTAGGCTTCTTGTGGTGAGGTCCGTACTGGTAGTTTTGTATAAAATTTTTGCTTTATTTGTGACAAAACCTTCAACAATGTCTTTCAGATACAATGGTTTTTAAGCTCTTTATTCACTACTGATCTGTCATAACATAGATATCCATGCCATCCAAATCTGTTGTTTATTTCTTCTAATTCTTTAATAGTTGTATTTTCTAATTGAATCCAGTCTTTGATCCAATCTAAACAACATGTGTAATAATAGATTTTTAATGATGGTAAATCGAGTCTTCCTCTCTCTTTTGCATCTTGAAGTATTTTAAATCTGATTCTTGGTTTCTTCCCTTGCCAAATAAATTTTTGTAAGTCCTTTTCCCATTCATTAAATATCTTCCCTTTCCCTATTATTGGTAGATTTTGAAAGAGGAACATAAGCTTTGGTAATAAAGACATTTTAAAAGCATTTATTCTACCCAAAAAGGATAAATTCAAATTTTTCCATTTTTCCACATGACGTTTAACTTCTTTCCATGTTTTTGAATAATTATTCTCAAATAGTTCTTGGTTCTTTTTCATCATGATAATTTTGTTTTCTTAGTCAATTGATATCCGGATCTTGTCTCCAGATCAGCCTGCTCTTTTTTGGTCATGTTAAGAGTCATCATCATTGTCTTTTCTCTGTTTATCTTATAACCTGCTTTCAATCCATATCTTTGTAGAATTTCCATCAACACCTGAATTGATTCTTGTGGATCCTCCAGGACTATAATTACATCATCTGCAAATGCTTTTAATTTCAATTCTTTTCCCCTTATTTTCAGACTTCTTATCTGTGAATTTTCATTTATTGTTATGAGCAAGACATCCAAAACCACTATAAATAATAATGGTGATAGTGGGCACCCCTGTCGTACCTCCTTATTTATTACAAAGCTTGCCGTGGTATCTCCATTTATGATTAACCTTGCTGATTGGCCTTGATAAATCATCTCCATCCATTTGCAAAAATCTTCTCACAGATTATATTCTTTCAAAACCCGTAACATAAAGTCCCAGGAAACATTATCGAAAGCTTTTTCAGCATCCAAAAATATAAGTGCTGCTTTCTTCCCCGGGTTTTTGTCATAAAATTCAATCACATCTGTGATTGTTCTAACATTATCTCTCATATATCTACCTGGAAGAAAACCTGTTTGGCCTTCTTGAATCTTATCCTGCAGTATATGCTTCAAACATTTTGCCAACATTGACGCAAGTATTTTATAATCTATATTCAGCAAAGAGATTGGTCTGTAATTTTTAACTTCTCTTTTGTCTTTGTCTTCTTTGGGTATCAGTACAATATTGGAATCTCCCCAAGTTTCCGGTTTAGCATATTTCTCTATTTCCTTCAGTGTTGCTTGAAGTGGGTGGAACAGTTCTTTTACAAACCTTTTATAATATAGCGCAGTAAATCCATCTTATCCTGGTGACTTATCCACTTTCTGATCTCTTATAGCCTCTTCTATTTCAGTCAGTGTTATTGGCTTATTTCCGGCGATTATTTAGGAATCTTAACCTTTTGAAGAAATTCAGTTAGATTTTTCTCATTTCGATGATAAGATTTTATTTCATAAAATAATTTTCCAAAATATTCTTCAAATTTCTGCTGTATCTTTTCATGTGGGTAATCAGCTTCTTCTCATTTTTCAATTCAACAATTATATTTCTCTCTCTCCTTTTCTTCAACTTATATGCTAGCCACTTCCTGATTTTATTTGCTTGTTCAAATTGGGTAAGTTTCATCTGTTTCATCTTCTTTTCTACTTCCTCCATTGTGGTCATCTCTATTTCTTTTTGTATTTTTTTGATCTCCAGTTGTAATGATTTCTTCATTGGATTTTCTCTAAATTCCTTTTCTTTCTCTTGGAGTTTGATCATCAGCCCTTGATGTTTTTCTCACTTCTTTTTATTCTGGATTTGTCATTGTTGTATACAAAAACCTCTCATTACTGCCTTAGATGCATCCCAAACCGTTTTCATCTTCATATCTTCTTTTATGTTTTCCTTAAAATAGTCTTTTAAGTACTTCTTTTGCTTGCTGTAGTATCCCCTCGTTGTTTAGCATATAAATACTGTTTAATTGGCATGAAATAAATATAGATTTTATACTTGTGGCTGAGAGCTATGTGGGAAGAAAAGGGACTCTGACTGGAAGCTTCGAAGCTAAGACAAAGAACCTCAGCATGGCCAGGTCATAAGTTCAAGAAGGATCAATTGGAGAGCTCGGCCTGATGGGTTTCAGATGGTCCTCTGAAGTACCCAAGCGTAAGGAATAATAGCAAATGAAGCTGCTAGAAAGAGCATCTAAAAGGTTGACATCCTGTTACCTCTTCCCATAAGACACTATTGTGATTTCCCTCAGAACTGCTGCAAAGACAATCAGAATCTTCCAGTCCTCTTTTGTTGGTTCTGCCAGAGAACAATTAACACATTTTCCTTCAGGGCAGAAAAAAGGTTATTTAAACCTTGGTTCAGACCATGGCTTTTTGTTAGTACTTTGGACACACGTTGGTGTGTTAGCCTGAGTGAGGGCCCTGAGATTCTTGTTCATTGTACTGCCCTCAAACCCCCCCGCCAGTCTGAGACATCTCATTTTGATCCTCTACTGCTTAAGGAATGGTAACTATAACCCTCTCATCCCCAATTCTCCCTCCTTTCCTTCTGCTAGCCTTGTATGGTTCACAAGACTGCTTGATTTCTTGTGTGTGTGAATTTCCCCCAATAAAGACATTCTTTTTGAACCTCCAGCTGGTGTCCTATAGCTAGTACTGGTATAGACAGGTGAAAAGGTTCTGTGGTTAACCCCTCTCACAAACCTCCTTGAACTATAATTCCCCATCTTTATAAGGAGACACTTTCACTGCTGGAAGACCTCAGGGTCCTCCACTTTTTGGGGTAACTGGGCAGGCAGGCAAGCAAGCAAGCAATCAAGCAACATCCTAGCTTGGCTCAGCTCCTGCTCTGCCTGAGCACACATCCCTTCCTCAACCGTACCCCTCTGGCTGTGCAAGCAAAGTGGAGATGGCAGTGATGGAAGAAAGAAAACCAGCACCTGCTGTTTCCCCAATCCAGATGAACTCACTTGCCCTTCAGTATCTAATGTCCTGCCCTGACTCAGACCCTTTCCACGGCATCCTCCTATGGGGACGGGAGAAGGACGGGACTGTGACAATGCTTCTGCATGACATCGTTATGGCCCCATCCTTCTCCTGTCCCCAGGTGGCATGATCGCAGATTAAATCATTGGTGGGTTTTCCCCATCAATAGTATATGATCACACCACCATTTCACACTTACCTGTCCTGTGGAAGCCCTGGAAATGTGATGGCTACCCTTCCTCCCCCAGTGCAGCCTGGGAAAGTACCTGGCTGCACTGCATAAGGAAGAGGCATGGCCATTGTGCTCTCTTCTGCAGGGAGCCAGCTGGTGCGGAGGGGAGTGCTACCATCACGCTCCCTTCCCAGCAGAGCTGCTGCTGGGATCCCCACTGGACAACTCTCTGAAAAGGTAGGGTGTGAAAAGGGCCTCAAATACCTACCTTTCTCAATTTTTTTTAGTATCTGACTTGCAAGTAATCCTGAGCAGTTTTTGAAAACTCTCCCACAGTGAGGGTATATCTGTTCACAATTCTTTCTTGCTTGCAAGAAGATAATAAATAAAGATCGACATCCTTAGTATAGTGCAGATGTACCCTCACCCAGACATATGGCTCACCAAGCACGAAGCCACTTACATCTCTGAATAACCATGCAGAAGATTGAGCTGCCACCACTTGTCAGTCAGCTGTGTTATGCAAGCACTATTTGCATGCAGTTGTGGTTGCTTTTTCTTTTAAATGCTCATCTTTCACTTTGAATAGTTTCCACATTTAAATCACTGTGTGCTAATGTGCAGGAACAAATGTGCAGGGGAGTTTGGAATTACCTTTAGGTATGAACAAATTCAGGATGGCTTGGGAATAGTAGATGTGAAAAGAAGCTAAGAATCTTAGCGAACCACAAGCTAAATAGAAGTCATCAGTGAGAAGTGGTTGCCAAAAGAAGCCAAGGCAGTTTTAGGCTGCATCAACAAGAGCATAGTGTCAAGACTGAGGAAAGTCACAGCATGGCTTAATTCTGCTTTAGTCAGAATATAGTGGGCCCTTGGTATCTGCTATGGTTTGGTTCCAGAGCCCCCTGAGGATGTCAAAATTCATGGATTCTCCAGTCCCGTTATGGACAGTGGTGTAGTAAAATGGTGTCCCTTATATAAAATTGCAAAATCAAAGTCTGGCCTTTTGGATTTTTTTTTTTGGGGGGGGGTAATATTTTCAAATTGTGGTTGGTTGAATCTGTGGATATAGAATCTGTGGATATGGAGGATTGACTCTACTATATTTATTTTTGGGCACCAACATTTAAAGACATTGTTAAACTCAACCATGTCCAAAGTGTAGGAATATTTGCTATCTATATCAAGCATAGTACAGCACAGCCAGCCCCATATGAGCTTTTGGCAGTATAAATACTCAAGATTCTCTTGTAAGGTAAAAAAGCAAAAACATTTATTTATTGTTTCAGGAAATCCATCTTGGATAGGAAAGAGATGTCGTCTCTTCTAACCTTATGATTCTACTGTTACGGTGGGTAAACAAATCGCACCTCATTGTATCCCCAGGTAGACATGGAGCTGAATTGAACCCTCAAACATAAGGTAGGAAGAAAGAAAGGAAAGAAAAGCAAAGCAAACACACACACAAAATAACTTTGGCGAACGGATCCCTCCAAGTATCAAAACTGTGTTTGGCATTGACTACAAACAGTAGTGATCCAGAAGGATGTCTTTATTCTTCCATGTTTCTGCTTTTATACCATTTTCATGCTTACATAAAAGAAAAGATTCATGTATCAGCATTAGCAGAGTCACAGCTTGTGCACGTGTTATATTTTATCTTATCCTTAACATTCCCAAGTCTGTGTGTTCCAGTCAACATCCTGGGTCATTCCCAAAGACATCTTTGATGTTAGCAGTGTCCTTCCCTTCTGCACAAACTGACCACTGACATGTACTAGGCAGAACAAATAATTCTAAAGCAAGGTTGTTTGATGAGCCCTGAGTGCCCAAAAACTAATCAGTACCAACTGTTAATTCTATAGCAAGTTACCGAGTACCAAATTTCTTTTTTTTTTTAGATTTATTTTTTATTAAATCATACATACTAATAAAATCCGTACATAAATATTACACATTATCAATCCTTATTTTCCCGTATATACAAATATATACATATATTCTTGGCAATGTAAAACTTTTTTGCATCTTTGTTTTAAGACAATTTTTTTTGAAGCTTTTATTTCTTTTACATTACCTTGACTTCCTTTGCCTCTAACCTAGAATCATTTTCAACACTTTTATATTTGTACCGAAACGCCCCAAATCATATCTATATAATATGCAAATACATACCAATCTATTTTTACTCACATATCTAATCCGTTTGACTTTACATTTCATTGCCAATCTTCTCGTCTCAATATACGCTTTTACCATTCTTCCACATATTCATATGATTATCCATCTGTTTCTAACCAATATATATGTTAATACTAGATTTTTAATTTCAAATGCAAAATTCTATCTCTTGATTAGTATTTCCATTGTAAAACCCTAGCAGTATCAATGTCTATTGTCAGTACCAATATCCATTTTTCTTCATATACACTGTTACTTGTTGCCAATCTTTTTCTACTTGATCCATTTGTTTTCCTTTTAACTGAAGAGAAAATAAATCAAATTGTTTTAATTCAGCTATTTTGTGAATCCATTGTTCTGTGTCTGCAACTGCCGATATTTTCCACGATCTCGCAAATACCATTCTTGCTGCTGTTATTAAATAAAGTAGTACTCTTTTATTTCTCAGTTGGAAGGTTTTATCAAACATAAATATCATATTTAATAGAAATAATTTGGGCATCATGGGAAATGACACATTACATATTTCTTTTATAATTTCATATATTTTAAGCCAGTATTTTTTCGTATTTGGGCATGTCCACCATATATGATAAAATGTACCCACATTTTCTTTACATTTCCAACATTTGTTGTTTCCAGTATGATACATTTTATCTATCTTTTCTGGTATTAAGTGATATCTGTACATCATTTTAATAAAGTTTTCTTTTAGATCTTGCGAACTGGTAAATTCTAGTGTATTTTTCCATGCCATTTCCCAGTGATCTAATGAAATTTCATGTTGAACATTTTCTTGCCCATTTTACCATTACTTCCTTTATAGTTTCGTCTTCCAATTTACGACTAATAAGGTATTTATAAAAAAGAGAAATTTTTTGTCTTGATTTGAGAAATATTATTAACTCTAACTCGTTGTATGATTTGTGTATTGAAATTCCTTCTAATTTTAAATCCATTTTAAATCTCTCTTTCAGTTGTAAATATGGGAACCAATTTATTTTAATACCTTCGTCTTCTAATTCTTCATGGGTTCGTATTCTGAATTCTTCCAATCTATCATCTTGATTTTTGTCTATCCATTTTCCATAGAAAGCTTCTTGGGGGGAAAGCCAAAGTGGTATTTTACTGTAGGTATTCTTTTTTATATTCTTCCAAATTCTGATCAGTGATTTTCTTATATAATGATTACTGAAATCTTTATCTACCTTTTCTTTCCCATACCACAGATAAGCGTGAAATCCAAATGTTCCTTCTATTGTTAATGTTCTTACATCCTTTAAGGTGATCCAATCTTGGATCCACATCATGGCATTAGCATAATAGTATAATTTAAGATCAGGTAAACTACATCCTTCTTTCGTTGTTAGCTCTGTCATTAGCTTCCACTTAATTCTTGGTTTTTTACCTGACCATATGAATTTAGATAGTTCTTTTTCCCAAAGTTTAAAGGGTTTATCATTTGTTATAATTGATACATTTTGAAATAGGAAGTTAAGCTTGGGTAGAACATTCATTTTAATAACCGCAATTCTTCCTAGTAGAGAAAAATTCAGATTAGTCCATCTTTTTAAATCATTGACAATTTCTTTCCACATTTTGTTGTAATTGTTGTCGAATAAATCTTTATTAGATTCTGTAAACCAAATTCCTAAATATTTTATTTTCTTCTTAGTTTTAAATCCAGTTAATTTTGTTATTTCTTCTCTCTCTGTTTGTCTCATATTCTTTACCATGATATATGATTTGTTTTTATTTACCTTTCATCCTGCTGCTTCTCCAAATTTTTTTATTTCAATAGTCAGCTCTTTAATTCCTGACATTGGTTCTTCAATGAAAAATATAAGGTCATCTGCAAATGCTCTCAATTTGTATTCTTTATCTTTGATTTTAATACCCTTTATTGCGGAATTTGCTCTTACACTTATATTTAATATTTCATAGAATCATAGAATCATAGAAATGTAGAGTTGGAAGAGACCACACGGGCCATCCAGTCCAACCCCCTACCATGCAGGAATACCCTCAAAGCACTCCCAACAGATGGCCATCCAGCCTCTGCTTAAAAACCTCCAAGGAAGGAGACTCCACTGCACTCCGAGGCAGCATATTCCACTGCCAATTTCCAATATAGCTATAAATAGCAGTGGAGACATCGGACATCCCTGTCTCGTTCCTTTGGTTATTTTTATTTCCTCTGTCAGTTCACCATTCACGATCAGTTTTGCTTTTTGGTCTTTATAAATAGCCTCTATCCATCCAACAAAGTTTTCGCCACAGTTCATTCTTTTTAGCGATTCTAACATGAATGTCCATCTTAATTTGTCGAATGTTTTTTCTGCATCCAAGAACAATACCGCCAGTTGTTTTTCATTTCTTTTATCAAAATACTCTATAGCATTTAGTAAAATTCTTGTATTGTTTCTTAAATGGCAATTGGGTAAAAAACCATTTTGATCTGAGTGAATCATTTCTTTTAAAACTTTTTTGAATCTTGCTGCCAATATCTTAGTAAAAATTTTATAGTCCGTGTTTAACAAAGATACGGGCCTGTAGTTTTCTGGCATTGTAGGATCTTTTCCTTCTTTTGGTATTAATGTAATATTTGCATTGGATACCGTTTTGCCTTATTTCATTAAGTGTTTTAGTTAATGGTGCTATAATTTCCGCTTCAAAGGTTTTATAAAAACTTGCAGTATAGCTGTCTGGTCTGGGAGCTTTAGAAGTTTTCAATTTTCTAATTGCTTCCATAACTTCCATCGTTGTAATATCTAAATTTAAAACTTTCTTCTGATCTTCAGATATTAATGGTATTTTGTGTCTATCCAAATATTTCTTTGTTTTCTTATCTTCTATTTCCTGTATCATGTCTTTTTCATATAAATGTGTATAATATCTTTGGAAGATCTTTTTGATTTGATCTTGATCAGTAGTTTCTTTTTTTCCCTTTTTCATTTTAAAAATTCTTCTTTTTTCTCTCTCTTTCCTTAATTTATAAGATAACCATTCTCCCGGTTTATTTGAATATTCAAATTGATTCAAACGACAATACTTCATTTTGTTCTCTATGTCTGCCATATTTTTGGCTGCTATTTGGTCCTGTATTGACTTTAGTTCCATTCTTAATTTATGATTTGTAGTGTTGTTTCAAAGCTCCTTTTCTTTTGCTTTTAATAGTTCCATTAAATTTAGTAATTGTTGATTTTCTATTTTTTTATATGCTCCCATTTTTATCAAGTGACCTCTAATAACAGCTTTCCCAGCATCCCAGACCGTTTTCATTGCCATATCTGGTTTTATATTTTCCTCAAAATATTTTTGAAGAATGTCTTTCAAATTTTTCATTAATTCAGTATCTTTAAGAAGGTTATCATTAAGTTTCCAATTGTATTGTTTACATTGTCTCAGTTTAAGATGCAGGAGAATAGGATTATGATCAGAGGTTATTTTTGGAAGAATTTCAATGTCATGAATATAGGTATATAGTACTTTTGATATTAAGAAAAAATCGATTCTCAACATAGTATTGTGTCTGTCTGAATAAAAGGTATATCCTTTTTCGGATCCATGTTTGAAGGTCCATATATCTATTAGGGACAGTTGGTCCATCATCTGGAAGAAATTTTGTGGTAGTTTCCCATGAGTTTTTTTGGCATCTTTAATATTTGATCTGTCTTCTAGTGGGTTGAGGACCCTGTTCAAATCCCCCAGAAGTAGGACATTGTCTTGAGGCTTTTCGTTTGTATAATTGGCAATTTGTTTCCTAATTTTTGAATAGAATTCTCCTTTGCTTTCTATTGGTGCGTAGATTCCAACTATTAATATTGTAAGTTCCTGTAAATGTACTTCTAGCATTAAATAATGTCCAGCAGGAACAGCAAAAATTTCTTTGACTATATAGTTATTGTTCATGTAAATCGCCACACCTCTTTTTTTTCCGTGTATGATGCTACAAAGCATTGCCCCAGCTTCGGATTTTTCAAATGTTTAGTATCTTTTTGTGCGATGCGTGTTTCTTGTAAGCAAATAATGTCATAGTTTGTCCGAGTACCAAATTTCAAGCCTAACACTACCATGCAATCAATGTACACTGCTTTCTAAAATAAAACATGCTACTTATATTGTTGCTAATTTAAACTAGAGTCATTGTCACTGGCTTATTTGATTTAAATGTATGACTAATTTGGGATGGTTGTGTTCTTCTCCTGAAGTAGAGTACAAAGAAGGAGGGAGACGGAAGAAAGAATGAAGTTTTGCTCCAAGTGCCTCTAGGGGGAAAAGCTATACAAAGAGTAGGCAAAATCTAAGCTGTCTTGCAAGGCCTATTCTTTTATGTGTTTTAGAAAACTGACATCATCTTCTCTGCATCCAGTTGCCAGGTCAGGAAGTCAAGAGGAACAGAAACGGTAGATCAATACTGGAAGCAAACATGTGAATTAGTGCAAGGTGGACAACATGTCCCACAGGCCTTAGAAGTGCTTCATGATTATTTTATTCATTTACATCTTGCCTTTTTTCCCCCAGTAATGGGACTCAAGGTGGTTATCAACATATTTAAAACAATACAAATTAAAAACAATACGAAAGCATAAAAAGTATGAATATAAGATTTAAAAGCAATGGAACAATTTATGAAATTGAAACATTAAACATTAAAGAATATTTACATGCATTAAAAGACTATATACAAACCTTAAAAACAGAACCATACAGAATTAAAAGTCCAATCTAGTCAGTTTGCAAAAGCCTGAAGGCACAAAAATCTTTTGATCTGCCGATTTAATGAGACGAAAGACAGGACCATCCAAGCCTCTCTAAGTTGAGAGTTCCAAAACCTGGGAACAGCCCCTGAGAATGCCCTTTCTTTTTTTCCCACCAAACAACGATGGGATGGTTTAATTGTGCTCTGATGAATTAATTTCCTCACTTTTTTTCTCTATTTAGCAGATAGTTCTCAATGCTGTTCATTTTTTAAAAAAATCTATAGCGGATGTCCTCTGATGTGTTGCAGTGTTGTTACACAAGGCTGGGCTAGATGAAATTGTCAGCTGTCTTGCACAGGAAGAATACACACACAGACACAAACACACACACAGGAAAAGGCACACAAATAGGCTGAAGGGTTCGATAAACATGCAGTCAACTTTGCCAGCATATTTAATCTTTACATTGTTCCATTTCCGCCACCTGCAGTGCTGTCTTTAGAGCATTCATTATCACATCCCATATGCTGGAGGCTTTGCCAATAGAATTCTTTGTCTTGTTCCCCACATTTTGCACTAAAATGAAACCCCCACCCCTTCCTACATTTGTAGTTTTCATCAGGCCTGTGCAAAACTCCAGTTTACAGATTCATTTCTTGAGCAGTATGCTTCCATGTGGAAAATGTATATGGAATTATTTTATGCTTTTGAATTTAGCAAAAGGCCCAGATGGTGTCTGTGTGTGTGTGTTATTGTATTAGATTATCAGCAATTTTACATATGAATTGATAAAATATGGCATTATTCTTTCAAACTAAAACTGAGGCTTGAACAAATACTGCCCTGAAACGGATCATTCAAAAAAGGAACAATGACAGCCTCCTATTTATAACATCTGTTTTCAAACATCTGATTCCTTCTTGCCCTATTATGATGATTATCATTGCAATAATCTTTAAAATGCTGAAAAATAAGAGGGAAAAATAAGAGGAAAGCATGTTCTCTTTCCACTATGGTGTTGTTGTTGTTTTTGTTGTTGTGTGCCTTCAAGTCATGCTTCTGTCAAGAGATTTATTTATTTAATTTTTATCCCACCTTTCTCCCAGCACGGGACTCAGGAATTCTATCAACAAATTCGAACAACATATAACTAAAATCTTTTTCATAAAAAAGAAAAAAAAATCCTCAAAAAATTCAATTCAATTAAAAGCACAAAGTTAGAACAGTTTAAATACGTTGGGCTGGCAACTTAGGCCATTTCCGCATGGGGCGAGGGAATCGCCCCGTGATGCTACTTACTGGACTTTAAGGCTCCCCGGTTCGGTCCAGGCTGCTCCGGAACAGTGCGTGACTATTGCTCTGCACTGCTCCAGAGTCGAAAATGGCGGCTTCCGGTTGGTCGAGGGTCTTGATCAACCGCTGAAGCTCGCCAGCCTAAAGCCCACCCCCGGCAGATTGCAGGCTCACACCAATGCAAGCCTGTGAATCTGCATAAGGGAGCAGGTTTGCAGTGGCATGCTCCGTGCTTTTGAAAGACCTGTTTTTAGCCGTCTTTCAAAAGCACGCTGGACGACCACTTGGGGTCGTTCCGGAGTGGGCTGGTGTGTGGATCTACGTTAAGTAGGTCCGACCCAGTCCGCTCCCAGGTGCAGACGTCCTCCCTGGAGGACACTCGGCCCGATTTTAAAAACCCCGTGTGGAAATGGCCTTAGTTACAGTGTTGTAAGCTAAGCTTATGACCTCAGAACTATTTCCTATTCACGTTTACGATTATGGTAACATTGACTTGATCACAAATGCCTCTGAAACCCACCTTTAAGGCCAGCCAATTGCACCGAGGGACAGAGTTCTGCCATGCTGGTGAGCAGGGTGCTCAAGGATGAGCAAGGAACAGAAGAAGGGACCCCCGTGGGGTCCGTCACAACTCTTCGTCACACTACAGCTTGCTGGTGGGAGAGGACTGGATGCTGCTTCCATCCATGCTCTGATTGTCAGTGCCAGGGAACTTAGAATCATAGACTAGAATCATAGAGTTGGAAGAGACCACAACGACCGTTGTGTCCACCCTTCTGCCATGCAGGAATAGCAAAGCATTCTTTTTTATATATATAAATATATTTACAATTTTTTTTATCAACATAAACATAAACATAAACTTATCTGTAACATGAAGTAATATGGCCACATTACAAGGAAAAACATAAGGCAAAAAACACAAACTGACAACAATATCCCATAAAGAACTAAGAAAAAGTAACACAAAACTACTACAGTTACTATGATCTAACAATATACACGTATGCAATATACAATTATTACATACATACCAATTGCCTAATACATGCATAACTTAAAAAGGAAAAAGAAAGAACTTCTCCCTTGAGTAAGATAACAGCCTTAATGTTGTCTCAAAAGTATAATAAAGTAATACCTCCTCATTATAAGAAAAGGGAAAGGGCTGATTAATCTTACTGCCTAATATAGAATTCAGCCAACTAAGCATAATCCCTTCTACATCAACCACTGGCTGTTGTACTACCAGTAACATTATTTACAAAAAAATCCTTATAATCTATGAAATGAGGTGATAATGGTATTTCTTCACCTCCCTCATCTGCCAATAAAACCAATGACATCAGATTTTCTTCTTCATCATCCTCCCAACACAGATTTCCCAGGGGTTCCAACATACATCCAATTAATACATTAAACAATTAAAAAAAACCTAAATTTACTTAAACTTTTTAAGCATGCCATATTCCCCTTTATAACTAAAAGTAAGGGTAAGAAAAAATAAGAAACATAAACAAGAAAGACTAATTTGGATCTCACTCCACAGACAAAAAGTACTGAAAAATCAGGAATGGAAGCCATTAGTGGAAATTTTTTTGCTTTGGAAAAATGCTTTGAACAATTCCCAAGCTTTAAAGAATTCACTGTCCATCTTATTCTCTAGTCTATAAGTTATTTTGTCCATCCGTGCAATTTCTGTGACTTTCTCTAACCACTGATCAACTGTGGGGATTCTTGACAGATGGCCATCCAGCCTCTGTTTAAAAACCTTCAAAGAAGGTGACTCCACCATACTCCAAGGCAGCATAGTCCACTGTCTAATGGCTCTTAACATTAAGAAATTCTTCCTGATGTTTAGGTGAAATCTCTTTCCCTGTAGTTTGAATCCACTGCTCTGTGGCCTCATCTCTGGAGGAGCAGAAAACAAGTTTGATGTGGCTAGCTGGGTTTTAAGGTGAGTTTGGAGGGTCAGACTGGAAGATGGAGCATAGCTATGACATCCTCTATTGCAGGATCTTGGATGTTAAGTTTTCGAAGAAATTAATAACTATCTCCACATCAGTCTTTTAATTTTTTTTAAGAAATTAAGAAACAGCCTCAGAACAGAGGTCTTGAAGTGGACCATCCAGACATGGCACAAGAGCACAAGAGCATGAGAAGTCCCATGCTGGATTAGCCCAATGGATTATCTAGTATAGCATTCTGTTTATGGAGTTGATCATAGGAAGCCCACAATCAAGACATGAGTGTAACAGCAACCTCTTACTTATGGTATCCATATCCATCGTGACTAGTAGCCATGGGGAGCCACATCCTTGATGAGCTTCTCTAATCCCCTTTAAAAACTCTCCAAGTTGGCAGCCA
Source organism: Cyclura pinguis (assembly GCA_030412105.1). Taxonomy (NCBI): domain Eukaryota; kingdom Metazoa; phylum Chordata; class Lepidosauria; order Squamata; family Iguanidae; genus Cyclura; species Cyclura pinguis. Next base: position 276,777,474 of record CM059601.1, on the reverse strand, counting down.
TCAGGGGTGCAATGGGGAGGGAGAGCAAAATGACAGCATTGTTCCCCAAATAAAAATTCTGCCTCCAAAGAAATTTTCCTTCAATCTCCCAAACTTCTAGCTTTGCAAAGAGCATGACATTAAAAGTCATTCATACCTTGTTGTTAACTGCTGTCAAGCTGACTTTGACTTATGGCAACCCTATGGATGAGAGACACTACTGTGCTCACGTCTTGCAGATTCAGGGATGTGTCTTCCTTTATTGAGTGTCTACTCATCTCTAATACAGACTTTCCTACTGCCTTCCACCTTGCCAAACATTATTTTCTTTTCCTACTGCCTTCCACCTTGCCAAATGTTATTGTCTAGCAAGTCTGTTCTGCTTTGGTCAGAGCTCATCTAGAATACTGTGTCCAGTTCTGGGCATCTCATTTCATGAAGGATATTGACAAGCTGGACTGTGTCTAGAGGAGGGTGACCAAAATGGTGAAGGGTCTGGAAGCCATGCTCTATGAGGAACGGCTTAGGGAGCTGGGTATGTTTAGTCTGCAGAAGAGAAGGTTAAGAGGGGACATGATAGCCATGTTTAAATATTTGAAGGGATGTTATGTAGAGGAGGGAGCAGGCTTGTTCTCTGCCGCTCCAGAGACTAGGACAAGGAGCAATGGATTCAAGCTGCAGGAAAGGAGATTCCACCTGAACCTCAGGAAGAACTTCCTGACAGTCAGAGCTGTTTGGCAGTGGAATATGCTGCCTCAGAGTGTGGTGGAGTCTCCTTTTTTGGAGGTTTTTAAGCAGAGGCTGGATGGCCATCTTTTGGGAGTGCTTTGATGTGTGTTCCTGCATAGCAGGGGGTTGGACTGGATGGCCCCTGTGGTCCCTTCCAACTCAATGGTTCTATGATTCTATGTCTTTTCATTATATGGTCAAAATACGATAGCTTTAGTTTTGTCACACCTAGAACTCATATTTACTGTGTTCATATTCTCTTAATAACTTTGGCTGCCCCTTTTCTTTAGATGCTCCAACTATATTTCTAAAAGCTCCACTGAAGTTTCAAGTTATTGTGATGCTAGAAATTTGGGGGTGGAAGGAAAGTTTCTTTTCATGGGCAATGGTCTCACCTGACCCCATAGCTGCATCTGGGTGTTTCAGGAATGTTGCCTCAATCTAGAAATAGAAGGCAGGATTTGAAGTGTCCAAACCAGGAAAATTTCATGGGTGTGGCAGAACGTTTATTTAGGAGGGGAATTGCCTTCATTCTCACCCATATAGGTACACCTCTGCATCACTACATCTTGTGGTACAAAATTCCACAATTTACCTGTGCATCACATGAACAAGTTCTTCCTTTTGTCTCTCCTGAATCTCCTCAAGGGATTTCTCCAGGGTATGATCCCGGATCCCAACATTGTGACAGAGAGAAAGCAGACACAAGTCACTTGCTGTACTGTATTTTCATGTAAATGATAGGAATTGTTTCTAAATTTGCAGATATACTCATGCATAAGCATATACACATGTTATGTGAATAATCACCCTTGTTTGTCCTCATTTTGAAAGAAGCATGACAATTGTTTGCAGTATAACAAGTACCCATACACACAGGTACTATATAAGGGATTAAAATGTTATAAAACTCTGTTTCTGTATTATTTTTTTCCTGCCAGCAGCTGTAGAGGAGTTGGTGTAAGGAAAATGTCAAACAGATATCAGTAACTGGTTTTATACCTGTTTTTTTTTTTAAATTGAGTCAGTATCAGATATTTTTCTCTCTCAAAGTAAGAGCTAGAAAATCTTCCAGTCTTCTTTTAAACAAGAAATAGATATTTCCTCCCCTAACCCAGAGGTGGCTGATGGCTTCCATGTACATGAAACATCGAATCTGTCACCCTCCTATTTTCTTATCCATATCCATCCCGCAGACATTTTACTGACAGATAAGAACACAGGATCCAAGCAGGACTGGAATCCTAGTGCACCATGGAGTGGATAATAATTTGTTACCAATTTACAGTGGGTCACTCTGGAGGAATGAGAATTACATATTGTTACCCTAAGAGGTGGGGAACTTTGGGGTCTACCTGCAATGCCATTGTCTCCTTAGAATTTGGGGGAATTATAGCTCAAAGGAGGCCTGTGAGAGAAGGGTAATGGCAGGATCTTTTCATCTATGTATAATCAGTACTAATTGCAGAGAGGACTCCAGTTAAAGTTAAAGTATTTTATTTGAAATGACAAACATATGAGAAATCAGACACTCTTAAGAACCATACAAGGGTATCAGAAAGTAAGGTGGGAAAAGTTGGATAGAGAGAGATTAGGGGTGAAAAGGGTGATAGTTACCAGTCTTGAAGCAGGAGGTTGCAGTAGAGGGACTCATACAGCATCTGAGGTTAGCATGCAGGAGAAGCAGTCTGGACTACATTCTATGTGCTACAATTGGGTGGGGTTGAAGCTAAGGTCTTTATACCGTATTTCATATCCTGAAGGGATGCATTGACAAAACCATAATGGTTTTCCCAGGGAACTGAAAAAGGAGTCCAGAAGGGGCTGATTGCTTTAATTCCAGAGTGACAAAACATTGATGGGATTCATGACAATCTGTTAATGTTCAGTCAGGTATGGTGTATAGGGAAGATCTTCATAGGGTAAGATTGAGGGATGGTCTGATGGGTTTATCTGGGCAGTTCATCTTCTGTTGTGTTCGAAAATGCAAAGAGCCTGAAGTGGTGAAGGGATTAGCACAAACCTATTAGCGCTGGGGTTTTCCACATAATCCTATCTGGACTTTTCACACCATCATGACCCCAGACATGTTTCCACTGAAAGCGACCCTGATTATGTTCTCTGATTATTAATAAGTCCAATGTATAAAAATCACATATCTCACAGAAGGAGTCGTTGGGTATGGTAACAAGATACCTCCAGCCCCTGGTTGAGATTGGGACTGGAGTGGGACAGGGCAGATTATAGCCTTCTGTTCTACCACTGACAGGATTTGCTTCAGGTCTTCTCTTACTGTTGAAAGAAAGAAAGAAAGAAAGAAAGAAAGAAAGAAAGAAAGAAAGAAAGAAAGAAAGAAAGAAAGACGGACGGACAGACATAGCTGCTAGCAATGTAAAGTACCACATGTATTCCTAGTGAGGCAAAAATGTTAGCCTATTCAAAGTGAGGGCAGAGAGCATTGCATTCACTCTGATTTGGCTTTGTCATGTGATATGACATGGAATTTGGCTTTGTCACATAACCAAATATGATTGGCTGCATTGTGCTGCATTGTACATCGTGGTTGCAGTGTGTGTGTGAGTGGATCATTTAGCTGACAAGAGAAGCCCTCTTAAAAAAAAAAGGAAAAAGAGAAAAAAGAGGAAAATTGTACTGAAGCAAAAAATGAAACGGGCAGTAAACAGAAAGGAAACATTATAAACTGGTAGGGCTTTTGAGAGGAGAGAGAGTGCTCTCTCAGAAAACATTTGTGCTGCTTTCCCAGTCTCTCCTTGCACTGAAAATATTCACCCAAATACTTCACTGAGTGCTCTGTCACGTTGTGAATGTCATGTGAAAAATTTTACCTCATGTTGTAGGTATCCTGTTTAATACCTCAGCTTAGCTTTGTAAATCAAAGAAAGAATGCGTTTTAAAATATTTAGTGTAATAATGTGAAGAACAGAGAAGACTGGCATAGAGTAGTACTCCTGCATATGCTTCCCCTCCTTCCAATTTTCATTCATCTGGTGTGAGTCCATTTAGATTACAGGCAGGCCTTAACCAGCAACTTGGCTTGGGGAGGATAGAAAATAACACCAAGCTAAACATGAATAATCTAAAACATTTAAAATAAACTAACTGTCCAAGATTCTGTTCAGCATTTGGTGTGGTGTGAAAATGTGCTCTTTCGGTTGTGCAAGTGATTGGTTGCACTAGCAATTGCACAAGAAAAACATCAAATACAGTGATATTTACTGCGTAACCACTTACAGTCAGGGATTTGTCCTAGTTAGGGTTTGCGCTTGCATTTACCTAGGGAAAGTGCAACTGTTTGTGAATCTTTGCACCAATAGTACAGCCACATGTGCAAATGTGTTCTAGATCTCATTTTTCTTTCATGACCAATGAAGGCAATACCTGGTGCAATGGATGTTATGATAGTGTAAATGTACAACAGGAACCTAGTCACTGGTTAATGGCTGGAGTTGCACTCAAGACTATTAATGGGAGGAGCTGCACTCAGAGAACTGACTCCAAAGGCTAGTCCCAAGTACAGTAGGTCGCTTAAATTAGCAGAATTTAAATATGTGTTAACTTATTGAGTTCTCACCTATGCCATGGTTGGAAGCCTGTTGGTGCCATTCACCTACATAAGTTCCTCTACATATGTAGCTATAACTTTTTGGTTTTGGTGTAAGGCACACAATTAATCATGGTTAAGTAAAGTTCCACAAGTGCAGTCTTTCCACCTGCAGTTGCATCTTTGTGGATGGTGCTTGGTCTATATGTCAGTGCATACAGGATGCTGTTTACTTCACTGGGATGGTATAGATAGTCTTTCTGCTTTCTTCATTGCATAAGGGAACAATAAGCAGGCACACCGGCAGATACACATTTGGTTGCACAATGCACAATGTATCCAGCAGAAGGGTAGTGGAGTACAACCATTGCACAACTACATGAGTACAGGTTTACACTGTTGGTCACTCTTAATGAATAGACCCATTGAACCAATTGTTGAATGAATAGTCAACGTGTAGGTAAACCCAACTGATTGACTGGCTCTGCTCTAGTTGGTACTAAAAACAGAATATAGGCCTACACAAGTATGATCAGGGATCTCAGTCAGTGGGTTTATCTCTGTTTGGGACTACTTACTGAATTTATCCAACAAATCTGAAAATAACTGTAATTTTGCCAAACTATTTTCAGACTTCAAAAGAGCCCTCTTCTTTCATGAAGTCAAAGTGTTTATAATATAACAACTAATCTTAAAAACACACACAACAATCCCCCATCATTCTAATTTAGCCACTTCTTCTGTACCTCCTGAACCAGAATGAATGTAAAGCGCTGTACAGAGTGTATCATACTGACAAACTTCATGCTGTTTTCCAGTCAATTGATCTTGGGCAAGGATTTCAAGGATGTGAGAGATAAGAGAAGATATAGCTATTGGCTGGAGTTCCTCAGAAAATGGAAATCAAACAAGCATCCTTTTACTTTTTCATTCAGTGATTGTCTTCCAAGCCAAGATCCAAGTCCAGGAGTACACCCCAGCTGCGAATCTGAAATTTCAAGAGAAATATAAATCCATTCATACAGGCAGAATCTCTGTTCCCTGATCTGCCTTCTGAAAGACCAGGAGCACCTCTATCTTGTCTGGATTAAGGCCATTTCTGCACGGGGCGAGGGAATTGCCCTGTGACGCTACTTACCGGACTTTATGGCTCCCCAGTCAGGTCCACGCCACTCCAGAGCAGTGCATGCTCGTCGCTCCGCACTGCTCCGGTGTTGAAAATGGTGGCTTCCGGTTGGTCAAAACTCTCGACCAACCGCTGAAGCTCACCAGCCTAAAGCCCACCCCCGGCAGATCGCAGGCTCGCACCAATGCGAGCCTGCGAATCTGCATAAGGGAGCAGGCTCGCACTGGCGCGCTCCATGCTTTTGAAAGATCAGTTTTTAGCGGTCTTTCAAACGCACGCTGGACAACCACTTGGGGTCGTTCCGGAGCGGGCTGGGGTGTGGATCTACATTAAGTAGGTCCGACCCACTCCGCTCCCAGGTGTAGACATCCTCCCTGGAGGACACTCTGCCCCATTTTAAAAACCCCATGTGGAAATGTCCTAAGTTTCAATTTGTTCACCTTCATCTATTACATTACTGACAGCAGATACTGGTATAGCACAGAAACAGCTTCCTTGAAATAAGATGAAAAGGAGAGATAAAGTTGTGTGCCCTCAGTATACTGATGACACTAAACCCTAAAACTCCAGATGACGTCTCCTAGCAGTGTCATGTAAATATTAAACCACATGGGCAATGGATCTGAGCCCTGAGGGACATCACAAGATAGCATCCAGGGTGTTGAATAGGCAACACCCAACACCAACTTTTGAGTCCACCCCTCCAAGAAAGACAGTGCCCTGACTCCTATTCCAAAGAGGTAACCCAGAAGGATGCTATATGGTCAATGGTATCAAAGGCTGCTGAGACATCCAGAAGAACCAACAAGGACATGCTCTCCTGCCTGGTTCCTCAGGTAGGTCATCCATCAATATGACCAAAGCTGTCTCTGTCTCATAGCCATGTCTGAAATCAGACTGAAATGGATCTAAATAATCTGCTTCATCCAGAAACCTCTGGAGCTACGAGGTCACCAGACACTCCAGAATCTTGCTCCAAAGTAGTGGATATTGGAGACTGGCCAATAATAATCCAGTATGGTGGGATCCAGGGAGAAATGTTTCAATAATGACCTCACCATAGCCTCTTTCAGACAGGAGGAAACCTGCCCTGCTGTAGTCAGGCAGTTTGACCTTTGCAGCAATATAAGTATCATAGAATCATAGAGTTGGAAGAGACCACAATGATCATTGAGTCCAACCTCCCCCCGCTACCATGCAGGAACACACACACAAAGCACACTCAGCAAATGGCCATCCAGCCTCTGTTTAAAAACCTCCAAAGAAGTGACTCCACCACACTCTGAGGCAGCATATTCTGCTGTCAAGAAGCTTTTGCCATCAGGAAGTTCCGAAGTAAGCTGAAGACGAAGAGAAAAACTATGAGGAAAGTACCTGAAAACTGGAATGACAATGGATTAATTGAGGCTACTCCTGCCCAATCAGGAGAGTTGGAATGTAAGAGACAACAACTTAAAAACATAAGTGTTTTTTTAACATTAAAGGAGATTTAAAAAAATAACACAATTAAACTGACAGTTAAAGCACTGAAATAAAACAGTTCAAAAAAAAAAAAAATTAAAGAAGCCACTTTAACTGCCTTGCAATCCTCAGATTTGTAGTTTCATGAAGTATTGAGAATTCTTTACTAGAGAACTCTAGTGTCCTACCAAAGTACAAATCCTAGCATTCTCCAGGGTGCAGCTATGGCAGTTAAAAGTGGAATCAGTGCTGTATTTATTATATAAGGTGAATGAGACCTTGATTCAATGGGACTACAGAAACAGTGGTGTCTGCTGGTAGGAGAAAAGCAGAGGGGGCCAGCAGAGCTTCCTGGAGAAGAGAGTTCCACAAGTCCTCTCTCATGTCCTCCCCAAACCTGCCTGTGAGGATGTTGGGGCATGAAGTTGCAATGAAAGTCATCCAAACTTCTTCCAGTGTTACATTCAGCTGAAATCAATGCTAAACTTACTAGAAATTACTGTGATGCAGTGATGTATTTAAGTCTTTTACTCCACGTCTCAAGTCAAGTCTCAGCCTTCAAGCCTCAAGTCAAGTCTCAAATCCTTGCAAGATACTTTCAAGTTGAGTCTCAAGTCAAGTCTCAAATCTCGGAGTCAACTTTATATCCCAGTCTATATTCCTGGACAGAGTCAAATGTAGTCAGTTTTAAGAATTTAAGTAGAGTCAGCCCTCCACATTTGTGATTTTACCATCTGCAGCTTCAGAAGTGGGGAATAGGATCCTTCTTATTTCCCATTATTGAAGCTTCAAGAGTTTTAGAAGGAAGGATCCTTCAAGACCAGTGCCTAACACATTTTTTGTTCCCCTCTGAGATATGCACCCTGCACTGTGGGCATGAGTCTCGCCTTCTGCTTTTAGGAAAAGTTTTAGAAAGCTCCTCCAATATGCAGTGAGGACAGGCTGCTGAGTAGACCTCAACCCTGCCTCATGCCCATTGCCTAACCAATTTGCTGTTCTCGTCCGAGAAATGTACCCACACTTTGAGCTTGAGACAGATTGTCATGTAGGCAAAAAGAGATGGAAGCGTTGTTCAAAGTCTGGATGAATGTGTTATGTTACTGAACCTTGTTGGTCACTAAAAATATACAAGTCACAAGTCAGGTCAGTGCCTCATTTATTGCTGAGTCAAGCCCAAGTTGAGTCTGACTTGAGTCTACATCACTGCTGTGACAGTCAAAAGCACAGTCAAGGCACAATCACAATCTGCTACAGTCCAGTGGAGACTTTTGTACACATGGAGATGGCTCATCAGGTCCTCCATGAAACCAAAACCCTAACCCCCTCCCCCAAAAAACAGCAGAACATGGAATTTTTTTGTTTTTGTTTTGTTTCTGTTTTTTTGTGTGGATAGTTCCAGAATCACTCCATCCAGAAAGGCCACTAGTCTCCAAGTGGGATTTGGGAAACTGCAGTCTAAAATATAACTTTTTCCAGGCTTTGAGAAATAGACCTTGTGAAGTAGTTGTCTCTTAGCAATGTTAACCTCTCCCTTTCCATTCCTATTCATTTTAAGATCTACATACCAGATATTACAAAGGTCTGAGTTTTCACCAGATGCCTTCACTTTCTCGCCTACAGATATCAGTGCTCTTGACCCATCCTATTGAGCATAATCAAAACACTGTTCAAAATGCATTGAGCTCACTTTATTCCCAGATGGTCTCTGATAATTACTCAAAACCAGCTGGCCAATCCAGATGGTATAATGTACACCAATCAACCATGCAAAGGCATCTCTGTCTGAGCATTACTGGTGAGCAGCCGGCTTGCAATTCATTGCATATTGTCAACACTATGCCCACTTGCCATAAATCTATGCGATTAGCATCACACTCTTTGCCTTATTCCAATGGCACCGAGATCACCATCCAGTTGAAGTGAACACAAATCTTATGCACTTCTCATTTGAGAGGTCATCCATCAGGCACCTGTCAAAGCTGTGACTTTTGGGGAAAAGACATAATTCATCTGCTTAAAGATGATTTTCAGAAGTGGTCAGAAAAAACTGTAGAAGGTTTACTGTTACTGATCCTGCATAGATCTTACGGTGGGGTGGAGCAGCTAAGACCCTGAATGAAAGCATTCACTCCAAGAGTAGTTTTTAGATTCCATTAGCATATAACAATGGTGCATGATTTTTTAAAAAGACATTTTCATCAGTAATGTCTGCCACTTCTTACTTCCTCCCTTTTATGCCTGTGACAAGCAGCAGCTGGAAGTTCCAGTGTCAGTGTCAGCAATGCATATGCTCTGTGTTTTAGTTTGAACTTTAAAAGAGCTATCCATGGTGCTGAACTCTATACTCAAATGTTACCCTAAAAGGTGGGGGACTTTGAGGTCCACCTGCAATGCCAGCATCTCCTTAGAATTTGAGGAATTATAACTTGAAGGAGGCCTGTAAGAGGAGGCTAATGGCAGGATCTTTTCATCATTGTATACCATTACTAACTGTAGAGAGGACTCCAGTTAAAAGTCAAAAGAGTATTTTATTGGAAATTAGCAAATACACAAGAAATCAGACACTCTCAAGAACCACACAAGCCTGTTGGAAAATGACACAAGGATGGCTGGATAGAGACAAATTAGCTGGAAAGGATGATAGTTAACATCCTGAAGCAGAAGGTCAAAGCGGAATGGCTCAGAAAGCTAGTGTGGGGGTAGCTCAGAAGAACAGAGATCTGGGCACCATGTACTATGTCCAAAGTACTGCAATTTACTGGGGCTGGAGCTGGGGTTTAAATACCCTATCCAGAAGGAGGGTGCATTGACAAGGTGGTAATGGCTTTGCCATGGGATTGACAAAGGAGTCAATGGGCTGATTGCCTTAACTTTAGATGACAAAACATTGATGGGAATCCTGACAGTCTCTTAATGTTTTGGTCATTTAAAGTTAATGGGGAAGTTCTCTGCAGGGATCCCTGGTTGCTTCACCTGGGTAGTTTTGCCTGCTGTTGTTTTTGGGAGTGCTTACAACTTATATCTTTTGAAAGGATTATCCCAAGTGCATTAGCATTGGGCTTTCTCACCTAATCATCTCTGAACTTACGACCTGATCATGACTAAGCTCATCCTGACCTGGCATAAGCTTACAGACAGTGCACTTTCAAAAATATATTCCAACCGTGAAATATATCTAATTATGAAAACAGCACATCCTGCACAGTTGGGGTGTATATTGTGATAAAACAAATAGGTTGGGCATGTTAGATAGCAACTTTGGACTAAAACCAGAGGAGATTGCTTGTCTCATTGTCATGGAAGCCACCAACTGTCACTGGTTGTGAGTATGTTCTTGGTGCCTGGTGATGGCCAGAAAACTCTCAATAGCTTTTTCTGGGAACATAGGGTGCCAGTCTTAAACTATCTTGATGCATTTTCTCTCCAAAAGTGCTGTCTTTTTAAGGCAAGTGTGGACATCTTTCAGAGGCTTGTGGGGAACGTTATCTCCCCCTGAACCCAGTAGGGACACATCTTATCTTGCTGTACCTCTGAATTTTGGTTGTGCCATGTTGGCAAAGAAGTTACCATTTGCTCTAAAACAAAGTACGTGGGAACCTGTGGCTGGAATGCAAATGTTTGCTCCTAATTAGAGCAGACCCACTAGATCAGTTGGGGAATGGTGAGTCAACATGTAGGTAAGCCCAACTGACTTCAATTATTTGATTCAAGTTGAGACTAACAATAGAAATTAGATCCATATAAGGCTTCCCTTCTCTTGAATTTATGAATGACCTGTCTTTCCTGGTTTTAGGTCTTTATATGAGAGGTGGGAAAATGTGGCCCATAGACTGCACAAAGCTCCAGACCTCACTTTTGTGGTCCCTGAAGCTCCCCATCAGTCTCCTCAAGCTCCCTGAACTCCTGCTCCATTTTACAAATTCGTTAGGTGCAGTTTTTGGATGAAAATCTCCCCCAACCACACAAAACACCCTCCCAAGCTCTCCAGACCCCCTCAGAATAACCCATCTTCCCAATATCTCTATCTTTCTATATCGCAGCAAAAATGGCCATTAGAAATGACACAATGCCACTTCTGGTTACCATTTTGGCTGGCTATGGAAGAAGAAGAAGATCTCTTCTTCTGGGTAGATGGGTGTGGCCTGCAGTGGGAGTTGAGGGGAGATTGACTACCAGGCAGTTGCCCACTCCATTCTATATTGTCTGAAATGGTGACTTGGCTGTCTCATGTGAAAATGTTCAGATCGAGAGTATCTTCATACTCATCCTGTTAGGAGATGCCTAAGACTTCATTTTAACATGTTAAAGTGCCTGCTGTGCCAGGCCCTGGCTTCATATAGATCTTCATCACTTTTCCTATCACCTGTTACCTGATCTCTTTGTAGCTGGAGACACCAAGAATTGACCCTAGGATGTTCTCCATGGTAAAAACGACATTGACCTATAGACCTTCCGCAAAGCTTCCAGACTTTGCAAAGAACAGGAAGTTTCAGTCACTCACACGTCTGTGTCCCACTCATTTGTATTTCTGCTCTTTGGAAATACAAACACCCCAAGCTAGTTATAGCAATAAGTAAGCAAATAAGCAAGTAAACAAATAATTTAAAAAGATAAAAGCATTTCTGTTTCAGCTGGCTTTTCAGAGAATCAGGGAACAATTTTCTTGCTGCTGGCATACTGTCAATATTTAGGTATGAATAGCTGTCAGGAGTGTTTTATTAAGTGTTATTGTAATACATTTTAGAGGTTGTAGACAACTCTTTAAATTTTTAGGGGAAAAAAAAAAGGTCTAGCAGACAAGGATATTAAACTGAAGTCCCTTCCAAAATGTGATTTCCAGGGAATCAATAGCGACAGGTTTTCACCCGTGGAATTTATCTTGGCATGCAGTTGTAGGGAGCAAACTAGTAGTTATTTTCCTGGGAGCCATTCCCTATGATGATTATTCCTGTCTTCGTTTGGTAGCTTTCTTGACATGGTATTCAAGAGCATTGCATTTGAACAACTTCATTCTGCCTCCACTCCCAAAGGGTTGGAAGAACTCACTGATTTCCCAGATGGACACTTCTCATTGCTAACACATAGTTTGTGCCACTTTATAGGGCATTACACTTCAAAGAAACCAACAGCATTTCTTGACATGTTGATGTTGCCATTGGTGACAGACCTTACTAATCAGGTAGGCGTACAACCCAGATTTTTTTTTTAATACATGCCTTTCAGCCTTTGGTTATACAATGAAAGATTATAGAGAAGTCCTACTTCTCTTTGCTTCAGGCCATAGATTTTTCCCAATTTGCTTCAACAAGCCTTTTGGTGATATTAAACACCATTAATATCTTGCCCCCTCTCATAGTTGATATTTAGCTAGTGCTGCTGGAAATGGTTTTGAAGTCTCTTAAGAGACCATCAGCATCAACAATAGGCAGATGGTATCAGGGCTTCTATATTCCTCACATATGAGATTTCCTGCTTGACTTAGTCAGGCAGGGGGACTATGTCTGGAAGTGGCAGCTAGTGGTTTCCATGCCAGAGGGGCAGTGAATCTGTGCTGAGTTAAAAGAGTTTCAGCTTATCACAGAATCATAGAGCTGGAAGAGATCACAAGGGCATACCAAGTCCAACCCCCTGCCATGCAGGAATACACCATTAAAGCATTCCCGACAGATGGCCATCCAGCCTCTGCTTAAAAACCTCCAAAGAAGGAGACTCCACCACACTCCTAGGCAGCATATTCCACTGTCAAACTGCTCTCACTGTCAGGAAGTTCTTCTTAATGTGTAGTTGGAATCGCTTTTCCTGAAGTTTGAAGCCATTGCTCCGTGTCCTAGTCTCTGGAGCAGCAGAAAACAAGCTTGCTCCATCTACCATATGACTCCTCTTCAAACATTTAAGCGTAGCTATCACATCACCTCTTAACCTTTCTCTTCTCCTGGCTAAACATATCCACTCCCTTAGTCACTCCTCATTGGGCATGATGTTTCCAGACCTTTTACCATTTTGGTGGCCCTCCTCTGGACATGTTCCAGCTTGGTTAATATCCTTCTGGACACAGTATTTCAGGTGGCATCTGATCAAAGAAGAATAGAGTGGTACTATTACTTCCCTTGACCAAGATACTATACTCTTATTGATGCAGCCTAATCTCATTGGCTTTTTTAGCTGCCACATCACACTGTTGACTCTTGTTCAGCTTGTGGTCTGGTAAGATCCAAGACCGCTTTCACACACACTGTGGTCAAGCCAGGTGTCACCCATCCTATATCTCTGCATTTCATTTTTTCTGCTTACATTTTTCCCTGTTGAAATTCATTTTGTTTGTTTTGGCCCAGCTCTCAAATCTGTTCTCCAAGGTGCTGAAAATGTTTTGAGAATATGGCTCAAAGGTTTGGCTAGCTCCTTTAAGTCTGCGCTAAATGTGAAGATTCACTGCACCATTGACCTTGCATCTCCCAGCTATCACTGATGTTTGGAGAACAAGATGAAAAAAAATTTCTCCTTATCACATTTTCAGAAAAATAATATCCAGTGGTGGTGGTAAAGCCTAGTAGAGGAGAATAGTCAACTTAGGTCCTTCCATGTTTTATAACTTCCATCGTTACTGATGCGATTCTTTACTAATTTCATTTTCAAAGGAATCAACAAATAATTTTGGTAATCATCTTCCTGCTGAAAGAAAGTCTTCAAAAACTGTGCAAAGTTCAGGATTAATTTTGCACACACACACACACACACACACACACACACACAAAATCCACAGAAAACAGCATTTTCTGTGTAGTAAACAACATGCTTTCTAAACAGAAGTAGTATTCTCCGGTCTGGGATTTTCTGTTCTTCTTCAACACAAAGTTGTAATCAATAGTGACTGGTCCTTTCTATGTTGGGTGGTGGTGGTGGTAGTGACACTTTGAATAGCTCCTTTAAAGTTCAGACTAAAATTGAGAGCAGATTCCGTGCTCCACTAACAAAGAAGCCACTAACTGCCTCTGGATGGAACTGTTAGAAAGGAAAGAGGTTACTTGCCATAGGGCAGAATCTTGTTGTTAGTCCCAACCATAGTAGATCCATTGAATCCATTTTTTTTACAAAACAAAACAATAATGGCAGTGGCTGTTGGCTTCATGATTCAGCCTGTAACCCCTGCTAGCAGACCCAGTCCCGGGGGACTGTAATATTTAATATCCAAAGTTATTAAGCCAGAGGTTTGCCAGACAGGAATGTAGACATCTGGGTGTAAAACCGAAGCACAGCTAGCGAGGTCAGGCCAACGATCCCCCAGGGACGTCTCCAAGAGGGAAAGCTCAAGGGGCACATATACAACACAATGGGCCATCAACAGCGATACCTTGATGGGTATTATGTGTTCTCTGGATGAAGTTAACTATTGCAACAGTGAGAAATGCAAAACGAAGTCCATCTGCATGATTCGGCCATTGTCCTTTTCTGGGAGAGGGTCTGGCCCTGAGGCACACTTTGCACTATAACTGAGTCCCCTTTGGGGGCTCTCTTTGGAGAACTCCCCCTCTTGTTTCTTCCCCTGCCAAAGTCTACACAGGATCAGGTGCAGTATAAACTGCTCTCTTTCCCTCCGCTTTTCCTGATCTCCATATCTTTCCAACTCATTAGTCCTTGTGCGTTTGTGTGAGTGACTGCTTAGCTGTGCGTGTGGATATTTTGCCAATTCTGCTAAATAAACTACTGATAATTGGACATTTGACCTGGCTCTTGTGTGGTTTGACTCCATAGACATAGGGTTCAAGATCTTGCTGTGTTGCCCTGCCCTCTGCTTTGTCAAGCAGTGCTCCGCTAATTTCCCCAATCTTTGCATTTTTGGAGCAAACCGGGTGTCCCCCAGGGACCCCCAGAAGTCAGGGTAACAAGTCCACAAACCCCCAAGACAGAAGGACAGCTAAGGCCAGGCAGGCTGGGCTGTCTCTCTCTGTGTGTGTTCCCCCGCTGCTGCCAATCCATTGAATCAATGCAATTTCCCTATGTGTTGTTTTGTCAGTCAACAATTGTTTCAATGGGGATACTTCATTTGGGGCAAAGATTCAGGCCATAAATGAGGACAGCTTGGGTGTCCGGGGCCATTGTTAATCATAAATATGTTTATTCATTACATGTTATATCCATATTTATTTATGACATGTATCCAAATGTGCCCACCAGTAGTATATTAATAAGCAATGAATCATCATAAAATATGGCAGTAATTGAGTAGATACCATCATGAGATCATAAAGACAGAGATCATAAGCTGTTTGCAATTTGACAGTTTACATTTTTTTTACACCACAGATGTCTTATATACTAAACAGAGAATATTGCCAAGTGTATATTATTTATGCATATGCTAGATGGGAATTAACTGATTGATTAAATTAAGTAATGCATAGTCATCTAAAATTGGACGAGCAAATACATATAAGATGGGCTCTAAATTATGAATGGTACATCCTTTGGTTCTTGTGTCTTATGCCTGTTCACGAATACTGTAGGGCATTGCTGGGGCTTATTTGAAAGCATATTCAATAGAGTAATCTATTTCTGCAGAAATAATCACAAATTTCTCCATACTGGTTTCTGTAAGCAAATGGCTTAAGATGACCAAGAATGTTTGGATGGAAGTGGGAGACGCAGCCCTGTTTCTCCAAAAGTTTAATTTGGCTCCTAAACTTGTCCGGTAAAGCTCTTTGCTGCTCTGATTCCCTGTCCCCTCCCCCCCCCAATTTTTCTTCTGGCCTCTTTGAGCATTGGAGAAAAGCCAACCCTCATTCTGGTGAATAGATTCCATGAAAGTGGAATGACTTAAAGCTAGACTTACGATCTTGTAACTTCTGGAGATTCTTGTTTATATGCATCAACAACTGAACGTGAAACCCAAAACCTACCGTTCCAGCTTGCACAAGTTCAACCAAAGAAGTTCTGAGATGTTGCAGATTTGGAGCAGTGGGAATCATAGAGTTGGAAAAGACGACAAAGGCCACCCTGGCTAGCCCGAGCTTTGGGGGATATAAAAAGATATCTATTGATATCGATAATTTGACTTCACATACCCATTCCCTTCCACGTGCTTGCGAGGCCCCCGGACAAGCACGCGCACAGGCTCGGCCGATAATCGCTGTAATATTCCAAAACAATACAGGCAGGCCAGAAACAGCCGACTTGCAGCTTTAGGAGACCTCAAGGCAAGTACCTTCATTAAGTATGCACGCAGCTTTCAAAAGATCCTCTGCCCTGCACTGGCAGCTTGATGATCTGACTATACAGTGCTCAAGTACTCCTCGTTTGTATACCGGCTATCCTATTGACAATTTGGCTATAACTCAATCATTCAAATTCTGCCCTTTCGGAGGCTTTGTCTCCAGCCCCAAATCTATTGTTTTCCCCAAGTCCGAACTAGCCTGCGGTCACAATTCTCCTTATAAAAACCCCTGACTTTGAGCGCTTCCTTGGATCGCTCTTGGCTTCCATCCTGCCTTGTTGTCGCTTTGTCCAGCGAGCCTTCCCCTCAGCTCCACGTGCTGAGATCCATGCTCCCCATCTTCTCCGCTTCCAACCGGGCTTCAGGACAGGTGAAGTATTACCCAAACCAACAACTCCTCTAAAAACCCCTCTGTCCCTCTCCAACCTTTATATCTTTAGTTATCTTGTGTGAGTGTGTTGCATACACTGTTTTGATTGTGTTTTAATAAAACATCATTTATTATTTCAACTTCTGTGTGCTCCTTGACTCAGCCTGACCCCGTAGACATAGGGCTCAAGATCCTGCTAAGTTACCCTGCCTCTCGTAACGCTAAAGCAGTGCTCAGAGCTAATCTTCCCCACCTCTTGTTGAGCACAATTTGGTGTCCCTCACGGGACCCCCAGCACACAGGGTAACAGAGTCCAACCCTCTATCATGCAAGGATACCTCATTAAAACATTTCCAACAGATGGCCATCCAACCTCTGTTTAAAAGCCTTCAGACTCCATCACACCTGAGGCAGTGCATTCCATTGTTGAATTGCTCTTACCATCAGGCAATTCTTCCTAATGTTTAACTGGAATATCTTTTCCTGAAGTTTGAAGTTTGCTCCATGTCCTAGTTTCTGGAGAAAACAGGCTTGCTCCATTCTCCATATGACATCCCTTCAAATATTTAAACATAGCTATCATGTCATCTCTCAACCTTCTCCTCTCCAGGCTCAATATACCCAGCTCCCTAAGCCGCTCCTCATAGGACATGATTTCCCGCCTCCTATCATTTTGGTCACCTTCCTCTGAACACGGTTCAGTTTGTCAATATCCTTCCTGAACTGTGTTGGCCAGAACTGGACACAGTATTCCACATGAGGTCTGACCAAACCAGAATAGAGTGGCACCATCACTTCTTTTGACCTAGAAACTATACTCCTATTGATGCATCTTCTTCTCATGCTAAATGAGAGGCCCTCACTACATCCCAACTGCCACTGCTCTGACCTTGGAGGGAGAGAAGAAGTAGCAGGCCCAGCTCCATCATGCCTAGACCAAGAATGTGACTTGAACGCTCCCCTCTGTCCCCGGTTGGCTCCCTGTGGAAGGAAGCGTGAGCGATACATGCCTTCCTTCCGCAGCACAGCCAGCACTGAGGAAGGAAGCACCTAGATTGTGGTTCTGCACCTTCTGCATGGCTGCCGGCAATGGGAGTGTCACACAATTGCGGGCCATTATGGATTTTTTTTCTTAATGGAATATCCTGCGATCAGTATGGGTGAGGATGCATTGGCAGCGGGGCTGCAATGATGTCATGCAAAAGCATGACTCGCGGACCACTGCCGACATGTCCCCATCATGGAACAATGATGCCACGAGGAAATGGTCTTAATTAGATTGCAAGCCTGGGGACAGGGATGTGTTTAGTTGTTCTTTTATTTGTAAATGATGATGGTGACAATGATGACAACAACAACCCTGTCCCACAGGAGGCTAGATTGGTTCTTTCTACCCTCCTTCTACTGGCAGGAAAAGATCTTTTTAATTAGATAGGCTTCAGGCAATTACCTGGTTGTTGCAAAAAGGTCCATTAATTGTGTGCGTACACACACAACATGTGTGCTGAAGTCCTGTTCATGGAGTTATTTTTCAAATGCTTTTAAACTATTTTAAATTAGCGTTGCCTGTAATACAATAGTTTTTAAAAAGTCATTATAATACCTTGCTGGCATACTGTTACTTGGTTATGATGTCATAAGTTAGAATTACGACTATGTAAGTCTTTCCTACTTTCATTTATAATCATGGTACCACCGCCACAATCAGGAATGCCTCTGAAACCCACCTTAAAAGACAGCCAGCTGCATTGATTCTGTGCAATTTCGGTGGGATTCTGTGGCACTAGCAAGTGGGGTGCTACTCCCTGCCCAAGATTGTGGGAAGCAGAAGTGGGGAACCCTTCTGGGTCCTGTCACAACTGTTTGTCACACTACCACTCATGGCCGGTCATGTCATCACGTAGCATCTTACCCACCAATGCTGCAGAATGCCATTGCTTGGTGCAGTTGGTTGGCTTTTAAGGCAGGTTTTAGGGCTCAGTTCGGGAGATAGAACGTAGCAATGATATCATAGCTGTGCCTTTGCTGCAGGATCTTGGCCATTGTTTTTACCTATACTTTGCTGTGAGTTGGCCATTTCCGCACTACATTGTTATAGTGCTATTATTCCACTTTCAACATCCTATGGAAGCCTGGAGTTTGCAGTTTAGGGAGGGGCATTTAGAATTCTCAGCCAGAGAACTCTTTGACCTCAGTAAACTACAAATCTCAGAATTCCACAGGATGTTGAAAGTGGAATAATAGCACTATAAGAGTGTAGGGCAGAAATGGCCATTTGCCTCTGGTCCCATATGGGGAGAACGTTGAGATATAAATAAAATAAAATAAAATAAATAAAATAAAATAAAATAAAATAAAATAAAATAAATTGCTGATTTTTCAATGGTTTGAGGCAGAGTTGGGCAACTACAAAGGTGATGTAGGGAATGGGGCAAAATGTGGGCATTGCCCCTCCAAAACTAGATTCTGCCCTCCCATGAATTTTTCCTTCAGTTCTCAGATTTTTAACATTGCAGTGTGGGTCACTGAAAATCACTTAGACATAGAGCTCTTTATTTTTTACTGTGTTTGTATTCCCCTAGTCATTTTGCCTGCCTCTTTTTGTTGGATGCCTAAATTGTATTTCCAAATGCTCAGCTGAAATGTTGAAATTACTGCATTGTTAGGAACTTAAATAGTAACTTCAGCCCTGGCACTAGTGGCTCATCCCAACCACTGGTTAAGCTGTCAAGAACTGATGAGCACTGAAGTCTAACAACACCTGGGTGTTTTTAAGGTGCCCACCCCGGTCTAGAGTTCAGCTTTAATCCATGGTTTTAATCAGTAACAACACTGTGTTTGAGTCTGTCTGCATTAGAGGAGACGTATGAAGATTTGAAAAAGCAGTCAAAGAAAGGGGGAAGAAAGGTTAGGCGCAGGGGCCATAGTTCAGTAGTGGATCATACTTTTTGCAAAAAGGTCCTACATTCAACCTTGTCCCTTTCAGTTTTTAACAACAATTGCCCTTCTGGAATGTGATGTGTAAATCTTCTGCTCAAATCCCTGCAGATCTGCTGCTGGACAAACAAAGAGCTTGGAAAAATTCTTGGCAGGGTAGATTCTATTAGTGGAAGTCCCCAAATTAATGTTCCTAAGTTCTGATCAGAGTAGATCTTACTGAGCTAGATGAACAATAAACTTGACCTAGTGTAAGACTGCTTCCTATTCTAAAATAACATCCAGGAAACTTTTTTTTCTGCTACTCCAGAGACTAAGACATATTTTCCCCTTGGGACAGTTAGAAAAGACACAGG
The DNA here is from genome assembly GCA_030412105.1 of Cyclura pinguis. Taxonomy (NCBI): domain Eukaryota; kingdom Metazoa; phylum Chordata; class Lepidosauria; order Squamata; family Iguanidae; genus Cyclura; species Cyclura pinguis. The sequence continues at coordinate 276,757,746 of CM059601.1, read as the reverse complement.
AAATGGAAGAGGAGAAACAGGGGCAGAATCTTTCCCTTCCCAGTAGGTTCAGGCCTAAGCAAACTGCTGCATCTTCTTCCAGATTGTCTGTTCATCCTCACTAATACTTTTTGCCATCTTGACCACACTTTGGACATCATACCCTAAGAGAAGTGTCTTAGCAAGGAGAAGAGAAGGTTAGGAGGTGACTTAAACACTATATTTAACTATTTGAAAAGATGTCACATGGAGGATGGGGCAAGCTTGTTTTCTGCTGCTCTAGAGACTAGGACATGGAGCAATGGCTCTTTAGGAGGTTTTTAAACAGAGGCTAGATGGCCATTTGTCGGGAGTGCTTTGATGTTGTATCTCTGCATCGCAGGAGGTTGGACTGGATGGCCCTTCTGGTGTCTTCCAACACTACGATTCCTTGATTCTGTGAAAGGAAAGAAAAAGAGGATGAGAAATGTCCAATTTGGTTCTAACAACTTTATCCAAAAGTTATTCTGTCCCATGCAGCACTACAGGTTTTTGCCTTCAGACCTAATGAATCCATTCCCAAGAAAGAGAAGCCATTTTGTCCCCAAACATATGGCATTATTTGCCTAGCCTCACTCTTCTCCATCACAGCTCAAGCTCTTTTTTCTTAATTAAAAGAAAATTACACTGGGGTCCCCTGGTAGCTGTTTGCATTTCAGAAGTACTTTGGGGGACTCTTCAGGCCATGGTATGAGACGGGTGGGGGCAGTGAGCCTGCCTCACTCTTCTTTTCACACTGTTGTAATGGCATGAGAAGAAAAAGAGACTGAAATGGCTTCAGAGGCTTTAGGTATTTCATTCCTTTCAGCATCCCAGACGCTCACTATCATTTCCCTCTGTCTTGTTCTGAGTAAGGGAGTGAGCCTTCATAATAAACCATAAGGAAAGGGCTCTCCCAACGCTAATTTTGCCCAGATCCCTAACTTTGGAATTCCTTGCTGTAAAAGACTAGTTAAGCAAGCTCTTTGAACTGTATTTTGCTGTATAACAAACCCCCTTTACTTTGGGTAGATATTCACTTTTTGAGTAATGTTGTGTTTATATGCTAGATCCTTTTTTTTTTTGAAAAAAAAAAGTCAGTGGAATTCTATAGTACCTGCTACATGATGTAACTTTACACAGACCTAGCTATGTAGCAGAGGTGCTGTGAAATCCCTTTAGTAAATTGTGAAGGTGTGTAATGGGACAGCAGCCAGACTAGTGTGCATTGTGTGTGGTGCACATCAGTAAACAATTCCTAGAATCATAGAATCATAGAGTTGGAAGAGACCCCAGGGGCCATCGAGTCCAACCCCCTGCTATGCAGGAACACCCACCAAAACATTCCCAACAGATTCATATCAGAGCATATCACTGATGTGTACACTGCCCTGATCCACATTGTGCATTAACGTGTATTGCACACTGATGCACATTGGGCACTTTGCCAGCTCTGCTACATAGTAACTTCACAGTAGCTCTCAACTGGATACAGTCATTACGCAACTGTCCAGTTCTAATTCTCTGAGCCCACTTACAAAAATATAAGGCCCTCCAAGAGGATTCTGACCTTCTTCTTTTGTAATTTTATGATATTGCTTGAGATTCTCTTGTTGAAGAGGCTTGGTAACAGAAGCATTTTGTATTTTAGATTTTTTTTTGAAACACAGTACCTTTTTGGAATAGCCTCACATCTTGTTTGTTAGCTACTTGTGTTGTGTATGAGACACAAGGTTGGAGAGAGACTGAGGATCCAAGTGTAGTACCCAGCATGAATCCATGCCTCCCACCATTTCAGAGATGCTTCTCTCTTTCTTTGCCACCAGCCACCCACTTCTGTCTTTGAGGTGGTGGCTGTGGTGCTCTTTGTCTCTCAGATCCTCAGTCTCTCTCTTTTTGCCACCAGCCAACCGCATTTGCTTTTGAGGTGGTGGCTGTGATGCTCCTTCTCATTTGTCTCTCAGATCTTCAGTCTCTCTTTGCATTGCCAGCCCCCAGCTTCCACTGTTACCCTGACTTCTGGGGGTCCTGTGGGGGACATCTTGATTTGCTCCAAATTATAAAGGTTGGGGAAATTAGCAGAACACTGGCAATAGCAAAACGAGGGGCAGGGTAACCAAGCAGAATCTTTTACCCATCTTTACAGGGTCAGGCCAAGCAAAAGCCAGACAAATGTACCAAATAAATGAATTTTATTACATGAATGTAGTACCACGCACTCACGCAATCACGCACACAAGGACTATTGAGAAGGAAAAGAGGTGAAAAATGGATAGGGGATATAGCAAAGGCAATGTAGAAGCAGTGATACTGCACCTTTCCTGAAGTCTTCGGTCTGGGAAGTGGTGAGAAGAACAGAGCTCAGCGAAGAGATGGCTGAGGGGGATCACTCAACTAACAGAGTGCCGGTCTGCTAGCGTGGCGGGGAGTTCTCCAAAGAGACCCTCAAAAACTAGGACTACTTATAGAGCAGAATGTACCTCAAGGGCAGGCCCTCTCCCGGGAAGAACAATGGGCCGGTTGTTTGCATGATTGGTTTATGCTGGGTTGCGAGTGTTCAGGGTTGCAAAGGGTTGCAGTGTAGGTTTATGTAGATGGACCTTGCCTTGTAGGATTTTCCAGAGTCAAGGTTGCTCAACCTGGGGAAAACTTGATAATCCTCTCAAGTTGGCCGCTTTTCGCTGAGGACCATCTCTTTACATGGATTTGCACAGCTTGAGGTCTCCTTGGGCTACGTGACTCGAGATTTTTCTGGTCTTGACCTGATTTCGATGGTTCGACCTCTTTGCCTACGTGCTTATCCGGGCAACCTCTCTGGCATGGTGGGCATATTTGATATCAAATTTATAGTTCCTGGAATAGGGTATGCCAATGGGGTAACACCAGCATTGAGGCAACAGGTGCTACACTCCTCAAATCTGAGAGATGAATGATCAAGAGCATTGCTGCTGCCACCTCAAAGGCAGAAGCAGGTGGCTGGGAGTAAAAAGTTTCCTTTTCTGGGGAGATGGTTTTGGGTTTCAGATTTCAAGATAAGGGTGGAACCTGTATTTTACTGCTTTTAATTGTTGTTAGCCATCTTGAGTTAGCATTAGGATAGTGGAACATAGTTTTTGTTTGTTTTTTTTAAATCGAACAATTTTAAACTGACCTTAGTGGTCTTAATGCCCACTGTTTTTACATCAGGGATGGGCAACAGCCATGGGTCTGAGGTAGGAATGTAAATCCTTGACTATTTCGTTCTTACATGTAAGGACAAATAATTCTCTCCTATGTGGGAGAAAATGAACATCCCTGTGCAGCATACTTGCCGTAATTTAACATTCTAAAGTGTTACAGAGGAATTACTCAGTGGAAAAAAAATGTGGATTTTTTTTTTGCACAAATTGTTTTCTGTGTAGGTTTTCTATGTAGGAAACAGTCTTTTCTGTGCAAGAAATGTGGGGGGGGGGGTTCTTGCCCAATAATCAAGCCTTTTTTACAAAAAACCACAGCTGAGATTCTGCATCATGTATTGCGGTTCATAACTTTATGATGGAATTACATCACTGACATGATAAGCAACCATGTTAGAGAACTGTGACAATATGCAAATAGAGCAACCTGCAAGGAGTCCCGTAGTGCAATGGGGGTTGCCATCATACAACAGGGCACTGTACAAGATGTCCTTTAGAGGAACAAGAGTACACTGCACAACAGGACACCAAAAACATGGGGACATTTTTCCAGCCAGGCTCCATGGGTTTCCTCTGCCTCTGTCCTGGACTCTCAGTACCCCATGGCTTTGTTAGGAGCCATTACTTCTTCTCCCCTTGCACAGGTAACCTGTCCTAGCTGTACGGTTGTGCATCATGGCTGTTGTTCAAAGGCCACATTGCTCACCCCACTGGAGTAAAGCTCATGATGGGGCATCTATGACAAAGCTTCCCTCCTTCCCTTCCCATCTTATGCAATGCCATAATTCCAAACTGCACACTCATAAATTGGTTTAAGATGCCATACATACCCAAAAAGATGCCAGCCCTCCCCCCCTTTTTTTTCAGTCAGAACAATTATTTGGCAGCATTTCAGAATGTTTACATACTAGGAGAAAATTTCGTTAAATTCTTGTTTGTCTGTTGTCTGCCTGATGGGTTTTTGCAGGCCCTATAGATTGGCAAAAATAAATGAAAAAAAGCAAACAAACCCAAAAGTGGCCAGAATTCCACTTCTGTAAGTTGAACATTGCTGCCAACTTACTTAAAAGGGACATTATTACTCGAGGATGTCTCAATTCAAAATGTAGTAAGCCAGTTTTATTCTCTAAAGGTCCTTTGGAACAGGGTCCTGGACTTATGCCCCCACATTTTTACCCTATAGGCTGTGTACTACAACAGAGAGATTAAAGAGACCTTGATTTGCCTGTGATTCAGCTTGGGAGAAGGCCAGTGAGAAGTGTGTGTGTGTGTGTGTGTGTGTGATCATGTGCAGGCCTATACTGTTAGGAGTTATGCTGCAAGATATGCCTAGAGCTATGGACTCAGAATCCTATTGATGTCATACCCCTGTGTAAATTCCCTTACACATGTGGTTCCGTCCTGTGCCTACAGACAGCAAGGGTCCAGGAAGAAAAATTATCATAAAGAAAGCAGCTATGGGTAACTCAGTCCAGGCTATGTAAATCTGGAGGATGAAGGAAGACACAGGGGTAAGGTCTCAGTGAGTCCAGAGGTCGTTAGACAAACTAATAGTCCAGATAACTAAAGCAATGAAAGGGTTAAGACAAGAAGTTGGTAAGCACAGGTAGTCCAGGGGTCAAGAATCCCAAGAAACACATGAGCACTGAAAGCAAGGCCAATGAAATCGACTCAATGGTTGTGAGAAATGAGGAATTCCAGCAGTTGCAGAGAGATTTATAGGTAGAGTCCGGCCATCGCATACTTGGTTAGTCAGCGTTTCCTATTTAACAGACATTGGCCCTTTCCATACCCTACCTTTTTGTGCAGACTTGTGGTGGGGATCTTGGCATCAGCTCTGCCAGGAGGGGAGCATGATGGAAGTGCTCCCCTCTGTACTGGCTGGCTCCATGGCCATGCATCTTCCTTCCGCAGTGCAGCCGGTGCTTTCCCAGTCTGCACTGGGGCAGGAAGCACAGCCATTGCGCTTCTGCAGGCCAGGTAAGTCTTGGATGGTGTCACAGTTGCAGGTCATTGACAGGCAAAACCCATCAATGATTTAATCAGTGATTGCACTGCCTGGGGATGGGAGAAGGACAGGACCACGACAACGTCATGCAGAAGCATAATCATGGTCCAGTCCTTCTCTCATCCTTATTGCAGGATGGGAGGGTGCTGTGGAAGGGGCCATTGACTCCCATGAAGCTATTCCTTTTTTCTTTGCTAGAGTTCAGAGAATGAAGTGGCATCCCTTTAGCATCTATCAAGTCCTGCTGGTTCGGCTACCACACTCAAGGAGGGGCCATCATCTGGAGCAATAAGCCTCTTGCAACCCAACTTCTCTGCCTCAGATTCCTTAAATTCCAGAGGGCAATTTATGACAGATTCTACCTTTTTTGTCATTGTGCATGGTTCCATAAGAGAAGTTCCACAAAGGTAATCATTTCACATGTACCTAAACCCTTTCCTAAAAAAAAACACAAAAAACCCAAGTAGAGCCATGAAATCAATTAAATTTACCTGCATTCTGACTCCATTCAGCAATTGATTGAATGTGTCTACTTTGGTTGGGATTAAAAAACAGGATTTAAGCCATTCAGTCATGCATTTATGGATGGCAAATATCTAGTGCTCAGTGCCTTCAGTGTGCTGCTTGGTTCAATGGGATTGCAAAAATAGCCACTGTAGATTCCCCATTGCCTAATAGAGCAATAAGGAAATTTATTGGCAGAAACACATTTGTTGCATAGTGCTAGTTTTCCATGGTAGAATATAGATTACCATACTCCAGCATGATGTAGGCTCTTAGCAATTGTGTGCTGGAACTGAATTCCAGGCTTCCCATTGCTTTTCTGTATTTGTAAGATGCAGCAGGCTTGTTTACCTTCAGGCCCATTCTTGCTGCCTGAATGGCCCCCCAAAGTACTGTTGAAATGCAAACAGCCATCAGAGGAGACCAGTGAGAAAACGCACTTACATATCCATAGGGTCTTTGGTTCAATGGCAGATGAGAAGAAGCCAAGCTTTACAGTGAAAAAAAAAGTGGGTTTTGAAGAATGATGCCAGAGAGGAGAGCACAGCCACTGCTGAGAGCATTCTGGGAGCTGAGGATTTACACATCGCAATCATAAAACACCTCGTGAATTTTTGCTTGCAAACCGTAAGGAGAGATCCCAGATGTGGTGCAGTTTTAGTTTTATGGTGCCCAAGTGAGGGCAACACTTTGTGTATCTGATTAAATGGGTTCTCATTTATAAAAGCTTATGCTGCAATAAATGTGTTCAGGCACAATTAGAAGGAACAACAGGAGATCTGCGATGGCATATCTCCCATTCCTTTTACTTTCCTCTGAATTAGATTGGGTGGTGAAAGTATGGCTCAGGGACAGCATGCAGTTCAAACTCTGCTTTTGCAGCTCCTAGGAGTTCCAAAAGGCTCTCAGATATCTAAAATGGTGGATTTGGGGGTCATTCTTCACCTGAAAAATGACCCCAGATTCCAGAAATCTTCCCATAAATGCAGTGCTTTAGCTTTCCCAGTCCTAAAATCCCAAAGATATCCCCCAAATATATGTTTCCAGCTGAAAGGTAGCTGAAAATGGTGGCTGGAAGTGATGTGGCATCACTTCCTACGCACCAGCAATGTACTGATGTAGCCCATGGGGAGTATGGGGCAAAAAAAGGGCTCTGCCCCATGTATAGTTGCATATCTCTAATCCTGGGAATTTAACCCTTTCCCTGCCTGCCCTCCCAGTCTAATACTGTAGGGTGCTTGCCTTTTTCCAAACATTAGATGTACGGCATTTGGAAAAGTTACCTTTTTGGAGCTTTGTCCCCCAGAATGCTCCAGCCAGTATGTTGGGTGGGCATGTTGGCTGGAGAATTCTTGGAGCTATAGTCCCAAAAAAGGAAACCTTCCCAAGCTCTGGAATCAGTAGCTTCAAGGAGAGTTCACATTAGGAAAGCAGACAATGGGGGGAAAGTTTACTACTTCAGCCCCCTAGCCCTGTGGGTGTTTTTTTGGAGCTAGCACTGCACAGACTTTGTTGCAGTAGCTTGAATGTGGTGCAGATAATAACTGCCAGCATACAGAGTGGAAACATCAAGTGTGAAGGAATGTGGAAAGTCAGGACATCATGACAAATCATATTCAACTCAGGGCCAGCCCTACTCTTAGGGACTTTCCGCCCTACACTGTTATAGTGCTATTATTCCACTTTCAACATCCTATGGAATCCTGGTGTTTGCAGTTTAGGGAGGGGCTTTTAGAATTCTCAGCCAGAGAGCTCTTTGGCTTCAGTAAACTACAAACCCCAGAATCCCACAGGATGTTGAAAGTGGAATAATAGCATTATAACAGAGTAATGTGGAAATGACCTTAGACAGACTGACCCTTGGCTCAGGTAGCAGATTTTGGCTGGAATCCTGTTGATGACATACATTCATGCAACCTGAATTATGTGAATATACGTTCCTTTCAGATGTTGTGGAAGTGAGTATCTCAGTGCCTTAGGACAATGTGCCCCTGCAGCCAGACTGTTCATTCTTTCCAGTGTTTAGATGGAATCTCCTTAAGATGGATAGATGGCACAAGAGTATGCTTCTATATTAATATACTGGTAATGGTGAGGAGTCAGAGGTATCCAAGCAGCATCTGGCTGCAGTTTTGTATTAGGGAGAAGAGAGCTGACATTGCCTTCCCAGATATTCAATGACTTGCTAGAGACCTGAGAGGATGACCTCAGCTTCAGGCTACAGAATTACAACCAGAGGTTGCCTAGAAAGCTCATATGCTTTTATGTTCATGGCAGCATGTGCTGGTGCTCGAAATTTGACTTCTGAAGCAGGAGGGATGCAGAACTGTGAGAAACATTCCAGAAAGGTGAAATAGGACAACAGATTTGTGAGGTCCTAGAAGAAGAATGAGGGGTTGGGTGTGTACTTGGTTATTGGTGCACATGTTCTGCCACAAATGGGAAGAGGTGTTACCCTGATTTCTGGGGGTCCTGGGAGGGACACCTTAATGTGCTCAAAATAATGGGGAATGGGAATTAGGTGAGAGCACTAGTTAGCAACGCAAGAGGCAGGGCAACATAGCGAGATCTTGATCCCAATGTCTACGGGGTCAGGCCGAGTCAATGAGCAAACAGAAGTAAATAATAATAATTGTTTTATTGATGTACAGTCAAACACGTGTATGCAACACACTCACACGGAGAACTATGGAAATAAAAGGTAGGAGTTGGATAGAGTTGGAAAGAGCGATCCAATGAGACACTCAAAGTCGGGGTTTGTATAGGGGAAAATGTGGCCGCAGGCTAGTCCGTTCCTGGGGATAACAATGAGTTTCGGGCTGGAGACAAAGCCTCCGAAAGGTAAGTACTTTAGAGGATTGGATTATGACAGTGTTTTCAATACCGTAGCCAGTATCCAAACGCGAAGTGCTTGAGAATTGTATAGTCCGCTCATCAAGCTGCCTGCTCGGGGCAGGGGATCTTTTGTAAGTAGTGTGCATACATAATGTGATCTTAAAAGGTACTTGCCTTGAGGTCTCCTAAAGCTGCATTCGGCAATGACTGGCCTGCCCGGACTGGGATTTGAATGGTTCAGCTATTTTCGGCTGCGCCTGTGTATGTGCTTGTCCGGGGGCCTCGCAAGTTCGTGGAGAGGAATGGGTAAAGAAGGCCAAATTATTGATATCAAATGATATCTAATATCCCACAAGCTCGGGCTAGAAACTGCAGTAACAGAGGTGTAAGAAAGAACATCTCCCTCATATGCCAAAGTAAGTTGGCTGGTTTTAAGTACATTGTTTATTAACTTGGGAGATGTGTGCATATTTGTGTGATTTACTATCCTTCCTCAGGCAGCGAAATGCCTTAGGCTGTCATTGATCTTACAAGTAGGGAGAGTAGAAAACTAGGCCCTGTAAGCTGCTTTTAATGGCAAGTATTTGGTTACCATAAAATGTTCTTTGCCATGTGACCTAATGGTTTTCCACTACTTTACTATCAGGACAGATGTAAAGTTTGAAAAATAGGTTTCATTTTGATCATTTGTTCTCCATCAAGGACATAACAACTGTCATCTGATTATAGTCTCATTAATCCACTGTGGCAGCCAGCTTGCTGATAAGCTATCTCTTTGATATGGAACGTCTTATATGAAAAGGAGATATTTTAAGACTCTCCAGGCTGCTTTGGTTGATTTTTGACTAGGCATTGCAGAAGATTTTATCTTAGAGGCCAGATGGCAATCTAGTGGCAGATCCATGCTTAAAGAGAACACGAAAAAGTGTCAACATCTGCTCTTATGCCCTTCATAAAATAGGCCAGGGTTGAACCAAACTGTGGAAGTAATGAGTTACAAGTCATATAGCTAACTGAAACTACTTACTTTGCTTGTGGGACCACAAGGGTTTAACAAAGTTCCATTCCAAAAGTAATGGAAGGAGTAAGAGTGAATTTACTTGATTGCTATAAACAAGCAATGTTTTCCAGTTACTTGTAAAGAATAGCTGGTACCCAGCTGGTGAATTACAGTGGTGTAAGGTGGACTTTTGCCATCACAAATCACTGTTATAGTGCTATCATTCCACTTTCAACATCCTATAGAATCCTGGGGTTGGTGGTTTAGAGAGCGGCATTTAGAGTTCTCAGCCAGAAAGCAATTGGGCCTCAGTAAACTACACACCCCAGAATTCCACAAGATGTTGAAAGTGGAACAATAGCACTATAACAGTGTAGGGCAGAAAGGCCCTCAGTCTCCAGAACCCTTTAATAAATAAATATTTGAAAATCTAAATAAATATTTGAATATTTAAATCTAAATTTAAATATTTAAATCTTGAGTTAAGCCTTGGGGATCCCTGGCCACAAATAATAATTGGGGGGGGGGGCTGGTAAATAAAAAGTTAAGAACCACTGCTTTATATTATTATAGCACTTCAATACCACTTTAACTGCCATGTCTGCATCCTATGGAGTGCTGTGGTGTGTAGTTCAGTTGACGTATTTCTATGGATGCCACGGACTGCTAAAAAAACACAAATGAATGTGTGTTAGAGCAAATCAAGTCTGAACTTTCATTGGAAGCAAAGACGACTGAACTGAGGCTGTTGTACTTTGGACATATTACGAGACAGCATGACTTGCTGGAAAAACAGTGGTTAAATGGTGGCACAGTGGTTAAATGTGGGTGCTGCAGCCACAAGGTTGTGAGTTCGATCCTGTTGACTGAGCCTTCCATCCTTCCACAAGCTGGTAGAATGAGTACCCAGCTTGTTGGGGGCAATTAGCTTACACATTGTAAACAGCTTAGAGAGCACTTGGCTGATAAGCAGTATAGAAATACATATGCTATTGCTATTGCTGTTGCTGTTGCTAAAAAAACAATAATGCTTGGCAAAGTGGAAGGCAGCAGTAAAAGAGGGAAATCACACTACAGGTGGATCAATTCTACCGAGGAGACCATGGCCCTGAGTTTGCAAGATCTGAGCAGGGCAACTGATGACCAGGGATCATGGAGCTCTCTCATTCATAGGGTTGCCATAAGTCAAAGTCAATGTGATGGCAAATAACAAGAGAAGCACCAGAGTTTTCTGGTTTAGGGAATTCTGAATACCCCTACCCAACTGCAAATTCTAGGACTATGTAGGATGTTCCCAGAGCAGTTAAAGTGGAATCATAGGCCCTTTCCGCAGGAGGCTCTTTTCCTGGCATGAGGAAGGGAGAGGAGCAGGACTGCAATGATGCTTCTGCAAGATGTCATCATGGTCCTCTCCTTCTCCCATCACCAACTGGCATGATCATGGAGTAAATCACTGACAGGTTTTCACAATCAGTGATCCCTGATTGTGCAACAGTCCTGTACTTACCTGCCCTGCAGAAGGCCTGGGAGGTACTTCCTGCCCCAGTGTGGAAGGAAGAGGTATGTCCATCATGCTCCCATCCACAGGGAGCCAGCCCAGTGTGGAGGGGAGTATTCCCATTGCACTCCTTTCCTGGCAGAGCGGCTGCTGGGATCGTGACTGGAGGACAACGCAAGAAGGTAAGGTGCAGAAAGGGCCAGACTGTTTCATTCTGTAGAATGGAAGGCTCCAAAAGGGAGAAGAATAAACATTATCCTGAGGTAAAGGAACCCGAATCTAAATTCTAGACTGTATTTGAAGACATTTAAGCCTTAAGTACCTGGAGATAACTATGCAGATTTGCCAACCTGCCTTGTGTCCGTTTGGCAGGGATAGAACTTGGAAAAAGTTGTGACTATTGCTGGATCCGATCAGAGGCTTTGTTAAGATAAAACAAGGAGATTCAGAACAGTGGGTTGTTGGTCCAAATATCGAGCAAAACTGATAGCAATACTGAAGCATCTTTCACTCTCACACACAATTATGTGGTTAGAGATGATGGATTCCCTAGTCACTACAGTCTAAATTGAGAAACATCCATAGCATGGTAAATTGCGAAAATAAATTACATTAGTTAAATCAACTTGTTGCAACTTATGACATCTAGTTTAATTAAACTTCATTATGCCACATTAAATTAGCTTGATGGATTTTCAGAGTAAATGGAACCTTTTGAAGTAACTCTTTGGCATAACAGTCCTTGGGAACTGTGCTAGGCGTTGGAAGAGAATTCATAGAGGAGACTTTGAACTCCACAGAAGACGAACTGGTGTAGAAGTGACTGAATGGAATCAAATGTTGGGCTTTTTTTTTTTAATTGCAAATAATAGGAATATAGGAAGCTACCATATACTAAGTTGGATGACTGGTCCATCTATCTCAGAAGTGTCATTTCTACCTGGAGATCCTTGGTGTTGCTGGTGGTGTCCCACTCAAGTCCTAACCAAGGTCCCTTCAACGACACAAAAATAGTGTTATATTCATTTTAGCTTTCATGGCAACAACTGATGGAATCCTAGCGTTTGTAGTTTAGTGAAGCCCAAGAGCGCTCTGGCTAAGAACTGTAGGTGCCCCTCCCTGAACTGCCACCCCCAGGATTCTATAGGAGGTTGCTGTGGCACTGAAAGTGGAATAGTTGTGTAGTGTGAATGGGTCCCAGCTCTGACCCTGCTCAGCTTCTGAAACCAGATGCGATCAGGTATATTCAGGATGGTATACTAACTAATAATACTAACTTATAGGAAACTGTCTTGTTTCAGCTGCTGAAAAGTCTATACAAAATGAATCCCTGAGAAGCATTAACTTGTACTCCTCAGGGCATGGGTGCATCACATACCTGTTGATGTTTCACAGATTAAAAACCAGGACACACGGGGTCAAGCGACAGCAAAGTATAGTCAAGATGGCAAATAGTATTAACAAAGACCAACAGAAAATCTGGAAGAGGATACAGCAGTTCGTTTTGGCTTGAACCTCCTGGGAAGGGAAAGATTCTGCCCCCTTCTCTCTTTTTCCCCCTGCTATGTCTTTTCTAACTGTCCCATGGGGAAAATAGGAGTACCATACAGTACCGTACAGCACCATACAGCAAATACCATACAGCACCAGTGAAATCCCTCTTATTAACTCCCTAAACATTCCCTGTTTCTTTAGAGCAGGGCTGTGCAACTGTGAGAAGCTAAGACGATGCATTAAATACCAAGAGATCTTGGAGGTGTCAACCTGCAAAAACAAAAACAAACAAACAAACAAACACTTCCCAAAATGTCCTCTGGGGGCAGTGTGGGACATTTTTGTTTTGTTTTTGGCCCCCTTGAGAGGTGAACAGGAAGTGGCTTGAGGTCATTTCCTGTTGTTAACAAAAGGCCTTCTGGGGCCTAAAATGGTCAAAATGTGGCAAAAATGCCCACCATCCCTCCAATGGGGCATTTGGAGGCAAAAATCCCCCACATTTGAACATGATTCCTGAGTGGTATAGTGGGCCACAAACATAAACCTGGAGGGCTGCATGTAGCTTACAAGCCACACTTAGCCGACCCCTGGTTTACACCAATACTAGGTTGGTGCTTTGTTGCAGTTCTTTTACAATACTTGGGCCTTTTCCACATGGCATTTTCCGTGCAAAAGGGTGCCTGGAGCATCACATGATTGTGAGGAGCGATCTGCACGATGCACTCACAATCGCGTGACGCTCCAGGAGCTGGCAGGCGCCGATCGTGCACCTTTTCACTTTCAGCTAGAAGCTGAAAATGGTGAGCGATCGTGCATTGCTGCCGGGTCCCACACGCGCTTACCTGGTGTGCGGAGCTTCCGGAGTTGCACTGGTCGTGCTTCCTGCCCCAGCACAGCCTGGGAAACTCCCAGGCTGCGCTGCAGAAGGAAGAGGCGTGGCTCTTGCGCGAGCAGGCAGCTCATGCAGAGCCGAAGGACCCCGGATGCGAGAGCCTCTCGCTGGAGGCTGCTCACGTGATCCCCGCACCCCAACGCCAGAAGAAGGTAAGGTGCGGAAAGGGCCTTGGCCATTCGCATCAATCTGAGCAATCTTTTCTTTTTCTTTTCTGGGACTGACATGGTCCAGTGAAAATTCTATATGGTTGAGCATATCATAAGAGTACAGTAAAAGAGTATAGGTGTAATCTCCTTTCTTGTAAGTTGAATCCACTGGTGCATTTTCTAATTTCTGCAGAAGCAGAAAACAAACCTGATCCATCTTCTGTGTGATTGTTGTTTGCATGATTGTTGTGTGTTTTCAAGTTGTTTTGGACTTACGGTGACCATAAGATGAACCTATCACAGAGTTTTATGGGGCTGAGAGCCCGAGATCGCCCAGTGAGTTTCCATGACAAAGTGGGGAATCAAACCCTGGTTTCCAGGGTCATAGGCCAATGCTCAAAGCACTATACAAAGGTGGTTGTCCTTCTACATGATATCCCTTCAAATATTAAAAGGCAGGTATCACGTCACCTCCCAGTCTTCCCTTCTCCAGGCTAAACATACCCAGCTCTTTAAACCATGCCTCATAAGGCCTCCACATGATATCACAAGGAGTTATCCCTAGGTTTCAAGTTTTGGATCTCATATTTCAGACCCTGGGACAGTTCTGATCTGGAAACCTCACTCTTTACATTACAACACATTTCCTGGTATGCAGACTTGTGCCCCCAAAGCTAAAGAAAGACTAGTACCCTCCTCTCTACTTTCCCCCCATCATGCATCTATACTCATGTTCACCCACACACATTGAAAGAACATGTTTCTGTTTCACTCTGGCCATTTCCGCACTAGACTGTTATAGTGCTATTATTCCACTTTCAACATCCCATGGAATCCTGGGGTTTGCAGTTTAGGGAGGGGCCTCTGAGGTCCTTCCCTAAACTGCAAACCCAGGATTCCATAGGATGTTGAAGGGGAATAATAGCACTATAACAGTCTAGTGCAGAAATGGCCTCTGATAACGCACAATAGCACACTGTCCTGATTTGACAGGGGCAGTCCCAATTACTCCTCTGTCATTCCACTTTCTGAGCTGCTTATAAAATATCCAATTTCTCTCTCCTCCTCATGCTTTCTCACTCTGCCCTCAGCTTTCTTTAAGTGCTGCAAGGTGCAAAAGTAGTTTGTACTCAATTAACTGATCAGGGAAGAAAGGAGAAGAAGGGGCAGAGTCTGGCCCTTTCTAATAGGTTTAGGCAAAAGCAAACTGCTGCACCCTCTCCTAGCTTGGGTGTCCTTTGACATTAATAACTTTTGCCATTTTGACCACACTCTGATGTTGCTTGCTCACATGTGTCCAAATTTTCACCTGCAAAAGGCTAGAGGGGATGCCACAGCAGTGACTCGCTGTTCCTGCTGTGGTGTACTAATGCCGCCATTATTATTTGCTGATTTATTTTGCAACATTTTCTTGTCAGAACTTGGGACATTTATCTTTTTGGACTGCAACTCTCAGAACTCTCTAGCCAATATGCTGAGGCAATCTGAGAGTTTGAGTCCAAGCAAGTAACTTTCCCAGGCCCTCTCACACATTATGTATTACAGTTCATTACAGGACCCTATTACCGGCCCACATACCCCCCAGATATGATATGGTTTTATTGGTGAAATATGATTTAATTGGCAAAACATATTAATTGGCATGGATATAAAATGGACACTGGCCATTTCCGCACTACACCGTTATAGTACTATTATTCCACTTTCAACATCTCATGGAATTTTAGGTTTTGTAGTATACTGAGGCCAAAGAGCTCTCTGGCTGAGAAATTTAAAGGACCCTCCCTAAACTGCAAACCCCGGAATTCCATAGGATGTTGAAAGTGGAATAATAGCACTGTTACCCTGTGAACTGGGGGTCCCGGGAGGGACACCAAAATGTGCTCAACTAAAGGTGGGGAAAATTAGCTCCAAGCACTGCTTAGCGTTATGAGAGGCAGGGTAACATAGCGAGATCTTGAACCCTATGTCTACGGGGTCGGGTCGAGTCAAGGAGTACACAAAAGTTGAAATAATAAATGATGTTTTATTAAACACAAGCAAAACAGCGTATGCGACACGTTTGCACAAGATAACTAAAGAAAATAAAGGTTGGAGTGGTATAGAGGGATTTTTAGAGGGATTCTTGGTTTGGGTGATACTTCACCTGTCCTGAAGCCCGGAAAAAAAATAGAGAGAGAGGCTGGGGTGCGATGTAGCTCAGCACGTGGAGCTGAGGGGAGGCTCGCCAAGCAAAATGGCAGTCAGGCGGGATGAAACTCAGGAGCAATCTGAGGAAGGTCTCGGAATCAAGGATTTTTATAAGGAGAATTGTGACTGCAGGCTATGCCGTACTTGGGGGAAAACAATAGATTTGGAGCTGGAGACAAAGCCTGCGAAAGGTCAGAATCTGAATGATTGAGTTACCGTAGAGGTTCTCAATAGAGTAGCCAGTATGCAAACACAGAGTACTTGGGTAACCCATCAAGCTGCCAGCGTGGGGCAGAGGCTCTTTTGTAGGTTGCGTGCATACCTAATTAGAGTACTTGCCTGGAGGTCTCCTAAAGCAGCGAGTCAGCTATTTTCTGGCCTGCCTGTATTGTTCAGGAATATTACGGCGATTAACGGCCGAGCTTGGTGGTGTGCTTGTCCAGTGGCCTCGCAAGCACGTGGAAGGGAATAGAGAAGTGAAGCCGAATTGTGATTTCAAAAGGATATCTTTTAATATCCTCAAAGCTCGGACTAGCCATGGCAGTAACAGCACTATAATAGTGTAGTGCAGAAATGGCCACTGATATGACTGTAAAGCTGCAAGCTGGGCAGAGGAAAAACACTGGCTAAACATGTATGCTGTAAAGTAGGTCAGAGATCCCCTCTAGTGTAGCCAGGTCACTGCCAGGAAGTCACCAGATAACTCCAGAGATAATAGGCTTAAAATAAGCTGTAACAACTCTGCTGTCAGACAATACCAATGGGAAGTTCCCATCAAACCACTGATTGTTTCAACCCTTCTTCCCATTGACCTGTGCATTTCCGCCATTGTCTACACACCTGTACACCATTACAGAATTATCATGATGGCTATTAACTCTTTGTCACTTAACACTAAGATCATTAACATTGTCTGGACTTGATTGTCCACTCTGCAACCGCCATTGTTTACTTGGCTGGAGAGCCATTCACACCTGTGTAGAAATTGTGTATAAAAGCCCCTGTTTTTGAGCAGTCAGATGCAGTTCCTCACTTGCTGAACATAACACTGTTGCTCTGATTCCTGAATGAGTACTGTTCTTAGGCAGAAGTCTAAGCCACATTGCTGCTTGCTTCTCTGGTCTCTGGATCAGTAATTATCACCCAGAACCCTGAAACATCACTATCAACCTTTTCTCCCTTTTTCTTCAGTTAGTCTTGTGTGAGTGTGTGTGCTTGGACTTTGTGCTTGTGTGATTGAATTCTCTTCAATAAAACACATTTTAGTTTACTTTTGGAATCTCTGGCTGGTTCTTTCCTGCAGAGACCTCATAAACATTGGTGGAAGATCTAGTTAGGTTACCCCCTCTTGCAGGCCTCCTAATTGAGCTAATTATTTCCCCACCATCATGTGGAGTTACTGGCATCATAGATGGACTCCCGAGTCACCCATGTTTTGGGGTAACAACCCAATGGCCTCTGCTTGCTGATCTCTAGTTTCAACTGCTCTCCACTTTTCAGTTTAAATTCCTTGTTGATACCCATCTCTGGCAGAATTTGGCAGTGACCTTACGTACAATGTTAAGGACACGTTGGTGAAATTTATGATTCTACCTGGATGCCAAGGTGAAAAAGTTATTTAATGAATGGTTCTTTTAAGTGAAAAATGGCCCAATGATTCAGCCACAGGGCTGACATGGGTTAGAGCAAGTTTGTGATCAGAAGGGTAACACTGGGAGCTATTTCAGAAAAAATGGCTTTAATTCACATCAAAACAGGAAGCGTACTACTTGTTAAAATTCTATACAAGTAGCTTTGGGTACTTGTGTTTTGTGTTTTTTTCAAAAACAGTAATTTTTCATAGGTGCAGCCTCACTGTTGTAATATATAGCTTTCTTGAGAACAGCTTAGCAGCCTTGAATTATGATGTCTTTATTTTGTCAAATGGGGATATGATCCTTTTTGCTAAGTCTATTATTTAGATCTTGCACAAAGCGGAGAAAAAGAGTGAATTATGAGGTGAACTTCCACTTTGGGCTTTGTGTTGTTATGCTTTGGTACATATAAATTTGGGATAAAACTGCTGATATCTAACTAAACTTTTTTTCTGCCCCTGCCCCTGCCTTTTTTTTTTTTTTTTTTGCAACAAGTTGCAATGAAATTCAGTGGGTCCAAAATATTGTGGCTTGGCTGTTGACTGGGGCTGGCTACAGGGATGATGTGACTCCCCTGTTGAAACAGCTGCATTGGCTACCTGTCCAATTCTGGGCAGAATTCAAAATGCTGTTTCTGACCTTTGAAGCCCTAAATCACTTGGGTCCAGACTCTCTGAAAGACTGTGGCAATTTCCGCACCACACTGTTATAGTGCTATTATTCCACTGTCAGCATCTTATGGAATCCTGAGGCTTGCTTGAGGTCCCTCCCTTAACTGCAAACCAAGGATTCCACAGGATGTTGAAAGTGGAATAATAGTGCTATAACAGTCTAGTGTGGACATGGCCTATATCTGCTTATATAAGCCAGCACGAGTGTTTAGATCTACAGGGGAGAGCGTTGTCTCAGGTCATTTCTGCCCTATGTTGTTATAGTGCTATTATTCCACTTTCAACATCCTATGGAATTCCAAAGTTTGTAGTTTACTGAGAATTCTAAGTGCTCCTCCCTAAACTGCAAACCCCAGGATTCCTAAGGATGTTGAAAGTGGAAAAATAGCACTATAACAACATAGGGCAGAAATGGCCTCAGTCCCACCATCTTTGCAGGGGCAATTGGTGAGTACTTGAGTGACAGCATTCTCTGTGGCTGTTCCCAGACTGTGGGACTTCCTTCCACTGGAGGTCCGGTTGCCTCCCTGCTTGCTTGCTTTCCGCTGCCAGATAAAGAGGGTTTTATTTAGGCAGGCTTTTAAATGTTGAATTTTAATTATGGAGCTGTAGTGTGGGTGTCTATGTACGTGGTGTGCTTTTTAATCTTTTCATCCTTTATTGAAGCTATGCTTTAAATATGTTTTAAGTGTTCTATTGCCTGTTTTATGGGTATAGATGTTCATTTTGAAGTCATTGTCCCCAAGGACAGTCCAAAGATCTAGGTAGTTGTGTTGCGCCGTATCCATAAACCAGGTCTCGCAATTTTCCTCTCTACTGGGAGCAGGCCTTTTGTAAATCTAAGGGATTTCAATTGCCTACTCAAGGCCCAGTCTCCCTAAAATATTGTGCATTACAACATGAATAACTCATAATGATACAGTGTTACTGAACAAAAAACATTTATCTTACAACTACTGTGGGAATTGCATCTAAATTCATGGAGAACAAAGCTGAAGAGAACCCAGGAAAGCACAGATAACCCAGCTTTGTAGGGTTCAACATTACAGTTGATCATGCACAGAAGTTGCCAGTGCAGGACTATCCCAGGCCCTTACATTTGAGACCTAGGGACAATTCCTTGTGATATCATAGCGGGAACGCCCTAGTGATGTTAACAAAGATGATGTTACAAGCAGCAGCCCCTGGTGATATAATTTAGCATAAATACATTAAGTGTCAAATGCAGTTGCACAGAATATGCAATTCAAACAAACACCACCAAGTCTAACAAATGTAGATAGTATGCGTACAACTAAATATGCACTTTCAAGGCAGTGCTCTCACCCTGAGATTCGTCTCTCCTGCCCAAAGGACCAGTGAAGGGGGACAGAACTTGAGACCTAGGAACCCTAACATGCACAGAGAATGAGGGCCAGCAAATGTAACTTTAAATAGCAACTTTGACATGCATAGCTCCTCAGAAGGTTCCTGAAGACCAGAAAATTTGGTGCTGGGGAGCCTCAAGGCTTAACTCAAGATTTAAATATTTAAATTTAGATTAAAATATATTAATTGATTAATTAGAAGCTTCTGGAAGCGAGGATTCAAATCTCCATTCAGACATTGGGTGACTTTGGGCAAGTCACATTCTCTCAGCCTCAGAGAAAGACAAAAACAAACCTCCTCTGAACAAACCTTGCCCAAAAACAAAAAAGAAACAAACATCCCTGTGATAGTTTCACTTTAGGGTTTCACTTTATGGTTGCCATAAGTGAGATGCGACCTGAAGGCACAAAACAACAAAGTCCTGCTGACAGGGGGAAATTCTTTCCAGCCATCATGTCTCTCCTCTTTGAAAACTGACTTATGGCAACCCTAAGGAGAACT
The DNA here is from genome assembly GCA_030412105.1 of Cyclura pinguis. NCBI lineage: Eukaryota > Metazoa > Chordata > Lepidosauria > Squamata > Iguanidae > Cyclura > Cyclura pinguis. Next base: position 276,737,829 of record CM059601.1, on the reverse strand, counting down.
TGTCATGAAGGTTTTCTTGGCAAGATTTGTTGCCTTTGCCTTTCTCTGAAGCTGGAGAATGTGACTTGCTTGAGGTCACCCAGTGGATTTCCATGGCCAACTGGGGATTCAAACTCTCGTCTCCAGAGACATATTTTTGGCACGTGAAGAGGGCTGCCGCCATATCCCTTTCATCAGGGACTTGGCAGCATGGGTATGTGTGCAAGCCTCAAAAATGTTCCCTCATTTACAAATCAGGAAACAGTTTCAACACCCACAAACCTCTCCACCCCACTGCCATGTCCCTGTTGCTGCTGCTGTTGTTTTCATCCAGCAGAAAGGCTTTGCCCCCCCCCCCCGTGAGGGCTCCGTGGACTGTCAGGGGTCCCTAGACCCCAGGTTAAGAATCAGTGCTGCAGACCATGAATCAAAATGCAGATATTAAAACAAAAAAGCCGAAAAGTCACATTTGGCCAAGAATATCCTGCAATCAGCAACTGGCATCTGTCCTGCAAGGGTGGAGGAATACACCTGTCTGCATTCAATTAGAATAGATTAGATTAGATTGGATTAGAAGACTAGTTTAACCAGCCACCCCCTTTTTTGGTGTATTTTGTTTGCCCTGGCCCTTTTTGTATTTTTCAGGAAAATACTTCTGGGGTCATCTCAGCCTCTAAACTAATAAACCCAGGGCATGGCTACTTGTTTATTTCTGCTTGCTCCTGGGTCAGGCTTCTGCCTCCTCACTAGCCCAGGGACTCAGGGCTCTGCTAGTCAACCTTGTCAAGTCTTTCCCCTGGAACACTGAGTTAAAAGCTGTTTTCAAGGCTCCCTTCCCCCAGTCTTCTTCAGAGGTCCTTCTCTGGTTTACCCTATCCTTTCTTCTGGAATGACCCTGCAGAGTTAAGGAGAGGTATCTTTTGAGCTGTAATCTGTTTTCTGTGGACTCATTCTGCCTCACTTGGCATTCTTCTCTTCTCAGGGCCTTTTCACACTACACCGTTATAGTGCTGTTATTCCACATTCAACATCCTGTGGAATTCTGGGGTTCATAGTTACTGAGGCCAAAGAGCTTTCTGGCGGAGAATTCTAAAGGCCCCTCCATAAACTGCAAACCCCAGGATTCCATAGGATATATTGTTACCCTGTTTACTGAGGGTCCTGGGAGGGACACCAAAATGTGCTCAAATAAAGGTGGGGAAAATTAGCTCAGAGCACTGCTTAGCAGTACGATAGGCAGGGTAACGTAGCGAGATCTTGAACCCTATGTCTACGGGGTCGGGTTGAGTCAAGGAGCACACAGAAGTTGAAACAATAAATGATGCTTATTAAATACAAGCAAAACAGTGTATGCAACACATTCACACAAGATAACTAAAGGAAATAAAGGTTGGAGCAGTATAGAGGGATTTTTAGAGGAGTTGCTGGTTTGGGTGATACTTCACCTGTCCTGAAGCCCAGAAAAATAGAGAGCAAGGCTGGGGTGCGATGTAGCTCAGCACGTGGAGCTGAGGGGAGGCTCGCCAAGCAAAGCAGCGGCAAGGCGGGATGAAACTCGGGAGCGATCCAAGGAAGGTCTCGGAATCAAGGATTTTTATAAGGAGAATTGTGACTGCAGGCTATGCCGTACTTGGGGGAAAACAATAGATTGGAGTTGGAGACAAAGCCTGCGAAAGGTCAGAATCTGAATGATTGAGTTATCGTTGCGGTTCTCAGTAGAGTAGCCAGTATGCAAACGCAGAGTACTTGGGTATTGTATAGTTAACCCATCAAGCTGCCATCGCGGGGCAGAGGCTCTTTTGTAGGTTGCGTGCATACCTAATTAGAGTACTTGCCTGGAGGTCTCCTAAAGCAGTGAGTCAGCTATTTTCTGGCCTGCCTGAATTATCCAGGAATATTACGGCAATTAACGGCCAAGCTTGTTTACGTGCTTGTCCGGTGGCCTCACAAGCACGTGGAGGGGAATAGAGAAGTGAAGCCGAATTGTGATATCAAGAGGATATCTTTTAATATCCCCAAAGCTTGGACTAGCCAGGGCAGTAACAATATTGAAAGTGGAATAATAGCACTATAATAGTGTAGTGCAGAAAGGCCCTGAGTTTTCCTGCTGAGGGCTGGGGTGTGTGCGTGTGTGTGTGTGTGTGTGAGAGAGAGAGAGAGAGAGAGAGAGAGAGAGTCTGTCAAATGAAGTTCACCAGGAATCTTTCTGAAACTTCTAGGGTACCTTGGCCAGGACTCCGCTGTGGTAGAATGAATGAAGCATTTTGCAAGAAGTTGGGCACTCTGTGCAACAGCATTGGTGGGAATGGAAGCAGGAAAGACAGGTGATTTTCCAAGCTGCCCGTCCCGTAGTACCTTGACTGTGAGTATTGCCAAAGCCAGGCGATGCATAGCTCAGGGTTGCCTGCCTTTTCCTCCCATCTCCACCTTCCTCTATGTCTCCCTTTCGTTATTTCCTTCTTTTTCTCACCACTGCTGCCACTACCACCTCCCATATAGTTGCACTTATGGAGCAACAGAATCCTAGCCAGTATTTACAAGGTGTTCCAATGAGCATTAATGGGAGCATTATGTTCAAGGGAAGTGATAGCAGCACTCTATTCTGCTTTGGTCAGACCCCACCTGGAATACTGTGTCCGGTTCTGGGCACCTCAGTTCAGGAAGAATATTGACAAGCTGGAACGTGTCGAGGAAGGTGATCCATATGGTAGAAGGCCTGGAAACCATGCACGATGAGGAATGGCTTAGGGAGCTGGGTAAGTTTAGCCTGAAGAAGAGAAAGCTAAGAAGCGACATGACAGCTATGTTTAAAAATGTGAAGGGATGTCATATGGACAGTGGCAGAGCTTGGAGTATGTAGAGGGGGGACGGGAAGGGGGCGGGCTATGGCGCGAGGGATGTGGCCACTGTGTGTGGGGGCAAGGCTGCGAAGTGTGGGGGCATGGCCAGGGCACGTAGGGGTGTGGCCAGGGCATGCTGGGGCATGGCTACTGGCTGGGACGCCCCAAAAACATTGCCGCCTGGGGCAAACTGCCTCTCTATCCCCTGTCCCTATGCAACTGCATATGAAGGATGGAGCAAGCCTATTTTCTGGTGTTCCAAAGACTAGGACATGGAGCAATGGCTTCAAACTTCAGGAAAAGATATAGCAGCTAAACATTAGGAAAAACTTCTTGATGGTAAGAATGGTTTGACAGTGGAAAGCACTGCCTCAGAGTGTGGTGGAATCGCCTTCTTTGTAGGTTTTTAAACAGAGGCTGGGAAAGTTTTGATGGTGTATTCTTACATGGCAAGCGAGTTGGACTCGATGGTCCCTATGGTCTGTTCCAGCTCTATGATTCTATAATCTTTCCCCACATAGGGGGTGAGCAGGGACTAGACCACAGAGAATGACTCATTTAGCTCAGTGACAAAGTGCCACATATTTGCACGGAGAGGTCCAGGCTCATTTCCTGACATCTCCAATGGGGGGAGGGGGACCAATATCAGTCTGCATTGTTGAGAAAGAAGAAAGAAGAAATATACCGTCAGCACAATAAGAGGAGACGAAACTAAGTTACATGGCACAAAAGGCCACTAGCCTTTCTGAGCCATGTGCCCTCTAGATGTATTGGACTACAACTCTGAACACCTAATGGCCATGCTGGCAATGGATGATGGGAGTTGTGATCTAATATAGCTCAGATGGGAAGGTAGTAATTGCAGGTGTTCCTAACATCGCCCTTGTTGCTACAGATAATATTCCAGGCATTGGGATCGGTTCAAAAATAATCTGAGCTTTTAGAAATAATCATTTTACCTTATTTGCTTTAATGAAGTGGACTTCATGATGGAGATATCTCCATCGGGGTGCTAAACTGTATCATTTCATTGCTAAATAAATACTAAATAATGGGCAGCAATTATCTTGCAAGACCCCAACCTCGTAGATCAAACCTTATATGTGTACGGAGTGTGGCACAATCATACAGATAATGGAATCATAATTGACTCTGAAAATTAGATTAGAAGGAGTAATGACATTGAACCATTCTTGTAATGAAAAAGGAGAAAGAAGAAAATGGAAAAAGTGAGGAAGATCATTTATGCAAGAAAAGACTTGTTAAGAGCAAAGACCCATTAAAGCCAAGTTAAAGACAACACAACTTGAATGCTTTGTCAAAGAGTATGTGTTTTTGTGTTTATGGCAGTTGTGAAGTTGCACAGCAAGTCCTCCCTCATAGTAGATGCTGCTTTACACTGCTATGTTTAGATATGACTTTCTCTATATTTCACAGTTAAAATGTGCACAGGGAAGTACAGGAAAAAGTAGCCAAAGATACAAGTCATTGCCCAGAGTCTTTTTGGTGTTGTACATCTGTGTAGGATCCCTTATACAACATACGCAATTCCTTTACTCGTGCAGTTGTACTTTTTTGGCCAATGTGCAATGTTTGTGTAAGTGGAGTTCCAGAAGTGTAACTGTTCCACGAGTCTAAATCCTATTGTTAGATGCAACTAGTGTTGAGTTATTGAATCAGTTGGATTTGCCTATGGTTTTACCTACCATTCAACAATTGACTGAATGGATCTAATCTAGTTGGGAGGATTCTAGCCATGAAATTGTGCATTCCTGGATGGTAGAGAAGAATTTGTCAATGCCTTCAATGTACTACTTGATTCACTGGGATTGCAAAAGCTACCACTGTGCCTTCTTCATTGTGCAATGTGACAACAGTGGCGGACAGAGGGTTAAGGGCACCCAGAGCAAGGGGGTGGGGTGACCGGGGAGGCAGGGCAACCAGTGGGCAGAAGTAGGAGGGGTAAGTGGGGGCAGGCAGGGGAGGGGCAAGTAGAGGTGGGTGGGGCGAGTGACAGGCAGAAGTAGGTGGGGCGAGAGGCAGAAATGGGTGGGGCAAACAGCAGAAGTGGGTGTGGCAAGCAGAGGAAGTAGGTGGGGCAAGTGGGGGCAGGCAGGGAGGGGCGGGCAGAGGAGGGTGGGGTGAACGACGGGCAGAAGTGGGTGGGGCAGGGCGAAGAGAGGGCGGAGATGGGTGGGGCAAACAGCAGCGGGGGGGGCAGGTTGGGGATTCCTCATTTTTGCACCCCCCAAATATTGGCACCTGGGGAAGATGCCCCAGTTGCCACACCCTAAATCCACCTCTGTGTGACAATAAGTAGGGAGATTGGGAGATGCACAATTGATTGCACAAATATCATTATTCACCAGAAGGGTGGTTTAGGCAACTAAGACCTCGGTCTCTCTCATCGTTGGAGTTCTTTTGCACCCTTAGCTATCACCCTGAAAAGCCTTTTTTTAAAAGTAGGGTTTGCCTGGGGGTGCAGTCTATCAGTATTAGATCACGGCTACATTCTGAAGCTGTGCAGTCTAGAGAGAAGGTGTTACCGTGCCGTATACTCCCAATCTGTGATATTGTTTAATTGGCATATAAATCAATCATACATTTGCGGCTAAGAAGCCATGCTGGCAAAGAAGACTGACAGTACATGTGCAGAATTAAGTCAAAGGGTACCTGAAGGCATGGCCAGGTCACAAGTTCACTGACGATTAGTCAGATAACTCAACAAGTTTAAGATGATCCTATCAATAGCCCAAACCAGGAAAACAGTAGCCACCAAAACTCCCAGACCAAGTAACAGTGACCAACGTCCTGTACCCTCCTTCCTGCTGAACTTCCCTCTTTTGTTTCCTCACCTGCCCAGGCATTAAGAAGCTATCACGACTCCCATCAATGTTTTATCACCTAATGCTAAGATCGTTAGCTAGCTCTAGACTTTTGTTTGCTCTGCCAAAGAGCCATGAACACCTTTTCTTTCAGGGCAAAAAAACGGTATTTAAACCTGGTTTCTAAGCTTGATTATTCGTAGTACATTACATGTATGTATGCATGTTACTCTGTCTGTTGGCTCCCCAATTCTTGCGCCCTGGGCTACCCTCAAACTCTCATGTTTGAGCCACTTCACCTTGATTTTCTTCTCTTCAGGACTGGTAAATATTGCCCACTTCATCCTAACTCCTCTTTTCCTCCAGCTAGCATTATATGGTAGTGAGACTGTTTGACTGCTTGCATGCATGTGAATTTCCCCTAATAAAGGGGAAATACTCCCCTCTCGCAGGCCTCCTTTAAGCTATAATTCCCTACGTTTCTATGGAGGCATTGGCATTGCAGATGGACCTCTGAGTCACCCACATTTTGGGGGCAACAAAGGGCTGGAATTCAGCATGGGACACAGATCTTTGTAAGCGGACTTATGGGTGTGGGAAATAGAACTGAGTAGTTTCACAACGTCTGTATTTACCTATGGGCTGCTGAGATTTTACAATGTATGGGCATCCACTGGGCAACAGTAGTCAGTAGAGTGACTGATGCATCACAGCCCTGATGTACAATGGACACCAATGTCCATACGGGCATTCCTGATGTGCATCTGGACACCAGCTAGGAAGTGCTGGAGCTCCAAAAGGAGTGCCCAACGTGCATCAGAAATGCCTAGTACATATCAAAAGTGCCCAGTGCATATCAGAAGTGTCCAAGCAGCATCAGAAGTGCTTGATGTGCATCAGAAGTGGCAGGAGGACCCAAAGCACATTGGAAGCACCCACTGTGTGTCAGACCACTTTGCCAGTGCCTGTGCGCCCATCTTCACAATCCACTAAACAGGGTTTCTTTGTATTTCTGCAAAGTAGCTATGGATTCATACAGTTATGAAACATAGACTGGGGTACAGAATCTCAGCCAGAGCTTCTAACTTCTCTTTGCGCACACTGTAGTCAGACGGATCTGACCTGAGACTCCAAGCCATAAGGCTGCTTCATTCTTGATAGGTCTTGAACCCATTTCAAATACATATTTTAAAAGTTCCTGGAAAAACATTGGCGACAATCGACCTCATGGAACATCCAGCAAGTGAAGGAAATAAAAGGACACATACGGAGCAGTTTTGACACCGCACCTGACAGCGTGCCAGGCTCTCTTTTCCCGTTTCGTCTCACTAATGATGCCAGCTCTTCAGCCTATGCTCCGAGCCTGAGTTCAAAGGCTTCTCCGCCAGGCTGCCTTGCTTCTCTCTTTCAGGAGCCTCAAAGGGGAAAGAAATCCGAGTGGGAGAAGAACTGTGCTGGAAAGGGTTCGTGGATGGCTCCTGTTGCTAGGCAACCTCTTCCCTTTTTTCTTTGCATGTTGAAAATAATGGCACGGTTTGTAATCCAGAGCTCAAATCCGGCAGCTCAGAAAGAAATTTGGAACCCTGAAAGAAATGCTAGGGATCAGATGCATGGGTGGGTGGACCAGAATGTGTACCAGAAGCAGGGAGGATAAGCACCTAAGAAGAGCCCTGCTGGCTCAGACCAAAGGCCTATCTAATCCAGGGTCCTATTCTTTACTGTCGCTAGTCAGACAGAAGTATAAGATCACAGGTTTGGAAGAAACATCGAGGACTATCTAGTCTGACTCACTGGCGGTGCAGGAATCCACAGCAAAAGCACCCTCAGAAAGTATAGTCAACCTCTTCTTAAAAACCTCCACTGAAGGAGAATTCACCACCTTCTGAGATTGCCTCTTCTACTGTCAAACAACTCTTAGAGCCAATGTAAAGTCAAAAGATTTCACGGCCAGCATCCATAGGTTCCTGTGGGTTTTCCGGGCTTTGAGGCCATGTTCTATTAGTATTTTCTCCTGACGTTTCACCTGCATCTGTGGCTGGCATCTTCAGAGATCCTCTGAAGATGTCAGCCACAGATGCAGGCAATAACTCTTACGGCCTTTCTACCCTACCCTATTATAATGCTATTATTCCACTTTCAACATAGAATCATAAAACTATAGAAACATAGAGTTGGAATGGCCATCGAGTCCAACCCTCCTGCCATGCAGGAACAAACACTCGAAGCACCCCCAGCAAATGGCTATCCAGCCTATGCTTAAAAACCTCCAAAAAAGGTGACTCAGAGGCAGCATGTTCCACTGTCAAATGGCTCTGACTGTCAGGACGTTCTTCCTGATGTTTAGGTGTAATCTCTTTTCCTATATCCTATGGAATTCTGGGGTTTGTAGTTTACTGAGGCCAAAGAGCTCTCTGGCTGAGAATTCTAAATGTGCCTCCCTAACCGTAAACATCCAGTGTCTGCTTAAAAATTTCCGAAGAAGGAGACTCCACCACACTCCAAGGCAACGTATTCCACTGTCAAACTGCTCTTACTGTCAGGAAGTCTTTGCTAATGTTTAGATGGAACCTCTTTTTCTGAATTTTGAAGTTTGACGCCATTGCTCCATGTCCTAGTCTCTGGAGCAGCAGAAAACAGGCTTATTCCATCCTCCATATGACATCCCTTCAAATATTTAAACATAGCTATGTTGTTGCCTCTTAACCTTTTCTCCAGGCTAAACAGACCAAGCTCCCTAAGCCACTCCTCATAGGAAGGATTTCCAAGCCTTCTATCATTTTGGTCACCCTCCTCTGGACATTCCAGCTTATCTGCACGGCACACCAGGGATTTATTTGGAGAGCCTACTCTTAGCAGATTGCAAAGAAGCAGCTGCGTTACTCTCTTGCAGCATAAAAAAAGAGTAAGAGAAGGGGAGAAAAGAAGGACTGTGTAACACCTTTACAACTAACAGGTTTTTATTTTAACATGAGCTCTTGTGAATGTAAACCCACCTTCTTCAGATGCATTACAGAAGGTTATTAAAGCCTCAGGTATAAAACATATTTATACCCTTGTGTGAGTGGGATAGAATGTAATAGGATCCAGAAAAAATGCAAATCATGATCCTTGTCCTAAATTTTCAAAGGGCTGCGTAATGTGATACAGGTCTTTCAAATCTTTACCGTAGTCAGCTAGTGTTGATGTGTGAAAGCAATAAATCTGCTATCCAAAAGTTAGTTTTCCGGGATTCAAAACTCCTTCTGAGAAGATTCCTTTGGTTGTATGTACAGTAGCACAAACTGAGTTCTAAATAGCTTACCCTCAACTAAATCAACAGGGGATAGAGTTGAAGAGGACGTGCGGTCTTCTCCTTTGCAGTAGATTCAGGCAAACACAAACTGCTTATCTGTTCTTCCTCAGTAACCCCTTTGCCACCTTGACCACATGCTGATATTGCTTGGTCACATATGTTCTAGTTTTCATTTATGAAATGTTGGAAGGTATGTCTGTCTAATCTTAGAGCTAGTATACAGTACAGAGTTTGAGAACAATACTCTTTTGAATTTCATCTCCCAGAATCCTCCAGCCACCATAGCGGTTGGCCAGTTAAAGTCCCCAAAAAGTTATCTTTCCAAGCTCTGGTCTAACTACTACAGTGAAGAGCCATTTGAGCTGAAAAAGATAAAAGTAATCTTTGACGTCTATATATGTCCTTGCAAAATTTAAGGTCATTTCTGGACTACACTGTTATAGTGCTACTATTCCACTTTCAACATCCTGTGGAATTCTGGGGTTTGTAGTTTGCTGAGGCCAAGGAGCTCTCTGGCTGAGAATTCTAAAGGCCCCTCCCTAAATTGCAAACTCCAGGATTCCATAGGATGTTGAAAGTAGAATAATAGCACTATAACAGTGTAGTGTGGAAATAGCCTAAGAGTGGTTTTTAAAAACTTTACAGATTGAATGAGGAGATTTAGAATTTGGGGTTAATGGTTTCAGGGTTTGCATCCCAGAAAAGCCTTTTCCTGTACTGTAATAAATAAATCACATCCAGAGAGTGTCATCTTTTTAAAACAGGCATGAAATAAGAACATTTCAGTGATGGTGCATTTGCCCATACCTTTGAGAAATTATGATAGATGTGTATCTGGTGATGTATTGCCTTGCTTAATTATTTTGCACTTTCATTCGTCATTTTGAGAATTTTAGTGTGAATTTGTTTATATGTTGCTGTAAGCTAGGAGGGGAGGTCTTCATGGCAGAAAAGATATGATTCCCCCCCCTCCCCAAATTGCTTAAAAAGAAAAAAAAATGCAACTTAATACTCACATTTGCTTAACCCATGAGTTTTGCTCTGATAGTCACATAATGGGACGTTGCAAAATCTGAATGTTTAGCCAGGTTATTTTTTCCATTTAGACATGGCTAGGTTTTTTTTAAAAAAACCTATTTAGGATAAGTTATTCTGCCCATTTTTGGCTAGTTTACTTGTTGAATATGTTATTTTTTTAAACAGGTCTTTTGTTTATTTATTTTTTTTTAAAAGTAAGGTTATCCCCCTCCCCAAGCTTTGTTCTGGTAGAAGCATACTGGGATGTTGCAGATAGGGAATACTTGGCTAGCTTAATTCAAACCTTGACCACAGACATTAGGAGAGGGGATCTGAGATCCAAAGAGCTATTTTAGGCATGCTCTAAAGCAGGGGTGGGCAACTATGGAAGGTATTAGTCTCTCACAAAAGCTTGGAGGTCTGTATTCCCATCTGTATAGCTCTGGCAAAAAACTTTTTTTTAAATGTTCAAATGCCCACAACCCCCCATTAGGGGATATGGGGGCATCTTGCCATTCTTTTGGGCCACATTGGGCCATTTTAGGCTAAGGAGACTTTTTTTAAGAACAAGAAACAACAAGAAGGACACTTCCTGTTCACTTCTTGTTTTAGAAAATTCCCCTTCTGTACCTAAAATAGCCTATGATGATGGAGCAAAAATGTTTTCATGTCCCCTAGAGGTTATTTGAGAGCATTCAGCGGCATTTTTAAAAAATGACCTGGGAGGCTGCATGTGGATTATGGACCACAATTTGCTCAGTGCCTCCTTAAGTCCTACTCAGTGGAATTTGTGACCTTGTTTCCCTTGAGGGCCACATATTAATGCTTATAGAACTCCCTTTGGTTTCCAGAGACGTTGGACTGGCTGTGTGAGGAGCTTATGTATGAGTAACACTGCTTCAGATTTTCCTCGAATATGGAAACCCAAACTGATATCTTTTTGGGTCCAGGCCATTCAGTCATCAGGATACATGAAAAACATATCTCTGTGCACCTGAATGAATCAAACTACATGTGAGAATCAATAGGGTAAGGACTGTGGTACATTAGCAAATATTAAAAAAAAAGAAATCGGCAACAGGAGAACTGACCGTCATTCTCTTTGGAATAGTTTGAGAACAATGCTGGATGAACTGTCCTCACTCTGGTTTTGTAATGTTGTCAGTTGGCCAGAGCTGATTGGCTACACAGTATCACGACATCATTATGCCTGATAATGTTGTCCCTGACTGGCTGTATCATGTAAGTTCAGGATGGGAAATAAGTGAACTTCCAGATGTGAGGAAGATGTCTTCCAGATGTAGATAGCCATCCTGAGCATTTATGGGGAAGGATCCCCTCCAACTATAAGATTCTATGAATCTGTGTAGGATCTTGGCCATTCATTCCATGCATGTAATTGAAGAATGAAAAATGAAGTGAGATACCCATGTGTCTGACCCCAAGACAAAGTGGGTCAGTGAACAAATTGCGCTCAGTTGATGGATCCAACTTATATGGGCTTCTGAGACTGAAATATTGGTTTCACCACTGGACTGAGACACTGTAAGGATGCTTTTGCAACAGCATAATGTGCAGACATCTCAAATGCCTTTTCTCCTTCAATATATTACTGCTTTAATATTTCATTTTGAATTCCACTTTGTGTCTGTGAATGCCTTCCTTTAAATAACTCAAAATGGCAAATGGAAGACGTCCTCTACCTCCTCCTCATCAGATGCAATCATCATCTTCTCTACATTTCTGAGATGATATAAAATAATGAATCCAGACCAAGATTTTCTCATATATGGATGGCAGATTCACCTGGGAGATGCTCCAAAGTGCACTTGAATCTATCTGGCACCATTAACTATCTCCCTTTTGACTTTGATACTAAGTGGAGGGGAAAATGACTTGCTTTGTCTTCTAGCCAGTTTGAGAATTTAATATCATTTATATAAATCTTGCCAAGAGAGGTATACCTAAGAGCAAAGTTGACAGAGTGATGTAAAAGTTGCCAGCTTGAGTCCTGCCAAACAGAAGATCTGGTAGAATGCAGTGAGAATATTCTCAAGTTCAGGTTGAGGGTAGAAAACAGAGCTTGGAAAAGTTATTTTTTAGACTCCAGAGTTCAGGGAGCTTTTCTGCAAAATACTCGTTTTTCCAAACGCTTGAAAGCACTTCCTCCTCTCTGATTTGGTTTGCATCTTTCCCATGCAAATCAGTGCAGCTTTCCAGGAGATAAAGAAACTGGTACAGTCAGTGGGCACAAATATGGTACTGGTCTCTGGCACATTGGGAGAAAGATGCTACTGGTTCTTTAGAGCTTAAGAAGCACTGGTGTAGATAAATATATATGTCATTATAGAATGTCAGAAGGTGGATGACTTGGTTGGTTGGGTCATACAGCCAACCCTGATTGGTTGGATCATGTAGGCAATAAGAACCTTCTTTTCTTTTCTTTTCTTTTCTTTTCTTTTCTTTTCTTTTCTTTTCTTTTCTTTTCTTTTCTTTTCACCAAAGCATCTGCCTAGAGAGACAGAAAATGAAACTGAATAGAAGCAAAACTAAATGCAACAGGAAATATGCGCACATGTGTTTGTAAGGAACATATTAGGAGAGGAAAAATCTGTACAGAAAATGTTCATCAATGTAAATTTGATGGCACCTTTGTTATATTATAGATTCCTCACATTTGGTAATCAAGGGAGTAAATAGCATTTATACCTACCAAAATTAAGCCAAGATCTCCACCCAGATGGGTTTCTGATGGGAGATGATTCACTGTCTCTTGTGCTCTGCCACCCGAGGCAGGAATCTCTCCCTGTCTAATGGGAGGGCCATTCCTATAGCTCCCAGAATCCCCCAGCCAGCATGTTAAGCAGATACATGCCATCCAGCACCTCTGGAAGGCATCAGGTAGAGGAAGGGTGATGTCCCTTTTCATGTTGGTATGAAAAAGTGGTTGTTCTCATGTTCACATGCTTCCTAGATCTCTATAATCCAGCACTACTGTGAATAGATTTCTTTAGCTTGCAGCTGATTCCACCTCCATATTGAACTTCCTTGGTTTCTTTCATGGAGTTCCATCTAGCTCTGGTGCCAGTCCATCCAGGACTTGCTTTCAGTTCCTTGGTACTTGGCTGATTAGAGTTCTGATCCTCTACAAGACCATGACTGATGGTTGTCCCACCACTCCAGCTCACAGGTTTCTAGAACATTTAATTCCAGTAGTAATGTACCTCATACTTCTACCATTTCTAGCAATACTCTTGAACAAATTAGACCTCCTCCCATCCTAGGCACAATTACTTCAGTGTGGTATTGGCTTCATCTGAGGGAACATGGATAAGCCTAAACTCATAGTTTAAGCTCTCCTTCTGTCTTGACACTTTCAGATTTATCTGGTGGGAACATGGCAGAGGGCTTTCTTGATGGGTGCTCCCAGGCTCTGGAACTTCCTTTTTAGAGAGACTAAACTGGCACATTCCTTGCTGCCTTCTGTAGGGATACGGAGACCCTTTTTTGTTTCAGAAGGCCTTTGAGGATTGATTGCTCATGGATAGCTTCCAGTAATGTGTTGCATTGTCTATATCCATTGCTATCCTTTTGCAGTGGGCATGTTTTTAATTGCTTTTCATTGTATTGCTAGTTTAATTGTATTCTAACTTTTGAAGCTGCCTTAAACCCCAAGGATGGGGGGGAAAAGGCAGGACATAAAAAAACAACAGAAGGAACAGCAACAACAATAACAACAACATCTTCAAGGAACCATCTTGGCTGTTCTCAGTCAGGGCTCTGTAAGTGCTTTCTTTTAATCTCCTAGGTTCTTTTTTTAAATTTTTTTGAGGGACCACCCAATTGATGTCAATTAATGTCAAAGTGACCGTTCTTTATTTTCCCACCACATTTCAAAGTCTTTTATGAGAGTGGTCAGTGGAGTGTAAGGTATTATGTGCCCAAATTCACCCAACCTTGAAACATTCTTTGGGTGTGCATGACACAGAAATTCAAGGCATAGCCAAAACTGTTTCTGGGAAGTGGTAAGGAAAGACCTTGGGACACTTAACGAATTCTCTCCTTTCTCCCTCTCTTATCTGCTTCCTGATGCTTAGTATCCAAAATGAAGACTTCAGCTGTACTAAGATCTTATTGAATCAATACAACCTCCTTTTGGAGAGGAAACAGTAGTTTAGGAGCATTTTAATTGGGACTCTGATTTGTTGGTCAATTGTGCCTATTGGAGGGCTAGGTGAAGACGAGACCAACATGGGACGAAGAACAGTCAACAGAGGCTCATAGTTTCTACAACAGTGGGATGGTCAACATGGTCTGGGTTTTAGTTAAATTTTAAAGGAGCTTTCTGGCAATGAAAATAGTTTGGGGCCCCAGGGCTCTTCCCTTGGTGCACATGTGTGGGTTATTGGTTATTGGTGGCACAGAAATAAAATAAATACAGAAATTGTTTTGTGGTTGTGTGCTTTCAAGTTCTTTCTGATCTATGGCAACCCTAAGGTGACTGTATCACAGGGTTTTCTGGGGGCTGAGAGTGTGTGATGTACCCAAGGTCACCCAATGGGTTTCCATGGCTAAGTGGGGAATCAAACCCTGGTCTCCAGGGTCATAGTCAAATGCTCAAACCACTACACCGTGCCAGAAGCATATCTAGCATAAACAGCGTCTAGAGCAAGTGTGGAAGTTGCACCCCTTCCTCTGCTTCCTTCTCCTCTTTCTCCTCTGCTGCTTCCAGCACTGCTTTTTGCATCCCCTGGCATTGGCGCCTGGGGCATGTGTCCTACTTATCCCACCCTAGATATGCCTCTGCACCACATTGGCTTTCAAATACAGAAATACATGTATCAAAATAATATAGAATGTACATTAAACAGTAGCACAAAAATCTTCATGGGCAAACTCGTTTTCCACTCTGAAACTTGTATGAGTTGAACAGTCTGATCCCATATATTTTTACTCAGCTGCTCAACCATTGCACAACATTTGATGAAAACAGACAGGTTGGGAGATTCAGGAAGTGATTGTGGGAAAAAGAGGAAGCACGGCACACCTTTCTCCTGTAGCACTGGACTCTCTAGCCAGTGAGGGGTCTAGAGCAATTGCACCCATTGAACCATTGATAATATGGCTCTGGAGCTACCTATGGTGCTAAACCATATTCCCAAAATTGCTTCAGTACTCCAGATACTTCCTATAGAGTTTGGGCTAAAACCTGGAGCTGATTCACAGCCTCATTGACATGTAAGCCACTAACTGCCACTGAGGTCAACCATTCCATGGATAGATCATGTGGTTTGACCCATCCATTGGCCTATTCTTATGATCCCCAAAGATGCCTCCACAAACCTAACAGCCAGTCTGTAATAAAAGTCTTGCTTCTGAGTCAAGAACTAAGTGTGACTGAGTGAAGAAAAGAAGCTAGGACTGAGATCTTATTATTATAAACCTTCTCCAGCACTCTTCGGCTGAGTTTCCCCTTCCACTACTAGTGCAATGGACCTTTCAAATGCCAACCAATTTGTGACCATGGAAAGGCAGGGCAGGGATATCTGGGAATATCTGGCTATAGTTCCTCAGATGGGAAAAGGAAAGGGAAAAGGGAAAACTGAGGGAAGCCCAAAGATTCAACTGAAGATCTAGTAGGCCAACATCTGTTATCTTCTCTATGCCTCTGAGCTATTCTGAACCACCTTTAGATAATGTAGGGGAGTTGCCCTGGTTCTGAAAACTTCCATTGCACTGAGGAGGGAATTATTCAACAAGGAGGTATTGAATATCTCCCTCCTCATTGACTCAAAAAGCACATATGCTGGTTTAATGGGAGATCACACCAGTATACAAGCAGAATTTGGGCTCAGAAAATGCTTAAAGGGAAAACTTGAGCTTGGAACTACATGTTAGGCTACAACTCCAAGAATACCAGATACCACACTGCGTGGGACAATTCTGGGAGATGTACTGATGTAATGTTTCCAAGTTCTGGGAAAGCCACACTGAACAAATGGAGGAAGGAACTTTTGGGAGTTGTAGTGTTCCTGAATTCTGGGCAAGTCACAGATAATTAATGAAATGAGGATGTTGCTTAATTCATAATACTGAGATCACACCATTCCTTGTTCAAGATGATTAAGGAAAAAAGTAATCAAATATAACAGAATTTGGCAAAGAGAGAAGAAGCAATTGGAAAGAACACCAGTATAAATATAATAGAGACAGAAGGATTAGGTATGGAAAAGCTCAATCAAGGAAGCCATTGCCCTGAGTCTGCAAAATCTGAGCAGGGCTGTTGATAACAAGGTGACTTTGGAGTTGTCTCATTCGTAGGGTTCCATGAGTTGAAGCTCACTTGACAGCAAACAACAGCAGCAGCAGCAGCAGCAGCAATGGAAAAGCTGAACAATAAAGACCAGCCTTAAAAGACCAAAAGATTTCTGGAAGAAGGTTAATAAACAGAAGGCAAGACAAGCCTCCTTGGTTGGGGATTCCAAAGTGTATGTGCAAAACAACATCTTTCTTCTTCTCAAAAAAGTGTGGGTGTGAAGAAGGGTGGAATTATTAGACTTCATGACCTGAGGCCAACCTATAAGAGTTTGTGGAATGCTGTGGCAGGGACATGTATGGGGGCAAAAGAATATAAAGTCCAGTGCTCATGTCTGAAATCATCAAGTAAAGCCAGTTAGAAATAGAGACAGTGACAAGAGCTGGCAGTAGTGGATTAAACAGTGAGAAGGAGAGTTAGAGATAGGGCCACTTGTGCATAGAAGAATGGTTAGGACTAGGAATGGATAAGATCAGAGCAGTGACTTTAGATTAACAAGAGTTGAGAGTGTGGAAGAAGCCCCAAATCTATTGTTTTCCCCAAGTCCGACCTAGCCTGCGGTCACAATTCTCCTTATAAAAACCCCTGACTGAGCGCTTCCTTGGATTGCTCTTGGCTTCCATCCCGCCTTGCTGTCGCTTTGTCCAGCGAGCCTTCCCCTCAGCTCCACGTGCTGAGATCCACGCTCCCCAGTTTCTCCGCTTCCAACCGGGCTTCAGGACAGGTGAAGTATCACCCAAACCAACAACTCCTCTAAAAACCCCTCTATCCCACTCCAACCTTTATTTCTTTAGTTATCTTGTGTGAGTGTGCCACATACACTGTTTGATTGTGTCTTTAATAAAACCACATTTATTATTTCAACTTCTGTGTGCTCTTTGACTCGGCCTGACCCCGTAGACATAGGGTTCAAGATCCTGCTAAGTTACCCTGCCTCTCGTAACGCTAAAGCAGTGCTCAGGGCTAATCTTCCCCACCTATTGTTGAGCACATTTTGGTGTCCCTCACAGGACCCCCAGTAAACAGGGTAACAATGGGGTCTAAGAACCAGACCCAGAAAGGTATTTAAGGATAGGAGCAATAGGAGTCCAAGTGATAGGATCCCAAGAGTTGGAACTGTCCTTCAGATAGGGAATCTGGCAACTGGGTTTAAATTGAGAAAACATCTGTGGATGATCTCAACGTGCTGACAGTATTAACTAGA
The DNA here is from genome assembly GCA_030412105.1 of Cyclura pinguis. NCBI lineage: Eukaryota > Metazoa > Chordata > Lepidosauria > Squamata > Iguanidae > Cyclura > Cyclura pinguis. The sequence goes on along the minus strand of CM059601.1, from coordinate 276,720,356 downwards.
GGGTATGAAAATTTCATAGATGAAAATGAGGTCAAATGTGCCCAAGCAACGTCAGAATGTGGTCAGGATGACAAACTTATAAATAAGGAAGAAGACACAAGGTAGGAGAGGTTGCAGCAGTTTGCTTTTGTCTGGGTCTACAGGGAAGGGCAAGATTTTGCCCTTCCTTTCCTCTCCCCTCTGCAGAGTTAACTGAGTGCAAACTACTTTTGGACTTTAAACTCATTTTGCAGCAGCCTAAGTAGACCAATACAAAGGGGAACACGGGAGGAAGAAAGAGAAACTGGGACATTTTAAAAGCAGTAGAAAAATTGTGATGACAGAGGATTAATCAAGACTATCCCTGCCAAATTAGGACAGTTGGAAGATATCAATTTAGCTTCTTTCTTCTGGACTGGCACCCACCCTCTGAGCCCCTTCCTCAAACAAGGATGAGTTCAAGTTGGTTTAAGGGAAAAGCAAATGCTTTCTCTGTTCCATGTGGCTGGCAGAGTTCTCTCTCTGATGAATATCCCAGGCTTCCTTTTACTAGTGGGACGTGAGAACAAGCAGAAAGAATTCGCACAGTTAGAAGTAAAAGCCCACCTAGAAAATAGCTTTCATGTCAGCCCTCTCCACCCAATGGTGTTTCATTTGCCTCAGTGCCTTTTGCTATGAATCTGTAATTGTTTCACATTCCCAGAGACTGAAGGATTTCTGGGCTGCTAATCCATGGAAATTAAAGGGGAGGGGCTTCTGATCCTCCCCGTTCCTTCTTTAAAAACATTTTCTTCCAGTCTGAAAGCCAGTCGATAAACATAAAGGGGATAATTAGGCTGAGCAACTAGCTCTTGGTCTCCATGTCACTGTATTACACAGACAGCTCTCAGAAAACGGCACCCTGGTCTCTCGGAGCATGGATTTAGATGGGAAAATAAAGATAACTGAAATGAAAGAACACATTTAAAACTTTATTTTGTAAAAGAGAGCGCTAAATTGTCTGTACCAAAGCTGTGAGTAAATCTATCCAACGTATTTTATATAACACCTTTAGAATGTGAGAAATGCATCACATCTTCTTCCTCTGTAAGTGTTACACCAAACAAGTAATAGGTTACACTGACATCCAGTCATTGCTGTTGCTTAACTCATGACCATTATGGAACCTGCAGCAAAATGTTGCAGTATAATAGCACTTCCTAACTGGAATGTTCCAGAATCTTTTAGGCCAAGGTTAGGGAACTCAATCAGCCCTGTGGAGGTTCCCCTGTTGCCCTTCTCACGTGCCCTTCCGCCTCATGTTTAAGCTGCGTAGGGAGTTTGAGCAGAGCAATTTACTCCTCTATTTTGTGGTTACTGAACATGTTCACTACTCATTGTGCTACTTTGGGAGGGTTCCCTGCAGTTCCTTTTGGAATATTTTTTTAAAAACTTCGTATGCCTGCAAACCTTGGGGCACATGCTAGTAACTCAAAAACAGAAGGGCAAGTCTCAGACACGTGAAAATGTTTGGAAATGTGAGAGATGGTAGTGGAGTAGCAGAAAAGACATGAGATAAGCTGGGGGCTGCTGCTACCCTCCAGCAGCAGTTGCCTGAGGCAGCTGCCTCACTCTACCTAATATCAAGGCTGGTCCTAGTTTGCAGAACTATAAAGACTTCTTAAAAGAAACAAAACAAAACTAAGGGAACAGAGTATGTTGGTGGGGAAATGAGTAATCATCTCTTTCTTCTGATACCTAATGCTCTGTTCCTATTAGAACTACTGCTTATGGCTCTTTGATAGAAAGTCAGGCAGTCCCAGCACTTGTATTTTCATCCTTGGGCAGTGCCCAGAATCTTAGAGTTCTAGCACGGCCCACTGCCAGTATTTATTATCCAGCCAGCAGTTATTCAGAGAACTGTAACCCCCAAAAAGGAACTTTTCCAAGCTTTGGTTGTATCATCTGCCTTGATTGGCATAGTGCTGATTCAGCAAGTCTTGAGGCAGTTGTGGGAAATCAAAATGGCATCCCTGAAGTGGTGTTGTGGGAACTTAAATGGGCTGCTCCCAGTCCTTTGTTGATCAGAATTGTTAACAGATGGAGTTGACATGGGAGGAGGACCATGAGAGCCCCTTCAAACCTGAAACTAACCCCAGACCCACGTCATGGTCAGATAGGTGATTCTGTGTTTAGTACATTGGACAATCACAACCACTTTGATTCCTGATCTCTTTTGAGACCAGTTTGGGATGGTAGCTGCTCAAACAGATACAACTTGGATTAGCACCAACTTGGTGAATAAATGGTGGATCATTCCTTTAGCAGGTGGACACAATGAGACATTTGCCTCTTGTGTATCAAATGCTATAGGGTAGGCAGCAGTGCCAAGGTGTGAAGAGGACAAAGCTGTGTCAGTTGTGATTGACCACTTGGCCCCATCACCAGCATAGAAATAAGATTCTACTGACAGTCAAGTTGAGTCCTCTACCTGGAACGGTGCTGATGAGAACCATCTAATCCTTTGCCAGAGGCAGCTATATATCATGGGCTGGCTCCATCGCATAGATTAATTTGGTGCTTGGGATGAGCAGATCATGTCTCCCTCCAGCTATTTAGCTAGGGAACTGTTGGCCCTCTGGTTCTATTTATTCTGTCTCCTAATTGAAATTCTACCCACTGGCTAGCCAGTGGCACTCTATAAGGAATGTGTCCAAATAATAATCCAAGGTCATTTGTGTGTGTGAGCACATGCTGCATAAAATAACTTACCTGAAGTGTCACACTGATTAGAAACATCTCATGGAGCAGGCATGTTCCCCCTTCCTAGTGTGATTCATTAGATGAAGGACAGCTTCTTCCGATTGTCAAACAGACCTTGTCAAAGGCAAAGCAGGGCACTCTGAAGACCAAGGAGATGAGCATATAAGCCTCTACAAATTGCTCGTTGTGTGGAAACCCTTGAAAAGGAGGGAGACAACTAACTGTGATTCTGAGATCTCAAGGTGGGATGAGACAAATGTCACCTTCTTTGGTGGAGGGCCAATGCATCCAAAACCTGGCTGGTGTACAAAAACTGGAGGCATAATTAACTCTCACACTCCTGAAGTACAGTGTGAAAGAATCACAATAAAGAATCTGTCTCCAAAGAGCCAATGCTAGTTACCCCTTTATGAATCTCTCTCCAGAAATTGGCAGAAGGATCTTTTAATGGGATATGCTGGGCTTTTATCATATGGGGAGGGGAAAAGGATGGTGAGGTGCGGGTATGTAGCTGTTGGGGTGGAGTGCAGAATTAGGAAACTGTATCTCCAAAAAAGAGAGTGAGACACTGAAAATTGTTCATCCCTGGAACTCTTATGTTTACCACAATTCCTTGGTAACTTTGCCTGCCCTTTTCTTTGGATGTGTTTCTAAATGCTCAACAAAAAAATTTAAGGTACTGCAATGCTAGAAATTTGGGAACCAAAGGAAAATATCAAGGGTGAGGGAGGACAGAATTTTTATTTTGGTGGGAATTCCTCTTTTGGTGGGAATTTTCCCCAACCCAGTAGCTATGCATCCAGTGAGTTGCTTGGAAAGAAATCAAGTCCATTTCTGCACAAGAGGGCTATTCTGCTATGGGGAGCGGTCCGTGGCTCATGCTTCTGTGTTACATGGTCAAGATCCCACTGCTATCCCACCTCCACCTGTTGCGATTGTAGATTTAATGGAATAAATCTTTTAAGTGCCCATGATCGCATGATGCACCTGTCCTTCCTGGCCATGTGGAAAGGCAGGAAGCATGATGGAGGCACTTCCTTCTCCAGTGCAACATGGGAAAGAGCCCGGCTCTGTTGCAGAAGATAGATGCATGTCACTCACATTCCCTTCTGCAAGGAGCCAGCCAGGTGTGGAGGGAAGCATTCCCGTTGCACTCCCTTCCTGGCAAAGGTGCTGCTGGGATCACGGCAGAAGGACAACGGAATCAGGTAAGGTGTGAAAATGGCCCAAGTCTTTTGAAGAAAAGTTGGGGGAACTGGTTATGTTGAAGGAATGAATAAAAAGTGCTACCATAATCATCTCTAAATAGTAGAAGGGCTGTCACATAGACAGTGGAAAACACTAATTTTCCCTTGCTTCAGAGAGTAGCATCTGTTACGTCACAAGAAAGGGAATCCTCAGAAAGTATCACATAAGCTATTCAACAGTGGAACACACTACTTTGGAAGTCAGTGGACTTTCCTTACTGGAAGGCATGAAGTAGACAATGCTCCATAATACACTATGTTCTACAGGGGTGGACAAGTATGTGGAAGTCAGGGGTCTATTTCCCTCCAGAACCCCCATGGGATGTCAGCTTAAGCCCAAATATCTCAATTTTTCTCTGCAATCCCCTTCAAATGGTGACAGGAAGTACTGGCATGTCACTTCCTATCTCTTTTTTGAGAGGGACAGCAGAGAGAAATGAGGGTATTTGCAGATAGCACAGGGTTCTGGGGTGCATGTGGGGCTGGGCTAAGGGTATTTTTCTTGTGTTGGGAGATTTCTGCATGGCTTGGGGGCACAAATTGCCCACAATGGCACAGGTTTTTTAAAAAAATAATGGAGGAGAGTGTTGGAGGGCTTTGGGGAAATGGTGGGGACTCTGGGAGACATGAAGGGTGGCTTCAGGGGCCACATGTAGCCTTTGGGAAGAATGTTGCCTACCGCTGCTGCAGCAAGAGATTTCCTGCAACAGCAGGAGCCAAACTAGGGCTATTTTCATACTACACTGTTATAGTGCTGTTATTCCACTTCCAACATCCTGTGGAATCCTGGGGTTTGCAGTTTAGGGAGGGGCATTTAGAATTCTCAACCAGAGAACTCTTGGTACTCAGTAAACTACAAATCCCAGAATTCCATAGACTGTTGAAAGTGGAATAATAGCAGTCTAACAGGGTAGTGCAGAAATGGCCTAGATGACCTTTGGGATTCTTTCCAACTTCATAATGACTGTACCCTGTGCCAGTCAAATTGCTGATCAAAAGTGAACTTTTTGCAATATATTATTATAAGGAATAACCAAAATAATTGAAGAAAGAAAGAGAAAATAAAGATCCTTTCTGGATATCACCACCACAGCACAAGTTTAGAACCCAAGTCTTTTCAACGGTATTCGTGATTTCACGAGCATGATGGCATTTCAAGAGCATTATGGGCAATGATGCCAGCTATAATGAGATGTAATGCAATATTGTGAGCCATGTTTCAGCAGGTTATTTATAAAATGTAATGGGAGAGCAAAAAAGAAAACCTTTATAATGGGTTGGGAGCACTTCACTGATGAAGGCCATTAGGAACTGAAATATGTAAAGGTGTGTGTGTGGGGGGGTGCAGTTACACACACTGCTACATCACCTTGGTCAACATATTTATCCTGGTGTCCACATTATTTTGGGCATGATGACCTAGAAATTGGACTGCAATGAAGAAAAATGGACCAATAGCTCATGTTGGCAGCTGTTTGGCTGTTGTGGGAAAGGTGAAGATGTGTTCACTGTCAGCTCACTTTTCCTTTGACAAAACATCTCAACGCTCATTTTCATTCAGCATGAAGAACTGGCAGCTGTGGCTCCTCCTCCTCCTTCTTCCTTTTCTCCTTTTTAAAAAAGAGGTTAATGGCCTGAAGGTTGCAATGTTGGCTAGTGGTTTCTGGGAACTGTAGTCCTCTCCCTACAATAAAACTTGCTTGAGTTCTGGTAAAGGTCCACCCGTATAACAGATAGTGACATCATGTTGTCTTCCACAAATTTGACAAACTTTGTTTACTCTTTGGGGAGATGTCATCAGTTAGGGTGAAGAACTGGCCTAGAAGAAGCAGCAGTAGGATCTGGTTGAATCTTATTGGCTCTTCTGTGTCACCTGACCCCAAATGAGTGGATAGGTGGGCATCTGCAGTGCTCATCTTGCAGTACAGCAGAGAGCAAAAAAGTAGCTCCCATTCAATGTGGGTTAAAGAGGAATGTGTCTGTTGATCCCACTCCTAGAGCTGAGACCCATAATACCTCAGAGACATCCCCTTAGACCTAGGCTTACTTTTAAACTTGCCCTGCTGGATCTATTGGCCATTTCCGTATTAGAGTGTTATAGTGTTATTATTCTACTTTCAATATCCTATGGAATCTTGGGGTTTGCAGTTTAGGGAGGGGTGTTTGAGGCCCCTCCCTAAACTGCAAACCCCAGGATTCCATAGGATGTTGAAAGTGGAATAAGAGCACTATAACACTCTATACAGAAATGGCCATTTTTTGAAGAACTCCATGCTGTCAGATGTTGCATGGAGTCAAACTGTACATGCTGGTCAAGGAAAGAAGTTGTAGGTAGTTCGAGTTTTTGGTATCTGGTTCATAATCCTCAATAAGCAGTGAAAAATTCCAGGAGCTGCACTTCCCAGCCTTGGTTTCCTGTGGAGAAGAGAGGAACTGAAAAGTATTTGGACAATATTTACTATTATAAAAGTTTGAACATTGGACAACGATCTTGGAGACTAAGGTTCAGTTCCCTGCTCTGTCATGGAAACTCACTGGGTGACCTTCTGGGGTGACTCTCAGCTGCCAGAAAACCATGTGATATGCTCGCCTTCAGGTCTCAACAAGTTACAAATGAGTTGAAGGCAAACAACAGTAACAACAACAGCTGTACTGTAAGGCAGAGCAAGGATGTTGTCTCAGGTGGCAGATGCTGGGAGACAGCATTTGACACTTGCCATATCCCTTCCTAGAAGGCCAGAAGTGTTGCCGCCTCATGAGATGTGTTTCACCCCTCAGGTGTGGTGAAGGATGCTACCATATTGCTAGAGTTGAAGTAAGACTCAGATGTCAATCAGGGTGATCTCTGCACAAAATGGCAGATGGCCGCCATCTTGTCCTTTGCCTCAGGTAGAAAAATATCTTGAGATGGCCTGAAATTCAAGTATATACTAATCTTCTCTGTCTGTGTTCCAGGATTTTTTTTTTATATATATATATATATATATATATATATATATATATATATATATATTCTTTAAATTCTCTCTCTTTCTTTTTCTTGCCCTTCCCCTTTTCCCCTTACAAATACTAATTTCACAGCACAGTTTCTGCAGGACAGTTCAGATGCAATGGATAGGGAGATATGAAAGGGTTTATGGTCTAAGCATTTACCCCCTACTGTACAAGAAGCCAGAAGGCTGGTACCAAGAAGGTACTTCTTCTTCATCTACCTAGCACCATGTATCATTTTGCATAACTATCCGATGTATCATAGAAAGTGACAGAGACTACACTGAGAGCCACATGCGGCCCTAGGTCTGAAGGTTTCTCTCCTTTGCTCTAATGCGTCTGAATTATAAGGCAATGGATTTGCATTCTGCATTTCACTCTGGGTTGTTAATAAAGAGGAAATGGCTAAGGCCTAACTTGATCTATAGAGGGTTCACATCACATATTCCTGATAAACTACATTTCTTTTTTTCTGGGTCAGGGACTGTCCTTTCCCCTCCATATGGTAAGTCATATGTTGAATGTTTTTGTATAACAGGATCCTTCCGCTTCTGGTGAATGGTGTTGTCTTCCTGTTCCAGTTCCTATGTTCTAACATTTTCTAAATGTCCTCTTTCTCCTTCAGGCCTCCACCCCCAATTGCCATCTCCGTGCACTTCGAGTTCTCATTGAAACTTCAGAGAACGAAATGTAGAAATGCAAAATCTGAATTTCCTTGCAAAACACGTACAGGAAAGAAAAACTTCCAATGTGAATAGTAATAATAGCTCAAAAAGGAGGAAACAGATATGTACCTGTCTGTGTTTCAGTTCCTATTAAGGATTTTTAAAATGATAGTTCGAAAGGCAGTTTCATGTCCTCCAACTGTCCAGTTTGGCAGGGACAGTCCCAATAAATCCCACCTTCTCAACTGTTTTTAAAATGCCCCAGTTTCTCTCACCTCTTCACATTTCTTCTTCAGTCCTCATCTTACTTTAGTTGTTGCCAATTGAGTTCCAAGTGCAAAAGCAATTTGCACTCAATTAACTCAGCAGGGGGAAAGGACATGATTGAATCTGTGAAATGTTGGAGGTTATGGGATTCTGTACAAGAGAGGTGTGACAATTAAAGTGGTATGAGATTGCATTAACTATGGAGTGTATATACACTTTAAGATGGGAATCTGAGCTACATAGCAGTGGTAGCAGAAATGGAAGAATTGGCAGCATCTTTTACAAATGCTGAGAACTTGGCTTATCATGGCCTTCAGCTATGATGTTCTAGAGATTCAAGATACTTCTGTCATACTTATAATTTGTATTCAGCCTAAAATGTAGGGTCTAAAAATGTCTTCCAGTGGGAAGTCCCGGTCATGCATAACTCTGACAAGCATCCAAAACGCATTCAAAAGCCTCTGCCGCATATTTATTCCTTTTTCAGAAATTGTGAGTACCTCCAGATAGGTACAAAACCTCAGGAAGTAGCAAGAGTTTTCAGTTTTTGTTTTGATTATAACCTCCATATTCATATGTTTGCGTCCAGTCTCTTCCTTGAAATATCCTGGGTTTCCTCCTATCCCTCCTTCCCCTTCCCCCCACAACTGATCACATCCACTCCATGCAACATTTCAGAATTGATTTTTACCAATTTCCACTTAGCCTTTTTTTAAGAAAATCAAGAGTTAAAGCCAAAACGCTAAGTGCTTTAGCAATTAATATACTAGTTAGGCATTGGGATCTTTTTGTCTAGTGCTAACATTCCTATTTCTCTCACTAGATCTTAGTTGAATCTGCTTCCTGGAAACAATAGCTATGTTTACGTGGAGGCTGCCATCTTCGCTGGCCCCCAAGAAAATACAAATACATAGGCAAATTACAGATAGATTTTGTTTTGGAATAGACTCGCTTAGTTTAAACCAACTTGGGGAGCAAGAATAAGAAATCCTTGGTAATTCTGGGAATCCCAGAAAATACTTTAGGATGAAGAAAACATTCTGTGGCTCTCCAAAATAAAACTGGTTTGGACAAGAAGAAAACCTGGGAATTCCAGAGATGATTATTGTTGTTGTTATGTGGAGAAGAGCTAAATAATTGCTCCATCTAGCTTGGCATTGGCCATTTCCACACCTTACCAGATCCTGTGGTTGTCCTGTTGCAATCCTGGCAGCGCCTTTGCCAGGATGGGCGCATGATGGGAATGCTCCTTCTGCAGAAGGGAGTGTGAGTGACATGTGCCTTCCATCTGCAGTGCAGCAGGCCTCTTTCCTGTGTTGTGCTGGGGAAGGAAGTGCCTACATCGCACTTCTGTTCCCTTCCACATGGCCAGCGGTGATGGGAGTGTCGTGCAATCATGGGCACTTAATGGATTTATTCTGGTAAGTGAATATCCCATGATCATGACAGGTGGGGACGGGATGGCAGTGGGAACATGATGATACTGTGTGAAAGCACAACTCACAGAATGCCGCCATCCTGACCTCATTGCGGAACAGTGATGCCATGCAGAAATGGCCACTGTCTATACTAGAGACTGTCTCATTCTGGGACTCTCCAGATAATGTTTTGGACTATAAATCCCACCCCCAAACATTGTCCATGCTCCCTAGGGCTGATGGGACTCATAGTCAAAAATATCTGATGGAACTCAGCTTGCAAAAGATTGCTGTGGACTCCTTGACTTTTCAGAGATTTAGACAGGGTTTTTTTCTAGCCTTGCCTTGAGATGTCTAGGAGTTTTATAGAAAAAGCATGTGTTCTTCCACTACACATCAGCAGTTACAAACAGGAAGTGGATTTGATAATGAAGGAGATACTCAACAGGGATAAGATTTGGACTTCACAGAAACAGGACAGGTAGGCCATTTCCACACTATACTGCTATAATGCTATTATTCCACTTTCAACATCCTGTGGAACCGTAGGGTCTCCTTCTTCTTCAAACCTATCTCTGGTAGTTTATTTCAAGCCTGATAAGGCCATGCCATAAAGAATCCATACAACAAAACAGTCACTGGTTTGTATTTAAGGGGTCACCCTGAGGTGCAAGAGCTCAGTCTAGAAAGAAATTCAGTGGGGGAACAAGGGCAGGGCGGGTGGCAGGATTCAGGAATTGTGGGGCCAACCTGGGAAGAAGGATCTGTTACACTCAGACAATATGGTGAGTAGCCCAAAAGTGGCCATGGGGGCTGGGTTTGGACTTAACAACTCCCAGCATGGCACCATTGGCCATTCTGGCTGGAGAAATCTGGTGTTATAGTCCAAAAACTAACTTTTCCAGGTTCTGCTCCATTCTATACTAATAAGGAGACAATATTTCATAACCATAATGGCATTTCTTTCAGTTCCCTGAGCATCATTTATTAAATGTTCCACATGGAACAAATTGCTGAGGCCCAAAAGCTTACCAATGCACAATTAACATATTTTGCCTCAGAAAGTTTTGCCCCCAAAAGCCCATTTGTTTCCCGGAAAGTCAAATACAAATCGAATTTATCCCTTTATTGGGACTGCATTGCAAGATGATAAATCTTTTTTTCTTCTTAAAACAATGTGCACTTGGGGATGTTTGTTGGACTGTGGGAAAAAGTGGAGATTGTACCAAACTGCATTTATGACATGTGAACTGTGGGTGAAACTTTTCATCATCCTTTTATTGTATTTTTAATAAGAAATGGAGGAGGAAAGGAATACAAAACAAATTGCTGTGCAGAAGCATCTTCTTTTTTCTTTACTTTCTGATGTTTTCCTTCTTTGAAGGTCATTAGCCTTTTAAGGTTGAAGAAGCCAACAAGGAGGGAACCCAATAATAAAAGAAAACTCTCTTTTACTTCTTTGGGCAGTGCTTCCCCCATCCATATCACTTTTAGAAAAGCAAACTGTGAATATCAGAAAGAAGACATTTTGTAGTTTCTCATGCTTGTGTTCTCACATCTCTAACTGAGGAGAGATATCCTGCTGATTTTTTTCAATCAAAAGGTCTTTGTTGCTGTTCTGCCTTTTGAATCTCATGAGGAAAATTATAATCCTGTTGTTTATCAGTTAGGAACAAGAAAATTATATATAATTGGATCATTTAGCCCAATAATGGCCAGAATCCTGTATGTTGCCTTTTCCACACTACACTATTATAATGCTATCATTCCACTTTCAACAGCCTATAGAATCCTGCATTTTGCAGTTTAGGGAGGGGCATTTAGACTTCTCAGCCAGAGAGTTGTTTGGCCTCAGTAAACTACAAACCCCAGAATTCCATAGGATGTTGAAAGTGGAATAATAGCACTATAATAGTGTAGTGCGGAAATGGCCACTATTACAAATGTGTAACTTGGAAGTATGTATCTGTAGCTGTTATGTATTTATGATCCTTATGCAGCCATTCATTTAGGGGCTACACAGGGAACAAGAAAGTCTCCCAATCCTCACTTACAGGGAAGCAGCCACTGTAATTGACAGAGGTTCATTCTCCTGTCGCTTGGGAACCATCTGGTTGCCCTTCACACCACTCTTGGATGAGTAATTGACAACACAAGGAGGGTTGTGAAAGCGACCCTGTTTCTGCCTGTTGCAATGTGAATTGCTCATGGAAGGGGGTAGAAATGGCAGCTAACTGCTTCCTGAATGGCAGGGGAACAGATCCCTGTCAATTGCTATGGCTGCTGCCCAGTAAATGGAGATGCAGGGGTTGAGCTGGAAATCTCTGCATAGCATTGTAACCACAGTGCTTACATATGTGTAAAAACCATACAGGATTCCAGCCATTATAGCCTACGTTAATTTTCTTTTTGATGGGCATTGTCTTAATACCTTCAACAAAGCATGAGATGTGAAGCACAGCATAAGCATAAACCCTTTGGGTCCCATGTTGGGAGAAAGGTGGGTTATAAATTAAATAAATGATAAAACTTGTAAGTCAGAACTTGAACCACATGATAGTCTTCTTTCACCATTTGGTGAGGTTATACCTGCATAAATCTTAAAGTAATGTACACAAGTGCAAGACAAAAAGTGTAATATTATCCCTTAAGTTACAAATGCAGCATAACATATCTCCATATAACTATGGTGGGTACTAAGTTATAAGAAAAATAAATTAATTACAAGTAACTTGTTCATGTTGGACTAAGAGTCTGGCGACCAGGTTTCCAATCCCTGCTCAGCCATGGAAACTAACTGGGTGACCTTGGGCACGTCACACTCTCTGAGCTTCAGAGGAAGGCAAAGGCAAACCCTCAGAATACATCTTGCCAAGAAAAACCCAAGATAGGTTCACCTTAGAGGGTCATCACAAATCTGGAATGACTTGAAGGCACACAGCAACAACAAAGCTTGTTCTTCATAAACAATTACTCAAAAGCTCTGCCTCTGTTCAGAAGTGACTCTCTATGGTCTCTGGTAGAAGAATTTTCTCTCCTGGTCTTTCTACCTAGGGATGCCAGTTGATTGAGTTTTGGATCCTACTTAAGCAAAGTAAGTCTTCTTCCATGGAGCTTTGGCTTCAAGTGGAACTGACGTAAGCAACAAAGAGCAGACAGTTCTTTCCTCCTCAAGATGCAAAGTAAGAAGGAAAGAAACAGTGCAGGTTGATGATGGTGAAGGTATCACAGGACAGGTCTCGTAAGCTAATGAGGAGACCAGTTATTAGAACAACAGAAGACTCATCACAGTGCTGTATTGTACTGTCACAGTACCAAAAATCTCTTGTAGCTCAAGGCTTTGAGTTGATTCAGAATGAGGACAGCTTGAAAACAGTTGCAATAAATTGCACTATGCCTCACATTTAGAGTTGTGGACATCTCCTGAATTTGCATCCATAGATTTCCTCCTTTTCGCACCTCTACACTGATCTCTGACCACTTCAGGAGACTGGCCCACATCCTGTTCACCAGTTACAAGATCATAAGCTGGATTTACAATATCCCCACTGCTGAGGGATTCACATTTATAGTCATAATCAACTAAATATGACCCCAAAACCTACTCTTGAAACTGGCAGCATGCCAACCAAAGCATTTCTGATATGCTGAAGGAAAGAGTTCTAGAAATGAGGGCCAGCATTTTATGTTGCTTACTTACAAACACATAACTAAGTCACATCTTTTGGCCCAACCCATGAAACATATTTGTAGCAGCCACCTGCAGCCACAGAGCAATGCAGGTCTGTTCTGCTGCTAATTGGGTCAACCAAAGTGGTAGTACCACTATTTTCTGCTTTGGTCAGACCCTACCTGGAATATTGTGTCCAGTTCTGGGCACCACAGTTCAGGAAGGATATTGACAAGTTGGAATGTGTCCAGAGGAGGGTGACCAAAATGGGAGAAGGCCTGGAAACCATGTTGTATGAGGAGTGGCTTAAGAAGCTGAGCATGCTTATGCTGGATAAGAGAAGGTTAAGAGGTGACATTATGGCAATGTTTAAATATTTGAAGGGATGTCTTATGGAGGATGGAGCAAGCCTGTTTTCTGCTACTAGACTAGACTAGACTAGACTAGACTAGACTAGACTAGAGACTAGAATATGGAGCAGTGGCTTCAAACTTCAGGAAAGGAGATCCCAGCTAAACATTAGGAAGAGCTTCCTGACTGTAAGAGCAGTTCAACAGTGGAACGTGCCGCCTGGAAGTGTGGTGGAGTCTCCTTCGGAGATTTTTAAACAAAGGTTGGATGACCATCTGTCAGGAATGCTTTGATGGTGTAATCCTGCATGGCAGGGAGTTGGACTGGGTGGCCTTTGTCATCTCTTCCACTCTATGATTCTATAATGACAGCAAATGCCCCCCAAACCCACCTTAGAAGCTAAGGAACCACTCCAACCAGAGAAGCTGTGAGATGTTGGAGAACAAGGCTGTGGATGATGATGACAACAAGCAGTTGTGACAAGACTCTGCAGGAGCCTGCCACTGCTTTTAGCACTGCAAGTCACTGGTGAGAAGGGGCTGAATGTATCATTGCTCAGTACCCTACCCTCTAGCACCTCAGAACCCCTCCAGCTGGTATGGCTGTCTGCCTTCTAACATGAGTTTGGGGGGACTACATCAGGAGACATGATTAGGACGTCATAGCTGTGTTGTTGTAGCTATATCTGATGATGCAAGATCTTGGCATTAGTTTTGCATTCATACTATAGCTCTGTCACACCACACTGTTACTGAGTGACAGTGATTTGGCAACTGGCTTCAAAATGACATGAGGCTCTTGCCATGGCAACAGGTGGCTTCCATATTAGGGGTGCAGTGATTCTGCTCTGGATTGACCTAGAAGTTTCAGAACAGGCGATTTATCTTTTAAATAGGTTGAAGGTACCCAAGGCACTTGTTTAACAGTTTGGCAGTGGAATATGCTGTTCAGAGTATAGCGGAGTCTCTTTCTTTGGAGGTTTTTAAACAAAGGCTGGATGACCATCTGCCAGGAATACTTTGATGGTGTGTTCCTGAATGGCAGGAATCTGGACTTGGTAGCCCTTGTGGTCTATTTGAACTCTATAGTTCTATGATTCTATGTTTCCAGCCCCCTTCCACCAGTGAGCAAGGCTGCAATGAGGAATTGGAAAGGGTTCCTGCTTCTGATTGGGATGGAAATGTCATCCTGAAGTGCCAACATGAGCAGTACACTCCTAGTCATGGGATACCTGAGACGTCTCTCCAGCTGCCTGTTCTGAAGATACCTAGTGAGTGGATGCCATTTCCCAGTGAACTAGTCTCCAGTACCTCATAAATGCTTCAGCTGAATTGCTGCCAAGCTTTGAAGATAGATTTGATGGGCCATGATAGTAGTTATAAGCAATAGCCATTACATTACATACATAGTAGTTATGATGACAAACCAGGATGTCAACTTGTGTGTCATTATGTTTTAAAGCAGGATGGAATTTGTACATTATACATTTTATATTTGATTTAGAAATGTGTGTTTTTCAATGCATTTATTTGATTCATGTACGTTGATTGTACCCATGCCTCCCCCATTGACTTGAATGTCTTGTGCTGTGCTTTTGTACTAATTGGAAATGTGCACATTATTTTCAATGTGCATTTTTTACATGGTGCACCCGCAGCTGTCTGACAGTGTGTGGACTCCAGAAAGCAAAGTGTATCTCATGCGTGTCCAGTCTCAGAGAGTGCAGATTTGGATTAATAAATAAAAAGTCCACCAGAGCAGATGATCCACACATCCCTAACGGCACCATCTGTTGTAACACACAGCAGTGGTGGAAAGTCATTAATTCTCATCTGTTCTGCCCTTTAGGGCAGCAGAGCGCAGACCATGCAGTTGGCCTGCAGACAGGCTTATCTGTCTATATCACACAGGATAGCTTCCTGAACACCCCCGCCATGAATTTCACAGGCTGAGAAAAGGCACAGTTCCAGACAGTGGTGCAAGACTGGCTGTCTTAGATCACCTGATTTCCTGGACTGGGAGGATCTGGGACAGTAGCACTAGTAGACCAGTGTTACCCTGATTTCTGGTGGTCCCGGGAGGGACACTTCAATGTGCTCAGAATAATGGGGAATGGGAATTAGCTAGAGCACTAGTTAGCAATGCGAGAGGCAGGGCAACATAGCGAGATCTTGAACTCAATGTCTACGGGGTCAGGCCGAGTCAATAATTAAACAGAAGTAAATAATAATTGTTTTCCTTTATTGATAGTCGCAGCAAACGTATGCACTCACTCACTTAGAAAATTAAGAAATACTGCACAATTGCCCAGTCACGCACACAGTCCTAAGGAAATAAAGAGAGGAAAATAGATAGGGGATTTTCAGGAGGATTTTCGGGGAAATACTACACCTGGTCCTGTAGCCCGGTAAAAGGAAAGAAGCTGGGGAGCGTAGGTTCTCAGCACGTGGAGGCTGAGGGGAGGCTCATCAAACGGAGCGGCAGCAAGTCGGGAGGCAAGTCATGAGCGATCCAATGAGACGCTCAAACTCAGGGGTTCTTATAGGGGAAAATGTGCCTGTAAGCTAGTCCGATCCCGGGGAAAACAATGGATTTTGGGCTGGATACAAAGCCTCCGAAAAGTCAGTACTTTAGATGACTGAATTATGACAGCGTTGTCAATAATGTAGACAGTATGCAAACGCGGAGTGCTTGAGAGTTGGATAGTCCGCTCATCAAGCTGCCTGCTCGGGGCAGAGGATCTTTTGTAAACAGCATGCATACATAATGTGATCTTAAAAGGGTACTTGCCTTGAGGTCTCCTAAAGCTGCAATCAGCAATTACTGGCCTGCCTGGACTTGTTTTTGAATGGTTCAGCTATTTTCGGCCACGCCTGCATGCGTGCTTGTCCGGGGGCCTCGCAAGCATGTGGAGAGGAATGGGTAGTGAAGGCCAAATTCTTGATATCAAACGATATCTAATATCCCACAAGTTTGGACTAGAAACTGCAGTAACACCAGCTCAGACTATCTGCCTTTTTCTCAATAGCTGATAAAATTCAGGTGAGATGGTCAGGGATGGGAAACCTTCAGCTTTCCAGAGGCATCAGGCCAAAGGAGGGCATAGTGCAGTCCATAGCAATAGCATGTGTATTTCTATACTGCTTATCAGCTAAGTGCTCTCTAAGCAATGTACAATGTATTTTAGCTAATTGCCCCCAACAAGCTGAGTACTCATTTTACCAACCTGTGGAAGGATGGAAGGCTGAGTCAACCTGGAGCCCAGCAGGATCGAACTCACAACCTTGTAGCTGCAGTATCGGCATTTAACCACTGTGCCATCAGGGCTCCATGAACCTCATGTGGCCCCTTGACTCCACTTTTTAAATCATTCATTTACTAATTTTAATGAGTGATGTATTTAAGTCTTTTTCTCCAAGTCTCAAGTCAAGTCTTTAGTCTCTACCTTCAAGTCTCAAGTTGAGTCAAGTGGCGAGTATGATCCTTCTCATTCTCCATTACTGAAGCTCCAAAAGTTTTAGAAGGAAGGATCCTTCCTCCTCAAGCCTACTGCCTAACATATTTGCTGTTCCCCTCTGAAAAATGTGCCCTAGGGGCAAGTGTTGCCTTCTGCTCTTAGGAAAAGTTCTACTTAGAAATAGTTTTAGAAGATTCCTCCAATATGCAGCAGGGACAGGCTGCTGAGCAGACCTCAATCTCACTCAAGCCTGTTGCCTAACCTGTTTGTTATTCCCCTCTGGGAAATGCACCCACTCTTTGGGCTTGAGACAGATTTTCTTGTGACCGGTAGGCAAAAAGGGATGGAAGCATTGTTCAAACTTGTAAGGTTTCTGGATGAATGTGTCATGTTACTGAATTAAGGGCAGCAAGTCAGTCACTAAAAATACACAAGTCACAAGTGCAGTGCATCATTTATTGCTGAGTCAAGTCACTGGAGAGGTTTGAGCTCAACTTGAATCCGAGTCAATTGACTCAAGTCTACATCACTGATTTTAACACAATCTAATTCACAATCTAATTAACACACATTCAGAAAAAGAAGAAAAAAGAAAAGTGAGAAAAGGGGAAGAAATCTAAAATTAAATGAAAACTAAAACACAGTACTAAACACTGAACACTAACTTTCTGAAACACAAAAGGGCTGTAACCCCCACAAGTCAAACTGTAATGAAAGGGGAAAAAAAATGAAGAAGTATAAAATATATTATTTCACCATTACAGAGCCAACTAAATAATCCTACTAGCATTACTGGTAAATGTTGTTGTTGTGTGCCTTCAAGTAATTTCTGACTAATGGCAACCCTAAGGCGACCCTATCATGGGGTTTTTTAGGGCTGAGAGTATGTGATGTGCTCAAGGTCACCCAGTGAGTTTCCATGGCTGAGCAGGGAATTGAACCCTGGTCTCCAGAGTTGTAATCTAATGCTCAAACCACTATACTATGCTGGCTTCCACTGGTAAACATAACCACAGATTATTTTGTATCATTAAATTTCTTATTGCTCCAAAAGTCCACAACAGTTTCCAATCTTTCAAAAAATCTTCAGTTTGCTTATCCTTTAAAATCCACATTAGTTTGGCAATTTAGTCTAGCTTAACAGATTTGGGAAAACTTAACAATCTGTTCTTCTGTTGTTGGTGCCTCAGTCTATTTCCAGGTTTGAGCAAATCTTACTTTTATGGTCTTTGAAACCTCGCCAGTCCTCCTAAGCTTCCTGACCCTTTATTCTTTTTAAAAAAATTTCAATGCAATTTTCAGGCATTTTTCTTTTGCTCCAGAACCACACAGAAAATCTCCCTGCATGTAATAACTTGTGAAAATGTACCCTGCCTTCACAAGCACCCCAGGATCCCCGTAGTACCTTCAAATACCTTTTCCTCTTCAGTCCATCTCAAAATGGCAACAGGAAATGGTTTCACATCACATCCTGTTGCTATTTGTGGGAGGACTGCAGAAGAAAATGGAGCTATTTGGGAGGGTGCACTCCACGGGAGGAGGGTGTCTGTGGGGAAATTCATCCTTGGCCCCCATACAGTGACCCACCCATGTTTCAGACAAGAACTTCCAGAATTATTTTTTGTTGTTGTTGTTTTTGTGGTGGTGGTGTGCCTTCAAATAATTTCTTACTTATGGTAACCTTAAGGCAATCCTATTATGGGTTTTTCTGAGAGCATGTGACACACCTATAGTCACCCAGTGGATTTCCATGGCTGAATGAGGAACTGAAACCTGGTCTCCAAGGTTATAGTCCAATACCTAGACCACTACAGTATGCCAGCTCTCACAATCCATTACCATTGGTTATATTGGCTAGGTCTTCTGGGAGTTGAAATGGCTCATGCAAGAGAGCCCTACTCTGCAGTAGGGAACTGATGCTTGTTCTGAATTTGTTCCTTGAAGTAAGTGAGGACTGTCATTCAGTTTTGCATCTGCCGGGTTGCACATTTAGATCCTGCCATCTCCAGGTAGGACTGCAAAAAACTCCCATCTGATGACCTGGGAAACTACTATCATAGACTAGCCTTTCATAACCTGGTGGCTGTCCTGGGCTTGGCAGCCCACCAAGGTTCCTCAGCTGCCTAATTAGCTAGACAATGGCAGCTCTGCAAAGCAGCCTCAGGCCTGAAGTAAACTCTCAGCAAAAACACAACAGAAAGGGAATAGTCCAAAAGCCAAACCAATAATCCAAGCAAAGTGTCAAGGTCCAAAGCACACAAGTAGGGGATACAAGAATCACCAAAGCTGTCATCACCAACAGTGTCAGTAGTTCCCAGCAACCTTCTGTTGTTTGAGGCCTCTGATTATCTAGCCTCAGCATCCTGGCCAGCTCTGTCCTAATTAACACACCCTTCCCATATAAGCACTGCCTTATATGGTACCTCCTGCACCGGCTGCCTTAAGTACTGCCTTTTCATGTTTCTGGGGTGTGGCTGCTGGGAAGGGACCTGTCTGGATCCTGGAAGTCTGGCTTCTGGGGCAAGGGCGTGACAGTGGCCTCCAGCCCTCTGGGACTCTAACCTCACTGGTAATACTGATGGGTGATAATGGGAGTTGTGGTACAACATATCTGTTTTAACACCAGTTTGGCAAAACTGGTATAGTTGCAAATGAGATGAGTCAGCACTTGGAAAAGTCTTTTTTTCCCTTTCTTATTTGCTGGGGAGGAGGAAGAACTACTGCTTCCAAAGTCTTCCAGACAGCATGGGCACTGGTCATGCTGGCTGGGGGGATTCTGGGAGTTATAACCAAAAAAAGTAACTTTCCAGATTCTAGACTTGCTAAACTGATGGCATGGCTCAGAGTAAGGCAGCGTGTTTCAAAGTGCAGGATCATAGATTACACTGTATTTATATCTGCTTTCTTTTTCAAAAATATATTAAAAATAAAATTGTGCACAAAATCCAGCTTTTCTCTACCCCCTTCAGTTCCTTGAACTCATGGGCCTCCTGAATCCATTTTTTCCAACCCTGAAAGCAAAGTTTAGTGAACACCCTGAAACTTCCTGACAATAAAACATGTACTGCTCAGCAGTAATTCAGCTAAAATCCTGCACTTTAAAAATTTTGCATGCCACATCAAAGTTACATCATAGTAATTTAAAGAATGTCTGTTTCTATAGCCAATTTAATGGCTGAAACTGAAGTCTTAATTGGGCATAATTGGAAGGATAATGTAAGAAAAATGTAGCATTTTACTAATGTGTTCAAAGGTATTCTTTCTAAACTTGAAAAAATGAACAGGAGGACAAGCTGTATGCTTACAAGTGATGTATGTAGTAAGGATCCAAAGGCCAGAATCTTGCTGGTTTCATAGACCTATGTATGTTCTTTTACACCTCATGACACAATTTTTTTTACAGACATGGCTGTTGTGCAATGTATGCATTCAGTTCATGGTTATATAGAAGGAATTCTACATCATAAGGGTTTAAAATATGTTGTTAGTCCTAGAGTAGACTGTGAAATCAATTCAATTTACCCCTGAGTTAGCTCACAATGAAGCAAGGTCAGCCTTGGTTAGTAGTTAGATGGGACGTTGGCAATGAATGCCAGGTGCTGAAGGCTATATTTCAGTAAAAACGAACAGGCCAAACCACTTAAAAGTAATAAAATAAATAAAAGTAATAAAAAAAGTATTTAAAATATTCCTTGCCTATGAAAACCTAGTGAAATTCATGGAGTTGTCATAAGTTGACAGGTGACTTGAAGGCACCCAAACTCATGCAGCAATTGGTTGAATGGATTTACTCTAGCTGGGACTAACCAACAAGATTCCAGCCATGCAGTTGTGCATTCTTTGTAGGTGCTTAATTATATACTAATGCCTTTCAATAACCTCCCTCTTCAGTGGGATTGAAGAAACAGTACATTCCCCATTGCATAATGGAATGATAAGCAGACAACCTGGCACATACATAATCAGTGCAGTTATGCTGGTATTCAACAGAAGGGCTCAACCACTGTGTGACAAGGTGAGTGCAGACTTCCACTACACCAGCTCAATGTAAGATCTTGGCGAATCAGTAAGGAGACATGAACATACAAGGTGGATTAAACATTAGAACCTCAGCTGTTCTGCTAAGTGAAAATTCAGGACCACCCAGGGTAAGATAGTCACGCCTGAGGACAGGTGTAGAGGTAATATAACAATAGCAATAGCAGTTACATTTCTATACCACTTATCAGTGCAAAGCGCTCCCTAAGCAGTTTACAATGTTGTAAGCAAATTGCCCCCAATAAGCTGGGTACTAATTTTACCAACCTACGGAAGGATGGAAGGCTGAGTCAACCTGGAGCCCTGCAGGATTGAACTTACAATGTTGTGGCTGCGGTGCCAGCATTTAACCACTGTGTCACCAGGGCTCCTGATATGCCATGAGGGAGTCAATCATATGATTTCTCCACTGTTGGACATGATTACTTCTTTGCTGCCATGTTGTTTTTGAGTCTTCCAATGAGAGACTTCCAAGAATCCCAGTCACCAAAACCATAGGATTCAGGACAGGGAAGTTAATCTCTCAGAAAACCATAGACTGCACACTCATGGTCAACTCACTGGCTGCAGAGACTCATATACCTTGTTCTCTCTCCCAGAGTTTACAAGAATTACATTTTTGAATCAGTGGTCACGCTGAACAGGGATGTCTGAGAGCAACATTCCAGAAATGTAGCTTTCTGAGCTTTTCCCTCTCCTCTGGAAAAGCCATAAAGAGAAGGTCAACTGGTTTTCTCTCATTTTCAGCCACATCATTATATCCAAACACTGATAAACTGTGGTTAGTTCTTTTTCAGGGAAACCAGCTAACTTCAAACCATAGCTTTCAGTGCAGAGTCTCATTCTTTCAAGATCTACCCATGATGAAATGGTATTCCTGTCTTTGAGCCTTGTTCACCTTGAAAGGGATGAGTTTCTAAGAAAGACAATTTATTGGATGTGCAACAAAATAATTTTTCACAGCAAAGCAATGTTTCTCCATTAACATATGGTGGAAGAGTGCCCAAACCTATATTTACTGTCCTCCAAATTACCAGCTGTGAATTCAAAGCACTGCTACATATGAGAAATGTTTTCCTGCCTTCTCATTTGTCAGACTAAGCTGCAATGAGATCATTCTTCCCCCAGTTACTTAATACATCATTATCTTTTTCTTCTTTTTCTGATACTTTCCTGGAAGTTATCATACTGCATTAAACTTCTATCAATGAGCAGAGCTGGAGGATTAATGGGCATCAATGATCTCACTGCTTTTAGTTATGCTAATAAGGATGAGATATTAAATCTTTACCAAATATTGCAGTGTATGTTTATCTGTTAAATCTGTGAAAGCTGTTGTGAGCAGCTTATGTGGAACTAGGGGCCAGTTTTTTGTCCTGGGAAGCTTCAGAGCTGTACAGACAACCAAAAATGACACACACACCCAGGACCTTAATGTAAAGTGGCCAGAAATCCATTTTTGGTTTTGAAAAGCAAGACTTTCTTTCTATTTTTTTAATTTTCAGTGTTTAACAAGGCTTGGAGAAAAGTCAGATTTCAAAATTAATTTGATAATGTTAAATGATAGAAATTCCTAAATTAACCATGCCGTTTGAGGAGTGGCTTAAGGAGCTGGGTATGTTTAGCCTGGCGAAGAGAAGTTAGAGCGGTAACATGATAGTCATGTTTAAATATTTGAAAGGATGTCATATGGAAGACAGAGCAAACTTGTTTTCTGCTGCTCCAGTCATTTTGGCACTACACTGTTGCAGTGCTATTATTCCACTTTCAACATCCTATAGAATTCTGGAGTTTGCAGTTTAGGGAGGGGCCTTTAGAATTCTCAGCCAGAGAGCTCTTTGGCCTCACTAAACTACAAACCCCAGAATTCCACAGGACGCTGAAAGGGGAATAATAGTGCTATAGCAGTATAGTGCAGAAATGGCCTAGGAGCAATGGCTTCAATCTACAGGAAAAGAGATTCCACCTAAACATTGGGAGGAACCTCCTGATAGTAAGAACCGTTTGATAGTGGAGTATGCCACCTCAGAGTGTGGTGGTGTCTTCTTCTCTGGAGGTGTTTAAACAGAGACTGAATGACCATCTGTCAGGAGTGCTTTGATTGTTGCATGGCAGAGTGTTTGAGGGTCTTTGTCTTTTGCTAAGCAAACAAATCAGTCCTATCCCCTTCCATTCCATTTCTTATTTTTATTTCTTCTTTTCCATTCTTCTTTTTTTCCCCAAACCAAGCTGTTATTCTGCTCATAATCTTAAGTATTCTGCTCAGAACACACACACACACACACACACGAACACACACACACACACACCCTCACACTCCTTTCCTCCTGCTGTCAATAGTTTCAATGCCAGACAAGGAAAAGGGCTCAGTCTCATCCTCTTGAGCAAAACTTGGTAGTTAGTTACATATTGCCTGCCATTACCCTGTCGAATCCAAGGAATCTAATGCAGGAGACTCAGATACAGAAAGGTCTCTAGATCCAGATTATTGCTCTTCCACCCAAATCTGGGCAGCTAGTGGCTGATGCAGTTGATGAGGAACTTCTTCAGAGTGAAGCCCCATTTCAGCTGGAGTTGAGGGACACTGAGGAGATATTCCCATCATTCGTGAAACATCATCGTGTACAAAGAAAAGCAGTGAAGGAGTCAGTACCTCTTAATAAGAAGCACTGAGCAACTAAGCACACAGCATCTCAAGGTCAGACAACTGTAAATCCCACAGCAGCCAGTGGGAATTTTCATTGTTCAGATCTGTTCATTCTCCCTGCCTTTTCTGCAATTCCTGCTTGTGGATTTATTTGGATTCTTGAAGTCTGCATTGGCTTAGGGTGTACTTTTCTCCATCTTTTCCTTTGGTTATTGTGACTGCTGGCTTCTTCTGGAACAGCTGAGACCTTGATACTTCACCTCCCTTGAACCTTGGTAATCTTCCTTTACTACCTTTGTATGACACAGACTGTGCTGACTCACCCATACCTGCTTCTCTTTGCTATAGCCTCTTTCTCCTGACATTTTTCTGTCTGTAGGTACAGGACATAACATGTGACTTGAAATCAGTTCCTTTTCCTGATAGCTAAGGAATAAGTTCATCAGTTATTATTGCAACTTAACCAGAGAACCCTTTCTTTCTTTTCTGGTGTCACAGTAACCTTTAGCAGTTTTTCTAACTACTAGGGTGTGATTACCATTACTAAATGGTGGAGGAGGAATATCATCACATGGTTCAAGTGTTGTCCCATACTCTGTTGTTAATGTCAAGGCAATGTGAAGTGGATGGCAGGAGTGTGTATTATTTACACAGGTCAACAGCCACAGCATAGCACAGGCAGCAACAGGAAGCTGAATGTGATCCATGACTTGGACGGTAAAATATTCATCAGTTAGTGAGAACATACTGCAAATAAGTCTAAAGCTAATAGAACCTTACAATTCAAACGCAGAAGAAGTGAAGTTATCTCTCAATAATGTAATGTGATTATACCATAGTTATTAGGAAAAAAAGAGAGACTTTCTTTATAAATCTCTCTGTCTTTTGTAAATATATGTAAATAAATAATTATGTTTAATAAATAAATAATTATGTTCAAGCTCTGGGCAGAGACAATTTCAAAATTGTTGGACTGAAAAGCTCTGGATTCAAAGACATGTTAAAAGTAACATCATCTGTAACAGTAATAGTGTCACTCTACTTTGCTTTTGCCAGACTGTTTCTGGAGTGTTGTGTTCATTTCTAGCACCGCTTTTCAGGGAGGGTATCAAGCAGATGAAACATGTCCAGAGGAAAGTGACTAAGGCCATTTCCGTACTACACTGTTATAGTGCTATCATTCCACTTTCAACATTCTATGGAATCCTGGGGTTTTCAGTTTAGAGAGGGGGCATTTAGAATTCTCAGCTAGAGAGCTCTTTGGCCTCAGTAAACTACAAACCCAGAGTTCCACAGCATGTTGAAAGTGGAATAATAGCACTATAACAGTGTAGCGCAGAAATGGCCTAAGATGGTACATTTCTGAAAACTGAGCCCTATGAGGAACAGTTGAGGAAGTACAGTATTTTTAACCTGGAGAAGAGAAGACTGGGAGGAGACATGGTTTGTTGTTGTACATCTTCAAATTGTTTCTGACATAAGGAGACCCTCGGAGGAAACCCCCCCCCAGTGTTTTCTTGGCAATATTTGTTCAGAGGCAGTTTGCCTTTGCATTACTCTGAGGCAGAGAGAATATGACTTGCCCATGGTCACCCAGTGGGTTTCCATGACTGAGAGGGGATTTAAACCCTGGTCTCCAGAGCTGTAGTCCAGTGCTCAAGTGGTAACCTTCAAATGGTGAAAGACTATTACATGGACAATGGAGTGAGCTTCTTTTCTTCTGCTCCAGAGGACAGGACCTGAACCAAGGGATATAAATTACAAGATGGGAGATTCTTACCAAACACAAGGAAGAACGTCCTGAGGGTAAAAGCTGTTTGGCAGGTGAACCGAATACCAATACTGGTGGTGGATTCTTCTTCATTACAGATTTTTAAAAGGAGAGTGAAGGCCCATCTGTCAATGATGCTATAACTGTGGAATCCTGGATTGGGAGGGAGTTGGATTTGATGAACCTTTGGATCCCTTCCAACTTTAGAATTTCATGATTTTATGAGTGCCGAAACTAAAACAAACAAACACCCTCCCCCCCAAAAAAACCCCTCAGACCCCATAAAGTCAAATTAAAACACATTCAGGTAACATTTTAGCAGGATCACCTAAAATTACCCCTAGAAAATACAGCAACATGCCAGGTTCAGAGGTCTTCAGAGTCAGTTTTAGTTACTACAAAGGGGGAAGGTCTCCATGGCAACTTTTTTTGTTGGATTGAAAATAACGAAGTCAGTATTACATAAAGAACAGAACAATGTGACAGGAGGAATAAATAGCATTTCTCTAAAGATCTTTGGTGTTTTTTAAGAGAAAGAAACAGAGTACTGACTTGCAGAAGAGATCCAAAACAATCAAGGCCGTCTTGACTTTCTCTGGATCTTGTTGTCCCATTAGTCCAATTTGCAGACATGAAACAATTTGTCCTCCAATTCTGCTTGGAAGCTTGGAGTCTCAGAACCAGGATTCTTCTGGCAGGAGCTACATATCCACAGGGCCATTCAAACTCTGTGCTAAGGAAAATACATTCAAAGCCAAGGAAACTCAGAAGCTGTCCTGAAGCCAACTCTCCCTTTCCAATGTCCTTAGGAAGCCCTGGGGTTGCTATGACAGTCGTTGTGCACTTCCTTTGCAACAAAACATTGCATATTAGGCAGGCAAAAACTTTGATACACAACTTTTGATGGAATTAGAGATTCATTTATGATAGGCATTGGGGGAGAGTTGGAACGTATTCCAAAACACCTTTCATCATTGTCTTTGACTGGCTAAATGCAGAACATATATGAGACCTTAGCCTAAATCCTATCCTTAGTTTCACTAAGAGGACAACCATTGAATCAATGAGATTTACTTATGTGTTGTCTCACCACTCACCAGTTCCTTCAATAGGCTTACTTTAGTTGGAATTAATCAAAAGCACATTGACCCTTATACCTTCCCATAGCAAAATGTTAATTTCCCTTGAATAATGTGGGACACACACAAATCTGGCATGTGTTAGAAATTGTGTCCCACATTATTCAAGGGAAAGCTAAAGAAATCCAGATATAGAGAAAAGATTGGTAAGGAATTGGCTTTGAAACATCACCATGGCCTAAATCCTAGATTAGTCCCAGCTAGAGTCATTGGATATGTTATCATGCCATATACCCCCACTCCATGATATGATATAATTGGATTATTTGATTGGCATGAAATATAAATTATACACTGTTATGGCTGAAAAGCCATGCCGGGAAAGAAGACTGGCTGAACACTTGTGAAAATAGGTCAGATGGGACCTCAGGACATGGGCAGGTCATAGTCAAGGGATCAAATGGGAAGCTCTGGTGTTAATGAACTTGCAAATATCCCTCAATGAAAACAACAGCACCTGAAACTGCCTCAACAGAGCAACTGATTGTCTTCAATCCATTTCCTTTTCCTGCTGAAATTTTCCTTTTTTTCTTCATTTGTCCAGCCATTAAGGTGTTACCCTGATTTCTGGGGGTCCCAGGAGGGACACCTAAATGTGCTCAAACAATGGGGAGGGAATTAACACAGAGCACAAGTTTGCAATGCGAGAGGCAGGGTAACGTAGCGAGATCTTGAGCCCTATGTCTACGGGGTCAGGCCGAGTAAATGATCAAGCAGAAGTTAATAATAAGACTTGTTTTATTGAAATACAGTCAAACACGTGTATGCAACACACTCACACGAAGAACTATAGAAATAAAGGTAGGAGTTGGATAGAGGGATTTTGAGAGGAGGTTTGGTATGGGAAATACTATACCTGTCCTGAAGCCTGGTAAAAGCAAAGAAGCTGGGGAGCGTGGATTCCCAGCACGTGGGGCTGAGGGGAGGATCGTCAAATGAAGCGGCAGCAAGTTGGGAGGCAAGTCACGAGCGATCCGACCGTTCCAAGGAAGCACTCAAAATCAGGCGTTCTTATAGGGAAAATTGTGGCCGCAGGCTAGTCCGTTCTCGGGGATAACAATGAGTTTTGGGCTGGAGACAAAGCCTCGAAAAGGTCAGTACTTTAGATGATTGAGTTATGACCAGATTGACAATAGAGTAGCCAGTATACAAATGCGGAGTGCTTGAGAGTTATACAGTCCACTCATCAAGCTGCCTGCGTGGGGCAGGGGATCTTTTGTAAGTAGTGTGCATACATAATGTGGTACTTGCCTTGAGGTCTCCTGAAGCTGCATTTGGCAATGACTGGCCTGCCTACATCAGGATTTGAATGGTTCGGCTATTGTCGGCTGTACCTGTGGGCGTGCTTGTCCAGAGGCCTTGCAAGCATGTGGAGAGGAATGGGTAAGGAAGGCCAAATTATTGATATCAAATGATATCTTAATATCCCACAAGCTCGGGCTAGAAACAGCGGTAACAAAGGAGCTATCATGATTCCCAACAGTGCTTTCCACCTAATGCTAAAGCCATTAGCCTGTTCTAGACCTCACTGTTTGCCCTTCCAGAGAGCCATTGACACCTTCCTCCTCAAGGCAGAAACAGGGTATTTAAACCCTGGCTCTGAGCCAGACAAATCATAGTACTCTGGTCATAGATTGTCACTCTGCTGCTCAGATTCCCATTCCTGTACTACCCTCAGCCTTTAGTCTGAGCCACATTGCTTTGTCTCTTCTCTACAGGATAGGTAAATATCACCCACTTCACCCTAATTTCTTGCTATCCAATTTCCTTCCTTTCCTTCAGTTAGCCTTGCGTGGTTGTGAGAGTGCTTGAATCCTGTGTGTGTTTCTGATTTTCCCCAATAAAATATACTTGCAATCACCAACTGGTGTCCCTACATTAGTACCAGAGTACATAGGTGTAAAAGATCCTATAAAGTGACCCCTTTCTTGCAGGACTCCCTTTGAACTAATAACTCTCCACTGTTCCACAGAGGCACTGGCATCACAGGTAGACCTTTGAGTCACCTTCCTTTTGGGGAAACAGGAATGTTGTTGTTGCCAGCATCATTATCACCATCATCACCATCTTTATTTGTATCCTGCTTTTTACCCAATGTTGGGCCACAAAGTAGCTTACATATTAAAACAGTACAATTTAAAAATGTATAAACAACACATCTTAAAACAGGATTAAACTACAAAGAAATTAAAACAGCTAAAAAGAGATTAAAATAAGCAATTAAAATAGTACAAGACCACTTAGCCCATCCTTAAAACTCTAAAAACTTTCTGTATTAAAACACCTGCATGAATTAAAAAAGGGTCTTTGCCTGTCACCACCAAAAAAGGAGGGAGCCATTCTGGCCTCCCTGGAAAGGGAGTTCCAGAGTCTAAGGACAGCCACTGAGAAGGCCTTCTCTCAGGTCCCCACCAACCGTGCTTGTGATAGCGGTGGAACTGAATGGATCTGTTCTAATTTGGATTAACCAACATGATTTCCACCAATGTCTGAAGAGAACTTCTAACTGCATCATTTAATCTCTGTCACCTCACTCACAAGCATAACCAATTGCACGCGTGACCATACTATGAAGCAATAACTAGAGATGGTAAGAATATTCACAATTATTCATTCCCAGATTGAGAAATGGCTTTCCCAATGGTCAGGAAACCATAGTTGGGATGAATAACTGACTAGTGAGAATTTCCTGCATTTTTTTTTAATTTGAACATCTCAAAGTGTTTTGGCAGAATTATTCTGTGGAGAAAAGCACATAGAAAAGCACACCATAGTTTTCTGGCAGGAAACCAATTTTCTGCATACAAAAGAGGTTCTTTTGTGGGGAAAAAATGCATTTTTCTCAGGGGAATAATTCTTCCACAACATCTCAGGAAGTTGAAATACAAAGAGAATAATGTGAAGGAGTATTTATTTTTTTCCCCACAGCAGTGTGGAAACTACCATAATTACATAAGTTCTGTGGTCACACATTAGAGCAATTAATTGATTAAACCGTTTGTCAGTTAACCCCTGAGAAATACCTAGCAGAAGAGTATGTATTTGGTATGGTGACCAATGCAATGTCTAAGGACATAAAGGAAGGACATGTTCCTTGGAACTTTCAAAACTGTATAGTTTGTGAACTCTTCCAGAAAAAGAAGAATCAGAAGAAGCAACAGCAGAGGAGGGAGGAGGAGGAAGGAGCACTTCTGTAGCATGATGACCTTCATTGCCTCTACTAAAAGCCTACAAACAAACACATCTAGTCAGGTTGGCAAGTTCTGTCTTACTCCTGAATTCCTGCCTCCAAAAGTGGACTTCAAGAGGACATGATCAGTCATGCTCTTCTAGAAGTGCTACTGTTATTCGTAACTCTGTATGGATTCCTATTTGTCTCTCAAGCAAACTGACCCCAGGACCTACCCAGCCAATAAGACTCTATGAAAGATAGGAAGTTAATCCTGAACAAAGAGGCTCTGTGACATATTGACCTGTATTCAGGTATGCCCCTGTACAAATGGACCATTAGGTTAGCAGAAATACATTTTCAGAGTTAGCTCAAGAATGGTGTCAAATGCAATTTGCACTGTACAAGCTGTTGTACAAGGAAGGGGTTGTGTGCAACCAGCTATGCGGCCTATTGTACACTTTGCACAATTTCTTGCATGACTGATTTGCACAACAGCTTGTACAAAAGTGGAATCCAGTGCATTTCTATTAGTAGGAATTCTTGGTCTGCTAGTGCTAAACTGAATTTAGACTAGGAACACCAATCAATCAATGAACTGTGTATCTTTCTCCCATGATAGGTCCCAAGTCAGCTCATAATCTGAGTTAAAATATAACTGAAACAGTGGTTAGTACAAAAGATAAAAAACAAACAATCATTAAAAAATTAATATAAAACAATTTTCAAAAGGCACTTAAAGTAGCCTCTCCACATTTGTGAGGGCTAGGGGCACAGTTCTAGTCTGGACCTAGGGACGCTAACCCTTGCGAAAGTGGAAAAATAATGAATAATTCCCACTCCCACAATTCCCCTTAAGAGCTCCCCCCTCCTATTCCTTTGCCTCTGGGCCCAGCATTGGGGGAGTGGGGGAGAAAAAAAACACAGTAAAAAACTTACCCCTACTTTCTCCTCAAAGGGAGAAGAACACACTTCTTCCTTTCTAGTTACTTCCAGTGGCCATCTTGAAAAGGGAGGGGTAGGAACAAAGAGCACTTGACCAATCAGCAGCCATTAGATAGCAGAAAGTGCAGCCACATGGTAGAGGGGAAACACCTCCAGCAGTGGGAGTGGAGATTTGCTCACCCAAAAAGAAAAAAAGTCCATTTTAAACACAAGCCTGGCAAGCCTATGGTGAGGAATGCAAAGAAGTGGGAGGAGGAAAATGGGGGAGGCAGGCAGTTGCCTTTCAAATTATCAATTTGTGAAAGTCAAACCCGGGAATATAGAGAGAGGACTGTATAACAACAATGATTAAAAAACCCCCCAACATACTCCAGTTAAAAGACTTTCTGCAATAGACAGATAACACTTAAAGGTCTGGGTAAATGTAAGGTCTTTGTTCACCACTGGAAAGAAAGAAGAAAGAGGGCCAACTGATCCCCTGTGGGAAGGAATTCTGTAATCTGAGAGCAACCCATCAAAAGCCTTCCCTGAGAATCTTAAAACTCAGGCAGGTTCATACAGGAAGGTATTGATCCTTCAGATAGTCTGGATCCAAGCAGTGTGAGGTTTTATAGGTCACAACCAGCACTTTTAATTGTGCCCAGAAATTAACCAATAGCCAACGGAGTCGATATCTTCCCTGTAACCATCCCCAGTCAGCAGTCTGGCTACAGCATTCTAGACCCATTGCAGTCTCCACAGAGTTTCCAAAGGCAGTGCCACATAAAATGTACTACAGTAATCCAAATGGATTGTAATCAAGGCATATGCCACTGTAGCGAGACCTGACAACTCAAGGAATAGGCAGCATCCAGCACCCGGTGCTGAAATCCAATAAATTCGGGAAAATAGGCAATGAGAAAATGACAAGATGTAATCTGAGTGAGTCTGATTAATATAATGGAATGGTGATCGAAGCTGCAGACAAGACAGTAGGAAAAATCTCTGAAGAAAAGGGTGGAAAGAGGGAGAGACGAACTGGAGAGGAACCAGAACAAAGAGAAAATATTTCAAATCTGTGTGTTGCTTTCGGTTTTATTTTTCGTTTTACATTTTTGGTGAAGAATTATAAGGAGCAGTGGATGAAACTCCAGAAGATGGGGGTAAAAAAGAGAGAGAAAGAGAGAGAAGGAAGGAGAGAATAACAAGGTTTCCAGATGAAACAATTAATAACCATAGTCAATTACTGGAAGGCTCAAAAGTGTCTTTTCTGTACATTTTCCCTTTTTCACACAGAGATAGCTTTGAGCTTTGAACTGCATTCAGCTGAAACTGTTCCTTCATAATGCCCATTTCCACCTCCAAGGAACAATAAACTAAATTTGACTATAAAATCTCATGCAGCTCATATACTTTTTAAAGCTTATACTGAAATTTGTGTTTGGAAACAAGATACCCCAGAAGAGGTATCCAAAAGAACTGTTATACACATCTAAGAAGATTTTTAAAAAAAAGATTAAAAAGGTCTGCCATCACACTGTTAATTTGCTGGGACTGGGTTTAGAATGAAATGTAGATTTTAACTCTGTGGACAGCTAATGTGTAATTAGGTGAAAGAGCTAATAGTGCAATTAGCGTAGCCTCCAACATTTCAGAGATGAAAACGAACCTGTCTGGCCGAGCAACACTAGAGTGCAGTCACTATGTCAAAAATTACCATATATGCCAGTGTATAAGACCCCCTTTTTTTCCTGGAAAATGACCTTTGAAAATAGAGTGTGTCTTATATGCTGGTGGAGGCAAAACAGATGGCGATGCGGGGGGGGGGGGGGATTTGCAAGAGACCACCTCCTCCCCCATTCCCCTCCTCCCCTTCGCATCATCTGTTTTGCTTCACCAGGGAGAAATCCTGCAAGGCAGACGATATGGGAAGGGAAAGGGTTAAAACTTCGCCAGAGGGGACCCCCCACCGGTTCTCCACTCCTCTGCCTGCTATCTGTTTTGCTTTGTGTCTGCTTTGCTTCGGCAGAGAAGCAGAAGCAGGAGAAATCCTGCAATCCAAATAGGATGGAAAGGCTAAAGGAACTTCATCAGACCAATATAGTGGATTAGAAATGTACTGGAACTAATTTTTTTTCCTGGAAAATGAGATTTAAAATGGGGTGCGTCTTATACGCCGGTGTGTCTTATATGCCAGCAAATACGGTATTAATGAGGAACAACACACAAGCTGAGAGAGACTGCAGCAGTTTGCTTTTGCCTGAGCCTTTTGGGAAGAGTGAGATTCATCTCTTTCTCTCTCCCCTGCTGAGTTCATTTGCCCTTTAACCTCAGTTTGTAGGAACTGAAGTAAACTCAGGACGAGGGGGAAAAGCTGGAGGAAAAGGAAAAACAAATCTGGGACACTTTAAAAGCAGCTGAAAAAGTGAGATGACAGAGGATTAACTGGTATTGTCCCTGCAAAATTGGGACAGTTGGAGGGTATGAATTAGGAGTAAGAATAGATTTGGGTGTACTATGGAACAGTGGCTTTTAACAAAACCCGGAAATAGGTATTTTGCTGCCAGGGTAGAAAGGCAAATCTGACCCCCTTGCCCAGTGTTTATGGCTTATAAAAGAAAAAGGAAGTCATTTTAATGAAAAGATAAATTAGCGTATATCATTTAAATACTTATTGCCTATGCAGTCACGTACATTACACAATAACAATTAAACATAAAATTACTGAATAGAAACTGAGAACATAAAAAAGCAACAAAATGGAAAAGCAGGAGGACTTGAAGGAATCCAACAGCGCCTTTGAGGCTGATTTATTTTAGCATGAGCTTTTCTGGATTTCCCTCTGCTCCTTTCAATGCACTCGTGGAGAGAGGCCCTTCTTTCAGTCCCACTGCATTCACACACATGTCTGATGAGGACAAAAGGTAGGGTTTTTCCCAGGGGCTGCTCCCAGGCTCCAAACTCCCTTTGTAGGTAGGCTCAGTTGGACATGCCTTCTTCCTATATATCCTTTGATGGACCACAGACTTTTTTCCCCCCTGACATGCTTTCCAGAACTAAAGGTTTTAAAGAAAGGGTGTTTAACAAGGTGCTGAACCGATTTTAGTTGCACTGTTTTTAAACTTTGTAAATTTTTAACTGTATGTTCTAAATTGCTTTTAAAGAGATTGACAGTTTAATCCTATTTTAACATTGACCTTTTGTATCTTTTAATCATTAATTTATCTATTTTAATTTGCAAGCTGCCCTGAACCTTGCTTTGGGATAAAAGGAGGAATATAAGTAAAGTTAATAATAGTGATAATAATTTTCTAATCGGGCCAAACATGAACTTTGGCATTTTTAGCAGCAGCCACACAGTAGGTTTACATTTTCATTGAGATGTCTACCACTGCCATAAAATCTCCTCCTTACTTGTGGCTCAGATTTTGTCAGTATAGAGGTATACCTCAGTTAACTAGATAGATGTGTTTCCAGGTATTACTTCTTTAAAGGAAATTTGGTACCTGAGCCAGATTTTGAATCTCCACTTGGCTACGGAAATCAATTGGGTGACCTTGGCCAGGTCACATTCTCTCAGCCTCAGAGGAAGGCAAAATGTAAACCCCTCTGAACAACTCTTACCAAGAAATCTCTGTGATAGGGTCCCCTTAGGGTCACCTAAGTCAGAAACAACTTGAAGATTCACAACCACAACAATAGCAGCAACTGATGTGAAAAGATTTTTGTGCATTTTTATATTATTTCTATGAAGAAACTTGAAAACATGCCGAACAGTATTTGACTGAGTGGTGAACACATCTGAAAGCTGCCATCACGATGAGAAGTTATTGAGAGATGGAACATGGTGATTTAGCAGACAAGCACTACAGAGACACCTGACACCTCTTTCTCCAGTCTCTCTAGAACACATGAAGCATCACTTCTGGGAGGCTGAAGAGAGTTTGAAGTTTACCATGAAGGTTCAATGAGAGTGACTCTTTGTCTTGCAAATTACGGAATTAAATAGCAGATGCCTAATGCCTGATCTAGCTGCATCTTGTTTGTACCGATTGTGCCGGTACCTTTCTCTAGGCTGGCCCCACCATCCCAACTCTTTGGCTCCTGTCATCTACCTTGCCCTTTCACTTTCAAGATCTCTCCCTGGACCTGGTATTTGGGCCTCCAGGTGACCTTGTCTTAAGGTGACAAGCAGCAGTGTTGATCAGAGGGTTCAATGTAGTAAAGCGTGACCCGTTGTTCTTGTTAATTATCAAATGAGAACATCCAGACAAAAATGTAGAAGATAAAACCTGTGGAAATATCTTATATAACAAATAAACTTCTAGCCTTGGGCTAGTTCCACACATAGCGACACCTGAGTTTCAAATAAAGTAACACTGCCCTCTGAACTCTCTCCACATTTTCAGCTCCCTAAGCTCTAATCCGATCTAACACATTCCTCTCTTCCTAGCAACTTTAACTCTATATCTGACTGCCCGTAACTCTACTTCAACCTGCCCTTATATCTTTTTTTAACAGACAAGCTTCTACGTTACATACTTTTGCTTCTATAGGCTCCCCTTCACAGCATGCTGAAGGCTGTAATTGGCAGCCTCTAACCAGGCTTGTCCAGCCTCTCACTTCACACTGATTGTTACAACACAAGGCCATTTATTTCCCTTTCATAAATAGCATTGTAGTGGTCTGTCAGTAGCCTGTATCCTCTTGCTAGTCCAGACTAGAGTAGACCCATTGAATCAATTGTTGACTCACCATTCGACAGTAACTCAGCGAGACGTCTCTACTTGGGATTCACCAGTAGGATTCAGGGCAGCATCTGCCACATGACATCCTGTGCCAAGTGAAGCATTTTATGTTTAATGGAGAGTTATATCACAGTTCTTTATTCCAGGAATGGGCAACTGTGGCAGATTGGGGGGCAAGTTTGCTGCTAGAAAAACCTTCACCTCAGACTGCTTTTGAAAAAGGGGTGCGTTTGAAATGTTAAAGAAGTGCAGGGGGTATCTTCAACCTATTTAAAAGGTAAATTGCCTGTTCTGAAACTGCTAGGCGAACCCACAGCAGAATCACTGCACCCCAATATGGAAGCCACCTGTTGCCATGGCAAAAGTCTCATGTCAGTTTGAAGTCAGTTGCCAAATCATTGTCAGTAACAGTGTGGTGTGACAGAGCTAGAGTATGAAGGCAAAACTGATGCTGAGATCTTGCATCATCAGATATAGCTACAACAACAGAGCTACGACATCATAGCCATGTCTCCTGATTCAGTCCTCCCAAACTCTTCCAGCTCTATCATAGAATCATAGAGTTGGAAGAGACCACAGAGGCCATCCAGTCCAATCTCCTGCCATGCAGGAACCCACATCAAAGCATTCCCAACAGATGGCCATCCAGCCTCTGCTTAAAAACCTCCAAAGAAGGAGAATCCACCACACTCTGAGGCAGCATATTCCACTGCTGGGCAGCAATGACCATCAGGAAGTTCTTCCTGAGGTTCAAGTGGAATCTACTTTCCTGCAGCTTGAATCCATTGCTCCTTGTCACAGTCTCTGGAGCAGCAGAAAACAAGCCCACTCCCTCCTTGACATGACATCCCTTCAAATATTTAAACATCGCTATCATGTCCCCTCTTAACCTTTTCTTTTGCAGACTAAATATACTCAGCTCCCAAGCTGCTCCTCATAGGGCATGGCTTCCAGACACTTCACCATTTTGGTCGCCCTCCTCTGGACACGCTTCAGCTTGTCGATATCCTTCTTGAATTGACGTGCTCAGAACTGGATAAAGTATTCCAAATGAGGTCTAACCAATGCAGAATACAGTGGTGCCATTACCTCCCTTGATCAAGACACCATACTCCTATTGATGCAACCAAGAATCGCATTGGCTTTCTTGGCTGCCGCATCACACTGCTGACTCATGTTCAGCTTGTTATCTACCAAGACTCCTAGATCCCTTTCACATGTACTATTATCCAGCCACATGTCCCCCATCCTATATTTGTGTATTCCATTTTTTCTGCCTAAGTGCATAACCTTACATTTCTCTCTGTTGAAATTCATTTTCTTAGCTTTGGCCCAGCTCTTCAATTTGTCAAGGTCATTTTGAAATTTTATCCTGTCCTCTGGGGTATTAGCAACCCCTCCTAATTTGGTGTCATCTGCAAATTTGATCAGCATGCCCTCTGCTCCTTCATCCAAGTCATTGATGAAGATGTTGAATAGCACTGGGCCCAGGACAGAACCCTGTGGCACCCCACTGGTCATTTCTCTCCAGGATGAAAAGCAGCCATTGGTGAGCACCCTTTGGATTTGGTTCGTCAACCAATTACAAATCCACCTAACAGTAGCCCTGTCCAGCCCATATTTTACTAGCTTCTTTGCAAGAATGTCATGGGGAACTTTGTCAAAGACCCTACTGTAATCAAGATATGCTACGTCCACAGCATTCCCTTCATCAGACTCTATCATTCTATGATTAGATTACCCTACCACTACCATTGTAGTGGTACACGATCATAAATGTCATTTGCAATATTTACAATGTTGGAAGTCTGTCTTACGACATCATAAATACTTACCAGGATGCCAGCCATCGTGTGTAGAATTGGCTATGACAGATAGGCAAAGAGACGCCTACAAATACCCATGATGGCTTTCTTTATCAGCTTGGACAACTGCTCACAGCTCATAGGAAAGATATTTAACTAATTCATGAAATGTCTGGAAATGTAACTTCTATGCTAATAGAACAATTATATGGTGATAGTTATAAAAACTGCTGAGGTGCATGACTGATGACAAATTTTACTGCCTTGACACCCACTTCTTACTTAGAAATCTCCATTTTTCACAGGTGATGGGACACAATGCAATGAAATTAATGTTGAAAGCTTGCGCCTGTGATAGAATCAATTAGAAATATATAGTGATGAAGCTGACATAAATCTGCCACAGCAAAGCCTATTTTTGGAAACATTCCTGAAAGCAAGCTGAAGCTCAGCTGGTTATACAGCTGCCTTAGAAAAAGTCCAACTATCTCCTTCCATCAAGATATTTTAATGCGCTTATTTAAAAGTATCATCACCATTATGTCCTGATTATTAAAAGGGTAACCATCAACCTTGCCACAGGTGACCAAATTTAGTAAATTGAGATGTCAGAAGCAAACAAACAGGAATGAAAAACAAAAGCATGGAATCAGAGGTTGGGAAGATTATTTTAAAAGTAATTTGTTCCATTTCCAAGATCCCCAGAGTTATCTTGATCATCACAGTTTTAAAAAGTAATGCTTCCTTTTCTTGATATTGAAAAACAACATCCCTTATTTATATTTGGTTCTTTTAACACATGGTGCAATAGACCATGCTAGCAGCTTCTGGTGTGTGGTACAAAACACACTACAGCTGCAATCCAACATCTCCTGAACCTTGGGAAATTGAAGACTACAGTTCTCAGAATCCCCAGCCAGCATCTCCAGACCAATTTTTTTTTCTTCCAGGCTCTGCATGTTACCTCCCGATGATATACATGAAGAGCACTAACTGCTCCTCCCCACCCCCCCACCCCCCACCTCAAAATACACCAGACTGTTACTGCCCTGGCTAGTCCGAGCTTTGGGGATATTAAAAGATATCCCTTGATATCACAATTCGGCTGCACTTCTCTATTTCTCTTCCACGTGCTTGCGAGGCCACCGGACAAGCACGTAAACAAGCTCGGCTGTTAATAGCCGTAAGATTCCTGGACAATACAGGCAGGCCAGAAAATAGCTGACTCACTGCTTTAGGAGACCTCCAGGCAAGTACTC
Organism: Cyclura pinguis; assembly: GCA_030412105.1. Classification (NCBI taxonomy): domain Eukaryota; kingdom Metazoa; phylum Chordata; class Lepidosauria; order Squamata; family Iguanidae; genus Cyclura; species Cyclura pinguis. The sequence goes on along the minus strand of CM059601.1, from coordinate 276,682,069 downwards.
GAATTAGGTATGCACGCCGCTTACAAAAGAGCCCCTGCCCCACGATAGCAGCTTGATGGGTAAACTATACAATACCCAAGTACTCTGCGTCTGCATACTGGCTACTCTATTGAGAACCACTATGATAACTCAATCATTCAGATTCTGACCTTTCGGAGGCTTTGTCTCCAACTCCAAATCTATTGTTTTCTCCCAAGTACGGCATAGCCTGCAGTCACAATTCTCCTTATAAAAATCCTTGATTCCGAGACCTTCCTCGGAACGCTCCCGAGTTTCATTCCGCCTTGCTGCCGCTTTGCTTGGCGAGCCCCCCCTCAGCTCCACATGCTGAGCTACATCGCACCCCAGCTTCGCTCTTTATTTTTCTGGGCTTCAGGACAGGTGAAGTATCACCCAAACCAAGAATCCCTCTAAAAATCCCTCTATACCACTCCAACCTTTATTTTCCTTAGTTATCTTGAGTGAGTGTGTCGCATGCACTGTTTTGCTTGTATTTAATAAATATCATTTATTATTTCAACTTCTGTGTTCTCCTTGACCCAACCCGACCCCGTAGACATAGGGTTCAGGATCTCGCTACGTTACCCTGCCTCTCGTAACGCTAAGCAGTGCTCTGAGCTAATTTTCCCCAACTTTAGTTGAGCACATTTTGGTGTCCCTCCTGGGACCCCCAGTTCACAGGGTAACAAGACACATCCTTTTCATCGTTCCATGATTCTTGGAGAACAATTTAGGACAGAGGTTTTCCTTTGATCGTGCCCCACACTTTCAGCTATGGCTTAGACTTCTGGCAACATGCTGACAAACCCCACTGAGAAAATCTGGGGCATTTCTTCCAAAACACTGTTTAAAAAAAAAAAGAAGAAGAAGAGGAGAGGGGGAGAAAAATAGAACATCTTGTTTGAAACATCTTCCACCCCTAATGAATCCTCCCAGCTTTTTGGAAGTTTTGTTTTCAGTGTGAGTTCTCCAGGGTCTAACGATTTCCTTGGTACAAAATCCCCAAGCAGCCTTGGGGAAGCCGTTGTAAGACTTAAAGGATTGATTTGATCATGCTGGGTAGGCCACTAATTTGCTGCAAGGGGCTTTGAGAACTCTCTGGGTTGCCAAGGGAATATCATCTGTGCTTCCACCTTCCTGCATACATAGTGGGAAGAAATAATCAAAGAGATAACAGTGTTTTGAATGGATGAGGGGGGAGTTTTCAATCAGACTTTAGTTAATGGTGGAAATAAAGCCCCTTACAGAACACTGTGTGTATCTATATACATTTTACATGTTAAAAACCTCACGATAATGACCTCTGCATAACCTGAATTAATTCTAGAAGTGAGCATAAGGTTACACAGCTTCAGAATTTGCCACCGGGACAGCCAATAACAGTTTAACTGAAGATAAGGTTTTGTTTTGTTTTGTTTTTTTGAGCCCTTACTGCATGGGGCATTTTAGTCTGCAAGGTCTTTTTCACACTGCATGCACAGTTATGGTTTGATCCCACTTTACCTGCCATGGTTACACCCTCCGGAATCCTGGGGTTTGTAGTTTGACAAGGCACTAGAGCTTTCTGGCAGAGAATTTTAAATACTTCCTGAAGCTATGTATTCCTGGACTTCATAGAATGGTGCCATGGTGGTTCAAATGGAATCTGTTGTTGTTGTTAACTGCTGTAGCATCAGCTTCAACTTATCATCACCCTATAAAGCCAAGACGTCCAAGTCAACCTATCATCAACAGCCCTGCACAGTCTTACAAACTCAGTGCTATTTCTTCCTTGATTGAGTTTACCCACCTGTAATGAACTCTTCCTCTTGTCCTACTGCTTTCTACCTTGCCAAGCATTATTCTTCTTTCTAATGAATAGTGGCATATCTAGGTTCAATAGCACCTAGAGCAAGCGTGGAAGTTGCGCTTCTAGGTGCTGCTTCTCCTGCTGCTGCTGCCCCAGGCCGAGAAAGACCCTGGCAGGGGTGGGGGGCAGCAGTGGGCCAGGCCTGAGTAGAAGGGCTGCTGCTGCCACTGTCACTGCCACCTCTGCACCAGGCCAGGAATGACCCCGGTGGGGGTGTTGTGGTGGTGGTGAGCCATGCCCACGTGGGAAGGTGGGAGAGGTTTCGCTTTTTTTTGCACCTCCTGGCATTGGTACCCAGGGCATGTGCCCCAGTGCCCACCCTAGATATGCCTCTGCTAATGAATCAAGTCCTGTCATTCCTATGTCCAAAGTATGATAGTCCCCCTTGGGAGTTTGCACTTGATTAAAATGGAATATAGTTATAATTTTGTAGTGTGAAAGACTCCAGAATCGTATTTTGCCGTAGAAGTTGCACAGAACTAGACTTGCAAGGTAAACATCCTATGGTATTGTTATCTGTGTGGCTGGAAACAATTTCCCCGAATTTCAGCCAATTGCCATTTAATGCCCCGTCAAATCTATTGATTTTTGCCATTGGGGTTATGCTTTGTCTCAGACAATATTAACCTGTTGCATTGGGGTTGTATGCCTTCCAGTCATTTCTGATTTATGGTGACCCTAAGGCTCACCTATCACGGCGGTTTCTGGGGCTTACAGTGTGTGACATGCCTGTGGGCACCCAGTGGGTTTCCATGGCCAAGTGGGGAATTGAACCTTCCTCTCCAGGGCCGTAGTTCAATGCTGAAACCACTACACCATGGTGGCTTGAACTAAGGGCATTTCTGCAGCTTACTGCCTTCTAGATACATCCAGTGAAGAAGTCCAATGGCACATCTTGCTTCTGCAGTGCAGCCAGGTGCTGTCCCAGGCTGTGTTGGGACCTCCACACAGCAGGTTAAGTGCGGGAGGGCAGCGGGAGGGCTGTGTGCTTGCTGGTCATTCATGGGGAAAGCCTGCCAATGGTTTACTGCATGATCGCATCACCTGGGGACGGGAGAACGATGGGACCTGGATGATGTCCTGCAGAACGGTCGTCTGGGTCCCGTCCTTCTGTCATCTCCAGTGCAGGATGACAATGTCCTGCGGAAAGGGCCTCAGATTGCTTACTTAGAATAAAAGCTTTCCTTAAAAGATCTCCTCTTTCTCACTCTTTCGTCAAATGACAGAAACACAAAGGCAAAAGAGACCACAAGGACCATCCAGTCCAACCCCCTGCCATGCAGGAATATGTAACCAAAGCACTCCCAACAGATGACATGCCCTACAGTCCAACTTTCAAATCATTACAACAGACTGGCTCTCTAACCTGTTGGGACACCCCCTCCCCCCAAAAAGAGAGCTCACATTACCTTTTTTAACCAAATCAGGAGACAAAGAACATTTCCGCACAACACTCTTATAGCGCGATGATTCCACTTTCAACCTCCTATGGAATCCTGGGGTTTGCAGTTCCGGGAGGGGCCAGGCGGCCCCTCCCGGAACTGCAAACCCCAGGATTCCATAGGAGGTTGAAAGTGGAATCATTGCGCTATAAGAGTGTCGTGTGGAAATGGCCAAAGAAATAGAAATGACCTCCTTCTTATAGGTTTGCCCCTGTTCAGAAGAAATAGGGGTCGGGAAACAGGCTGTGCTGCAAGAAATTTACATTATGCCCTAACACTGTCCTAATGCTTTTAAAATTTTTGTACTATATATTGTTTTATCTATATTGCTTTATCTTATCTTGTAAGTGGCTTTGGGTCACATATTGGGAGAAAGGGAGGAATGTAAAACAAATAACCCCACCCCTCAGTTGTCCCAGTTTGGCAGCAACAGTCCTTATTAATCCTCTGTCATCCTGCTTTTTTTTCAACTGCTTTTAATAAAATGTCTTGCTTTCTTCTTCTCTTCTCACTTTCCCCTTTTGTTCTCAGCTTGCTTTCACTGTTGCAAACTAAGGCCTTTTACACATTATACTGTTATAGTGCTTTTATTCCACTTTCAACATCCTATGGAACCCTGGGATTTGCAGCTTAGGGAGGGGCCCTTAGACTTCTTAGCCAGAGAGCTCTTTGGCCTCAGTAAACTTCAAACCCCAGAATTCCACAGGATGTTGAAAGTGGAATAATAGCACTATAACACTGTAGTGCAGAAAAGCCCTACGTTTAAAGAGCAAAAGGAGTTTGCAGTCAATTAACTCAGGATGAGGGGTTGGAGAAAAAGGAGTAGAACCTTACCCTTCCCAGGCAAAAGCAAACTGCAGCAGCCTCTTTCAGCTTATATGTTCTTCCTTATTAATAACCTTAGCCGTTTTGATCACACTCCAATGTTGCTTGGCCACACATGTCTCAGTTTTCATCTGTGAACTTTTGGAGGGTATGAATAACACCAATGCACAATGAATTGACTGGAGTTCTGCTTGGAGCTGGGAAAATATCTCCCAGCTCACACAGAGCAAGGTACTGCATGAGACAAATTCTTCGTGGTATCGTGTGCTGTGTAAAAAACGGAGATACACTAAAATAAGACATGCAAAATGAAGTGCACATTTCTAATGTAGACACACTGAATTCTGCATAGATAAGGATTGTAAATTACATATGTCTCAACATGCATATGCTATAATTACACTGAGTATGCACAGATTTATTTGTTCTGTCCTTGAAGAAGTTGAAGGAAACAACTACTAAGATAAACCTATGTTACATTTTGTCCCTCCAGGCATTGTTGGACTGTAGTTCCCATCAATCATCATGACTGACTGTGCTGATAGGGGGTTATGAGATTTGTAGTCCAGCCACATCTGGAAGGCTCAAGGAAGTAAAGTATGTGGTCTAAAGTCACAGTGGGTGGAAGGAATACAGTTGTACATTGTTATCTTACTTCCTTTGTAACATGTTTGCATATTCTATATATTCAACAGGATTTTGGTTCTGTGTTTTTTAAAGGCTGGAATGACGAGAAAAGAATAGGAAAGTGTAGTTATCACCACACTTCACAAATTGTAGCTATGCCACTTTAACTGCTACGGTTGCATCCTATGGAATCTTGGGATTTGTGGTTTGCTGAGGTGCTTGGAATTATCTTCTAGAAATCTGTAGTTCAGGTGAATGCACTAAACCACTAGTTCTCAAGCTTTGGCCCTCTAGGTGTTTGGGACTTTAGCTCCCAGAAGCCTCAGCCAGTATGTCTGGGATTGTGGAAGCTGAAGTCCTAAACATCTGTAGGGCCAAAGTCTGAGAACCATTGCACTGAAGTTTTTTTTTTAAACCAAGAATTCAAAACAATGCATCAAATTGCAAATCCAAAGATTCTGTAGGATGGAGCCATGACAGTTAAAATAATTCCAAAGCACTACAACTGTGGCCATTTCCACACTAGACTGTTATAGTGCTATTATTCCACTTTCAACAACCTATGGAATCCTGGGGTTTGCTGTTTACAGAGGGGTTGACCAGCTCCTCCCTAAACTGCAAACCCTAGGATTCCACAGGATGTTGTAAGTGGAATGATAGCGCTATAACAGTCTAGTGTGGAAATGGTCTGTACAGTGTAGATACTTTGACAAAGATTCAATTCCAGATAAATGCAGCCCCACAGTACAGCATGTCTAGCATAGTGCTTTTGAAGAAATCTAATCCTAATGAAGCAGGATTAATTTCTGAGGAAGACCACCAGCATCCTATAATGAGATTTTTTGGGGAAGTAAATATCATACTGATGTTTATATCAGTCCCTGATAGATCTGAGTACGTACTCCTAACTGCTTGTTGTTAACTGCCATCAAGTCAATTTCAGCTTACAGCAACCCTATGAATGGGAACTCTCTGAGTCACCTGGTCATCAACAGCTGTGCTCAGGCTGTAATGCAGTCGTCCTCTTGTCCTACTGCCTCCCCCCTTAGCAAGCATTATTATTTTTCTTCAAGTGAATCATGTCTTCTCATATGTCCATGGTACAACAGCCTCAGTTTAGTCATATTGGTTTCTAGGGAGAATTCAGGCTTGATTTGCTCTAGGACCCATTATTTGTCTTTTTAGCAGTCTATTGTATCTGTAGAACTCTTCTGCAGCAGTGAGATGTATTTCAAGCAGTGAAATGTATTTAAGTCTTTTACCCCAAATCTCAAGTTGAGTCTCAAGTCAAGTCTCAAGCCTTTGCAAGATACTTTCAAGTCAAGTCTCGAGCCAAGTCTTAAGTCAGGGAGCTAACTTTATACCCCAGCATGTATTCCAGAATTTCTGGGCAGAGTTGAATTAAGTCGGTTTTAACAATTTAAGTAGAGTCGGCCCTCCACTTTTGTGAGTTTGCCATCTGCAGCTTTGGAAGTGGGGAATAGGATCCTTCTTACTTCCTATTTGCAAAGATGGAGGCTTTTTCCGAAGTGGGGAATACAATCGTCTTACTCCCCATTACTGAAGCTCCAAGAGCTTCAGAAGGAAGGATCCTTCCTTCTCATGGCCAGAAGTGACTTAAGTCTGCCTTGAGTGCGAGTCAATTGACTTGAGTCTACATCACTGATTTCAGGTGAGTTGATTTTCTTCCTGTCAGCTTTCTACACTGTCCAGCTCTCACAATCATACAGAGAAACTAGAAATACAATAGCATGGACAATCCTAACTTTAGTATTCAGTGATGTATCTTTACACTTCAAGATCTTGTCTAGTGTCTTCAGCTGCTCATCCAGATCCTAGTCTTTGGATTTCTTGGCTGCAGTCTCCATTCTCACACATAATAATCAGCTCACCATCCTTGGTCATTTGTGTTGCAATATCCCAGAAATCACGGAAGAGGGCAGTGTTTGATTTTTCAACTTAGTCTTCTGTTGCACAGAAATGAACAAGGTAACTATTGAATCTTGAAACACAGCCCATCTTGATGGAGTGTTGTTGGGAGTGCATTGAAGAGTGGATTTCTCGCCCTCCATGTTCAACAGTAATCTGCTGCCACCTGCTCTAAAAATGAATGAAGCAAGGTACTGTCCTGGTAAGGAAGAGAGAGAGAGAAGTGGAATTCCCTTCCCAGATTCCCCTGCTTTTTAAGGAAAAAGAGATTGCCTTATTCAAAAGAGCAAGCCTCTCCTTTACTCTTTTTTCCACTTGCTTTTTTCTCTTCATTTTTGTAATTCTGCTCTCATGAGAAGTGCAGATTGCTTCTGATGAAGGTGGCAGAAAATGCAAGCTCTCACAGCAACCACCCTGCTCCCTTCCCTGTCTGAAGCCCATTATAGAGTTTGTCAAGAAGTGAAATTTATTCAAGAATGAAATTGTCTTATGTATCGGTACTTGGTTCTCATTAAATCAATTACTTCCATGGTCCTAAGCACCAGCTTCCCCTGCTATTCCGTTCTAGTTTCCTGGATGCATAGTATAGTCATAGAAACCGGAGTGGTGCTTCTCTTAATCCAGATACTTTATCAAGTTTCATATTCTCCACTTTGCAGAATGGTAACAAGGTTTGTTTTGTTTGTTTGCTTTTTAGCTGGAGAAGCATCCTTTTACGTGAACAGAGAAACTCCTCCGTGAGGATGGCTTACGATGTTTGAAGCTACTTAGCTGAAAAAAAAAAAAGGCAAGTAAGAAGATGTGAGGATGGGGATAAATCTATGCACAGTGTTGAATAAGAGGATAGGTGGATTCTCTTCTCTCTCTCATAATGCTAAAACCCAGGGTATTCTACTAGAGCTGAAGAATTAGCCATTTGGAAAAGATTTTTGTATAGTGCCTAGGTGAAACTGTGGAACTCACTGCTACATGCTACTATGCCATACATCCCCATGCTGTGGTACAGCATAATTGGTGAGAAATATCATTTAATTAGCAAGTAATATCATTGCCAATATAAAAATCATACACTTATGGCTGGAAGGCCATAAGTGGAAGCTGCCCGCTAAGACAGATGACCTCAGCACAGCCAGGTTGTAAGTTCAAGATGATTAGATGGGAAAGCCCCTGTGCTGATGGACTTGTGATGATCCTCTCAATGACCTAACCTTCAAACACAATAGCAAACAAGAATGCCCCCGTGAAGCAACCGATTGTCATCATCCTGCATCCTCTTCCCACAGAAACTCTCCTTTGTTCCCTCACTGCTCCAGGCATTAAGAGACTATCACAACTCCCATCAAAGCTTTGTCAGCTGAAGTTAAGGCCATTGGTCCGTTCCAGACCCCTTTTGTTTGCCCTGCCAGAGAGCAATTCACACATTCCCCTTCAGGGTGAGAAACAGCATACGTACACCCTGGCTTTGAGTCCGGAAACTCGTAGTACTTTGGATGTAAATTGGCGTGCCACACTGTGCTAGGTCCTCAAGATTCCTGTTCATTGTGATACCCTCACACCCCACCAGTCTGAGCCACACTTCACCTCAAAGTCCTGATTCTGGAATGGTAATGATCACCCCCTTCATCCCAAAATCCCTTTGCTATCCGACCTTTCCCTCTGATAGCCTTGTATGACTCATGAGACTGTTTGATTTATTGCCTGTGTTTGTGAACTTTCTCAATAAAACATTTTTTTAAAAAACTCTCAACTACTGTCCTACAGATAGTACTGGCATTCAGAGGTCAAAAGGACCCATAGCTACGCCCCTCTCACAGCCCTCCTTTTTTAGATATAATTCCCCATCTTCTTAAGGGGACACGGACACTGCTGTTAGACCTCAAGGTCCTTCACCTTTTGAGGTAGCACACAAGATGTAGCAACGGATGCTGACTTGGCTGCCTTTAAAAGGGGACTTGATCAGTTTATGGAGTTTAGGGCCGTAGTCAACATAGCTGCATATCACTTCTAGTACTGGAGACAGAAAGGTTCTGAAGATTAGTAGTTGGGGAATTTGAAGCAGAGGGTGCAGTTGCGCTTGCATCCTGCCGAAAATCCACAGTGATGTGGATGGTGTGAACAGAATGTTGGACTAGAGAGGGTCTTTGGTCTGATCCAGCAGGGCTCTTCTTTCATTCTTACGTTACATTATTTGGGTCTGTTTTCTTCCTCCATAGCTCTATGGGCTGCCGGAAGGGTAGTGCTTTGTTTGCATTCTCGGAAAGAGGAGGCAGGTGCAGGAAGTGTGACAGCCCATCTGGTGCCAGGATATGTAACTGTGGTATGCCTCAATGTTGGCCTTTTCTTCATCAAACTAGCCCGCCCTCCTATCCCGTGGATCAGTGTAGGATTCAGCTGGTCATCATTCAGAGCCAGGAAGGAATTTTGGACTTTTTCACCTGATTGACCATGTTAAAAAAAAAGAGGCAGGGTAATTTTCACTCACCTTATACTGGTTGTTCACAGGACACATAGGAAAACCTGGCCAGAGTGAGCATAAGTCATACCTGGGCAGGAAAGGAGAAAATCTGGGTTTGGGGTAAGTGAGCGCTTAGTGAATGAACGGTTGTTTCTGGATTGATGCTTCGTATTGTGTGGGGTTTAGGTGTTTAGAAGTGAACTGCCCTTGAGATTACTTCTAGTAACTTCTCCCTTTAAAGTGCAAGGTTTGAGGGGGTTGGTGGGTGGGGTAGCTTTCCTGCAGACGTAGCGCTCAGGTGATAGCCTGTGAAACAACAGACTCCACAGGGCTTAAGAGGCTCACCATGTCATGGAGAGGGGAAGACTGGGTAGGACCACCAGCCTCATCCATTTTTCCTTAGGCTCCATGACAGGTTTAAGGGGGTTGTAAATGGTTCAATAAAGAGCAGCCCATCACTTGCATCCTTCCTCTTTATTTCTGAATGGGAGTGCAATTAGTTTTCAGGTGAGGAAAGAGTACTGCTGAATTCACAGTATCTGATACATATCTGCATATATGAATTATAACTGCATCAAAACGTTTTAGTGTCATAGATATGTGTAATTTCCCATATGCATGTGGTTGCATTTTTTTGGCTGTTGTGCAATGAATGTATTAATCTTGTGGCTGTAGAAACAGAGTCCCATGCCTAAATTCTTATTACCTAATTCTTATAGTTGATCCAAATTACAGTGGAACCACGAAATCATGAAATTAGAATGGAACCATGAAATCATGAAATCAACTAGATTTACCTATATGTCAACTTGTCATTCAGCAAATGAATGAATGGGCCTAGTCGGGACAGGATTCCAGCTACGTAGATGTATGTTCTTGGATGGTGCACACGTATTCATCAATGCCTTCAAAGTTCTATTTGTTTCACTGAGATTGCAGAACCAGCCACAGTACCTTACTATTGCACAAACCGGCAAGAAGCAGGCACATTGGCAGATACACAATGGGTTGTGCAATGTGGGTATTCAGGAAAAGAATGATGTAGTGCTACTACTGTGTCTATTTACACTATGCAAGCATGCTATTGGATCTTGGACTATCATATCTATCTGTTTATCTATCTATACATATACATACATAGATACAGAGAGAGAGAAGGAGGTAGAGAGACAAGCTGGAACATTTCCAAAGGAGGGCAACCAAAATGGTAGAAGGTCTGGAAGCCATACGCTATGAGGAATGGCTTAGGGAGTTGAGTATGTTTAGCCTGGAGAAAAGAAGGTTGTGAGGGGAATGACAGCTATGTTTAAACATTTGAAGAGATGTCATATAGAGGATGGAGCAAGCCTGCTTTCTGCTGCCCCAGAGACCAGGACATGGAACAATGACTTCAAACTTTCAGGAGAAGGTATTCCATCTAAACATTAGGAAGAACTTCCTGATGGTAAGAACAGTTCAACAATGGAATGTGCTGCCTCGGAGTGTGGTGGAGTCTCCTTCTTTGGAGGTTTTTAAACAGAGGCTGGATGGCCATCTGTTGGGAATGCTTTGTTGGTGTATTCCTGCATGGCACAGGGCTGGACTCGATGACCCTTGTGTCTCTTCCAGCTCTATGATTCTGCATTACTAGTGGGGCCTGAAACAAAATCTTGCAGCGGAATGTATTTCTTTCTTGTGTCCTCTGCTTCCTTCAAGCCATTTTGAACTTATGGTGAACCTAAGGTCAACCTATCATGGGGTTTTCTTGGGAAGATTTGTTGCAGGGGATGGCCATTGCCTTCTTCTTAGGCTGAGAGAGTGTGACTTGTTTAAGGTCACCTAGTGGGTTCTATGACTGAATGGAGATTCAAACCCTGGTCTCCAGAATCAGTCCAATGCTCAAACAGCTAGACTACATTAGCTCTCACTTTCCTACCAGAAGGGAAATAATATTTTAGCCTGCATTAATAGAACTGTAATTTACAAGTCAAGGGAAGTAATAGTCCTATTGTATTACGTGTTCATCTGGAGTACTGTGTTTAATTCTGGGCACCTCATTTCACCTGTTCTGTTGTTTCCATGTTGTTCTTGCTAGTACTATTTTTTTTTTTGGTTAAAAAAGTAATGCCCAGGAACACATCTTCTTCATTAACTCAGGTAGCCTTATGTAGCGAGCTTTAAAAGCCTCTGGAACCAAGTATAAAGTTGCTGGGGTTTTTTTTCCTCCTCCTGTACTAACCCTGAGTGGACCTCTTGAAACACTTTTTTTCTTTTTCTTAAAACCTTAATTCCACACATCCCAACTATGTGTACCTGTATTACAGCCATAAGCTCAACTTTGCTAGTTAGACATAGCATTACTCTGCTAGTATAAATACCAGATACTCTTCCGAGGGAAGCTCTGCTTAATGCTCATTTTGAAAGAGAATGTACAATGCATTCTATAGTCATAAAACAGAGACAAATAACAATAGGGACAACAGCACTTTGGAGTATGTAAGCTGCTTTCTCAAATATTTTATAAATCTTGCTGAGAAGAACAAACTTAATGAGCAAGTTGTCACAGCTGCAGAGAATTTCAGCACAGTTCTGCCCTTCCTCAGAATGTCCCCAGGACAAAACAACAAGACAAAGTCCAGAAGATTTTTACCTTAATATTAAGGGTCTGGGTTGTATCCATACTGCACAGTTAGGCGGTTTGATACCACTTTAACTGACATAGACCATTTCTGCACGAGGCGAGGGAATCGCTCTGTGCTGTTACTTACCGGATCTTCTGGGCACGGACCAACGCGGACTATCCCTTAAGCCCTTCCACAGGGCTCCTCCGTCTCGTCCAGGGTGAATCGGGGCAGTGCGAGGTCTTAGATCCGCACTGCTCTGGCTTCCAAAATGGCGGCTTCCGGTTGTTCATGGGTCCCAACCAACCGCTGAAGCTCGCCATGCCTAAAGCCCGCCCTCCGCAGATCGCAGGCTTGCATTGGTGCGAGCCTGCGAATCTGCACAAGTGAGCAGGAACGCAATGGTGCGCTCCGAAAAATTAAAGAACGGTTTTCTACTGTTCTTTAAAAAGTATGCTGGAGGACCAGTTGGGTGCGTTTTGGAGCGGACTGATGTGTGGATCTCAGATAAGTAGTCCGGACCTAGTCTGCTCCAAGGTGCAGACGACCTCCGTGAGAGGACGCACTGGGCTGTTTTAATTCCCTTGTGCGGAAATGGCCATAGATCCATCCTATGGGACTGTGGGATTTGTAGCTTGATGAGATGCTTGGAATTCTGTAGGGTATTCTAAGTGCCTTACCATCCTACAAATCCTAGGATTCCACAGGATAAAGTCATGGCATGTACAGTTGCATGAAAAGGTCCACACCTGGAACAGCGTCACGTCCTCAAGACAAAACAACAAGAGGGCAAGATAACAAGGTACAGAAGGTCCTTACTTTATCGCTAAAGTCCTGGAACTATTCCTTCTATTGGTTGAAGGTGTGGCTTGTTTAATGATTCCAGTTTCCCCCAGTTTCCTGGCAAGCAACGATGAATTTTAGAATAGCTCTGAGCGACAGCAGGAAATAATTGTTATGGCCTATTGGAAATGAAATGCTCCATTGAACTGACTGTGGACAGTACTGATATCATGAAGATTTTACTTGTGTGGTTCATTGGGGGTGTGCTTTGCAAGGCATGATGTTAATCACTCATATTTCGTTTTACAGGATGCATATCTGGGTGGAAAAACAAATTTGAAGAGTGTGTTAGTTTTTTTAATATATAATATCTACATCATGATGTCAGCCATTGTCATTCCATCTCTTTAATTCAGCTTTTGCATATTTAAGCATTTCAAGGGCTTCTCACTCTCAGCTTTATCCTGACAGAATGTGCAAGTGGAGAAGATCTGTTTGAATAGTAAATAAACCTGTGGCTTCCTAGGGATGGAAACAAACAAACAAACAAAAACAAGAGTCCTCCAAGCAATCGTTGAGCCAGAATGTTAAGTGTACACGTTTTCCAAGCCTGGTAAGAAGTTTACAGAGAACCTACCTAGAGGACTACTTAGCTGTGTAAGGATCATTCCAAAGGGTAGTGAACAATGGTGGATATTCATTGAAAATATTGCATGCTAGCCCATTCCATTTCAGTCACAGGTTATTTGTACATCATGGCCAAAATCCACTTGCTTGTTCCTACATTATACCTACAGGCAGCAACTGCCCAAAAAGACAGATTATTGTAGTGAAGCAGCTACTTTAAGTCAAGCCAGTCCAGGTCAATCATGAGTAACCTGGGAAGTTTATGGAAGGGAAGCAAAGGGGCAAGGTCTCAGCTAACTCAAAAATTATTACACAATGCCAATAGTCCAGGCAACCAAGGCCAAAAAGATAAGACAAGTTGTTAAATCTAGCCAGTCCAGAAGTCAAGAATCCCAAGAAATACACAAACACAGGGATCACTGCCAGATTTCAGATAAACATTAGAATAAACATCCTAGGAATGACATCTATTCAGTTGAAGAACAGACAACAACAATAATAATGGCTGTGAGTTGATTTAGTCCAGGGTGGGAATCGCGTAGCCTTCTAAATGCAATGTACTGGAACTCCCAGCATACATCACCATGCTTCCCACCCCTGATTCAGGCAAATATGCATAGCAAAATCTTTGCCCTCTTAATAACAGAGCGTGACACTTTACATATATGTAGCTATGTAGCAGAGGCACTAAGGAATCTTCCTTGTAAATTGTGAAGATGTTTGTTGAGGACCAGTACAAGTGTCCTGGCATGCTTTGGGCTCTACCCATTGTATTAGCACACCCTAGCTGGTGTCCCATTGTGCCTCAGTCCTGTTGTGCATTGGTCCCATTACTGGATCCTCCACATAGTAACATCACAGTAACCCCTCACTGAATGCAGATGTTGTGAAACTGCTTGGTTCTCTTTCCTGGAGATGTATGTCCACCTATGAAGATTTAGGCCCTTTTCACACGAGGCGAGGGAATCGCTCCGTGCCGTTACTCACCACTTCTTCTGGGGTCCAAAGCAACGTGGACTGTCCCTGAAGCCCTTCTGCAGGGCTCTTCCTTGGTCCAGGGCAAATCGGAGCAGTGTGAGGTCTGTAGATCCGCACTGCTCCAGCTTCCAAAATGGTGGCATCCGGCTTCCAAAATGGTGGTTTCCTGTTGGTCGTGGGTCCTGACCAACCGCTGAAGCTCGCCACGCCTAAAGCCTGCCCTCTGCAGATGGCAGGCTCGCGTTGGTGCGAGCCTGCAAATCTGCACAAGAGAGCAAAAATGCAGTGGCGCGTTCGAGGAAAATAAAGACCTATTTTTTCTGGTCTTTCAAAAACACACTGGAAGACCACTTGGGGTCGTCTTGGAGCGGACTGAGGTGTGGATCTCTGGTAAGTAGTCCGCTCCTAGTCCACTCCAAGGTGCAGATGACCTCTGTGCGAGGACACACTGCCCTTTTCTAATTGCCTCGTGCGGAAAGGGCCATAAGTTCCTTACTGATTTCCAGCCGTCTACTCCAAGTAATCCCACTGTAGGATCTTGGCCAGTTCTGAAACATAGCGTCATCTTCCCCTCCTTTCCACTTCACCACCTCCTTTGGTTTTTTTTGTTTTTTTGTGGAGAGGAGAAGGAAACATCATGTCTGATGAAAAGATCTGGAGAACTTGAAATGTACACAGCTCTTTGACCTTTTTAGTTAGCATAATCACGGTATTAGACCAATGCGGAATCTGAAATATAATAATATGTTGATTTCACAGTGCCCTTCTCCACTCCTAGCACATGGAGAATTTCTCTCTCTCTCCTGCCTTTCTAGGATGAAAACAACCCCTGAAAAGAACATATTCGTCATTGGACTTATTTTTTCTGAAGACTCATTAAAACCTCGATTCTTTCCTTTTTCTTTTTTCTTTTCTTTTTTTGAGCTAAAATAAATCTCTCTCATAAAGCCAATGGCCTGATAGCCTGAATACTCTGGCCTTTCAAGTGAAAGGATTTCAGGATAATGGGGATCATGTGCAGATAATTCTCCATCCTACCCTGACCTTCTGAATTAAGCCCTCCAACTCTGTGTGAGAGGACATAGAGACACACCTATCATGGCAAGGAAGGCCTCTTCAAGTCTTTTCATCAAGACCCAGAAAGATAAACAGCAATTAGCCTTCTTTTTGGGCTGTGTATGAGTCATCTTTTCCTCCACTTGCTTTTCTGAGTCATTTTTTTTCATTTTCCTTCTTTTTTCTCTATTTGCTTTGATTGTTCTTGCGCCTTTATAGTGCCATGGAATGGCAGGGGAGCATTCTCATTCCTCTTTTCCCAACTGCAAATCCTTTATTAGTTTTTATTATTAACACCCTGAGTTGAAACAGAGGACAAGAGCTAGTAAATATATGAATACTATGAGAGATTCCTGCGAACAGTGGTGTTTTTAACACCTTCACAATTCCCAGCATCTGAATATTTCATCTCTGTCAGGAGTAACACAAAATTGCCAAAACAGCCAGCCTGCCACTAGATTCCCCAGAGTTTTTCTTTAAAGGAAAAGACGCAGCTGCAGGGTTCTTGCTGATCTGTCCAAAGCAAAAGTTCACAGAAGGAGAAAATTCAAGCAAACTGGGTTCCTTGGTTATCTATCAGAGGCCATTTCTGTACTATCCTGTTATAGTGCTATTAATCCACTTTCACCATCCTATGGAATCCTGGGGTTTGCAGTTTAGGGAGGGGCATTTGGAATTCTCTGCCAGAGAACTCTTTGGCCTCAGTAAACTACAAACCCCAGAGTTCCACAGGATGTTGAGAGAGGAATAGTAGCGCTAAACAATGGCTAGAAAAAGCTTCATGGATCTAAATACATTTTTCTCACTGTTACTTGGCACAACTGGAAAGTGAACAAGTGACAAGGAACAACCGTGAAATCTCTGACAAATATTTTATTTCATTTTGCTCCATTTGATTTGTTCTGTATGGACTCTACTCTTAAAGCAATACTTGTCAGAGCAGCTACAGGAAGCCCCCAACTTTTGACACCCCATATCTGATGACTTGATCTTTTGATGCTTCCACATTAAGTTCCATTAATTTGATTAGAGTTCTGCTCTTTCATGAGTTATTCTTGCCTATGGAGGCTCACTTGGAACTGTTCTCATGACTGTGCTGCTTGCAAAGTGAGCTGAGAGGGATAAAAAATGTGTTAAACTGTCTGAGAAACTTTGCAAGTAGCATGCAGTCAGCCAGTAACAAGTGAGCCTCTCTCAGTCCTTCTTGGTCCCTTCAGTCCATGGGTTCTGCTTTTCAGCCAATTCTGTGTTCTGACAGTGTTCCAGTTGCTAACCTGTCAGTTAAGTGGGGGGAAGCCTGTATTTTTTTTTTTTTGAAAAGGAATGATGATAAAAGCAGCTTCAGATGGAGTCACATATACATGAAACTTCACATATTCATGAAGCCTTGGCTAAAAATGAAAGAGTTTGCTTGGGTCTAACTCCAATTGCCAATATCAATTACAGCTAGACCCATTGAATCAATTGCTGAATGCTAAGTTTATCCAATCCCAATTAGTGCCAGCATAATGTAGTGACTAGAGTGTTTGACTAGGTGTCTATTGTATGCTTCAAGTCATTTCTGACTTATGGAGGGCCTAAGACACACATCATAAAGTTTTCTTGGCAAGATTTGTTCCAGGGAGGGGTTGCTTTTGCTTTCCTTTGAGACTGAGAGAGTGTGATTTGCCCAAGATCACCCAGTGGGTTTCTGTGGCTGAGCGGGGATTCAAACCCGGGTCTCCAAAGTTATACTCCAGTTTACTACACCGTGGTGGCTGCTAAGGATTCAAGTCCCTGCTCATTGTGTGATCTTGGGCAAATAACACTCTCTTAGCCTCAGAGGAAGGAACTAGCAAATCTCCTCTGGATAAATTTGGCCAAGAAAACTCTACGACAGAATCCCTGTAAGTTGGAGTTAATTTAAAGGCAGGCAAAAACAAACAAAATTAGTACTTATGCAAATCCCATTGATTCCATGAGTCTTCTCTAGCTGGGACTTGCATCTGGATTTAGGATGGGTGATAATTGTGCATTCCTCCAGATGTTGAACTGCAACTGCCTGAAGTCCTCACCATTGACTATGCTGCTTTTGGCTGCTTGGAGTTGTAATTCAACAACATCAGGATCCTTTCTGCACTAGACTGTTATAGTGCTATTATTCCACTTTCAACATCCTCAAAGCCCCTCCCTAAACTGCAAACCTCAGGATTCCATAGGATGTTAAAAGTGGAATAATAGCACTATAATAGTCTAGTACAGAAATGGCTCTGGAGAGCCACACAATTCTCATCCATGATTTACACTGTGCAGCTCTGAAACTTGGCTACCCACCAACAGCTGAAGATGCCCAACTCTAGTTCTTCTTTCCAACTAAATACAAGGAAGCTGTTTTAGTTCCTAAGTGTCTGATGTCTGTAATAGGCTGGAGGAGGGGGAAAAACACCCTGAGGTTTAATGCGGACAAGATAGAAGTCCTTTTAGTTACTCAAAACACAGGCTATAGGAACAGGACTCAAACCTGTTCTTACAATCCCATTGAAGGCTGATTTTACAGTTCCAGTTTATAGTTGGCCTTCCACATTCAATAGGGTTAAGTGCACAAGATCCTTGCAAAAGTGGAAAAATCACAAATATCAAAATGTGTGGGAAGGGGTTTAAGGCATGGTGGGGAGAATCAACACCTAGGGTGAAAATCAGATCAGGGAAAGGAAAGGGAAGTGGGAGTTGGCATGAGGGCCGTATACTTCCTCCATCACTCTCATCTCCCTTTTTGGGTTCACTGGGAGAGCACTTGTGGTGTTGAGAAACCTGCAAGTCATCTTTAGCTGGCCAGGCAGTGGCTAATGGAGAGGAGGAGGACTGGAAGTGGTTTTTTAAAGGGCTGTGCAGCCTGATTGGAACTACCAAGAGGAAAAGTTCCCCTGGAAAAGAAGTGCTTGAGTTGGAGGGGCAGGAGTTGGAGAAACTTTCAAAGAAACAAATCTGTGAAAGTCAAACCCGCAAATGTTGAGGGCCATCTGTAATTCTGAATCTGGATACCAGGTTGTGGCTGGAATGCATTTGCGTAACTATGGCTTGTATACTAATCTGTCCTTCTTTCTTCTTTTTTCTTTTAAAATTGTTTAAAAATTAGTTTCTATTATTTTTTCTGTGTTTTTAATACATATGTTTAGAGGATTTAGTGTACTAAGTAGTATATTAAAGACATGCATAGATAAACAAACATGCATTCTGGCAGATACACAAGAAACATAAACATCATGCAGGCACCTACAGTAATTTATCAGCTCTAAATAATAGTACTGTTCTGAAAAGAGAATCTTTGAACTGGGAATCAGCTACTAGAGAACCCCAAGCAAAGCTCGATCATGAAGAGATTGGCATAAATCTTAAAAGGCCTTGCCAGCAAGTTGCTCTAGACAAATAACTTTTCAGAAACCCAGCATCAATGGCTATTCACCATGATAACTGGAAGTGAAATATCCTCAGATAGATGGACTATTTTTCCTAATCCCTAAAGAGAAGGAATAGGATAGGTGGTGACACCAGATACTGCATCTAAACCATCTTAGATCAATGTTGTTTTGTTGGTTAATGTCCAAAACAGGCACTCTTGGAAGTGGAGCTCTGAAAAAGTTTTTATTTTTGGGTTACAGCTCCCAGAATCACTCAGCCAATGTACTGGTTGGAGAACGTAAGGTCTGAAGAAATCTGGAAAAAATAGTTCCAGTCCAACATTGTAACCACTACCTCACACTAGATCTTAAGCCATTGCCACACTAGCCTGTTATATTGCTATTGTTCAACTTTAAACATCTTATGGAGTCCTGGGGTTTGCAGTTTAGGCCCCTCCCTAAACTGCAAAGTCCAGGATTCCATAGGATGTTGAAAGTAGAATAATAGCACTATAACAGGGTAGTGCAGAAATGGCCTTAGACTAAAGTCTTAGATACTTGGAGGGAACCATTGACAAATGTGTTTGCAGATGTCCCAAGCCCAACTTATTTGTTTTTAATATTTTGTGGTGGTTGTTTTTGAAGTAAAGCTTTTGGCCTGGATCCTACTAGGAAATTATGCTGGTAAAGCTTGGGATTTGCACTAGCAGTTGTACTTTTTTCAAGCTTTCATAAGGAGACATCCAATATCTCTTAACGGAAGTGATTGCCTCTGTTTGCCTGGCTGGACTATGACATGGCTTAAATTCCAGTCCACAGTGTAGGGACGACTCTGTCCCCACCAATGAAGATGACCACTGATTGGCCCATAAAGTTCACTGGAAAATTCCCAGTTGAACTCCTCACACTGATGCTGTACTCTGTTCTCTCTTTTTGAAAGCCTACAATGTGTAACTTTGCTGTCAGAGCTTTCCGTTCCTCCAGCCTTATAGAGGATCATGGCCTACGTATTTTCTGCATTACCATCTATGTAACTGTGACTTATTTGTCACTTGATCTATAAAAATCCAGCATTAGGTTGCAGTGCGATTTAAAGGAACACGTGCTTGGTTTGGTGTTTGTTTCAGAAGATAAATCATTTTTTGTGTATTTATGATCAAATCTGCCAGGCTGGGGATTATAAAGCTCAATCAATTTATCATGGCTAACATATTTTTGCTGCTTTATTGTGTCTAGATGGATGATCAGTCTGAGAATGATGTGTCTTATTGATTTGGGACGCCAAGGAGCTCTTAATACTTTGGCATGTACAAAGTACTGACATATAGACATCAGAAAACAACATTCATGGTTTTAGAGTCCTCCCTCCACATTCATGGGTTTGACCTTCATGAATTTGATTGAGAGCACATGTGCCTTCCCCCCTATTCTCCACCTCAAAACAGAAAGGCAAAACAGAAGGGAACGCAGGTGGGGGAAGCCTTACGCAAACCTTCTTTTCCCCTTCTGGAGCTCCCTCTCCAATTCTTATGCATTTTGCCCTGGTGCAGAGAACTCACACAAGGCTTTCCCCACCTACCTTCTTTTTTGTTTTGCATGGGAACTGGAAAGGGGGAGCCCCAGAAGGGAATGGTAGGGGGAATGGTAGGGAATTATTTGCTTTTTTTCCACTTTTGCAAGGGTTCTGTGCCCCAAACCCTCATAAAAGTGGAGTGGCCACTGTACATTTTTGGCCGTTGTGCAATGGATGTTTCAATTTGTAGTGCTGTAAGCAGAGTTCCAAATACCCTAAAGACACTGGATCCTGTCTGATCTTGGAAGCTAAGCAGGGTCAGCTCTGTTTAGTACTTGGATGGGAGACTGCCAATGCATACCGGATTGGCTATATTTCAGGGGAAGGAACTGGCAAAATCACCTCTGAGTATTCCTTGCCAAAGAAAACTCTATGAAATTCATGGGGTTACCTTAAGTCAACAGGCAATTTGAAGGCACGTATACACACACAGTTGTAAACTTTGTCCTGTTCTTAGTTTGAACTAAAGTGGAGCTACTGAATCAGTTGGCTTTATCTATGAGTCAACTCATTACTCAACAATTGATTGTATGTGTCTGCTCTAACCAACAGGATTCCAGCAGTTGCAAATTCTTGGAGAGTGCACCACTATTCATCAGTGCCTCCAATATACCCCTTGTTTTACTGGGATTGTAGAAACAAGATGTTGACCTAGCAGAAGACCTAATAGATAGTCAGAATGTTTAGATGCATAACTCTGAGATGCCAGATCTTCATGTAGTAGATAACAGAAAGGTGAAAGGTTTAATACCTTTTGAATAGAAAGTCTCCACTGCAGCTTACTTCACTGTGCAGACTCTACAGTAGAGGTGAGCAACAGTCAGAGGCTACTGGGACCACATTAGCCCCTCTACGGACCTTAGAGGACTGCACATCCTTCTATACCCCTCCCCTACAAAACCAGCACATAAGGTCCATGGAAGTGTTTTTCTCCCATGTGAGTGAGGTAGGGAATCTGCTCTGGTTTCAGTCCAAATTTTAGAGAAGATACCTAAAGTGCTGAATCTGTTCTGGACGGAGTTCACTATCTTGGACAGTTCCTTTAAAGCCATTGGAGTGTGGTGGAGTCTCCTTCTTTGGAGGCTTTTAAACAGAGGCTGGATAGCCGTCTGTCAGGAGTGCTTAAACTGGGTATTCCTGCATGGCAGGGGGTTGGACTGGATGGCCCTTATGGTCTCTTCCAGTTCTATGACTCTGTGATTCTATGATTCTGTGATCCCCTTCGGTCCCTGCTTTTGAGTTTCCCAGCCATTCCCTATGATAGTCATTGTTGGTTTCTGCACCAAAGGAGCAAAGAATCCACTCTAGCTTTTAGTCTAAACTTTAAAGGAACAGGTTGGCTGGACTTATATGTGAGAGGTGTGCATCAGTAAAGATTGAGATGTGGAGAGGAAGAAAAAAAAAGATCTCAGAGTTGGCAAGGTTTTGGTTGAGATTACTGAGACAGTCAATGGAAGATTTCCAAGCCCTGCAAGAGGTCTGGCCTCCAGCATGAGGCTAAAACACTGAGCATTTTTGGCTCATGTTTTCTGTAATTTCCACATTTGTGCAGAGCTAGAATCTTTCCCTTTTGAGTAGTTAGACATACACAGACACAATGAGCACTGAAAGACAGGCTGGTTAATCAAAAAGACACAAATAAGCCATCCAATGCCACCACTTTTTAGTAGTCTGCACAACAAGGCAATATTTATTGCAGTTTAAATTTTGCACATTTACAGACATGTGGAAAATCCTTCTGAGGCAAGGACAACAACAACACACTTCACCATTTCAATGAGAAATTTGCTTGTTTGTTTGCATTTCTTGTTTCCAGCAGAAGGACGAACTGGCTCAGGATTTACAACCCTAGCAAAAGACTAATGGATAAGGGAGGTTCTACTAGACCCTGTAGAGATCCCATTCCAAATATATAACTAATATGCATGCAGGAGGATGGATTGCAATCTTAATGTCAGTGTGAGGGAATTTCTCAGCCCTAGGCCTAATGTGATCTGCAAAGGTTCCCCAATAAGGTCTTTAAAGGGTTTGTGCAATCCCCTTTCTAACCATAGCCCAGTTCTGGTATGAGGCAATGCCCTCCCCACATCACTTACCTTCCCAACTGGAAGAGTGTGTGGATCATGGGAAAATCCTGCTCTTGTCTCCAATCAGTAATTGGAGGTAAGAGTAGATTTCCTAACCCCGCTTGGTTCTTCCCAGCCACCATTTGTCAGTGCTGACGGGGCCCATTTTCTCTGGCCTGTTCATTTTTTCTGCACAAGGTGAAACAAGGTGAGTAGTTCAAGAAGATTTAATAATTATAATATGCTAGGTTATCATGGGGGGGGGGAGGTTAGGATGGAATATAATTAATATTATTTGAGCATTGCATCTGCACACCTGTTTCCTCTTCTTTCCAAGCCACCAGAGAGCACAGCGTGTAATTTATTCTCTTTTATCTGGATTAAGGGCAAGTCAGATCTTTGCAGGGAGGGGGAGCAGATTAAGCTCTTAATACTTAAAAGACTTTTGAGCTTGTTTTGAGCCATAGCAGGGGTTCTTGACACATGGCATTTCAGGTACATCATTCAGTGATTAAGGGTATAAACTTAAACACATTTACTTTCAAGTAAGCCCAATGAAACTCAAGTGGGGGGGTTTACTTCTGAGTAAACAGGTACAGGCTTGCACTGTATTAGTGAAGTCCTTATTCTCTTTCTGTTGAGACTACCTTTACTGCTAGGCCTATTTTCCTAAAGACCTAGGCAACAAGAAATCAGAAGGAAGGAAGGAGGGAGAAAGGGAGTAGAATTAAGATTTCAGTGATTTTTCACATACTATACTACTTCCATCCTAGTGTTTTTCCCTAAAATCTAGCATTTAGTTATTTGTGATGACTTGGATTCTAAGACCAATTAACTCAAGGAAACTAAAATAAAGAAGATTTACTGAAAGTCTTCTTTATTTTAGTTTCCTTGAGTTAATTGGTAGGGCAGGGACAGACATTGGTATAACTTGATGGTCCCTTGAAATTTCTTAAAGAACACTGTATTGTACGTTAGGGATGGGACCATGTTGCTCTCTGCATATGGTTTGACTGCAGCTCCCATCAGATCTCACTCTTGGCTACACTGGCTAAGGCTGATAGTAATTGGAGTCCAGCAACTTCTAGAGAGCTACAGCTACCTGTTACCCTGCTTGCTGGGGGTCCCTTAGGGGGTTCCCAACACTTGTCAAAATTATCACTTGTGGCAAAAATTAGCTCTGAACACTGCTGTAGCAATGCAAAGAGGGCAGGGTAATTAAGGATCTTGAGCCCAGCTTTACGGAGTTGGATCACAGAGAATCAGGCTAACTGTTCAAATTTCAGTATTTTATTGAAATAGATGTTAAAATCCATACAATCACTCAGCTGCATTCACTCCCACAAGCATACAAGACTACAGAAATTTAGAAAGAGGTGGAAATTAAGAGAGAGAGAGAGACGTAAGGGTTTTGGGGTAATACTGTACCAATCCTGAAGTCTTCAGCTGGGAAAAGACAAGCGAAAAGCCCAACTCAGCCTCAGGGGGCGGGGCCTAGGGGAGCTTTCCACTGGCAGAGGCATTGTTGCGAGTCTAGGAGAACTCCGAAATGGAGGAGAAAAAGGGGTCCTAGTTATAGTGCTGAACAGAGCTAAAACATGTCCTGGGGATCAGATGGCTGCATTTTTATGAAGATGGATCTCAGCTTTGTAGTTCCAAGAAAATACAGCCAAGTGTCGTTGTAGTTTCCTGCAAGATGACTTTCTCATCTGGGGATGCATACCTCCAAGGTGTCACATTCCTGGCTGTTTGAAATGTTAATTTGATCCCAGAGCCCCGTTGTCTCCTGTTGGTGCTATTATTGCTGAAAATCCATTCAAAATGGTCTGTGAGAACCATTTCGAGATTCACCTAGGATGTGTGACAGAAAACAGGGCTACCCTTTGATATGTATCCATAGCTGTACTGCCTACGTGTCCTTCCAGTAGATCTCTATGGCTCACTATGTTTGATATAAAATAATTATGATCCTCAGGACGTAGCATGTAGGTGGGGTAACATACCCTCTCACACTGCTGTAAAAGTGTTCCGAGAGTAAGTCTCATGAGATCTACATCAGTCTGGGTTGGATCTATGTCCTACTTTAAGTAGACCAGTGGTGTAGTGGTAAATGTTAAAGAGCGGGCACCAATCATGCTAGTTTGAATATACATACCCCCAAAGTGGTGTCCAGAGCTGCAGACAGTTGTGCTGATCTGAATCAAGAAAAGCTAGTTCTAACCATTTCCCTTGGGGAGGTACCTGCCTATTCCTCTGGTGCCACCAACTGTAAAGGCTTCTACCTATCCCTCCACTGCCACCAAATTTGTGGCCTTCCACTTATTGCCACCACTGCCCCCAAATGTGAGAGCTTCCTCTTATCCCCACCTCTGTCATCAATGTGAGGATCTTCTGCTGTCCCATTGCTGTGGCCATCAACTCTGGGGACCCTCTAGACACTCTCGTGGTTCCTGTGTGAGATTATACTTATCTTCTATATCCACTGGACATCATGCTTTAGCAAATGCTGCCACCACCAGACACCATGTCTGAACTGAACTTTTCAATATGTAGCATTCTTGGAGGCAAAATCATATACAGGTTGAGCCTCCCTTATCCAAAATCCAAAAACTTCCCAAAACTGAAACTTTTTGTTGCTAGCCGCCCTCTTCTGTCTTCAAGGTGACATCTGCAGTGGTCCTCAGATTTGAGAGATGAATGACCAGGAAAGTTGCAGGGAGTGGTTGGTGATATCATCAATCTTGCTAATCATACCATCTTGGCATTCTGACCTCATGAGCCCTGGTTCCCCAACTCCACTGTTGCATTTGCATGTGAGACAGTTCTACCATACACTAATGGAGCTACTTGGTACTCTGCTTTCTATGGGTTGATGAAGTTAAAAGCATTCTACTTCCCATTAGTTTCAAGCTCCTGGAGTTAGAAGCATAAATAGCTAAGGCCAGTCATTCATCTAAGCCAATTTCCAACTGGTAGCAGGTCTCCAGGTGTGAGCTCTAAAACACTGAACCAAAGTGTCCCTATTTCGTACACCTGACAACTATTTTTTTTGTCTCTTGTCCTTCCCATGAACTTTAGCTGTAGACATGGATAAGGTAGCCACATGACTGCAAGGCTAGCTTGAATGGGTTTCAGCTGGTTCATGAAGCAGCAAGCATGATAATTTAGCTTACCTGTACAAGTAATGAAGATAAACATGTGCAGTAAGAGTTCCTTAGAAGTTTGCTTTCTTTGCCTTGAACCTAGCATATAAAGGAGTGTGCATGTGTCAATAAACGTGTCTCATCCACTCTCTGGCTATGTAGCTTGAGGGAGGGAGTCTGACCCTTTTGATTAAAAGACTCATTGTGACAGAGTTCTGAGGAGGTATGGCAATCTGGAGTGCCAAAGCAGCCTAGAAATAGGTTGCCAGGCAACCAGTATAGCTCCTCAGGAAAGAAACCCAGCCCAGTAGTATGTGAGAAGGGCTGGTAGCTGAGATGAAAAGATATATAGAGGTAAACACTGATTGTCATTTTGAGTCCATCACCAGTCCTCTTCCCACTCCCTGGTAAGGTCTTCTTTATCCCTTTTCCTGCCCAGCAATCAAAGAGCTATCATGATTCCCACCAGTCCTTTGTCATCTAATGCTGAAACCATTAGTATGTTCCAGACCCCATTGTTTGTGCTGCTGAAGAATCACTAACACGTTTGCCCTCCAGGCAGAAATAGGGAATAGGACTAGCCAACTCATAATACTTTTGGCATACAGGCTGTCATTCTGCCACTCTGATTCCCCCTTTGTACTACCCTGGTACTTCTAGTCTAAGCCACATCATCTTGTTTCTTCTTTGCTGGATTGGTAAATATTACCCACTTCACCCTAAGATCTCACTATCCAAATTTTTCTTCCCTTTTCCTTCAGTTAGCCTTGTGTGATTGTGAGACTGCTTGGATCCTGTGTGTGTGCAATTGTTAATTCCCCCAATAAAAGAAATGAGCTAACTCTTGAATCTGCTGCTGGTTTTTCCCTTTATTAGTACCAGTATACACAGGTGTAAAAGATCCTGCTAGGTTAACCCCCTCTTGCAGGCCTCCTCTTTGAGCTAATATTCCCCACTGTTTCATGGAGATACTGACATCACAGGTGGACCCCTGAGTCACCCACATTTTGGGGTAAAATTAGAGTTAAACACATGAGGTCTCCAGTCAAAGAAATATATAAGTCCAGCTGTGAATGCACATCACATAATCAGGATTCATTGTGCAGCAAAGCCTTTGAGTCTCAGATAATAAGGATGCCCTTAGAATATCACAGCAATGGTGCTAAATGAGAGGGTTTCTTTTTTCCTGTCATGGCAGTGAAACAACATCAGGCACAGAAAGGAAGGAAGGAAGAGTAATTTGGAACCAAGGACATTGAATCATTGCAATATGTTTACAACTCTTGCCAACCATAATTTTCTTGTAATCTCTAATTCAACACAAAACACTTCTGAAAGAATGTGTCCCTAATTGGTTTCCGGTCACTGCTTCTGCCACTACCATTAGTTGGGCCAACGGAAAATAATCCTGAGACAATAAGGCTTTTCCTTTAAAAGGGAAATATTGAAGATACAGAGAAATACTCTTTGAAAAAATTGACATGTTCTTGCAGTGATTTCAAACCCATTCTAAAATAGCACAGCCAACCCTCAATGTAGTCAACTCATATGTTTGTACTTTCAGCAGCTAAAGATTTGGAGTTAAATAACTGAGAAGCAGTCATGTGTAGCTCTACCATTTGTGGAGGATAACGCAGGAAGGAGTCTGTTCTTGATGCAGTGATGATTGGTGTCCCCTTGGTCAGTGGGATGTGGATCCATGTGGAATTTTAGTCTGAACTTCATGTGAGCTATCCAAGGTGCTTAACCTTATCCTCCCCAATAAGTTAAGCACCTTGGATAGCTCCTTCAAAATTCAGGCTAGAGTCCACTGACTTGATAGCTATCAAGACACCACTGTCATTTCCCTTCTGAAGAAAATGCGAAAAACTGGGCAAGAGATAGATTAGATTGGATTACACTGTAGAAGTGAAACTTCCCTTTCCACTTGCCAAGATCCTGATTTTGTTGACAGGCAGGGTATAAATAAGTGGTGAGAAATGGTGAGAAGATCCCCCAGGAAATCTTGGAGGGCCACATCTTCCCCACTGCATCCCTCCCCTAAACCCTAAATTATTTCTGCCTGCAGATGCCTCCATACCCTATCAAGGGGGCTTGGGGGACATCTTAGCCATGGTTTTGCCACCTCCCTGTGTCCATTTTGAGTCCAGCAGAGGCCTTTTTTAACAACAGAAAGTGATGAAAAGTCAGTGTTTACTTCCTGTTTCTAAAAAGCTCTTTCCTGGGCATAAAACAGTCCAAGGGGGTAAAAAAATGTGGCAAGATGTTCCCCATGCCCCCAATAGGCATTTGTGGGCAAATCCACACTGGGTTTTAGTCCAAACTTTAAAGGAGATACCCAGGATGCTGAGCCTATTTTGGGGGTAAGTTTCAGCCTCTGAGATAGCTCCTTTAAAGTTTGGACTAAATCCCAAAGTAGATTCACTACCCTGCTGACAACAGAAGCCAGCAATCATCACTCATTCCTAGTATGCCAACTACGGTGACATGTGCCTGCCTGCCATATAGCTGTGAAGCCTGCTGGAAAAAAGGAAGTGAAAACCCTAATTCAGCCCCACAAACATGACTGAATATATAAGAAATTCAAAACAAAGAACTTAAATTGTAAATTTTAACAATGAATTTTAAATATGTATTGCCTGTTTTTAGGTATTTGTATTTTTTCTTTTAAGATGACATGCATTTTAACTACTGTTTTAAACTGATGTTTTATTTTTAACTGTTGTATGTCAATCTATTGTTGTCCTTTGCCTTGATCCATGGGGAGACGTGGGTAATAATAATAGTAATAGTAATGATGATGATGATGATGATGATGATACAATCTTCCCTCCACATTCATGGGTTTGACCTTCGTGAATTTGATTATTTGTGAGGCAGGTGCTTGCCTCCATACCTCAATTTCCTCCTCCCATCCCTTGCATTGCTCACCCCAGGCTTGCCAGGCTTGTGTTTAAAATGGAAGATTTTTTTCCTTTTGGGTAAGCAAAAGGAAGGTATGGCCTCTCTGCCATGTGAAGGCATGGCCTCTCTGCCATGTGGTTGCACATTCTGCTGTGTATTGACTGCTGATTGGTCAGGTGCTCTCTTTGCTCCTACTTCTTCCTCAAGATGGCCATCAGAAGTAATTAGAACTCCAAAACTCTCCTCTTCTCTGTCTGAGGGGAAAGAACTGGTAAGCCTTTTAGGTTGTCTTTTCTCTCCCTCCCACCACCAATGCTGGGGCCAGAGGCAAAGAAATGGGAGAGAGGAAGCTCCAGAGGGGAATTGCAAGGGGGGTGTTAATCACAGTTTTCCCAATTTTGTGAAGGTACTGTGCCCCTAACTCTTGTGAATGTGGAGGGGCTACTGTCAATAACAATAACAACAACAACAACAGAGCTAAGCATTCAAACTCTGCTGATTGAATGGCTGAATCTCTAAGTTTTACTTTGTTCTTCCTTTCACTTTAAAAAAAAATTAAAAATCTCACGTTGAAGTTAGAGGAAGAAATTTGAAAGTTAGAGGGACCTCTTATCAAAATGAAGGCAGAGGGCAGAGTGTTTTAAACTGAATCCCATTCTGATTTATCAAACTGCGTGCCCCTGGCTTAGCAACCAGAAACGTGGGAAACCTCTCAGGTAGACAGTTTCAGAGTCGATGGACTGTCAGTCTGACTCAGCATCACATTACATCTGTCTGTCTGCCTCCTGTTCTATTAGCCACAACTTTGCATCAGCTCAAAACTATCTTAAAAGCCTTCAGGCCAGACAGACAGTGCTGGTCACTGAAAGGCTCCAGACTTGTATTCTGAATGCGTTGAGCTGATTTTTCAGCATTAGCTTCCCTGACTCTACCAACGAGCCGCTTATAAATTATACATCAAAGTTTTGAAAGGAAGAGATGGCATTTGGTCATCTAAGTGAGACTTATGAGGCTATTTGGATATCTTGGGCTGTCCTCCAGAAAATTAGATGGGAAAGAAATACCTTGTGTTGCTCATAAAAGTCTTACCCTTGGCTTGAAGATTGCCCATGCTCTGGCTACCATAAATCCCTCTCTGTTTTAATCATTTCCAGACATCCCGTCCCATAGTCCATTGGATTTTTTTCCTTCTTCTTTAGCATCTTCCTACTGAGGCTGATCAACTATTAAAAAGTTCTACTTCACCACTTTTAAACGGGAACAGACTCCCTCTATAAAACTTGAACCCATTATATGATGAACAATAGGGTTGCAGGGAGCATTAATCTCCATTCCAGAGGAGACTCATAACAGTATTTTAAAAAACCCAAGGCCTGTTATATTACCAGGATCAACTCTGAGCATGGTGGCCAGCAAAAGAAACCTAGACTATGCCAGTGTTGAGTCATACCAGTCTGATATCAATAGGTAGCCTACAGCTGTCCTTATGAACAGAATTCAGCCTGGATTTATGACAGCCAAGCTTGCTTGAGAGGGCATACAGCAAATAATTGGTTGAGGAGGCATATGACTATAAAGAGCTTTCTTTGCAGGCCTCCAATGCTTTGTTGCTTTTAAGTAATGACTAATCCTAGCAGTTCTCATTGTGAGGGAGTCTTTGAAAACTGCAATTTTTGAAGACTACAGGCAGTTCTGCGCAAAATTCACACATGGTTGTTTTGTGCAGAAAACAGCATTTTCTGTGCAGAAAATAATATTTCAGAAAAAAAATGAGAATGAGGACATTTTCTCCAATAAGAATTCTGCCCCAACATGACATTTTGCTTCACTTCCCAAATATCTAACATTGCAGAGAGTGAAACAGCAAAAATCTTTACCCTTAGAACTCTTATTTTTGCTCTATTCATATTTCCTTGGTAACTTTGCTTCCCATTTTTCTTTAGTGGTCTGAATTGTATTTCTGAATGTTTACCTGAAGTTTTAGATATTGCAGTGCAAGAAGTTTGTGGGACAGAATGCTTCTTTGGGTGGCAATACTTCCACCCTACCCCCAGCTACATCAGTGAGGAAATCCAAGGCACATTCTTAGTCTCATAACCTCTGGCTTCTTAGACCAAGATTGTAACGTCCAAACTTCTCCCCGTCCTTTCTCAGCTCCAAGACCAGGATGAGGAGAATGTCAAGAAGCGGCAAGGCTCAGAATATACGATGACTTTACCAATTAGCAGAAAGGATGGATGCCTGAACTCAAATAGTTGACCAAACCGCCCAGATACTCAGAAGATATGATCACCTGCATCTGTACAGTCTACATCTTACTGAGAGCATAAATCTGAGACTGGGGTGTACAGTAGCCTAGGCTGATGGTTGGAACTCAGATAAGTGGGTAGTTTTCTATCAGGAAAGAAAGATCCCAGAGAAGTCACTTTTTTCAATATTAACTATTCTTTCTGGCTGGGGATTCCTGGAGCTGTAGTTGTAATCAAGTTTGCAAGTTCTTGGAAAGCCATGTTAATCAAATGGAGGAAGGCATTTCTGCTACAGTTACATACCCTCCAACATTTCAGGGTGAAAATGGGGACACATGTGGCCAAGCAACATCAGAATGTGGTCAAGATGGCAAAAATTATTAATGAGGAGAACACAAAAGTTTGCTTTTGAAAACTACTGGGAAGGGAAAGATTTCACTCCTCTTCTTTCCTCCCCAAATTGAGTGCAAATGAATTTTGTACTATGACTTCAGTTTGCAGCAACTGAAGTAAGCTGAGGACAAAGGGGAAAGTGGGAAGAGGAAAGAGAAACTGGGGCACTTTAAAAGCAGCTGAAAAAGTGAATGAGAGAGGGTTCATTAAGACTATCCCTGCCAAACTGAGAGTGTTGGAGGGTATGGAGTTGGCATACTACCCAATTGGTCATATGTCTCTGAGTTTTGAGGCGTGGCACCTGGCGCCTATTTGGACCATCATCTGGCTTAGATTCTTGGTATGTATGTGTGTATGTATGTATTTAAAAAGCAGGAGCAGAGTTCTGGGGCAAGAAGTGGAGTCTTTCTTTATTAAGCTTCAAAAAATCACTTTGAACTAGCTCCTGCTACCCGCTAAAAAACCCTGAACACAACGACAAAGCACACATCCATGGATGTAGGAAATTAGCAAGTGACAGAGAATGCTAGGCTAGAAACTTTCCCCCAGTATCTGTTGCTCTTGTGTACTGGGTTTTTTTCCCTAAAGAACAGGGAGCCCTCACTGGCAATCTGAGATGGTACAGACTAGACACTACCTTGCCATCTCTGTAGGAAACAAGGTGAAGTTTTCCAGGTTCTCTTCTCCTTAAGAAAGGTAGCAGCCCTCTCTCTAATGCAACGGATGAGCTTCTACAAATATATAGTTAGTGCAATTTCTCCTTCATTCAGTTGGGAATTTAGTGGCAGGAGTGCTACCTACAAATGAGCCGATTAGCTGCAGCATAAAAGAAAACACACAAAGAAAGCCATGCTACAGTCTGCATCATTACCTATTTATGTTTTCAGCAAAGATAACAAGAGGCAGGAATTAACGTTAATCTTGCAGTCTTTGTAGAACATGCTGGATTTCATGGGGCTGAGGTGAAAAATCAATGTATCTGCATCATAGCTAAGAAAATCACATGACATAACCTAAATATGGGGGAGAAAACTGTACGTATGGACGTTGTCGTTCCAACTGTACCTATGGTCACTTGTACCTGTGGAGGCTTTACCTGGACAGGGCTACTGTTAGGTGGATTTGAAATTGGTTGACCAACCGAACATAAGTGTGCTACCCAATGGCTGCTTTTCGTCCTGGAGAGAAGTGACTAGTGGGGTGCCACAGGGTTCTATCCTGGGCCCAGTGCTATTCAACATCTTCATCAATGACTTGGATGAAGGAGTGGAGAGCATGCTGATCAAATTTGCAGATGACACCAAATTGGGAGGGGTTGCTAATATCCCAGAGGACAGGATCAAATTTCAAAATGACCTTGACAGATTGGAGAGCCGGGGCAGAGCTAACAAAATGAATTTCAACAGAGACAAATGTAAGATCCTGCACTTAGGCAGAAAAAATGGAATGCACAAAGACAGGATGGGGGACGTATGGCTGGGTAGCAGTACGTGTGAAAGAGATCTAGGAGTCTTGGTAGATCACAAGCTGAACATGAGTCAGCAGTATGATGCAGCAGCCAAGAAAGCAAATGCAATTGTTGGTAGCATCAATAGGAGTATGGTGTCTAGATCAAGGGAGGTAATGGTACCACTCTATTCTGCATTGGTTAGGCCTCATTTGGAATATTGTGTCCAGTTCTGGGCACCTCAATTCAAGAAGAACATTGACAACCTGGAATGTAGCTAGAGGAGGGCAACCAAAATGGTGAAGGGTCTGGAAGCCATGCCCCATGAGGAACGGTTTAGGGAGCTGGGTATGTTTAGTCTGCAGAAGAGAAGGTTAAGAGGGGACATGATAGCCATGTTTAAATATTTGAAGGGATGTCATGTTGAGGAGGGAGCGGGCTTGTTTTCTGCTGCTCCAGAGACTAGGACAAGGAACAGTGGATTCAAGCTGCAGGAAAGGAGATTCCACCTGAACCTCAGGAATTACTTCCTGATGGTCAGAGCTGTTTGTCAGTGGAATATACTGCCTCGGAATGTGATGAAGTCTCCTTCTTTGGAGGATTTTAAGCAGAAGCTGGATGGTCATCTGTTGGGAGTGCTTTGATATGTGTTCCTGCATGGCAGGGGGTTGGACTGGATGGCCCCTGTGGTCTCTTCCAGCTCTATGATTCTCTGATTCTGTGGTTTCTCTGCACTCAAAAACATGTTTTCCAGCCATTTTGCAAGTATTTTCAATTAATTCTTTCATCCTTAAGGCCAACCTAGCCCCATATAGGAGGAAATTACATTGTAGAGCGTCAGTCACTGACAAAGCTGTCTCCTATGTTTTCACCAACTGTCCCTGATAGTGGTGAGACCAAGGGAAAGCTCTCTCCTGAAGATCTTAAAACTTGGACAGGGACATATCAGGAGTTGTGGCCTTTTGGATAGGTTTTCATTTTTGCATGCCTTGCTTTGATCGATGAACATTGTTACAGAATTCAGAGAAGGATAAATGATCTGCTTTTAAAACTACAAAGTTTGGCAGTTTCTCCCTGATGCTTGCTGGTGAGGAAAACTTCTTACATGCTATATTTGTAAATACCAGGTGGCTATTAAAGTGGGCATCAGAATGGACCCCATAAACACAGTAGTGACTCAATGTGTCATAGACGCAGACACCTGCAATGTGTATATTTAGACCCGCCACAGTATTTGTAAGAATAAAGAGAAAACAAAAGAATGTGAGGGGTCTGAAAAGGGAGACAGCTGTGAGATAAACTGCCGAGGGCTGGCTGTGGGGGTGTAGAACAAAAGGAGCTGTATCTCAGGCATCTCTTTGAGAGCCACTTCATTTAATTACTTCCCAACTCAACTAAGAAGGTCGTCTCCAGTAGGCTTCCTGATGACAGTTGGGAATAACACTTTTCTCACCTTCTGGTTTCAAATCACTCCCCAGAAGCAGCAATTCCAGCAGATCTTTGCTGTCAGAGAGGGTTGCAAATTTAAGCTCATCTCATTTTATCCTGCCTTATGTCTCCAAGGAAACGGGGTGCCCATGTAGAGCAAGATTATATTGTTTTTCTCAGCTCTCAACTTCTCTTCTGCTTCTAGCCTCATAGCTCCCCAACATGTTCTTTGCCCTCCATGAGCATTGCCTACTCAGTGGAGCAAAACAGCAGATGACAGCACAGCCTAATCAGAGAGTAAGAGTTCCCCTATCTAGGGGCCCATTCACACTAAAGAATTATAGTGCTATAATTTCAGTTTAACTGCCATGGTTCCACCCTGTGGGATCCTAGAGAGTTTGTAATTTGGTCATGCACTGAAATGCTCTGGCTGAGAATTCTAAATGTCTCTCCCTAAACTTCCAATCACAAGATTCCACAGAATGGAACCATGGCAGTTAAAGTGGAACAATAGCAGTATGATTCTGTAGTATGAATTGACCCTAGGTTGACCCTGCAACTCTAACCCTTGGGATCCCGTTGCTCACCTGAGTCATTCTCAGGCCTCAAGGTGGCCACTATTCTGAACTAGTGGATATGTTGAACTGTGGGCTCAGTGTAATCATGCATGACCAAACCTATCTTATCAATTCTTAAATGAAAACATTCAGACAGAGAGATGTAGAAAATAAAACAGGAAGGATTTATTGTAACAGATGAAATGAACATCTAGCATTAAGCCTAGGTTCTACATGTGGTACATTGCAACACATCAGATTCAAACAAAAAATATTTCTCCCCCAACTCATTTCATACTCTTTAGCTCTTCCAAACCCTATTCAGATCTCTGTCATTACCCTCTTCCTAACTGGCCCTAGCTCTATTAATAACTGACCCAATCTCATTTATTATCTGGACCTATCTAACCCTATTTCCAGCTGGCCCTATCTGACAGTTTAACAGACAGAGAGAGAGATTTAAAAAAGTCTTTTGTGTAAAAACATGATTGTATGGATACCTATGGTATTTTGGCACAAGAGTGTCCTCAGGTCAAACAAACCAAACAAATTTGTACATGAAATTTTTTGCAAAAAACACAACAAAGCAAAAAGCAAAAAGCAAAAAGCAAAATCTGTGTTCTCTTTGATTGTGATTTTATTCAGATTTTCAGAGACAGATTTTTCACCATTTAGAAAGATTGAGACCTCGAATTATAGTTTTACTAGAGACTCACATAAAGAAAAGCCAAGAATTTATACAATTATTTATACAAGTATTATTTATACAATTCTAAATTAGGTCATTGTTTTACCTCTTCATCTGGAAAGAAGAAAAGAGGGGTTGTAATCTACATTGATAAAGACATTCAAGCAAAACAAATCCTGGAAGATGAAAAAGGAAGAATATTGGGCATCGAAATTCTGAAAAATGGCAAAAAGATCCTTTTGGTTGGAGTCTACGCTCCAAATGAAAATAAAGGTGAATTTTATAAGAAGCTGTGAGAAAAAATCTCAGTATACGACTATGAAGATGGGATTTTGGCAGGAGATTGGAATGGAGCGTTGGATGCTAAATTGGATAAAACAACCTCTCAGAGCAAAGAAGATCAAGTAAAGAGAGTAAAGTCTTTTTTGAGATGTGTGAAGAATTATCTGTTTTAGATGTATGGAGAACTGTTCACCCAAATGTTAAAAACGTTACTTTTTTCTCTGAACTACATCAATCTCGGTCTTGAATAGGTATGATTTTTATTTCTGAACATTTGTTATCAGAGATAATGAAGACAGAAATACTGCCTAAGATCATTTCGGACCATCATCCGGTGATGTTGCAACTACAAGAGAAGATCAAACAATTTCAATGGAGATTGAATGATAGTTTATTGAATGATGAAGAAATAGTAAAACGAAGAAGTGTTAAAAAATTATCTCAAGGAAAATATAAAAGGAGATATGAAGATGAAGACGGTCTGGGATGCATCGAAGGCAGTAATGAGAGGTTTCTTCATACAGCAACGACAAATTTGGAATAAAAAAGATGAGAGAAACACCAAGTGTTATTGATTAAACTTCAAGAGAAAGAAAAAGAACTTAAGGAAAACCCATTGCAAAAATCATTAAAATTAGAGATTGAGAAAATACAGAACGAGATGGTGTTGATTACAACTGAGGAAATAGAGAAGAAGATGAAACAGATGAAACTAACTCAATTTGAACATGCTAATAAAATCAGGAAATGGCTTGCATACAAACTTAAGAAGAGGAAAGAGAAGAATATAATCACTGAATTGAAAAACTGGAAGAAGTTGATTACCCAACATGAAAAGATAAAACAGAAATTTGAAGAATACTTTGGGAAATTGTTTTATGAGACAAAATCTCTTCATCAATATGGGAAAAATCTGTCTGAATTCTTTAAAAAAGTTAAGATTTCTAAGATATCTCTGGAGGCACAGAAACAGCTGAATAAACCAATAACGCTTACTGAAATAGAAAAGGTCATAAAGGATCTGAAAGTGGATAAGGCACCAGGGCTGGATGGTTTCACTGAGCAATACTATAAGAGATTTATAAAAGAATTGATTCAACCAATTCAAGCAACGTTGAGGGAAATAGAGAAGTATGGCAAACCGGAATCTTGGGGAGAATCTAATATAGTACTGATATCTAAAGAGGGTAAAGACAAGAAAGAAGTTAAAAATTATAGACCAATCTCTTTGTTGAATATAGACTATAAGATTTTCGCAGCTGTGTTGGCAAAATGATTGAGACAGGTATTACAGGATAAGATCCAAGAAGGCCAAACAAGTTTTCTCCTCGGTAGATATATGAGAAATAATGTAAGAACAATTTTAGATGTAATTGAATATTATGATAAAAACCCAGGGAAGAAAGCAGCACTTATCTTTTTGGATGCAGAAAAGGCATTCGATAATGTCTCCTGGGCTTTTATACATCAGGTGTTGAGAGAAGATGACCTGGGAGAAGATTTCTGTAACTGGATCAAGGCAATTTATCAAGACCAATCTGCAAGGTTAATAATAAATGGAGATATTACGACAAGCTTTGCAATACATAAGGGGGTACGGCAAGGGTGTCCATTATCACCATTACTGTTTATAGCTGTTTTGGAAGTACTGTTGATTATAATAAATGAGGATTCACAGATAAGAGGCTTGAAAATAAGAAAAAAGGAATTGAAATTGAAAGCTTTTGCAGATGGTGTAATTATATTTTTGAAGGATCCACAAGAATCAATACAGGCGTTGATGGAAACTTTGCAAAAATATGGACAAGTGCCAGGATACAAGATAAATAAGGAAAAGACAATGATGATGACATTAAACAGGACTGAAAAAGAACAAGCCGATTTGGAGAGAAGATCTGGATATCAACTAACTAAGAAAACGAAATATTTAGGAATTATTATAACGAAAAAGAACCAAGATTTTTTTTCCAATTAATTTTTATTGAAATTTTGAATAAAAAATAAAAAATCCCCCCTCTCTGCTTCCAAGCATCTTTTTTCCAGTTGACTCTGAGTTTACATTCCATACATACATTGTTTCTATTTGACAAACAATCTTACACTATTACTTTTAACATTGTTACATTGCAGCTTATGCTTTATCTTTTACCACATTAATTTACCTTATCCGCTTTTTCAACAATCTCATTATTTCTTCTCTTTCTT
This sequence comes from Cyclura pinguis, assembly GCA_030412105.1. NCBI lineage: Eukaryota > Metazoa > Chordata > Lepidosauria > Squamata > Iguanidae > Cyclura > Cyclura pinguis. Next base: position 276,644,586 of record CM059601.1, on the reverse strand, counting down.
ATTCTTTAATCCAGTTAAACACTTCTTGCCATTCTCTTTTAAAGCTCTGGATTGGCTGACGCTAACTTTTCTGTTGCTACTATATCCGGGACTTTTAATTTCCATTCTTTTATATCAATATAATTTCTTTCTTTCCAATATCGAGCCTATGTCAATCTTGCAGCAGTTATCACATATAACAATGTCTTTTGATGAGATCTTATTTCTCTTTGTTGCCCTAACATATTTAACAAATAAAATTCTGGCTTCATTTCAAAATTTAATCCATACGTTCTTTGAATTTCATCATGTATTTCTTTCCAAAACTTTTTTGCTACCTTACAGGTCCACCACATATGAAAAAAGGACCCCTCCTTTCCATCACATTTCCAACAATTTCCATTCCCGTTTTTTAAAATTTAGAACCAAGAATTATTTGACAACAATTATTTGAAAATATGGAAAGAGATAAAAAAACGATACGGAGAAATGGAAAAATCTAAATCTATCTCTCTTGGGAAGAATAAATGTTTTTAAAATGTCCTTATTACCTAAGCTCATGTTCCTTTTTCAGAATTTACCAATAATAGGAAGAGAGAAGATATTTAAAGAATGGGAAAAGGATTTACAGAAATTTATTTGGCAAGGTAAAAACCTAGAATAAGACTTAAAACACTTCAGGATGCAAAAGAGAGAGGAGGACTTGATTTATCATCATTGAAAATTTATTATTATGCATGTTGCTTAGATTGGATTAAAGACTGGATTCAATTAGAGAGAACAACTACAAAGAAATTGGAAGAAATAAACAATAGATTTGGATGGCACAGATATTTATGTTATGATAGATCAACAGTGAATAAAGAGTTTAATAATCATTGCATCCGGAAAACACTGTTAAAGGTTTGGTTACAAATAAAGCGGAAATATTACACAAAACTTCCAATATGGACCTCACCACAAGAAACGTATAGAATTGCCCCAACAAAACAAGGAAATGTATTAACATATCAAGAAGTTTTGAAATGGGAGGGGGAGAAACCAAGAATGTGTACAGCAGAAGAATTAAAGGTTGAAGGACATGAGCTAAACTGGTTCCCATGGCGACAACTTAAAGAAAGATTTAAAATGGATCAAAAACTGTATGGAGTAGATTTATTGATGGGGGGAAATCAAAAGAAGAGAATCTCTAAATTTTATAAACTATTGTTGAACAGAGAAATGGAATCAGATGTAGTTAAAGATTTGATGGTCAGATGGGCTCAGAATGTGGGACATCTAATTGAACTAGAAGCTTGGGAGAGAGCATGGAAAACTGATATAAAATTTACACCAAATTTAAATTTAAGAGAAAACTTTTATTAAATGCTTCATAGATGGTACATGACTCCAGAACAGTAGGTCTTTGATTCTACTTTTGCACTTTGAGGAGGACAGAGAAACTGGGACATTTTAAAAGCAGCTGTAAAAGTGGGTCAACAGAGGATTAATTCAGATTGTCCCTGCCAAAACAGAACATTTGGAAGAGATATGAATTGAAGAGTCGACTTCTCAAAGTTAAGGACAAACCGAGCTTGAAAATGAAGAAATACAGAGAAATCAAAGCTGTTATTTCTGTCTATTTCTACCTAGCATGTAACCAAAAAAACCAGGCAAGGAAACCTTCACCCATGCCGGTCCTCTTCTTTCTCTTGACTTATTCCAAGTTTTTAGTGCCTGCAATATCACCTCTGTGCCCTTTTTAATTACACTCCAGTTTTAGGATAAGTATAAACAATATGAAAGATGGAAAGAGAAGGGATTATATAGGATTAAAGACTTATTTTTAATAGATAAACCATTATCAGATTTTCACAAAGCTATCTGATAGCTTTAGGGTGGTTTCAAGAAACATAAATCTGTTCTCTCTCTCTCTCTCTTTCTGTATATGCATACAAGGATACCTCAGTTAACAAAGCCTCTGGGAAAAACTGCTTTTTATAAAGTCTTTTTATGGGATCCCAGTCCCGTCTCTTTTTCTTGTCTTCTGTCTAGCTAGAAGTTTTCATGCAGCATTGACACTGGGAGGATGGTGAAGGAGGGCTGGAGAAAGACAGACTTTCAGTGTTGGGGTGCAGCAGTGTATCTGCTGTAAACAATGCAATAAAGCTTGACCCGAGAAAGACTGGGATTCTACTCAAGATAATCCTACTGTAACTGTGTATGATAATGTATCACAGACAATGAAAACAGTTGCTTCCAGAAGCACTTACTGAGCATGTGCAAAGAGCAAAACAGAAAGAAAGGGGAAAAGCAGATTAACTTGCCTCAACAGCTATGTTGGCATGTTGAAAAAAGTATAGATTTATAAGTTTTGCCACCAAAATGGAAAAGTGGAGGCTGTTGAAAGAAAAACAACAACAACCCAGGATGCATTTTCGAAGAATCTTCCAAGTGGTTTCTAGAAGATTCAAAATGTTTTTGTTTACGTATGCAAAGCTTGCCTGACCTGGTTGTTTCATTCCACATGTGCATAATGTTAGTGTTGAATAAAAAGTTTGCTGAAATGTATTGAACATTTCTTCTTTTTTTGTGGTACAGAAATCTATCCTTATTCTTTCCATGTTATTTCTGTCTCTGGTACCAAATTTTCTGTTAATGAAGTCAAGCTCAGGAAAACATCTACATTGTTAACTGAACTATACCTGGTACATATTGTTGTCATGTGCCTTCAAGCTTGGCTACCCTAAGGTGACCCTATCAGAGGGTTTTCTGGTTCAAAGGGGGGTTGGTTTTGCCTTCCTCTAAGGCAATTTGTCAAGGCTGTCCAGTGGGTTTCCATGGCTGAGACCTGGGCCATTTCCGCACTAGCCTGTTATAGCGCGATGATTCCACTTTCAACATCCTCTGGAATCCTGGGGTTTGCAGTTTTGGGAGGGGGCGGCCGTGCTATAACAGGCTAGTGTGGAAATGGCCCAGGTCTCCAAACCCAGGTCTCCAGAGTTGTAGTACAATGCTCAAACCAGTTTGTCACAGTAGATCTCACCTGCAGATAGATAGATAGATAGATAGATAGATAGATAGATAGATAGATAGATAGATAGATAGATAGCTGGCAGGCAGGCAGGCAGGCAGGCAAAGACATTAAAAGTACTCCTTAAAATAATTGAAAGCCAAACAGTTAAAACAGGCCAGAGCAGTTTCATAAACATCTGGAACAACATTGCTTTAGCTCCCTGCCCGAAGCTCAGAAGAGATGGAGCCAGCCTAACTTCTCTTGGTGGGGAGTTCCACAGTTGGGGTGCTACCACACAGAAAGCCCTTTTGCATGTACACACCAGCCTAGTTTTGTGAGTTGTTCACCTCCAAGATTCGGCTCCAGTCCTTCTGATGTTAAGAAATTATGATCCCACAGTAAACTACACTGGTTTGTTTCTATCATCCTGTCTTCCTCATTCGAACACTACTGAGATCTTTAACCTACAGGCATCTTTCTTGTTCCTGGATGCATTTTAGAGCATGTCAAAGTCTTTCCTTGAAACAGTCCCCAAATCTTTGATCTCTTTCCTTCAGACAAATAAAACGCTGGATGCCTTTAAAAAGTCAACATTTTTAGTCTTTCCCTTCCTTTACCCTGTGAGAGGCAAGTAGCATTATCAGAACCTGGCAGGTTTGTACAGCGTGAGCAAAAAAGACAGCACAATGTTTTCTTCTTCAGCTTCTCTGAACCTTATCTTTCAAAAGTCATGCATACTTTTTTTCTCCCTCAAGGGAAGTATCAGCCACTCATGCAAGAATGTGACAATGTTTGGGATTCTGCCGCACATGCCTATGATGTGTCTGCATAGTGTGACAATTTATTTAAGGCAATTTGATGCTGCCCAATCAGTCCCTGAGAATATTCAAAACACAGTTGGGTCCTCAAGCCACTTGGCAGCTCAAATACCAGGCTGTGATGAAATGCAAAGCTAAGCATTCCCTCGAGAAACCAGAAGTAACTCATAGTTGAAGCAATGGCCAACTTCCACCCACCACCAGAAAGCTACAGTGGGGATAGCTATAATGAAGCTATATTATGAGGAATGTGTGCTGTATTGTTATTGTTCTATGCAAGTTGACCCCAACTTAAGGCAACCTTGTCCTAGGTTCTTCTTGGCAAGATTTATTCAGAGGAGGTTTCCCATGGCCTTTCTGTTGGGCTGAAAGATTGTGACTTGCCCAAAGTCACCCAGTGGGTTCCATGGTTGAGCAAGGATTCAATCCCCGGCCTCCCAGGATTGCAGTCTAACACTCAAACTGCTACACACAGCATCATGAGCAAGGGGATGCCATGACCTTGCTGGGTAGGGGAGCTAGCAAAGCAACCATTGCCTATCGATTCCAATACACAAGAGGTGCTAATATGCAATGGGCACTGCGGCACATTGGTCCTGATACACATTGGAACAATGGCTAGGTATGGCCAGTGTTCATTGATAGAGTCTGATACACATTGGAACATTGACTAATGAGTGCTATGCACATCGATGAAGCCTAGTGCACATTGGAACATCTTTGTTGGTGCCCTGATGCTCATCTTTGCAATTCACTAGGAGAGTTCTGCAGCACCTCTGCTATATAGTTAAGCATGCATAAAGTTGCTCAATGTGTACTGTCATAAAGAATCACAGCCAACATCATTTCGTAATGTATTCTTTTCTTTGCATAAAATGTTGAGTTTTGCTAAAGAATTCCACAACAGTTGTTCTGTCAATGGATTTTCCACAAAGAAAGTCTAAGAAATGTGAAAAGTCATCATTGCACAACAACTATTAGGTATGAAATTTGGTGCTCTGCAACTTGCTTTAGAATTAATACTTGATAATCATCAACTGTGATATTAATTGATTTTAGGCACTCAGGGCTCATCAAACAACCTTGCTTTAGAATTGTTTCTTCTGCCTAGTACATGCCAGTGGTCAGTATGTGCAGAAGGGAAGGACACTGCTGACATCTAAGATATGTTTGAGAATGACTCAGGATGTGACAGGGTCATGTAGAGTCAGGAAGTTAAGGGTCAGATAAAATATAACACGTGCACGAGCTGTGACCCTGCTAATGCTCATACATGAATCTTTTCTTTTATATAAGCACGAAAATGGTATAAGAAGGAAATCCTGAAAGAATAAAATCATCCTTCCTTATCATTACTGTCAGTGGTGATACTTGGATGGATCTGTTATCCTGACTTTTGGAGGTCCCTGGGGGACACCTGGATTTGCTTCAAAATATACAGAGGTTGGGGAAATTAGCAGGGCAGGGCAACACAGCGAGATCTTTTATCCTATGTCTACAGGGTCAGTTTGTACGAGAGACACAGAAGTCAAGTGTAGATTTAAAAAGTATTTTATTTAGCAAAATTGGCAAAATTTCCTCACATTCACACAGAACAGTCACTCACACAAGCACACAAGGACTACAGAGTTTGAAAGTCTTAGGAGCAGGAAAAGTTAAGGGAAAGAAAGCGATTATGCTGGACCTGATCTTGAAGACTGCAGTTCGGAAAAAAACAAAGATAGATCCGCAGACAAAGAAAAAGACTGATGGGAGCCTTAAAACTAGCAGACACTAGTCAAAGGTGCACATTTTCCTGAGAAAGAAAGTGAGTGAGAGAGAGAGCCCTAGAAAGGGAACTCAGTTATAGTATATAACATGCCTGGGGGGTAGACCCTTCCCTGGGAAAGGACAGAAACTGAGTTATGCAGATGGACCTCAACTTTATAGTTCCCATGATTGTGATTGCTAACTTCATCCAGGAGACACTTAGTCTCTCAAGATGTCAAAGTTGTGGCTGGCCCATTTGATATGTACGTATGTGCCTTTCCGAGCTTTTCCTTGGATACGTGACTGGGGGTTATTTGGTCAGACCTATGCCAAGAGGGGTTTCAGCCTTTAGACCTGGGTAGCTACATTTCTGTCTGGTGAACCTCTGGCTCAATAAATATAAATAATTCTTTTTCCTGAGATAGGGTCTGTCAACAGGTAATACATATCTCACTCCTGCTGTCAGCAAGTAGTGAATATTTTCTTTCTGCTAATAGCATGGGTTACAGATCCTTTGGCCAAAGTTACTGTGAGAGTGTGTTTGTTTTACTCTTTTATTCTCTTCCACATTTACTCTTCCTACTCTGTGTTTGGGGTCTAATCAGGCTCCATGCCCACCTGGGGATATGGTGAAGATATAATTTGTTTATCCACTCTTAACACAACTCCCGTAATCTCACTCAGAGAGGAGAAAACTTTTTATCTCCTTTGTTCTTGTGCATGAAAATGAAACAAGTGAAGATTGCATCACAGTACAAGAAGGAACTGATGAGCTGGAACATGTCCAGAGGATGATGACCAAGATAGTAAATAAGCCTGGAAACCAAGCTCTGTAATGAATGGCTTAGGGAACTGGGTATGTTTAACCTGAGGAAGAGAAGATTGAGAGGTAACATAATAACTGTCTTTAAATATCTTATTTCCTGCTGCTCCAGAGACTAACCAATGGATTTAAATCACAAGAGATTCCATCTAAACCTGCCTTGCACAAGAGCCAGACAATCTGTCATGCCCTTCTCCAAGTTTCTAGCAGCACTTACACAAGAGTGAAAGAATGAAGAACTAATATGCTGCCTCATTGTGACCCCCCCACCCCCAGCAAGATGTGCTTTATCATATAATTGTAGTGCTGGAAGAGGCCAAAAGGGCCATCAAGCCCAATGCCTTGCCATGCAGGAATACACCATCAAAGTATTCTTAACAGATGGCCATCCAGCCTCTGTTTAAAACCCCCCAAAGGAGACTTCATCACACCCTGAGGAAGCATATTCCACTGTTGAATTACTGTTGCCATCAGGAAGTTCTTCCTAATGTTCAGATGGAATCTCTTTTCCTGAAGTTTGACGCCACTATTTCGTGTCCTAGTCTCTGGAGCAGAGAAAATAAAATCAGCAATGCTGAGTATATACGCTAGTGACATTTAAAACCTGTTAACTGTAGCCAGTAAGATCTATGCTTCACAAATAAATCAGTATTGTCATTTGTTGGAGCCCCCATAAACAGTGGTGGAAGAAATCTAGATAAATCTTCCTTTTCCCTCCTTGTGTTTACCTCATAGAATGTAGTATCTGTTCGTCAGAGATGCAGACAGACATTGCAAGAGCACATATTTTCTTCTTACCTAGAAGTCAGCTTTCTGCTTCTTGCTGAGGTCCGTTGGCTTTCGAGGAGGCTCAGTGACTGGATCTGATGTTAATTAGACATGACAGCTACCCGGCACATGGGCTCATGGCGGTTCCTGCAAGTGTCAAGAGCTCAGCCCATCACAGCACGAGCCTCCTGCCTTGACAACGGTGAGCCGCAAAGGCTGATCAGGCCCGCTCAAGTGGCACCGCTGCCTGCAATGCATACACCTTTAATCTGACAGGACAAGCGCTCTCTTGCCAAAGGGGGCAGGACCTTCTGTTGTTCCTCATACCTCTTTCATGACAAAAGAGGCTGGTCAACAGCATGGGAACACAGATTGGAGGGAGGGAAGAGTCGAGAGCAGCAAGGCTGAGCCAACAGGTTTGTGTACATTGGGGAGACCAAGAGATAAGACCTGGTCAGTGGGGAAAACCCCTGGCACAGCAGCGGAGGATATGTTACCCCAAAATGTAGGTGCCACAAGGGCCAACTTGCAATGCCACTACCTCCTTGCAAAGGTGGGGAATTAATTAGCTCAAAATCAGGAGGCTAACGAGAGGGGGGCAACTTAGCGAGATCTTGCCAGCACTGTTTACGGGCTCATGCAGGAAAAGAACCAACCAGAGATTCAAAAGTAAGCTAAAATGTGTTTTATGGAGGGGAATTCCCCCATGCATGCACACAAGATATACACAATCACACATTCACACAAGAGTTAACTGAAGGAGAAAGGGAGGAAAAAATTATGTATAGAGAGATGTTACCGCTGTTTCTAGCCCGAGCATGTGGGATATTAAGATATCATTTGATATCAATAATTTGGCCTTCTGTACCCATTCCTCTCCACGTGCTTGCGAGGCCCCCGGACAAGTACACACACAGGCGCGGCCAACAATAGCCGAACGATTCAAATCCCAATCTAGGCAGGCCAGTCATTGCCAAATGCAGCTTCAGGAGACCTCAAGGCAAGTACCACGTTATGTATGCACGCTACTTACAAAAGGATCCCCTGCCCCGTGCAGGCAGCTTGATGAGCGGACTATACAACTCTCAACCACTGCACGTTTGCATACCGGCTACTCTATTGACAATCTGGCTATAACTCAAGCATCTAAAGTGCTGACCTTTCAGAGGCTTTGTCTCCGGCCCCAAACTCATTGTTTTCCCCAAGTACAGACTAGCCTACGGCCACAATTTTCCCTATAAGAACCCCTCACTTTGAGCGCTTCCTTGGATCGCTCTTGGCTTCTGTCCCGCCTTGCTGTCGCTTTGTCCAGCGAGCCTTCCCCTCAGCCCCACGTGCTGAGAATCCATGCTCCCCAGCTTCTTTGCTTCTTACCGGGCTTCAGGACAGGTATAGTATTTCCCATATCAAACCTCCTCTAAAAATCCCTCTATCCCACTCCTATCTTTATTTCTATAGTTCCTTGTGTGAGTATGTTGCATACACTTGTTCGATTGTGTTTCGATAAAACAATTATTGTTATTTCGACATCTGCCTTATCATTGACTCAGCCTGACCCCGTAGACATAGGGCTCAAGATCTCGCTACGTTACCCTGCCTCTCGCATTGCAAACTTGTGCTAATTCCCTCCCCATTGTTGTGAGCACATTTAGGTGTCCCTCCCGGGACCCCCAGAAATCAGAGTAACAGAGGCTGAGGGGTTTGGAAGGATTTATAATTACCAGTCTAGAAGGGTAGTGAAGAAATTGAAATGTGGCTTAGAATTCTAAGGGCAGACCAGATCAGGATTCAGAGCGAGATGGTGGGGTCCAACATTTCATCTGACTGGATCTGACTTCTCAGAACCAAGGGTTTATATACTCTGTTTTCCTCCCTGAAGGGGTGTAAGTTGATTGCTCTCCCAGCCTAGTGGACAATGGGAGTTGCAACACAGACAGTGGGGTCTGGAATGGACTGATTGGTTTCAATGTCTTGGTTGAGTGGGGGTTTCTAGGCCAGGCCTCAGTAAGAAATGCACACAGCAGGGGTCCTGGCCTCTACACTTGGGCACCTTATTGTTGAGGCTGGCAGTTGATAGGATTGGTTCAGAGCTATTAAGTCAAGCTTTCTTGGCTAATTTCAGTGAACTTTTGACCTGGCCATGCTGGGATCATCTCTGACCTATTCGCAACCAGTGTCCCTTTTCACATGGCCTTTCCAGCCATGAGGGTGTATAATATATATTTTATGCCAACACATCTGCCAATCTATTAATATATTAATTAATATATTTTGCCGGTTAGACCATATCAAAGCATGGAGGTGTACAGCCTGGTAACAGACATGATTGGAATGCGTCAGGCACCTCCCGTATGGCTGGATTAAGGTACCCTGAGGCCTCCAACAGTGTCATGTTGAAGATGCCCTACAGCATTTCCAAACAGTAGAAGTGTATTCTTTTCACTTTAAATTCTGCTGCTATTGCAAGATAGTGCCTGGTCCTTGCCTTTCTCCCTAGTTGCTTTCTTGACATGGAAAGCAATGTTTATGTTGAGAAATTCCTGTTTTCTAGGACATTGGTGATGGTGGTGGTGGTGATGATGATGATGATGATGGCGATGGTGGTGGTGCTGCTGCTATCCTTACCTGAATCCCAGCAATGGGGAGGAGAGGGCTTTGCTGGCCTCTAGGGATGAGACTGGAGGTGGGAAAGACAATGGTTGTGTCTTGGCATGTGACACCAGCCATGGAAAGGAATAGGTGGAGTCAAGGGCTCTTAGGCCTGTTTTCTACCACAGGATCTCCCCTCTTCATTGTTGCTCAGCCCGCCCACCCTCTGGACATTTCCTGTTTGCTGTTTGGGGCCAGTTAGGGTGGGGTGGTGTTTGAGTGCTGGACTACAACCCTGGAGATCAGGGTTCGATTCCCTGCTCAGCCATGGAAACCCACTGGGTGGCTTTGGGCATATAACACACTTTCAGCCCTAGAAAACCCTGTGGTAGGTTCGCCTTGGGGTTGCTATAAGTCAGAAATGACTTGGGGGCACCCAACAACAACAAGAGCCTAAATACCTTAAAGCCCCAGATCCTGTCTGATCTTGGAAGCTGAGGAAGGTCAGATGTGGTCAGTATTTGGATGCAAGACTGCCAATGAATACCACATGCTGTGGGCTATATTTCAGAGGAAGGAACTAGCAAAACCACCTCTGAATAGTCTTTGTCTACAAAAACCCTATGAAATTCATGGGGTCACCATAAGTCAACAGGCAACTTGGAGGCACATACACACGAGAATTTTCTCCTCCATTTCCAGGCGGTATTTTGTTTTGTTGCACTGCACTGCACTGCATTCACTGCACTGCACTGCATTGCATGGAATAAGATCAATTGGCTTAGGGTTAACTGAAGGACCAGTGATGGTGAGCATCCCGAGGTACCTATTTGGCAATGTCCAATGTCCACCATTACTCCAGACTTCTTTCTGTGGGTCTTGGGGGCTAGGGCCTGGGAAGGGAGACTACCCTTGAGGCCAGCCTGGGGAGCATTTGCCCTTTCTGCCATGGGACATGTAGGGGGGTGGAATTTCCCAGGAAGGTCTCCTTTGTTGAGGGCTAGCTGGGTGCCCAACCAAAAGGGTGACTGGCAGTCAGAGCTCAGGTGTTTCACCAAGGGGTGGCTGAGGAGGAGATCAGACTGCAACCTGCCTTCTCAGCTGCAATTCATTCTAGGATTCTCTTCCCCTGAAGATCATAAAGGTTAATGTTGAATATTTAGTTAAGAAAGTGTCCCGTTATTACCCAACTCTGATGTCTGGTTTCATTATTTCCTAGTCAGTCAGCAAATAATAGCAGTCGACATGAGGTAGGTAGGGTTAGGACACACTCCTCTTCTTGTGCTGATGGAAGCTGCGAAAATCATTCCTGAACAGTGTTTGGGGTCCTGCTACATCTTTTTTTTTCTTTTTCTGAGAGGCTTCTCATCTGTACTGCATGGTCCTCTCAAGGCTGGTTTCTGGCTGGTGCATATGGGGGAAGATTTTCTTTGTTTTCAAGTAACTCTCCAAACTTCACAGATTTCTTCACATCTAGGGTGGAAAGAACTTCAGTTTTTAAAAATCTGAATATAAGAGAAAGAGACAGATTTTCCTGTTCTTAGCAGTAGCTGATCTGTAAACACCTTCTATGGAGGAGAATGCTTTAAAAAGCTGTTGGATGGCTTTCAAGAGAGAAATAATACCAGGCACATTCATCTGATGTCATGGCAAAGAGGAAGGGAGAATCTGAGACTGACATGTATGCACATGCTGATTCTCTGTTTCCTGTGAAATGGATCTTCTCAGCAACAATACATTGCAATGCAAAGCATAATGGGCAATTTGGTCTTGAATGGATAATGAAGATCCATTAGCTGTACAAAAGACCTGATCCTGATGAAGATGAGGATGGTTAGAACTGGTATGAATACAACTGATATGAATCAATACAGCTGCCTACAGTCCAGGACTCCCTTTTGAGCATGGCAATAGGGAACTATTAAGAAGAGAATCAGCACATCAACATTCTCTGCAACACCACTGAAGTCTGCCATTGCTCTAGGGGATTGGTTCCATTGTTGAAGTGGTGTCATGACTGAAAAAATTGTCCAAATGTTCAAATACAACCTATCCTCCTGTAACTTAAGCTGATTATCTCTAATCCTGCCCTCTGTGTGTATGGGTGAGACAGAAGAGAGCCAACTTGTCACAGCTTCACTTTGCACACAGGTTTAAATATATATCAAAGACAAAATTCTCTTTGTTCAGCTAATGCTTTGGTTTCTAAATCCATATGCTCTCTCCAACCACATCAGCTTGATGAGCTGAACAGCACAAGCCGCACTTTTGTGAGTGAGTAGGAAAGTAAGAAAAGTGAGCCACTTAGCCTGCATTAATGATTACTGAAGCTGGGAGTTAGCAAATGGAGGGAGGACTTGTGACCCCTTTCCTCTTAAGCAGGCCCAGGCTATAAGATATTTGAGCCTCACACGGCTGTAGATTCTCCCTTTGCTTAACCAAAGGAAATGGACAAAGCAACACTTGCAAGAGGAGTGGTTGTAGTAATGGACTGAGAACATATATGGGTCTGTGTGTACTATAAATCTCTGTATTTAATTAACCTTTGTCATTAATTATACCCAGTTACATCCATTTATGCAGTTACATCCATTTATGCAGTTACATATTGGGTGTGCTACCCAAACCTTGTGCTGAATAGAATCTATGATTCTGTGAATGTTGTACAACCAAACACAGAGTTGAATGTGCAATTGAATACACACCTGATTGTACATGCACAATGGCACCACATGTGCAACTGCACTTCTGCAAACTTGAACTCAAGAGGGACATCTGGCATTAGACAAAAACCTGCAGCTGCTTCTATAGGGGAACTTACTCATGGGTATCTCTTTTCCTGAAGGAATCTCTCTTTTCCTGAAGTTTGAAGCCATTGCTTCATGTCCTAGCCACTAGAACACTAGAGAACAGGCTTGCTCCAGCCTCCATATGACATCCCTTCAAATATTTAGCTACCATGTCATCTCTTAATCTTCTTTTCTCCAGGCTAAATGTATCCAGCTCCCTAAGTCGCTCCACATAGGGGATGGCTTCCAGGCCTTCTAACATTTTGGTCACCCTCCTTCGGACATGTTCCAGGCTATCAATATCCTTCATGAACTTGTGGTACCCAGCAATGGACAAAATATTCCAGGTAGGGTCTGATCAAAGCAGAATAGAGTGGTACTGTTATTTCTCTTGATCTAGACACTTTACTCCTATTGATGCAGCCCAGAATTGCACTGGCTTTTTTAGCTGCCACATCACACTGCTGACTCATGTTCAGCCTTCTAAGTCTCCTAGATCCCTTTCACATCTACTGTGATCAAGCCAAATGTCACCCATCTTGTATGTTTTCATTTCATTTTTTCTGCCCAAGTTTAGTACCTTACATTTCTCTCTGTTGATTTTTTTTTTGGTTAGTTTTGGCCCAGTTATCTAATCTCTTAAGATCTTTCTGAATTCTGATCCTGTCCTCTGTGGTATGAGGTACCCCTCCTAATTTGGTGTCATCTGCAAATTTGGTAAAAATGCCCTCTCAATATACCCAACTTCCTCAGCCATTCCTCATAGGGTTTACTTTCCAGGGTTTTTATGTATTGTGCTGATTAATCTTCTCTGGACATTTTCTGAAATGCTGGCACTTCAATTCCGGTACTTCATTCTTGATTACTGTGGGAAATCTAAAGAATGGGCAAATCCAGCTGCCTAGCACTTGGAATTCTGTCTCCTTGTGTCAAATTGTCAAATAATTGTCAAATAAATCCACCAGGAGCCTCTGACAGAGCAGGAGTTCAATCACAGACCACTTAACTCAACATTTTCCCTAAACTGAACACAATCCTGTTGATCACAGTTGAGTATGATTTCTCCCTTTTAGGTTCTATTCAGGAAAAGCAGATGTTCACAAGCACTAAGCACAAAGCACAAGCACTACTAAGGCTGTCTTGAGGAATGCCTTCATCCACACTCTACAAAAGGATGCAGAAACTGTGATTCGCTTCCACAGTTCCCTCTGTAAGTTGAGTTCCTGCATGGGTGACTGAGATAGATAATCAACATGGAACTTTGTTTATCTAGCATTGCCAGAGGATATAAAGTGGTCACAAGTGGAGTTCATTAGCAGTGAATATAAATACACATCACACACAAGTACCTATGATGGATAGAGATAAGCCATTCTTGGAAGCACGACAGGCCTGCGTTTGAAATCCCCAAGATACCTGAGGCTTCATTAGACACATGGCTACTGCCAACACACAACACCAGAGATCTGCTTTATGGCTCTAATTAAGGCACACAAGAGGGCTAAACACAAATCCATTTAAAAAAGGCTCTTCTGGGGGAGAGACATGCGAACACACTCCCTCTCAAGAAATGCCAATGTACCCTCGGGTTGCCACATATGCGTGCTTATCTAGCAGCAAGTAGAGCGATCACATTCTTGCATGCTTATATAGTAGCGAGTAAAGCAATCCACACACACAAAATAAAGAAGACACAAAGGGAGGTTGGCATACATTTGGATGTGATATTTGAATGCATAAATGCAATGAATTGTAATTTAAATAGAAATGCAGTGCAACTTGCCATAGTGTGAAAGGGAGATGAGCAGTGACCCGTTTACACTACACAAATGTAGTGCTCTGATCCCACTTTTACTGCCATGGCTGGATCTTATAGAATCCTGGAGTTTGTAGTTTGGCAGGCAGGGGGCACTAGAGCTCTCTGACTGAGAATTCTAAATACCCCTTCCTAACACTGCAGATCCCAGAATTCTACAGAATGTTGCCATGGCAGTAGAAGTGGAATCATGGCACTGTAACTGTGTTGTGTGAAAGGGACCCAGGTGACCTGGCTGCCTCTTGTCTGGTCTGCTTTCCAGATGCAGTGTTGATACCAAGATCCCTGCTCTCCCTTCTCTACGGTACTTTGTCTTTAAAGTAGACGTTCACCAAACACCTGATGCTAATAAAAGCAGGTTCTGTCCTGGTGCGTAACCAGCCAAAAACCACACACCAGGAGGAGATTCAGAATTTGTTTATTACATCAAGATGTAATTACATCAAGTAATTACGTCAAGATGTAATAAACTGATGTTTGAAAGTGTAGGAAGTCTGGAAGGGAGAAAGGGGGTAAGGGGTAAGTAGTAAGTCAAATATAGGCCATTTCCGCACCAGAGTGGAGGAGCGTTTCACTGTGTTTTATAAGCCGTGTTTTTTACTCCAATGTCCTCCAGTTTCTATTGAAGAAAAGCGGAGAAAATCATTTGTATCTTCCGCAAGTCAATTCCCCTGGAACTCTTATTCCCCTCCCTCGGTCCACTCTGCCACCGCTGATTGGTCAATTTAATGCCCACTTCTGTGGTGTGAATTGATGTAGCGCTTCCGCATGTAGGAAAAAACGCTGTGAACCGTTTTGGCTGATTCGCTTCAGAGTTTTTCCATTTTTACATTACACCGATTTCACAACAACGTGAACCGCTTTAAGAGCTAAACACGTGCAGAATGAACTACGACAGAACGACATCAAACCGGTTTGATGTGCGGATGTATTCAAGACACAATGACGCCACAGCGATGTATCCCCCTTGTGCGGAAAGTGCCATTGCCTCTTCACGCCTCTTTTTAACTTTTATATATTTATTACTTTACATTATCTACTATCTATTTTTTTCTTTCTATTTTTTCTTTCTTTCTTTTGTTCCTTAATTTTCCCATTTCATATATTATGCAGTTGGGATTGATTAAGAATAGCTATAAGCGATAAACTATGATGTGTGAGAGACTTTTTTTTTGAAATGTTGTCTTTTTTCTTCTCTCTCTCTCTCTCTCTCTCTCTTTTTTTACGTCTCCTTTTTTCTTCTATTTTTTCTTTCACTAATCTAAAATTGGGTGTGTAAGTGTTCGTAATTTTTTTCTATTTCCTTTATTTTTTTCCCTGCTTTCTTATTGTTTAATTATTGTTTAAATCTGATAGAAAAAGGTATATTAAATTATTTCTTATGTTACTATTTTTGTTTTTGAAATTTAATAAAGAATATCTTTTTTTAAAAATAACTTTATTTGCTGCAGCAAAAAATCTCCTCAGTGGATGAAATTTCCATGAAGCAGGCATGACGTACAAAGAAAAGGCACTATCTTTTATAGGTCTCCATTTATATATTTCCACATGTTAATGAGAAAGCATCTACAATTACATCACTTCCCTGTAAATCTGGTGGGCATCAATGTCAAAGGGGATGCATACTAAGCCAGTCACATACCCAACATCCCACAATAGTTTGGGGCAATTTGCACCCCTCTGCTATCTTCTATTAAGTCGAGATGTTTTATGCTCATCTTCCTTGGCCTGGCATTTGTCTTTCTCTGTTATCTTATGCCTTGCATTCCTTCCTCCCAGCGTTCCTTTTCTGTTGTTCCTCCTTTCCAGGCCAGGCTAGGCTGTTGCAAATCACTGGGATATTAAACCTGATGGCTCAGGCACCAGCTAGCACAATATACAGCATATTTGTTTAAACAAATGTTAATCGGGCAGGCAGGCAGGCTTGCAGCCTCTAGAAACAGAGGCAGGGAGAAGCCTGCTACTAAGTTTGCTTGGTTGACTCTTAACTCCCATCATCTTGTTATTACCGTCTGCTAGCCCGACCTTGGGGGGTGTTAGATATCATTTTGATATCAATAATTCGGCCTTGTTTTACCACCCTACGCCAAGTGTTTGTGAGGCCCCCGGACGAGCACAGAACTAGGCATGGCCACTGATTGCTGAACATTCCATTCTCCACCCGGGCAGACCAGAAATAGCCAGATCGCAGCTTTAGGAGACCCCAAAGGCAAACACTGTATTATGTATGCACGCTGCTTACAAGGAACTCCCTGCCCCGAGCAGGCGACTTGACAAGCTGGATACTTAACTGTCAAGTACTCTGCGGTTGCATACCGGCAATCCCATTGTCGATTCGGACCTAACTCACTCATGCTAAATTCTGACCTTTCAGAGGCTTTGTCTCCAGCTCCAAACTCATTGTTCTTCCCCAAGTACAGACTAGCCTACGGTCATATTTTCCCTATAAAAACCCCTGGTTTTGAGAGCTTCCTCGGATCACTCTTGGCTTCCATCCCGCCGTGCTGTCGCTTTGTCCAGCGAGCCTTCCCCTCAGTCCCACGTACTGAGAACCTCCATACCAACGAACTCAATCTGCAGACTACCCGGGCTTCAGGACAGGTGTAGTATCACCCAAACCAACAACCTCCTCTTAAAATTCCCTCTATCCCACTCCAACCTCTATTTTTCTATAGTTATCTGTGTGAGTGTGCTGCATACACTGTTTGTCTGTATTTAATAAAAATCACAATTATTCTTAAACTCCAGTGTGCTTCTTGGCTTGGCCTGACCCCGTAGACATTGGGCAAAAGATTCCACTGCGTTGCCCTGCCTCTCGCATTGCTAACTTGCGCTCTTGCTAATTTCCCCACCTTTTGATTTTGAGAGCGCACATCGGTGTCCCTCACGGGACCCCCAGTAAACAGGGTAACAATCTCCTATCACATTCTGTCAAATAGAAGACTATCTTCTGCAAAGTGGAATGCGCAGTCACCCTATGAGCAATGACTGTTCAGGGCCCTAGGATTTACTTCCAAATAAAATGACTGCCTGATTAATTGGTGGCAATTAGATCATACCCTTCCTTCAAGGAGTTCCTGGCTCCTCCCCAGTTTCTTCACTCAACAACCCTATGAGGTCAGTCACCCTGGAAGTGGGGCAGCATGACAGCCCCAAAGTCACACAGCAAGTTTCTTCTTTCAGTGAGGACTAGACTCTGGATCTCCCAACTCCTATCACAAACCCTTCACTTTTGGATCTCCCAGCTCTAGTCACAAACACCACCATGACTCTCTGCATGCCTCAGATCTGGCTGTATGCATGCTGTCCTGTGCATACTTGAGTCTCATTCCTCTGGGTGAGATCTGGCTGTCTAAAAGAAGGTGCTAGACACGGCTGGGCTAGCAGAGATGGATAGGGCCTGAATCACAGTATCCCTCTGTGTTACACAGATGAAAATAAGGGCATGGACAGTTGTACAAACTGTTACCCTGTGAACTGGGGGTCCCAGGAGGGACACCAAAATGTGCTCAACTAAAGTTGGGGAAAATTAGCTCAGAGCACTGCTTAGCGTTACGAGAGGCAGGGTAACGTAGCGAGATCTTGAACCCTATGTCTACGGGGTCGGGTCGGGTCAAGGAGAACACAGAAGTTGAAATAATAAATGATATTTATTAAATACAAGCAAAACAGTGTATGTGACACACTCATACAAGATAACTAGAGAAAATAAAGGTTGGAGTGGTATAGAGGGATTTTTAGAGGGATTGCTGGTTTGGGTGATACTTCACCTGTCCTGAAGCCCAGAAAAATAGAGAGCGAAGCTGGGGCGCGATGTAGCTCAGCACGCGGAGCTGAGGGGACACTCGCCACGCAAAGCGGCAGCAAGGCGGGATGAAACTCGGGAGCGTTCTGAGGAAGGTCTCAGAATCAAGGGTTTTTATAAGGAGAATTGTGACTGCAGGCTATGCCGTACTTGGGGAAAACAATAGATTTGGAGTTGGAGACAAAGCCTCCGAAAGGTCAGAATCTGAATGACTGAGTTATCGTAGCGGTTCTCAATAGAGTAGCCAGTATGCAGACGCAGAGTACTTGGGTATTGTATAGTTTACCCATCAAGCTGCCATCGCAGGGCAGAGGCTCTTTTGTAAGTGGCGTGCATACTTAATTAGAGTACTTGCCTGGAGGTCTCCTAAAGCAGTGAGTCAGCTATTTCTGGCCTGCCTGTATTCGAATCTTATGGCTATTAGCGACCGAGCTTGTTTACGTGCTTGTCCGGTGGCCTCGCAAGCACATGGAAAGGAATAGAGAAGTGAAGCCGAATTATGATATCAAGAGGATATCTTTTAATATCCCAAAAGCTCGGACTAGCCAGGGCAGTAACAAAACTCTGTTCTCACTCCTCTGACTTAAACCAGAGCTCCACTGAATCAGTTGTTGAACCATGATTGACATGTAGGTAAATCCAACAGAGGCAATGGTCCTATTTTCATCGAAGCTAACAATGGTATTCAGACAAAGATAGGTCCCTCATTCTTCCACCCACAGAAGCTCTTTGTTGCCTATTATAAACTGTGAATATGTGGTCTAAAGTAGCCTTACTTGCCCTGATTTCTGAAGTAGGTTGCATTTGTATAATGATCATAATATTTTCTTAACAATGGATAATAGATTAATAGTACATCTAAGCTCAGGCTTTACAGGTATACCTCACTTAAGAAAGTCAGCATGTTTGTGGGCATTATTTCTTTAACAGAAAATGTTAGAATTGTAGAGTTGGAAGAGACCACAAAGGCCACTGAGTCCAACCCCCTGCCATGTAGGAATATACCATCAAGGTATTCCTGACAGATGACCATCCAGTCTTTGTTTAAAAATCTCTAAAGAAGGAGACTCCACCACTGTGTTCCACTGCTGAACTATTCTTACTGTCAGGAAGTTTTGATGGAATCTCTTTCCCTAAAGTTTGATGCCATTGCCTCATATTGTATGTGTATGTATATGGGCCTTCAAGTCATCTGTTGATTTATGGTGACCCCTTGAATTTCATAGGATTTTATCAGGCAAGGAATGCTCAGAGGTAATTTTGCCCATTCCTTCCTCAGCAATATAGCTTGCAGCACCTGGTATTTGTTGGCGGTCTTCCATGCAAGTACTAACCAGGGCTGACCCTGCTTAGCCTCCAAGGTCAGACAGGATCTGGTATATTTAGGGTATTTGGTAACAGAGGCTGAAGTGGCATGGAAAGAATAGGGATAAGATCCTGTACCTGCACAGGAGCAATTCAGCATGTTTCAGGAAACTTTTATTCAAAATGAATAGTAGACACATACAAAATGAAACAACCAGGCCAGGTAAGCTTTGCATCAGTAAACAAAAACATTTTGAATCTTCTAGAGATCATTTGAAAGCTTCTTTCAGAATGCATTCAGAGGTAACTTTTTCCTTTACTAGGTTCATCGACTTTTCTTATCATTTCCATTTCTATGGCCAGATTTATAGATCAATGCTTTTTGTTGGGAGAAGCTGGTGATGCAAGGTTGTCTGCTCTTTCTTTTTCCTTCTGTTTTGCTGTTTATGCGTGTTCAGCAAAGCAGTGTGGAGGCATTTGCTGTTTTCCTTGTCTGTACACACAGCTACAGTAGACCCAGCTACAGCAGAATAGCATTCTGCCCTAGCTCAAGCGTTGTTCTACTGATATGCTGCTGAAACCTGACATTGTAGGAAACCCCTCAATTATCATACTCCCAGTGCCAATGCTGCCAAAAAACTTTCAGCTAGACAGGGAATGAGGAAAGAAAAGGGGGCCGGGACGGTGTAAAAAGACTTTTTAAAAGGGAGCTTCACTGGCAGAGACTTTGTTATCTTAGCTATGCCTGTGTTATATAGTGAACCTGTGTGGAATGGAGGCAAGAACAATGCCAGTAGAATTGACCCTGATCATAGTTCATTAGAATGTATGGTCTGAACCCCTCCCCCCCCCCGCCTTGCATATAAGAGTGGCTGAAAAGTACCCAATATCCTTGCTCACTTGCTGGGCACCCATGCACAGCAATTTCACTTGTAGACTGATCCTCCTCACCAGCTGTACTATCTCACTTGGTCTATCTAGAGCACCATCTGCAGTATCCTATTAGAGCTGCAGTGGCCAGAACAATGCACAGTGTTCAAAGTATGGTCACATCCTACACTTGTACAAAGGCATTGTGATATTAGCAATTTTATTTCAGGTCTCTTCTCCAGTCACTAACATAGAGTTCAATCTTTCCCTCACAACTGGGTCGATATGTTCAACTTTCAAACATTGAACTCCTGACTTGCTGTATGAGGCGGTCCAGTGGTTGAGGCCAGGAATAATTTTACCATATGATTGGCTGGGCTGAGGCTCTTCTGTATCTCAACAAATCAGCAGTCAGCATGGTAGAACACCTACTAAAGGCTATACCTCAGCAGGGGGTCCACTAGTGAACACCACAATTATTCATTCGTGTTGCCACTCCCTTGACAATTGTCGCTTATGGAATATGGATGAAAATTTCCTTTGGCTTCTCACCTGTCTGCCTTTTCTCTTTGGGCAACAGTGAGTTTTGGGATCAAAGGCCAAGGAAATTAACATTAAACAAGTTAAAGGCTATAGAAAGAAGGAAGAGAACCCACTGCAGTCATCCTGGACTAAACCCAATTGTTATTTCCAGATAGAGCAGGCCCATTATATCATGATAAGTCAACACTTACATTCCAAGGATTTAATTAGCCTACTCTAGTTGGGACTAATAATGAGATTTAGGTCATTTCCTGAGGGTTTCCCAGCTGACACTGTTATCAACTCAATAGCTTGCTGATTTGTCTGTTAGTAATATGATGCCTTATCTGTGGGTCTACAGATATGCTGGACTACAGCTCCCGGATCACCTCAACATTGCCATTGGTGGCTGCAGCTTCTAGCCACCATCCCATCCAACATCTGGAACCCCACCCTTGCAGACCATTGTGTTGTTGTATGTCTTCAAGTCATTTCTGACTTATGGTGACCCTAAGGTCTTCCCTAGGATTTTCTGAGGCTGAGAGTATGTGATGTGCCCAAGGATACCCAGTGGGTTTCCATGGCTGAGCAGGGAAGTGAACCCTGGCCTCCAGGATTATAGTCCGATGCTTAGACCGTGCTGGGTCTCAAACCATTGTACTAGTATACATATTCCAAAGTCTAAATTTGGGATGGGTGTTACCCTGATTTCTGGGGTCCCTTGGGGGACACCTCAATGTGCTCCAATTAATGGAGAATGAAAATTAGCCAGAGCACAAGCAATAGCACTACGAGAGGCAGGGCAACCTAGCGAGATCTTTTAACCCAATTTTTACAGGGTCAGGTCAAGGCAAAAACCACACCAAATTGCTAAATAAAATGATTTTATTCAAAAATAAAGACTTGCGCACGTTTGCACTTACGCACTCACACAAGGGCTATTTAGAAATAAAAGAGAGGAAATTGGATAGGGGGCTTTGAAGGGGTGTTTCTGGGGTATACGGCACCTGGTCTTGAAGTCCAGAGGTCCAGGACAGTGACGAAGAGAGAGAGATGAGACTCAGCTTGGGGAGAGCTGAGGGGATAGCCGGACAGAGTGATGGGAAGCCGAGAGCGATCTGGAGCGATCCGAGGAAACGCTCAAAAATTGGGTCTGTTTATGGGGGGAAAGGTACCTGGAGGGCTAATCCTATCCCAGAGAGAACAATCAGTGGAGGAGCTAGAACAAAGTTCCAAACTGTCCACGTCTTTTGCATGATTGGGAGAAAAAAGCTCCAATATGTCAAAGTTCCTTGCATGATTAAATTTGCCGGGGTTGTCAAAAGCCGCGGCTTTATGTAAATCGTCCTCGCTTGATGGGCTGTTTGTTAGAAGTGCTAATCCCTTCAAGCATGCTTCTCAGGGCTGAGGATCCTTTTTGTATTTTAAGTTCTTACCTGGCTGGAGGTCACCTGGGGC
The DNA here is from genome assembly GCA_030412105.1 of Cyclura pinguis. Classification (NCBI taxonomy): domain Eukaryota; kingdom Metazoa; phylum Chordata; class Lepidosauria; order Squamata; family Iguanidae; genus Cyclura; species Cyclura pinguis. The sequence goes on along the minus strand of CM059601.1, from coordinate 276,622,300 downwards.
AACGTGACTCTGAGTTTACTGGCCTGACCGGGTTTTTCCTGATTTTGGCCATTCGACTGGGCCTGCCTATGTGCTGGTTCGGGGGACCTCTCAAGCACGTGGAGCTCATTTTTAACATTAAATTGTAGACCCCGGGATAGGGTTATCTACCGCAGTAACATGGGAATAATCCAGACTGCTAGATGTTGTTGGACAGCAGGGTCCAGCAGCCGTAACCAACCTTGGCAATGGTAAGCAATGCTGGGAACTGCAGCTGAGCAATACCAGGAGGGCTACATTATTCCCATCTCTTGCCTAGATCCAATTGCTAATCCCAGTTAGAGAACACCTATTGGATAAATGGAATACAAATAAGTTTACTTTTGCCAAGACTGGAAACAGAAAGGATGCTGATAATAATACTGATGTTCATCATTTGAACCATCCCTTGGAAGGCTGGAAATGGATCTTTCCTTAGAGTTTGGGAACCTTACCCCCTAAAGTTCAGGAATGCTTGACATTCTGCTTCTCACCATCTCACATTTTCAGCTCCTTCCTCTGAGCCGCTGGCATCATGCTGAGTTTTTATTATAGGGTTGTTTTCCAGCTGTAGCTAATGGTAGGTGTCTACTTACAAGGCACCTATTTTTAGCAGCTGATTTCTGCCAAGGATCCGAATCACAATTTACTGAAGCTTTCTGCAGAGTTCCTCGGATTAGCCTGAAGCATGGTTTGCTCCCTGTGGAATTGAACTTGGAGCTAACCAGCCTGAATGGCAATTTATACAATTTGGTTCTGCAGGTTGGAATGGGTGAGATGGGTTAGGATAAAAAGAGGGATTCCTAAGCAATATTTCTACCTTTTTCTTGTCTACTTTTTTTTTCAGGGGGGAGATAATTTGAGGTGAAGCAACTGTTCTTATGAACTGATTTTTTAATGTTTAAATGTTAAAAACCCAGCATGCATGATGCCATATGCAGTTTACAAAAAATGGACAAATCATAGCTCTAAAACACCTTTCAGATATTAGCTTTGATCATCAGAACTATGGAAGATGATATTGTTCTTAAAATGTGCCACAGAGGGTGTTTTATTCTGTTGTTTGAATTTTGTCCTATGAACACTTTGTGACACCCCAGGAAATTTTTCAGCTGAAACATGGAATGTAAATAAGTGGTTACTTAAGGTAGAACTTTGCAAAGCTGTCAGGTTTCATCAGGGCAGATACCTCTATGGTCCAGTCGTATTTACATCATTGCTTCCCACTTAGAATGACTTTCTTCCAGTGACTAGGTTTGGGATAGGTTTACATGAGCTGTCCAAGGTGCTAAACCTATTTTAGCAATAGGCATCAGTGCCTTGAATGGCTCCTTAAAAGCGTGGATGAAAACCTGGAGTAGATTCACTGCCCCACTGACACAAGATCCATTCCCCACAACTCTTCTTTTTGCTCTCTCTAAACATTCATTAACTGATGGTTTGGCCCCATAATATTGATTTAATTGACAAATGGCTGATTTCTAACAGCAAAACAGCTGCATTCATCAATGTAATACATGTGAGTTCTTTAAGCATATTAACCCTCTGGGAAATCATTCGTCAAATTAGAACCACATGTTAATCTCCTCCAAATAATCAGTTCCGCTAAAGCTTCTGCCACCAAAATAAATATTATTTTCCTTAGAAAATAGTCTTTCCTTTAATGGAGCACAGTTTTTTTAAAAAGAACTTTGACATAAGTCAGGTCAAATAGGGAGCTGACAGAAACAAGCAAGGTAAAGTAAGGTAGGGTATGGTACGGTAGTTTCACCCGATGGTGACCACAGGCTGCCTATGGAACAGTATGATCACACTCTTCCCACCCAGCTTCAGATGCTGCATAAAATATGCCAAGACCCAATGGGGAACCCTCAAATCAAGAATCCTCAAACTATAACATTGTTGTTAACTGCTGTCAAGTTGATTTTTACTTATTATGATCCTGTGAATGACCCTATCATCAACAGCCCTGCTTAGGTCTTGCAAAATCAAAGCAGTGGCTTCCTTGATTGAGTCTATTTGTGCTGCACTCTTCCTCTTTTCCTACTGCCTTCTACCCTGTTGTTGTTGGTGTTATGTTCCTTCAAGTTATTTCCAACTTATGGCAACCCTAAGGTGAACCTACCATGGGGTTTTCTGGGGCTGAGAGTGTGTGACACACCCAAGGTCACCCAATGGGCTTCCATGACCGAGTGGGGAATCGAACCCTGATCTCCAGCGTTGTAGTCCAATGTTCAGACCATTACATCATGCTGGCTCATGCCTTCTACCTTACCAACCATTATAATTCTTTTCTAATGACCCATGTCTTCCCACGATATGTCCAAAGTACAACAGCCTCAGTCTAGTCATCTTGGCTTCCCATGGCACCTATCTGCTATTTAAGCTTCCCTTCTTTCAGGAAACCCAAGAATCTCAAAATGAGGAAGTCCATTTTGCCTATTCTGTATTCTCTATAGAGTACTACAAAATGTCACCTTCTAGATTTCTTGGATTACAATTTCTATGATCTATGCTGTCCTCTGCTGTCACTGGGATTGCTGGAATTGCAGTCCAACACATCTGGAGTGCATAAGTCAAAGGGAAGTTGCTGTAGTTTAGGATATTTCATCATTGCCTAGTAAGCCAGCAGTGAAGCAAAACCTCTATGTCTCCCATCACTTACTGGAGACAAGAGGTTGCTTACAGTTGGAAAACTTTTGCATGGAACTGAGCTCTGGTTTGCAGTCCAAGAAGCAGTTGCTTAGAACTCAGCTGTGCTTTGCAACTTGGGTAAGGGCAAATTACAATGTGTAGCCCTCCAGGGGTTGATAGACTACCCTGAATGCTGCGTATTGCAGTTCAGCCATATCTGGAGGGCTGTGGTCTAGCCACCCCTGTATTACAGCACACTCTTGAGACCTATAGAACTGAGCTGTGCTTTGAATGCTTGGTGGAGAAATAACCAAAACAAATGGCTAAGAATTACAGTTGGCATCCATTTTACTTTGAACTCACTGCATGCACTTAGAACACACTTTCCAAGTTGAAATGTGTGCCTTGCCCAAAAAGAAAGGTCATTTTAGAAACTATATATTGGCCTGGATCCATTCTTAGCAATACTTAGAGTAGGTACCATGACATTAATGGAACTGAAAGTGTTCATCCATGTGGACTTTTTAATTATAATTATTCCATGGCTGATAACAATTAGAAGAACTTCAGAGTTATTGTTTCTGCAGAAACAAGCCTTCCTAAAAGAAAATCTCCCAAGGGAAAAAAAATATCTGGAGAATCAAATTAAAGTGTTAACCAAAGACATCCCCCCCCCCCCCAGCACTTGTTAAACTGTTCTGTGCAATTTTTCTTGTTGGTGTAGTGAGCTGGGAAGGATTAAAAGAGCTATCTGCATGGTAATATGTGGCAACCTGACTGTCTCACTCACTGTTGTAAAATTTAATGGATCCTTAGCTGAAGAAGGCAAGACTGATGCTTGGAGGAGTGTTTTGGTAACAGTTGTGTGCGAACACACACAGAAGTGCTGATAGTGTTAAGTGGTTTAACAGGTTGCATTTGAAACATAATGGTTTTAATTCCACACAGTCTTCAAAAGCCTTAGAAGGATCTTTTTTTAAAAAACAAACCTGCTCATTAGAGCGTTCACTGCACTAATTACGTTCCCAAGTTTTCTTTGTTCAAAGTGTGATTCCCTCCTTCATTATCTGTCTGCTTTCTATGAAACAGGTTATTTTAAAACCAAATGTAACTAGTACAGGACAAGCATGCAGAGGTCTCACTTCAGATATAATGTATTTTTCCCTAAAAGGTAGAGGACTTTGAGATCCACCTGCAATGCCAGCGTCTCCTTATAATTTGGGGAATTTATAGCTCAGAGGAGGCCTGTGAGAGGAGGGTAACAGAAGGATCTTTCACCTGTTTATACCAGTACTAACTGTAGAGAGAACTCTAGTTAAACAGAGTAGTTTACTGAGAATTAGCAGCACACGTGTTCAGCCAGTATTTTTCCTCTGCCCAGCCTGGCCTTACAGTCACATCAGAGCCCATTTTATATCAATGCCAATTAATATATTTTGCCTATTAAATTATATTTCATCAATTAAACCATAACCAGTCTGGGGGTGTGCAGGCTGGTAACACACCAACAAAAGTGATGCAGTTGCTATTTTGGGTGAGATACTGCTGAAGGATAAGCTTTGCTTGGGCATTGTCAGGGAGGTGTGACCCACAAGGTAGGTGAGTAAAGAAAATTTACTCTTAGAACCCACCCAGATACTCACCCCTGGGATAATGGAAGAACCAATCCCATGAAAACTGTTATTGCTGCAGTTCAACATCTACCTGTTTGATGATCAGGCAGCAGTATTATTTGGAAGGGCAGGTGGCAAAAATTAGCTATGGTAGGTCTCCTGGATATCTACATGGACTATACAGAAGCCTCTTAAAGGCTGTGGCCCCAGTGGCAGAGCTGGGAGTGTGTAGAGGGGGGCGCGGGAGGGGGAAGGGGCTAAGGCATGAGTGGTGTGGCCACTGTGCGTGGGGGCATGGCTGCGGTGCATGGGGGCATAGCCAGGGTATGCGGGGGCAGGGCTACGGACCGGAACGCCCAATAAACACTGCTGCCCAGGGCGAATCCCCCCACACGTCCCTACGCAACTGTGTGGCCCCTGGTTTAAGGCAGGAGTGGGCAACTGTGTGAATGCCGGGGTCAGTTTTTCCCTCAGATCCCTGCATGGCCTGCTCACTCCCCAAGGCAACCTCAAAAACCTCTGTTTTCCTCTGCAGTCCTTCTCAAAATGTCAACTGGGAGTAATGTTATGTCACTTCCTGTGATAATTTTGAGAGGGACTACAGAGGAAAAGGAGATATTTGAGGGATAGTATGGGACCTAGGGTAACTGAGGAGAAGGGTGTACTTTTGCATGTTGTCACACATTTGGGGAGGTTTCTCTGTGGTTTGCCTGGAAATTGCACCAAACGCTTTTTAGATTTTTTTTTGGTAGAGTTGGAGATGGTAGAAGACTGGGGCAGGAGGCTTGAGGTTCACATAAATATAGCCCATATAGTCCACAGACTGCATTATCTCTACCCCTGGCTTAAAAATTGCCCACATGTTTCTTATACTGCACCTGTCAGTATTGGTTTTTAAATTTCATTGTTCCACCAATTGTTCTTTCAATGTTACTTATTGAGATCATTTATAAATCCCCCTTCTGCCATCATGGAATTCAGGATAGTATACCACTAGCAATCAACACATCAATTTCAAATAGATAATGCCAAATATCTAGCAGTTAATACCATTTATACCCAACACTGTGTATTCTACAGGGTATTTGAGAAGAGAAATCCATCTAGCAGTGGCACACAAATCAATACAACCCACAAGATTGTAAGAAACAGAGTCATCTCTGATACAAAAGACTTGTGAAGGGAACACTGTCAATAAACTCCTTAATGATAGACTTCAATTCTTCAGGATTATCCCCTTCATCCCTGCTTTTCTTATATTCTTCTAAATATTTAATACAGTGCCTTTAGATTTTTTTAAAAATGATGTTCCAAAATTGATTGCTGGAGAGTGCTCATAGTGGTGCACATGAACGCCAAAATTCATTTCAGACCTTGATTTATTGACCCCAAATACAATCCACTTAAGATCAGACCGATATAAAGGCTGAGCAATTCAATTTAGTTCTGTATCAGTGTCTCGATTCATAAATTGCCTTCTCCCTACTCTCCAGGGAAGATTGTTGGAAATCAACAACTGGAACTCCTTTTTGCTTCTGTCACAATTGTGTGTATGGTGACATCTTAGGTAACACTCACCCACTCAGCTTGTAATCTTCCAATGTGGAGGCTCTTTATTCTTTGTTACAAAATATATACAATATTTACAAAGTCCAGATGGTGATCCAACATATCTAGTTTGCTCTTTCCAGCAACCGGCAACATGTGCACTTGTTGGCTGGGATTGTGCTACCTTTATACAGACACCTAGCCAATCCTGGCCAACCCTTGCATTGTCTGCACCTGGTGCTCATCAGCATGGCTCAGCATAAACTAGCTCAGTCACATTCCTTTCCACAGGTGCACTTAACAATTAAAGCAATTAAAGCAATTAAAGCAACATGACAATTACACTTATATTTCAAAGTATTTTCTTGAAGTTTGGTCCAAACTTTTCTGACATAACAGTGTAGTGCGGAAATGGCCTTTGTCTCCCTTTGCCTGGGAAGGGAGCGCCCACAAGGCCCCAGCCTCGTAATGGTTAAAATTCATGCATGAGAGCCTGCCTGCCTTTCATTTGTCTCTCTCCTTTCCTAACGCAAGATGGATTTCCTGTAACAATAAATATAAGCTTGCCTTTCTTTTTCTTTACCCTGCAAGAGCATCCTGAATACTTTCTCCTGTTTCTATCACAAGCTCATATTGTACTAGCTCAGCTGATCACTGCTTAATATCAGTATCAAATATTCCTACAAGAAAAATATGTTTCATGTGAAGAAAATGGATTTCCTGCACGGAAAACTGTTTTCTCTACAGAAAGCAGGTTTTTTTTTCTGGTGGAAAAACACATTTTTCTTCATAGAATAATTTCTTTGCAGCATATTGAGATGTTTGAATGCATGGAAAATACGTGCAGGAAAAAGAACTCCTTGATTTATTTGTCCCTGTACGCAAGGATAAAATAGTCAAAGATTTATATCTGCTCCTTCTACTTATGTTCTGTGCACTGAAAGAGGCTATTACATTCCTTGCTTTTCCATCCAGTTGGCTGCCTCTTTTTAGCTTGATACTTTGTCCAGAATCTAAATCAGCCTTTAATTTCAATGCCAGTTCCTGGTTGGTGCATTAGGTTAGAAGAGGAAAGGTTAGTGAGGAAACAGGAAGTGTGCTCTTTCTGTATCTGATTATAGCCAAGAGGCTGGCCTGTAACAGGGAGGGAGCTCCCCGTGGTCTCTTTGCATACATATTCATGCTTTAGATTGGCTTTTGTCTAGGTGCTTCCCTTATGCCCTCCAGATGTGTTAGTATGCATCTCCATTCTTCTCAGCCAAAGTGGAGAAGATGAAAATTCAAGCTCACACAAGTCTGGAGGGCACCATGGAAGCCAATCCTATTGGAACAGGGCAGCCTTCCTCAGATGGAGGAAGGCTGCTCTGTTCCAATGGGATTGGCTTCCATAGAAGAACATTTAGCTTTGTAGGTTTTGATATATGATCCAGGCAAAGACACTTTTGGCAGTGCTGGCTTGTCTTCAAAAATTCAGCCATGAATTTCAGAAGGATATGATCTTTGGAAAGCCTGTTACTTGAATCTGGATCACCCTACCAGTTTGTCTTCTCATAAATACCACTTATCTACAGTAATTTGCTTCTCTTAATGTACAGTTATATATTTTTATGAAGTGCTTGGGAAGAACTTTATTTTCCCTGATGATTCTGCAATACAATCTTTCTTCTTTTTTCAGTGACATCTTTTAAGGAATCAGATTCTTTTTCATTCTCTGCAAAGTTACATACTTCCTGTCATCATTTCCCCATGCACCACCCCCAAACTGTACCCCCACAATATTCTGGCTGACAGCTCACGTGGGTGTCATATGTATCTTTTTTCAGTTGTAATTGGTTGCCTTGAAAAGGAAATCTTTGTGAATTGCTGTAGTGTGATCATGTTTTATATCTTTAACATTTGAGAGGCATCATAAAATGGCTCTTTCATATTTTAATTCTTTTAATTTCACTGATCACTAGAAGAAAAAAAACCACACCAATTTCCTTCATGCCCTTTATGTACCCAGTTTATAATATTACACATCCATATGTGCTCTTACAGCGTGGATTTACTGAGAGATGCTAATATCATCTGGTGGAAGTTTAAAGCAATTTGGATAGTGGATAGTGTCATTATATGTTTTAGTCACTAGGTGGCACTGGATTTAGTTTTATCTGAATGGAGACAGACATCCCTGTCTCTTCAAGAGTGACAATGAAGTTCTCATCAGGCTTCCAAAACAATGTGTCTTTTGAGCTTTCTGTGACAATTGCCATTAGCTACTCATCCAATCAAAGTAGGACCAGGACAAACAAAGGAGCCTAAAGAAGGAGGAGAGTGAAACTTAATTGTTAGGGTATCAGGCATGAGCAGCTGTTGGAGATGAGTCAGGGATCAATCCAACAGTCCAACCCTATTCCAAGAGTGAAATATTGTACATTGGCTGGAAGTTATCCAAGATAGTAGGGTTCAGGTAGCTTTTTCCAAATAAAAGTCTCACCAACTCCTTTAGGTGCATTGGAGTACTGCTTCCCTGGAGAGAGACACTCACTGCTCCATTTACCCACCCAACTGGTCCTTACCAGTGGCATTTAATGAACTAGAAAAGGCAAGACTCTATCATCAACACCTTTAAAATAATAAAAGCACCTTTCCATTGCTCCTCTTTACCTGCTTGAACTGAAAATGAGTAGTATCCATTATTGCTGTGTAAGCAGAGGCCAAAATTATACCCATTTAGCCTGTGTAAACTGTACTGTCCAAGTCAGATTAGTTCAGAGTGATTTTATTCACAAAATGTCTTGCAACTGCCTCACAACAGGAACTTGACTGTTGTACATTCTCTTCTTGCAAGCCCGAGTATAATAGGCCCTTGACTGTGCAAATGCAGTAGTGGTAGAGAGGAATAATTTCTTTAATCCCTACACCAGCACAACATAGGCCTTGAAACAGGCTCTTGACTGTGTTTGGAAAGATTCATCTTGAGTCTTACACCAACATTGCTATAGTCACTGTTTCACTCTTGTTATTGTTATCAACTCCCTAATAAACTGGAGATTTAGTCTGGTTCGACTGCATGGAAGGAACTGTTAAGAATGACTGTGACCAACATCTCTAACCATCTTTTTATTTCAAAGGTCTCCCAGAGATTTGACAGACATCTTTGTAGTGATCTGTCCATGGCAGTGGAACTATGGTTCCTACAAAGCAAAATCACCATCATCCCTCCCAGCACAGAAAACCTGGCCCAGAATTTTGCCTGCTGGATAAGAGGTATCAGATACTACTTGGGACACAACCATTTCTGTTGTCATAGAAAACATTAAGACCTTAACTATCTAGGGTGACTTCCACATGATTACTGAAGTTCTTAAGGAAGACAACAACAACAACAACAATAGGGATATTGAAGTTCCCCCTGGACAACAAGCTAAGGACACTTCGGTGCCACCACCAAGACTGCCTTGGCTAATTTGGGAAAGGTAAATCTTGTGAGTGGGATGAGCAGCACACCAACAACAATCTTATTCTGTTCTGGCTACCAACCTGAAAAATACTTTAAAGCCAGTAGACTGTGGCATTGAGCACCTAGTGAAGGCACCAGACCACTGCAAGTCTGTTTCCCATCTTGCCTGCAGCTCCACAGAGAATTCAAGAAAGGCAAAGCTAAGAGAAATATCACACCCTTGGTTTCATCCAGCACATCTCTGTAACACAGGTCAGGTTGGTCTGATCATCAAGGGCCAAGCCTTGGATGGCTGTTGTCATATCACAGGCTACTTCTTAATACTATGGTTCAGCAATGGAATCAAGTACCTAGAAAGACGCTGGGATCTTTTTCTCTGGACATCTTCAAAAAGGCTGGACAACTACCTGCTGAGGATGCTGCAGCTGGAGTTCCTGCACTGTGTGGGGGGTTGGACTCAATGCCTCAAGAGGCTACTTCCAAGTCAATAAGTTCTAGTTCTCCTTTACTGGCCTGGTGTTAACCAGCAGCATTATAACAGAGGATACCTATAACCATGCCAAAATAGATTATATGAATTGGGGATCATTTTGGTATCAACCAACATCCTGGTCATTTCCCTGTTAATACGAGTCACCATTTGTGATCTTGACCACTGTTACCTAAGAGATGGGAGACTTTGGGGTCCACCCCCAATGCCAGCGTCTCCTTAGAAATTGGGGAATTATAGTTTAAAGGAGGCCTGTGAGAGGAGAGTAATGGCAGGATCTTTTCACTTGTTTATATCAGTACTAACTGTAGGCTAAACAGTATTTTATTGAGAATTAGCAAACACAGAAGAAGTCAGACACTCTCAAGAACCATTCAAGGCTATGGAAAATGAGGCAAGAAAGGTTGGATTGAGAGAAATTGGGTTGAAAGGATGAAAGTTACCAATCCTGAAGCAGAAGATCGAAGTGGAGTAGCTCAGACAGCATGTCTGAGGGTAGCAAGAATGAACAGAGGTCTGGACACCATGTATTATGTCCAAGTACTACTATTTACTGGAGCTGGAGCTAGGGTTATTATACCCTGTTTCCTATCCTGAAGGAGGGTGTGTGGACAAAGCATTAAAGGCTTTCCCATGGGGTTGACAAAGGAATCCCAAATGGGCTGATCGTCTTAACTCTAGATAACAAAACATTGTTGGGAACCCTGGCAGTCTCTTAATGTTTTGGTCAGATAGTGTGAATAGGGAAGGTCTCTGTAGGCTATGCTCACGGTAGAGCTCCCTGACTGCTTCCCCTGGGCAGTTTTGCCTGTTATTGTTCTTGGGAGTGCTCCCAATTTACAATTTTTGAAAGGATTATCCCAAGCCCATCAGCATTGGGCTTTCCCACCTAATCCTCTCTGAACTTATGGCCTGATCATGTCTGAGATCATCCTGAGCTGGCAATATGCTTACAGTTAGAGCACTTTCAAACATGTGTTCTAGCCATGAAATACCTCCAATTATGAAAAGAACAAATCCCGCAGAATGGGGGTATATGGTGTGGTAACACCACCCTCTGATGTCAATTAGCCACATGTGCCCTGATTTTCATCTGTGAAATGTTGTCGGGTATGAAATTGAAGGGTAGAATTTCAACAGCAGTCAATAACAGCCATAATAAAAAGTAACTGGGTGTAGGGAACATGTCTGTGTGTACACACATACTTGTGTGTGCCTTCAAGTCTTCTGTTGACTTATGGCAACTCCACAAATTTCATAGGGTTTTCTTAGGCAAGGAACACTCATGGAGGGGACATTGACATCCCCCAATTCTTTTCTGTGGGAGAAATAACCTATGTTCTCAACCATAACTATACAATGGCTAGAGTCACCATATCAAGAAAGGCAAACTGGCACTGAAAAGCACCTTATAGTCAACAAAATTGCAAAAGGGAGCAACTAACAAAACTCCAAGCAAGCATGCTGGTCAGACAGGGTAGAGGGCTTGACTGAGGACTTTTGTACCTTTGAGACAGAACTCTTCCTGCCAAGTTCCACTCTTTCACCTTCCTCTCTGTCATCCTGGCTGGGAAACTGTTGACTCACACCAGAATGCCCTGGTTCACCTACGAGATACTCCCCATAATGCAGAAATGCATGTGCTCTAATATTTCACAGATGAAAACTGGGGTACGTGTCACCAAACAACATCAGAGTATGGTCAAGATGGCAAAAGTCATTAACGAGGACAAAGGGTGAAAGAGGGAGGAAGAGTGGGGTTGCAAAGAAGAGTGGGGTTGCAGAGGATTAACCAGCACCGTCCATCCAAATCAGGACAGTTGGAGGGTACAGGAATGTCATTGGTGAGACAGAGGCAGAACAAACAGCTGGTTGACAAACTTCCCTTACACTCACCCCAGAGAAGTTCTGGTTGGTGTGTCCCCTCTTTTATAGAGGACAAAAAGCAGGAAAAGCTAGGCCTTTTCTATGGAAATCTGCCATCAGCCATAACTAGGGAAAGACTAGTGCCATCATAACAAAGCAAAGAGTCAATAGAAACATAATCACATAGACTCACTATAGAAAGTAGGTCAGCTGCTCTCCACCAGTTCCTTGTAGTCACCTACAAAGGAGAGGGAGTTGCTACTGCCTTTTAAGACTGTGACTTAAAAAGACAAGTGCTGCATACTACAAGGTATTACATACAAAGATACGCTGCTCAAAATCCTGATCCCCCTGAAATTCCAGGATCAGATATGTTCCCCCAAAGGCAAATCCTGCTTGGTTGAGGGGGTTAGGAGAGCATAGTTTTCACTACATACATGCTGTGGTCCATTATTTGCTTTGGTGAAAGGCACAACTAGAGATTTTGATCTTTTAGCAAGTGACAGATTTGAAAGAGAGAACTACAGAAGATGGGACTCATTTAGTCCCCTGGATGTTGTTTAACTGCACCTCCCATGAATCCCTGCCAGACCAGCCAATGATAAGGAGTGCTTGGAGTTGCAGTTCAACAGCAGATGGAGAGCCACATAATTCCCATCCTTGAACATCACTAAATAATAGCTGTAATAGAAAGGTTGCCAAAAGTGAGGGAGAGGGAAGCATCCAGTGTTCCTTTCTGTGGAGAAGATAACATGAAAAGCTGACATCAACCATAACTATCCAGTATTGGGAGCCTTTATTTATAAGGGATGTCCCTTATCTGAGGGTCAGAAAGCTTGTCCCTTACAGGACCTGCAGGTATCCTTTATTATACAGGGATGTCCCCATTTAAGGGCTGGAAAGCCTTTTCTTTTCTATACACTGAAAAATTCAATAATTTTTGGATATGGGCACACAAACATGTGTGTGATATGTAATTTATGAATGTGAACAATATGTTAATTTTACAGAGAAATATGTGGATAGGTTAATTGAAATCTGGCTAATTGAAATTTTGACTGTCCTTTATTGCTGTTTTGAAAACCTGGCAACACTAACACACTAACACAGCAGCTAGTACCATCATATAACATTATAACTTGGGGGACAGTTCTGTATATCTGCAGACTGAGCGGTCCCCTGGCCATGCCAATACCTCTGTCTGGTTTCCAGGTGGCTCCATTTCTGTTGGCACGAACCATCTAAGTTTGCTAATAAAAGGAATGCTATTGGAAGACAAAAGCATAAGGCAGAAGTATTTTCATGTTCAAATTTCACAGCAGCATTTTCATCTCCATTTGCAACATTCATCATCACACTATGAAAGCCTTAATTCTGACTTACAGAGCATTCATTCAGTGAACTCAATATGATCTTGGCAGACAAAACGGGCTAACTAACTACCCAGTTGCCTTTTGTACCTTTGCTTGATTGCATACTCACAACCAATTAGTGATCTCTTAAACAGTATGAAAATTGACTGTCCTGGGGGAAAGGAAAAACAATCAACTTGCGCTGCAATTCATCATCGCTGAAGAAGGAAAACTTCTCTAATGCCTCCATTTTCTATGTGGGACTCCTAGACATTTCAAACCACGCTCACTTGCTCCAATTTTGTATTTAGCAGCAAAAATGGGAGTTTGTAGCTTACTGAGGCCAAAGAGTTCTCTGGCTGAACATTCTAAATGCCCTTCCCTAAACTGCAAACCCCAGGATTCCATAGGCTATATTGAAAGTGGAATAATAGTACTATAACAATGTAGTGTGGAAAGGCCCTGTATTTCCAAATGCTCAACTGGAGATTTAAGTTATTGCAGTGGCAGAGATTTGGGGGTTGGAAGGATAATTTAATTTGGGGGGGGGAGGGCAGAATACTTATTGGTGAGGCCATGCTCTCATTTTGCTCTCCTCCCCATAGCAACACTCATTACCTTAAATCAAAGTTAACAGCAAATATCATAATCAACAACCACCATTCTCTCTCTCTCCCTCTCTCTCTCTCTCACACACACACACACAATTTTGCAAACAAGAAATAATGGAATCCAGGTTGTAACCGTTTATTTCTTAGGGTCCACAGAACAAACATTTCTATGCACAAAAGTTTTATTCCAAGAAGCTCAATATTTGAGGCAATTGAAAGGATTGTTAGACTTCTTCTGTTGCAGTTTTTGCCTTTACAGTGTAATCCATTTCGGGTGATGGGGGAGAGATACCGGACCTCTGCATGCCCTTTTGAGGTAGGCAAGTGTCAGAACATGAGGTTAGTATTTTGGATTATAACTCCCACAAATCCTAATCCCACAAGATCCCTGGGAGTTGTAGTCTCCCCACCCCACCCACCCTGAACTCCTTCCCCAAGCGCTGGCAAATACGTTTATTCCTGGTTAGCATAAATGAGTAACTGGAGTGGGGCATGAAGGCTGCTAATCTGACATATACTTATGTGGCCTGTGAGGGAGAGAAGAGCAGGCAGGCACAGCTCCACCATGTGCTGGCCCCAGCAGCTGTTGAGAAGCCCTCCCTCCATATCTGCCACCACTGCTGGGATCTCTGGAAGGAGAGGAGAGCAGCCAGGCACAATTCCATCATGCCTTTGCCCCAGTAGCTGGTGTAAGGCCTTCCCTTCCACACCAACTGCCACTGCTGTGGCCCCTGAGGGAGAGAAGAGTAGGCATTATCTGCTGGAGTTCTGCCCCCCTCCATCCCCTTTCCTTGTGTGTTGTGTCTTTTTAGACTATAAGCTGAAGGGCAGGGAACTGTCAAATTAACAGCATAAAAATTACTCTGGCAGCCTTTTCTGGGTGAAGGGTGGGGCATAAATGCATGAAGTGAAATACATGAAAATAATAGTAGTAATACATTTTCTGGAAGTCCCATTGAGCTCAATGAAGCTCACTTCTGAGGAAGCAGGCATAAGACTGTGCAGAATATGACTAACTCAAGAAATGCACACAGGGTGCTGTGACAGAAGTCTTATAAGCATTCATTCTCTGCTTTGCTCGGGCATGATTGCATAGGCCAGAGATGGGTAGGGTGCTCCTAAGTTGTTTTTAAAGATTCTAAGCCCCTGGACTACATCTTTTCTGCTTAAAAAGTGTGTGGCTGGGGATAAAGTGCCTGCCCTGGGACCCTTTGACACTATGCAATTATAACAGTATGGCCATTTTCACACTACACTGTGATAGTGCTATTATTCCACTTTCGGCACCCTGTGGAATTCCAGGGTTTGTAGTTTACTGAGGCCAAAGAGTTCTCTGGCTGAGAATTCTAAATGCCCCTTCCTAAACTGCAAACCCCAGGATTCCAGAGGATATTGAAAGTGAATAAAAGCACTATAATAGTGTGGTGTGGAAATGGCCATTGTGTCTCCACCCCGCCCCTGCAAAAAACAAACAAACAAATAAACAAAAACAGCATGGAACCAGTGGAATCAAAAAGTACCTCAGTGGCAAAATGCAACTTAAAACAACTTATGGAAAGAAATTCCAGGGTGTTAATCAGCACTTACATTTCTGTTGCTGATATGAGGATATCAGATAAGGCATCTGTACATTAGATGCAAATAGGAAATACTTTTAGATCTGTTTTTACAAGGGTGCAATTGTTCCTAACTCATGGAAAAATCATTTGGGATCAATGTTGCAAATGTATAATTGTTGGGCTTATTTTTTGTCTCTTTCTCTGAGAAAAACACTTCATTTAAATTACCATTTTATATGCCATATTATGTATTTCCTGCTTACCTGACTTGTCTTGTTGGATCATCTCTTTAGAGTCAGGCTCTTTAGAGTCTTGTCTTGTTGTCCTGAACTATTTTTGTTGTTGTTGTTTGAAATACTAGATGTGACAAAATTTAGGGAAATTGTTTAGACTTACTGAAGTCACAATAGCACTGAATGGCACCAAAGGGCTTTTCTGTGGCTGTTCCCACAGCTTGGAACTCCCTCCCTAGGGAAGGCTCCTGCTCCTCCCCTTCCACCCCCTTCTTTTCCCATTTGGTGGCAGGTTAAGACTTTTATTTTTCCATCAAGCCTTTGGAAACTGATTTTAACCAGAAAAGGGCTTTTATGGTACTATGGTGGTTTGAGCTTTGGACTACGACCCTGGAAAACAGGGTTTGATTCTCTGGTCAGCCATAGCAACCCACTGACTCCAGTGAGTACTCCATTGGGCGCATCACACACTGCCAGCCCCAGAAAACCCAGTGATAGGCTTGCCTTAGTTGGAAACAACTTGAAGGCACACGCAGGCCATTTCCGCATGACAGGGCTGTCCCGCTGTAGGAATGCAATGGCAGTGGTCCATGGATCTTGCTTCTGCACAATATCATCACAGTCTTGCTGCCATCCTTCTCCCACCCATCACAAACATGGAAAATTAGCTTAATGGAATAAAACTGTTAAGCATCTGCAATCTCATGATGCTCCCATGCTTCCCAGCCATGCATAAGGGTAGAAAGCGTGACGGAGGCACTTCCTTCCCCAGTACAGCATGGGAAAGAGCCCAACTGTGCTGTGGAAGGCAGGCACATTTTGCTTGCACTCCCTTCTGCAGGGAGCTGGCTGCGTGCAGAAGGAAGTGTTCCTGCCATGCTCCCTTCCTGGCAACGGCACTGGCAGGATTGCAACAGCAGGATGATGGGATCAGGTGGGTTGTGGAAATGGCCAAAAACATCAACGACTGTTTCCAAACTCTGTTTTTAAAGTAAGATTTTAAATGCTTTCAAAATCTGTTGTTATTTAATATTGCTTTAATCTTAATCTGGTATGTGTTAAACTCTTCAGTGTTTTTATATTTTCTGCCTTTTTGTAAGCCACCTGTTAGTCCCAGTATGGGAGAAAGGTGGGATACCGCTAAAGCGATGGATGGATGGAATACCCATCAAGTAGCCTCCAGATGTTCTGGACCACAAGTCCCAATGTTCCTGCCAATTGGCCATGCTAATAAGAGCTGATGGGAATTGAAGTCCGAAATATAAGGAAGGCAATAGGGAAGGGAAGGCTGTAGTAAATATTGCAGCAAATTTGCCTGCTTTGATATGAACCACAGCACTTCTTAGAGTAGATCCATAACAATATGGAACAAGGCTATTCTTCCCGCCACTCCCAAGGCAGATCTTCTGATTTCAAAATGAGCTGTTTACCCCGGTCAGAATTCAGCTGCCAGCACTGCTGTGCTGCAGTGCAAAACACACAGTCCACAAATCCTCTAAAACCCCAAGAAAAATAATGGAAATAACTCCATAAATGTCTTAAAATAGCTATGGCCCTTATCACACAATGTCACCATCCCTGCATGGTGACGCATTGCTCCCGGTCCATGACGTGTGCTATTGCACAACATCACTGCTGACCAGGTGTTATAGCCTCCCCAGCCATTGTGATTGTGCTATATCATTACCAAAAAAACCAAAACAAAACTGGTAGTGGTCTCCTTTCCTGCAACAATCCCATCGGCTGCAGGTGTGTGGTAACGGCCGAAGAGCCATCAAGCGCTTCCTTCTGGAGGACAGTGCAGCAAGAGGTGGCCTGTACTGCAGAAGGAAGGACCATGTCCCTAATGCTACCAATCCACTGGCAGCCAGCCAGGTGCAATGGGGAGCATTTGGGTCCTGATTCCATCCTGGCAATGGCATTGCTGGGATCACAATGAAATGATGTGGGATCCAGGTATCGTGTGGAAAGGGCCTAAGAATATTAATCTATTCCTTTCTCTCTGTCACTCTCAGTTCCTTTGCTTTCTGTAGTCTTGCTTGTAGATGAAATGCATTCAGTGTGTAAGAGCATCCTTAGAAAGCAAAGTCTCTTCCACGTTTGGGAAAGTTACTTTTTTTGGACTACAGTTCAAAGAATGTTTCAATCAGCATGGCTGGGGGATTCCTGAAGCTGCAGTCCAAAGACTATTTTTCCAAGCTGTAGATCATGGTTGGGAATTGTGAACCCTCCAGATATTATTTAGCCACAGAGCCCAGAATTTCCCACCATTAGCTATGTTGACTAGGACTGCTGGGAGCTCCAATCCAGCAGGATTTAGAGGGTGACAAAATTCCCACTGCTGCTTTTGGTTCCCAAGAGCCCAATTCACACATACACACAAAACCCTCTCCAAAAACCATCATGTTTAGATGTCTCAGACTTCCAGAAAGAGCACTTTGGCTGAACAACCATGGTTAACTGAAACAGCTTAGAAAACTAATATCAAATATTTGTAGAACCTTCAGCAATCTATACACAGAACAACAACAAAAATAATCAGAAAAGTGGGGAAAATAAGGAGGGAAAACTTTGGATTTTCTTTTACAGCCAAATGTTTGGGAAGGAAGCAGATTTTGCGGTCTTGATTTTGTGCTCGAGTGCAGCAAAAGCCAGGAGATATGTTCTGGAGGCACTTTTCTTCCTGAGTTATGTGTTGCTCAGTCCCCATGTCCAAAAATGGCTTGGAAATTTCTTAGGATCGGAAGCAAGCTGAACAGCTGGAGAACTTGGAGGAGTTCAAATGTGGCTTGACAATATCAGGTTCAACGGGCTGCTGAACGGAGTCATTCTCAGTGGCCATGATGTGTCTCACCAAACACTTGGAGGCTTCATCAATATTTATGTTTTCCTGCAGATGGGTGGAAGGTGGGGTGGGAGGGACATGCAGAGAAAAAATGAATGAGTTGGAGATTAAAACATGTGAACATCAGTTGCAGAGATTCTCAAGTCCTGCATCATTCCCCCATCCAGCCTATAGTCAAAAATTAAGGGCTTTTCTGCACTACACTGTTATAGTGCTATTATTCAATTTTCAACATCCTGTGGAATTCTGGGGTTTGTAGTTTACTGATGCCAAAGAGCTCCCTGGCTGAGAATTCTAAGTGCCCCTCTCTAAACTGCAAACCACAGGACTCCATAGGATGTTGAAAGCGGAATAATAGCAGTATAACAGTGTAATGCGGAAAGACCCTTAGTCTCAAGTGGAATAGACCCCTTCAGCTGCTGATGAGACATGGAAAAAATATTCAGAAATATTCTTTAAAATGATTGAAAACCTGTTCTTCAAGTGCTGAGAAACTCTAATGAGAAGAACCCTGGACTGGTGAGGATCTTTGCAGTTTGGGACTTACTCTGCATAAAAATCTGTGCATCATTATTTTGCCCAGAAAACAAAATTTTCTGCTCAGGGAACACCATTTTCTGTGCAGAAAAGAATATGCTATTTTTCTTCCCATCTGCAGGAGAAGTGCTGTTTTTAGTTTCTGCGGAGAAAATACTATTTTCTCTGCAAAATACCATATGTAAAGACTTTTTTTGCAGCAGGAAGAAGATTGCTAACGTTACCCACTGGTTCCTTTATGCAGAAAATTAGCAAAGACACCTGAAATTCTGACTGATTCAGTGTATCTATTCTAGTTGGAACCAGTGATGGGATTCAGGAAGTGTAAGTGTAGAGATGAAACAGTCATCTAGTCTAACTCCTTGTCAACGTGGGGAAACCACAGCTAAAGCATTCCTAACAGTATGGCCACCCAATCTTTGGTTAACCCTGCCACCCACCCACCCACCCACCCATAGGGATTATATACCCTTGTCAGAGGCAATCCAATATGGTAATATCACCTTAAAAGTCTTAAAGGTTATCTGATCAGAATTTATACAATTATTACCAATTCTGTGCCAGTTGCATTGGGTGTGTATTTGTTTGCGGACTAGTTAAAATCCTGATTTTGACCTTTAAAGCTCTGAACAGTTTGGAAGAGGTGATATCAACCTACTCATGACCTTAGGCTCGCGTTTCTGGGTGCTACACAAAAGCTGCCTTGGGTCCCATATGGGAGAAAATTGGGAAATGCAATAAATACATAAAATACAAAGATGTCCCAGGGTGGGACATCTAGAGACAATTCCTTTTAAGTGGTTATTCAGGATGGAAAGAATGTTCAAAAAATGTGAAAAAATCATCAATATTTGTCAAGTACTGAGAAACCCAGTGAGAAGAGTTCTGGACTGACAAGAATCTTCACAATCCAGGATACATTGTGTGCAAAATTCACACACAATTATTTTGTAGTGAAAACATCTTTCTCTCTGTGTGTGCAGGAAACAGCCTTTTCTGCATAGAAAATACACTTGTCTGTGCCAAAGCACCATATCCCAAATTCTGAGTGGGCTTCAAAAACTTCATGGCTTTTGAAGTCTTTCTCGCAACTGGAAGAAAATGGCTAAAACTACTCATTGCTTTGTTTGAGAAGAAAATTAGTCATGAATTACATCCTGAGGGATAGTCCCTATATACTATGTATTTCTTTCCATAGGAAATACTTAGGACTCTTGTGACCTTAACCTAGGGGCAAACCACCATCATCATAGAATCATAAAATCATAGAATCATAGAGTTGGAAGAGACCACAGGGGCTATTGAGTCCAACCCCTTGCTATGCAGGAACACCCATCAAAGCATTCCCAACAGATGGCCATCCAGCCTCTGCTTAAGATCTCCAAAGAAGGAGATTCCACCACACTCTGAGGCAGCATATTCCACTGCTGGACAGCAGATCATCCTCCAGATATCTATATCTATATCTATTTCTATATCTATATCTATATAGGCCTATCAGTCCTAGCCAACACAGGCAATGGTGAGAAATTATGGGAGCTATAGTGTGAAAACATTTGGAGCGGCACAGTTATCTGCCCCCAGCTGCACTTAGTTGATCCTTTAGCTGCCGCTGATTGTACTGGAGGGTCTAATCCAAGCTAACAGAAGCAGAATGAGACAGTTCTTCCAGTTTAATTAATCCAAGCTGATAAAGAGGATCATTTATCAGGGATCCCTCTCGCAAATAGTGCTCTTTACCTGTAGGTTTCTTCTGATTCTATGAGACCATGTGGGTGTACAAAGCTAAATCTAAATGCTTACTATTTTGCCAGCCAAGTGTTAAGTGTCTCAGAATTTAACAGCTTAGAGACTGGCACTGAATGGAGAATCGTCACCAATAATTTAGTGCCAAGTCACAGAGAAGTTTAAGTCCATCATGTGACATTCTGAACAGCAGTGCAAATTCCTCTGGTTTATAAGAAGTTATTTGCAGGGTGCTGCAAAATAATATTTGAGCAAATAAGGCAACCCATGAGAAAGAAGTGGTTTGAAAGCCCTTGTCTAGAATGCAGGCAAAGACAAAGAAAGATTTCTATTACCTCAAATCTCCAGAATGATTAACTGATTCATTCATTGCTATCAGTAGCAAAGCAGCTACTTGCAAAGCCTTGGCATACTTCTCCAAGAAGAGCTAGAAAAGAAAGACTCTTACCTGAAACCTGAGCTTGGAAAAGTCACTTTTTTGGACTACAACTTCAAAACTTCCCCAGTCAACATGACCTGTTTCCAGAAGTGGTAGACCAAAAAGTAAATTTTCTAAGCTCTGAGAACCTTGCAAAGAAATGTCAAGCCATGACAAGCTTGTTTCTGTGAACTTCAGAAGAATACTCCTGTGGCTTCTTGAGAATTAAGGTGAACTGATGTATTACTACATTTTCATCCTCCCCTTCTTCCAGAGAGTTTATGGCAGCATACATGGGGCCATTTCCACCCTATACTGTTATAGTGCTATTATTCCACTTTCAACAGCCTATGGAATCCCAGGGTTTGCAGTTTAGGGAGGGCGATTTAGACTTCTCAGCCAGAGAGCTCTTTGGCATCAGTAAACTACAAACCCCAGAATTCCACAGGATGTTGAAAGTGGAATAATAGTACTATAACATTGTAGTGCGGAAATGATCATGGACTCTGACTTCATCTGATACAAACCAGGTTGTAGGGCAGACCAATGGAAGTTAACTAACTCAGCTTGCAGCTACAAAAAGGACAACATGTTTGCCATGTATTCCTTTACAGGGCAGACCATGTTAGAAATACATCCCATTGACTATAAAAGAGCCCATCACCAAGTAAATATTACTACAGGTATAAAGTTTTTTTTTTAATTCCCGCATTCAAGGATAAATACTTTCAGCTATTTTATTCCTGCTGTGTGATTTCTGCAAAATTTCCAAGCATACTTCAGGACTTTGCCGTGGAAAATCCATTTGTACAACATGGTTGTTTCTTGCAGAAAATATGTTCTGAAGCAGAACATTGGTATTTTGTGTAAAATCCACTGATTCCTGTGCAATTTTTTTTTTTTAACACAGAATACTTTCATGAAAACAACATGTGATTTTCTTAGCAGGAATGCATGTCTTGGCACAAATTGCATAAAGTTTTGTAGACTGTAAAACTGAACCTTGCAGAAATCAAATGGATTCCTGCATGGAAAAACCATGTGCAAGCCCCAGTATTTTTATATTTTGTGCAAAATACACATTTTCTCCCACCAGACACTTTTTCTGCACAGGAAAAGTCTGTGGGTTTTTGTATGAATAAATCTTCCCCAGTGAAATCCCAAAGTGCAAAGAATCTTACAGGCAGTCTCTTTTCTCCTTATTGTTGGTTTTGAATGTTGCTTTTCATCAAGGATGCAGGCATAAATAAATGTTCTTCACAACTACGGCATAGAAGAGTCTCTATAGCTGATCTCAAAAGGCTAAACGTACATACTAAAGTCTCATCATAGGTTTTCTTTATGGTTAAAGATATTCAGAAGCGGTTTACCATTGCCTATATCTCTGTTGTGGTAACAAGAGTTACCTACACTACTGATGTTTTTGCTCAGTGATCCTTCTCCACTGTCAAACTGCCACCCTGCACTGCAGCAAAAACCGGTCTGATGTGAGAGATGCTACTGGAAGCAAAGCTACCTTCAGCAGAGTCTTGTCTCACAGGTATGTGCAATTCCAAAGCAAAACAAAAAGGGCAGACCATATTGTACTGCATAGAGTCAATCAAGGTAGCCACAGGCCTAAGTGTGCATGACCTCAGCAAGGCTGTTGATGCCAGGGGCTCTTTCACACTACATATTTGTAACACTATGGCCCTCTCTGCACCTTATCTTCTTGCATGGTCCTCTGGTGGTGATCCCGGCAGCAGCTCTGCCGGGAAGAGAGTGCAGTGGGAGTGCTCCCCTCCACACCAGACTGGCTTCTTGCAGAAGGGAGCACAATGGACATGCCTCTTCATTCCACAGCACAGCTGGGCACTTTCGTAAGCTGCACTGGGGCAGGAAGTGCTGCCATCGCACTTCCTGAGCTTCCGCAGGACAGATAAGTGCAGGATGGTGGCATGATTGCAGTGGCCCTGGTGGTGCAGTGGTTAAATGCCGGTGTTGCAGCCACAAGGTTGTGAGTTCGATCCTGCTGGGCTCCAGGTTGACTCAGCCTTCCATCCTTCTGCAGATTGGTAAAATGAGTACCCAGTTTGTTGGGGGCAATTAGCTAACACATTGTAAACCGCTTAGAGAGCACTTAGCTGATAAGCGGTATAGAAATACACATGCTATTGCTATTGCTATTATTGACAGGGAAGGCCCATGAATGATTTAATCTGCAATGGTGCTGCCTGGGGACAGGGGGGCTACTGTGGAAAGGGCCCATGATTCCACTCTAACCATTGTGGTTCCACTCTATGGAATTCTGGGTTTTCCAGTTTAGGGAGGATAATTTCTCAACCAGAGAAGTCTAGCAGCTCACTAAACCACAAACCCAGGATTGTATCAGATGCAGTCATGGGAATTAAAGTGGAATCATAGCACTATAATTGTATAGTGAGGAAAGGCCTAAGGCATCTTGGAGGTTTCCCATTCATAGTGTTGCCATAAATCGAAGCTGACTTGGTAGCAATTACCATATTTGCCAGCATATAAGATGTACCAGCATACAAAACGCACTCCATTTATACCATATTTGCCGGCGTATAAGATGCACTGGCATATAAGACGCACCCCATTTTCAAACAGTAGTTTTCAGGAAAACAAGTGAATCTTATATGCCAGCAAAGAGGGTAACAACAACAGACTGAAGTGCAGTTTCTTTCATTATTAACAGTTCGTTTCATTTCTTTCATTATTAACAGTGTTATACAGTGGTTCAGAAGCTGACTTAACAAGAAAAAGAAATAAAACACTCGTGCAAATAAGCACAAAGCCCAAATTCCATAACAACCACTTCTGTGATCTTAAAATGGAGTCACCTATGTCCTTGGGAGCAATAGGATGTGATGACATGCTGTCCCTCACTGGAACGCTGTACAGAAACAAGATGGCTGTTGCTATGGGCCTATGAGCGCAACCATCTTTTCCCCAAAAATATTCTTGGTAGGACTACTATAGTGGTAAGGCCTCCTCAAAATCCTACTCTGCACTTCATTACAGAGCAGAGATGACCATGAGTCTTGAAGGCTATGCCAGGGCAATACAAGTTCTGGAAGGTACTATTAAGCTGGTGAAACTCTGAGTACATTCCAGCAACGGAACTGTATGTCTGCCCCTTGAAGATAAGTCTACATAATCATGGAGAAGTTTATCATCTGAAAATTAGCTGCCAGATGATGAATTGGCAAGCAGCTATGAAGATAACCATGTTGTAGAATAGTTGCAGTCTTCATCTATGGAGGAGCAACCACACTGATGAAATGACAGATCATCTTGTTAAGGAGAGAGGATAACAATTGCCAACTGAAACAGAAATGAATCACCATGAACTTAGGAAAGAACACATCTGAAAGTGTCAAGGGATGAAAATAGACAAATGTGTTATTAGGCTTGCCGTTTCAGGACTGTCCTGTGCTCTGAGGTTTATGGGGCAATACCAGAGACCTAGGAATGAGCTTTGCTGATGTCATTAAGTGTTATGTGTTGCATACTGGCCACAGTTGCTTGTAACTTGTCATTCAAACAGAAAAGAGGAGGGGATATATTTTCACATTTGGAAAATAAGAAAGAAGTCTTATTAAAGGGGCTGTTCTTGGATCAAGGTAAAATGAGAGGATTATTCCTTCTCACTGATTTGGGATTAATAAATACTGACTCTAGTCCGCTTGCTTCTAGCTAAAACGTGGATGGAGAGCAGAGGGTGAGCCCTGATGTCACAGTGATTAGGACTGAAGGTAGAAGCTAACTAAGTCAACACAGAGACCTCCTGGAGAGTGGCCACAAGTTGCAGCAACAAATCAGTCCTTGTAAATTGCGGTAAACTGCTGCTCCACTAGCTGAGCTGGAGATTAGTACACAGCCTTTCTCTCTTGCCTGGAACTGAGTACTGCAAAATTGGAAAATTTGCCCCCTGGTCTTCCATCTGGAGATAACCCAAAAAACTGGAGACTCAGGGCCAGGCCCTGAGATCTGGCAACCTTATGAATTATCCTGAAGGGAAAATAAACACTTTTTAAAATACACCTAAAGCAACGCCATTTTGAATTTCTTATTGGTATCCTGTCTGCATCTTTCATTTTGCTCTAATGCAAAGGCAGAACATTAAAGTTTTAAGAGTTCTCAGTTGTAATTCCTGAACTAAACCCCCTTAAATCACAGTGGCTGGTTTTCTTTGCTGCTATAATGTGCTTTTACTGATTTTTATGGGCTTTTCCCACTTCCAAATGAAATACCTTTATGATTCGCTATGTAAATCTCTCGGGGTTTATGATTCTTGTGGTTCCAGGATGTAAAGCTGCTTTTAGATTTATACAGGTAAGTCGTTTTAGTTTATGGTAATGGGAAACTAACTAACAGAACAAATGTCCCCAGGAATAAATGCAAACTTCTATGTCAGGATGGAAAAATCAGATGCTCTAACACAGGATGGAGGCATGTCACTTACAATACTACATATGAAGAATGATTTTGGATCTTATTTGAATGTGAGAAAAATTAATGCAACTGTGTGTGATGTGGCAGCAAAAAAGGCTAAAGCAATTCCAGGCTTCATCAGAAGAAATCAAGTGTTCATATCATGAGAAGTAGTAATAGAACGCTATTCTCCTTTAGTCAGTCCTAACCAGAAGTTCTGTGTCCAGTTCTGGGCCCTAGAGTTTAAGATAGATGACACCAGGCTGGACTGTGTCTTGGGCCCTTACCGCACCATGCCTCAAGAGTGCATTGTTCGGTTTCAATTCCAGCATTTCCATTTCTGTGTTGTTTCCAGTTCTGAATGCTCTCTACCATACAGCAAGTGCTATCAAATGCAAATGAAAACCACACTTGCCCAGGTGATGGACTTGTGGCAAGAAAGGAGGCCATTACTGGATTTTTTTTCTGGTAATGAAAAAGTGCTCATTAGCAATGGAAAGGGATGGGAAAGCAGGTAGTTAGGGATGATGTTATGTGATAGGACGGGTCCTGGACTGGGAATAATACGTGGCCTTGCTGGGATGACAACTTTGTGCAGTAAAGGCCTTGAGGAAGGTAACAAAGATGGTAAAGAGTTTTGAAGCATATTTGCTATGGAGAAGACTGGAGAGGTAACATGCTACCTGTCTTCAAATATTTTAAGACTGTGACATGGAAGACAGAGCAGGATTGTTTGGGTAGAAACCACTGGATTCAAATTGCATGAGAGGACATTGTGACCAAACTGTAGGAAACCTCCTGATGGTAAGAGATTTCTGACACTGGCATGGACTACCGCACACTCTCCTTTGTTGAAAGGTGTTAAATAGAACTAGAAAGGTCAGCTGTCAGAGAGGCTTCAGTTGTAGATTTCCTGCACTAGGGTTGGACTAGACGACCCTATGGTTCTGTGAAGTGTGGTGGCTTTCAAAGGGGGAAGAACAGGGTTCCCAAATATTTAGTCGTTCACAGCAGAACAACTCTCCTGGTTTGAAGAAGAAAGGAATACATGAAATCAGCAGCGTATGGCTTGGATGGGATCTCAGCTCCCCTGAGGGACCTGGTTTGCTGCCAGTGCGTAGCTGTTAATCCTGTTCTTGCACTAGACTAGAGCCTCGTGTGTCCTCCTTGGCACAAAGCAGAGCATCCTTTGCCAACTGCTGCTAGTATATTATCAGTGCTTGGAGGTAACACATTACAGATCTTGGAATTAACGTTGCTTGTTAACTGCAGCAAATTACTTCTTCTGTTAACAAAGGCATGCCACCATTCCTTTCCCAAAATAAGGCAGCAAACTGCCAGCCACTACTTTTGAGGAATTGAGTAACACTTTTAAGGGGTTATTCATCATTTGTGCTGGTCAGGAGACTGTTGACTCTTAGTAAAAGATTGTTTCATCTTTTCTCCTTAACTCTACAAAGCTGCAAGGAGGAATCTGTATTTTTTAACCTTTAAACAACTATTTCAGAAACTATAAAATCAATAATTAATTTCTAATGATTACCATAATTTTCAAGATAGAAAAAGATCCTTTAAACAACGAGGACAACATTTAAATAAAACTGAGAATACACACACACACACACACACACACACACACACACAAGTAATACTAAGTAATGATACAGACAATGGTCGACACAAAAAATACATATTCATATGTATGTACCAGAAAATAGAAATCGAAAATATATTTGGTTTAGAAGTACTAATAGATCATAATTCTAAATAACAAACTAACCTAGGTAGGGATAGAGGAAGAATAAGAAGATACTTTAGACTCTATTACTGTTTTTTTATGAATAATGCTATGTTTATAGATGTGTATTTTATCCGTCATAATTTTAATAAAAAAGAGAAAAGAAAACAAAACAAAACAAGGACCTTGCTCCACTCATACCACTGTGGGAACACCACAACCCACATCCATTCCCACACTCTCCAACTCTCCTGCTTTGTCAGGGATGTTCCTGATTAATCTTCTGTTGTCCCACTTTCTGTACTGCTTTAAAAATATTCCAGTTTGTCTCTTCTTCTCCCACTTTCCCCCTTTGTTCAATTTGGCTTAGTTCAATTGCTGCAAACTGAGATCAAAGTGCAAAAGTAGTCTGCACACAATTAACTGTGGGAGGTGGGGGGGGAGGAGAGGAGAAGCTAGAATCTTACCCTTCGCAGTAGGCTCAGACAAAAGCAAACTGCTGGAACCTCTCCTAGCTTGTGCATTCTTCTAGCTTGACTGCACTCTGATGTTGCTTGGACACATGTGTCTCGATTTTCATCTGTAACACATGGGGCAGTATGCATTCCATCCATTCAAAGTACAGAAGAGTGACATGGAGTAAAAAGAATGGCTACCATATTACCTCCTGAATTGCCTTTTGTCACTTTATAGCAGGGGTGGGAAAAGTACAGGGCAAGGTCCTCATCCAACTCCCCAAGCCCATTTTGAGGCACACATGACTCCCCAGCCCTTGTCCAATTTTATTTTTGCTCCCCTATGTTCTTTTAAGGGAATGAGGAGCAATTCTGTTATGTGCCAGGACAAGGATAGGCCTTTTTTTTTTTTTGTCTTACAGTAAGTGATCTGTCTGGGTCAATTCCTGCTTCCTGCTGCAAGGGTGTCTTCTGAGCCTAGGACATCTCAGGAAGACTCCACTGAAAAAGAGATCACAACTATCCATACCCCCAAATTGCATGATAGGGCAAACTTTTTGAGAACTTTTTCACGGGTAGGGAAGATAGACCTCCAATTTCCCCTGCCTACTAATGTGATTCCTAAACCCTAAGAGCTCCACCCCTTTTTCTCTTGTATTTTTTAACGTATGGAATTGAAGTGAGAAGGGTAGAGACCCATAGCATAGCATCTCTGTGTAAATGTAAAACAAAGTCCTCACCAAACCACCTTTAATTAAGGCCATTTCCGCACTCAACTGTTATAGCTCTATTATTCCACTTTTAACATCCTATGGAATCCTGGGGTTTGCAGTTTAGGGAGGGGCCAGCTGGAAATGGCCTAAGAAAGAAGACATGAGACCCTTTTACTAAGAGGCAACATTTCCACCAGTCCCCAAATCAGGACTAAAACAATGGATTAGCCAGACCTTGTCAGGAACAACTAATGTAGTCCACACATCCATCTTCATGCAATTCCTGGTCACTTATGAAGCCTATGGTAAGCAGGGTAATGTTTCAGTTTAAGGTGGATTATGGTAATTGAAATTAAATTTACATTCATGTTATGTCTTCATTATGGCACCTTAACAGAGGCATAGGCAGATCTCAGGTTTGCATGAGTTACTTCAAAGTCCACCAAGTCCACCATGGGTCAAAAGGGTGTATCAGAGAGCCAC
Organism: Cyclura pinguis; assembly: GCA_030412105.1. Taxonomy (NCBI): domain Eukaryota; kingdom Metazoa; phylum Chordata; class Lepidosauria; order Squamata; family Iguanidae; genus Cyclura; species Cyclura pinguis. The sequence goes on along the minus strand of CM059601.1, from coordinate 276,593,559 downwards.
AATGATGTATAAAATGGTAACTTAGGGAGTGGAGCAAGTTCCTTCTCTTTACACCAAAATCACCTTTATGTATAAATACAAACCTACAGAGTTATTGTAGATCAGGCAGTTGGTATTGTTAAAGATCTGGAAGCAGGGCTTAGCAAAATTACCTTTTTGATTACACTCCCAGAATCCACAAGCCATCGTGGGATTATGGGAGCTGTATTTTTTTTTTAAATCTGTCTCTAACTGGAGTGACAAGCCATCTAACAATTTGCCTTTTCTGTGTCCTTCAGTAACTCATCTGAAATGTTCTTTTCAAAAAAATAACTGGCAGGATTTCCTTACGTGCCAAACTGAAGTAGGGAGAGTCTAGACTGAGTTAACTTTAACAAACTGTTCAAAAAGCAAAGGAGCACTTCAAAGGAAACCCCAATTTCCTGAGTTCTAACCCACAAGTTATCATCTGATCATAAGAAGACAGCAACTGTTATCTTTCAACTGCTGCTTTAGAAAACATCGGCAGAGCTCAGCTGAAGCGTTCTCACAGAGGAATAGTGTGTTGAAGTGGAAAGTGAACTCAATGTGGGTTGAAATCTTCTCTCAGGCACGAAGCACATGGCTCATGCCCTCCAATGCATTACAGAAGAAAAGAGACGTATAGATCTGGTTTACCTAGAACACTTCTGTTTTGATACCAAGGATTCTATCCCTGTTTCTCATTTCTGCTTTTACACATTCCAGAAGACAATGGCCATGTTCTGTATCAGCAGAAGTAACTCCTTCTGGCCCATGCCTCACCCACCAAACCTGATGGAAACTTCATTCATTCTGACAATCGCTGGCAGAATGGACCTCCTCCTTCTTCTCTTGTAGCTGGTGCCCAGTAAAGTAGTTGGGGGAAGGAGTTACGATCGTGGCAATAGTGTCACAATCATGACTAAGTATGAATATGAAACAATTCCATATTCACAATTGCTACTTAATCAAAATGGAGTAAAAGCAGGAGCATTAAGTATACTTAACTAAGTAACTGTTGTAGAATACAGTTGGCCCTCTACATTTGCAGGCTTGACTTTCATGGATTTGATTATTTGTGAGTTTCTCCAACTCCTATCCCAACAGCACTTCTTCTCCAGGGGAATCTTCCCACTCAGCAGCTCTGATCAGGCCATGCAGCCCTTTCTCTGGTCTTCCTCCTCCTCCTCCTCCACCAGTGGTTTCCTGGCCAGCTGAGGATAGCTTGCAGTCCAATTTCTCAGCACCAAAACCCTCTTCTGTGCCCCACCCCCCAACATCTAAGGAAGGAGACAGGCAAGAGAGAAGAAGTATAGGACCACCATGCTGATCTACTCCTTTGCCTCTCCTTTCGCTGACCTGGCTTGGACCTTGGGTGTCCATTCTCCCACCATGTCTCAGCCCTGTTCCCACACACATTTTGATATTTGTGATTTTTCCAATTTTGTGGGGGTCCTGCACCCCTAACCCTAGGGAACGTGGAGGGTTGACTGTACTGGCCAATTCTCTCTCTGAGGTACACTTTACTTATTTATTCTACAACAGGCTATCTTTTAAATGTAGAATCACATATGTGTAAGAATGCTTGAAGAACCACCAACTCTATGCCCTTTGCCCAAAGGTGAACATACAACACAGGATACAATATAGCATTCTTGACAGATGACCACTTAGCCTCAGCTTGAAATGTCTCCAGTGAAGAAGAACCCAATACAACATGGAAAAGTTATTTTTTACATTAGGGCTGGGGTGATTTTGGGGGCTGGACTATAAAAAGTGCCTTCTTTTGTGCTCTGGAACCTCCCAATTAGAAATGTAAAGAACACTTGATTTCTTTTTTTGACCTTGGCCATTTCCACACTACATTGTCATAGTGCTATTATTCCACTTTCAACATTGTACGGACTCCTGGGGTTTGCAGTTTAGGGAGGGGCATTTAGAATTCTCAGCCAGAGAGCTCTTGGGCCTCGGGAAACAGCAAACCCCAGAATTCCACAGGATGTTGAAAGTGGAATAATAGCACTATAACAGTGTAGTGCAGAAATGGCCCTTAATGTAAAACTGGTAATGGCAGCAAGATTGTCGGCTACATTTGAATATAGGATTCCTCTCTCCCAGAGGGGGTGGGGGGAGGAAAGGGATCTCTAAGCTTAGGGATTGTTATTTCGCCTGTGGCATCCAACTGTGCTACTAGGACAGGGATTTTTAATCCAGTAGGTGGTGGCAGTAATTAAGGGGACAGGGGAGTTTCCATCTCCTATTCAAGGGTAGAAGTCAGCATTGAGTGGGAAAAGGGGCCCCAGGCCCTCATAACAGAAGGATCAAGACCATTTTGGGAGGAACGCATAAATATTCAGAAACGATTTGGAAAGTAAGAGAGATCATATTAGGTGTACACTGCATACAAGGCATCAGTAAAAATTACTCAAACAGGTCATGATTGAGTCTTACTTTTCATCTCTGGAAAATTTCAAGCAAGGCTTGGCACATATCCTGGCTTCTGCTACATGGCTTCTTGGTTGTGCTCACATATTTATGTCTGGCCTATACCTGCCAAGATCATTCTGCCATCTCTAGCAATTCTAAGCCATTTCCCTTACATCTCAAGAGATCTAATTACTCTGCAAGAAACATTACCATCTCTTTTGAATGGACAAAGGAAATAGAAGCTGAAGCAGTTGTGATGGAGGCAAAAGACAACCAGGATTTCCCTTAGCTGTGACTACAGGAGGAAGCAAAATGAAGACATTGCCTTCTAAAAATAATTCTTCCCCTCCATGAATTTTTTCTTCAGTTGCTACATGTCTAGCATTGCAGAAACTTAAAACTTTAGTTGGGCATTTAGTAGGGATGAAATTTGCTAATTTCTTCCAAAAGGAAGCAACAAGTCATTTTCTCACTGCAAGAAAGTCTCAACAACTGCACAGCTTTAAAAGAATAGAATCATAGAATCATAGAGTTGGAAGAGACCCCAGGGGCCATCCAGCCCAACCCCCTGCCATGCAGGAACACACATCAAAGCGCTCCCAACAGATGGCCATCCAGCTTCTGCTTAAAAACCTCCAGAGAAGGAGACTCTACCACACTGCAGCTTGAATCCATTGCTCCTTGTTCTGGTCTCTGGAGCAGTTGAAAACAAACGCGCTCCCTCCTCAACATGACATCCCTTCAAATATTTAAACATGGCTATCATGTCCCCTCTTAACCTTCTCTTCTGCAGGCTAAACATCCCCAGCTCCCTAAGCTGCTCCTCATAGGGCATGGCTTTCAGACCCTTCATCATTTTGGTCACCCTTCTCTGGACATGCTCCAGCTTGTCTATATCCTCCTTGAATTGAGGTGCCCAGAACTGGACACAATATTTCAAATGAGTTCTAACCAAAGCAGAATATTGTGGTACCATTATTGATGCAACCAAGAATCGCGTTGGCTTTCTTGGCTGCTGCATCGCACTGCTGATGCATGTTCAGCTTGTGATCTCCCAAGACTCCTAGATCCCTTTCACTGTTATCCACTCACGTGTCCCCCATCCTATATTTGTGCATTCCATTTTTTTCTGCCTAAGTGCAAGATCTTACATTTCTCTTTGTTGAAATTCATTTTCTTAGCTTTGGCCCAGCTCTCCAATCTGTCAAGGTCATTTTGAATTTTGATCCTGTCCTCTGGCATATTACCAACCCCTCCCAATTTGGTGTCATCTGCAAATTTGATCAGCATGCCCTCTACTCCTTCATCCAAGGCATTGATGAAAATGTTCAACAGAGAGAATTGTAAGGTCCTACACTTAGGTAGAAAAAATGGAATGCAGAAATATAGGATGGGGGACACGTGGCTGGATGGCAGTACGTGTGAAAGGGATCTAGGAGTCCTAATAGACCACAAGCTGAACATGAGTCAGCAGTGTGATGCGGCAGCCAAGAAAGCCAACGCAATTCTCGGCTGCATCAATAGGAGTATGGTGTCTAGATCGAGGGAGGTACTGGTACCACTCTACTCTGCTTTGGGTTAGACCTCATCTTGAATACTGTGTCCAGTTCTGGGCACCCCAATTCAAGAAGGACATGGTCAAGCTGGAGCAGGTCCAGAGGAGGGCGACCAAAATGGTGAAGGGCCTGGAAGCCATGCCCTATGAGGATAGACTTAGAGAACTGGGTATGTTCAGTCTGCAGAAGAGAAGGTTAAGACGGGACATGATAGCCATGTTTAAATATTTGAAGGGATGCCATGTAGAGGAGGGAGAGGGCCTGTTTTCTGCCGCTCCAGAGACCAGGACAAGGAGCAATGGATTCAAGCTGCAGGAAAGGAGATTCCACCTGAACCTCAGGAAGAACTTCCTGACAGTCAGGGCTGTCCGGCAGTGGAATATGCTGCCTCGGAGTGTGGTGGAGTCTCCTTCTTTGGAAGTTTTTAAGCAGAGGCTGGATGGCCATCTGTCGGGAGTGCTTTGAGGGTGTTCCTGCATGGCAGGGGGTTGGACTGGATGGCCCGTGTGGTCTCTTCCAACTCTACATTTCTATGATTCTATGATTCTATGTTGAATAGCACTGGGCCCAGGACAGAGTCCTGTGGCACCCCACTAGTTACTTCTCTCCAGGATGAAAAGCAGCCATTGGTGAGCATCCTTTGGGTTTGGTCAGTCAACCAATTACAAATCCACCTAACAGTAGCACCATCCAGCCCACATTTTACTAGCTTCTTTGCAAGAATGTCATGGGGAACTTTGTCAAAGGCCTTACTGAAATCAAGATATGCTACATCCACAGATTCTTCCTATATGGATTTCTCAGCACTCAAAAAATATATTTTTCACCCTTTTTTTGGCATATTTTCAACTATTCTTCCCACCTGTAGCATTTGCATCCAAAGAAAAGGGATAGGCAAAGCTACCCAACAGAATATGAAGACAATAAATAGAAGAGTTCTACACATGGACGATTTTAAAGTCTCACTCTCTGCAATGTTAGAAATTTGGGAAGGGAATGAAATTTTCAGGGGGGGAGAATTCTTATTTGGTGAGGCAATGCCCTCATCCCCTGAATAGGCACCCTTCTAGACTTTTCTGTTTTCCACTCATGCTTGCCTGTTGCTCCCTGTTGTGGTCTGAAGAGGAGACATATAATGCTCTGGGCACGGGGGTTCTATTCTCTTCCCACTTCATCTCTAAATTGCACCCCTTCCCAAAGCTGCTATCATGGAAGCTGTGGCAAGAATAGTCCATGTACCTCTTTTATTTCATCCACACTGCCAAATGCAGCTTTAGGGAGGGAAGAGCAGTGTATGATGGGGAGAATGGTACATCTCCATCACTTCCTCCAGTCTGCCAATTTGGAAACCAAGTATGATGGGAGACTTATAATCATGGATTTCATCTCATGTTTAGCCTTAAGTGTCAGCATTAGATGTATAAAAATGCAAGAACAAGCCAGATGGATGCACCTGGAAAACCTGCAAGTAGGCAGGATGGTAACAGCCAACCTGTGTTTTCCTCCTAATTTGGTAATCAGAGTTTATTGAGCTGGATGCATATATTTCAAATAGCAAAAGCTTATTCCAACAGAAGAGCTATTGGATCCAAACAACTGAGCGCATCTGGATATCAAAGCAAGAAAGAAGTCTAAAAAAAATTGACTAGCTGTGGATGAGTGGATATCAGCTACATAAACCATATACCTTCCATTAGCATTGTATTCAAATCCAGTAGGAGCTGGTGCTCTGGCTTGTTTTCCTTGTCTCAGCAAGACAGAGAAATAAAGTTAGAATAAAGCATGGATTTTTTTTTTAACTTTTGGGGTAGGGAGATAGGACAGCCTAGAGTACTGGTTCTTGCTGCATTCTGATGACACATTGAACAAATTCAGATTTGCACTGCAAGCAACTAGACAGGGTGCTCTGGGATGCTGCTTGTTACGAATAAATCAGAGTTCCCCCAGAACACTGACTTTTCTAGTAGCAGCTGGTGGCTCCTTGGTCAGTGACACAGTGAATCTGCTCTGAGTTTTAGTCTGAGCTGTAAATGATCTATCTGAAGTGTTGAACCTATCTTGGGGTAGGGATCAGCACATTGGGTAGTACCTTGGAAGACTTGGAAGACCAGACTATAACACAGAGACGATTTATCACTTTATTGATGGATGCCAATAGCTGCTACTGTACTGTGACGTCCGAATTGGGTCATAGAATAGATTCATAGAATCATAGAGTTGGAAGAGACCACAGTGGCCATCCAATCCAGTCCCCTGCCATGCAGGAACCCACATCAAAGCATTCCTGACAGATGGCCATCCAGCCTCTGTTTAAAAACCTCCAAAGAAGGAGACTCCACCACACTTCAAGACAACATATTCCACTGCTGAATAGCTCTGACCATCAGGAAGTTCCTCCTGAGGTTTAGGTGGAACCTTTTTTCCTGTAGTTTGAATCCAGTGCTCCTTTTCCTAGTCTCTGAAGCAGCAGAAAACAAGCCTGCTCCCTCCTCGACATGACATCCCTTCAAATATTTAAACATGGCTATCATGTCCCCTCTTAATCTTCTCTTTTGCAGACTAAACATACCCAGCTCCCTAAACCACTCCTTATAGGGCATGGCTTCCAAACCCTTCAGCATTTTGGTCACCCTCCTCTGGACACGTTCCAGCTTGTCGATATCCTTCTTGAAATGAGGTACCCAGAACTGGACACAGTATTCCAAATGAGGTCTAACCAAAGCAGAGTAGAGTGGTACCATTACCTTCCTTGATCTAGACACCATACTCCTATTAATGCAACCAAGAATCGCATTGGCTTTCTTGGCTGCCACATCAGTGCCTCTGAACATTGAACTCCAGTTCCGAGCAGACATTGTGGCTAGCAACTGATACTTCTTTCTCCCATAGCATCAAAGCCTTTTTTTAAAAAAGAAAGCCAATAACACTACCATGTCTAGCAGAAAAGACTTCCAAAAATTTGGAAGTATTTTGTTTTGCTTGTCCTAAACCCATTGCATCTCTGTTTATACAAGACGAGTTATAGATCAAGTTGGACATTCCAACTCAAGCAAGACAAATCATCATGTTCACCTTTATTTAATGTTCTTGTGTGCTTTCAAGTCATTGGTGACCTATGGCAACCCTAAGGCAAACTTAGGGGGTTTTCTTGATAGAATTTGTGTTTTTGGGGAGCGGGAGTTGCCCTTGCCTTCCCTTGAGGCTGAGAGAGTGTGATCTCCCCACGTCATCCAGTGAGTTTCCATGGTCGAGTGGAGAGTTGAACCCTGGTCTCCCAGAGTCCTAGTTCATCACCCATACTGCTACACCACACTGTCTTTTTATCTATTGTTGCTGTTGTGTGGCTTCAAGTCATTTCTGTCTTATGGCAACCCAAAGGGAAATCTATCATGGGGTTTTCTGGGGCTAAGAGTGCATTATGCACCAAGACCACTCTGTGAGTTTCCTGGCCAAGCAGGGAATCAAACCCTGGCCTCCAGGGTTGTAGTCACACGCTCAAACCACTACACAATGCCATATCCTGCCTTTTCCCCAAGATTGGGTCTGAAGGCAGCTTACCAGTTAAAATGATGACAATATAATTGGGAAGGGGAGAATCAACATGGAAATAGTTTAATTCTAACTATTCACCATATTAAAACTGCCTGGACCTAAGATGTGTATGAGTTTCTTATAGGCTATAACTTGCATTTTGCATTGTGCTCAAAAACAAATGGGCAGCCAGTGAAGTTGTTGGAGCAATTTGTACAATCCTAATAATTTGATTCTCCATTAGGTGCAGGAGTTTCATTTTTCTGCACTCCAAGGTGGTTGGTTTCACTTTGTCAGCATGCAAAACACATGGGGAATCCTTTGCAGTTATTTAAAAACTTGAGGTAATTAGTTTTTTTTAAAGCAGTAATTGTAGTTAATTTATAATCTTAGTCTATCCATGCCTGGAGGGACTTCTGTAAGCATCCATAGACACAGAGAAAGAACTATGTACTCATGCAGTTGCATTCTGTACCAGGTTCTCCATTCTTACTGGCCTGATTTTTCCAAATATGGAAAGCCAATGTTGAGAGTAACAATGCTTATTGTTGACTGTGTTCTGCCATTGGCTATACAGCAATGAAACAGTGACCGTAAACTAACTGGGTCATAAAAGAGTTATAGGGTATGAGAAGGAAAAGGAAGAATAAGGATACTATTAGATCAAAACTAAGTCAGGCTATGATTTGCACTGAGACCCAATCTGGTGTAGTGTAGGAGTGGTAGGTGGAGGATCGAGGGCCATTTCCGTACTACACAGTTATAGTGCTATTATTCCACTTTCAACATCAGACGGAATCCTGGGGTTTGCAGTTTAGGGAGGGGCATTTAGAATTCTCAGCCAGAAAACTCTCTGGCCTCAGTAAACTACAAACCCCAGAATTCCACAGGACGTTGGAAGCGGAATAATAGCACTGTAGTGCAGAAATGGCCCAGGTGTTGGACCCTACTGAATAATGGAATTCACTGAGTGACTGCAAGCCAAGCACTTTCCCTCATCTTGACCTACGTCACAGGGTTGTCACATGATGAGTTCCGTGTTAGCCCCAGCTAGGGCAAACCCATTGAAATGAATGGCACTTGTTAGTCACCACTTATGAACATCCCACTAAATTCAATGGAAGCACTTTAGTTGGGACTGAAATTGGATTTAATTCAAATTGGGGCAGACAAGAACTGTGTTTACCACCTGAGCAGTTTGGATGAAGAACAGGATGTGCATGAAACAAATAAATCAAGCTCAGCTCCGCAAGTCTTAGCTCTGAGACAAAGAGTGAGAAAAGAGCTGAGTCCAGATATACACATTTGTAAAGTTAGAGAAACAATTAGTTATCATTAATGTTCCAACAAGTTGATTATATTATATTTACATTTTTAAAAGAAAAGTGAATCCTTATTGATAGGGAGTTTTTTTTTCAATAGTGGCAAAAGACTTTTGTTACTTTTTTAAAACAAGGTTAAATCTCCTGGCCTGTGTTACAAAACACATTCTTCTCCTGATTATATTGTTATAGCTACCTGAGGCAGCATTTGAACCATGATATAGTCCTCCTCCACTATTTAGTGAGGCCATACCCTTGGAACTATACAAAGTACTAAAAGTAATGGTTGTACTCCCAAAGGAGTGAAGTTATCCCTCATGAAGGGATGATGTAATGTACAGTCATCCCTTCACATTCACTAGGGTTAGGGGGACAGGATCCCCGTGAAAGTGGAAAAACCGTGAATAACTCTAGGCCCACCCAAATCATATTTAACACACAAAAGTAAGATAGCCATATTCAACCCACCAACTTTTGAGGAATCAAGAGTTCCTTCACAAGGAAGAAGTGGGGGCTGGTGGGGCTTACTGCCACCTCCACTGCTGCCCCACACCATTTTTAAGAGAGACTTACAAGCCGCATTCACAGTTTCTCAGTTTTATGAGCTTGCATTCCCTATTAAAAATGGCATAGGGAGGCAGCAGAGGTGACAGCAAATAATCCATGAATAATCAAATCTGCAAAAGTGAAACCCACAAATGTGGAGGGCTGACTGTAGTTATATCTTGATCACTGGAAAATGCTGCCTGAAAGAGTAGTTGTGCTAGCCATACTCTAGAGCTCTCCAACAGCAATAAGCAAAGTTTGTCTCAGCCCTCCCTCCCCGCCAAAGATGAGTAAAAGGTGCACAGCTAGCATGGTACAGAGGTTTGAATGCCAAATTAGGACACTGGGAGACCAGGTATCTAATCACTGCTCGGCCACAGAAACTCTACTGGGTGACTTTCAGCAAGTCACACTTTCTCAGCCTCAGAGGAAGCCAATGGCAAACTCCCTCTGATTAAATTCTGCCAAGAAAACCCCATAGTAGGTTTGCCTTAGGGTTACTGTAAGTCAGAAATGACTTGAAGCTGCACAACAATAAAGTACATTGTGCCTCGGTTCCTTGCAATATCTGGATAACTGGTAGATTTATTATATTATGAATACAGTATTTGCATTAACATATTCTCAATATTACAGTGCACAATTTCTTAAACAACTTTCTGAAATTGCTACAAGAAATCTATTTTTGTCTGCTTGCTTGCATTGTGAAGATATTTGTGTGTCTGTATAGCAGGTGGAATGGAAGGAGACTTTTATGAATGATAATATTGTAGTCAACATTGCCAGTACTTTCTGCATGTAATTTCTCTCTGACTTCACTGTCTACAAATCCAGTTCCAAACAGGAACACCTATGGTATGTACTCCATTGTTGTTGCTTTATGCCTTCAAATTGCTTCCAACCTGCATCAAACCCTACGGTGACCTTATCACAGGGGGGATTAGGCAAGATTTATTTGGGGAGTGGGGATTGCCTTTGCTTTCCTTTGTGGCTGAGAGAATGTGATTTGTCCAAGGTCACCCAGTGGGTTTCCATGGTTGAGCAGGGATTCAAACCCTGGTCTATATAGTCCAATGCTCGAACCACTATACTACACTGATTCTCAAATGTACTCCATATATACATGACATTCTGGACAGCACTTCATGCCTCTGATAAAGTAGTCTACAAACCACAAAAGCTCCTGTTAAATGTGTTAGCAATAAATGTACCAGGTTTTAAGATCACATGACACTCCTTGCCAGTGATGTATTTAAGTCTTTTACTCCAAGTCTCAAGTCAAGTCTCAAGTCTGGAAGCCAACTTTATACCCCAGCCTGTATTCCAGAATTTCTGGATTGAGTTGAATAAAGTCAGTATTAACAATTAAGTAGTGTCAGTCCACTACTTTTGTGATTTTGCCATCTCCAGCTTCAGAAACGGGGAATAGATCCTTCTTACTTCCCATTTGCAAAGCTGGAGGCTTTTTCAAAAGTGGGAAATATGGTCCTTCTTATTCCCCATTATTGAAACTTCACGAGCTTTAGAAGGAAGGATTCCTCCTTCTCAAGCCCATTGCCTAACACATTTTCTGTTCCCACATCCTGCACTCTGGGCATAACTCTTGCCTTCTGCTATCAGGAAAAGTTTTAGAAAGCTCCTCCTCTACGTAGTGGGGACAGGCTCCTGAGCAGACCTCAACTCCACTTCAAGCCCAGTGCCTAACCCATTTGCTGTTCCCTCTGAGAAATGTGTCCTCTGTCAATGTCAGACGGCGGCTAAGCAGACATGGAGGCAGGAGCTGAGTTTATGGCTTTAGTAATAAATAAATCAAGAGGTTACGTCACCAAAACAAACATCCAAGTCCCAGGGGCAGCAAATTCAAACAGCAAGGTTTAGCCTGGAACAGAAAGCCCATGACACAGGACACAGATTCCCGGTTGGTAGACGGTTGTTGCCCCGTGCCCAACTCCAACAGCGTCTGTCTTAAATACCCAGTCTTTAGCCCAGCTGGGGCTGATCAAATGTCCATTGGTCCAGCTCACAGCTGGAGCCCCTCAAGACTTCAGGGCCGGTTCATCAGACGCTTCTCCCGCAGCCGCTGAGACCACCGAACCGCCCCCTTCTCCAGCTGCCTCTGGAGGAACATGGGGGGAGGGTCTGCTGCAAACTCCGGGCTGGAGTCAGAAACACCAGCCTCTGTCGAGTCAGAAGCACTAGCCTCTGCCTCTAGAGCACAAACATCTGCTGCAGGTACTGGCTTGGGATCCATGCCCGGGACGGCTGTGGGGTTGCTGGCAGACTCCTCCCTAGACTCTGAAGGAGCCCCCTCTCCCGAAGGCCCCTCCAAGGGATCCTCCCCTGGCTGGGAGTCCAAGTCTAAATTGGAGTCCAAGTCTGAATCGGCAGCACGCTCAGCCTGGCTCATGACATCCACACTTTGGGCTTGAGACAGTTTGTCATGTGACCAGTAAGTTGTAAGGTTTCTGGATGAATGTGTTATGTTACTGAACCAAGTGCAGCAAGTCAGTCACTAAAAATATGCAAGTCTCAAGTCGAGTTCAGTTAGCATATAATTTTTGCTGAGTCAAGTCCAAGTCAAGTCACTGAAGTGACTTACGTCTGACTTGAGTCTGAGTCTATTGACTTGAGGCTACATCACTGCTCTTTACTGCCTTTGCTGCAACAGACTAACACAGGTATTCCCCTCCTTGGAAACTGCATATGATACTGGATCACTGTTATGGTGCAACTGGATTTCATAGCTCAAAACCGGAAAGAGAGCCTATCCTCATACAGGACTGTCTAAAGGTGAAGATATGCTGGAGAGGCCCTCCTTGTGTCGTCTACTAATGGGAGCAGTTGGCAAACCAGCTCTGAGAATTCCTTGCCTAAGAAAACCCTATGAAATTCATGGGGTCACCATATGGCAACAGCCAATTTGAAGGCACATACAGAAGCATGCAATGGGAGAAATTCATTGTGTGAGAATTGGTGGGGGACTTTCTCTTCTGTGGCACCCCAATTGTGGGAAATCCTACCTTTGGAGGCCCCACTGGTTACACTGCCAGCTTTATTGCAATGTCCAGTAAAAACCTGACTTTTTATCAAACTCTTGGGAGTCTAATCGATTTGTTCAAAAAGCATATCTTGGATATAGCATATGTTGACTTCCATATACATAGCATATCTTGATCTCAGTTAATATAGCATATCTAGACTTCAATAAAGCCTTTGACAATGTTCTCCATGTTATTCTTGCAAACAAACTAGTAAAATGTGGGATAGACAATGCTACTGTTAGGTGGATTTGTAATTGGTTGACCAATCAAACCCAAAGGGTGTTCACCAAAGGTTCCTCTTCATCCTGGACAGAAGTAACTAGTGGGGTGCCACAGAGCTCTGTCCTGGGTCCAGTGCTATTTAACAGCTTCATCCATCATTTGGATGAGGGAATAGAGAGCATTCTTATCAAATGTGCAGATGACACCAAATTAGGAGTGATAGCCAATATCCCAGAGGATAGGATTAGAATTCAAAATGACCTTAAGAGATAAGAAAGCTGGAGCAAAACTAACAAAATGAAATTCATCAGAAAGAAGTATAAGGTATTACACTTGAGTAAAAAAAAATGAAATGCACAGATATAAGATGGGTGGCACCTGGCTTTAACACATTACATGTGAAAAGGATCTACAAGCCTTAGTAGACCACAAGCTGAACATGAGTCAGTAGTATGATGCAGCAGCTAAAAAAACAAAACAAAACAGTGTTATTCTGGGCTGCATTAGTAGGAGTATAGTGTCTAGGTCAAAGGAAGTGATAGTACCACTCTATTGTGCTTTGGTCAGACCTCACCTGGAATGCTGTGTCCAGTTCTGCCCACCACCATTCAAGAAGGATATTGACAAGTTGGATCATGTCCAGATGAGGGTGACCAAAATGGTAGAACGCCTAGAAACCATGGCCTATGAGGAGCAGCCTAGGGAGCTAGATATGTTTAGCTGGACAAAAAGAAGGTTACATGATAGAAGGTGACATGATAGCTATATTTAATATTTGAAGGGATGTCATATGGAGGATGGAGCAAGTCTGGTTTCTCCTACTCCAGAATCTAGGACACAAAACAATGGTGGTGGAGTCTCCTTCTTTTGAGATTTTTGAACAGAGGCTAGATGGCCATCTGTCAGGAATGCTTTGATGGTGTATTCCTGCATGGCAGGAGATTGAACTCAATGGCCCTTGTGGTCAATTCTAGCTCTATGATTCTCTGATTCTCTGAAAAATATGTATTCACAACTTGTTTTACTCTTTTTAAAAACCTCCTTCCACTGGTTAAGTGTTAGCTTATGTCGAAAGCATATTAGCTTTCAGTCTGTTGAAATAATTGTTATTTTTAAAATTTTCAATAGTTTTAAACTGCTTAAATTGATTTTGCTCCCATGCCTCCCCAAGACCCTGTGAAATAAGGCAGGATATAAATATTTTAATAATAATGGTTAATAGAAATTTGGCTACTGAGATGAGCTCAGTTTGGAGGGCCCTGCTCATAAGGAGAACAAGAACAGGTTACCTTAGCTGATGTCTCAAACCATCCCACAAAGCCATTCTCCTGGCAGAACTGCTCCATCTTGAAGCCATTGTTCACAAGCACTTCCTTGCTCTGGTCACATTTGTTTGCCAACAAAACTGTGGGCACAGGTTTGCCATTGGGGAGAGTCAGCTTAGTGTCCAAGTCTTCTTTCCATTTGGTTACTGCTTCAAAAGTCGCTGGCCTGGTTACATCAAAGACAATAAACGCTCCCATGGCTTCTCGGTAATAGACCCGTGTCATGTTCCCAAACCGTTCTTGACCTATTATGAAGGAAGGAAGGAAGGAAGGAAGGAAGGAAGGAAGGAAGGAAGGAAGGAAGGAAGGAAGGAAGGAAGGAAGACATAGTATACTTCTTAAGAGCATTGATACACACAAACACACCATCTCATACTCATTTGTCAGCTGTCTGTCTGTCTGTCTGTCTGTCTGTCTGTCTGTCTGTCTGTCTTTCTTTCTTTCTTTCTTTCTTTCTTTCTTTCTTTCTTTCTTTCTTTCTTTCTTTCTTTCTTTCTTTCTCCTAGAGTGGGACCCATGGTGTCTTACAAAGTAAATCAGTTAAAATTAGACAGTATTAAAAAGCACTAAAACCATCATATTTAAAATAGTATAAAATAACCTGAAAAACTTGTTTTTTAAAAAATAAATAAGGCACACACACACTCCACTTGCCTTCTCAAAAAAGAATGTTATTCCCACTATATAAAGACAGATTCATCTTGTCTCATCTTAGGACTGGGGAAAAGTAGAATGTTATCATGCCAGATAAAATAAGGAGCACAGACAACATTTGTGTGTGCACAAAGAAAACAAGACTAGGTTAGATCATCCCGGCAAAATTGGCTGTGAACAGATATTCACTCTACAACAGATCGTTGAAAAAGCTATTACTTGGCAAATGTAATCTTAAAATCAATTTTATTGGTTGAATTTTTTGGAAAAAAAAGCACCAGGGAATCCATCAACAGAGCTGCTTGGCAAAACTGCTAGATGCACTGAGACATTGAGAAAATGGATCAATGCTTTTTATGATGGAAAGAGACGTGAATACTAGGAGCTGATTGTGGACTGGACATGTGCTAAGATGCAGTGAGTGAAATGAGGCTGAGCCCTGTGCTCATAGAAGAATTCACTGAAAGCAAATGCTCAAATGCAGATGCAGTACACACCCCAGTGCTTTGTGAGCAAATGGAGAAAAGGATAGTTAAAGAGGTGCCTGTGTTGAGGTGCACAGGTGTTAAGGCTAAATGAAACTTAACTCAAAACAACAGCATGATGCTAATAAACTTCAGGGCTAATGAACTTCAAGGCTGCATCAACTGAACTATAATGTCTAGGAGCCCCTGCATCCAACACAATTGGAGTGCTGGGAATCCTGGAGTTTAGTCTCTTGAAGCACTAGAACTCTCCGGCTGGGAGTTACCCCTCCCTGAACTGCAAATTGCAAGATCCCATAGGATGTTGCCATGGCAGCTGAAATGGAACCGTAGCACTATAATAGGGAAAGGTCCTTTATGATAATGTGTTCATGCATTATTATGAACCAAGCTGCATCCAGATAACAAGGGGTGAATTCACCACTCAGGGTAGCTGAGGGTTATGTAAGATCAGAGGAGATAATCTTTGCCAATCAAGCTTCCTGTGACTACAGAGATGCTAAAACACCTGGAACCTTCAGAGATCAGAGCTATAAAAGGCTTACTGCCAATTCTCAGCATGCTGTTGGTCTGTTCAAGGTTTCCTTGGGATGCTGACCATCAGCATGAGGAAGGTTGATAGAAGCTGGTCTTCAAAGGGTCAGACTTCTCCCTTCCTTAGCCATGAGAAAACCTGAGAACAGAAGATTCTGCTTCTATATAAGTGGCAAGAGACTGGTTTTAGGTTAGGGGGCATCAGGGATTTTTGTTGTCAGTTCCAAGCTATCTTTGGAATGTCATCTGTTTCTGTAACTTTGCAACTTTCTAAGGTATGCCTCGAGAAGGATGTTCCAAGATACAATACCCAGAAACCTGAGGTATTCCTTCTTCTTGTGTGCCTTCAAGTCATTTCCAAATTATGGAGAAAGATAACCCTATCCCAGGGTTTTCTACGGCTGAGACTGTGTGATGTGCCCAAGGCCACCCAGTGGATTTCCATGGCCAAATGGAGAATCAAACCTTGGTCTCCAGCGTCATAGTCCAATCCTCAAATCACTACTCCACGTTGGCTCCCATCCTTCTTGCTTAGAATAAAACTTTTTTAAACTCTCTGCAAAACCTCAGAGTGTTTTCGGCTGCTCAGAACAACACAGGTTCCTTTCTTCTTGAGGGGAATGGAAGAGAAAAGGGGTTTTTACTTTAGGCTAATCATGTCTCTGCTTTCTAGTTGGAAAGATGGAGTAGAAGGTGCTAGGGAGTGTGTGATAAGGAGTGGGGAACTCCTGTTGGCTAGCCCTCTCTTCTTCACCTGAGGGCTTAGGGGCAGCTAAAAAGCTATAACAGCCCCCAATCAAGGGATGTGTTAGCACCACTCTATTCTGCTTTGGTCAGACCATCTGGAGTACTGTGACTGGTTCTGAGCACCACAGCTTAGGAAAGATATTGGCAAGCTGAAATGTGTCCAGAGGAAGACCACCAAGACAGCAGAAAATCTGAAAAACAAGCTCTACAAGGAGTAGTTGTAGGAAATGGGTATGTTCCACCTGCAGAAGAGAAGACCAAGAAGTTATATGATAACTATATTAAATTATTTGAAGGGCTGTCATGCAGAAATGGAGTGAGATTTTCTTTGTACTGCCCTAAAAGGTAAGACTCAAACCAATGGATTCAAATTACAAGAAAGAAAATTATAACTAAACGTTAGAAAGAACTTCCTGATGGTAAAAGCTGTTCAACAGTGGATTAGATTAGGTGGTGGCATCTCCTTTGTTGGAAGCTTTTAAACAGGTTGGATGACCACTGGACAGGGATATTTTAGTTGTAGATTCTTGCATGGGCAGGGGGTGTAGTAGACAATTCTTGGGATCTTCCCCATCCGCACAAGTCTATGATCCCATGAAAACTGGGCTTTATAAATCTGAGTTCCCATAACACCAATCAAGATTCAGTTGGAAGCAAACAGACAGAAGTCCCTTTTATAACTAGCCACTTTTGCAACATCAAAACCTGACAAGCTCTGAGGGTACTGCTGCTTCTGTTTACTGGCCCAAGTGGAACTATATGATGAAGATGAAGAAGAAGTAGCCAGTCTCACCCTTAAGGGAAAATGAAACAAGGGCAATTTCTGTCTAGGGCAGTGACCCCACTTTCTTCTCTTCACTGCAGATACAGGCCACTTCTTCAACACCTCCCCCCCCAACCATGCCAGGAAATGTCAGCACCCCCAACTTCACTAAGACTTGATAGCTCCAGCTGTGCAACGAAGGATCTAGTCCACCCTTGTTAACAGGCCATATACCCCCATGCTTTGATATGGTTTAATTGGAAAAATATCTAATTGGCATAAATATAAATTATACAACGCTATGGCTGCATGGCCATGCTAGCTAAGAGGTAAAGCTGGCTGAACACATGCACTGCAAAACCAGGTCAGGAAAGATCTCAAGGCATACCCAGGTCATAGTCAGGAAACAATCAGGGAAATTCCAGCAATGATGAATTTACAGTTAGCCTTCAGCGTCTCAACTTTTAGAGACAATAGGATCTACAATGTTCCTACAGGACTGCTGATTACCTTAGCCTCTCTTCCTCTGACCATCAAACTTCCCTTTTGTCTCCACACCTGTCCAGCAATCAAGGAACTATCAAGATTCCCATCAGCCCCTTTGTCACCTAATGCTAAGACCATTAGTCCATTCCAGACCCCACTGTCCACTCTCTGGACTCCATTGTTTTGCTCTGCTGGAGAACCATTAACACTTTGCCCTCCAGGCAGAAAAAAGAGTATTTAAGCCCCAGTTTTTGGCTAGCCAACTTGCAGTATACTGGTGGCTGGTTGTCACTCTACTGCTCCAATTCCCATTTATATACTGTCCTTGGACTCCTAGTCTAAGCCACATCACTCTTCTGTTCTCTACTGAATTAGTATATATCACCCACTTCATCCTGAACTCTCGGTATCCAAACTTTTCCTCCCTTTTCCTTCAGTTTGCCTTGTGTGATTGTAAGACTGCATGGATCTTGTGTGTGTGTGATTGCTAATTTCCCCAATAAAACAAATAAGCTTACTTTTTTGGATCTCCATCTGGTTCTTCCCTGCACTACTACCGGTAGACATAGGTGTAAAAGATTTCATAAGGTTACCCCCCTCTAGCAGGCCTCCCCACAATTTCACAGAGGCACTGATATCACAGGTGGACCCCTGAATCACCCACATTTTGGGGTAACATCCGGTTTTATTGATACCTTCTAATAATCATGCTTTGAGCCATCTTGGATACCTGTCCAGGAAAAGGAAAGGATGCAAAGAGTATAAGATAAAATAAAATAATAATAAATTACATTCATATAGAAATCCAGACTTGCACTTCTAATGCTGACTGCTCTCATTTTCTCTACCTTTGTGTTGCATTTTTAAAAGAAAGATGGGCCATTTCATCATGCACACCATACCACAGGCTTGTAACACTGTTGGTTTGTTTAAGAGGCTGATGTTCCTTGTCTTTTCACTTTTTATAAAAAAAAGGGACAAATTCATTCACATGATTCAGAGTCCTAGAAGTGAACTTCTCTCTTTGCTTCTGTCTGTCCTGCATAACAGTTCTATCCATTGATAATGCTGCACTCGAGCACGTTGTTTTGGAGGAAGACTAAAAGTCATTTTGTGAAAAAACATACACATGGTTCTCATGGACATTTCCTCTAAAAATGCCTTATGATCGGCCTCAACACACTAATCAGATGAGTGGCCAAATCATGTGTTGTTCAATCATCTCCTTGTTGAGGTTTCTTTCCGTGCCAGCATACCTCCATTGCAAACGCCAGTTAGTTTTCAACATAGTCACCCAAAGGAAGAACTTAACTTTCCATGGTAACAGTGCAACCCTCTGCATATCTTTGCAGAAGCAAGCTCCACTCAGTTTGTTAAGACTTATTTCCAGGAACATATGTATAGCAGGGGTACGCCAGAGGTATGTCTGGCTCTATGTGCAGGGATATAACTTTGGAGAGGTGAGCACAATTACATCTCAGATAAGAATACTGTGGTCCCAGTGAAATTTTCCTTCAGTCCCCAAATTCCTGGCATTGCAGAAAGTGAGACTCTGAAAATCTTTCCCACCTAGAATTCTTAAATTTGCTGTGTCTGCCTTCCCTCAGCAATTCTGCCTGCTCTGTTTCTTTGGATGCCTATACTGTTATTTGTCAATTTCAACAGAAGTCTGAAGTTACTGCAATGCTAGACATTTTGGGGACTGAAGGAAAATCCCATTGAGGGGCAGAATACTCATCTGGGGTGCAATGCCATCATTTTGCCTCTCTCCCTGACAGCTACACTCTTGTCTACAAGTAAAACTCCAAGTGATTTCCATTTTCAGCAAAGATTCCCACCTTGCAACTATTTAATAGCAGTAACAATAAAACGTCTCCCCATGCAGGCAGAAATAAACTGGTGTTTTTTTTAAGAAAAAAAAAAAGCTTGGGGTAACCCAGAAGAGGTTTCACACAGAAATGGAAAATATGGCCAGTTTGGCCAGGGGATTCTGAGAGCTGTAGTCCAAAAAAAGTAGTGTTTCCAAGTTCTTGTTCTGTGTGCAGAAGGACTGTGAGCTCTATTGGTCAGTGGCAACTGGTTGGCTTCCATGTGGTTTTCTTGGCACGATTTCTTCAGACAACAATTGCCATTGCCTCCCTCAAAGGCTGAGAGAGTGTAACTTGCCCAAGATGGTTTTTGTGGCTGAGCAGTGCCTCTTGGAGTCTTAGTCCACTTTATCATGCTGGCTGTGATACGCTTTACTGCCGTAAAATTTAAATCTCAAAGTCCTGACTGATTAAAAAATTCTTCACCTACCAGCAGAAAGAGAGAAACAGGGGCCAAGTGGAACTCCTGTAGAAAGGGCTTTCACAGCCTGGGAGCAGCCACCAAGAAGGCTCTCTCTTGTATCCTTGCCAAATATTTCTTGTAAAGTGGTGGGACTCAGAGAAAAGCCCTCACATGCAGATTTAAAAATGTAATCTGGCTCATGCAGATTAAAACAAAGCACAGCTAAAAAGCTAATAATAAAAGCTGTAGTTTAAAAAATTAAATAAACAGTTCTGTTAAAAACCTTGATTTAAGAGCAGCTTAAAATTCATAAAACACTCACGGACATGCAAAGTGTCTCTAGCCAGGAGACCAACACTCAAACCACTCTATCACTCTGTAAATGTTTTGCATAAGAGTCCCAAAATGTGAGAAATCTCACTGTGCTTTACTATTTTGATGGGGTATCTGAATGTGTTGGAACACCTTTTCCAATCAACTACAGCAAAATTTGTGAGTATTCTTTGCCTCCCTATTCCTGAGGGGTAAGAAAGAAAATCTCTCCACTTTTACAAATGTTGTGCCTTATTGTCAATGGAACATAGCCAAGAACCACCGTGACAATCTCACTTCTGCATGTGAACCTCCTAGCAAAGGCGTGCTTCTAATATTTTCAGCTCTGATGCACAATCCTCACATTTTCCTCTGTAGATTTTTCAGCACTTGAACAGCATCGCTTGATTCCTGAAAGACTCTGTTTCTAAAGCAGGAATTGGCAGGAATGGAAAATGAATCTATCCATTCATTATTGCTGCTGCCTTCAATGTGAAACTCAGAGATTAGCACACTTAGGCAGAAAATTAGGACGAAACTACATAAATACTGCCAATGTTAAAACTGGAAACGTGCATACTAATAGTTACATTTCCTGCTCAACCTGAACTTTAGAGATGACCTCAATTCCACATATTCCCACCACGTAATCATGGCTGAAAAAAAAAGCCCTTCTGCAAAAGCTAGGTTTGCCAAACTTGACTCCTTCCAGATGCTTTGGACTACAGCCTTCACCATGTCTGATCAATATATTTCAAGAATAAATGTAACATACTGTATTAGGCATGGAAAATTAGATCCACAAATACAGAATGGGTCACAAGACACTTGGCTTGACAGCAGTACATGTGCAAAGGTTCGAGGGTCTTTGTAGACCACAAGCTAAACAAGAGCCAACAGTGTAATGTGGCAGCCAAAAAAACCTGAATGTAATTCTAGGCTGCATCAACAGGATTACAATGTCTACCAAGGGAAGTAATATCACCACTCTATTCTGCTCTGGATCTCACTGGGGTACAGCATCCAGTTCTGGACATCATAATTTAAGAAAGATACCAACAAGTTGAGATGAATGCAGAGGAGGACAACCAAGATGGCAAAGGGTCTGGAAACCAAGCTCTATGAGGAATGGTTGATATATGTTTTGCCTGGAGACTGAAAGGTGATATGATAGCCATTGGATAGCCAATGGCTTTAGATTAGGAAAAAGAGATTTTGACTAAATATTAGGAAGAAACTCTTGATAGTAATAGCTGTTCAACAGTGGAACAGACTGCTTTAGAAAATGGTGTACAATGAAGGAGACTTCACTGAATGAAAGAGACTTCATTGAAAGTTTTTAAATATAGGTTGAATGGCCACCGCTCAGAATTGCTTTAGCTATGGATTCCTTCTCTGGCAGCAGTTTGAACTCAATGGCCATAAAGTTGTCCCTGCTGACTTTATGTTCTAATGATCAGGCACAACAGGCTTCAATGCACCTCTATGAAGTAACAGCCATAATGGAAGACAATGGGAGAAATGCCATGCTTTCTAGAATATCACCCAACAATCACCAATGCTCCATTTTTCAAGGAAAGGTTGTCATAATGGACAAGCTGTATTTCAGTGAAGCTTATTCCTCATAGAGCTTGGAAGTAATGAGTTACAAGTAATGTAGTTATCTGCAGCAAGTTACTTGTCTTTCATTCTTAGTAAGGAGGTGATAGTGTCTAAAGGGATTTTGTCAGTCACGTATAATATACACATATGCTGTGTTCTCATAGCTGATTCTCCATACAAATCAGGAAGCCAAAAATGTGAACAGCTGAAATAAAGGATACAAATCAATTCCCCCATCTTTCAAAACAGCTCCTTCCAGGACAAGAAAGACTCTTGTCCTTCCAACAAGCCAGAGAAATAATATTTTACCAGAGTTTGGAAAAGGTGTGTTTTGGGGCTACAAATCCCATAGTCATGCTATGTGGGAGCTGTGGTCCAAAAAGGTAATTACTTCAATAGTTATTGCAAGTGACGTCTTCTAAACCTCAGTGAAGACACACACATGCACACATACAACCTGCAGTTTAAGAAAAAAGCCTACATACTTCTGGGCTGCATGAAAAGGAGAATAATGTCCAGATTGAGGACAATAGTAGTGCTACTCTAGTCTGCTTTGGTTAGGTCTCATTTGGAATATTGTGTTCAGTTCTCGGCATCACAGTTCAAGAGTGATATCAATCAGCAGAAAGGTTCCCAAGATGACTGAAGGTCTGGGATCCAAGCCTTATAAGGAGACAGGTATGTTTAGCTTGGAGAAGATAAGACTGAGAGGTACCACTGGAGTTGTTTCTAAATATTTATTTTAAATATTGGGATGTCATATAGAAGATTGAGCAAGCTAGTTTTCTGCTGTGCCACAAAATAGAGCATGAACCAACAGATTTAAATTATAAGAACGAGATTTCACCTAAACGTTGGGAAGAACATTTTGACTGTAAGAGCTGTTCCATGGGGGAATGGACTGCCTCAGATAGTGGTGGATTCTCCACCTTTGGAGGTCTTTCAATAGAGGTTGCATGGTCCATTTTGGGAGACCTTTATTTGTCTATTCCTGCACAACAGGAGGTTAGATGGCCCTTGCAGTCCCTTCCAACTGTAAGATTATACAATTCTAAAAGACACAGAATTGCTCCAATGATAAATGTCAGAAGTGTACAGAAGGGAAGGGAACATTCTACCATATGTGGTGGAACTGTTCCAAGGTGAAAAAGTACTGGAAAACAATCCACCTTCTGATAGAGAAACCTTGGGTCTAAAATTCCAGACGAAGCCAGAAAATTACTTGCTGGGTATGATGGATGAAAACATTGAGAGGAGATATGGGAAACTGCTATTTTACATGACTGGTGTGGCTAGAATTAATTAAGCTAAAAGTGAAAAATAATTAGATATCCTGGAAGAAGACAACTGGTTAATTAAACTTTTTTGATATGACATTAATGGATAAATTGACTACTCTAATAAGAAGGACTGCATTGGGTAATTATGTCAAAACTTGTAATCCACTCATCATAGATCTAAGAGGCAGATGGGTAGTTTTATAGACTAGATTTGAGCCTGAAGTTGAAGATAGATAGTGTTGAATACATTGTTTAATTATTATATTTGTCAGTATTAACTTCACTGAATATGCATGTAATAAATAGAGGTTAAGTTCAGTGCTCAATCACAGAGAAATGGAATCATGACACTTATTTCTATTCAAAGACAAAGATCTGTATAAAATATATAAGTGGAAATACAACACAATGGAAGCCTTGAAGAGAAGTTAAGGTATGGAGAGTATGAAGTTGGATGGAATTGGTTGACTGATTAACTGATGGAATTAAGTATGTATTGGATGTTTTTTCTGTATACATACTTTTCATTTTTGTATTGTATATATGAAAATGAATAAAAAATAAATAAAAGACATGGAATTGCTTTATCAAAAAGGTCACAAAAGACCCACATGTTTTAAATTTAGGTACATAGGAAGTAGTCTTCTGTCAAGTGAGAATATTATTCTTCTAGTTTCATCCATGAAGGCTGAGGGACTATGTCGGTTCTGGGGCAAATTTTCTGCCCCTTGGAATGCTCTATGGGCTGCATGGACTGATATTCATGTCAAAAGGAAAAAGAAAAAGCAGAGGTGACCAGAAATCCACTTCAGAGTTTGAAAAACAGAATTTTTAATATGTTAAACAGTGCCATTTCTGGATGCTTCAAAAGGAAGAAATTCACCCTTATTTTTGTCTTTAAAAGGGGATAATCTCAGAATCTCCAACTGTCCCAATTTGCCAGGGACTCATACTCCACTGTCCCACTTTTTCAGCTGCTTTTAAAATGCCCCTGTTTCTCTCCTCCTCCCAATTTCCCCCTTTGTCCCCATCTTACTTCAATTGCTTTAATCTGAATTCAAAGTGCAAAAGTAGTTTGCACTCAATTAATTCAGCAGGGGAGAAAGAAGAGGAAGAGGTGCAATCTTGTCCTTCCCAGTAGGCTCGGGCAAAAACAAACTGCCACAGCCCCTCCTAGTGTGTGTGTTCCTCTTCATTCATAACCTGATCATGCTTGGCCATATGCATCCTGGTTTTCATCTATGAAATGTTGGAGGGTACGCAGTCTAGGAAATCTGGATGGATTAAGGGCCACAAAAACAGTCTTGGGGCCAGCAGGTAACCCCTGATCTATGCTAAACTATAGATCAGGATTGAGAAGAACTATGAGAGCTGGACAAAACTACAGAAGGCAGAACTTTAATAGTGGATTCCTGCACCAGCAGTAGGTTAGACTGGGTGGCCCTGGGATCCCTTCCAACACTATGATTCTACTGACTAGCAACAGCTATCCAAGATTCTTGGCTGGAGCCATCTCCAGTTGTACCCAGAAATGCCAGTGAGTGAACCCGAGATCTTGTGCAAGAAAGAAAAGCATGTGCTCTGTTTTGGCTGTGTTACAGGTCCCCCCTCCCAAACTCCCCTGGATGGGCTTCATTACCAT
Source organism: Cyclura pinguis (assembly GCA_030412105.1). Lineage (NCBI taxonomy): Eukaryota > Metazoa > Chordata > Lepidosauria > Squamata > Iguanidae > Cyclura > Cyclura pinguis. The sequence continues at coordinate 276,568,813 of CM059601.1, read as the reverse complement.
ATGTGCAAATCGGTCTGCATAGGCCCTAACACAGCTTGTCTTAGAGGTACTGCTGATTGATGTGTCTTGAATGTCACACATCCCCCTTGGTTCAGGAAGACTCTATTCTCCCACTTAAGAGTCCTGCGATTCTTTCTGCCCTGTGGCATCATTCAGAGGTTGTGCTGCTCATTAAAATCTACAGCTCCTTTTTTCCCCCTAATTACTTCCAAATCTTCGACAGCCTGCCTGAAAGCTACATCATATGATCTCACGGCACATGATTTGCTGTACAACTTTTCCTTGCACAAGTCTGAAGGTTTATGAAATCAGCGTGCTCTCCTGTTATACACTGCCCAACTTATTATAAAAAAAAAATAAAGAGTTCATAAAACTGCTGTTTTCTAATGTTCAGGCAGATTACTAACCCTGGCTGCAGTTTTTCTAACAGAAACTATCAATGGTAATGTTTATCATAAATATCATGACTGAGCATGAATAATCGTGACTGTGTAGCACTTTTACATATGTTTCCATTTTACTTTTTACTTTACATTAGTGGTGGAGAAGCCAGCACTGCCTCAAAGCTCTTCTTTGTTCTTGAATACCCATTAAGGAAGAGGCCAAAGATATGAGGGAGGAGCCCATGTCAGTGCCCTTCCTCCATGTGGGCACCCCAGTCCTTTCTTGAAGGAGCAACAGTGGAATTTGGAGGAACGGCTATGCAAGTTTCTCAAATATAACACAAGCTTCTTCTTATCAACCCAGTCATTTGAGAAGGGGTTCCTTCTACTCTCAACAGAAAACTAACAAGGAAATATATTGTTCTGTTCTGGAATGAGGTGCAATTCCAGGCCTCCCCAAGGCTTTAATTGGTACCAAATATAGGCACCTGTTAAAAGTTTCATTGGTGGCAAATGAGGCAGACTTTTTGTTAATGGGGATCGAACTCACAATGTTGTGGCTGAAGTACTGGTATTTAACCGCTCTGCCACCAGGGCTCTCTGCTGTGCCACCAGGGCCCCTGGGGCCCCCGGAGCCCCTGGACTCAGTTGCACCCCACCCCCAGATGAGACTAGTGGCAAATGGACTCCCAGGGGTTATACAGACACCCTCTGCTTTTTGATGACTCATTTTTTGACATTCTATTCTTTCAACCGTTGTAACTTAGGGAAGCTCACCATTCTTTCGACACGGGGTCTGCTTTTTGTGAGTTCTTCCCCTCTTGTGTCATGTCCTAGATAACTTGCTCTCAAAAACTTTGCTCTGAGTTTCAAAAACAGAAGCGTTTATTAAGAAAAGCAAGCAAAAGTTGCTGAGACAAAGGCATCTAAATTGGCTACAGGTTTTACACTTTGTTATACAAATTTTGGCAAGCATATTAATGATTGGTTAAAGTAGTAAATATCAAGTCCCCCACCAGCACAGGCAGTCTCCTTGGCTTACAGTTATTTTTATATCTTTCATCATGGGAGCTAAAAAAGTTCTTGTCACTTTATATACATATACCTGATTCCCATAACACCTTCCCTGTACTTTGCTATCCCCGCACCTTTAGAACTTCTTCCTTCTTGCCAGCTACAAAGTGACAGCAATATTACAACATTTGGAGCCCTAGGATACTTTAGAGTTTCAACTGGATACATTTTTGCAGGTAGGAATTAGCTCTCCAGCAAACTATGTCCTATTTGATCTATGCAGCTATACTATTACATATACGAATGCATACATATGACAGGAGCCATGCATCTTGACACCTTGCCTTCTTCCCGTAGAGAACATGTGGGATTACAGAAGCTTTATAATTCCCTCATGTTTCCTATAGGAAGAAGGCAAGAGGAGAACTCACAAAAGACTGGGGCCATTTCCACACAACATTGCTATAGCGCAAGAGCAGCGGGTTGTTTCTGGTTCAGGAGCTGTGCTACTGCATGATGTCATCACTATCCAGCTACTATCCTGTCCCCAGCTGTTGGAAACCACCATATTCTATTTCCAGAAAAAAATCCATTAAGAGCCTCCTGTAGTGCTTCAATTCCATCAGCTGTCTTAGTGTGGAACTGTAATAGCGCTTGATAGTGCTTCCTGTTATCATCAATCCAAGAGTGGGTGGGCTGTGGGCGTGCCCAGGTTTTGCCTCTCTCCACAACTCCCATGGCATGGTAACTTTGAAATCTATCACCTCTCTGTGTTTATTTTAAAGTTCTCTTTTGAGTTAAAGCTTTTTAATTTTTTAAATATATTTTTTATGCACCATAGCGTGAAAATGCAATAGTGTATTCGTATGTCTTGCCCTTACGACATTGCTTGGTAGTATGGCTTCCAAAAGGAAAAAAACACAAACAAACAAACAAACAAAGCCACTCGGGGCTGTGACCGAGCAGGCTGTAATACAGAAAGAACACCGGTGGCAATAGCACTATCCATCTGCTTAAGGTGGAAGGGTACAGAAAGGAGCATTCCTAACCCAACGGCATCGCACGAATTGCAGTGCTGTGATTGTGACAGTATATTGCGCTAATGGCCTCTAGTGTGGACATGGCCAGGGTTCCATTTTTCAACCAATTCTACTTTCTGACAGTGCACTGGTCCCTAACACATCCCATAAGCAGATGACGCCTGTATAGTGCAGAAGTGAACTAAGAAAATCAAAGTGCCCAAGCAAGGCACAAAACTAAGAGAACTATGCAAGAAGGGTAGTAATTCCCTTCTCTAGTCAGTTCTCAGACTTGGGACCATTTCTGAGTCTCATGCCATTTCCGCACTAGACTGTTATAGCGCTCTTCTTCCACTTTCAACATCCTATGGAATTCTGGGGTTTGCAGTTTAGGGAGGGGCTGGCTACCAGTACTGAAGAACACTAAAATCAAGTCTCAAAGATATGCCAATGAACACTATCCAGACTCTGGAAGTCCCTCTACAGGGAACAATACAATGGGTTGCTAATGTACTTAATGCACTGTTATGCATATCCCCTGACCAACAATACACCCTGGAGGATATCCCATTTAACAACAGGCCATCACACAGGCCAATTGTAACACATGCAAATTGCTCCCTCCCACCCGGGGACTACACAAGTATATATATACTCTGTCTCACTTCTATGCCACCAGATCCTCTGAAGATGCCAGCCACAGATGCAGGTGAAACATCAGGAGAAAATACTAATAGAACATGGCCTCAAAGCCTGGAAAACCCACAACCACCACTGGACAACTGTTCATATTTGGCTGTGTTGCTAATAAGGACTTAAAAACCCATCTACTCCATGGCAGAGGACCAATTCACTACACATATGAATAAGAGCAAAGAGTTTTATACATTCTGCATGGTAGTTAACACAGATTCTGGAGGTATAGCAGAAACTTAATGAGCTGGAAGTTTGGGCACCATTGAATATAACAAATACAAAGACATTCATTGCATAAGTGTTACTAATATCAGCTGTGCCAACAGTCAGTGCAAGCATCTGAAATCCTTTAATTCCAAAAGTACGTTAGGAATTTTATTCCTTTGCTATCATTTTACGTAATATGAGAGAGAGAGAGAGAGAGAGAGAGAGAGAGAGAGAGAGAGAGGAAACAATAACAGTAGAGTTTGGAGACTAAAGCAGTTATTTCAAAAATGATTTCACTCATGTTTTGTCTGAGGAGCTTCAGAACATTGTAGAAACAATAAATGCATGCTTATTGGTAAAGGGAAAAAAAAGCCCAATTTATTTCTTTTTCTTTCCTAACTAATAACAAACAGTAGCTGGCATTGTCTCAAAGGAATGTTTTCTTGTGCGGGGGTAATAGCTATAAAGAAAGAATATAAAAATAAAGGATCCAGCCAACTATTGAAAAAAAGTTTAAACTGCCATCCAAAACTACTTTAAAGTTTTGCAAAAGAAAATCACGACTGCTCAAATGTGGATTCACAATGGAAAATATATTCAAAAGAACATCAGAAGAGCCTTGATGAATCAGGCGTAGGCTGGCATGGCAGAAGATTTGGGGGAAGATGTGTGTGGGGGGGTCACATCACAGAATGAGGAAGGGGGCTCACTTTTCACGTGTTGGAGCAAGTAAAGCTGTGAATCCTTTCACCCTGTAAGACCATCCAAAATGAGTGAAATAGTAGTTGTTTCTATTAAAGGGCACAGATGACAAGATGATTTGAGTTTCTAGTCTAAAAATATTCAAGTATAGAACTATAAGAGCCTTCTGGTCAATCATCTTGTTTCACATATTATGCCAATCAGATATCTCTGAGTTACCCACAAGCCAAACATGTGGCCAATGTGCCTCTCTTGGTCCTGTTCCCCCTAGGGACCTGTCAAGTCTATTTCTAAGAATGTCCTTCTTTCCCACTTCCAAGTACAATCCACACTAGTTCGATATGGCCGGTTTTTATCATGAAAAAAAAAATAAATACAAAGTATTAGAGAATTACGTATGGTGCACATTTAAAGTAGAGGTGCACAATGTTGGGAGGCCGGGGGCCACCTTAGCCCCTAAGAAACCTTGAAGAGTACACTCCCCCACCCCACAATTGTCTCCCAAATGCCCCCTAACAAGGCAGTTCTTAACTTTTTCTTTACCCCGCTTTAAATCTCTTTTATCATTGAGGACCAGCAAGACTTAACTGAAGGTTTAAAACTTTTAAGTGCATCAAATATATGTGGGGGTTCTGTTCCAGGAACCCCTGGGAATAATGGGATTGGTGAATGTTTGCATCCCATTATATTCAATGGCAGCAACACGCATGCAGATGTGTCACTGCATCCGCATGCACATCACCACCATTTTAGGTATCAGACACAATGTGGGCACTTGAATCCACACGTCTTGAGATTGCGGGGAAGGAGGGTCCACTGTATTCAGCAGAAAGGTGGTGTAGCACAACCACCACTTAACAATGTAAGCGTAGACTTACCCTAAGCAAGCAAAATATAAGATCTCAGCCACAGGCTAAGATTCTACATTGAGGTGGAGTAGCGTAAATCTAAGACAACATGGTTTGAATGTCAGACTAGGACTCCAGAAATTGAATCCCTGCACAGCCTTGGAAGCCCCCTGGGAAATCTTGGGCAAGTCACATTCTCTCAGGCTCAGAGGAACGCAATGGCAGGCCTCTTCTGAAGAAATCTTGCCAAGCAAACCCTAGGATACAGTTGCCATAAGTCAGAGTCTTAGAATCACAGAGCTAGAATGGGTCACAAAGCCATGTAGTCCAACCTCATGCAATGCAGGAATATACAACTAAAGCTCTCCTGAAAGATCAACTTAAAGACTCATAAAAATAACAACAGATTAAAATTTCTGCATCTGGATTCACACAATGACTGGGCTCCACAACGCTCTTGTGGAAAGGTGGCAATGACCCATGGAACTCACACTCAAATGTACAATTTGAATACCCAACCAAATGGGTATGTGAAATGGGTATCCCTCCCACCCGGGGACTACATAGCATGCCCAACTCCACTGCCACAAACTTAATGCACATATTCTACATCAAACAATGGTCAGCCAGTTGGCTAGGTTGTTAATTTGGTCAAAAGGTTTGTTTCAGTACTGCTATAACATATTTTGTTATACTCTATTGTTGTTGCCTTCGAGTTGTTTTTGACCTACAGTGACCCTACAGTGAACCTATCGTGGGGTTTTCTTGGCAAGATTTACCCAGAAGCCTTTGCCTTCCTCTGAGGCTGGGAGTGTGACTCACCCAAGGTCACCTAATGAGTTTCCATGGCCAAGGGTGGATTTGAACTGTGGTCTCTAGAATCATAATCCATTGCTCAAACCTCTACATCACATTGATTTGACTCGCAGTAAAAATGGTGTGCCATTTAATTGTGTGTTGTTTTGCTGATTTTGTAATAGTCTGTCTTTTAATGACAGCAGATTATTTGTTTTTTTAAAATAACAGACACACACACATATGTATACATACACACAGAGAGACATGGTATTTAAATAACACACACACAAATATCTATAATTAATCAGCTTTAGAGCTAAACCTGCTATAGAGATGTTTTTAATCTGTACTGGATTTAATAATTTGTAAGCCATTTAGTGTCACAGAATTGGGCAAAATGAGGGATATAAATGAATAAAAGAAGAAGAGGAGGACACTAAAAACATCCGACTGCTTCCAAGACTGAATTGACACATATGTAGACAGCCAGTCTGGTGCCATGTTTTGAGTGTTGAACTCCCAGAAGACCAGGGTTCACATCTCAGCTATGGAAACCCACTGTGTGACCTTGGGCAAGTCACATACTCTCAGCCACAGAGGAAAGCAATGGCAAACCCCCTCTGAACAAATCTTGCCAAGAAAACCTCATAATAGCTTGGCCGTAGGGTCTCCATAAGTCAAAAATGACTTGAAGGCACACAACAACAAAAGAGACCACCAGTATTCCAGCCAAGATTTTACATCCATAGAAACCCACTAATATATGGACACCCAATTGAAAATTGTGCCCAGTTGTATATTTGGTCCAGGGGAAGTATAGCACTGGTAGACCCATCCAAGGAACCAGCAGAGCAACTTTCTCACACATGCTTCTCCCCTCAGCCACTGACTTTCAGAAACCTCCATTCCTAGAGGTTCAGTATATAATGCAACCAGTTCATGCATCACCTCCCGCAGTGTGCATCTAATGCTTTTGTATGTTCTGTGAAGTGAATACATGATAAAGCAAATACGTGATAATGAAACTGGGCTGTATTTGCTACCTGACATCCCAGCATCCGGGTAGCTCTAAGCAAAACTGACATACCAACAGCTGAATATAAAATGGAGGACCACATCTTAATGCTGTTTCTGATCTTGCAAACCGCCTACACTGCAGAAGCGCCTAAGCAAAGATAGACGGTATAATCCCAACTCCCTGATCCCTGCTGTGTTCACTGCTAGTGCAGGTCTCTGGATGTTTACTCAGAAGTAAGTGTGAATACGTTCACTGGGGTTTACTTCTTGGTAAGTAGGTTTAGGATGTCAGTTTGGACTTTTGGAAAGACTAATGATGCAGGTGTTTGCAAACCAAAGTTTGTTCACACTTGCACTGCTGCTGCTGTTGTGATTGTTGTTGGGGTGGCAGTCGTTGTTATTTCTTACGCACTCTTCCCTATGGATCGAGGTGAGGAACAACCACAAATTAGACACATAACACCAGTTAAAAGAATATGTAAGAAACAAGCAATACACACTTTAAAATTCACAATTTAAAAATCATCTGGATAGGCCAGCTGAAAGACACAGGTCTTCGCTGCTGTTTTAAATTCAGAAAGTGTACACAGCTGACAAATCTCCTCAGGCAAGTCATTTCACAATCTGAGAGTGGCCAACAAAAATGTCCTCTGGGTAACAGTTGTTCACCTAGCATTGGCTGACTAAAGTAAATGTCTCCCAGAGGGTCTGGGTGTATAGGTGTATTGTATAGTAAGAGGTCATTCCATAAGTAAGTTGGACCTCAATTACATAATGCTTCAAAGGTAACAACCAATACTTTGCACCTGGCCTAGAAACTACTTGGCTAGTGGAATCATTTCAATAAGAGTATAATATGATCACCCCTAAACGTGCCAACCAATCTGGCTGCTATGTTTTGAACTAATTGAAGATTCTTAGTTTCGCACACAGGTAGCCCAATGCGTAGCACATTACAAAACTTTGGGTTTGAGGTTACCTGCACATGCACTACCATCTTTAGATCCTTCTAGCTCTAGGAAGGGGAGCAGCTGGCATCACAGTTGAAGCCAATAGCAAGCACTCCTGGCCATCACACCTATCTAGGCTGTCATTTGGAGCAATAGATCTAGAAGCACACCCAAGCTGCGAAGACATTCTTTCAAAGGGAGTGTAACCCCATTTTGGACAGGTTGACACACCTCCAAACTTTCTGCACTACACTGTTCTAGTGCTATTATTCCACTTTCAACATCCTGTGGAATTCTGAGGTTTGTAGTTACTGAGACCAAAGAGCTCTTTGGCTGAGAATTCTAAATGCCCCTCCATAAACTGCAAATCCCAGGATTCCATAGGATGCTGAAAGTGGAATAATAGCATTGTAACAGTGTAGTGCAAAAAGGCCCTCAGTTTAGGACACTTGACAGTAAAAAACTCCATCTTGTCAGCTCCATTCAGCTTCAGCTTGTTTTTCTTGCAAAGTACAGACTTAATATTTCTCTACCGTATACTTTAAAAAAGTGATGGCCTGAGCCTATTTTAAACACCGATGGTTCTTTGCAGAAGTAGCAGGTTCACCAGGTGCCCTGAGCATAGTTTTACAAGAGTACAGCAAAGCTGATCAAAGAAAACATGTGCTAGAATAATCTAATAGTTATAACCAGTCTTTCTTCCAATGAGTTCAGGACAATATGCATAGCTTATCCCTACATAGCATATTCTTCTCCCTACTTTATTGTCACCACAATCCTCTGAGGTGGTTCACATCACAAAGAAATGACTGGCCCCAAGGTGAGTCACATAGTTTAATGGGACCCAGAACATGACTATCCTAAATCCAGCACTCTAACCATTAAACCACATTGGCTTTTATAACACCCTGCTGTTACCCTGAAATCTGGGGGTCCCAGAGGGACACCTCAATATGCTTACAAGTAATGGGGAAAGTAAGCTCAACGGAGCACAAGCAACAGCAATGCAAGAGGCAGGATAACCTAGCGAGATCTTTTACCCAATTTTTACAGGGTCAGACTCAGTCAGAAATCGCACAAAATTGAACAGTAATAGCTCGCGCTAACACAAACACGCACACACGCATCCAAGGGCTAAAAGAAATAAAGAACGGAAATAAGATAGAGGGATTGCTGAGGGGTTCGTAGTCTGGGTGATACTGCATCTCTTCCTGAAGTCCTTGGTCCGGGAAGCAGCGACTGAACAGCAGCTCAGCGAAGAGACGCCGAGGAGATCACACAGCTGTCGGGAGGGGGGACCGGTCAGTTGGTAAGACCGGGACTCATCATACTTCTTCCTCCTTTTCATCCCTCTCTGCCTTCCTCTTGCCTAACTAGCCCAAAAAACGGGGACTATTTGTAGGAAAAATTTACTTTGAAGGCAAATCCTCTCCCGGGGAAAACAAAAAGGGACAGAAAAGAAAAACACACCTGGCGTTTTCTTTGATATTGGAAGATAACAGGGTGTCATCCAAATAACCGGATCTTCCTCCGCTTTGGGGTTGCAGTGTAAGTTTCTGGAGATCAATTTGATAAGATTTTATTGCTTCCAGTGCCAAACTTTCCGGCAACACTTTTACTCCCTTCAAGTGGACTCCTTAAAGGCTGATGACCTTTTGTCCACCCTGGGTTATCACAACATGAAGTCTCCTGTGGCGATGTGACTGGGGAGTTTACTGGTCTGACCTGGTGTGTTTGATCGTATGACTGTTATTGCCTACATGCACATCCGGGTGACCTCTCTGGTGGGCTGGATTAATTTTATATCAAAGTTGTAGACCCCGGGACAGGGTTTACCAAGGGGGCAACACTGCCTCATCTACAACTTTCTCCTTTTGTTGAAAAAAGCAAAGAAATCACTCAAGCTAGCAATTCCGCAATCTTTCTTGCCTTAAGCATACATTCAGAGCATGTTATTCTTTCTAAAACACATGCCATTTGTTTCAAATAAAAAAAAATGGACAATGAAGATCTGAGAGATGAAGACATGTGAGTGTAATGGACAAAGAGAGGAGAGAAATTGAACACAGAATAAAAAAAAAATTCTCATCTTTGAAGGGCAACTATTTGTATTTTGACCTTCTCTTTAACCTACTTTTCACTTTCAGCTGAGATGAGACAAATAAGTGTATGGAACTCCAAATGCTTCTGTCTTTCCTCCCTCACTCTGTTTCCCATGTAAGTTTTATTTCTATATTTTCAGCCTCAGCTTCTCTCTCTACATTTTTTATTCATTTATATCCTTTCTTTCTCTCGATAATGGAATTCAAGGCAGCTAACATATTTAAAACAATATAAATTAAAAACAACACAAAACATTAATAAAAGTCTAAATGTAAGTTTTTTTAAAAAAATAATTAAACAATTTATGAAGTTAAAAACATTACATATTAAAAATATTTAAATGCATTAAAAAGACTATGCAAACTTTGAAAATGGAAGTGCACAGCACTGAAAGCCCAACTCAGCTGATGGCTCAAAACTGTTTTGACCTGCGGACAGAAGGAGAGAAAGGATGGGGCCATCACGGTCTCTCTAGGGAATGAGTTCCAAGGTCTGAGAGAGCAGCCACCAAGAAAGTTCTCTCCTTTGTTCCCATGAAAGGAGCCTAAGAGGGTGGTGGGTCAGAGAGAAGGGTCTCTCCAGGTGATCTTAGAGCACTACTGGGCTCAAACATGGAAAAAGTAAACACATGCACACAGCTGGTCTGTAAACGCAGCAAAACATGCATGTGTTTAACAACCCCATACAACAACCTGTATTTGGGTTGCATATACTTTCTCATCACATAGAAAAAAGCAAATAAATTTAAATATACGAAGTGCTCTTTGGCTGAAAGTTAAAGTTTTTTAAAATTTTATTTTAGATAACCAGCATATTCAAAATTTTATTTTCCTTTTTGATTAGCTACATTTGTAGCCTATTAAACAATCACTGTGTGCTTATGTTATTCTTCCTTTCTTTTTCTTCCTATTTAAGAAAAAGTTATCAGAGCTAGATTTTCTGAGGATTGCATCCCATTTAGTTGCCCTTGGAACAAACCAACTGAAGTCGTTAGGATTTAATCATTAATTTAAGTTCCTTTGATTCCAGTTATCTATTCTAACTAACTCTTGATCAATCTTTTCCTATCTGGTATATTTTAGATATATTGGACTGCAACTCTCATTATCTCTCCCATACAGAATGCTCTTGTAGGACAATGGGAGTTGTAGTGCAAGTTATCTGGAGGGAAAGTTGGGAAAAAGCCACTCTCAATCCAAACTTTGATCAGAAACTTTGCAAAGGCTTTTTAATACCGTAGCATCTAACAAAATGTGTGCATCATGTCCAAAATCCCTTCAAATCTAAACAGATACTCTATCCCTCTGACAAAAGTAAAATGCTTTTAATCCCAACTGAAAAGAAGCACAGTCATTTTAAGGCTGCAGTTCTGTATGCACTTGCCTAGAAATATGTCCCAGGGAGCATAATTGGCCTTATGTCTGAATAGACACATATAGGGCTATCTCACAGTGAATTCAACAGAAATCCTTGACATCAGTTGAACTATGCCCTCTGTGTCTGGGGTGGGTGAGCTTTCCGCCTCCCCTTATTCTTGACAGCGTTCCTGGAAAACAATTTCTAAATGGAGTGTCAGGAAATTTATCAAAACCACTGGAATGATCTTCGATTCAGTACAACATGAGGCACCTCAAAGGTTCTTGGATTTCAAACAAGGTGTTAATCACATTCTTAAATTTCTCCCAAGGAAACCGGTAAGATTTACAAGAACTTAACTTTAGCTATATCCTTCTGCCCTATTTTTTGGCTTGAAAAAACAAGTGTGGGATGCAATTGAATCGAAACCTTTAAATCATACTGATTTTAACTGGATGAGCTTTCAAATGTAAACCTATGTGGCTTACGTATCAGCCCATAACTCTCCTGTTGAAATCAAAGTTGCAATCCTAGGTTTGCTTACTTGGGAGTAAGCCTACTAAATTCAGTTTGCTTTCTGAGTAAACCACAATAGGATAGAGCTATCATGTTGGGCTGTCCTCAGAATTTAGAAATTAGTTTCTGACTGGGCTCTGGAAATGGGTAAGAATGCAGTTCTGTGGATACTTATTGGGGAGTATGCCTGACAGAAGTAAATGGGATTTCCAAATAAACACACATATAGGATTGCACTGGTCTGTTCAATAACCAGCACATGAATGTGACCCCATAGGTGTGGGATACTTCCTTAGGAAAAGCCCCACAAAACTAAATAGGACTGCCCAGGGAATTTCCTCCAAATTTGCTGAGACAGGCTGAATTGGGCTCACAGTGCAGAATCCATTTTCTGATCAGGTTTTGAAAATGTTTAAGACTGCAGTTATACACATTCTTATGTGAGTTCAAGCCGAACTTAATAAGACTGCTATGTACCCCTGTAAATTGGGCTGGATCATGGCTAGAATTTCAAAAACAGCTTCCAAATGGACATATATATTATGAGGTATATACCACAATATATATTCCAAGATATGTTCCACTTTGCATTAAAAAAACCCACTCATTATATTAAAATTATGTGCTAATGTATGAAAATAGATCTAACACTTTTCATATAAAAAGTTACTTAGGGTACTGAAATGTATAGACAGGCAACACGGTGTAGTGTTAGACTAGAACTGTGGGAGACCAGAGTTCAAATCCGCTGACCAAGTCACACTCTCTCAGTCTCAGAGAGAGGCAGTGACAAACCCACTCTGAACAAATTCTGCTAAGAAAACCCTGTGATAGATTTTTGTTTTAGGGTCACTATAAGTCAGAAATGACTTGAACACTGAGAATGAAAGTTAAAATTTACATACAAGCATACAAATCCTCCAGTATTCATTCTCAATAAAAAATATTTAAACAAAAAGAAATGACTTGAAGACACACAACCATAGTAAACAAAGGTGAAGATGATGAACAGCTACTGAAATGCATGTTGTATGTCATATGAAAATACATGTGACACTTTTTCTAAAAAAAAAAAAATCTTCGATTAAAATATGCACACGCAAGACTTTGTACAACGCTTTCATTTAAAAGAGCTATTAAAATCTGTCTCTCATCTATGAAAATGGATCTACTGCTTTCCTTTGGAAAATATTTAGTACCCTTTAATCGAGTGCTTTCTTTGAGCGTATATGTATATATTAGAAAACATATACATCTCTTTTTATTCTACCTCTTTGCCTTTAAAAATTATTAGCATATTGAAATGTCTTTCAATATAATACAGGTACAAATGTTCTACAAACACTAGCAAAATATAATAATCGTTATTATTACATAAATAGTAATATCTGCCTACGTACTAGTAGTGCAAACTAGAGCAAGGCCATGGAATCAACTAGACTTACATATATATTGACAGCCATGATTTTCAATTTTTCAATTGTACTAAAGTGTATTATTATATCATATGCACACACACACATATGCATCACTTTCCATTTTTTCAGAAAAAGTGTATTAATAACACTCATGAAAATATATGTACTGCTTTCCATGTTTTTTTTTAAAAAGCACATTGATATAGCTGCCTAAAAAGTAATGCATCACTTCTCATTACTCAAAAAAGAAATATATTCACACACATGCACGTGCATAAAAATGTATAGACCACTTTCCATTTTTAGAAGTAGTATGTTAATACACATACATGAAATGTAAGCATCACTTTAGTTCTTTTAAAAGAGCAGCTCTATTAATAAACCAAAGAAAATATATCACTGTATTAGATACACACACAGACCCACAAAAATGTATATGCCACTTTTCTTTCTTTCTTTCTTTCTGCAAACATATGAATAAGCGCAGTTCTGAACTCTGAGTCCCGAAACGGGAACAGGGATGGCCTTTCTGCACTACACTGTTATAGCGTTATGATTCTCCTTTCAACATCCTATGGATTCCTAGGCTTCGCGGTTTAGGGAGGGACATTTACAATTCTCAGCCAGAGAGCTCTTTTGGCCTCAGTAAACTACAAACCCCAGAATTCCACAGGATCTTGAAAGTGGAATAATGTTGAGATAAAAAGCATTCCGCAGGATATAGTGGAATCTCCCCTATTTGCCTTTTTTAAGGGAAAGGAAAGGGAAATCTAATGGGCAAACAAATGTAACAACTGGTGAGACAATCGGGGCTTCTGGATTGAAAAAGTTAACGATGAAAAGGGGTAGGAAGAGCTGAAAGAGACTATTGATAAAATATTCCACATTATGGGTAATGGTTATTAAATATTTTTTTTTGCAAAAGCCATCGATGGCGATTGAGGGAGAGGGGTTAGCAAGAAAAAAAAAAAAAAAAAGGGTAATTGGAAATTGTAATCTGCAAAAGTAATGTGTGTTGGAAGTGTCAACTTTCAAAAAATTTAAAACAAAAAAATATTACCTTGCCAAAAAAAAAAAAAGCACTATAACAGTGTAGGGCGGAAAGGCCCGGAGAGAATAATAGTAGTAGTCGTGATGATGATGATGATGATGATGATGATGATGATGGCAAGAAGTCTTTTTGCCTCCGCATCGCGCCCGCCCCGTCCCCCACACTTACCCTCCGACCCTCCCTCGGCTTCCCATGAACTCCCCAGAACTTTTTTTGGGGGGGGGGGTCTTGGGAAGACCGATCCCCCCCCTCCCGGTCCCCCCATGGCCACACCCCCCCCCGTCCGGCTCACCGGCGATGTCCCAGAGCTGGAGGCGCACCACCGTCTCGGCGTCCCAGCTGAGCACCTTGAGGGCGAAGTCCACGCCGATGGTGGCCCGGTAGTGCGGGGAGAAGTTCTGGTGGACGTAGCGCTTGATGATGCTGGTCTTGCCCACGCCCAGGTCCCCGATCACCAGCAGCTTGTAGAGGCGCTCCTTCTGGCCCGGCGGCGGCGGCGGCGGCGGCGGCGGGTTCTTCTGCATCTTGCTGCGGCTCTGCGCCTCGCCTCGCCGGCGCGCCGCCCGCCGCTGTGCCTCCTTCGCGAGGAGGGGAGAGGCGGGCGGGCGGGCCGGCGGGCGGGCCGGGCGGAGGAGGGTCGCGAGAGGAAGGAGAGCCTCCTCCGGGGAGGATCCCGGCGCCTTTCTCCCTCCCGCGACGGGCGCAGGAGGGGCAGCCGGGCAGGCGGGAGAAGGGCCGGCTGGGAGGGAACTGGAAAAGCGTGGGCTTTTTTTTTTTTAAAAAAACTTCTTTTCAATAAGTTTGCAAGAAAAATTATTATTTTTTAAAAAAGAGAGAGAGAAAGGAGACAGGGAACTGGGGAAGAAAAGTAACTAGGGCAGCCGTCCTAACGCTACGGCTACAACAGTAACTAAAAGTACCAAAAAGGATGGAGCGGGAAGCCCGGAAGGGGAGTTTGTGGTTATGAATTTTGTAGGCTTGCCTTGCTGTTTTACAAAACAGTCAGAACACAGAACACTGAGAACAACAACAACAACATGATGATGATGATGATGATGATGATGATGATGATACAGTGATATCATTGTTTCTACCATGGACAATTACAAAGGCCGTTTCTGCACTACCCTGTTATACTGCTATTGTTCTGCTGTAAACATCCTAAGGAATCCTGGGGTTTCCAGTTTAGAGAGGGGCCTTTAGACTTCTCGGCCGGAGAGCTCTTTGGCCTCCGTAAACCACAAACTCCAGAATTCCACAGGATGTCAAAAGAGCACTAGAACAGTGTAGGGCAGAAATGGCCAAAAATAATAAATGAAATGTAGGCATACCTCAGTTAGCAAAGCCTCTGCCAGAGAAGCTTTTTTTACACCTATATTTCCTCCTCATCCTCTGTCTGAGAAGCTTTTTAGCAGCATAGGCATTGGGAGGATGGCGAGGGAAGCAGAGACATTCGATGTCAGGTTGCAGGAGTGTGTCTGCAGTAAGCAATGCAGGGGTATTGCCTCTACCTTTTTGGTGGGCCCTGGACTAAGGCCATTTCCACACGACACTGTTACAGTGCCATTATTCCACTTTCAACATCCTGTAGAATTCTGGGGTTTGTAGTTTACTGAGACCAAAGAGGTCTCTGGCTGAGAATTTTAAATGGGCCTCTCTAAACTGCAAACCCCAGGATTCCATAAGATGTGAAAAGTGGAATAATAGCACTATAACAGTGTAGTGTGGAAATGGCCTAAGTTAGGCCCCAGAACAAGAAATAAATATTACCTAGGAAGTAAAAAGGATGTGGATATAGCATATCTTGACTCTGGTAGGGCCGTTGACAAGGTCCCCCATGATATTCTTGCAAATGTGCTGGTGAAATGTGGGATAGACAATGCTACTGTTAGGAGGATTTGTAACTGGTTGAAGGACTGAACCCAAAGGGTGCTTACCAGTGTCTCCTCTTCATCCTGGAGAGGCATGACTAGTGGGGTGCCACAGGGTTCTGTCCTGGGCCCAGTGCTATTCAATAACTTTATCAATGACTTGGATGAGGGAATAGAGAGCATTCTTATCAAATTTGCAGGGGACACCAAATTAAGAGGGGCAGCTAACACAGCAGAGGACAGGATCAGAATTCAAAATGATTTTAACAGATTAGACAGCTTGGCCAAAACTAACAAAATGAATTTCAACAGGGAGAACTGTAAGAAACTCTGCTTGGGCAGAAAAAAAAGAAACAAAGATGGAACAAGCTTGTTTCTGCTGCTCCAGAGACTAGAATATGGAGCAGTGGCCTCAAACCTCAGGAAAAAAGATTCCATCTAAACATTAGGAAAAACTTCCTGATGGTAGGAGCAGTTCAACAGTGGAATATGCTGTCTCGAAGTGTGGTAGAGTCTTCTTCTTTAGAGGTTTTTAAACAGAGTTTGGATGGCCATCTGTTGGGACTACTTTGATTGTGTATTCCTGCATGGCAGGAGGTTGGACTCGATGGCCCTTGTGGTCTCAACCAGTTCTATGATTCTATCACTCTCCAATCTCTCCTTGGGACCAATGCATCCCCCAAGATTCTCACAGTTGCCTAACTCTGCTATAAATCTATTCATAGAAGCTCAGTCTCATCTGCCTCATAGACCTTTTGTAGCTCAGAGAAGGCCCACATATATTTCCCAGAATTCTTTTGGTCTCCCAAACATGTCTGAGTCCCCTCCTACTTTTGTGGCCATTGGGATCTATTCGAGGCTGTCTAAGCAGCATTCCACAAGTGTAACCATTTCACATGGGCTGAGATTGTCTTGTTAGTTCCAAGCAGAGCGTCTTATTGTTAGGTGATTTCAAGTCAGCTCTGACTTACGGTGACCATATATTTTTTTTCAGGGGCAAGTTTTATTCAATGTGGGTTTGCCATTGTCTTATTCTGGGATTAAGAGAGTGTGACTTGCTCGAAGTCACCCAGTGGGCTTCCCTGACTAAGCAGGGATTCCCCAATGCTGGTGTCACAAGGTCCTCATCCTCAAACACTCAAACCACTACACAACACTGGCTAACATAACTGGAGTAATGCCAGTGGGTCAGTTTGATTTATGCACGTGTTGACTCACCATTCAACATTTGATTCAATGCGTCTATTTTAGTTGGGACCAATCAACAGGATTCTAGCCATGCAGTTACACATTCTTAGGTCGCGTCGCAATACAATTGGTCCTCCATATTTGTGGGGTTAACTTTCACAGGTTTGATTATTTATGGGTTTCTTCAACACATTTTCCAGGGGAGCTTTCCTTCTCAGTGGCTCTGATCAGACTGAGAAGCTTTTTGAAAAACCGCCTCTGGCCCTGCTCCTCCTCCACCAGCCACTGCCTGGCCAGCTAAAGACAGCTCACAGCCCAATTTTTCAGCACCACAAACCATTTCCTGATGTCACCCACCCACACATTCAAGGAAGGAGATGGGTAAGAAGGAAAGTATGCCCTCCATATGTGTAGGGTTCCTTTTCAGGAATCCTTGCATAAAACAAAAAATGTGAATGCTCCATCCCATTATTACCAGTGGACACAACCTGTGAGCACTCGTATGGGTGCATACTTGGTGCATCTATTAATACTAATTGGGCATGAGACTTTGAGTGACATTACATTTGTGTGTGCTGAGATCATGTCAGCAGAAGGCACACTGTATAGGGCCATTGTGCTGACCTACCCCCTTTTCTTCTCCTTTTCCTGACCTGGTTTGGACCCTGGGTGCCTGTTCTACCTACCATGCCTTGGCTGCTTTCCCAGACACACATTTTGTTATTGGTGGTTTCCCCATTTTTGCAGAGGTCCTGTACCCCTAAGCTTCATGAATGTGGAGGGCTGACTGTATTTGGTGTTGTTTCAATGGGTTGCTTGATTCACTGGGAAAGCAGAATCAGCCTCTTCATTCTCCATTCCATAAGGGGACAAGAAGCAGATATATACCCAGCTTCCTACTGTTGGTATTCATTCAACGGAAGGATGATATGGTGCAAACACCATCTATCTACAAAAGTGCAGATTTACACTACATAAATACAGTGTAAGATCTTGGGGCATTTCTGCACTATACTGTTATAGTGCTATTATTCCGCTTTCAACATCCTATGGAATCCTTGAGTTTGCAGTTTAGGGAGGGACACTTAGAATTCTCAGCCAGAGAGCTCTTTGGCCTCAGTAAACTCCAAACCCCAGAATTCCACAGGATATTGAAAGCAGAATAATGGGATCTATCTGGATTTAAAGCAAATAAAGTTAAAATAGCAATCTTGACTAAAAACGTAAGTAAAAAAGAGGAAGAAAAGTTAACTGAGATATCGGGTTTTAATATAGTAAAAAAGATAAAATATTTGGGAATATAGATTTCCAAACGTAACAACGAACTTTATGAAAATAATTATGAAAAGAAATGGAAAGAAATAAAAAAAGAACTAGAAGGATGGTCGAGATTGCCAATGTCATTTATGGGAAGATTAGCAACAATCAAGATGAATGTTCTCCCCAAATTAACGTTTTTATTCCAAAACCTGCCTATAATAACTAACAGAAAGCCGTTTATCCAATGGCAAAAAGACCTAACCAAATTCATTTGGGAGGGACAGAAACCCCGAATAAGTTGGAAAACACTAACCGATCTAACAATCAGAGGAGGTGCTGGAGCACTGGATCTCCACACATATTATGAAGCTGCTGCATTGTCATGGGTTTTGGACTGGGTTAGCTTAAGGAATGAAAGATTACTAGCATTAGAAGGAGCCAATTTAAGAATGGGATGGCACGCATATATTTGCTACAACAAAGTCAAAGTAGACAAAGACTTTACCACCCATTACATTAGAAAATCCCTTTTGACAACATGGAAAAATTATGAACGATTATTTATTACTTCAATTCCAAAGTGGGTTTCACCACAGGAAGCCTTCTTCGGAAGATGGAAGAATACGACTATATGGCTCAGATACGAAGATCTGATCAAAGAACATACTACTGGAGCCTTAAATATCAAGGCTAGAATGGATTTGGAAAAAGAAGGAATAATTCTAAGCTGGTTCCCCTACAGGCAATTAATAGAAAGATTCCAGATTGACCGGAAGCTGTATGGATTCAATACAGGAAAGCAACACACAATAATAAAAATCATGCAGGAAAATCCACGACACGTAATTGCTAAACTGTACAAAGGACTTCTATTATATAAGAGAGAAGAGGAAACGGTCAAACATGTAATGATTAAGTGGGCACAAAATATTGGTCATCCAATAAGATTAGAACATTGGGAACAAAGTTGGAAATTAACACAAAAATTTACAGCAGCTCAAAATTTAAAAGAAAATTACCTGAAGATTTTCCACAGATGATATATGACCCCAAATAAGCTCCAAAAAATCTGTAAAGTAGGCACTGAGAGCTGCTGGAAATGTCAAGATGAAGTTGGCACAACCTACCATATATGGTGGACGTGCAAGCAAGCAAAGAAATATTGGAACAGTATACACAAAAAGATTGAAGAAATTGTACAAGTGGAATTTAGTAAAGAATCGGAAATTTACCTGCTAAATATGTTACACACCATAGACCAAACTATACAGAAGAAGTATTCTAAGATCCTGTTATATATGATAACAATAGCCAGAATAGAATACGCAAAGTTCTGGAAGAAAGAAGAGACACCAAACATAGATCACTGGATTCAAAGTCTACATGAGATCAAATTAGCAGATAATTTAACACAGAGACTTAGAGGGCAATCTGACTAGCAGATAGAAAAGGATTGGGGTCCAATAAATCCATTTTTTCATAATCAGAGAGTCATAACATAAATAGACAAATATAAATATTACTGTAAGAGGTAACAAAAGAGTTAGAGGTAAGAGGTAACAAAAGAGTAGTTACCAAATTCAATATATGCTATAAGCTATCTTGATCACACAAAATAATAAGAAAAGTGGCTAAATAAATACAAGTACTTTTAACTATGTTAAAGTGTTAAGTCAGGTTAAACAACCGCAAGGAAAAGAACTATAACTAATTGACAAGATAATGTATATGCTGGAACAAACTTTGTAAGGATGCTGATGATGATAATAAAGGACTTGTGATATAAGAAGTACATTAACAATTATTTGCTCTGATAAAGAAACATGGAAGAATCATTGTACATATGTGAAAATACTGTAAGAGTAACTGAATATTATATGATGTGTTTTTTATTCTTGATAAAATTAATAAAAATTTTATCTATATCTATCTATATCTATATCTATATCTATCTATCTATCTATCTATCTATCTATCTATAGCTATAGATAGATAGATAGATAGATAGATAGATAGATAGATAGATAGATAGACAGATAGATAGATAGATAGATATAAAGAAAGTAGAATAATGGCACTATAATAATGCAGTGCGGAAAGGCCCCTAGTCATAATCTTGAGCTTCTTGGAGTTAAAGTACAATGTAGATCAAGATATTGTAAGGTTATTATTCTAGTGTAAATATACTTACTTACTTATAGTATTTCTGTATCATCGCTCAACCCCCAAGGGCTCCCGAGGCAACAGACAAAGAAAAACCAATTAAAACAATACAAAGATAAAAACATTTTTATAACACTTTGAAATACTCTTTAAAAACTCCTAAAAGCAGCCTAAAAACAATCCTAGTATCCAGTTTTGAAAGTTAAAACAGCACTTTCAAACACCATATGCCATGCAGAACAGCACTGTTTTGGTGGCTTGCTGGAAGCTTAAAAGAGATGGAGCCAGCCTAACTTCTTCGAGTAGGGAGTTTCAAAGTTGAGACAATGCTATAGAGAAAGCTCAGCAACCTAGCTTCATGGCTGCTTAAGCAGTTACATTTTTTCAAAGATAGTGTAAATGCAATTGATAGTATAGACACTCATCCTGCAAGCATATATAGTCCACTCTCCATATCCACAGATTCTGGATCCACAGATTCAACCAACCACGTCTTGAAAAGATTAAAAAAAAATACAACAAAACAACAACAACAAAAACCACTGGCATATATTTCCAGTATACTAATTGTGTGCTTCAGTGAGATAAGTAAATTTGCAGCATTAGAATCCTGAAGTGACAGATTAGAGCAGAGGAGGGAGGATGTTACCGGGATTGGGGCCATTATAGTTTAACCCTGCTGTGCCACCTTTGATAACCAATGGCTATTTTATTCACAGAGGTCATTGCAGGGCTGGCCACTGTTAAGCTGTGAGGCAGCTGCTTCAAGCAGCTGATTTTGGACAGCATGAAAGGGCATCAAATTGCTGGTCATGCAGTTTATTACTATTGCTTTTCCACTCCCCAGGAGAAAGGTAGGAGGCATTTTGTGCCTTAGGTGCCAAAAGAACTTGACTGGCCTTGGATATAACATGTTGCTGCAGTTGTGTACCTTCATTTCCAATTTACAGCAGCCCTAAGGTGAACCTATCATGGGGTTTTCTGCTGTGTGATGCTCTGTGCTCAGTGGATTTCCATGGCCAAGCAGGGAACTGTGTTACCCTAAGAAGTGGGGGACGTTGGGGTCTATCTGCAATGTCAACATCTCCTTAGAATTTGAGAGAATTACAGCTCAAAGTAGGCATGCAAGAGGAGGGTAACAGCAGGATCTTTACATTTAGCTATGCCTGTACTAACTGTAGAGAGGACTCCAGTTAAAATTAAACAGTGTATTTTATTTGAATCAACAAACATTGTGAGTAATCAGACACTCTTAAGAACTGTATAAGGTTATCAGAAAACGAGGCATGAAAGGTTGGATAGAGAGAGATTGGGGTGGAAAGGATGTTAGTTACCAGTTTTGAAGAAGGGGTCACAAGAGAGGGGCTCAGACAGTGTCTGAGGGTAGCACAGAGAAACGGCAGTCTGGGGTACTACCTACTGTGTATTACAATTGACTGGGATCAAAGCTAGGATTTTTCTATGTCATACACTGAAGAGGGTTACACTGACAATGTAGTATTGGCTTTCCCATGGGACTGACAGTGGGATCCAGAATGGGCTGATTGCTTTAACTCCAGAGTGACAAAACAGTGATGGGAGTCATGACAGTCTCTTGATGTTTAGTCAGGTAGGGTGTATAGGAATATCTCCATAGGGTAAGATTGAGGGATGATCTTTGTTTGGTTAATCTGAGCAGTTCGTCCTCCATTGTATTTGAAAGTGCAAAAGAGCCTGAAGTGGTGATGGGATTAATACAAACCTATCAGTGTCAGGTTTTCTGCATAATCCTACCTGGACTTATGACCCCAAATACGTCTACGGTCAGTGTGACCCCGAACATGTCTCCAGTTAGCATGACCTTGATCATGTTCTCCAGTCATTAATAAGTCCAATTTATGAAAATTGCATATCTCATAGGAAGGATCGCAGGGTATGGTAACAAGCATTCTAGTCCAAAGCTCAAATAACTATACCATGCTGGTTCTCATATATAGTATACGCTCCAACTGATGCACTGATGAAGACTGAGAAACATGTAGCCAAATAAAATCAGCATGGTCAAGGTAGCAGAAATTCTTAATGTGGAAGAATACATCAGCTAGGAGAGTCTGCAGCAGCTTGCTTCTGCCTGAGTCTAAAGGGACGGCCAATATTCTCCCCTCTCTTTTCTGTATTTGAGTGCAAACTACTTTTGCACTTTGAACTCAGTTTGCAGCACTTGAAGCTGAGAACAAAAGAGGAAAGTAGGAGAAGGAGGAAGAAACCAGGACATTTTAAAAGCATCCGAAACAGAGGGACAACAAAGGATGAATCAGGACCATCCCTGCCAGTCTGGGATAATTGGAGGATATGATACAATGTCTGTTGGCACTGGTTGCAGAGAGGCTTGTTTTCTGCTCCACCTCAGGTAGCAAAATGTCTCAGGGTGGCCCAGACTCCATCACTCGTGTTGACATCCAAAGCAGAAGTATGTACCCTCTCCCAACAACCGTGCAAAGTTGGTTAGGCAGGGAGATACATACAAGCTGCGAATTGCATTCAAATATTTATGATTTGCTTTATACTAATGATGCCAACCTGGTATTTACACCATGTTCGGTTTTTATTACATACAGCTGAGGGCCCAGTAATTTAGCTGATGCTATAGCAGTCATAAAACGCATCAAGGTGTAATGGTTTGGGCATTGGAATATGATCCTGAAGACCAGGGTTTGATTCTCCACTCGGCCATGGAAGCTCACTGGATGACCTTGAGCAAGTTGTACACTCTCAGTCCCAGGAAGCCCCGTGATAAGTTTGCTTTAGGGTTGTCATAAGTTATAAACGACTTGAAGAAACACATGAAACATAGTAGTCATGCAACATCGTAAACTGCCATTAAATCAACAGTGCCTCTGCTTAGTTATGCGCGATGTGATGTTCCCAAGAAACAAGAAGTACTAGTACCAAATATCTCAGTAGGGCTTGCTTCTTTGTTTGTTTGCCCCGTTGTTTTGCAAGGCCTTGGGAAATGCAATCAAGCCATTTGAAATGGACTCAACTCTGAGGTCTATAAACCATGAGGTTCAATTTTATTAGTGAAATTAGCAAGCTTATCAAAGGGCAAAAGTATAGTTCTTTGTAAAGTTTAGTCCCGAGTGCAAAAATGCGCAACGAATCAGCTCTCTTTTTAATAGACACAGGAGGGTTGCATCTTGTGCAAGGATTTAATATAAATCCTTCTTTTTTTTTTTTTTAAAAAAAGTTTTTTTCCCCCTTTATTTGGAATGGTTTGGAAGCTCTTCTCTTTCTTTTGGCACACAGACATACTAGCCTCAATTCCATTGGTAGTCCAACTAGAGTAAACCTATTGATTCAATGCATTTGCTTTGGTTGGGACTACCAATGTGATTCAGGCTTTTATCAGTGGAGATTATTAAAAAACACTGTTTGCAGCACTGCTGTTTCTACAACTACTGTTACTATGATTGTTTCTACTAGTATAGTAGTGCTAATAATTATAATGGTGGTAGCAGCAGAAGAAGGACGAGGATATTTCTCAGTGCAGAGATACTTCTTAGGCTACAATTGTATACTCATTTAGGAGTAAATCCCCATTAAGCTCAGCATTAACAGGACTTACTTCAGGGTAACCATGCGGAGTATTCAACTGACCATTGAGACACAAGAAGCAAATGTAGACAGCCAGTGTGGAAAAGTGGTTATGGTTTTGGACCAGGACTTGGAAGATGTATCTTCTCATCGCCACTGATCCACAAAGTTGGGTGACTTTGGGCCTATCATACTCTTTCAGCCTTATCTACCTGGTTGGTTTTTTGTGAAGCAGGAGACCTATATATGCTGTCATGAGCTCATTAGTGGGAAGATGTTATGTGAATGTAACAAATACATACAACTGATTCCCCTTTTTTGCCCATATTTGAGTTCTGGGGAGGGCTCACTCAAGTCCCCTCTTTGGGTCAGTAGGGCTGCACCTCCAACTTCAACCCTGCACATCCAGCATCTAAACGGTGCTATATGCATGTACAGATGTAGGTATGTGAAGTTCTTCCTTGTGAATAGGCAGACATTACTGTGAAGGGGGCATGGTTAGAATATACAAATACCTATGCACCATCTAAAGACGGTGCCATGGCACAGTTACACATGTGAAACTGAAATTGTGCGTAATGATAATGGGCTCTTTCATTATCTGAGCATCACAGCTCAGGTATAGTCTCCCCTCTAGGTAAACAAAGGTCTAAGAATATGTTGGTTTTAAGTAACATTTGTGTGTGGGGAGTCAGCATCATGGGAAAGCAACAGAAATCATGAAAGACATTTGCCCAAGAATGTTGACCAGTTTGGGGGTAGGTGTGAAAACTCTGAGATGCTTCAAAGTGAGAGGATATAAAACTTGGGGTGCCATGAGGTACAGGGAAGGACAAAGAGACTTTGGAACTGGTGGAGAAATGCAGAACTGCCTGCCTTCTCTTCCCTAGGGAAGCTTGGTCATAAGCTGGACAAAGGGGTTCAGACTCCCAGCTTCCGAGGATCATCCATGTATTTTGTACAGAATGGTAATGTTCAGCCAGTTGTCACAGGGCTTACCATTCCTTTTTAACTCAGCTGATTATGTCTTAGGCTGTTTTTGTGATTTTGTAACTACCCCTAAGTATCTTCATGTATGAGATACCTTTTTGGTAGTGTAAGATTACTTGCTTAAATCTCCTTTTCTCCACAATCTCTTTACTTTCCTTTGCTCAGTGCATGCATGTGTATAAGTTTCCCCACAGGATTTGGAATACTGTGTCCAGTTCTGGGCACCTCAATTCAAGAAGGATATCAACAAGCTGGAATGTGTCCAGAGGAGGGTGACCAAAATGGTGAAGGGTCTGGAAGCCATGCCCTATGAGGAACGGTTTAGGGAGCTGGGTATGTTTAGTCTGCAGAAGAGAAGGTTAAGAGGGGACACAATAGCCATGCTTAAATATTTGAAGGGATGTCATGTCGAGGAGGGAGCTGGCTTGTTTTCCTCTGCTCCAGAGACTAGGACAAGGAGAAATGGATTCAAGCAGCAGGAAAGGAGATTCTACCTGAACCTCAGGAAGAACTTCCTGAGGGTCAGAGCTATCTGGCAGTGGAATATGCTGCCTCAGAGTGTGGTGGAGTCTCCTTCTTTGGAAGTTTTTAAGCAGAGGCTGGATGGCCATCTGATGGGAATGCTTTGATGTGTGTTCCTGCATAACAGGGGGTTGGACTAGGTGGCCCCTGTGGTCTCTTCCAACTCTATGATTCTATAAGTGCAGCTAGGATGATAATACCCCAACTGCTCTCAAAATTCTGTCTTCTGTTTCCTTCCTTGTCCTATGGTACAATCTCCTGTGCCCTCTCCCACAGGAGGGAGAAAGTAAGTCTCTGCAGAGACAGAGGTGGAAAAGTGCCCGTTAAATTAGTGGGGTGTAAATTAGTAGGTAGTTGCAGCTACATAGTCTTCAGGGATCCCCTCTCCTACTCAGGAGCAGGAGATGAAGCAAAACAGCCTGTCACAGCAACTGTGAACTGAACTCCGATATTAAGCAATGACCCCTAAAACCTTTTTTTTAAAAAAATGCACAGCTAAGGGAACTGTGGAGCAATTGGTGTACTTACTGCTTTTCATAAAAATCCAGTGCTGAAAAACCAGTGGCCTTGAAAGTTAGGTACATTGTTATGTGTTGAAATGCAATTTTACTCAGTGGATGGAAGATTGTATCAGCCTGTCATATCAGGTGATGTTCATTTATTGTCCACTTTTGTAAAGCATGTTAACTCATACAGCATAGGGCCTTTCCACATGCGAGAAAGGAAACGGGCGAAAACCGAACTCACCGGCTTTCTTGATCATCCGGGCGAGTCTGTCGGGACGAGGAGCAGTGCGAGCTTGTCGCTCCGCACTGCTCCAACGTCCAAAATGGCAGCTTCCGGTTGGCAGAGGCTCTCCACCAACCGGAGAAGCTCGCCAGCCTAAAGCCCGCCTCCAGCAGATCTGCAGGCACGCACTTGTGCGCACCTGCAAATCTGCAGCGGAGTGCGGCGACGGGGCGGCACACAGTCCGTGCTTAAAAGAGGTTTTTAAAAAGGATGCCGCGCGACCAGTTCTGGTTGCTCCGAACTGGACTGAGGTACGGAACTACAAAAAGTAGTCCGCCCCAGTCCACTCCACGGTGCGGAAGACCTCCGTCGGAGGTCGCTCTGCCCCGTTTTAATAGCCCGGTGCGGAAATGCCCATACTCTCCAATGTTTCACTGACAAAAACTGTGGCATGTGTTGCCAAACAACATCAGAATATGGTCAAGATGACAATGGTGATTCATAGGGAAGAATCCACAAGCTAGAGAGGCTGCAGCAGTTAGCTTTTGCCTAAGCCTACCGACAAGGGCAAAATTCTGCCCCTTTCTCTCCTCAACCTCCTACTAAGGTCATTTCTGCACTACACTGTTATAGCGCTGTTATTCCACTTTCAACATCCTGTAGGATCTTGGGGTTTGCAGTTTAGGGAGGGGGCATTTAGAATTCTCAACCAGAGAGTTCTTTGCCCTCAGTAAACTACAAACCCCAGAATTCCACAGGATGTTGAAAGTAGAATAATAGATTATAGCAGTATAATGCAGAAATGGCCCAAGTTAAGTGAATGCAAACAGCTTTTGCATTTTGAACTCAGTTTGCAGCAACTGAAGCAAACTAAGGGTAAAGGGGGAAAGTGGCAGAAGGAAAGAAAAACTGGGATATTTTAAAAGCAGCTGAAAAAGTGGGGCAATAGAGGACTAACTGGGACCATCTTTAAAAAAAACTGGGCAAGTTGGAGCATATGCCAGACAGAAGTTTTTCTGCCCATTGTATCTTTGTGGCAGAACAGATTTAATCAATTGCACTTAGGCTATATGTTGTTCCCTCCTGCCTTTTCTTTGATCAAAATATTCCCTGATGTGAAAAGACTGTTGATTCATGAAACGTAACTACAGTGGAAGGGCTCTTGAATTGCTAAATACCCACTGTATGGATTGGCTGGTAGAAAAGGAATCTGCATAAATAAATATACAATGGATCGCTTGTGTAATCCAAATCAGCAGTTTGCTTAGTTCCACATGCAGGGTCTGCACTGAAAGACAAATGCACCCATCACAGACATTTATATATATATGTATAATATATTAATCATTTCATTTAAGTTGTGTATTTTGAAAAAAAATTCCATGCAAAGTCAAATAAAAGTCACTGCGATTTTTTTTTTTGCTGGCTTGGAGTGGCCAGTCTTTTCATGGAAAGACGATTATGTTCAAATAGAGCTATTTAATTCTATCCTGTTTTATAGCTCATTTTCTAGAAAAGAGGGAAAACAACTGGCAGTTCTTGGAAAAGCACTAAGACTGATTCTGTTATACAATAAATTGGCTTTGTGCATATTGATTCTCTCCATCATGTGCTCTTGGCCAGGTCTGCATCTTGTTTACCTCAAGACAGCCCTTTGGGCCTTTCTGCACTACACTGTTATAGTGCTATTGTTCCACTTTCAACATCCTATGGAATCCCAGGGTTGGGCTTCAGCAAACTACAAACCCTGGAATTTCACAGGATGTTGAAAGTGGAATAATAGAACTATAACAGTGCAGTGCGGAAAGGCCTTAAGACTTTTGTCCTAACCCTCTTATATAAATGTGACTGTTCTGTGATATTCTTGACAGATTTGAAAATTCGGGCTGAGATCCAGTATCATCATAAATTCATTGAATCTTAAGAGTTGTAAAGGACCACGAAGCTTGTAAAGCATTAGTGGAACATCTCCTGAAAGGAGGAAAAAAAATTGATGGTTCCTGTTGGTTGATGCGGCACCTGAATAGTCTAAACAGCCAGACACGTTTCGACGTAACAGTCTTCTTCAGTAGCTGAATCTTTCTTCAAATCTCTTGGGCCTCCGACAAATAAATTATACAGTACTTGTGAAAAAAGGGAATCTTCCATAACTCCTCAGCTGGCCTGGTAAAGACTGGTAGATGAAGAGGAGGACCAGAGGTGGGTTTTTAAAGGGCTATGCGACCTGACTGGAGCCACTAAGAGGGAAAGTTCCCCACAAAAAGAAGCACCTGAGGTGGGAGGGCAGGGGTTGGAGAAATGTGCAAATAATCAAATCCATGAATGTCAAACCCACAAATGAGGAGGGCTGACTGTACATGGTTAGAAGGCATGGGGTGAGAGAAGAGGAGAAGAGAGGGGAGCAGGAAAGGTAAGGAAAAATTAAAGCTTTCCAATGAAGTATGACTTCACAAAGCTCACAACAATGGTCTGCCCCCTTTTCTGTGAGGGCATATCTGATTGGGTGAGGTTTTGTGAGGGTTGGGATGGACGGAGTGGAAGAGAGAAGTAGCTCTGATTGCTGTTGAAAGAACAGATGGTCAAAAATGGACTGCCAAAAAGTTGTGGTGGAGGGAACACCTGTGCTTTGACTCCACTGGTTCATGTTCTAGGGCCTTTCCGCCCTATACTGTTATAGCACAATTATTCCACTTTCAACATCTTATGGGATCCTGGGATTTTCAGTTTAGGGAGGGGAATTTAGAATTATCAGCCAGAGAGCTCTTTGGTCTCAGTAAACTACAAACCCCAGAATTCCACAGGAATTTGGCATTTGCAAGCCAAGACGGTTCTGTCTGTGTTAAGGGTTAACTGTGTTCTTGTTTACTGAGCTATCCTCCCTGCTAGGTCCAGCTGTTCCCAGCTCACAAAGTAGATAAGGTTTTTCCTGAGAGTTTTTGCAGCTTCGCAATCCCATAACAAAGTTGTGTTTAGACTAACACCACGGTGTGAAAACATGTTGACATGATTCTACTTAAGAGCAGCCTGAAAACAGGCAGTGTGTACTCTGTATTTTTTCTCTTCATGTATTTCTTTTTGCTACTGATGTCTGTGTGGACAGACATGGATTTTACTTAATCTGCTGAACATGTAGTCACGCTTTCTTAATAAACTGAGTAGTTTTTAGTCAAACCGGCTGGCCTCATTCACTGGCAGCTTTATGGGACTGAACAAGTATTTTGTCTTGCTTTTAAGGACAGTTTAATTGTGGGTCATGCTAAAGAACTACAGCATGCCCCCCTGCATTTTCCAACAGTTGAAAGTGGAATAATAGCACTATAACAGTGTAGTGTGGAAAGGCTCCTAGTCTCTGCAGCAGCAGAAAACAAGCTGGCTCCATCTTCTACATGACACCCCTTCCGATATTTAATGATGGCTATCATGTCACCTCCCAGTCTTCTCTTCTCCAAGCTAAACATTTTCAGCTCCTCCAGGAATTCCTCATAAGGCTTGGTTTCCAGACCCACCTCTGTCAGACATACATATGATGACATTGCTCCTTCTGCTGATTCCTTTCCACAAAAAACACCTTTGAATCCAAGCAGCGCCCCAAATGAAGAGTTTCTGAGATGTTGCAGATGATGGCACTGGGGAATGATGATTGAGGTGGTCTCCTGGTCACAGGGCACACTGAGACAGGCAGCTGGAGAGACCCCGTGGGCCCCTGTTGCAACAGTTTCTCTCAACATGCCCAAGTCTGCAGCACCTCAGAAGAGTGTTGTCGCATTGATACACTCTAACACTGTAACTCTTATAAAAAATGAAGAAAGAAATACTGTAACTCTTAAAAAATGAAGAGAGAAAGGAGAACAATACTTTTGTTATTGTTCTGATATGTCTTTGAATTAAAAAGAAACTGACCTGCGAGTGGGAATAAAATGTTGTGGATGGTTCTGGATATTGCCAGAAAATAATCTGGGACAACAGAAATATTATTTGGATATGCTTGAAACAAAAAGCAAAAACCATAGCAACAAAACTTTTGACATATTTTTCCTATCTGGAGGAGTCCAGTAATAAGCAGCAACGTAGAGATTCCTTGGTTGCTGGTTCTTTTAGCCCTGATGTTTGCTATGAAAAAATATTGATGCAAATTTGTAATTGTACTCCCATTGACTATTACATTCTCCCTCCATTTGGCTGGGGATAATGAGAATCGTAGTCCAACACACATGAAGGGTGGACAGGAATGCTGCCTCGCTAAACTGACTTCTCATTCACTGTTAGTGAGGCAGGCCCCAGCTGCTCCTATTAGTTTGTGTCTAACACAAACAGTATTCCATCCAAAACAGAAAGGTGGCATGTCTTTCACCTCCAGTTACATCATACCCACCAACATTCCACATATGTTGGGACACATGCAGCCTAGCAACATCTGAGTGTGGTCAAGATAGCAAAAGTTACTAATGAGGAGAGGTGGAAGCAGTTTCACCTGAGTCTACAGAGAAGGGCAAGATGCCCTCCCTCCTTCCCTTTTTCCTCACTGAATTAACTGCGTGCAAACTGCAGTTGTACTTTGAATTCAGTTTGCAGCCATTGGAGTTAGCAAAGGGGGAAAGCAGGAGGAGGAGAAGAAAACCAGGACACATTAACAGCAGCTGAAAAAATGGGACAACAGAAGAGTAATAGAGACTGTTCTTGACAAATCAGGTACACTATGCTAAGAGTT
This sequence comes from Cyclura pinguis, assembly GCA_030412105.1. Lineage (NCBI taxonomy): Eukaryota > Metazoa > Chordata > Lepidosauria > Squamata > Iguanidae > Cyclura > Cyclura pinguis. The sequence continues at coordinate 276,537,731 of CM059601.1, read as the reverse complement.
GCAATTTTTTTAGTGTCAGCTGTGGCAATGGCAGGCAGGCAACCTCAGTTGGCTCTAAGCAGCCTTTTTCTCCAATACTTTACTTTCTTCATGGTTGTTGAACCCAAAGCCTTTTTCTTCATGCCACAATCATCTATAGAACATACTTATGCTGGTGTAGCGTACCAACAGGATTCTCACCTTGATTCCACTTTTTATAGAGACTGCTCTGTCTTTGCTTCCAGGAGATCTCCTCTGGAAGAAGCCTGTTTAAGATAGCTTTCAGAATTGTATTGCAGCCAGAAGTCATGTGGGCTGCATTCTGAAAATTTCATAAATCAACTGGAGCATGATTAACATTATATAAATGAGGTGCATTATGGATGCCTGGCCTCAGTCCTCACTTACACACTCTGATAAAGACTTTATCGGACTGGTCAAATGTTAAACAAAACAAGACAAAAATGTCATTATCTTCCAAAGGTCATGATCCAATGTTCTTTGTACATCAACAATATGTTACTGAAATGACTTTTTAAAAGAAAACAACAACCAAAAATATGGTTAAGGGTGCCTCTGTATTAGCAGCCATGCAGCTTTACTCTGAGCTGTTTATAAAATGGTAGGCACATCTAAAAAAACTTGTTTTTTGTTACCTTCTTTGAAAAGACTGCACTGAATTGCTTGTTGACCAAATACCATGTGATAGTCTTCAGACTAATATTTTGAGTCCAGGTCAGGGATAGACAGGCTGTAGAGATCCAGGGCCACCTTTCCTGAACCACAATCTTCCGGAAGGCTACGTCAGCCCCTCTGAACAAACAGGAAGTGAAGAGCACTTCCTGAAGATTACTTCTACTTACGGAAAATTTCCAAGTTTTTGTCGGTTTAGTGTATCCCCCACTCTTTGGCTAAACGAGGCAAGGAGATTTTTTACAAGGGGAGTTTTGTACCCTCCAGAAGCAAGATTCTCTTGGCTTTTTTTTTTTTTTGAGGGAGCAGCTGGGGCAAATGTTCTTATGTTGATATTTTTGTGGTTGTGTGCTTTCAAGTCATTTATGACTTATGGTTACCCTAACACGAACCTATCATGGGGTTTTCTTGAGTTTGCCATTGCCTTCCTCTGGGGCTGAGAGAGTGTCACCCAGTAGATTTCCCAAGGTCACCCAGTGGGTTTCCATAGGATTCAAACCATGGTCTACTGAAGTCCTAATACAACACTCAAACCACTACTTACTGCTGGCTTTCCACAGGACATTACCACAGTCTAAATATACAGGATAATGATGGGGAAAGAACTATTAGCATCTGTGGTGACCACTTGTGATATCAGGTTTGAGCCCTCAAGAGGGCTGTAATGGAACAGTCAGTATGCTAATATAGCCATGAGCTGATTTGATCCTCTGAGGGGATGCTTGTAGTTTCCAAAGATTGAAGAAAGTGATTGGCTTTGTCCCCATAGTCAGGTGCAGACTAGTGACATCATTTCTGAAGATAGCCCAGGGTCCTCCAGAGATCTCAGCAGATGATGTCATCAATTGCCATTGACTGGAGGGGCTGCAGCAGATAACCTGTTGATCTATGGGTTCTGAGAGGAAAGTTATAATGTAGTTCCATGGGTGGAACTGTTATGCTACAAGATCTCACCCAAAGAGCCCAATAGTATCCACTGGTAAAAAGTTTGAACTCTAAGACAAACTACAAAAAGTAGATCCAATTTTTAGTCCCAGCTAGAGCACACCCATTAAATCAATGGGAACTTGGCAACTCACCACTTATGCAAAACCCATATATTCAATGAGTTTGCTCTAGTTGAGACTAACAACTGAATGTAGTTCAAAGATACTGATAGAACTATAAAAAATTGCTCTACCATCCCTCTGCCCCACACACATAATATGAAACACCATTACCTAAATCTAAGTGATAAATTCCAGATAATTTCCGGAATATAGCTTAATAGTTCTCCAGTTCCACCCACCTCATACCATGGTGGGTATGGGGATACTACAGTGGCTGAACAGTGAGCCTGGAGGAGGAGGTAGCTTTGGTCACTCATGGATGGAAGAGGATGCCAAGTTCTTCAATGAGTCCTTCCCAAAATGTATACACGGGCATACTTTTGTCTTATACCTGTGTATGTCATTAATGTCACAAACAGGATGCTAGCCTTGTTGCATCAGTCTTTGTTTTCTAGGAGACAATAGCACTCTGATTTCTGGATTTGCAATTTTATGCAATTTTTATAAATTGAACTTATTAATGACTAGAGAACACGATTGGGGTCATGCTGGCTGGAGAACATGTTTAGGTTTATGCTAACTAGAGAAGTGTCATGAAAGCTCAGATAAGATTATGCAGAAAACCCAGTGCTATTGGGTTTGTGCTGATCCCTTTACTGCCTCAAGCTCTTGGCACTGTTGAATGCAATGAAAGATGAACTGCCCAGATTGTTGAGTGATTAGAGACCATCTCTGGATCTTACCCTACAGAGATCTTCCCTATACACCCTATCTGTCCAAACATTAAGAGATTGTCAAAAGTCCCATCTGGAGTTAAGAAATCAGGCCATTCCAGACCTCTTTGTCCCAGGGGAAAGCTGTTCTGGTTTTGCCAGAGAAACCCTTCAGGGTGAGAAATAGGGTATAAAAAACTTAGCTTTGACCCCAGCCAAGTGTAGTACATTGTACCCAGACTGCTGTTCCTCAGTGCTACCCTCAAACACTATCTGAGCCATTCTGCTGTGGCCTCTTCTTCAGGACTGGTAACTATCACTCTTTCTACCCAATATCTGTCTGTTCAACCTTTCTTGCCTCACTTCCTGAGAGCCTTAAGAGTATCGGATCTCTTATATGTTTGTTAGTTCATATAAAATAATTTGTTTAATTTTAACTGGAGTCCTCTCTACAGTTAGTACTCTTACATGTAGGTGAAAAGATCCTGCCGCTACCCTCCTCTTGCAGGTCTCCTTTGAGCTACAATTCCCCCAAATTCTGAGGAGATGCTGGCATTGCAGGTGGACCCCAACATCCCCCACCTCTTATGGTAACACCAAGAAAGAGAAAAGATAAGAAGTAGCACTTACAGCAAGACCGGGAGCTTAGCAAACAAGAACTCTTCTCAGTTAATGGGGAGATTTATAGGTGTTTTACTCTGACATGCAGGTGGCTAATTGGTCAGTGTTTCTTCTTTAAGGCCATTTCCTCACTCTGCTGTTATAGGTCCTTTTCACATGGCATTTGTCAGGTGAAAGGGCCTCCAGAGCATCGTGCGATTGTGAGGAGCATTTCAGACAATGTCCTTGCAATCGTGCGACGCTGCCGGGGCCAGCAGGCACTGATCACGCACTATATCATTTTCGGCTTTTAGCAGAAAATGGTGCACGATCTCGCATTGCTCCGGGGCCCCACATGCACTTACCGTACATGCGGAGCCTCTGGAGCAGCAGCCCTAGTGCTTCCTCCCCCAGCGCAGTCTGGGAAAATACCCGGCTGTGCTGCAGAAGGAAGAGGCAGAGCCCTTATGTTGCTGGCCAGCCGGCAGCCAGCTCCTGCAGAGCAGAAGCAGCGGGGACGAGAGTCTCATGGAAGAGGCTGCTCACGTGATCTCCACACGACCGTGCCGGATGCAGGTAAGTTTCGGAAAGGGCCATAGTGCTATTATTCCACTTTCAACATCCTGTGGAATCCTGGGGTTTGCACTTAAGGGACAGGCATTTAGAATTCCCAGCCAGAGAGCTCTTTGGCCTCAGTTAACTACAAACCTCAGTTCCACAAGACTTTGAAAGTGGAATAATAGTACTATAACAGTGTAGTGTGGAAAGTGGCACTGCCATTTTTCTTGTGTGCAATTGCTATTAACAACAGCGTCTCCTCAGCATCAGTACCAGTTGAGAAGCTGAAAGTTGTCTTCAAATGTATCTGCCTTTAGCTTTCCAGGTTCTGGCAAAAACCATCATCTGGAGCCAAAAAGCCCTACAGGCCTGACTCCTATGACTCAGATTCTTCAGGATGAATTCTGACAATGCAAGAGGCTGCCTCTAGGGCCTCCGAAGGTTCTTCTTGGCCCACCAACATTGCCAAGCCTGATTTGGCATGTTGTGATGCTGGTCCTCCAAAGGGAAAGCTTCACACATGCACAAAAGAAGTGCTGGTGTTGGAACTGTTCCAGAGCTTCGACTACCTTAAACTGACCTCATAGCGAGGCTTAGCTTAAATTTAATGAGAATACAAAGGAGAGAAGGTGATCTCTGAAATGCTATGATTCAAGATCTGTCTTGTTAAGCTCATTACTGCAGACTCAACCTTGTGATGGTTGCAAGTCAGCTTGAAAAGAAATGGATGGAGTCATAGATTTGTCTGCAGGATAGAGACATCTCTTAGCAACCAGCTGTTTTCTCCCCATTATCTCTCCCAGTCTCCCTTTGTTCATCTCTCTACACTTGAAGAGAGAGACGGAACCACAGGAAGAGATTCGGTCTAAAAAACACAGCGTGTGACAATTTGGATCGTTGCAAAACCTTAACCTAGTCGCCCACTTCTGTTGGAAATGGATGGACTGGTTTATACATCTTCTCTTTGCCTCATGAGATTGGCCCAAGATGTTTTGAGCCAGAACAGCTAGAGGTACCCTTTTGCTTTGCCAAGTCAATTGGATTCAGAGGCAGTTGAGTTATTTAGGCAGAAAATGTTACAAGGTCCTTCTTCTACCTGGTGGTAAAAGAAAAAACCAAAAAGCTATAGGGCTGACAATTGACTGCCTTTTTAAATTTCTTTTTTTTAAAAATCTTTTATTAGAAATTATTAAAAAGTACAAGATAAAATAAGTAGAGAGAAAAATTAGATATTAAGTGACACCAAGTTCAATTTTAGTAACTAATTTGTATGTACTAACATATGTACATAACACATGAAATTTACATCATAACTTGATATATAGGCCCTTTCCATAGTAGCCTCCCATCCTGGCATGAGGATGGGAGAAAAGAGCAACCACAATGACACTTTCAGCATGACATCATTGCAGTCCCACTCCTCTCCCATCCCCAGGCAGCATGATCGTGCATTAAATTATTGACAGGTTTTCCCTGTCAATGACTGGTGATTGTGCAACCATCATGTACTTACCTGTCTAGCGGAAGAGCAGGAAGTGTGACGGCAGTGCTTCCTATCCCAGTGCAACCAGGGAAAGTACCCGGCTGCAGCATCCATTACAAGCATAAAGGCAAATTTATCCTTAGCGCAGCCTAGACCTTACCAGCATTGTCTGGGTCTTTGAACAGCCAGGACAAGCAAAACTTTTATGAAACAGCTACTTGATACCTGGGAGACTAACACCAGTCAGTTTGCTATCTCTTCTCAGCCATTTTTATCTCCTTCCCCACCTCCAATCATCCAATCAGATTAGATTTCTACTAGTCTCTGCTTATGTCAATAGTATTAATTAATTATCCTCCAATCAGAGCCAAAGATCTCAGTGGTCTTTACTCTGTGATGTGACTAGCTCTTGGCTACCTTCCATCAGATTGCATTAGCCACCTAATCCTAGTCCGGTTTGTTATAAGCCAATTTGCTGTTTATATTTCTCCTTCAAGCTTATTGTTTTATTTTTGTTAGACTGGCTTCCTGCCTGGACCTATCTAGTGCCAATGCACTTGGTGTTATACATACCTTCCACAATACACAGATCTTTATATTTTTACACACACACTTACTCCCTTGATTCAGGGGCTTAAAATTGGCAAAACAGAACCCAAATCAGCTCCTAGCCTGTAACACCAAGGCATAACTTAACTCCTCTTTTGAAGTGTAACTGTACACAAGTTCTTCTATAGATATGGGGCATGGTGGAAGAAGGAATATCACTAAGTTCATGGGGTGGTTCATGCTGTGCCCTGTGCTCTGTTGTATAAACTCAGGCAGCAACAAGGCAGACAGGAGGAGAGTGTGTTTTGTATTATAGACCCATCAGCTTGTAGCTTTAGGTGTTTGCTTGTTTTAAGTAATTTTGAAAATAACTTGTTACTTTTTGATGCTCATGAATATGATGAATTATTTTAAACATTGTTAACTGCAACATTAACTCCTTTGGGAAGACTCAGAACTATTTATTGTTGTCGATCTGCTTCTTCAAGTCATTTCTGACTTACGGTGATCCTAGGTGAAGCTGCACAGGGTTTTCTTGGCAAGATTTGTTTAGGTGGTGTTGGCCATTGCCTTCCTTTGAGGCTGAGAGTGTGTGACTTGCTTAAGGTCACCCAGTGGGCTTTCATGGCTAAGCAGGGAATCAAACCCTGGTCTCCAGAAGTCATAGTCTAACACTCAAACCAATATACCACACTGGTTCTCACCTGGAACTATGACTGCGGTTAATTATTTTTTCAAAATAACGTTGCAAGTTCTGCAACAAGGTATTGAGAATTCAGTTGATGGTAAAGATTAGTGAGTATGTGAAGAGGTACACAATTACCTCCATAGGTGCCTATTGTATCTCTGTGGTAGGTATGAGTGACCATCCTTCCTCATGAGTTTCACATGCTCTTCTTAGATATAGCCAGGCCCCATATCCATCCCACACTCCTATCTCCTGTTTTTTGTTTTTCCTGAAAATACGCACACACAAACACAGAGAGAGAGAGGATCTTTGACAGTCCACCCTTGTTTCCCAGATAGAATCACCCTGCTGAAATTGGGCCCTGAATCAGGTTAGGAAGGAGTCACACACATAAACAAACAAACAATTACTTTTGGTCAAGAGGGATATCTTATCAGCCCTGCTATCAGCTTGGCTGCAGGCAGTGGTTTGAGGAAGATGAACAAAGCTCTATTGAAACATCAGGATTTTTATAGAGCTTCCACAGAGAGAGAAAATGTGCATGAGAGTTATTTAATTTAAATGATAGAGGGGAATAGAGAACAGATTATTCTAACATTCCAACCTAGGCATTGTTTTTTCTGTGAACAAATGCATGTCCTCAATCAGTTATCCTGTTGACCTTTGACACAGGTCAAGAAGACAGAATGGCTTGTTTAGAATTGCTTAGGAGCTCAGAAACAAAATAATAAATGCTTAGGAAAGTTTTTACATCCAACATTAGAAATAATCAAAAATGGCAAGAAATTACAAAAAATGTTCCTGAAAATGCTAAATTCACTAGCCCTGAGATCTGAACTGAGATAATCCACATCATGACTAAAACAGTTATAGAAATTATTATGAAGTAAATTAATGAAAGTACTTGTCTTGCATTGGTAGCTGATGAGACTAGGGACAAAGAAGGCATTGAAGATGGTCTAATTTCTCTCTGGTACCTTGTAAGCATGAAACCAAAAGATAGACATAGTGTTGTTGTACAGCTTCATTCCCAAAATGTTCCAAATATAACATCTGAGATATCTTCAGTGCTGATTTAGAATTTTAATTCTGAAAAACTAATTGGTCAGTCATATGATGGAGCATCTGTTGCTAAAGACACACCTAGGGGCGAGGAGTCTTATTAGGAGCTCCCAACGGCGTGCGCCAAAGGCACGCGCAGTTGAAGCCTTCTTCTTCAACCCTTCCAATTCATCCCTTGGCGATCAGCAGAGGAGACATACTTGATTCAGTTGAATTTTAGAAAGAAAGCCCTGTTATTCTTTCTAGACCTACTCCCTCTACTACTCTCTGTAGTATTAAGGATGGAAGGTGAGGGAGCTGCCGCGGTCACCTGTAGCACTTGTGGGATGTTCCTTTTCTTGCCATAAGATGTTGTCGGGTACACCTGCACCAAGTGCAAGCTGGTGACCTTCTTGGAGGAGAAGGTTTGCCAGCTGGAGGCACGAGTTTCTAATCTTCGTCTCATTAGGGAAGGTGAGGAGTTTTTGGATAGGGCAGAGAAGACCTTCCTGAAGACCGAATGCGCAGGGGAGCTGCCAGATCAGGAAGTCAGCACACTGGGCCAAGAAACTTGGAGGAATGTCACACGGAGGAGTAGGAGGACCAGGAAGGAAACAGAGACTCTCAACCTACGTAATCGCTTCAAAGTTCTTGGCCTTATGAACGATGAGGAGTACCAGGAGGAGGGAACAGAATGTCAACAAGAAGGAATCCAACTTCGGCAACAGGAACTAGATCAACACTCCCAGCCTCAACAGAGTGCCCAGGCAGTCCTAGAAGAACCTGCTGGTCGAGGAGCCCCGGACAAGCCTCAGAGGAGGTGAGTTCTGGTTGTTGGGGACTCCTTGCTCAGAGGAACCGAACTGGCAATTTGCAAACCCGACAAGTTCAATTGAGAAGTCTGCTGTCTTCCTGGGGCCAAGCTCAACCACATAACGGAGAGGCTAACCAGGCTGGTCAAGCCCACTGACCATAAGCCCCTCATTGTGGTTCATGTCGGAACCAATGACACTGCAAGGCGCAGCTTTTACCACATTGCAAAGGACTGCGAGCTTATGGGGACAAAGCTTAAGGACCTTGGTGCGCAGGTGGTCATTTCATTTCTCCTCCCTGTTCAAGGATATGGTGCACAAAGCGAAAGGGCAATAGCAGAGGTCAACAACTGGCTCCGCACATGGTGCTGCCGGCAACGGTTTGGGTTTTTGGAACACGGACTGAATTTCCATGAACGTGGGCTTCTGGCAAGGGATGGGCTGCACCTCATGAAACTTGGCAGGAATGTTTTTGCAAACAGTCTTGCACGGAGGATTAAGAGGTCTTTAAACTAAGTTCTGCTGGGGAGGGAGACAATATTATTCAAGGCCAGGACTCGGTGAGTGCAGGGGGGAAAGGCCCAAATGATATTCACCAAGTAGTACAAGCGTCCAATGGTGGGAGGAGTAGAAACTATAGTACAGGACTTGCAGGAAGGGCCCGGGGATTTAAGTGCCTCTACACTAACGCGCAGAGTATGGGAAACAAGCAAGATCAACTTGAACTCCTAGTACAACAAAATAAATACAATTTGATAGGCATCACTGAGACCTAGTGGGATGAGTCTCAGGATTGGAATGTAGGAATAGAGGGGTATAGCCTATTTTGTAGAAATAGACCAAACAAGAAAGGAGGAGGAGTAGCCTTGTATGTCAAGGATGTTTTCATTTTGAAGAGATCCGTGACTTAAACCCAGAAAGCCAGGTCGAGAGCATCTGGGTAAGAATTAAGGGAGCGAGAAACAATAGGGATATTCTGGTGGGGGTTTACTACAGACCTCCAACCCAGACTGAGGACTTTGATGACGCCTTCCTCAACCAAATGACCGCACATTCAAAAAGGAGAGATACAGTAATAATAGGGGATTTCAATTACCCAGATATATGTTGGTAGTCAAACTCTGTCAAGACAGCAAGGTCCATCAGGTTTCTTGCTTGTCTTACAGACAATTTCACGGTCCAGAAGGTGGAAGAGACCACAAGGGGATCAAATATTCTAGATCTGATCCTGACCAACAGGGATGACTTTGTTAATGAGGTAGAAGTGGTTGGATCTTTAGGGGGGAGTGACCATGCCCTATTGGAATTTGGCATTCAGTGGGAAGGAGAAGATAAGTGTAGCCAGACACTCATCTTAGATTTTAAAAAAGCGGACTTCTGTAAACTTAAGGAGCTGCTGGCTGAAATTCCGTGGTCAAGAATAGTGAAAGAGAAAGGAGTTCAGGAGGCATGGGAGTTCCTTAAAAGGGAGATACTGAAGGCACAGTCTAAAACTGTGCCAATAAGGAGGAAAAATGGAAGGCATCTGAAGAAACCAGAATGGTTGACTAAAGAACTCTCAGCTGAGCTAAGTGTTAAGAGAAACATGTACAGGAAATGGAAGAAGGGGGAAACCACCAAAGAAGAATTTAAGCAAGTAGCCAGAAGATGTAGGGAGAAGGTCAGAAAGGCTAAAGCACAGAACGAACTTAGGCTGGCCAGAGACATTAAAAACAATAAAAAGGGCTTTTTTAAATGTGTCCGCAGCAAAAGGAAAAAGAAGGAGGCGATAGGGGCGCTGCGCAGAGAAGATGGCGACTTACTAACAAGGGGAAGAGAAAAGGCAGAACTACTTAACACCTTCTTTGCCTCAGTTTTTTCCCGGAAGGATACAAGCACTCAACCTGGCGGTTGGAGAGCAGGTGAGTAAGCAGGGGAAATGCGGCACATAATAGGTAGAGAGGTGATACGGGAATACCTGACCACACTGGATGAATTCAAGTCTCCAGGGCCAGATGAACTGCATCCTAGGATATTAAAAGAACTGGCAGAGTTCATTTCGGAACCGCTTGCTATAATCTTTGAGAAATCTTGGAGGACAGGAGAAGTTCCAGCAGACTGGAAGAGGGCAAATGTTGTCCCCATCTTCAAGAAGGGAAAAAAAGAGGACCCAAATAATTATCACCCAGTCAGCCTGACATCAGTACCCGGAAAGATTCTGGAGCAGATCATTAAGCAGTCAGTTTCTAATCACTTAGAAAGCAACGCGGTAATCACGAGAAGTCAACATGGATTTCTCAAAAATAAGTCATGCCAGACTAATCTTATCTCTTTTTATGATAGAGTTACTAGCTTGATAGATGAAGGGAATGCTGTTGATGTAGTATTTCTCGATTTCAGTAAGGCCTTTGACAAAGTTCCCCATGACATTCTTGCAAAGAAGCTAGTAAAATGTGGGCTGGACAGAGCTACTATCAGGTGGATCTGTAACTGGTTGACCGACCGAACCCAAAGGGTGCTCACCAATGGCTGCTTTTCATCCTGGAGAGAAGTGACTAGCGGGGTGCAACAGGGTTCTGTCCTGGGCCCAGTGCTGTTCAATATTTTCATCAATGACTTGGATGAAGGAATAGAGGGCATGCTGATCAAGTTTGCAGATGACACCAAATTGGGAGGGGTTGCTAATACACCAGAGGACAGGATCAAAATTCAAAATGACCTGGACAGATTGGAGAGCTGGGCCAAGCCTAACAAAATGAAATTCAACAGAGAGAAGTGTAAGGTCCTACATTTAGGTAGAAAAAATGGAATGCAGAAATATAGGATGGGGGACACGTGGCTGGATGGCAGTACGTGTGAAAGGGATCTAGGAGTCCTAATAGACCACAAGCTGAACATGAGTCAGCAGTGTGATGCGGCAGCCAAGAAAACCAATGCAATTCTCGGTTGCATCAATAGGAGTATGGCGTCTAGATCGAGGGAGGTACTGGTACCACTCTACTCTGCTTTGGTTAGACCTCACCTTGAATACTGTGTCCAGTTCTGGGCACCTCAGTTCAAGAAGGACATGGTCAAGCTGGAGCAGGTCCAGAAGAGGGCCACCAAAATGGTGAAGGGCCTGGAAGCCGAGCCCTATGAGGATAGACTTAGAGAGCTGGGTATGTTCAGTCTGCAGAAGAGAAGGTTAAGAGGGGACATGATAGCTATGTTTAAATATTTGAAGGGATGCCATTTAGAGGAGGGAGAGGGCTTGTTTTCCTCTGCTCCAGAGACCAGGACAAGGAGCAATGGATTCAAGCTGCAGGAAAGGAGATTCCACCTGAACCTCAGGAAGAACTTCCTGACGGTCAGGGCTGTCCGGCAGTGGAATATGCTGCCTCGGAGTGTGGTGGAGTCTCCTTCCTTGGAGGTTTTTAAGCAGAGGCTGGATGGCCATCTGTCAGGAGTGCTTTGAGGGTGTTCCTGCATGGCAGTGGGTTGGACTGGATGGTCTCTTCCAACTCTACATTTCTATGATTCTATGATTCTATGATTCTAGTGGTGTACAAGCTTTGATCTCAAAGGAACTTGACTTAAACATTTCATTCCTCTATCACTTTCATCACCAAAACCATTTGATAATAACACATACACTTGTGGGTATACCTGAGTTAGAGGGATACATTTTACTTATGTGAACAGTTGTACATCTTTTTTGAGAAGGAGTGTGTTAACCAAATTTATAAAAGCAGTTCTTCACAATGCCTGTTCTTTTCAGCAATGGACTAGACACTTCAATTCAGTTACAGTTATACATTCCAACAAAGAAACTATTCTTTCAAACTCAGAGCCATCTCACACCACTCCTTATGCTGTGTTACTCCATTTGACATCCTCTCCAGCCATTTTCGTGAGTGTTGGCACTCTCTATTACACCCTTGCCACATTAGCGCTTTACCAGCATCATTAACATGTTATTTCTGCAGTTGTAACGGCACCATAGCGTCATGATGCTACAATACATGATCCTATGATACACACTCACACCACATACACTAATGGTTCATCCATGGAAGAAAGAGCTATGAGATATCCACACCTGAACTGGTTACTGAATTGTTTCATGAAAGGGGGTCATTAATGGTTTATTTTCACTGTGAAAAATAAACATGTTTACAATGACTTTGCAATGCCCTCACATTGCCTGCATTCCTTTTTCAACTCTGCCGGTCACACTGCCTTATTCTCCCATCTCTCTCACTCCCTCTCTGGCCTCACTTTGCAGTCTCATGCTGCATCTCCTTTGCCTCAGACTGTGTATCACCAGCTTGCTGTCAGGAATTTCTCCCTGCCAGGCCACAGCCACCAAGGGAGGAGAGAGGCCAGGAACACTTGGGGAGTCCAAATATACCAAACACCAGGAAAACACAAGCCAAGCCAGGTCAAAGTCCAGTCCAAAGGTTCAGGAGGCAGAGATCCATCTGGAGGGTTTCAGGGAGCAGGAAACACGAAGGCTGTGAGGGCTTGCTAATAATTTGCTGCAAGCAAGGAGCAGCCACACCTGCAGACTTACATAGCCCCTGTGAGCAGGTGCTGCTCATTATTGTTTCCTCAGCCTAGTCCAAGCAGCCTCCCTCTCCGCAACCTGTTTCAGCCTTCTGCTTGATTGAGGGCTGATGGGCACAGCTGGCTGCAACTCCTCTGCATCACTGCTGGTTTCCTCTCTGTCATGAGCTGGCTGGGGCAACTCAGTCTCTGTTTGACCTTCCTGTGCAGGAGATGTTTGCAGGTTGACTTGCTCAGTCACTGGCTCAGCCCCCTGCACAATCAGTTGCTCCTCAATCACAGCATCATCATCTATCACACTTGCTCTCTCTCACCTCATGCCTGAAATTTAAGATGGACTTGTTTCTTCTAGAACAGTTTGACTAAAGGGTACAAGTTTGACTACAGAGTGCCTCCACATTTTGGGCCAAATCTTGGCTCCTAGAAAGGCTAGAGACTTAGGCCCTTTCCACAGCATGTTGTCATCCTTCATTGGGGACAGGAGAAGGATGGGACCTAGATGACAGTTCTGCATGATATCATCTGGGTCCCATTGTTCTCCCCTCCCCAGATGGCATGATCATGTCACAAATCATTGACGGGTTTGCTCCATCAGTGACCAGAGATTACGCAGTCCTCCTGCCGCCCTCCTGAACTAACTTGGTATTTGGAGGGTCAGGAAGTGCAATGGCTGTGTTTCCTGCCCCAGCATAGCCTTGGACAGTGCCCAGCTGCATTGAGGAAGCAAGAGGTCTGCTCATCGTACCTCCTGCATTCTTGTAGGCAGCTGGTGCGGAGGGGAGCTCTCCTGCCATGCTCCTCTCCCAGGAGAGGCTCTACCGAGATCCCCATGGGACACTGCTGGGATCCAATAAGCCGCAGAAAGGGTCTTCCTTAAAAAAAAAAATGCTTGGAATATGGACCAGATGATAGTTCAAACAGACACAGGTTGGCATGCCTAAAATGTGGATAAAACCCAGTCAAACTGGGCATATGACCATCTCAAGTGAACTCTACTATGTCTTGAGCATAAGCTCATTTCCAACAGTTCTTGTGGTAGGATCTGATCTGTGTGCACATTTCACTGTACATACACATTGTCCAAGATCCTACATTGTGATTATGTAGTGGAAATCCACACTCAATTATTTACATGATGGCTGCACTAATTACCCTTCTGCTGAACACTGACATTATGCAACTAATTATGTATATGCCAGTGTGCCTCTTACTCTCTCATTGTGCAGTTCCAGTTAATAATATGGCACACTGAAGTCATTGTCAAATATTTATGCACTATCCAAGAGTATGCAAATAGCTGGCTGGCATCCAATTGGTTAGTCCCACCTAGAATACATGCATTCATTCAGTGATTGAATGGTGACCCAGGTAGGTAAACCCAATCAGTTCAGTGGAAAGGAGATTCCACTTGAACCTCAGGAAGAACTTCCTGATGGTCAGAGCTGTCAAGCAGTGAAATATACTGCCTCAGAGTGTGGTAGAGTCTCCTTCTTTGGAGGTTTTTAAGCAGAGGTTGGATGGCCATCTGTTGGGAATGCTTTGATGTGTGTTCCTGCATAGCAGGGGGTTGGACTGGATGGCCCTTGTGGTCTCTTCCAACTCTATGATTTGAAATACTCTAGTTAGGTTTAACCATAGATTTCGGCCCATGTGAAATAGTCACACTTATAGAACTTGGCTTATGCAGTCATGAACTGACTACACCTGTTGCACAATGGTCAAAGAAGTACAGCCACATGTGGAAAGGAATGTACACAGGTGTAGGATTTGAATAGGATTCCAGCCATTCCATCCCAGATGTATTCAGTGCATTGGTAGCCACTGTGGCCCAAAGAACTCCAGGTAAACAGAGCTGCTATACTCATGAAGAATCACTGAATCCAAGAGAGTATGTGTGTGCTTTATTGTTGTTTCTGTGAATACAACCACTGTTTTCATTTGATGCCTTCAACACCAGGCTGGTAATATTTGCAAATCGTTAATCAGCTTTCCCTCCAAGGCTCAAACAATGGAAAAAAAATGTTGCGGGGAGAAAAGTACCGTGTATCTTAGCCTTTATCTTCCCACAGTTGAAGTTTAATATTTTTGATTTAGCCTTCTAGCCAATTTGTCATAATTGTTTTCTCTCCATAACTGGATGCTTTTTCTTGCTATTACTGTTCTGCTGGAAATTTAAACATCAGCGTACAAATCCTAGGCTCAGTGCAAAGGCACTGAGGAATGGTGCAGGAAATTGCAATTGATTGTCTACAAAATCTGCAGCTTCAGCAGCCACTTTAAAAGTCTGAGCTTGTTTTTAAAAATATGACAGATACCTGAAGACTGGAATGGAGGAGATACAAACCACAGCATCCCCCTGTTTCATCGTGCCTAAAGCCCTTGCCTGACTCTGTGAACCCCAAAATGGAAAAAAAAATATGTTGTTAAAATTTGGGGGTGATTTTCACCTGATGACCAAGCCAAAACCACGCCAGGAGTAATATGAATTTGCAACAACAACAACATCTCAAAAAACAAAACAAAACCCTCCATACCTCCCCAAATGCCTTCTTCTTTGGCTGTCTCTGAGCCAAAATGGGAACCTGATGTAATACAATATAACTTTTGTTTGCCATTTTGACAAAGGTAATGTCAAAGGAGAAGGTCTGTTTGGGGTGTGAGAGAGGATGCAGTTGATGGGGAAGTCAGGAGGAATTGGTCTCCTACTTTGATTCAGTTGTTCATCGTAGTTGTAGACCACGTGAGTTCCAAATGCATGGAGCGGTAGTACAACTGAGGCTCACAGGGCGAAAGGGCCAGGACTTTTTGTTTAGCAGGAACTTACTGCTTATTTGTGGTTTCTTTTTCTCTTTGGTTGCTTGACTAATGTGTTTACGATGAACAGATTATTCGTTTCACAAAGTTCAGTTAGTCACCATCTTGTCTCATTTCTTGAATTGAGGCCAAATTCTCCCACAATATTTAGTTCTGCTCTTTTTCCTACTTTTGAGTTCTGCCACCTATAACTACCAGCATGTCCTGTTTTGGTGTGTGATCAATTTCCTCCTGGGCTTTCAATTTCTTCTTCTACCTCTCTGGTTGGAGCATAAATTTGGATTATGGTTATATTGATGAGTTTTCCCAAAGTCTTATTGATAATTTGGTCAGACTTTGCATTATATTCCTTGACTGTTTTTGCTACACCTCTCCTCACTATTAATGTCACCCCATTTCTTCTTAGATTTTCATTTCCCGAATGAAACATTGTGTAGGTATCTTACCAAAAACATCCAATTTCTGACCGCTTTAGCTCACTCACTCACCCCAAGTATTGCAATGTTTATACATTCCAATTTTTTTTTACAATGTCTAGTTTTTTTCTGATCCATGCTTCTCACATTCCATGTTCCTATAATATGTGTTGTGCAATTTTAGACTTTCCTTTCACCTCTGAGCAGGTCAACAGCTGAACGTCAAAGCCAGTTACATCAGTAAACCACTGCGCTACTCATAATTGTCCTCTGCTATATCCTGGTAGCTTGTTGAGTGCATTCTGACCTGGGAGTCTCATTATCTGGCACTATCTCTTGATTCATTTTGATTGTCTCATCATTGGGTTTTCAACGTAGAAGGCTTCAGGATCATTGCTGCCTGATGCATAGTACTAACAAGCATTAGCCATGGTGCCACTGCTGTTGTATCTGAGAGATCCTCTGCCAGTGTTGCACCCCCACCACACACCACTACTACCACTGCCCAGTAGCTGTTGAAAACATGTAGTCTGGTTCCTCAGCAACAGCTTCTCTAACATTGGAAAGCCTACAAACAGCACTGCTACTATCAGCATAACCTCCTGCCTCATAGAAGCATGCAATCCCACCACCATGGAAAGGTAGTACCATAGCAGAAATCCTTACAATTAGAAGTTCCCTTTTCTTACATGGCCTTCATAGAAGAATTGTATTTCCTCTGGCCCTAATATATGTATTAGTGTAGCCATATACAACTTCAACAAAAAGAAAAAAGAGGGCAAAGAGGGACACATATTAACATAAAGTGTGCATATGCTAATATATATGAACAAGTAGAAACAAAGAAACCCATCAAGCCCATTAGGTGCACATTGCAGCCTACCAGGTGCTTGACAGGATTGCCTCCTTAATCCAGGTTTTTCAGGCACAAAAAGAAAAGCAGATTTCCACTCCCAAATCACTGTTTGGGGGACTAAAGTTTCCAAAATCCAACATGCTGACTGGGGGTTTCTGGAAGGTATAGTCCCTCAAAGCAGGGCTTCCAAGTGATGTGTTTGCAAAACCAGCTGTGTAGTGGGTATTCACAGACATAAGGGGAGTATTGGATATTTGTCGATACTCTGATCTCTAGGATGTAAAACCCTTTCATCTTTTGAGGGGAGAGACGCAGAAGAGAGCAGTAATGAAGTTTTTGCAGTTTTGGTCGGACACTGAAACAGAGTTCACTAAAAATACTCTGGTTACTATGAGTGTACTTTTACATACTTTCCTTTTCTTCCCCTTCTCACACACCGTTTCCTCCCTTCCCTGGGGCTCTTTCACACTACACAGTTATAGCACTATTATTCCATCTCAGCTGTCATGGCTGCATCCTACGGAATCCTGGGATTTGTAGTCTGACAAGCTACTAGAGCTGGCTGGGGATTCCAAATACGTATCCCTAAACTAAAAATCCAAGGATTCCATAGAATGGAACTGTGATGATTGAAGTGGAACCACAGTTCTTTAACTGTGTATTGTGAAAGGTTCCTGGTTTCAGCAAGGCATAGCTTGCCACAATATGTAAACTGCATAAGATATAGTTTGAACATAGCTACCGAGCATTTTCTAGCGCTGTTTTTCTGCCACTCCCTGCCCCCTTGCAAAAAAACTCCATGTCTTAAAGCTCATTGTTTCGTAAAATGAATTAGCAAAATAATAAATGGATACAATACCGGTCAAACTGGGTACTTTCAAATGTATAATTAACCTTTCCTTATTCAGTTGACTACTTCCTAGAAATTGTGTGCACATCCATATATAATAAAAATAAATGCAGAGCTCCTTCAGCTAAAATTAGTGTGCTCTATTTCAGACCCTTTTATTTTATTTTATTTTATTTTGAAGTCTGAATACGGTAAAGGAAGTACAGGATGTTGACATATCCCTGTTTTAATGGTGCCCAATTATACATGTATACTCAAAAGTAAACAAGAAAGTATAATGAAACTACTCCCGGAAAAGTGTGCACAGGATTGCAGCCTATTGGAGCCATTAATATTTCACTACTGTACTTTTAATAAAAGTAACAAAGTAAAGCTTTTGATTTGTTTGAATACAATATTTAAACTATTCTCTGTGCATTTTATTGACTTTTTAAAAAATGTAATAATTTAACTCTTTTAAACTGGTTTGATTAATTTTCCACCCTGAACATACATTTCAGTTCAAATATTCTGAGCTACTCAGGAGAAGGTGCTTCAGATGCCCCAAACTGGCAGGGACAGTCCCAATTAATCTTCTGCCCTACTACTTTTTCAGAGGCTTTAAAAACATCCCAGTTTCTCTCTCCTCCTTCCCCTTTCCCCCTCTGTCCTCAGCTTACTTCAGTTGCTGCAAATTCAGTTCAAAGTGCAAAAGTAGTTTGCACTCAATTAACTTAGTAGTGGGAGAAGAGAGGACTGCCCTGACACCCTCATCCAGCAGGATGTGCCTTTTGTTTCCATACTTGGACATGTTTATGACTAGAAATACATGATCAAAGCCAGGCTGACCAGAAGAGCGGGGCCATTTTCGCACTGGACTGTTATAGTGCTGTTATTCCACTTTCAACATTCTCTGGAATCCTGGGGTTTGCAGTTTTCCCTCTCAAAACTGCAAATCCCAGGATTCCAGAGGATGTTGAAAGTGGAACAATAGTGCTATAACAGTCCAGTGCAAAAATGGCCCATGTTGCCAGACATCAGGCTGTAAATTCAAAGGGGAGTAGGCAGACAACCCTGGCATCAAGGGGTTCAAGCTAATCTTTTCCCTGATCTTGGATCTTTTGCATTTCCAAACAGGCCTGAATAAGACAATCAGAGACCATTCATTCTGATCTCACAGATCACTTACAGAGACCTTTCTTCCACCCTCTACTGGTTCAGACTTCAAGAGATTATCATGATTCCCATAAATTTTGTCACTCCAGTGTCAAAGCAGTCATCTATCCCAGAACCTTTCGGTCAGTTTCCCAGAAAACTTTCTTTGCCAGAAAACTTTCTCATGACAGGAGAAAGGGTATATAAATCCTGATTCTGGTCCCAGCAAATTGTAGCATTTTGGATATAATACATGGTGCCAAGATTGCTGTTAGTCTGTTCTACCCTTAGGCACTGTCTGAGCCTCTCTGTTCTGACCCTTTTCTTTAGGACTGGTAACTATCACCCTTTTTTATCCCTAATCTCTCTCTATCCAACCTTTCATTCCTTAGTTTTCTGGTATGGTTCTTCAAAGTGTTTGTTTCCTTGTTTGTGGCTGTCATCTAATATACAAAAGTGAAAGTTTGTGAGTTTGTGAGTTTGTCTGTCTGTCTGTGTCAGGCAGGTGAAGCCCACATAGGATTGGCTGTGTCAGGCGATAAGACCTCATATGATTGGCTGGCTGTGAAGATTCTATGGAATCCTGGGGTTTGCAGTTTAGGGAGGGGCCTTTAGAATTCTCAAGCAGAGAGCTCTTGGGCCTCAGGCTGGTTGCTATGGAGACGAGGCCTAGCAGCAAGGAGAAGGCCACTGTATTCCCTCAGAAACAAAACCTTTGTATGTGAACAACTCTGAATACAGATTGTATTGGGGACTATGGCGAAAAGTTACAGGTACCGGACAAGGCAGTTTAGGGAATTACAGATACAGGATCTCAAATCAGTGTATTTCAACCGCATCTAATTCCTAAGGTAAGGTAAGGTAATTCCTAAGGGAATTTCTAAAAAGAATTACCTATGAGAAAATAAAATCCTGGGCAACACCATGTAAATATGCTAATTTCCAATAAAACATATTGTTTTATCTTTATACTGGAGCCTCTCTGCAATTAGTACTGGTATACATAGGTGAAAAGATCTTGCCATTACCTTCCTTTCACAGGCCTCCTCTGAGACACAATTTCCTCAAATTCTAAAGAGACGATGGCATTGTGGGTGGACCCCAATGTTTCCCACCTTTTAGGGTAACAAGAGGAAGAATGAAATCTTGCCCTTCCCTGCAGGTTTTGGCAGAAGCAAACTGCAACAGTCTGTCCTAGCTTGTGTGTTTTTCCTCATCGCTTACTTTTGCCATCTTGACCACACACTGATGTTGCTTGGCCAGACATGTCCCAGTTTTCATCTGTGGAATGTTGGAGGGTATGACAGTGAGATTTTCCAGCACAGGAATAGTTAATGAACCATATTTTTCTTTAGTTCTGCTTACTAAAGAGAACCAAGCATGCTAAACTGGATCCGAGTCAGTTTAGAGCATCCGGAAATTTCCAAGAAAATTATCTAGTTCAGCTTTCCACCGTCAGGAAAACCCTCAGTCCTACACAAAATTATTTGTTTCCATACCAGAATAACCCAGTTCAAACTAAACTATCCAAATGCAATTTGGAGACTTTCCTGGATATCTATTACATCTGACTGTACAGTTGCACTTGGTGTATCACAAACTTGGTGTATCACGAATTTTACAGACCTTTTTCGGGAGAAGCAGAAATAGTGTTATCCAGTTCCTTGTGTGTATTTTTCCTATCTACACTTCCCATTCCAAATGATTACATAAAACACTTGGTATGGCTTTCAAACTGGCTGCTTTTCATCCTGGAGAGAAGTGACTAGCGAGGTGCCACAGGGTTCTGTCCTGGGCCCAGTGCTGTTCAATATTTTCATCAATGACTTGGATGAAGAAATAGAGGGCATGCTCATCAAATTTGCAGATGACACCAAATTGGGAGGGGTTGCTAATACGCCAGAGGACAGGATCAAAATTCAAAATGACCTGGATAGATTGGAGAGCTGGGCCAAAGCTATCAAAATGAAATTCAACAGAGAGAAGTATAAGGTCCTACACTTAGGTAGAAAAAATGGAATGCAGAAATATAGGATGGGGGATACGTGGCTGGATGGCAGTACGTGTGAAAGGGATCTAGGAGTCTTAATAGACCACAAGCTGAACACGAGTCAGCAGTGTGATGCGGCAGCCAAGAAAGCCAACGCAATTCTCGGCTGCATCAATAGGAGTATGGTGTCTAGATCGAGGGAGGTACTGGTACCACTCTACTCTGCTTTGGTCAGACCTCATCTTGAATACTGTGTCCAGTTCTGGGCACCTCAATTCAAGAAGGACATGGTCAAGCTGGAGCAGGTCCAGAGGAGGGCGACCAAAATGGTGAAGGGCCTGGCAGCCAAGCCCTATGAGGATAGACTTAGAGAGCTGGGTATGTTCAGTCTGCAGAAGAGAAGGTTAAGAGGAGACATGATAGCTATGTTTAAATATTTGAAGGGATGCCATGTAGAGGAGGGAGAGGGCTTGTTTTCTGCCTCTCCAGAGACCAGGACAAGGAGCAATGGATTCAAGCTGCAGGAAAGGAGATTCCACCTGAACCTCAGGAAGAACTTCCTGACAGTCAGGGCTGTCCGGCAGTGGAATATGCTGCCTCGGAGTGTAGTGGAGTCTCCTTCCTTGGAGGTTTTTAAGCAGAGGCTGGATGGCCATCTGTTGGGAGTGCTTTGAGGGTATTCCTGCATGGTAGAGGGTTGGACTGGATGGCCCGTGTGGTCTCTTCCAACTCTACATTTCTATGATTCTACTTCAGTAATATCCAACCTTATTGGTCTGGTGATCATATCTGGAATTTAGAAATTGTCATGGGCACTCTCACAAAATGCCTGCTGTGGTGAGAGCGGCCAGACACAAAGCACCCATTTCTCAAGGAACTAATTGGCAGTGATATAGACTCAAGTCAATAGACTCGGACTCAGGTTGGACTTAAGTCACTTCAGTGACTCGACTTGGACTCAACTCGGCCATAAATGATGCACTGACCCGACTCGAGATTTGTATATTTTTAATGACTGACTTGATGCCCTTGGTTCAGTAACATAATGCATTCAGCCAGAAACCTTACAACTTTGAACAACGCCTCCATCTCTTTTTGCCTACTGGTCACATGACAATCTGTCTCCAGCCCAAAGTGTGGGTGCATTTCTCAGAGGGGAACAGCAAACAGGTTAGGCAATGGGCTTGAGGGGGGCTTGAGGTCTGCTCAGCAGTCTGTCCCTGCTGCATATCGGAGGAGCCTTCTAAAACATTTCCTAAGAACAAAAGACAAGACTCACCCCCAGAGTGCAGGGTGCATTTCTCAGAGGGGGACAGCGAATGTGTTAGGCAATGGGCTTGAGGAGGAAGGATCCTTCCTTTTAAATCTTTTGAATCTACAGTAAAAGGGAGTAAGATAGGATCCTATTCCCCAAGTCCAAAGCTGCAGACGGCCAAATTGCAAATGTGGAGAGCTGACTCTGCTTAAATTGTCAAAACTGACTTTATTTCACTCTATCCAACAATTCTGGAATTTTGCTTGAGGTATGGAATTTTGGTTGGGGTATAAAGTTGGCTCCCAGACTTGAGACTTGACTTGAGACTTGGAGTAAAAGACTTAAATACATCACTGCTAACTGGTGAGGCTAAGAGAAAAGCAACTTACTCTAGACTCTGAATTCAAGGCAGAAATGTAGTTTTGAGCTGCAAAACACAAATATGGTATTTTAAAAATAGAATCTCCTGCTCCATTACCTATTTCACAGAAACAAACTAAGGAGGCTGAGGGATAAAGACATTGGCCATGGAGGCTTGTACAAGAGCCTCAGTTGACTGAAATGCCAGATCACATTTATCTTCTTCAAGAGTGCAGGAAATACTCAGAAGACCATGTGGAGATGGACAAATAAACATCTAGAAAGAAAACACTCACTTACACTCCTGCAATCCCCACATGTACCTGACAAACACATACACCTACAACCCAGGTTAAAAATGTTCTGTGCTCCCCTCACCTATGTAAGAATTTGATTGGAGCTATCACATCCAAGCTGAACTGATGATAATGAAGAAGAAGAGAGAAAGCTATTGGTGCAGAAGAAGATTTATTGGTTTTTCTTGGATGTAGCAGGTATTTCATAGCAGAGAAAACTCAGTTCTTTACACCTCTTTACCAGATCCCAAGAGCTACCCTAGAAGATGTTTCTTCTTTCTTTTCTAAACATCTTTTGGAGCTGGAATACATCAGTGAAATGGTACTTTGAAGAAGCCTTGTGTGGATCCAAGAATGGAAAGAATGGATGTGGAAATGACAACAATCCACAAAACTCAGCAAAACCCAAGGAGTTAGATTGCAAGAACTTAGCCCCATAGCAAGAGTCTCCCTCAGCTGAGTTGTTCATGGGAAAACTATGTTCTCTACTTGACTGAAATGTCAGGCTGAGGTGAATAGTACACTGCAGCCTCTTGTCTATGGCCATTTCCACATCGGGTATTTAAAATGGTGCAGAGCGACCTTCGACGGAGGTCTTCTGCACCACAGAGTGGACTGGGGTGGACTACTTTTTGTAGTTCCACACCTCAGTCCAGTTCTGCGCGACCGGAACTGGTCATGCAGCGTGCTTTTTAAAAACCTCTTTTTTGAGGTTTTTAAAAGCATGGAGCGAGCAACCCCGTCTAGCTCCGTTGCCGCGCTCCAGAGCAGATTTGCAGGCGTGCACAAGTGCATGCCTGCAGATCTTCTGGGGGTGGGCGTTCGGCTGGCGAGCTTCTCCGGTTGGTGGAGAGCCTCCACCAACCGGAAGTCACCATTTTGGATGCCGGAGAACTGCGGACCGGCGAACTTGCGCTGCTGCTCTTCACGACGGACTCGCCCGGTCGCAGGAAAAATCCGGCGAGTCCCATTTCTGCCCGATTCACACCCCACGTGTGGAAAGGGCCCAAGTTTAGTGTAACATAACTTCTCTGTGCCTGTTTGATCTGTGAGCTGGGTATGTTTAGTCTGCAGAAGAGAAGACTAAGAGGGGACATGATAGCCATGTTTAAATATTTGAAGGGATATCAAGTCAAGGAGGGAGTGGGCCTGTTTTCCGCTGCTCCAGAGACTAGGACAAGGAGTAATGGATTCAAGCTGCAGGAAAGGAGATTTCACCTGAACCTCAGGAAAATCTTTGTGATGGTCAGAGCTGTCCGGCAGTGGAATATGCTGCTTCGGAGTGTGGTGGAGTCTCCTTCTTTGGAGGTTTTTAGGCAGAGGCTGGATGGCCATTTGATGGGAATGCTTTGATGTGTGTTTCTGCATAGCAGGGGGTTGGACCGGATGGCCCCTGTGGTCTCTTCCAACTCTATGATTCTATGAGGGGCATCTTGAATTCTCAGCCAGAGAGCTCTGTTGTTTCACCAAACTACAACCCCCGGGATACATCAATGGCAGATAAAATGAAATAATACTGCTATAATCGTGTAGTGTGAATGTGCCTCAAATCCTTGCTCAGCCCACTGGCTGACCTTGGGCAAGGCACACTTTCTCAGCCTCAGAGGAAGGCAACGACAACCCTTCTCTGAATACATATTGCCAAGAAACCCCTATGAGAGGGTTGCCATATAGCTGAGATGACTTGGAAGCACATAACTACAACAACAACATTCCTAGCAATATCACCAGGATGCTCCCTTTGTATGCAAACAGCTCACTGCTTTTACTCAACAGGTGGGCATGCTTCAAAATGAAACACTGGGCTGTGTCTGTCTGTATTTTCTAAGCCTACCAGTGTGAGAGGTGGTGGTGGTCTATATGTGGTCCAGGTGCATGCTTGGAAAATAGAAACAGTATTGGAGACTGCTGCATCAGGTTGCAGAATGTCAAGCTTTTCTACTAAGAAAACAGCCATTTTTAGGATATTTTGAGATGTGCTCCTTTTTCTTCTTCTCGGGATTCCATTGGATGTTCTCTGGTTTCTGTTTCTCTTGCAGAATATCAGCCTTCCAGGTCATTCCCTGCACCTCCCCCATCATTGCTTTAAAACTCTAAAAATTAAAAAAAAAGGGAGATTGGTAGACATCATGGGAGGTGTCCATGGAAACCATAGCGAAAACCCCGGCAACTCCAATAATGATCCTGTTTTACTGATGACAGATGGCATTATAAAAACTTCCAGTGATCAGAACACTTGGGCTTTCATCCTAATCATAATGCTGGGAGATTAAACTCTATTAAACACAATGGAGATTTACTTCGGAGGAAAGAAGCGTAAGATTGGGCTGTGTCCACGGGCCATCCATGCAGCCAACATTCCTCAAGTCGCACTATCCCAGTGTTACTGTATTTAAAACCATCCATATGTGCGAGATGCCTCATTTCTTCTCCCTGCTTGCTCGACAGGCCACGCTTCACCAGGTGGCACTGTTATGCATAATTTACTATTTGTAGTAACAGCAGCATAATGCCAAGTCCTCAGTAGAAAATTAAATGTAAAACTGTGTAAACAACAAGCAAAGAGTTCAGTCGCAGCTCTGAGAAGATGCTACTATGGGAATGAGTCACTGAATGTATGTATGAGAGAGAGGGGGAGGAGAACAAGAGAGATGCTTAATTTACCATATTTCTAGAGGGCCACACATGGTGGTCTGTTGCAGTAAAAATAACAATTTCAAGGTAGTTTAAGGATTATTACATTTATTATGGCAAACACTTCTGCAAATGCTGTTTGCTGTGGATCATACAGCTGATGAGCTCTGGTTTACCAGAATCATCTGAGGCCCTGAGGTTACTGGGTCAAAAAATGAGATTTGGGAATAGCCCCAGTGATGTCATTAAACATTAGGCATTAAGAACCAACCATAGTTGCTCACAGCTTGCCTTCAAACACACACACACACGCACACACACACACATTTTTTCAGATATGGAAATTAAGGCCCTTTCAGCACTCTATCTTTTCCCGTAGTCTTCTGGTCGTGATCCTGGTGTGCCACGGAGCTCAACGGGAATGCTATCCACCATACCGGACAGGCTCCTTGCAAAAGGGGGCATGAGGGACACACAGCACAACCAGACTCTTTCCCATACTGTGTTGGAGCAGGAAGTGCCTCCATTGCGCTTCTGGGCCTTCCGCAGGGCAGGTAAGTGCAGCACTGTCACACGATTGGAGGTCATTGATGGGGAAAATCTGTCAATGATTTACCCCACTATTGCGCTGGCTGGTGATGGGAGAAGAATGAGACCAAAACGACTTCTTGTGATCCATTGTTGTGATCCTGCTTCTCTCTCATCCCCATGCCAGGATGCAGTCCTCCTGCAGAAAGGGCCCATGATAGAAATCCTAACAAAAGGGACTGTCCCCTGATCAAGGTGAAATAAGGAGATGATAATATTCCTTCTCATTTACTTAGAGAGATGAGATAAGGAGTGTTTAATCTAGCCTACTTACTTCTAGCCATAAAGTGAATATAGAGCAGGATGGAAGGTGAGCCCTGGTACTACAACAACTGGGAGGGAAGGAGGAAGCTAGCTAAGTAAAAACAAAAACCCTAAAAAATATTTGTAAGTTGGAGCAGCAAGTCAAGCAACCTAGCTGAACTGGAGATCTGGAACCAACCCTTTTTTCTTGCATAGAGATTAAGCCTTCCAAAACTGGAGAATTTCAACCCTTGTCTCTTGCCTGGCGATGACTCATGAAAACTGAACACTCAGGGTCCAGCCCGAAGACTTGGCAACCCTAGATAAGCTGCATCTATGAAAAACCAGCAAATCCTCTTTTGCACTGACTGGCCTTGTCTTGTATTGACTACCCACACATCTGCTTTGGTTCGATGGTTCTGACCAAGACCCAAATCCTTATTCGGGGGGAGTACAGATGTCTGGCCTTTGTTGGACAACTGTTTGTATGAGGGGTGTGTGACAGATCCCCATTCGAGGCTGGCCTTGGATACTTGTCACCTTGCCCAAAGATCCCTGCTTAAATCCCCCCTTGGATTTGGGACGTGGGCTTCCAGGTGATCTCGGTGTGAACCAGTTTATTTTACAAGTGTTTCCTGTAACAGTAAGTGTGACGCTTTTCGGTGCAGGCCTAAGGAAGCTGGTCAGAGTCAGATTTAACAAAGTAACTGATAGTTCATCTTTATTTTCCTAACAAACAGAATGGTTGCTTTATCAAGTCCAAGTGCTCAGTTCTAACCATATAATAATAAATGAATTATGTCAGACCTTTTCCTTCAATCAATTCAGACACCCGGTACACATTCACTCCCCTTTAACTCTCACAACTCATTCCTTCAAAAGTCTTCCTTCAACTGTCACCAACAAACTCTCTCAGTTTTTTTTTTAAACCTTTCTTTTCCCCCCACGGAACCCCCTCCTTCTCCTCCCAAAGTGGTCTGTGCTGGGGATTGGCTGCTCTCTGTTATTCACAAGCATGCTTCATACCTGTTCATCCATGAGTTTTTCAGTAATATCTTAATGTGTTTAATCTATTGTTGGAACTTGCCTTGGGTCCACTTTGGGAGAAAGGTGGCGTACAAATACAGTCAGCCCTCCACATTTGCGGATGTGACATTCACGGATTTGATTATTTCTGTGTTTCTCCAGCTCCTGCCCTCCCACCTCAGGTGTTTCTTTTTTTGGGGGGAACCTTCCCTCTTGGTGGGTCCAATGAGGCTGCATAGCCCTTCAGAAACCCACTTTTGGCGCAGATAGCTCGATAGATTTTTGTACTAAAAGATTAGCACGGCATTTAACTGTGGCGGCCAGACTTGTTATGCTCAACATTGGAAATCAACTTGCACCCCAACAGTGGAAGAATGGATAGAAAAAACCATTGAAATAGCACAAATGGATAAACTGACCTACAGATTAGATAATAAAATGGACAGTAAGTTTTATAAAGCGTGGGAACCATTTACAGAATTTCTGGAAAACAAGAGAATTTTAACTAAAGGTTTCCAATCGTGAAGAGAAGTTGGAAAGTGATAATTGTTGAAACAATGAGGGATAAGCCCTAGATATTAACGTGGAGGGAGGTAGAAGCAAGAGAAGAGATGTTGATGCAATAGGTTTACTTGTTTTAGAAAGAAAAGAAATGTTGGAATAGCTAATAATGTAATGAGGAAAAAAATATGTAAACAGAGTTGAAAAAAATGAGTGAAAAAATGAATGATTGATTTACTCCTTTCTGACATAGAGGTAGTTTTTTTTTTAAATGACATAAGGCCGTATCTCATGAAAAGGGGAAGTGCTCTATGTTTGTGAGAATATGTCAGCAAGATATGTAGTTTGTTATATGCGTGTACTTGTATGTTTTGTTTGTTAGATGTTATTAAGTTTGTTATGTTATGAATGTGATGTAATGTCTGTTTTGTTTTTCTTTTTTCTTTTTTACTGTTTTTAATTAAAAAAAATGCAAAAAAAGAAAGAAAACATAGAAACCCACCTCTGGTCCTCCTCTTCCTCTACGCGTCTCTGCCTGGACAGCTAAGGATGGCTCTCTGCCCAAATTCTGAGCACCACAAACCCTGTACCCATGGCCCACACACATACCCAAGGAAGGAAATGGGCAAGAGAGAGGAAGTACAGGACCACCATGCCAAGCATCTCCTTTCCCTGACCTGGATTAGACCCTGGATGCCCCCTTTTCCCACCTGTGCCTCAGCCCCCTTCCCATAGACATACAAATTTTTTTATTTGAGAATTTTTCACTTTTGTGAGATCCTGTGTCTCTAACCCTAGTGAATGTGGAGGGCCAAGTGTATAGTAAATGAACATTTTTTCAAGTGTTCTTCTTCTTTGCTTTTCCATAGTATTATGAATCCGGGGGGAGCAGCATTGAGAAGAGTACTGGTGAGTGTTTTCCCTAGGTTTCTTTCTTGAATTGTCACCACTTTGTTTCCTATGGAATACTGTCCTGTGATTTGTGAAGAGACATATATATGATTTGGCATTTGGGGCTCAGGCAGTTCTTGTACTGGCTTTCATGCCCAATGTATTTGTTTCCCAGTCCCCCCAGTGTGTCTTCAGTGAAATGGCGACAGGAGCAGGAAACTGGTTTTAAAACAGCATATTTGTGTTTTGTGACTTGGACCCCATCTCCGCCTTTTATATTCAGGTTCATGGGTAAGTTGCTTCTCCATTAACTTTAGTAGTGGGCTTCCTCAAAAAGGGGTGTTTTGTGACTGTCTACTTCACCAGATGCATGGACAGTGTCCACAAAAGCTCCTACCATGCTATTTATTTCCAAAGCCTATCAGGTGCTGTAATTCTCTTTGTTGATTTGCTCAGTAGATCCAAGCAACTGAGACCTTTGAAGTAATGTGAAAGGGGAAGTAGTTGGGATGTCCCCTAGTGGTGACTCTCCCTTGTGTTCCACCAAAGAGGAAATACACTGCGGCAGGAAATGGGAGCGAGCGTTCTCTGCAGTGGAAACCCAGTTCTGGAATTTTTTCCCTCAGAGGCGTGATTGGCACCAGCATTGGGATTATTTTCCCACCAAGTTAAAACTTGGCTTTTTATTAAAGGTCCTAACAGGTTGTTATGTGCTATGGCTGCACTGTAGAAACTTGTTTCAACCAGTTCGTTGTCTGGTTTTGACTGATAAAACTATTTAATAGTTTGTCTGTTTTTAGGTATTTCTATTTTTTCATTTAAGATGACATGCTTTTTAACTACTGTTTTAATTCATGTCCTGTTTTTAACTACCGTATTATATGTCAATCAATTGTTGTCTCCCACCTTGATCCATGGGGAGAGGTGGGTAAGAAATAATCATAATCATAATCATCATAATAACACTATACAGTGCACCCTCTGTATATGCAAGGGTTCCATTCCAGGACCCCCTATGAAAAACAAAAAAAAGCAAATGCTTATGTCCCATTATCTTCAATGGATGTGGCTTGTGTGCACTCATAGCAGTGCGCACACATGCCCATAGAATCTATTAAAGATAACTGAAGTAATACTTTGTGCAGTCTCAGGCCCTTTCCGCATGAAGAAGTTAAGACGGGCCAAGGCGTTCTGTCACGGAGGTCGTCCGCACCTTGGATCGGACTAGGTTCGGGCTATTTACTTTAGTTCCGCACCTGAGTCCCATCCAAAATGCCTCCAAGTGGTCCTCCAGCACGCTATGTGAAGACCGGAAAAAACTGGTCTTTCAATTTTCCAGAGTGTGCCATTTCGTTCCTGTTCAGTTGTGCAGATGCGCAGATTCGCACCAGTGCAAGCCTGTGATCAGCGGAGGGCAGGCTGTGGGCATGGCCAGCTTCAGCAGTTGGTCTGGACCCACAAACAACTGGAAGCAGCCATTTTGTAAGCCTCATCAGTGTGGATCTAAAGACCTCGCACTGCTCCACATCGCCCTGGAACAAACAGAAGAGCCCTGTGGAAAGGCTTAAGGGAAAGTCCGCGTTGCTTCGAGCCAAGAAGAACTGGTAAGTAACGGCCCAGAGCGATTTGCTTGCCTTGTGCGGAAAGGGTCTCAGATTCAAGTATGCTGAGGTTGCTCCACAAAGAGGGTGCGCTGTAGTTTTAATTGTTTTTACAAGCTTTAAATTGTCTGGTTTTAATTGATAAGCTACTTAATATGTTTTTAATCTTTTAAAATTAATATTTGTTGTTTTACATTGATTTTATTGTAAGCCATTCTGAGATCATCAGATACAGGGAGAGATATAAATATTTAAATAAATAAATATTCCTCCATTAAGGTCTTTTTTCCCCCCAAAGATTCAGTTTTGATTGGGTGGCAGTCATTTCAGCCTTACCTGTGTTGATGATGAAGATTTCCAGTGGAATCACCAGTTTCACCAGCAACTGTGAAACCCACTGTGGGATTTTTATTTCAGTCGGAGAAGCAACTTCCCAATCCTTCTCAAATAAAATCCCTATATCTCCTTGTGTAATTCTCTTCCCATCCACCCACCCCAACCCTGTCCCCAATACATACTCACAATTAGTAGATGGTTCTCATTTTGTAAGATGACTACCATCATCTTTGGTGCATTGCTATATGTCTATATGATATGTCTACCCTATCATTGGGTCTTCCTGGCAAGAATTCTTCAGAGAAAGTTTGCCATTGCCTTCCTCTAAGGCTTAGAGAGTCTGACTTCCCCAGTAAGGTCAATCCACCATGTTGGACATTGGAGAGGGCCTTCTCAGCAATGGCACCACAACTATAGAATGCCCTCCCCTGGCACCAACATTGATTTCATTTAGGTACCATGTGAAAACCTGGCTGTTCATCAAGGCCTTTGGACCTAGTTAATCACCCCAAATATTGATGTACATAGTTTTTCAAACTTCTTAATCCTTTAAATCTGTTTTAACTCATCATGTTTAATAATTATCACGTTTAATATATTTTAGCTTATTTAGTTGCATCATTTTAAACTGTTCAACTTGTTTTTTTTAATGTTATTTGTAAGATGCCCTGAGATCTTTTTGATATAAAGCAGGACAGCAACATTTAAATACTGTAAATAGATGAGAGAGAGAGAGAGAGAGAGAGAGAGAGAGAGATGATGATGATGATGATGATGATGATGATGATGATGATGATGATGATGATTTTACAGTTTAGGGGAACCATAACAGCAATTTTCCAGTAGTTGAAGGACTTGTCTTTCGGAAAAGACGGATCAGATTTGGTTTCTCCTGTTTTAGAGAGATCAGACATGGTTTCTACTGTTTCCACTCAGAACTATGGGTTTGAAATCACCACAAAGCAGATTTCAGCTGAATAGTCAAGGAAACACCTTGAGGGCATGAGCTTTTCAGTGGTGCAACAAAGTGCCTTGGGAGGTGGTGGACTTTGAGGAAGGTATTTAAGCACAGGGCATCTACCAGGGATGCCATAGTAGCATAGTAGCACTATACATCCAGCAGTGAGCAAGCTCGGTTACCAGTCATATCAATCTATCATATATACTTGTGTATAAATTGACCTCATGTGTAAGGCCCTTTCTTCAGGATGATGCTCTTGCATGTCATCCCGTCATAATCTCAGCAGCACTTCTGCCGGGATGGGAGCATGTCCCCCAACACTCCTCTCCACATGTGACTGGCTGCCTGTGGAAGGGAGCATGAAGGACATGCTCCATTCTTCTGGACTGCAGCTGGCCTTCTTCCTTTGCTGCAGTCAGGGAGAAAGTGTGTAGATCACACTTCCAGCCCTTCTGCATGGCTGGCTGTGATGGAAGGCTCGTGCAGTTGGGGGTCATTGATGGAGTTTTTCCATCAATGATATAGCCAGTGATCACGCTGGCTGGAGATGTGGAAGGGCGGAACCATGATGACATCATGCAGAAGCATTGTTTCAGTCCAGCTCCTCTCATGTCTCCATGCCGGGATGCCATCACCTTGCAGAAGGGGCCCAAGTTGAAAGCAGGTTTTGGGACCAAAATTGTGGATTTTGATACGACTCGTGGGTAAGTTGAGGGTCATTCCACAGAGAAGGGAAAGTCCCAGTGCTGCCTCAGGGACTCAGACAACCTTGGCCACCACTTCCATTTTCTGCCCAGGTATTCAAAAAGGCCAGAAGTAGTACCACAACAGAGAGACTTGGGTGGTGGTGGTGGACAGTTCTTCTTTTAGGTTCTTCTGGATGGACAAAACTCTTGCCTTTTGCTACTCTACTCAGAGATGGGGACAGTTCCTTTTTTTGATCATAGTTAATACTGCACCTTAACTTTTAAGGTACAGTACTTACATTGACCATGGATAAATTGACCCAGGATTTATGGGGTCAATTTTTTGACTAAAATTTCTACTTACATATGAGTCTGTACAGTTTCTCTGACTCTGTGCCATGAGGTAGGAAGGACTTTGCAATGTGCTGGTCCAAGGGAATGGTTCAGAGGACTACTGGAGTCTGCTCTGCCCCATGCAGGTCTATTTTGCCACTTTCCCCTTGTATGCAACAAAGCAGGAAAAGTTTCTGTGCCTCTGGCAAAATTATATAATATTTGCCAGCATCTAAGATGCACCCATGTATAAGAGGCACCTCATTTATACACTGGCAAATATTATTGGCTTACATATAAGACATGCTGGCATATAAGATGCACCCCATTTTCAAACAATATTTTTTGGGAAAAAAAGAGAGTCTTGTATGCTAGCAAATACAGTAGTTGAGGAGAGACGTTAAGATAACCTGGATCCAGGTAACACAGCATTAGTACTGGTTAGGTTTCATGGTATCCATTGCCCTCTTGTGGAAAGGACCAATGTCTCCAAAGCGTAACCTTTTTTTTTTTTTAATCTCAATTGGTTCAAAGTTTTGACAACAATTCCGAAACGGATTATTCTGATCATTAAAATCACCCCACTAGCATTATTTTTGTATAACAACCAAGATTTCTCATCAATGCTGGTCATGTTTTATCACTTGATATGATTTTTAAACAGCAATTTAACAATTTAATGAAGAAATTAATTTTATACATTCTTATTATTTTAATGCTAATTATTTTTTTCTCCTTAATGGCTTGATGTTAGGGATGTTATTAAATTTTCATTTATTTCATTTATTTCTTGTCTTGAAGACAAGAATGAGTAATTTCAACAATTGTCTCCCTGCTGGGGGAGAAAACAGGAAATCTGCTCAATTTTTGTGGACTGTTCATATTAAAATTCCATTTTAATGATTCATTTTAATGTTCACTCTTAGTATTTTTTTAGCTTTATTTTTTTTTTTAAAAAAATTGTAATGCACCTTGAGAAAATACTAACAGAACACGGCCTCAAAACTTGGAAAACCCACAACAACCTATGGATTCTGGCCGTGAAAGCTTTCGAATTTGCTTCAAAGTTCGCCGGACGAGGACGCAGGTAGAATATTTGCGATTGGAGGCTGCAGGTGAATTTTGAGCTTGTTTGTGATTCTGGAAAGGGGTGCCCAACATCTAGTCATACCCGGAAAATGTATTCAGAGGGGTGAACTAAAAGACCTTTCTTCCAAATGACATTAATTTATGCAATGATCATTCAAACTGCATAATTAGAGCACAGCATATCAGTCTGAAAGAGAAACAATACTTTCCTGAACAGCTCTGAAATGGAGGAGGGTGAAAAGGGAGGTTTGTTGCTAGAGAATCCATTCCTGGCTCTGCATTAAGTGGGCTGTTTTTGTTGAAAATTCAAAAACAAAAACAAACAAACAAAAAATCCCAACCCTAAGTCTAAATTTCTGAGAGTATTCACATTTCTGCACCACAGTAGCACATCATTTTGAAGCATCAGGAATATCCAGAGCAGATATGAAGAGGCTATAAAAGAATGCCTTTTCCTATACATATTACCAGAGATTAAAGAACATCTCCTCCTATGTGTACCTATTCAACCGAGTTTAAAGAAGCTAAGTGTGTCCAAGAAGAAGTATTGCGTGTGTGTATGTTCAAGTTTTCTGTCAACTTACAGTGATTCCATGAATTTCAGAGGGTTTCCTTAGGCAAGGAATACTTGGAAGTGGTTTTGCCATTACCTTCCTCTGAAATATAGCCCATAGTACCTGGTCTTCCTTGGTGGTCTCTCATCCAAGTACTAACCAGAGCTGATCCTACTTAGCTTCCAGGATCAGATGGATTCAAGAGATTCAAGGGATTTAGGCCCTAATGACGTATTATGAGCTGTTACGTTTCTTAAGATCATCCACGGTTCTTCTTCAAAAGTCTTCTCATTCCCAGACAGTACCTACAGTACATAATTACAGTATTTTGATAACATAGGCCCTTTCCGCACCTTACCCTGATAGCGCGATGAACCAGAGCCCTCACGATATTGCTAACATCGCAAGAGGCTCAGTAGAGTCCCCCTTGCAGTCCGCATACAGCAGGGCATTCGCGAGAGAGCACCAGTCCCCGCCTGGTGGCTTCTCCGCATGTCGGCATCCTGGGCCACGCCTAGGTCCCGCCCTGTCCCCGCCCCACCGCCGCTGATTGGGCGGTGGTGTTTCTTTTTTTTTTTTTTTTGCCGGCTATCGTGCTAACGTTAGCACGATAGATCCTGCCAACAGGCTGTTTCGTACTACGTTGGTAACGTGCTAACGATAGCGCCAGGTTTTTTAAAAGAAAACACAGTCAGCCGGACCCCGGGGGCTGCTGTCGTCTCGAGTGTGAGTGGCGACGCAGCCCCGGGGTGGCCTCTCGTGGTGATGTGTCGTGCACTGTTCCCTGCTGTGATGGGGGCAGCGGCTGGCCTGCTGCTGGGCAGAGCGTCCCCTGGGAGTTGCTGCACGAGGGACAGGCAGCAGGGACTGCCCACACCCCGCCCACTCCCGGGTCCTTCCCGGAAGCACACCGGGTGACGGCTCCGCAGGCCCTCTGGTTGCGTGACCGATGCGTGAAAGGGAGGTTATTTTCACCTTTCAGGCGAAAATAAGAAAACGCGCTATCAGCACTATCCGTGGCCGTGATAGCACCTGGTTCGCCAGAACGTCATGTGGTATGGCGGCTCGTGAAGGGGGGAGGGAGTGTGCCTAATACGCTTTAAAAACGCCATGCGAAAAGGGCAATAGTTATGGCTCTGACCTATGGAATTCTGGGATTTGTACTTTTATGAGATACTTAAGAATTTCCCACCAGCAAGATCTAAGACCACTCCCCTGAACAATAGCACTAAAGGTGCTAGAAGATTCTACCAATTCCTTCATTAGTCTACAAACCCCAGGAATCCTTAGAATGGAGTCAGGATGGTTAATGTGGTATCACGCCACTGTAGTAATACACTACTGAAGCCTCCAAGTGTGTCAATAAGACATACAGGTTTTTAGTGGTCCACCTTGTCTCTAGAATGGAAGCTCATTTCATGATGACACAGCTATCTTTTTAAAAAACTTTCCATTTAATTATAATTATAATTATCATTCGCCCTTAAAATATTTCTGTAATTTTAGTGTTTAAGGTATGACATTCCCATCCCTTTAGTGGGTTAACTGTGCTACCAAGTGGTAGTTTTGTTTCTGCAACTGTATAATATGTCATGCCTAAACATTGGCTTTAAGGTGTTCTTTACAGGAAGCCCACCATTCTGATGCCCTCTTATCTGACAAATTGCTCTTTTGACGTTTCCAAATTAAGGACAAGTTCCATTAATTTGATAGAGGGGTTCTGCTCTTTCATCAGCTCTTCTTGCCTATGGAGGCTCACTTGGAACTGTTTACATGTGCGTGCTCCATGCAAAGTTTGCTGAGGAGAGGGGGAAGGCACCAAGCCAGCTGACACTTTGCAAGCAGCACATGCAGAACTGGTCCCAAACGAGCCTCCATTAAGTCGTTCAGGCTCTCTATAGTACAGTACAAGGATTCCACTTTTCAACCAGTTCTATTTTCTGACTGTGCTCCAGTCCCTAACCTCTCAGATAAGTGGGGGAAGCTTGTATTTATTTCATTTGCATGCTACCTTTCTCCTGGAGAGGGATCCAGGTTCTTGCTTTACTGTATTTTGATCTATGTTTTATTTTTTTAAAATATTTGCAGTATCCCCTATTTTATTAGCTATTAAATAACCCCCCCTTTCTCTTGCTTCTGATGGCAGCTTTAAGAACTACACTAGAGAGAGGGTGAATGATCCACATGAAACAACAGTAGTTTTGAGGTGACAGAGGAGTCTCAAGCAGCCAGGGGAGAAAAATAGAAGTGGACCGTCTGCTCATTTTGGTTGCAGGGAAGTGGCGTGGAGGCAAAAAAGACTGGTTCTTGCTGTGCATTCTGGAACAGAGAACAACTGTGCTCTTAATTCTGTATGACTGAACTTACTCATACTATGAGTCATACTATATCATTAAATACCAAAGGCAGTATTCTCCGTGCCATAGCATTTCCGATTTCCACCTATGGTCATGAAAGCTGGACAGTAAAGAAAGCTGACAGGATGAAAATCACCTCATCTGATACATGATGGAGGAGAGTTTTGTGGATGCCACAGGCAACTAAAAAGACAAAGAAATGGCTCCTGCAGCAAATCAAGTC
Organism: Cyclura pinguis; assembly: GCA_030412105.1. Classification (NCBI taxonomy): domain Eukaryota; kingdom Metazoa; phylum Chordata; class Lepidosauria; order Squamata; family Iguanidae; genus Cyclura; species Cyclura pinguis. The sequence continues at coordinate 276,501,048 of CM059601.1, read as the reverse complement.
TGAACTCTTCTTAGAAGCCAAAATGACTAAACTGAGGCTGCCATACTGTGGATATATCACGAGACAGTGGAACTCCTTGGAACAGACAATACTGCTTGGTAAAGTCAGCAAGACAGCTCACATGAAGAACTCCCACAGCAAGAGAGGAAGATCCCTTTATTTCAGAATCACACAATAAAAATTGAAAACGGAGCAAGCCACATTCAGAATAGAAAGACCATAAAAAAATGACGGTCAGGTGAACACTGACATACCAGGTATTTTGCTCAAAAGAAAGATTCAGAAAGTTTCCCTTTTTAAAAAGGTCACAGTGCAATTATATTGTATCCTTTATAGTTGCATTATATTTTCAAATTTCTTCATTTTCCCTTTAAGGCACAGTAAATTTAGATTATAAAAAAACATGCTAAAAATATTTTTTGGCAGACATCAAAAGCATAAAATGATTGTTCAATGAGAATAATACAGTGAATATCCACACTGTATTTCATAACTATTTGGGAAATTTACAGCTAGATTGTAAACACGTAACCTATTTTGTACCTCTCATTTCTTCCATGAAGCTCACAGAGTTAAACACAGGATTACCCTAATTCATCACATTAGGTTAATGAAAGGCTCAATTCAAATACACCAAACCATGGTTTGTGCTAAAATGGCTAAGAATCCAAATCATGGTCTAAGTGTCCACAGGCATGCATGTCGTTTTTCAGTATATTTTATTTCATTTCTAGTCTGCTCAGCCCTTTTCTTTCATGGCATAATAATCTCTAGGGGTGGAACCCCTACAATTGTAATTTGTCAGCTCAGTAATGCCAAACCATAATTAGCACAGACCACACACCTGCCAGGGCTTCCAACTCTTGTCTTTTTCAGCCAGTCTCACAAAACCACAGTTAAGCCACAATTTAGTGTGATATTCACCTTGAATCATAGTGGCTAAGTTCATCCTGAAAATGATATGCTTGAGGACCAACAGAACTCACGTCTATCTGGTCTTCATCTTCATCTCTGTCAAAAGCACCCTGCCTTTAAAATCCCTTAAAAGATGCGCAATATATTTCATTTCCCTTGAATGCTTTGATAAAAGTTCATTCTTTGAAGCTATAAATGCACTGAAGTTTAATTCTTTAAATTATAATCATAATCTGCTCCATTTTTATGGTGGATGCTTGCTTCACAGGAAGGTGTCACGTGAGATTCCTGCCACAGCTACATTTTAGGAATCGGAGTGGAAGCCACTGCTATGCTTTCTATGGCACATTCATCAGTGCCTCTACGGATCCTGAAGTAGCCCTGCTCACCCCAAGTTGGTCCCCAGCTGTTCTTCACTATCCAGAAGGACTCCCCTGTACTTGGATCACTGTCATAACCCACCAGCAGGACGGCGTGATCGGTCAATTCAAAAGGATTGAATGAATCCATCAGCCCCGTGTGGTGGTAGATACCCCCTTGGTAATGCAAAAAGTCATTATATACTTCAAATGCAACAGCCATCGGCCCATGCTTCACAAGTTCCAGTTTCATCAGAGCTTCGTTGCACCCGCCATAAAACCCTCCAACATAGTAGTAGTCAGCGGCATAGTAGTGGTAACAGCTGTGCTTGAAAGTGCAAGGAGAATCTGTGGCTGTGTAAGGGAAGCATGCTTCTTCAACCACACCAAAATCCTGAGCGTATTTACCAGCGATGAGGTAAGGGAAGCCTCCATCACAGCCTAAAAGAGAAACCCAGAACTTAGACATGTAGCATGAAGACATCTCAAAGGAGTCACTTTCTGCTGAAGAGTAGAATACAGGTTGAGTATCTCTCATCCAGAAATCAGAAAGCCAAAAAGCTTCAAAAGCTGAAACTTCTTGCTGCCAGCCACCTGCTTCTGCTTTTGAGGCAGCAGCTAGGGTGCTCCTGCTCATTCGTCTCTCAGATCTTCAGTCTCCCTCCAGCCTTTTGTCTCATACACAACACGAGTAGCGAACAAAGGAGACACAAGGCTGGAGAGAGACATGAGGATCTGAAATGGTGGGAATCCAAGTGTAGGGCTTGCCATGAAGCAGCAGCAGCTGCAAGGCTCCCTGGAGATCTCCTGTACAGTACTGTATTTAATGGATATGAAAATACAGCTATTCCAAAATCCAAAAAAATCTCAAATAAAAGACACTTCTGGCCCCAAGCATTTTGGATAAGGGATACTTGACCTATAATATACTTGTATATTGTCCTTTTGCCAAAAGGCTGGAGTAGTAGAGAGGAGAGGTATAACAGAGCTCAGAAAAATCCTCAAATCCCTCTGCAGCCATGTCCTAAACCAAGAATGAACTATTGTGGAAGAGCAGCCCTGTTCTCAGTACTCTCTGAGCTGCAACTGTGGCCTCGAACCACACTTTGGCACTTCTGCCCTACAGAAATCCAGCCTTCCAAGCCCTGAGCTTGTGAAGGAGGTGTTGGGCAGCTCTGGCTGAGGGCAGACAACTGCAGCTCAGGGAGTACTGTGAACAGGGCTATGGATGAAAAAAGGGTTAAAAAAAACCTGTCTCTGGGATTGCAGACAGGGTTTGGAGCTGATAAAAGACAGAGAGTGCATTTGACAGAGAAGGAGATAGTTGACAGAGACAAGATTTGGATTTCACAGAGACAGGATAGTTAGTCAGAAAACAGAACTGATCCTATTCTGGGGAGCTGGGCAGAATTGATTGTTAAAGAGTTAATGTGTTATATTACTGAATTTCAATAAACCTACATTTATGATTCTTTTTAAAAAACTGTCTCTGGCTATCTCTTTCAAGACTGATAAGGAGTCAGGCCACACCTGCCGTAAAGAATGCAGACACCAACACAGCCACAGGTCCAAGTTTAAGGGCTCACCCTGAGGCCCAGGAACCTAACTCAAAAAGTGATTCAGTGGGGGAACATGGACAGGTAAGTGGGCAGGATTTCAAAGATTGGAACTGTGGGCCCAGCCTGGGAAGAGGAATCTGTCACACTGCTAGAATCTTCATGCTTCAAAATAAAGCAAGATGTGGTCACTTACCTTGAGAGTATTCACTGCAGGAAACAACCTGCTGAGGGCTCAGTGTTGGAGTCTGTGAATTGTTAGTGAGGATGCGAATCCGAGCTTCTAGCATGCCCATCGAGGCAAAAGCATAGCAGCTGCCACAGGATGCTGAAGACAAGAGGAGGAATAGTATCAGTTGACTATCAGTTGACCATCAGGCCCACCATTTCCCACCTTTCTGAGCCAGGACATAACTTCTTGCTGGGAAGGAAGTGAAGTGGCATTTCATGAGAATGAGGAGGGTTACACAGAGAGCCAGTGTTTTTTTTTAAGCTGGGACTCAAGTCTATATTAATGTTGTTGTTGTGTGCCTTCAAGTCATTTCTTATGACGACCTTATCATGGGGTTTTCTGTGGCTGAGAGTGTGTGATGAGCCCAATGGGTTTTCATGGCTGAGTGGGGAATCGAACTCTGGTCTCCAGGGTTGTAGTCCAGTGCTCAAACCACTATCCGACGTTAGCTGTGTAGTGTCCTCATTCTGCCATAATTCTACTAGGTGACCTAGGGCTAGTCACTCTCAATCAACCTAACCCACTTCAGTGGGCAGAAGGGACAGTCAGTATCTCAAAGTTGAGGTCACTGTTAAAAACATGGAATATAAATGTAACTAATCATTAGGGATGAAAATACAGGCAGCTCTCCACATTCACTAGGGTTAGGGGTGCACTTGAGGTAGGTGGACAAGAGTTGGAGAAACTTGCAAATAATAAAATCCATCAAAGTCAAACCTGCAAATGAGGACAGGAAATGTCTGCATTTCAGGATTTTTTTTTCATTTGCATGGAAAAACACTTTTTGTGCAGAAAACAGTGAGTACGTTGCACAAAATACACTGGGTTTTTTGCACAAACACGTGGGGTCCACAAAATTCTTTCTGCACATATGTCCATTTTTGTCAAAAAGGCCCAAAATGCAGAGAAAAGAAAAGCCCACAACCACGAACCAAACCCAAACAGTGATGTGCAAAATCATTTGAAAAATCCTCCTGTAATCAAAGCTAGCCAGGTGAAAAAGTCCTTTGTCCTTGAATGACAGAATGGAATAAGCTAAGGTTTGCATCCCTGAAAACGTAAAGGAATAATCCAAGATCTTCTATTTGATTATGCTGCCTTTCTCCTGCTATGAGGCCCAAGGCAGCTTGTAAAGGCTAAAAACAAGATTAGCTAAAACAAAAACAGAAAAAGTTAAAATGCAACTAAACATATATTACATTAAAATACCATTAAATTTTTAAAAGTATAAAATTGTTTTGAAAACAGAACAATAAAGTTAAAAATACAGCACAAGCACCTCAGAAAAGGCTCCCTGACACCAATTAATCACTAAAAGCTTGCCTGAATAGAAAGGTTTTTGTCTGCTGGTGAAGGGAGAATAGAGCGGAGCAGGTTAGCATCCTGTGGAAGGGAGTTCCACAGGCTGGGAGCAGCCACTGAGAAGAATCTCTCCTGTGACCTCACCAGTTTGGTTTGATTCCAAGACCTTGCTCCACCAGATACCAAAATCTGTTGATGCTCAAGTGGGTGCTCCCATGATATACAATGGCACAGTAAAATGGCATCTCTTATATAAAATGGTGAACAACTCAAATGAGTGCCAGAGAGAACCTGAGGATAGGTGAAATGGCGGGACTCTACAGCAGGGCAGGCCTACACATCAGAGCATGGCAAAATCAATGTTTGGTTTTTGCATTTCTTTTTCAACCTATTTTTGAGCCATGGTTGATTGACTGTACACCCATAGATATGGAGGGCTGACTCTACTTTTGAATATTTTATACCGTTTATAAGCTATGATTTTAATGTGATGAGCTTTCAACACTGTTTTAAATTTTATTAATAGATTTTGGCTGTTTCTTTTCTTAGTTTTTGTGAGCTGCCTTCGGTCCCACTCCAAAAGAAAGGTGGTGTATACAGATGGAATCAATAATAAATATGTACTACTAAATTACATCCGAACTCTGGAGAAAACCAGCACAATAGCTGGGAAGTCACCAAAGCATGGCATTATGGAGAATTGCCCATACTTGGATATCATTAGAACAGGTTTGGTTCTCAGGACCTGAGAGTCCTCACATCTGACCTAAGAGGTTGGGGAGCTCAGCCTTTCAGTGCATATAGTTTCACAGTAATTGCTTTGCAGAATGCTTGCCACCCACCTCACATATTACCAGTTTCTAAAAATGTTTTATTTCAGAGCCTATATCCACCCACCATTCAGATTACTGGACTTTCTTCTCCTTTCTTACCATTCACTGGTAAGAAGCCTGCATAATTTTCTGATTTTTCAGAGGAATTTTTACTATATATATAGTAAAATAAATAAATAAATACATACATACATACATACATACATACATACATATATATATTAAGCATCAATGGCTTAGCAACAAGGGCATGTGGAATACTTTCCTATGCATGACAACTTTGCAGCAAAATAAAATAAAATAAAATAAAATAAAATAAAATAAAATAAAATAAAATAAAATAAAATAAAATAAAATAAAATAAAATCCATTCAGTTGCTCCTCGTTCGCTGTCAGAATTTCCTGTAATTCAGCAAGCACTTTTGAAAGCCAAAGTAGCACTGTGATCAAACAGGAAGGTGGCCTGCTGGCTAGAGGCAGTTTAATTCTACCTCTCTTTCACACAAGGCCTGTTTCTAAGTACCTTGCCCATGGATGCCAAAGAAAAGGCACTGTGATCTTAAAGAGGCATTAAGGAGCCAAACTGCCTCTTGTCATGTCAAAGCAGGTGTAGGTGGCCAAGAAAAATGTGTTTTTTTTTAAAATATACCTCAGCTATACAATTTTCTTCTCAGAATTTTGTTTATGCAGGATAGCAGAGGTGGGAACTGTGTGGCCTGCAGAACACATGTGCCAGGTGGGGGGTGCCCCTGTGGACTCAGGGCCCTTCCAGATTTCCCCCACCCCATAACCCCTGATCCAAATAAATATTTCTTTTTTCTTTTTTTAAAACAGTTTTAAACAAAAGAAAATTTAGCATGTCTAGGTATACTGTTTAGTCATAAATTGCTATTTTTCATAGAATCATCATAGAATCCTAGAGCTGGAAGAGACCACAAGGGCCATTGAATCCAACCCCCTGCCATGCAGGAATACACCATCAAAGCGTTCCCGACAGATGGCCATCCAATCTCTGTTTAAAAACCTCCAAGGAAGGAAACTCTATCACACTCCAAGGCAGTGTATTCCACTGTTGAACTGTTCTTAGCATCAGGAAGTTCTTCCTAATGTTTAGATGGTACCTCTTTTCCTGAAGTTTGACGCCGTTGCTCTGTGTCCTAGTCTTTGGAGCAGCAGAAAACAGGCTTGCTGCATCCTCCATATCCCATCCCTTTTGTCAACCCATGAAAAAAAGTTGTGGCTAGGGGTGTATCCACATTGCACCAGTTTAGCTCCGTGATAATCCTTTGACTGTCATGGCTTCATCTATGGAATCCTAGCATTTGTAACTTGATGAGGGACTTCTCTACCCGACTTCCTGAACAATGCCTCAAGCAGCAAAATGTCTTGGGCTGACCCTGGTTTTCAGAGGTGTCTCAAGATTTTTGAGTGTATTTGTGCTATAGTGTTTGCAACCAGTGTGGCATGGTGATTTGGACGTTGCACTAGGACTCTGGGGAGCAGGGTTCAAATCCCTGCTCAGCTATGGAAACCTACTAGGTGACCTTGGGCAAGTCACACTCTCTCAACCTCAGAGGAAGGCAAGGGTGAACCTCCTCTGAAAAAATCTTGCCAAGAAAACCCTGTGATAGATTTGCCTTAGGGTCACCACACATCCGAAATGGCTAGAAGGCACACCATCATAACAATTAAACTAAAGTCCTCCCTCCACATTCATGGGTTTGCCCATTGTGCATTTGATTATTTCCAAGGCATGCGCTTGCCTCCCCGCCTTATTTTCTTCCTCCCATTCCTCACCCCAGGCTTGTGATGTTTGTGTTTAAAATGGATGTTTTTTCTTTTTGGTGAGCAAAGCTCCCCTACTGCTGAAGTTGTCTCCTCTCTGCCATGTAGCTGCATCTGCTGTGTAATGGGTGCCGATTGATCAGGCGCACTCTTTGCTCCTACCCCTCCCCTCCTTTCTCAAGATGGCAACCAGAAGTACCTAGAACACTAGAAATCAGCACTCTGCTCGTCTCCTTCTTAGGGGAAAGTACAGGTAAGCCATTTACCTTGCTTTTTCTTCCCACTCCCAGAAGCACTGGGGTCAGCGGGCAAAGGAATGGGAGGAGAATCATGGGAGGGAGTTATTTGTGGTTTTTCTGCTTTCATGAGGGTTCTGCACCCTGAACCCTCGCAAATGTGGAGTGGCCACTGTAATCTAATATTACTTTCACCTCCATCCTATAGAATCTTTGGATTTGAAATGAAATGGGGGACTTAGAAATGCCTTATCTTCAACCAAACCTGCAGTTCCAGCCTAGATTCCTGCTGGGATAGAACTCTGCATTATTCCTTCCTTTAAGGAACAGATGATGACATACTTCACTGCTTAGGAAACCTATGGCTTTGGTAAAGTTACTTTATTAAATGATAACTCCCAGATCTCCCTAGCTGGCTGGACCAGTCACAGTTTAAAATTCTGGGACTTGTAGTCCAATAAAATAACTTCCCCGGGAAACCTCAAGTTCCCTCCTGCTGTCCCAATTACCTTATCAATTGGTCAAGTTTCAACTCCTTTTCGAGAGACAAATAAATCCGCATTGGTAAGATTTTCTCATATCAACAAAATAAATTGTTTTTTTCAGCATGGCGGTACACTTATTTACTAACTAGATAATATTGACATTTGAAAAGTGGGAGGGGGACACAACAGAGTTATCAGCGGCAATCTAATTTGATTTATAAAAGCGACCGTGTTTCTGATGTTCTTCACAAATTCAATTGTGACCAAGCTTAAATTACATTAGAGACCACACGCTCCACAGCCGAACAAGATCGTTGAAAACCATAAAGACTGATTAAAAAAGCATAAAGCAGTCTTCGAAACCGATGATTCAGAAACACTATTCCCTTTCCAACCACCTTTGTATGCCAGGAGGATTCTCCAAGGCTGTATTAGTTACAGTGTGGTAGGTCCCAAACAAAGGTTCTCAACAAGACAAAGAAGCGAACAAGAATTTACTTCTACAGTAGTCATGTAGGCTTAAATCTTATTGGTATGCTCAGCTAAAGTAGACTTCTTCATTGGGGAAGGGGGAACATTTATGTAAGCCTGAGTGATTCAGTGGGTGTGCCCATAGGATGCAGGCCATATTATCCAATGGGTTTTCATACTATTCTACCTCTGTGCTCCATACTGTAGTTATGTGCTTCCAAGTCAACTAATTACTGATTTATGGCAACCCTATCATAGGGTTTCATCGCAAGAAGGCAAGATTTGCCATTGACTTCCTCTGAGGCTGAGAGAGTGTGACCTGTCCAAGGTCACCCAGTGAGTTTCTGTGGCTGAGCAGGTATTTGAACTGTGTTCTCCAGAGCTGTAGTTCAATACTCAAACCACGACATCACGCTGACTTTCTGTGTTACATAACCTCCAAAATTTCACAGATGAAAACCAGGTTGCATGTGGCCAAGCAACATCGGAGTGTGGTCAAGATGGCAAAAGTTATTAATGAGGAAGAAGAGCCCAGCTAGGAGAGACTGCAACACTTTGCACTTTGCTCACCCTTAGTTCTAGATCATTTATGAAGAAGTTAAAAAGAATGAGTCCCAATAAGATCCCTGAGAGAACCCACTGCTCGCTTCCTTCCACTATAAGAACTGATCACTAATTCCTATTTTCTATTTTCTTTTTTTTTAACCAGCTTTTGATCCATGTTCTTCTTAGCTCTGACAACTAAATGAGTTAAATTAGCTCAGGTGATTTGGTGAGGGACCTTGTCAAAACCCTTTTTAAGTCCAAGTAAGCAATATTTTATATTTATATTGCACCTTTTTTTAACTCTGGTGCTCCATATTGTTTTAGATTTTCTGCTTCTTATAAAGCAGAATACGCACACAATGCTTTTCTGCTTTATATAAAACTTCTGTTTTTTTTCTGCTTTTATTTACATTGTAAGCTGCTTTGAGTCCTACTCAGGAGAAAAGTGGGATACCAACCAACCAACCAACCAACCAATCAATCAAATAAAGAAAGAAAGAAAGCGGTAATTTTCTGACTGCAATGGTGATAGAATATGCATCAGGAATACTGATGTCTTGAAAAAAATATTTTCAAATATGTGAGCCAGTGTTCAATTTTTCAATTTGAGAGCCTGGTCATTTTCTAATGGTGGGGTATATTATTTTCCCTCTGTTGTCTTCCACAGCAGAGAAGATCAAACTGTGATGAATTGTGGATTAGGGAAATAAGGTTGTGCCAGTCTTTCTTAAAAAATCTCGGACTTATGTTTTCCTTAAGGACAGGGTGAGAACAGTAAGAGACTGAACACTAATTATTTATTTATTAAAATATTTATATCCAGCCCTATATCACAAGGTCTCAGGACAGTGCACAAGTGAAATGTACAAGAAACATACACATGCTTTTCTCTTTCCTCTTTCACTGATTTTCTATGGCAACTGATGGATCACGGTCATGATCACTACTATATGAAAGGATTTTTTTCCAACACTCACCTTAGCAGCCCTACAAGTCAGCTGATAGCTCGCAAATTTAACACAGAACAACTTGTTTTGATTTATATTTCACCCTATATCCTGGGATATCAGGGCAGTGAGCAAGTAAAAGCAATTTGAACAACTTAAAATAATTTACAATCTAAAATGAAGAACCTAAAAGCATTTTAAACAGTTTAACAAGTTAAAATAAATTTTAAAAGTTGAAATAGTTTAAAACCCTCAACCTGTTTATCTGGAAATAAATCAGTCAGGCTTCCAAAGCCTTACCAAAAAGACATTTTGACTTGGGACTGGAACAAAGCCAGAGTTGGTACTAACCAGGGCTCCAAAGAGAGTATAGTCCAAAACTGGGGTGCCATAGCCAAAAAGGACCTCTCCCATGTCTTCCCACAATATAGTGCCCCCACTGGTAGAATACAAAGCAGCCTCTAAATCACCCACAGGGCCATATATAGGGAGAGGTTCCTTCAAGTATCAAGGCACCAAGCCATGGAGGGCCATAATTCTGAAGCTCTTTAGATGCTGTCTTATTTCCCACGTTTGTATATATGTGCATATTACAGATCCAAGCCAATATGCAAACTCCTCAAGAGGATAATTCTAAATTGCATACTTTACTTTTATATTCAGCACATTCTGACTAGCATTTCAATGAGAAGGATTTGGAAAGAGTATGTCCTACCTTGATTTCGCACTGGGCTGACATAATTGACGCCGTTCACATTCCTCCAGTCCCAGGATTTAGGCAGTCTAGAAACTTCTTTGATCACATCAGCAGTCAGAGGGGCAGGCTTTGGCCTGCAAGAAAAAACAACAAACAAAAATACAAAACCAGATGCTTTTTGTGCATTGAAATCCCCACCACAGTCAAAGGGGACAACTGGAAGACAGCCTGACAGCCATAGTCTGAGCACTGTTTGGCTCTTTATTTTTCCATTATAAAGTCACCAGCTTTAAACATGCCAAAAAAGGTGGAGTCTTCTTCCATAGTTCTAAAAAAGTGGATAACTTTTTGATCACGCTATCCATTAAGTCAGGTGGTCAAATGCTGGAGGCTTGGGGGCATCATTAACCTTCCAGGAGACCTTGGAAGCCTTCATCCCTCTAGAGAAAAGAATCACATTTTTGGCTACATCTGCCTTCTAGGTAGTGTTGGGGCATTTTTATCATGTTTTTATCCTCCCAGGGCCATTTTTAGGTACAGGAGAGGCCTTTTTTTTACAACAAGAAATGACCTGGAAGGTACTTCCTGTTCTAAAAAAAAGTCTCTCCTGACCCTAAAATGGTTCACAGGGGCAAAAATGCATCAAAATGTCCCTATGCTCGACAGAATGTGACTCCTGGAGGAGCTTTGGGCACCACAAAAACACCCAGTAAGTGGCCTGCAGTAAGTGGCCAATCCAATTTGTGACATCAAAGGGCTAAATCCAATTGTGAATCCCAACTAGGGTAGACACAATTAATTGATTACAATTGTGTAACTGCTTTCTTGTCAATTTCCCTTTAATTTGATGGGTCTGCTCTACGTGGAACTAACAACTGAATTTAGGCCTAGGAGAAAGCTGGGAATTATGTACCCCCACCCCACCCACCCCTGATGATGAAGTACTGCAACTCTCAGCATTCTTCACCATTGTCTATGCTGGCTAGAGATGCTGAGAACTGTAGTCCAAAACATCTGGAGGGTTGCATAACTCTTGCCTCTGTCCTAAAAGGTGATAAATTTATCTCCAAAACATGATATAAACAAAACATTTTGGAGCCTATCTGAACATCTATTGAAAAAAAAAAAGAGGATAATTTCTAGACTTTTAAATCCAAGGTGGTAAAATGACCCTGCAACAGAATCTGATGACCACTATAGTAGCACAACTGTGATCAGGCAGCAGAGGCACATGCAAATCAATTATGTATTTATTGTATTATCCAATCATTCCTCTGGCAAGCTCAAGGCAGTATGTATACAGTTCTCTTCCTCCCTACTACATTCTCACAATAATCTTGTGGGACAAGTCAGTCAAGAGAGAACCTAACCCAAAGAGTATTATTGATCAGTGCTCACTAAAATCTGGATCAGCCAAGTCCCAGTTCAACACTGTGATCACTATACCACACTGGCCATGTTTAATACTCCTATGTCCATTCCATTTCCTTACGGCTTGAAGAATGGGGCTGAGACCCTGCAGCTACAAAGGCTGCTGCTGACAGTGTCAAGAGACTCCCTGAGTTAATTCCTCTTCAGGATTTATGGCTTGGGCAACTTTTAGCTTGGGATGCTATGGCTGACATCCTGTTAGTGGCCTATGCAGGTGTTAAGTCCACTGGATACCTGTGGGTGTCTTTTTTGGCCATTGCATAGCCTGGTACTCCTTTCTGCTCTGCACAATGACCACAGCCCCCTCCCAAACTTACTATTTAGTTGCTGTAGCCTCCCTGCTTTCAGCACAGCCATTTGGTTGCTGGTGGCGAGTGGGAACTGGAGAAGAATCTGGCTATGTTCCATATGCAGAATGATTATATCATCTGCTGAAACCTGAGGACCCTGGCAAATTTCAGCAGATGATGTAATTATTCTGTGTCTCAGTACAGGACCATAGCCAGATTCTTCTCCGACTCCCCTGCCTCAACCAGTGACAAAATGGAGGAAAGGATACTGAAGTGGATAAACAGTGAATTCCAGGTGCCTGTGTACGTTAAGTGGTTCTGGAAATATTATATTACTATTCCAGAACTATTACGTTATCTGGAACTTACACTACACAGTGGCATAAAGAATCTCTGCCAGTGTATTATTTTTATTAGTGCTACTGTGGATGAGTGGGAGGGTGGTATTTCTTTCCTGTTAGATCTTAATGTGAAATATGTTACTTTAGTACATATTTATTAATTACTATATTCCAATTTTAAATCATGATTTATGATAGCTACTAAGTTGTTTGGAAATCCTGCTATATTTGACTATGCAAATGCTTATGTCACTGCTGCACGCAGTTCTGAGCATGGCTTCACTAGGGAAAACCAACATACAAGTAAGCAAATGAAGTTGTACCATGAGCTCAGCCAGTATAAATCCATTGACTGGGAAGCAACAAGGAACAAATCCTATTAACTTCCATGTTCTGTTTACGAACTTTCTAGAGGTATCAGATTGGCCACTGTGAGATACAGTTCAGAAGGCTAGGTGGACTACTAGTTTGGCCTAGCAGGCCTCATTCTGAAAGACTGCAAAGCTGGCAAATAAAATGGTTGTACCGATGCCACTATGTTTTAATTATGCCGTATTTTCTTTACAGTATGGAATAAAGGTGGCACAAAAGATGGTAGATGGAAAAACACAGAGAGCAATTTTTTTCAGGGGCTTATTGAGGGCAGCTGGCCAGATAGCACAGCACCACTGCAGCAACTAACTGGCTGTGTAGTATCCACTTGCTAATGAATGTCGCTAGAAGGAAAATAAAAAGACCTTGGAATTCTTTCAGTTGTAGCATTTAAGTTCCACAACAAATTCACCATTCCTCAAATCTGCTCTGATCCCAGGCACAGAAATATCTCATTATGCCAGGGAAATAAAGCACACAGAGATACTGATATTTGTGCATCACCATTCTCTACCAATAATACTTCTGAGGCTCAAGAAAGTGCTCCTCAGCAGAACAGGAGCAAACACCCTTTAGCAATTATGATGCCAGCCATAGAGGCTTCCTTTTTAGAGTTATATTTTTAGAGCTTAAAAGGGTGCACACTACAGCACAAAATTGGTTTGGGCAACAGATAGAATTCAACAGTAGACAACGTCGAACCCATATAATATTTAATGCAGCAGTCACAGTAGCTAGGAAAAGAACAACCACCTACCTCCAAGTTGCTGTTTCAGGAAAGAAAGTAACAGAGGTTAATCAGTTTGTGGAGTGGTATTTGTCTTTGCCTGATAAGTTGGTTTCCTGCACGCCCTAGGCTGAAATACACTATCCAGCATTTTAAAGCTGATGAGCCTTGCCATATTATTCTTTTTTCCCTTCCAAAGTTGTGGTAGTCCATGATGAAATGTGTGTTTTGCAGCCAGGCTCAATTTCTTGGCACTGTGCTTCTGGAATGCTAGAGATGAGGACAGATGGCCTCAATGGCAGAAGCAACAGCACACAGCATGACAAAAGCTTGGGACATGTCCAGAGAAGATCAACCAAGATGATCAAAAGTCTGGGAACCTAAGCCATCTGAGAAAATACTATGGGAGCTGGGTATCTTTAAGCTTGGAGAAGAGAAGACTGAGAGGTGACATGACAGCTATCTTGAAGGGATTTCACAGAGAAGATGGAGGAAGCTTGTTTTCTGCTGATCCAGAGAGCAGAACATGACTCAATGCATTCAAATTACAAGAAAAGAGATTCCACCAAAAAATTAGGAAGAACTTCTTGACTGCGAGAGATCTTGAGAAGTGGAATGGTATGCCTCAGAGGCAGGTAGACTCTCCATTTTTGGAAGCCTTTAAGCAGAGATTAGATGGGCATCTTTTCGGAATTGCTGTAATTATGTATTGCTGCATGGCAGGCAAGGTTGGAATAGATGGCCTTTGACATCCCTTCTAAGATTTTATTATTCTATCTAAGCCATGCCTTGTTTGGATCCAGGACATTTGAAAGCCCAAATATCTCCCTTCAAGCCCACCTGAGTTTTTAAGATTTTTGGAGGAGGTCCATCTCTTGGTTCTAGTGACATTGGAGATGTCCTTGGTGGAGAGGCTTTTCAGTGACTTCTCCTTAACTCCCTGTCAAGAGAGGCTAGTTTCCCTTCCCCTTATAATGACTTGTAATTTGTGGAAGACTTGTGAGAAGTTTCTAGTAACCAAAACACCTGTCTACAAGTTACATTTGTAATAATATAATTCCTGGAGTCCCATCCTGGGGGAAAGATGATATATACAATAGCTTGCTATTAAAAGTCCATGTTTCATAGCTTTATTGACTGATCCTAAAGTTACCAAGTAAAGCAGTCCTTAAGCCTGAAGATAAACAGAGAAGCAGTCAGGGTGACTGTTGCAGTAACGATACTGATAAGAAACTCTATCTCTCTCTGAGAGCAGGCATCTTCCTCTTCTCTCAGACTCAGAGGAAAAAGGAGGTCTACACCCCTCCTCAGCTTATGAGTATTACCTCAAACCTTCTAAAGAGCCAGACATGTCACAGTATATCAGTCGTAGGTGGGAAGGATTTCCTGGTCTTGGGAAGAGGAAATGCTAGCGCCTTGTCCAAGAGCTTGAAAGCCCATCTGGTGCTAGAAGAACATAACATCTAGGAGTGCAGACCCAGGGACCATCTGTGCTTGAGGCTGTGCCAGAGATTCAGCTGAAAAGATGTGAGAACACTTCCTTTATTTATACAGATGAGCCTGTCATTGGGGAAAGGCTTTCTCTCAGTCCCACCACCATCCCAGGTATGGCTGGTGAGGACCTGGGACAGAGCCTTCTCAGTGGCTACTTCCAGAGTTTTGGAACTCTCTGCCAAGGGAGGCTCAGTTGGCCTCCTCCCTGCTCTCCTTTCACCAGTAGGCAATGGACTTCTGATTTAAACAAGCCTTCACCTTTTCACTGGTAGGAGTAGTACAACAGGAAGGTTTTAATTTCCTTTTAACTGTTTTAACTGTGGATTTAATTTATTTTTTTATTTTTATAATTCAGACTGTTTTAGCTATACTGTTTTAAAGTATGGTGTAAGCTGCTTTGGGTCCCACATGGGAGAAAAACAGGACATAAATTAAATCATACATACATACCGTGTTTCCCCGAAAATAAGACACTGTCTTATATTTATTTTTCCTCAAGAAGACACAGTATGGCTTATTTTCAGGGGATGTCTTATTTTTAGTAAGTATGGTACAACAACAATCTACATTTATTCAAATATAGTTAAGTCCAGCCTTCCCTCCTCTGCCTCGATCCCTTGGCAGCCCGTTTCCTTGCAGTTCCTCCTTAACGCCACTCGTCTCGACCACCTCCGCCCGCCGTCGTGTTTGCAAACAAGCAGGATTCCCTTCCCCTCCCCAAACCTCCTTACTCTCAGCATGGTGGTGTAATCCCTCCCTCGCCCCCTCCAGTTGTTGGGAGGATCGGGTGGGCTGGCACGTTGTTTTGGGTCTCCTATCCTGGATCTGTTTTGGGGCTTTCCCCTCCCCTTCCTTAACCTTCGCTAGATTCAAGAGCACAAAGGGGGGAACGCTGGGGGGGGGGATTGTCTTACAAAGTTGTGTAAAGGGGAGGGAAGTGGGAGGGGAGAGGTGGGGTCCGGAGTGTACAGTGGAAAGAGTGACTAAAGGAAAGCATCCAAAGGAATTCTGTATCCAGGATGGATTCTGCGAGGGAGGGGTTGGAGGGAGGAGAAAAAGAAAGTTTGCAAAACTTGGGAACCTTTGGTTTTTCGCTCCCCCTTCTTCCTCCTGCTGCTTCTACCCTGTCTCCCTCTATGCCTCAGCTTGCAGCACGAACAGAATGACCGGGACCTGACAGGGGGAGCTGACCTTGTTGATGGGGCTGCCCGCACCGGTACGCTGCATAGCCACGCCTATCACTATGTCTTATTTTCGGGGTATGGCTTATATTGCGCAAATGCTTAGAAATCCTACTACGGCTTATTTTATGGGTATGTCTTATTTTCGGGGAAACACGGTACATACATACACACAGCCAGTGTGGAGTAGCAGTTTGAGCACTGGATTATGACCCTGGAGACCAGAGTTCGATTCCCCACTCTGCCATGGAAACCCGCTGGGTGACCTTGGGCACATCATACACTCTCAGCTCCAGAAAACCCCATGGTAGGTTCACTTTAAGGCTGTCATAAGTTAGAAACAACTTGAAGGCACACTACATACATATATACATTTTCTGTTTCTGTGCCCTTTTTCATTTATTTGCCACCAACAAAGATGTAACTTGTACTCTCCATAACTTAGTCTTACTTCCTCATACACTTGAACCTAAACTGAGCAAGGATTGAGTGGATCAGGCCCCCCCAGATCGGTACACCCCTGTTATCCTACTGCTAGCAAGCAGAAGCATTTTTAAAACTTAAACAGGACTTGGGCATATAGGAAAGTCTGTGACTGAAATGGGGGAATCTAACCAGCTGGGTGCTGGCTAGGTCTTTTTGTTGCTGTGCTTACAACTGGTTTGGTAACTAGATTTTATGTTTAATCAAAAGCCTGTTTTTAATCTGTATGCTGTTCCTGTGCCTTAAGCATTGTTTTGGGTGGAATGGCAAGGCATCAATCAATCATCAGTCAAAGTGACAGTGTCAGGAACCTGACACAGAGATGCAGCTGGCCAGAGATGATGGAGGGGAGCCCAAGCAGTAGAACGTTAACAATCTGGGAGTCTTAATCACAAACAAAGGTAGGTGTGTGTGTAAGTGTGAGTGTGGAGAGGGAGAGAAAAGGAAAGAAACATATACACATGGAGAGTCAGAGAGAGAAGTGGGCAGAGGCAGAGACACACAGAAACAGGAGAGACAGACAAAAAGAGAGGCACAGGGAGACACATATGCAAACAAAAAGACATACACACACATGCACTGGATGCATGAGAAAGAAAGACAGAGAGACAGGCAAGCAAGGCCACCAAGACAGATATGTGAATGCAACATACACAGGGCCTTTCTGCCCTATACTGTTATAGTGCGTTATTACACTTCCAAAATTCTGGGGTTTGTAGTTTACTGAATCCCAAGAGCTCTCTGGCTGAAAATTCTAAGTGCCCCTCTCTAAACAGCAGACCTCAGGATTCCATAGCATGTTGGAAGTGGAAGAATGGCACTATAACAGTATAGTATGGAGATGGCCAGAGACAGAGAGAGACATGCAAATATGCACATAAACCACAACAACAAAAAATGGGAGCAAAAAGCTGCCCCAGCCCTGCTCCCACTCTCAGTTCCTGGTGACTGGAGAGGAAAGTGGAAGCCCATTTCAACACTACTACAATGGTTCTTGGTGTCCCTGCTGGGATGGGAGCTGAACCAGGGAAGATCTGCCTAAACCCAACTGCCTGTTAGCAAAGGCATTCAAGGTAGCCACCACATGCAGTAGATTCCTCACCCTGGCTGTTCCTCCTGAGCTTCATAGCAGTTGTCCTCTATTGCATGTGCTACACAGCCTGGCCTGTGCTCCTTATGCTAGCTTGATGTCTTCAGGCATGAGATGAAAATGCTGTTTGGTAGTGAAGAAAGATACATCTTCCAGTCCAACTCAGGCAGAAGACATTCCAGCTGGCTTTTGTACACAGAATGGGAGAACACTATCTTGTTCTTTGCCTACAAGATCAAAAGCTTCTAGTTGGCCCTGATCTTTTCTGTTCTGGCACTGTCAAACTGATCTTCCCCCTCTTTCTTTTTCTTTTGCTCCCCTTTCTCATCAGTACTCTATCCTCTAGACCATAGGTGTCAAACACAAGGCCCGCGGGCCAAATCTGGCCCACCAGGCCATTTCATGTGGCCCTTGCACCTTTGCTGCAGCAGTGGCACTCCCCCCGCCTGGCGGGCCTGGGGGCAGAACGAGGCACACTTTGGATATACTGACCAATTCTGTGTTACTTTACAGAGGTACAGGGACCATAAACTACGATGAAATAGTCCCCAAATGTCCAAGACAAATAAAGTTTATGCAGAGGGAAGACAGTTTAAAAACCAGTAATAATCGAATGCAGAGGCAATTATTTAATATGATAAAAGAGTAGATACATTTATATAGTCTTACAGATACGACTGGCCCTTTGAGGGCAGCCATAATGCTGATGCGGCCCAAGATGAAATTGAGTTTGACATCCCTGCTCTAGACTATATACCTGAAGGCAGAGCCTGTGTCTCATTTCCATTTCATCACAACACTCAACAAATAGAAACACCAACAGGCCTAGATTTCTTGCACTGCTATTGGGTGAATATAAAAAAAGCCTTTAGGAATCAAACTAAAGGAAATCTTGCCAAAACCTGGTTTTCCACACTAGTCAGCCAGATGGTAATGGGAAACCCATAACCAGGCCATAAACACAATAGCCCTCCCTGATGCCTCCTAGGCCCAAGTGCAGTATGCTCACACAATGCTTCTGAGGCTGAGGTGTCCCCTACAGCCACCATCACAGCTTGTGGTGACTAATACATTTTTCCTCCGTCAGTCTTAATGTGTTTCCACATTACATAATTACAGCAGTTTGATACCACTTCATCACTTCATCCCATGAAATCTTGGGATGTGTAACTTGGTGAGAGACTTGGAATTCTCCCTTAGAGTGTTCTAGTGCTGCAGTTCAAATGAATGGATTGGAACTCTCTAGCACAGAATTATAAGCACCTCCTAAACTATAATTTTTATGATTCCATGGACAAGATATTAACCTGACAGGAGAATAAAACTGTTACAAATGTGTAGTGCAGATTCACAATTGTACCTTTTAAAGTCACTTAAACTAGCAGCCATCTTTCATAGAAGGGAATTAACTCATGGGAGCCCTTAGTGGCCATCTGACACAACACAACCCAGCTACTGGTTCACTCTCAGCTAAGTCAAACATTACAGCATCAGTTTACCTTGGAACTCTGGAACTCAATCCACCAGCTCTCCGAACAATCTCTTCTAAGGTGAGGGCTTCATATTCCTTATAGACTGTTGCTTTCCATGACTTCTGAGCAGTGTTGATGGCTTCCACAAAGTCAAAATTGTTGACATAGGTCTTCTGCAGAGATCTGCAATCAAACAGGAAAACTTATAAAGTTGCATAGGTCAAAGAGAAAGTTAAGAGGGGATATGACAGCCATGTTCAAATATTTGAAGGGATGTCATGCCGAGGAGGGAGTGGGCTTGTTTTCCGCTGCTCCAGAGGCTAGGACAAGGAGCAAAAGATTCAAACAGCAGGAAAAGAGATTCCACTTAAACCTCAGGAAGAACTTCCTGATGGTCAGAGCTGTTTGGCAGTGGAATATGCTGCCTGGGAATGTGGTGGAATTTCCTTCCTTGGTGGTTTTTAAGCAGAGGCTGGATGGCCATCTATTGGGAGTGCTTTGATGTGGGTTCTCGCATGACAGGGGGTTGGACTGGATGCCCCCCATGGTCACTTCCAACTCTATGATTCTATAAGTGCAGTTAGGATGATAATACCCCAACTGCTCTTAAAATTCTGTCTTTCACCAAACTCTTTTGCAACACAATAGGCCTCAGTTACAAATACAATGCCATCAGCCTACACAGGGCTTTCCAGCCTTAAATTAGAACCAAAGCCCTACCCCAAAGAGCTTGCAAACCTAAGTTCTGATGGTCAACATTAAAAAAAACAACACATACATAGCTATATGTAGCTGGGCTGAGATTCAGTAGGTAGAAAAGCCACAAGACCTGAAGCTGCAGACATTTAAGCAACCACCATCAAATCGGTTTTGACTTACAGTGTCACCCTGTTAACAACAGCCCTGCTCAGGTCTTGTACACTTCCCTGATTGAGTCTGTCCACCTGTAATGTGGTCTTCCACTTTTCCTACTCTCAGTCTCCAAGCTCTAACCCTCCAGATATGCTAATTATACCTTCCATCAGCCCAGTGTACATGAGCACTGTTGGCTACAGAAGAGGTGAACTGTAGTCCAACACATCTGGCGGACCACAGTTTGAGGAAGGATGCATTTAAGTAGTATGCATCTGAATACCAGCTGCATCTTAAACAGAAGATACCTAATTTTTATCACACCCTCCATGAGCAGTAGGTTCAAAACATACAACATGATTAATCAGAGGAGGTCCAGTATTCAGAAGATCTTTGGATTCCAATTACGATATTATGAACATATGGGAACGATGGAACATTTTACTCACCTTCCATGTGGCTTCCCAAGAGGCAGCTGATTTATATGAACTCCAGAGGTTGAAGGAGAGATCTTATGTCCAGTGAAACATGCCCAGTTATGGCCTAACACATCATGGACCCATCCTGGTAGAGTCTCATGGCAGTAGCTGGTGACATTGGAGCCATCTATTTTATACTGGCAGGGAAGGAGGGGAAAGAATGTGATTCAAATTTGATTTAAAACACAAGTTGTTGAACACATGTTTGGCAGAAAAAAAGGGGTCTAGGTTCAATTCCCTGCCATCTTTAGGTAGAACCATGACAAATCACTATACAAAATTCTAGTAAGCCTCTACCACCAATCAATACAGACCACAGCCCTCTACATAGTTGTTGTTATGTGCCTTCAGGACATTTCCAACTTGTGGCAACCCTAAGGAAGGCCTGTCATGGCATTTTCTTGGCAAGATTTGTTCAGATGGGCTTTGCCTTCCTCTGAGACTGAGAAAGTGTGACTTGCCTAAGGTTACCATGTGGTCTTCCATGGTTGAGTGGGGATTCAAAAACTGTTCTTCAGAGTTATGGTCCAATGCTTAAACAGCTACACTGTGCTGGCTCTCCCTCCAATATTACTGAACTGCAATTCCCAGCCTTCTCGCTATTGGCTGTGCTGGCTAGAGCTTCTGGGACTTGCAGTCCCATAACCTTTGGAGGGACTGAGGGTCCATACCTTGATGTAAATACAGCACACTTTCAGGTGGACCAAAGGGCTGACTATAAGGCAGCTCGCTATGTCTTTCAGTATACAACCAGAGAGAGGCAGCCAACAAATTCTGTACTAAAACAGCAATTTCACTGCATTTATCTGAAGTCTAGTTCGTATAAAGCCAGGCCCCACCAACCTGGCAAGTATCCTGTAAATTATTACCCAATGATAAGGCCATCAGCCATCCCAGACTGCACTGTCTGATTACAAAACTCCATTGTCTGAGTGGCCACCCTTTCCCTGAAGGCAGATTTTGTGTATAGAAAGTCCAAATTTTGGGCAGTTAGATGAAGTACTCCATTTGCAGAACCCCATCTTTTCACTCAGATTCTCTATGGGTACTGTCATTGGGCATAATAAGCCTAAGCCATTTTGCTTCCCTCCACTGCACGCTGGAACAGTAAATATTGTCCATTTCACCCTAAAATTTCCACTATCTACTTTCCTCACTTTCTCTTCAGTTAATCTTGTATGATTGTGTGCGTGAGTGGCAAGTGAGTGGTGATCTTCATATGCATGTTGAACATTTCCCCAATAAACACATTTTAGCTTATTTCTTTGTTTGTGGCTGGTTTTTCTCTTCAGTGACCCCATAGACATTGATGGGAGATCCCGTTAGGTTGTCCCCATTCTTGTAAGCCTCCAATTAAGATCTGCTAATTTCCCCAATTTGCATGGAGGAGCAGATAAGACTAGAGAACCTCCAGGGTTCTCCTACGTTTTGGGGTAACAAGACAGTATTAAACTAACAGGAAAAAAAAGTTAAAATCTTATTTCAAAACAGACTGAAAGCAGTACAGCACCATAAAAAAAGCCCTTCTCTTGTTACCAATCTATTCTCAAGGCTTGCTGGAATAGAAAGGTCTTAATCTACCAGTGAAAAGACAGCATGGGCAGAGCTATCCTAGCTTCCCTAGGGAATCAGTTCCAAACTGTGGCAGCAGGCACAAAGAAGGCTTTCTCCTGCATTCTCATTAAATGTGACTTTGAAGGCAGCAGGATAGAGTGAAGTGCCTCTCTTGCGGATCTCAGAGCTTGGGCAGGCTCTTACGGGAAGAAACAGTTCTTCAAACAGACTTTGAATGTATGTTATCAGGGGAACCTCTGGAACCTGTCAAGGTAGACTGATCA
This sequence comes from Cyclura pinguis, assembly GCA_030412105.1. Classification (NCBI taxonomy): domain Eukaryota; kingdom Metazoa; phylum Chordata; class Lepidosauria; order Squamata; family Iguanidae; genus Cyclura; species Cyclura pinguis. Next base: position 276,478,634 of record CM059601.1, on the reverse strand, counting down.
GAATTTGTATGACTGTAGCAGCCCGGAAAAAAGGTCTTCCTTCTGGTGAAAGCTCCATAGCAGCTCGATCCATTCTATCAAGACAATCTCTTAAGTGCAGCCTATGGGCAAAGTAGCCTGCCCTTCTACCCCCAATGCCTCAAATTCTCGGCCTCAGTAGTTTCACAGAAGGAACTGTGGGTTTAATTTTTCTTTGTGAGAGACTACATTTATTTGCAGGAGTGGGAGCGTCAGATTGGGGTACAGTCTACAACACTCTTGGGGAAGATAAAACTGGTCCCTGGACCTTCAGAGCTTGGCCCTCTCTGCTTTAGGGGAGCATAAGAGGTATCTTGTTGGCTAATAGAATGCTGGGTTAGACTATTCGTTGCTCTAATCTCACAGGGTCTTCTCTAAATTCCCAAATCTGCCCTAACTCCATTGTTTTCTTTCCAAATCTTCCCTTGTAAACTGTCTGACCAGCAAAGGAAGTCAAAGAGAACCTGCTAAAGCAGGAATCTTGGCCTCCCAAGTTGTCTTGGACTTCAGTTGTCATCAGTCAGTATGTCCAGTAATAAAGAATTATGTAAGCAGCAGACCCAAACATCTGGAGGTCAGTGGTACTCATGTATATATTTATAAATTAAAATATTTATAACCTTCTCATATCTGAGAGTGTCAGGGCAGGGTGCAATAAAATTGTTGATGTAGTTTGGTTCCTCATATCTGCTCAACAGCCAAAGTCTGACTGAACTAGGTAGGTAGACGTTTCCTCTCCACTTCTTCCAAGAGTTACATGTAAATGTGCATCATGCACCATGACAATTTTTTTTAAGAGAAGCTGGCACTTGCTTCGAGTTCACACTTTTATATTATCACAAGAGAGAGAAGAAGCTTCAGTTGCTAATCTTACCATTCATCACGCCTGAGACCAACAGGCAAATAAAAGGGCCTACAGCACAGAGGAGAGAAGCTGTCGTGTTTCATGTGATTGCTTTCACAGTATGAAGTTCCAGGATGCCATTCCAAATCCATCAAGATCAAGCAAAGGCAACTGAGTTAAGCTTCAGGGCAAAGGCTTTTGGAAGGTTTACATGTTAGAACTGTGATGACCACTGGCATTGTGTCTAGGAACTAAATTATAACCTTTTAAAAAGTATAAAAGCAACAGAGACCTCCCAAAACACATTCTTCATGTCAACCAGGCAGAACATTAAAGCCGCAGGCAAAAATTGTCAGAATCAAGGGGGAGAAAAATCTAAACTAGAACTAATGAATCTTCCTGAAGCAGCAAGACAGAAACCACCTGTGCACACAATAACAGTTTGCGGCTACATTTGAAATCTGTTAGGTCTCCAGTGCTCCTTTAAGTAGCATAAAGTGGACACAGACAAAACAGAAGTCTCTGTTTCCACATTCAAACCAAAGATAGTTATGCACTGCATCTGAACTCAAGAAACCATGATTTGTTCTCATCAAAGTTAGATGACAAATCAGGAACTGAAACCAAGGTTTGCTTCTTGTTTGTTTGTTTATTTTTGTATGTTGGTTACAAGAAACCACAGCTTCTCTCATGTTTGGCTGGAAAGCAGAAGATATGTACGTTCGAAACTGAGAGGATATTGTGCAGGGGAGGTGTTGTTCAGTGGTAGAAATGCTTGGAAGAGTTACTTCTGGACTACTATTCCCAGTATAGCCTTGTGTGACAGGCCCTTATTTCTCTCTAGATTAGTTTCCAGTTCCAACTTAATAAGGCACCCTGACACTCAGACTTTACTCCACTCTTTAAATACCACCTCTGTGTAAAAGGGCTAGGGTCTTAAGTGTTTTCCCAGAACCAAACAGTTTGTTTATGGAAGCATGATTTTTTGTTACCAGTGACTTTAGATAACACAGAGTTATACAAGCAAACAGTATTCTTTATTGCAATAACATTAAGAATAAAGCATATCGTCAAGGCTCATGTAAAGTACTGTGTTGTGAATTAAACAATTGAAACTTCTGACAATCTTTGCCAATAACTTCCAGACTTAGACACCAAGTCTCTGTGTCCTTTTCTCAGCTGCTTAAACACACCCAGCCACCCTCCCTGGCCAAGATCTCACTGAAGGCTCTCTTTCAAACAGAATCTCTGCTGTATGATTATTAATTAATTCCTCTCCTCCCTAAGCCCCTCCCCTGCACACCACTGTGCTGGGTTACACTCTTAAGGTTCTGTTGCCTAGCAACCCACCATCAAGTTGCACTTGCATTCCAAATAGCTGACTTGCAAAGCAACTTCCTCAAACCTTGTCAGCATTACCAGTGGCTATGTTGACTAGAAAATTCTGGCAGTCAACCCACACACACCCACACAAAAAATTCCAAGTTTGAATAGAACACATAGTGTGCGTGCAAAAACATGCTAATTTTTTTTTTGCATTCCCATACGAGCCTTGGGGGTGTTACTCCAAAACCTGGGTGACACAGGGGTCCACTCATGATGGACCCCTGGTACTGTACTTTCATTCGAAGATGGGGAATTATCTGCTCTGTGAGAGGGGGGTAACACAGCGAGATCTTCCACCAATGTTTATGGGGTCTCTGCATGGAGAAACCAGTAGACTAAAATGTGTTTTATTTAGGGAAATGGCAATCACATGCAAGTAGCAAGCACTAAGACAATCATACAAGACTAGCTGAAGGAAAAGGGAGGAAAATTGTTGATAGTGAGATTACAATTTCATGAAGCAAGAGCCATCATAGGGTTCTTCTCATCTTATATTATTTGGGACTTGTAGTTGGCCATTAAGGAAGGCAGAAGACAGAAACAGATGGACCACTGGGTCTGATGTGGAAGAATATTTCAGTATACCAAATGCTGGGAGAGGGAAGGGAGAATTAGGATATGTTCATGTTACAAGGTGGAAAGTCCACATCCCATATTCTTTTAGATGTGGGATGGAAGGTTAAATGCTCCTACACCATGTAAAAAGGAATTCCACTGCCAGTATAATATATCAACTGATATGTTATACTGGCATATGCATGCAAGTCATGTCCTCATGCCTGGAGGCACTGCAGGGGGAAGCACATCCTTATCTAGCTAGAGAAAAATATGTGCTAATAACGACCAGCTTAGTCATATCTTCCAGCCAACTATCATCTTACCACCAGGTTTTTTAGAACATTGTGGGTATCTAAAGCAAGACAGTCATGTCACTATCTCTAAGTCAAAGTCATACTTAGATTGATCTCCCAAGAGAAATTTGCTTGTACTACACTCAGATGTAGAGAAGCATCATCAACAAGTTTGTGAACAATTAATCTTCAGGACAGCAACCTCCTAACTTTTATGGATCATGGAGTGTGAGAAAGTTACTTTTTTTTCCAACTATAGCTCCCAGAATCTCCTAGGCAGCATGACCAGAAGGAGTAGATTGCTTCTATGCCAGTGAGGTGATGAAATCTTCTCTATGATTTAGTCCAGACTTTAATAGATCTATCCAAGTTGCTGGATCATTTTTCCCAAACAGGTTCAGCAACTTAGACACCCCTTAAAAGTTCAGACTAAACCCCAGAGTGGTTTCACCAGCCCACTGATATGGAATCTACTACTCACTACTAGTCATGCTGGCTGGAACATTTGAAAGATGCAAGTCCAAAAAAGTAACTCTTCCACAGCCTGACATATTATGTATCAGAGGTCGGCGAGTGAAGTTCAGTGTATGGCCACAAAAGCTCAGCTATAAGCATTCCATCATCAGTGGCTTGTAGAACACAGGCAAAGGTAACTTGACACAACCCACCCCTACCAATCCTCTTTGCTCAACTTGATCAAGGATGCAGAAGAAGAAAAGCCCCTTTGAGGTATGACAGTGCCTCACAGAGGCAAACCCAAGATCCTTGAGCAAAATTGAACAGTCTGGCAGAACAAACAACTGGAGACAGGCAGGACACACAGGAGTGAGTGACCACTGAACAAACCAGGAGAAGGATTAGAAAGAATGGTTCACTAACCCACACCCTCACAATTCCAAGCTTACAACGCAGCACTATTTGCAGATTACCAAACAAGAACAAAGGGTATCTATGCTGCATAATTATAGCAGTTTGATACCACTTTAAGTCAATTCCACAGAATCCTGGAAGCTGTAGTTTCATGAGTTATTTAGAATTTGCTGCTAGAGAACTACAGTCCTAGAGTGGGCTAGCAAGGAATTCAAGTACTTCCCTAAACTACAAGTCCCATGATACCATCGGATGGAGCCACGACAGGTGCTGTAAGCACATTCAAAGAGTCAATAGGTACAACTCAAGACCGGGGCCAGTCCAAGATGCCTTGCAGCCTGAAGTGGATTATCAGAAGGCAGCCCTTCAAGGAGGATTGTAACCAAAGCCAAATCATTTAATAATCACAAGTTAGCTCAGCACACTGAGCAGAAAATTCTACAAGCACCTCTTTCCATCTTTGGCAATGAAAAGGCCACATAAACTAATTGAAGCATTTATCTAGTGCCTCTCAACCCATCTGAGCCCCCGAAGCAATGTACAACAGGTGAACCATTTGAAACAATAAATGTGCCATTAAAAACATTTTAAAATGGACTGAAAGTAGTGGTGTAGCAGTTTGTGTGTTGGACCACGACCTTGGAGAGCAGGGTTCAATTGCCTGCTTGGTCATGGAAACTCACTGGGTGACCATGGGCATGTCACACACTCTCAGCCCCAGAAAACCCAGTGATAGATGACATAAGTCAGAAACAACTGGAAGGCACTCAAGAACAACAAAAGAACTTCTTTAAAAATAATTCCAAGATTATTTGACAGTTTAAAAAGTCCTTGCAATATGCAGTCTTAGTTGCCTACTAGTAACTTAGGAAGGGTAGAGCTGGCTTGGAAGGGAGTTCCACAGGCAGGGTGGCAATAAAGAAAAAGCCCTGTCATCTGTATCCATCAACCTCGCCTCACAGGATCATGGAACACGGAACAGCTTCTGCTGAGAATCTCGGACTTCAGACAAGCTCATATGAGAGGAGGTGGTCTTTCAGATATCCTGGTTCCAAGCTGTTGGAAGGCTTTCATGATGCCCCAAACCTGCTCTCTAAGGCTCATTCTGCTTAATATGGGGGGTAGGCCATGTTAAATGCTAACCAATCATAATATGGCATCACCTTTCACAACCAGTATCGACTTCATTAACTGGCATATTTCTACACACAGACCCAGGTGGATAGAGGGGGGTTGTACACAGTGAGGGCAGAGAAAATTGAAATGCAAATCACAGCATGATAATTACTTTAACAGTTGCTATTAACAAAACAGGATGATAACACAGAGAGAATATATAATAAATAAGACTTTGGAACTGATTAAAAAGTAAAAAATGTCTTAATGCTCAGTCATTCATATACAGTTAGCTGTCCACATTCGCTAGGGTTAGGGGTCCAGGACTCCTGCAAAAGCGGAAAAACTGCATATATCAAAATGTGTGTGGCTGTCTGTGGGAAGGGGGCTGAGGCATGGTGGGGGGAATGGGCCCAAACCAGGTCAGGGGAAGGAGCAGAAAGGGGGTGGGTCAATGTGGTGGTCTTATACTTCCTCTCAGTTGCCCACCTCCTCCTTTGGCTGTGGCGGGGGGAGCAGCGAGACCGGGTTTGTGGTGCTGAGAAATCAGACTGTGACCCATCCTTAGCTGCCCAGGCAACAATGGGTGGTGGTCGAGGAGGAGAACCCGAGGTTGGTTTTTAAGGGGCTGTGTGGCCTGATCAGAGCTGTCCAGAAGAAAGGTTCTTCCAGAAAATAAACTTCTAGATGGGGGAGACAGGGACTGGAGAAATTTGCAAATAATGAAATCCATGAAAGTGAAATCTGCAAATGCGAAGGGCCGATGGAAGTTCCACATGTGGTACATCTATATTTGTCCTTTCAATGCCCTTCAGGTTCACTGTAGCCTCTCCATGAGTAGGGGAGAGCAACAGAGATTGGAGACACAGAATAATTACATCATCTGCCGAGAACCACCAGGATCCTCTGCAGGTATTAGTGGCTGATGTAATCATTTTGTGTCTGGATAAGGGGATGTAGCCAGACGTTTCTCTAATTTCCACTCCCTGCTCTCCATCAGCCACAATCATGTTGGGAGAGCTGCAGTGGCTGAAGTGTGAAGCAGGGGTTTGCTTTGGTCATTGTAGAGAGTGGAAGAAAATACCAACCTCCATCACAATACAGAAGGACATATGCAGGCATAAGGTGGATTCATACCTATGGATGCTACCAACAGGATGTCAGTCTAGATTATTAGTGGAAAGAGACTGGAACACTGCTGGGGAACTGTGATGCTCCTAATCTTATTCAACTCAGGTTCTCATTAGAAGAGATTCCCCAAGGTGTCCAAAGATTCCTCACCCCACCCCTGGCTTAGAAAGCCATCACTGCCAATGAGCTCCAGTCCATTATTCTTGGAGACTGCTATCCAAGTATTCCTGCATTCTTTTACTTTTATGGTTTTTAATCAAATGCTGTAATTCGGTCTGTTCTCATATTGTGAGTAGTTGTCATTTTTTTTTAAAAAAAGGAATTTTTGTATATCTCTTAGGAAAACAAACTTCTGTATGGAAAAGGCCTTGCTTCTGGAAAGCTTGTTTTCAGCTTCCATTCTTAGTAACGAGGAATCAGTGAAGTTGCACCTCAAAAATGCAACAACAAAGGGAAACAAAGTTACTTTGGCAACAAGAAAACAACAAGTTTTCTAGTTTCCTTGCAATGCAACTTTTGAAGCGTCTGCTTACAGGAATTGGCCAAGATTCATGCAATTCTATCAATCTTTATTTTTTCTCCCTTAAAAGGGAATAAAAGTACCAAAAAAGGGACACATAATACAAGAAACAACATAAAGAGCTGTTTTTAATAATTTTAACAAGTAAGAATGACTTTCTTCTTAAATACTATGGCATAAATCCAATTGCTTCTCTGTACTAGGACACAACCACCAGATCAGGGTTTCTCAGCTGGAGTTCTCTGTAACTCTAGGGTTCCACAGAAAGTTGTGACTGATCCCTCCTCCCCCCCCCTTTTTTTTTGAGCTACAGTTACAATTTTTGTGCAAGGGTTCCTCCTGGTAAAATGATTGAGAAAGGTTGCACTATATCAAGAGGAACTTGGCAGTTTATTGCTTAAGTTCCAGTGGGGCCACTTTCAGTTGGACTAACAATTGGGCTAACAGTTGGATTTAGGAGGTAAATATCCTAATCGCACCAGATCTTGTCTGATCTTGGAGGTTAAGCAAGGACTGCCCTGGTTAGTACTTGGATGGGAGACTGCCAACGAATACCAGGTGCTGTAGATTATACAGTGGCCCCTTGACTTTTGCAAGGGTTTGGGGTGCAGAACCCTCACAAAAGTAAAATAAAAATGTGCGTGTGTGTGTTTGGTGTGCATGATCAATTCAAGCTACATTTTATGTTCACATAATCACATTCAATGATTATTTTTCAAGCGGTCTTTCAAAACAAGATAATTCTACAATAGTGGAAATGTTTCAAACATCTGATATGGATTATGAACAGAGAATAGTGTAATAACTGCTCTTTCCAACCCGCTGCAGAACTAGGGATATTATCAGAACATGTTGCTGCCTAGTCTTGTTTTGAAAACATTCAGGCATTAATTATTTTTGTAACAGCTCTGCAGAATGCTCACACAAGTTTTTGATTTATTGGGTGAGTTCCAGTGGCCAGTATTAAAACTGTACTTGAGACTCTTGACCTTTTAGTAAATTATAATTTGGATAAGCAAAAAAAAAGGGGGGGGGGAATAAAAATAAATGCAAATAACTCCCCTTGCCTGAGTGAGTGCTCCCCCTTCCATCTCCCCTTCCCCTTCCAGGGCTCCTCCTCCCATTCCCTTGCCATTTGCTGGGGTTCTTGTGCCTTCCTCCTCAGTGCCAGTGGAAAAGGCAAGTGAACAGGAAGGGGCAGTTCCATGCACAGAGAAGCCATGCAGATGCCTCCCCTCCATTCTTCCCCTCCCATTCCTTTGCCCTTTTCCTGGGTGCGTGTTCCTTCTTTCCACACTCCCCATACCATTCGCTTGCCTTTTGCTTAGGTGCGGAGAAAGAAAGCATGTGCACCAGGGTAAAAGGTGAGGGATAAGGAGGGCAAGAACGGAAGTGGGGGAGGGAAGTTTGCACCCCACAAATAATCAAATTTGTGAAGGTCAAACTCACAAATGTGGAGGAAGGACTGTATTTCAGAGGAAGGAACTGGCAAAACCACCTCTGAGTACTCTTTGCCCCGGACAACCCAATCAAAGTCACGGGATCGCCCTAAGCAGACAGGCAACTTGAAGGCACATACACACACACCAGTTGGATTTAGGCCCATAATCCATGGCCATTTCCGCACTGCACTGTTATCATGCTATTACCCCACTTTCAACATCCTGTGGGATTCTGGGGTTTGTAGTTCACTGAGGCCAAAGAGCTCTCTGGCTGAGAATTCTAAAGGCCCCTCCCTAAACTGCAAACCCCAGGATTCCACAGGGTGTTGAAAGTGGAATAATAGCACTAGAACAATGTAGGACAGAAATAGCCAATGACAGGAATGGATTATTACAAAAAAGAAAAAAAGGGGTAATTTTCTAAGCTGTACTTAGCCGTCACTTTCAGTTTAGAGAGTGAAGCATATAAGCTGCTCTGGCCAGATGATTTTGGTTGTCAGGTCTTCTGTATTTCTAGTGTGGAGCTAGGATGGATCAAAGCCAGGGGGTTAAGCAATTTAAGAAGGGAAGAAGTTAAAGCAGCAAAAATGGCAATATACATGTTTGTTCAGTTGTAACAGGGCTCAGCATTAGAGTTATGAAGAGTTGTTGCTGTTGCTGTTAATTGCTGTCAAACCAATTTCAACTTACAGGGACTTGCCAAGGCCATCAACAGCCTTGCTCAGGTCTTGCAAAGTCAGGGCTATGGTTTCTTTGGTTGAGTGTATCCACCTGTTGTTATTAATATATACTATATATAATAAAATATACTATTAATATATTTATTTATATCCCACCATTTCCCCAATCTGGGACTCAAGGTGGCTTGGAAAAGTTAGAATGTGCAGTTGAAAATTCACATCATACAAAAGTAAAATAAAATAAAATAAAATAAAATAAAATAAAAAGAAATAAGCTACAACAGAATTCAAAAGCAGTTATAAGCATGACCATGACAAGGAAATATATATGTATAGAGAGAGACAATACAGCGTATTACGAAAGGCCTTTCCTCTTGAGCAAGCAACCCTCCAAAGCTTGCTGAAACAAAAAAGTGTTACCAGTATTACTGATGTAAGCTGCAACAAAATGCTGGAGCATGAGGTCTTCCCGTGTTCCAACCATTCCGTCTCATCCCATTCCCCTTACTTGATTTTGTCCCCCCCCCCAACACAAAAAAAACAACGGCCAGCCAGCACAAAATGAGCCCCAATAACTAAACAATTTAATACTAGTTTTGTAACATCCAAGGCAACTTTGGTTGGAAGAGCTATGCCTGTGTTTCTAACCACTCTGAACTTCAAGGGCAGGAGACACTCCAGCAGTGATCCAGATGTCTTAAGGAAGACAAATTACAGAAATGTGCAAATACTTCTGAGACATGCAGAGGCCTTTGCATGAGACCTCTGCACCAAGGTCTGAAAAATCACTTGCTCAAAGAGATGTTTCCACTTCTCCTAGAAACTGCAGGCTTGTAGCAGTTCACTCATTAAGTGGAAGCGTCAAGAATAAGAGTCCTTTGACTGACCAAGAAAGATGCTTAGCTAAAGGAATTTCCATTTTAGAATTTTAAGTGCCTGTTTTGATAACCAATTTCTATCCCAGTCTCACCTGATACGCTAAGGAAAACATCAGATTACATGCCGCTAATTCAGCCACAGCTCGCAAATATGTGGAAAATAACAAAATGGTAATGATGCAGAAGTCTGTAAATAAGAGCTCCTCGTGCTTACTTCCTTGCAGGCAATGAATCAGAGCTCCAAACATTTCCTTTTTGGACAATAACATCCTGACCTAGTGTGGCCAGTGGAATTCTGGGAGCTGCAGTTCAAGGAAGTAAATTTCCTCTGTGTGTGTGTGAATTTGAATCCAGTGGTTTATGTTATAGTCTGTGGAGGAGCAGAAAACAAGCTTGCTTCATCGTCTATATGACATCTCTTCAGGTATTTAAAGATGGTCATCATGTCATCTCTCAGTCTTTTCTTCTCTAGGTTGAACATAATTAGTTCTCTATGCAGTTCCTCACAGGGCTTGGTTTCTAGACCATTGACCAACTTGGTTCCCCCTCTTCTAGACATGTTCCAGTTTGCCAGTGTCTCTCCTGAACTGTGGTCTCCTCAATGCAACACAATATTCCATGTGAGATGATAAAAGAAGAACCTGCCTGGATCAGACCAAGGGCCTTTCTAGAGTCCAAGGTTCTCCTCCTATAGCAGCCAAGCACTGTCAGTAGCAAGCCCATCTGTAGGACATGGATAGCGTTGCACCACCTTCCCAAATTCCCCAGTACCTAATATGAAGAGACATGTTGCTTTTGATGGTGGAGGTGATATATAGATATCCTGATTATTAACACTTGATGGCTCTCACCTCTGTAAACATACCCATTCCTACTTTAAAACTACCTAAGTTTTCAGCCTCAGGGTCTCATCACCATCCCAGATCTGTCTGGTGAGATCATAGGAGAAAGCTGCTCTTAGCCTCTGGAATTCCATTCTGCAGGAAGCTAGGCTGGCTCCTCCCTGTTTTCCTTTTGCTGGCAAACAAAATCCTTCTTGTTTAAGCAGACTTTTAACAACTGCTTGTTTGCAGGGAGCCTTTGGGGGAGCAGAGGGTCCTTTTGTTTTAACTTTTGCATGCTTTTTAAAAATGATTTCATATGTTTCATGTATGATTCTACAAATGGTGTTTTTTAATTATGTTTTAATTGTATTGCTATGTTCTTAGCTAATTTTGTTTTTATTGTCTGTGAGCCACTTTGGGTGCCATCCTGGGAGAAAGACAGCATATAAATGCAATAAATAAATAAAAACAAACAAGCAAATAAATAAACTTGTGGCATTGAGTTCCACACTTTAACCTTGTGCTGTCCAGCAACACCCATCATGTGCTATGAGTCAGAGATGAATTTTAAGTCAGATTTTTCCAACCTGTTACCATTCAGAGGCACTGGACTACAACTGTCATCATTCCTAGCCACCATGTCAATGGCTGTATTATCTAAGGATGGTGAGAACTGTAGTCAGGCACATCCAGAGGGCAGAAGTTAGAGGAAGGCTGCTGCAAGCTGATCTCATCTGCCACTGCCAATTTCTGAAGTCCTCCGATTAAGCATGGAAACATCCAGCAGGGAAGAGAAGTAATTTATTTTTCTTATTATTGCCCAATCCAGTTAGCCCCGGAACACCCTAAAGATTAAATGCCAATTATTTATGTATTGTTCTTGATTGCTGGCCTACATTTTTAATATGAACAAATAAATATTTTAAAGGATTAAGCACCAATTGCTCCTTAACTCGCTCCTCAGCTACAAATCGTAGAGGGAAAGCAGAAATTGCTTTGCAGCAGCCATGCTCAGCCAGAATTTCAGTATGGAAGCTACATTTTAACCCCACCACAATCTGGAAGAAAACAGTGCAGAGAACAGATAGGTAGGGAATGCCTTCTTACCTTAAAAAATGCAAACCACTTGTAGTTGTTCAACACAACCTCAAAGCCTTGGTTATAAATTATTGTGAAGAAGCCAATGTTCCCTTGACTGTCCTGTGCAACATCAAGTTTTTGAAAGCGTACAGCTACTTCCTTTTCCACAGGCCCTGAAGAGAAGAAGCAAAGAGAATGTCAGGCAGCTGAGGCAAAATGGGCCAAGAACAGCTCTACTGTTAAGAACATGTATTCTACGTTGAACATGACCCCAGTCCAAAGGAAACACTTTCAAAAGCGGTTGCTCAGTTCAGTTTCACGCACACTTCACTGTGCAAGCATTTCAACTCACAAGGAAGGGAAGTTTTTTGTCAGATGGCAGTCTAAACCTCTTGCATTGACACCAAAGTACCAATACTTCATTGTGCTCTGTCTATAAAAACAGAAGTCCATGTGTGCCTGTCTGTCAGTCACAGCTCCAAGATTAGCGTATTTAATAATTTTGAAAAGGCAACAGGAAAGAACAGCTAATTCCAATACATCCGTATATATTAAGGCTCCTGGTGGGTTTTCAGGTAAAGCAGATAAAAGAGTGGGGGAAGATACACTCGAAATTAAAATACAGTTAGCTCTCTACATTTGCTAGGGTTAGGGGCGCAGCACTTCTGCAAAAGTAGAAAAATTGGAAATATCAATATTTTTGTGTGTCTGTGGGAAGGGGGCTGAGGTATGGTGGAAGAGGGACACCCATTGTCGAAACTAGGTCAGCGAATGGAGAGGGAAAGGGGCCAGCGTGGTGGCACTATATTTCTTCTCTCTCATTTATCTCCTTCCTTACGTGTGTGTGTGTGTGTGTGTGTGTGTGTGTGTAGGGGGGCGGCATCATCAGAGGGTTTGTGGTGCTGAGAAATCAGGCTGTAAGCTATTCTGAGCTGGCCAGTCGTGGTTGGTGGAGGAGAAAAGAGGACCAGAGTCAGGTTTTAAAAAGGCTGCATGCCTGATGGGAAAGTTCTCTGGGAAAAGAGGTGGAGGAGTTGGCAGGGGTTAGAGACACTCTGCTAAAGCGAAACCCACAAACGCGAAGAGCCAACTGTACATGCACAAGCATTTCCATTCCGACTGAAAAAAAAATGTACCTTTTTAGTTATTTCTCAAGCAAAGCTCACTTGACTTGAAATACATGGCCAGCGCAGTGTGGCAGCCAGAGCAGAAGTGGCCAACTGTGGCCCTCCAGATGTCGTTGGATTACCTCTCCCATCAACCCTATTCCGCTTAGAGAGTGTTGAAGGATGAGAAGACTTGAAGTCAAGCAACATTTAGCCCTGGAGAGTGAGACTAGAACACGGATGATTTAAGTACAAGTCCACACTGGGTTATGAAAGTCACACAGTGACTTTGTGCCAGTCACACTCTCTCTTTCTTGAAACTACCTCATGGGATTGTTATGGGGATAATGTAAAAGAGGAGAGCAACATATCCCATTTTAAACTCACTGAAGTAAAGATAGGGCATGAATATTACAAATATATAAACCTTTGTTGATTTTATTTTACAACATTTTAACTTAACTTGTTCCTCCTCTGATGGAATTACAACAAGCCTATGGCCGGCCCCTCCCTAAACTGCAAACCCCAGCATTCCATAGGAGGTTGAAAGCGGAATAAGAGCGCTATAACAGTCGAGTGTGGAAATGGCCTGACAGAGGCTGGTTGTCCTTCAAGCCACCTTTTATCCAACAAAACAATCCTATGAGGCATGTTTATGTGAGATACTGTGATTTGGCCAAGGCTGACCTGTGTACTCCAATGAAGTGTTTGAATCCAGGTTTCCTACAGGCAAATACTGATATAGGGAGAGAAAAATCCACTCCATTCCTTAACAACACTGGTATCAAGGTGAGCCCGAGGGCTTGGAACATTGTAATTTCTGCATCAAACAGTGTCATGCAGAACACAGGTCCAAAAGATATATCCACTTCCTCCGCATAGAGCTACAGGATCCAGAACCACTGTTTAATAAACATTTTGAATGACTCGCTGTCTCCCATCATGTGAGAGCCTCGAGATAGGGAAATTCCATTGTTTGCTCTTTCTGAGCTTGTGACTATGACCAGAAAGAAGAAGTGCTGGTGTTTGATGAGAAAAGAGAAAAAAAAATCATCGTGCCTGAAACCAAACCACTATTTCCTCCCACATGCAAATCCTCCTTTGGCAGTTGGGTTTGCCTTTCTGTCTACATACTTCTTTGCACTTGAGACTTAGCAGCTAAGATCACAAAGGAGGGAGAGAACTGGAGTGGAACATATTCTCAAAATAATACTGATGTTAAGAGTTCCCATTGAGCTTTGTTGTTGTTAACTTCCATCAAGTTGACTTCAACTTACGGTGATCCTATGAACGACAGACCTCTGTCGCTCATTGTGAACAGCACTGCTCAGGTCTTGCAAATCAGGATTATGGCTTCATTGATTGAATCTATCTGCAGTGCAGTCTTCTTCTTCTCCTACTGCCTCCTATACTATCAAGCACCATTATCTTTTTGAATGAGTCATATCTTCTCAAGATAATTCTCCCTCAACTAGACATCTCCAGGACCAAGCAATCTAGATCAAATGAAATGTCATCCTATGCAAAAGACAGACAATTTGTGACTCTCCAGAGATTGGAACAACTACTTTATGAGGAAAGATTATAACGTACAGGAAGCCCCCACCTTCTGATGCCCTGTTATCTGATGACTCAATGGGGGGTTCTACTCTTTCATCAGCTCTTCTTCCCTATGGAAGCTAACATAGAACTGTTCATACATGCACACAGCTTGCAAAGCAAGCTGAGAGGGGGGGAAAAAAGCACTAAGCTAGCTGAGAGATGTTGCAAGTAGCCTGCACATGGGTAATCTCATGTGAGCCTCCATAAGTCCTTCATACTCCCTACAGTACAGTACATTGTTTCTGTTTTTCAACCAATTCCATCTTTGGACAATACTCTGGTTCCTAACCCGTCAGATAAGTGTGAGAAGCCTGTATGTGGCTTAGGAAAAAAAGACAAGAAGGGAAGATATTTATAGAAGAACATAATCTGAAAGACCCTGTCTCCCTACACAAGCTGGTCTAAGTTTTAAGATCTTTGGGAGAGGGCTTGCTCTTAATCCCACCACTATTTCAAACGTGTCTAGTGAGGGCACAGCAGAGAACCTTCTCAGTCACTGCTCCCATCCTATGGAACTTCCTTCCATAGGAGGTTTGGTTAGCCACCTCCCTATTCTCTTTTGGTCAGTAGGCTAAGACTTTTGTATTTAGGCAGGTCTTCAACTTCTGTACATGACAGTACAGTGTTTAAAAGTGGTATGCATTGAGATTTTTTTTCCTCTATCTTTTTAATTACCTTTAAAGGTCCTTCAAACTATTTTAACTATGTGTCTTTTAAGAAAACCACTATTTTTTAAAAGAACTTCTGTAAAAAATAAGTTTTATTTTATCTTAACATTTTGTAAGCTGCTGCCATCCAGGTAGAAAGTTGGGATATACTGAACAAACAAACAAACAAACAAACAAGTAAATCACATAAAATTATGCAAATGTATATGCACCTTCATGTTACCTGTTGACTTCTGGTGACCCAAGGCATTTCATAGATTTACTTAGGCAAGAAATATTTAGAAGTGTGTTGCTGTTGTCATTCTATGAAATGTAGCCTACAGCAGTGCTTCTTAGGTTATTTGGTCTGGGGGACCCACAGTGATTTTTTTTTCATTATATTTGTGTCCATTGGGTACAAATACATCTTTCTTTCCTGGAAACTTGCCAAGAATCAGCAGCCAATGGTTCAGGGAACAGGATGAGTCCAGGAATCACTGCTCTTGAGTACCACAGGCCTACAGTACCAAGTATTCCTTAGCAGGGCCCCATTCAAGCATTAACCAGACCTAACTCTGATTAGTTTCCAAGATCTGATGGGACCTGGTGCCTTGGGGTGATTAAGCCTGGTGTGGAGAAATTAGTTTGGGAAGAACTTTTGCTCTTTCATAATTCCAGAAGCCAAGGTCATCCACTGAAGGACGTGGTGGGGTGATTCAGGATAGATAAAAGGAAGGACATCAATACACAGCACAGAGTTAAATTGCAGAACTCACTGCCACAGCATGTAGTGGATGTTTGCCAATTTGGATGGTTTGGGAAAAAAGAAGACTAGATAAAGTCATGGAGGATTGGGCTATCTTTAACTACTAGTCAGGGAGGCTCTATGTTGTCTCCTGTACTGGGGCAGTGTGTCTCTGCGTATCAGTTGCTGGGAGTGCAAAATGCAGTTGCCCTTGGGGTGTGTTGGTGGACTTCTCGGAGGGCTTCTCAGATTGGACCTGATTGGGTCTTTGGTCTGATCCAACCTGGCTCTTCTTACATTGTTTTATGTTTCTGGACTGCAGTTCCCATCATCTCTCTCTTCTGGCCTCACCAAATAGGGCTGATGGGAGTGGCAATCTAAAAATATCTGGAAGGCCATAAAATGCTACATTTACATCATAATAAAAAAAGAATATGCAAACAAGAGAACATTCCCTCTTGCTCCTATGCCTCGCCTTCCAAAACACATTAGAAACCTACAGTACTGTTCCTTTTCCACCTCTCATGAATTCTTGTAAAGGCCAACTCATTTAGCCAACTGAGCTGACCCAGGTTACTTGGGTTGCCAGTTCTTTTTTTCCTGGTAGAGCTCCTGTAAGAACAGGCAGCAGCAACATAGGAGATAATTAAAAAAAAAGATATGGGTGCATTTTATCTCGGAATGGCAATGCAATAAGAGGAAAAGACTCATCTGATAATATATCCATCACACCCTGTGAGAGAAATGGCTGCTAAGTCTTAGCATTCCACAATCCCATCAATAGCCTCTATGATCAGAACAGCCACTGTGAATCTCTAAATACCTATACTATGCTGAGTTTTGTTGTGACTGTGTGCATGAATGGGTTTGCACTGACTCGCAGATTCTTAGGGTTTCATGAAGCCTGAATATGCTGAAATATTTACAAAGCCTCTGAGCATGGACAAAGCATCATCACCACCCCATAACACTGAAAATATTCACCTGGTCTTATGAGAAGGGCTTTCCCTCATAGTCAGTATCAGGAATGAAAGAACTGGGAATGCTGCATTCAGAATTTCTTCTTTCTGCAACATGTATCCACATCATAATCTTTCGTCTTAACAGAGATGAGGAAAATGCAGGCTACCTGCAGCCCTCAGTTTCCTTTGTGTGTTAGGGCATCTCTCACTGCCCCTGTCCTCTTCCCATTTTGTTTTTAAAGTTCTGAGGTTCTTTGGAGTGGGGCAAATGGTGCCAAAGTGTGGCAGTTTTGCTACTGAAGCCCAAATCTCCGTTAGAAGAAAGGTCTAAAATGAAAGTGGAGGTCATGTCACAAGCATTTCTAGTTTTAGATCTATACAGCAGTGCAGCCCTCTGGAGATACTTCGGTGGTGGATTGGCCGCTGCCTCCAACATGGGCTGTGATGATTCATGCACAACAGTAAACCACAAAGATTTCAGAAACATGTGGAACTAGAAATATGAAGAGAAGGAATAGATTTTGCCCTGGTACCTCTTCTTTCTAAACATGTGTACTATTATTAATATTATTCTTACTACACAACTTCCTTGAGTCCTCTTCTGGTGGGATATAAACTAAATATAAATAAGTAAATATCTTTCTTGTTTAGTCTGCTAGGGATTACCCAGAAGTAAAGGAACAGACTTTTTGTATTTGCACACAAA
This sequence comes from Cyclura pinguis, assembly GCA_030412105.1. NCBI lineage: Eukaryota > Metazoa > Chordata > Lepidosauria > Squamata > Iguanidae > Cyclura > Cyclura pinguis. Next base: position 276,461,226 of record CM059601.1, on the reverse strand, counting down.
GCTGGCCCTACCATTAGGCAGCCACCAGACAAGGCAGATGCTGGGGAACGTCAGATCCAACCATGCCTTCTGAATCCTCCAGCCATTCCCTTGTCTTGAAGTACAGAGATGTGGGTGTCATATGGCCTGCCTTTGTCCTCCTGAGGCAGTCTGATGCTGTCAGAGGGCTTCCATTCCTAGTGCTGAAGTTAAAATTCTACTCTCTACCCAGTCAGCTTCTGTAAATGGAATGAGAGGGTGCCATCTTGCCTCAGGCAACAGAAAATCTTAGAATTATAGAAGTTTAAGAGTATGAAAAGGGCCAGCCAGCCCAATCCCCTGCCATTGAGGAACACACAACTAAAGCACCATGCGGTAATACTCAACTAAATACACAACTGCTTAGGGACAGTTGTTGCTATGTGCCTTCAAATCGTTATTGTGACCCTATCACAGGGTCAATGTAAGTCAGATCGTAACTCTATCATACAGGGTTTTTTGACCAGATTTATTCATGGGAGGTTGGCTGTTGCTTTCCTTTAAGGCTGGGAGAATGTGACTTGCCCAAGAACACCCAGTGGGTTTCCAAGGCTGAGACAGAATTCAAATCCTGGTCTTCTGGAGTCTAGTACAACACTCAAACCACACTGGGTCTCTTGAGTCAGTCCTGTTCCTCAATGAATTAGATTTTAAGCCTAAAAGTATGATGATATCAATCATCACTATCACCACTACCATTATTACGACGCAGCTGCCTTTAATCCTGTTCTGGTGGGATTTAATCGTAATTTTAATAGCATTGTAAATATTCTCATTTGTAAATTTAATTGAGAAGCTGTAATTCAATTGCATAAAGAAAATGTTCTCAGTTTTTTTGGGGTTTTTTTGACTGAAAGTTAGGCCATAAACATTTCAGATAAATAAATACTTTGACTCTTCCCTTGCTTCTGAGGCTGAAATAGGAGGGCCCATTTACCAATAACACCTGAATGAAGAGGGCCACAGAAACATCACATAGGCTCACCTTCTACTTTAAGGGGTGTGATGCAGAGACAGTCTTGAAGATTTTCATCCAGAGAAGAAGCAAAGGAGATCCCAAAATGAGAAGCAGTCATCAGGGGAAAAAAATGTATGACCTGAAGCTATGACTCATCTTAAGTCACCAGAAAGCACAGAAGTGACTTACAAGCTCCAATTAATGGCCTACATCTGCTATGTACAAGCAGACTAACCTACAGATTTCTGGACTGGCCCCAACACATTGACAATGATCAATATATATGTATATGTACGTAAATATACATAGTATAATTATATATGATAATAATATATTATTAATTAATTAATAAGAAAGCCAGGGTTTTGTACAGTGGCTAGAAACTGTTGGATTGGGACTTGCAAGATCCAAGTTCAAGTCCCCACTATGCCATGAAACTCATCCCTCTTTCTCCTTATCTCAATGTGACCGACCTCACAGGGTTGTGGCAGAGATAACATCAGGAACAGGAGGGCTGTGTGCATTATCTTGAATTCACTGGAGGAAAGGTTGAATTCATTGGAGTCAGCCCTCCACATTCACTAGGGTTTGGGTCACAGGACCCTTGCAAAAGTGGAAAAATCATAAATATCAAAATGTGTGCGTGTGTGTGCGTTTATGGGAAGGGGGGTGAGGATGGTGAAGAGAAGGGGCATCCAGGATCCAAACCAGGTCAGGGAAAAGAGAGGGAAAGGGGGTGGGCTGGCATGGTGGCGCTATACTCTGCCTTGCCCATTCCCTTCCTTGGGTGTGTGAGGAGCATTGGGAGAGGCTTTGTGGTGCCCAGAAACTGGGCTGCTATCTGTCCTTAGCTGGCCAGGCAGTGGCTGATAGTAGAGGAGGACCCGAGGTGAGTTTTCAAAGGGCTGCATGGCCTGATCAGAGCCACTGAGAGGGACAGTTCCCCAAGAAAAAGAGTGCCTGAGGTGGCAGGGGTTGGAGAAATCAAACCCAACAAAGTCAAACCCACAAACGTGGAGGGCTGACTTAAACTGCAACTAATAAATGTGAAACTTTATTTAAATCTTGACGTCCTACCCTTTTCTGTGGGATCTCAAGGCAACATACAATAGCCACAACTTAAAAGATCTCCACTTTGAAAATCACAGTATCATTTAAACAACATAAAAAACATACTAAACAAGACAACACCTCAAACATGTTTTAAATTGAAAACCATGTATAGGTACACTTCAAAGTAAATTAGTCCCTTGGAGCTGCACCAGAAACCAACAAATGCTGGCGTCAGTCTAACCTCCAAGGAGGTGGCATTCCACCATAGGGATGTCACAACTGCGAAACCCTTTTTCATGTTCTCCCCCTGTGTCATCCTCAATCACGGTACACACAGTAGGGCCCCTCCTGCAAACCCGTCTGGTAAGGTACTCCTTCAAGTACTGAGGTCCCATTTTGTTCAGAGCTTTAAATGTCATCACAATTACATTAATTCAGATCAGAAGCAAGTTGGCAGCCACCACAGCTACTTTAAGATGGGCATTATACGTTACCTATATGATACTCCAGTTAGTGGTGCCCCTCGCTGCTGCATTTTCCCTGTAGCTGTAGCTTCTGAGTCATCTTCAACGGCAGCCCCATGTAGAGCACATTGTGCATGTATGTGCCTTCAAGCTGCCTGTCAACTTATGGTGACCCCATGAATTTCACAGAGTTTTTTTTTAAAAAAAGAATACTCAGAGGCAGTTTTGCTAGTACCTTCCTCCGAAATATAGCCTACAGTTATATAGCTGGAAAGTTACCGGTACACAGAGTGCCATGGCTAACCCATGCCAATCTAGGAAAGACCAGACCTGGCACCAAGCACTCTGAGCCAGGAGAACTCATCTCTGTTAAATAACAAGCAGAGAACACACCTATTAACTGCATGAGTGAAATGAGCTTCCACATGGCTTCTCTTCATCCTGGAGGGAAGCGACAAGTGGGATGACACAGGGTTCTGTCCTGGGCCCAGTACTATTCAACATATTCATCGATGACTTCGATGAAGGAATAGAGGGCATGCTGATCAAATTTGCAGATGACACCAAATTGGGAGGGCTTGCTAATACACCAGAGGACAGGATCAGAATTCAAAATGACCTTAACAGATTGGAGAGCTGGGCCAAAGCTAACAAAATGAATTTCAACAGAGAGAAATGTAAGGTTCTACACTTAGGCAGAAAAAATGGAATGCACAAATATAGGATGGGGGACACATGGCTAATAACAGTACATGTGAAAGGCATCTAGGAGTCTTGGTGGACCACAAGCTGAACATGAGTCAGCAGTGTGATGCAGCAGCCAAGAAAGCCAATGCAATTCTTGGTTGCATTAATAGGAGTATGGTGTCCAGATCAAAGGAGATAATGGTACAACTCTATTCTGCATCGGTTAGACCTCATCTGGAATACTGTGTCCAGTTCTGGGCACCTCATTTCAAGCAGGATTTCAACAAGCTGAAGCAGGTCCAGAGGAGGGCAACCAAAATGGTGAAGGGTCTGGAAGCCATGCCCTATGAGGAGTGGCTTAGGGAGCTGGGGATGTTTAGTCTGCAAAAGAGAAGGTTAAGAGGGGACATGATAGCCATGTTTAAATATTTGAAGGGATGTCATGTTGAGGAGGGAGTGGGGTTGTTCTCTGCTTCTCCAGAGACCAGGACAAGGAGCAATGGATTCAAGCTGCAGGAAAGGAGATTCCACCTGAACCTCAGGAAGAACTTCCTGACAGTCAGGGCTGTCCGGCAGTGGAATATGCTGCCTCGAAATGTGGTGGAGTTTCCTTCTTTGGAGGCTTTTAAACAGAGGCTGGATGGCCACCTGTTGGAAGTGCTTTGATGTGTGTTCCTTCATGGCAGGGGATTGGACTGGACGGCCCCTGGGGTCTCTGCCAACTCTATGATTCTACATCTAGATTTAGTATACCTGTGAATAACAGCTACAGAAAACTAGGAACAGCACCTTATCTTTGAACAATCCAAAGGCATCTCTCTAGCCAATCCACATGTGGGGAAAGGAAACAAAGGCCTTCAGATGGACTTTGGCCTGATCAAAAGCAACAACCCTTATGACTTTTAGGGAGGAGGGGAGGAGAACAGGATCCAGGCCAAAGTCTGATGCTTTCAAGAGTCATTAATTTCAAAACAGAGACCAAACATCATCACCAAGCATTTAATTGGGAGTCTTAAGCCATTTCTGCGCTAGCCTGTTATAGTTCTATTATTCTACTTTCAACATCCTATGGAATCCAGGGGTTTGCAGTTTAGGGAGAGGCCTCAAAGGCCAGTCTTACCAGTCTCTAAACTGGAAATCCCAGGGTTCCACGAGTTGTTGTCCGGGCAGTTAAAATGGAACCATAGTACTACAGTTGTATGATGCAAAATAGCCCGTAGGGCCTTTCCGCACTACACTGTTATACTGCTATTATTCCACTTTCAACATCCTATGGAATCGTGGGCTTTGCAGTTTAGGGAGGGGCATTGAGAATTCTCAGCCAGAGAGCTCTTGGGCCTCAGGAAACTACAAACCCCAGAATTCCACAGGATGTTGAAAGCGAAACAATAGCGCTGTAACAGTGTGGTGCGCAAACGGCCTCAGTCTCGCACAGTTGCAGTTTAACCGCACGAGCACGCTATTTTAATTTCAGAGAAGGGGCTTAGCCAGAATGCCCAGAAGTTCGGAATTTTTTTTTTTTTTTTTAAAAAGATGGAAATGCCCTTTGCTGCTGATTTCGTAAACGTTACATTTTCGGGCGGGGGGGGGGTGACTGGAAAACTTTTTTCACATTTTTTTTTTAAACAACGCAGAGAAAGAGCACAGAAGCAGGGGAAGTAACGGTAACGCCGAGGAAGATCGCGTTGCCCGCTCGACTTACCCACGTCGGAGCAGTTAATGTGCCGGTTCGGGACCCCCCGGCCCCGGCCCACTTGGAAAACCCAGGTGCCCAGGAGATCTTCAAACGTGCAGTTGGCCGGCGTGTCGGCCGCTCCCTGCTGGATCTGGAAAAGGAGGAGGAGGAGAAGCGCAAAGCAAGGCAGGCGCCCCGGCAAACGCCCCATGCTTGCGCCCGGACCAGGCAATCTGGGGTTGCGAGAAAGAGGTTTCGGTGGTCTAAAATCAGAAACCGGAACAACGGCGCTCCGATCGACCCGCCCATAGACGTCACGTGTGAAAGAGGAATCGCCGTTTCTTTTTCGCCAATGGGATCGGCGCCTCGCTGTGTGCAAAGGTCTCTCCCCTTCCTAGATTGGATCTGAAACGCACCCTCCGGATCTGCTCTTTGGGGGAGAGGATCCAGCTTTTCCATCTCTTCCCCCCCCCTCTTTTACATACCGGAGCTGGGTTTCCTGGAAGAGTCGCCGAGCACTTCTGCACTACATTGTGACAGGGCTATTATTCCACTTTCAACACCTTGTGAAATTCTGGGCTTTGTAGTTTACTGAGGCCAAAGAGCTCTCTGGATCAGAGTGCTAAACGCCCCTCCCTAAACTGCAAACCCCAGGATTCCATGGGATGTTGAAAGTGGAATAATAGCACTAGAGCAGTCTAGTGCAGAAATGATCAAGGTATGCAGCGATGGTTTGTAGTGTGTTTCCTGGATTTTCTTTGCATATATTGCCCAACTGTACCCATTTGGCAGGAAGAGTCTCCACTCTTCCACTTTTTCAGCTGTTTTTAAAAATGCCCTGCTTTCCCTGGGATAATCCCCTTTCTGGAATACACCAGGATTGACCAACCTGATCGAAAGGTGAAAATTATTTTTAAAAATCTGGTTATGAAAAGCAGTGTTTTCTAGATGCCAGGGAACTCCGAAGCCATGGTGCAAAAGGAGTGCTGGACGCAGTTGGATCCAAAGCAGTTAAAATATATATTCATGTAGATATTTTTCTTGGTCACTGATGGAAAACATACACCCCAATTCTCTTGGTTGGCATGGGCAGTCACAGGATTAATCCTCTGCCATCCCATTTTTTCAATTGCTTTTAAAATATCCCAGTTTTTCTCTCCTCTTCCCAATTGGTTCTTTGTCCTCAGCTTACTTCAGTTGCTGTAAACATCAGCCATTTCCACACTATACTATGATAGTGCTATGATTCCACTTTCCACATCCTGTGGAATTCTGGGGTTTGTAGTTTACTGAGGTCAAAGAGCTCTCTGGCTGAGAATTCTAAATGCCCCTCTCTAAACTACAAACCCCAGAATTCCATAGGAGGTTGAAAGTGGAATGATAGCACTATAAGAGTGTAGTGCGGATATGGCATTTGTTCAAGTACAAAAATAGTTTGCCCTCAATTCAGGACGTAGAAGAGAGTGGACTCTTGCAAGGTCCTGCAACCTCTCCTAGCTTGTTTGGTTTTCCTCATTAATAATTTTTCCATGGTGATCACATTCTGATGTTGCTTGGCCCTATGCATTAGAGTTTTTATCAGTGAAATGACGGCGAGTATGCTTTATACATTTCCGAATGGACTTTACTCATTTTCAAATTTATTGCCAGCGTTGCTTTAGATTTAATCCCCAAGGCAATTTGCAAAAGAAGAGAGATACCATGTATTAAAGAAAATACAATGTAAAATGCAAAATAATAATTAGCACACCTCTTTTTTTTGTGCAGATATAAGAAATAAGCTGCCTCAGGTCTTGCAGTGGGCGAAAGGTGACATAAATGCAGCTCTTAAGTTCTTGACCTTTAGCATGATTTGATAATAGTCCCAATAAAATAAAATAAAATAAAACTGAAATAGGAAAGAGTTGGAATGACTAGTGATGATCATTCAGGAAGAAAAGGCAAAAGCACGCTTACTGCTGAATATCTGGGAAACAAAAATAATGACCACAGATGATTTAAGCTACTCGAAAGCAAACACTGAAATAATGGAAGTATTTCTATATCTTGGCTCAGTCATTGATCAAATTGGAAACTGCAGGCAGGAAATCATAAAGGTTATGACTTAAGACATAAAGGTTAGGGCTGTTACAAAACAACCAGATAAGAACCACAAGTATAAAGATGTATCATTAAATAGCAAAGTCAGAATCATCTGGCCCTTACCATTTCCCTTTTCTGTGCAGGGATATGAAACTGGACAGTGAAAAAATCTGACAGAGAGAAGATCAACTCATTTGAAAAGTGGCACTGGAAAAGAGTCCTGTGGATACTATAGACCACTGTTACTATGGCCAATAGCTCTCTCCCAGGGTCTACAATTTATTAATTCACCACATCAAATTGATATCTCCATGTGGCTAATATTAAAAATCATTCCATGTGTCTGACAGGGTCACTGTAAGTGCACATAGGCAGGAAAGGCTGAAAGGCTGAAGTTAGGAAAATTCCGGTCAAGCCACAATCTGTCATGTAGCCGGGGACCCCTCTTGACATTCTGACCATTAAACAGACAAAAGGGCCCTTCGTACCGGTATGGCAGCTCGGTAGAATCACAATCAGCCTGCCAAGTGAGGGCAATTTCCACTCTACCTATGCCTTTGTCTCACTCAGGCAAAGTCATTCACATGACACTGAGGAATATTCAGCCGGAGATGTTCACCACTGAGGGCTTTTGATCTAGCCCTCCTTGCTGTTGTTCTCCCCAAGAGAGAACTAGCCCTCAAGGTATATTTTTTTCTATAAAAACCCCATGTTTTTATCTGTTCGGGGGTTCGCTTACATTTTTCCTCTCGAATTGCTGTCACTCTGCTGAGCGTTCCCTTCAGCCCCCCCCCGCCCCCCCGTGGTGAGTTTCACCGCTCTCAATCCTCTGTTTCAACTTTGGCTACCCGGGCTTCAGGACAGGTGTAGTATTACCCATACCAAAAAACCTCCTCTAAAAAAATCCCTCTATCCCACTCCAACCTTTTATTTCTATAGTTCTCTGTGTGAGTGTGTTGCATACACTGGTTTGGCTGTATTTTAATAAAATCACAATTATTATTTCACATTTGTTTGCTCCTCGACTTGGCCTGACCCCGTAGACATTGGGTAAAAGATTCCGCTTCGTTGCCCTGCCTCTCGCATTACTAGCTTGTGCTCTGGACTAATTTCCCCAACTTATATAATTGAGAGGACATTTAGGTGTCCCTCCCGGGACCCCCAGAAATCAGGGTAACACCACCCCCCAAAAAAATCAAGCCTGAACTCTCACAATTTTTTTTAAAAAAAAGAAAGAAGAAGAAGAAGAAGAAGAAGAAGAGCAGGAGGAGGAGGAAGTTGTTGAGGCTATTGTTCTCTGGAAACATCATGAGATGACGTGGCTTACTGGAAAAGATGATAATGTTAGGAAAAACAGAAGGCAGTAGAAAAAGACAAAAACCAAGTGGTAAATTCAATCAAGGAAGCCACAGTCCTGCATCTGCAAGAAGGGACACTATTACTCGGGTTTCATAGGGTCATCATAAGTTGAATCCAACTTGACAGCAAATAACAACAAAAATCTCAGTAAGTTTTGTGGGATCTTCCTCAGTGCATCAATGTATGGCTGCATATGCCGTTTTTGGTCATTACAGAGGATCAGAAAAATCTGTGGCTAGGTATCCATTGCTAAACACCAGATAATTACAAGATTCATCAAGAAGGAAGGGGGCTCCAGCAGATGGTGGTGGATGAAATCATTGTTCTGTGTCTGGTTATGAGGATGTAGCCAGACGTTTATCTGACCACTACCCCAGCTCACCACCAGCCACTGAACTGCCATGGAGTGCAAGCTATTGCAGCAAAACGGCAGGTCCCAGAGGTAGTGAGAGGGGACTCATCGTGTAGGTCTGCCTGAAGAACTTTTACTTTCTGCTAAGTGATGCAAGATTGCTGCATTACTTATTACATATATCACCCACTTTTCTTCCAATGACCTTAAGATAGCATCCATGATTTTCTTCCACACTTTATCCTTACAAGCACCTTGTGATGTAGTAGTAGTAGTAGTAGTAGTAATAACAAGAAAAATAATTTTATTTGTTACCCGCCCCTCCTCATGCTCAAAGGAGAGTACAACATAAATTAAAATACATTAAAAAACACAGTACACTAAAAACACATAAAACCATTTAAAATACAAATACAGTATAATTAAAAATACATCATAATTAAAGATAGAATGGGTAGGCTGCTGGAAGAGACAGGTCTTTAGGTCGTTAGTACTTTTTAAAATCTGGATGGCATATTTTGCTGTCGAATATCTTCTGGCAGGTCATTCCACAGTCTATGGCAGCAGACAAGGAGGTCCTCTGCGTGACTGTTGCCAATCTAGTCCTGGCCAATTTAAATAAATGGCCCCCAGAGATCCTGAGTGCATGGGGTGGATTGTATGAGAGGAGGTGATTCTGCAGGTAACTGGAACCCAAACCATGCAGGGTTTTAAAGGTAATAGCCAATACTTTGGATTTTGCCTGTAGATGCAGCTAAAAGGCAGAGAACGATTAGATAAGGACACCAATGGGCTTCATGATTCAGTGAGAAGTGGAGACAACAATCTGGATTTCCCATGTCTAGTCCAGCATTTAGAGATACACTGCACTAACTCTCTTCCCGCTCTGCATGAAAACCAGTGTGCTTTTCAACACCACTTGCAGAGGAATGCAAGAAAGATGGTGCCAGGAGGAAAGCGCCTGCTTGTGAACTTCCCATGGGCTACTGTGAAAACAGAATGTTGAACTAGATAGGCTTCTGGCCTGATCCTGGATTTCTTATGGTCTTATATTTTTACACACAATGCACACATTTTGACCTGGATCTATGCCTTGATCAGCTCCCTAGCACAGACAAGCACACACTTGTTACTCTGCCTATCTTATTAAAGTATTCCTTCCTGCCACCCCCTACTGCCACAATTTTGTCCAACTTTGATAGAGGACAGAATTTTCTGTCATAAATTTGCTGATTGCCGAGGGCTGCAAAAACAATAACGTGAGCCGAATGCTGATTGGAAATTTAGTATTTCCAGCTAGAGCAAAAACAGCTAGACAAGCAAACACCAACAACAACAATCCCTGATGGTAATTAAAACTGATGTGCAAATTCCATTATCTCAGAAACCGCAAGCCTCTTTGCAATGTTGATATGCAGAGAAACGGGGACGAAGATCATTTTATGACCATGGCGTTTTCTTGCCTTTTTCTTAAAAGGCAGGGAGAACTTGAAAAAGTGAGGTACTATTTTATTAAACTTGGACAATACGCCCATTGAATCTTCTGATTTTTAATGGGAGCAGCTGAGGTTTTTTAAAGCAGGCTTGTGAAATGTATGACCTGTGAGGGATGCTTCCAGGCTAACCTGCCCAGCCTTTCTCATTCCCTTTTTGTGTTTTAAATAAGATGCACAATTGACCCCTCACATTTGCAGGTTTGACTTTCACAGATTTGATCATTTTTGAGTTTCTCCAACCCCTGCCCCTTCCCACTTCAGGGACTTCTTTTCTGGGGGAACCTTCCCTCTTGGCGGCTCCGATCAGGCTGCACAAGCCCTTTAAAAACCCACCTCTGGTCTTTCCCTTCTTCCTCCACTAGCCACTGCCTGGTCAGCAGAGAATAGCTCCTAGCCCAATTTCTCAGCACCACAAACCCTCCCCGATGCCCCCCACACACACCCAGAGAAGGAGATGAGCAAGAGAGAGAGAGAGGAAATATAGAGCCACCATGTCAACCCATTGTTTTCCCTCTCCTTTCCCTGACCTGGTTTGTACCCTGCGTGCCCATTCTCCCCACTGTGTCTTGGCCCCCGTCCCACAGACCACACACACATTTTGATATTTGGCATTTTTCTACTTTTGTGGGGGGTCCTGCACCCTTATCTCTAGCAAATGTGGAAAACTGACTGTACAAAACCCCCCAAATGGAGCCTTTTCACAACATAAGATACGCATTAACATTGGTGCCAATTTCTGCTTTCTGTCATTCAAAGCATAGCCATGGTGGCCAGTTGTATAGTTGATAGTCTTGCTGAACAGGTAGTTGGAGCCTCTGGATTGAACATGTCAAAGGTGAAAAGGGGTATTGAAAGGGAAATCAGATGAAGACATTAATAAAGAGTGGAAGATTGTCACAGATTTGGGTTGGGGGTAGACAGAGGGCAATACATTTTTCACGATAACAATTATTATACAGTTAACAGTTAATGAAATATCATGTAACAAGTAAAGTAGAGATATACAGCAGGAGCTAACAAATTATAGATTATTAACATTTTATTGCGATACAAAACAAATAGAGGGAATATCAATAATTGTAATCCAGAAAGGAAAGGAAGAAGGAAAAACATTACATGTAAACATTGCAGAAATTATTGTTTGTTTTATTTGTTGAAATTTGAATAAAATTATTAAAAGAAAGGTGAAAAGGGGTACAAAGAAGTGAGAGAAACTACTGATAAAATATTCCGCATTTTGGGTAATGGTTGCTAAAATTTCCTTTAAAGTCATCAGTGGGGACTGAGGGAGGGTGGGAAGAGGACCTGTCATAATTATAGAAAAATATTGTAATGTGTAATATGTAATATGTTATGTTATGTTGTATGTTATAAGGTAGTATTGAATTTAAAATCAATCAATAATTTTTTTTTTAAAAAAAGATAGTTCTGCTGAACAGTTAAGTTATGTGTAGTGTGGCTCGCCAGATGTTTGGTAGTCTATGTGTTTTAAATAAGATGTGCAGAAATCCTCAAATGGCACCTTTTCATAGCACTGAGATGCACATTAGTACTGGCGCTGATTTTAATTTAGTACTGGGTGCCATGACCCAGCAGTGGATGCTGTAGCAAAGACTGCAAATAATATTTTAGCCTGCATTACAGGACGAAATTTCCAGGACAAGAGAATAGTCCAACTATATTCTGCACTGGTCAGGCTTCATCTGGCATACTGCATTCAGTTCTAGACATTTTGAAGGAGCTGGGCATGTTCAGTCTGGAGAAGAGAAGACTCTGGGTGACACAATTGCAATCTTTAAATATCTCAAGAGCTGTCATAGAGAGGAGGGTGCAGGTTTGTTCTCTGCTACCCAAGAGGGTAGGACAAACACTCATGGTTTTAAGTTACAGGAGGTAACTGCTGTTTTTGGACAAGGCTATTCTAACAGTACTAAAAGCTGCATTTACAAAGCAATGTGTTTGTTTATTTCTGGGAACAACTGGACAGTAGGGTTGGTAAAACTGCTTCAGGTGTTAGTCCAGGCTTTAAAAGAGTTAGACAAGTTGCCGAATCCTATCCCTGAAATAGATATAGCACCTTGGCTAGCTGCACTAAAGTTTGGATTAAAACTTAAAGCCAATTCACTACCCCAGCTCTCACTATTACTAAAGAAATGCTTTTATGAGCAGGAGATGATTGTTACTGCAGTGGATAAACCCTATCCCGGGGTCTACAATTTAATATTAAAAATATCTCCACGTGCTTGAGAGGTCCCCCAAATGAGCACGTAGGCAGGCACAGTCAAACAGCCGAAAACAGGAAAAACCCGGTCAGGCCAGTATATTCATAGTCACGTAGCCCCAGGAGTCTTCCAGACATGTAAAATCTAAAATACACAAGGGGTCCTCAGCCCTGAGGAGCTGGCTTGAAGGGATTAACACATCTGACAAACAGCCCATCAAGTGAGGACGATTTGCATACAGCTGAGGCTTTGACAACCCCAGCAAAGCCAATCATGCGAAGGACGTTGACATATTGGAGCTTTGTTCTAGCTCCTCCACCTATTGTTCTCCCCGGGAAAGGATTAGCCCTCCAGGTACCTTTTCCCCCATAAATAGACCCGGTTTTTGAGTGGCTCTTTGGATCGCTCCAGATCGCTCCTGGCTTCCCAGCAGACCGTCACTCCGTCCGTTGAGCTATCCTCTCAGCTCTCCACATGCTGAGTCTCATCTCTCTCTCCACTGCTGTCTCAGACCTCCGGACTTCAGGACCAGGTGCAGTATTCCCCAGCTGTAACCCTCCAAAGTCCCCTATCCAATTTCCTCTCTTTTTATTCCTTGCTAGGTCTTGAGTGAGTAAGTGCATAAGTGCATATGTGTGCAAGTCTCTATTTTTAATAAAATCATTTATTAGACAATTTTGCTTGGTTTTTGGCTTGGCCTGACCCCATAAAAATTGGGTTAAAGATCTCACTAGGTTACTCTGCCTCTCGCATTGCTATTGCTTGTGTTCTGGTTAGTTTCCATTCCCCATCACGTGGAGCACACTGAGGTGTCCCCCAAGGGACCCCAGAAATCAGGGTAACATGATGGTGTTTTTATGAGGGATCTTGAAGGAAAAGCGCAATTGATTACTGCATGCATTTATGAGGATTTTCCTTTTTTGGATAAAATGTTTATATTTGATACAGCCCAAATCCAACGGTTACTTTCAACTAGAACAGACCCATATATAAGTGTTGGTTACTAGTTTCCCATTGATTCAATGGGATTATAGTGCTTGGAACTAACAACTGGATTTAACCTCAAAATGTTAAATATAATAAATGTTTTGTTCAGTTTTCCATTTTTGTACTTTAGTCCTCCACCTGTTGCTGCAATCTTGCAAAGTGGGCTTCCTGAAAATGATAAATTTTAAAACAATATGTTAAGAAGGTGTCAATTTTTGAACTATTTTTCTGTAGTCTTGTCAGACTTACCATACAATGTTGCCATCAGATGTGAAAGTAGGGAAAGAGAGGTCAGAGAAGCCCTGACTTCTTCCAGATTGATGGGGCAGTGCCCAATCTGATAAGGCACCCTGGCTTAACCACGAAGCTCTGCCTCCCCGCTTATAATACCACCTTTGTGTAAAAGGTTGACGGTTTCAATCAGTGGTGTAGCTTGGCACAAGTGGGGTAGGGGCAGGGGCGGGCGGGGGTGCACTGCCCCCCTTGCCACCCACCCCTATGCCACTGGTTTCAGTGTTTATGTAGAACTCCTTAATAGATCTATGGTAGCATGTTTTCTGTGTAACTTTAAATTCTGTATAAACCTGGTACCGGCAGATCTTTATGGGTGCACATTGTCTTTTAGACTGTAAGAACATTTAGTGTACACTATACACTAAAGACACCAGAACTCTAGGAAGCTAAGCAGAGTCAGCTCTGGTTAGTACTCGCACGGGAGATTGCTGATGAATTCCAGGTGCTGTAAGCTATATTTCAGAGGAAGAAATTGGAGAAACTGAGTATTCCTTACCTAAGACAGCTATATGAGGTTCATGGGATTGCCATAAGTTGACAGGCGAGTCAAAGGCATACACATGCAGACACACACACATAGTGTGTATTTGAACTGCCGTGTTGTATTTCTTAGCAATAGCTTTCATTAGGATTTATGTTAGGATTTTTAGGATTCATAAGGATTTTTAACTTTTTACCCATGTTTTTAAATAATACTGTTATTTAATTGAACTGAACTTGAAGGCTCATACACACAGAATGTAGTCAGCTAGTGCTGTGGACGTTTGGGTATAAAAGAGGAGTCATTGCTCCAAATGCTTATAGTATGGTAAGAGAACCCCCTTATTTTTTCTGTTTTAGAGTACCCTGGTTACGGAAGCCCCAAAAGCTGGCCTCCATGTGATCAAGTCTATTCAGGAAACCATTATGATGGCCCTTTCTGCTGCCTGCCTCTTATTGCTTTGGCAGGAAGCAGAAGCAGGAAATGACCTCAGAGAAGGTGACAGTAAAACCTGAGCATAGCAATCTACATGTAGATCTAGGGAATAAACCAAGAGGAAAACATCAAGTGCTATCTTTCTTCTCATTACCCTAATTTAGGTTACTTGCTACTGTGGTAGTACTTTAATTTCCCACACAGATAACCTGGTCTAGGACTGCTTAGGACTTTATAGGTAAAACAAAACACTTTAAATTAAGCCTAGCAATGAACTGGCAGCCAATATAACTCCTACAGCATTGGTGTAATGCACCTCAAATGCCTGACCACCTCACCTCAAAACATAAGAGTTGCATGCTGTACCAGCTGAAATTTTCTAACCATAACAGATCTAACTGCAGCACCCAACAAGTGATTCTTTGGCCATTTGTGCTCCACACTGTTATAGTGCTATTATTCCACTTTCAACATCCTGTGAAATTCTGGAGTTTGTAGTTTACTGAGGCCAAAGAGCTCTCTGGCTGAGGATTCTAAATGCCCCTCCCTAAACTGCAAACCCCAGGATTCCACAGGATGTTGAAAGTGGAATATTAGCACTATACAGTGTAGTGCGGAAATGGTCTTCTTCTCTCTCCTTCCTTTCTCATTAGTATCTTATTTAGATATTCTCTGCCTTCTGGCCCACAATCCTATTATTTACCTTACAAGGTCCTCTGGGAGTCTTTTTTTGGCTGATGAGAAAGGGTTTTTTTGAGAAGGAAGAGGAGTGACACACTTCAAATTTTGAACCAGCAGTTTCGAGATTCTGCTCTGTGGAAGTTAATTTTAGAACAAGCTCCCCCAAGGTGAGGGAAGGAAAATGCATTCAAAAGTACTTGTTTCTGCAGGAAAAAGAGGGGTCTGGAACAGTGCGTGGCTAATGAACGTAACAGGTACAATTAGGTGGTATCCAAGTTTGCCGTTTCTTGCAAATCCCATGGTACAGCAATTAGACTAATTAGAGTAAACATAGCTAAATTAGGCAAGGTGGTGGAGGAGATGGCTGGATTCTAAGGTAAAATGGCTCCGAACAAGCAGGGATTTTACAAGAAATGCAGGAAAAAAGATTTCACGCAGGTACATGTTGTGACACCATGATACTATTATCTCTCTCTCTCTCTCTATCCCCCAAATTATTGCAACAGCTGATAATAAAGCTAACTCAAGGCAGATGTTCACTGTATTAAAAGAGGTCAAAAAAAAAAGTGAAAAGCTATATCTCAAAAGCATATACTTTGCATGCAAAAGATCTTGAGTTCAACCCTTGAACTGAGCTTTAATAAATTTAACACATTTAAAGACATTTAAGCAGACTTTCATCCTTAGAGATAACAGAGTGGTACATAACTACAGTGTTACCCTGTGTACTGGGGGTCCTGGGAGGGACACCAAAATGTGCTCAACTAAAGGTGGGGAAAATTAGCTCCGAGCACTGCTTAGCATTACGAGAGGCAGGGTAACGTAGCAAGATCTTGAATCCTATGTCTACGGGGTCAGGCTGAGTCAAGGAGCACACAAAAGTAGAAACAATAAATGATGTTTTATTAAACACAAGCAAAACAGTGTATGCGACACACTCACACAAGATAACTAAAGAAAATAAAGGTTGGAGTGGTATAGAGGGATTTCCAGAGGAATTGCTGGTTTGGGTGATACTTCACCTGTCCTGAAGCCCAGAAAAATAGAGAGCGAGGCTGGGGTGCGATGTAGCTCAGCACGTGGAGCTGAGGGAAAGCTCACCAAGCAAAGCGGCAGCAAGGCGGGATGAAACTCGGGAGCAATCCGAGGAAGGTCTCAGAATCAATGGTTTTTATAAGGAGAATGTGACTGCGGGCTATGCCGTACTTGGGGGAAAACAATAGGTTTGGAGTTGGAGACAAAGCCTCCGAAAGGTCAGAATCTGAATGATTGAGTTATCGTAGAGATTCTCAACAGAGCAGCCAGTATGCAAACGCAGGGTACTCGGGTATTGTATAGGTTACCCATCAAGCTGCCAGCGCGGGGCAGAGGCTCCTTTGTAGGTTGCGTGCATACCTAATTAGAGTACTTGCCTGGAGGTCTCCTAAAGCAGTGAGTCAGCTATTTTCTGGCCTGCCTGTATTGTCCAGGAATATTACGGCGATTAATGGTCGAGCTTGTTTACGTGCTTGTCCGGTGGCCTCGCAAGCACGTGGAAGGGAATAGAGAAGTGAAGCTGAATTGTGATATCAAAAGGATATCTTTTAATATCCCCAAAGCTCGGACTAGCCAGGGCAGTAACAACAGTTAAAATAAGGAAATGTAATTATATTGTTTCGAAACAGAGAAGCTGGGGAAAGCCCTAAAGAAAAACAGATGAGGACTGTATCCGTATCCCACAATTGTATTGGTTTCATACTGCTTTAACAGCCATTAATCTATCTGGTAGAATCCTGGGATTTGCAGTTTCATAAGGTAGTTAGAATTCTCTTTGGAGATCTTTAATGTTGTAGTTCAGAAGAGCAGATTTAGATGATTCTAAGTACCTCACCAAATTAGAAACCTCACGACTCCAAAGGATAGAGCCTCAACAGTTAGAGTGGTATCAGAGCTGTCCGGCAGTGAAATGTGCTGCCTCCGTGGAGTGTGGTGGAGTCTCCTTCTTTGGAGGTTTTTAAGCAGAGGCTGGATGGCCATCTGTTGGGAGTGCTTTGATATGGGTTCCTCCGTGGCAGGGGGTTGGACTGGATGGCCCCTGTGGTCTCTCCCAACTCTGTGATTCTATAACTCTGAGGTGTAGATGCACCTATATCAGCCAAATGTAGTACTTGGCAAAGAACAAGTTTTTAAGAAAGTACTGAAACAATTTGCAGAGCTTGATATCAACTTCCTGGAAGCCATAACCGAAAAGTTTGTCTGCCTTGTTGATTCTTGTACCCCAGGAGCTTAGTGAAAGTATTTTTTTTTTAAAAAAAATGTAAGTGCTTTTTGTCACAGAAGAGTATATGACAAATGGAAATAAAATTCTTATCTTGATTGATGGTTTTTAACCTGGGGTCCATGGAGTTCTCATAGGCGGTTTGCGAAGCCCTGCTGCAATGGCAGTGATAGGGATGCAGCAGTGAGGGTGTGTGTGTGCAAGTGCCAAAACTGCTCCCTCATTTGCAAACGAGGGAGCAGTTTAGGTATGCACACATGTCTGCTGCAGCAGAAGGGGTGTGGGTGATGAGGGAAACAGCAACAGGCATGTTCAAGCACCCAAACTGCTCCCTCATTAGCAAAGAAGAGGGCAATTTCATTCCGTGCACGCACACACACACACACACCCCTACTGCTGTGTCTCTGACAAAAGGGACACAGCAGTAGGTGTGTGCATGTGCCCAGACTATGGGCATTTCCACAGTGTGCTGTTACAGTGCTATTATTCCACTTTCAATGTCCTCTGGAATCCTGGAGTTTGCAGTTTAGGAAGAGGCATTTAGAGTTCTCAGCCAGAGAGCTCTTTGGCTTCAGTAAACTACAAACCCCAGAATTTCACAGGATGTTGAAAGTAGAATAATAGCACTATAACAGTGTAGTGCAGAAAGGCCATATGACCCTCTTGAACCAGGGTTCAAATCTCCATTTGGCCATGGAAACCCACTGAGTGACCTCAGGCAAGTTACCTTCTCTCAGCCTCAGGGAAAGGCAAAACAACAAATCTTGCAAAGAAAATCCCCAAGATAGCTTTGCCCTAGGGTCTCCATAAATCAGTTTTCAAAGAGGAGAGACATGAAGTCTAGAAAGAATCTCCCCCTGTCAGCAGCACTTTGTGGATGTGTGCCTTTAAGTCACTTCAGACTTATGGCAACACTAAGGTAAACCTCGCACACAGGGTTTTGGCAAGATTTGTTCAGAGGGGGTTTTGCCTTTGCCTTCCTCTGAGGCTGAAAGAATGTGACTTGCCTTAGGTCATATAATGTCTGAGTGGGGATCTGAAACCTCGTCCCCAGAAGCCTTAAATAAATAAATATTTGAATATTTAAATCTAAATTTCAATATTTAAGTGCTAAATCTTGGGGGTCCCTGGCAACAAATTATATTTGCAGGGAGTCTCCAGTAAAGAAAAGAAAAAGGTTAGGAGAAGGTAAGGAAAAGAAAAGGTTAAGAACCACTGATCTTGATCTTAATGTCAAAGAATAGTGGTTTCACCTGCTTTCTTAATTTGCTTGGCCCAGCTGATTTCAGGTCTTGCCACAATTATTTTTAATTGTCTCCAGTCTTGCAGTTCTGTTATCACTGTGTAGGCCAGAGGTGTCCAAAATGTGACCCATAGGCCACATGTAATCCCAGGGCTGCTTTTGTAGCCCTTAATCCCCCTTGAGGTCATAAAACCTTTTTGCCCTCAAATAGCTTCTAGGGGGATGGGGACATTTTTCCCTTCCTTTTGGGTCCGCCCGGTCAATTTAGATCCTTTCCACACAAGGGGGCTGCTGCGGGACCAGGATGGCAGCACTTTTGCGTGATATTGTCGTCGGCCCGCTGCCATCTTGCCACCAAGCAGTGTGCATAGTATTTGCAAAAATGGAAAAAAATCCGTGTTACACCTACCATCACACAGCGCTGCTACCCTTCCTAATTGTGCAGAAGGGCAGAAGCACGCCGGCGATGCCTCCCTCCCCAGCATAGCAGTGGCAAGTGCTCGGCTGCTCTGCGGAAGGGAAGCGGTGGGGCCAGCACACTCCCTTCCACAGCAACTCGGTGAGGTGTGGAGGTGAGTGTTCCTCCCTGCTGGGGCTGCAACAGAAGGACTTCACAGAGCCCAGTCATGCAGAAATGGCCTTAGGCTGAGTTTTTTTTAAAAAAGATGAATTAAACCAGAAGTGCCTCCCTCCCTGTAGTTTATAAAGGCCTCTCCCAGGCCTAAAATGACTCAAGGAGGCCTAAAAAAAATGACGAAAATGTCTCCATGCCTCTCTAGAGGGCATTTGGGAACAATATTTGTTCATTTATTTAGCAGAGGGATGTGGTGGGGGTGCAGCCTTTCAAGGTGTCTTCAGGGGGTTAACGTGCCCCACCTAGCTTTCCACAGTTTTCCATCAGTGCTTCAGGCATGTATATTAGTTTGAATTTAGAGGAGTTATTGCTATTTCTGAAACACCCCCCTCCCCCCATATTTCACAGAAATCGTGACTAGAGGCTTTGAAAAGATGTTTCACCTCTCAAACCAGCAGAGGGCAGGGTTGGGGGAGAAAACTGAAGCGTCTAGTCAGGGTTTCTTTAAAAGACTGTGTGTGAATATGAAGTTGCGAATGTTTCGCAGCTGACAGTGTAGTTCCTGTTTTTCCCACAACTTTCCTTCTCCAAGCCCCAGTCATAGAAATCCTTTCCAGAGGCTGTGAAATGACTTTTCAGTTTCCTATCCCCACAGCTGCTTTGTCTTTTTTGTCAGGATTGGGGCTTGGAGAGAGGGAAATTGCAGGAAAAACAGATACTAGATGGCCAACTGCCTAACATCCACGATTCATCCCTCCCACTCCATGATTCACATTCGCCTTGTCATTATTCTGATGTGCAGCTGGACAAGTTTTGTGCAGTAGAAAAATAAAAGGTGAAGTAGGAGATAGGCTTTTGTGAAATTGGCAGCATGGGCTTTTTTCAGGGTCAGTTGTTATTTCTTAAAACAAATTAATGGAGAAAAGATGATTAAAATTACTGCAGTGTGTTATAGGCCAGATTATTGAGTTGCCAAGTTTGTTACTTTGGAATTTACCTTTAAAGTCGAACATATAACCTTGTATTGCTTGTATAGTGTATGAGATGTAGCATAAGAATTCCTTCAAGCAATTATCTTTGTGAGAGAAAAGCCAGCCTTTTCTGGAAAACTGGGTTTCAGTCTGGGAAAACTGCCAGATATTCTGCGAAATGTAAATAAAGATAAAAGAGTGGAAGCTGATCGAAAATAACTGAAATAACCTAACATTAGATGACAGGCAGTAGAAAGACTTCTAAGTGCACCCTGGATGTTGGACTAAGACATCTCTAGTATACTTGAGAGGTAGATGAATATCACAGTTTTGATTGGATAACTGATTAATTGCATGGGCTCAGGAAAAAATAAAAAGAGAGAGAGTCTTGGGTTGTTTTGTAGTCTCTATTGCCCGAAGAAAACTGTGTGATATCAGTTGCACAGCTACTGATCAAATTGCTAGACTGCCCACAAACGTGAATATAAGGATAGAATAATTGAAAATATAAAAAAAAATGGTCAATGGTTTGAGTGTTGAGGAACTGTGATGAGAAGAATCCTGGACTGACAAGAATCGTTGCAGGTTGGGACTTATTCTGCGCAAAACGCATATGTAATTGTTCTGCACAGAAATCTGCATTTTCTGCACAGGAAACAGACTTTTCTTCAAATAAAATAATATTTCAATACAGAAATGCTAATTCTTGGAGAAAATGCTGTTTTGTGCATAGCAGATTCTGTGAATTTTATGCTGAATAAATCCTCAATTACAGCATTTTCTATGCAAAAATTAATATTCCTTCATTTAAAAATTTTCTGCAGAGAAAATGCTCTTTCCTATGCAAAAAATGCAGATTTCTGTGCGGAACAATTGCATGGGATTTTTTTTTTTCATAGAATAAGTCCTGAACTGCAAACAGCCTTCAAAAACTGAAGATTTTTGCACAGTGGAAGGAAAATTGCTGAAATTATTCATTGCTACCTTTGAGAAGAAACTTAGTGAAGAATTACATCCCTAATGCTGGTAATGGTAAGGTGGACATCTCGGCTAGATTAAAATAGATGTATGCTTAGGTAGTAAAGGATACAATAAAGATATGAACTATGTTTAAGGAAATCAATCTTTAAATGCCTGTGTATTCACAGACGCCTGTTAGAGATGTATAGTTCCTCAAACAGATGAGAATGTACACCTAAATGGATAATTGGCTGTTTTTTTTTAAAAAAAATGGTTATGGATATGACACAAAAGACAGAATCCTGTACATGTGAAGTCTTTATGAAATGTCTGTATAATGCCCTAATAGACACTATGGAAATTATGGAAAGAATCTGACTATAGTGAATGACTAAGGTATATGGTTTGGAAAGGTATGGCTAATCTATGGGTTAGCTAGTACATAGCCTGTTAAAGACAAGCAGAAAGTTTTTATGAAACCATAACATTCTGATGGCCATATAATATGATGTAAAATGCCTTATATGCAATGTAATGGAATATAATGAAGCTGAACACCCATACATTGCCATGTCTATGTTTTTCCCAAAGGGGAAGGTGTGTGCTTGTATATCTATGAATGCATATAATTACTTGAAAAGCACCAAAAAGCCAGCTCATTTCATGTGTAAATATCCCAGTAGTTAAAGATGCTTAAGTGGTGTGTTGATGTTAGCCCTGATTGTCTGATTTAACCACTATCATGATTTAGGTACTCAGGTGGTCAGAAAGTGATGGCAGATAACCTCAGACAGAATCCAGATTAGCTGATAATTGGTAAGTGGGCTCTTAGGGCCTTTCTGCACTACACTGTTATAGTGCTATTACTCCACTTTCAATATCCTATGGAATCCTGAGGTTTGCAGTTTAGGGAAAGGCATTCAGAATTCTCATCCAGAGAGCTCTTTGGAATCAGTAAACTACAAACCCTGTAATTCCACAGGATGTTGAAGATGGAATAATAGTACTATAACACTGTAGTGTGGAAAGGCCCTTAGTCTTAACAGATAGCAATGTGGAACCACACCTGTTTCACATTGTCTTTCCATCTTCATAATCTTGTATTAATAGTTTATTATTGGGGCCAACCACCGGACTGCTGAATACCATCCAAAATTTCACAGATGAAAACTGGGACATATGTGGCCAAGCAACATTACAGTGTGGTCAAAACAGCAAATGTTATTAATAAGGAGGAAACACACCCAAGCAAGGAGAGGCTGCAACAGTGTCCTTTTGCCTGAGCCTACTGGGAAGAATGACATTCCATCTCCTCCTATCCTTTCCCCTTGCAAACTGCTTTTGCACTTTAAACTAAGTTTGCCGTAATTGAGGTAAGCTGAGGATGAAAGGAGATGGTGGAAGAGATAAAAATGAGGGCATTTGAAAAGCAACTGAAAAAGTAGGATGACTTAAGACCAATTGGGACTTTCCTTACCAAACTGGGAGAATTGGAGGATATGTTGTTCCATCTGTGACTAAGAGCAATATGTAAATGAAGATATATTTAGCTGCTTTTGATCAACCATGTTCTGCAGGCATTGTCAATGGCATCCAGCATTCCTTCTGTCTGCAGAGTTCAGTGGCACCTAGAAAGTACTGCATTTCATTATCAGATTGTAAAAATAATTTTCACCATTAGATCAATTTTGTCAGTTATGGTTTGGTCTACAGTGCCATCTTGCCTCAAGGACTGTGCCAATGTACCTTCAGTTGATGTTTCAGTGAAGCTGTCTCTGTCCTTTTCTACAATCCAGAGCATAGTCTTGTGATGTGATCCTGGGCAGATTGTGGAGAAATGTCTCCCTGGTACTGTTCTTCTGACTTCTTCTGCAATCGGGGGGAAAAGGGGGTTAGAAGAAATATTTGCCATCCTTGTAAGATTAAACTAGCCTTATAGAGCCCTATATGACTTTAAATTAGAGCTATAAAGCCCTATAGGGCTGGAGAAATCCATGATCCAACCCTCCAAGCCAACAGTGCCCCCAAGCATAACATACCACCTGCAGGTATATCCAGTGGTGTAGCTTGGAGTGTGTGGAGGGGGTGTGAGAGGAGTGCGGGGCTATGGAGCAAGAGGCATGGCCACTTGCATGGGAGCATGGCTGCGGTACATGGGGGCATGGCCAGGGCACGTGGGGGTGTGGCCAGGGTATGCGGGGGCATGGCTACGGGCTGGGATGCCCCAAAAACATTGCTGCCCAGGGCGAAGTGCCCCTCCTGCCCCCACGCAACTGGATATGTCTCAGTGAATGAAGTGTTCTTGGCCATTACTTCATTAACAGAAAAACTGGTACTAGAGGTGGAAATAAATAGAGAATAAAGAATAGGAATAGGTCCCTAGGCCAAAAAAAAAAAAAGGGCAGCTCAACGTGTTTCAGCTAACTTTTTATTCCAAACTAGCAACATTAAGATGTGAAATGAAACATCTAAGTCAGTTAAGCCTCGCAAAAAGAAACAAAAACATTTTGAACTGTCTGGAGACCGTGCAATGGTTTCTTCCAAAAATGAAGCCAAGAATGTTTTTTTCCTCTAATCCCTCTCCACCTTTCTTAAGATTTTCACTTTGGTGACCAAGATTACAGACTTGTGCCTTTTAACATGCCTGAGGGAGTTGGTGAGTAAGCCTTAGAGGCCCTCCCCGGCCCTTTTCTCCCTGTTTTGCTCCGCACAGATGCTAACTAAGGGACTCTGGATGCAGCTGTTGCTTACCTTGTTTGTTGAACACAGGCACACACTGCTCCAGTCAGACTGACCAGGGAAACAGAAAAGGACTGGCTATAGCAAAATCGTACTGTTTCCCAACTCAAGCTCTGTTCATTGCATTATTTTTTTGGGGCACA
The DNA here is from genome assembly GCA_030412105.1 of Cyclura pinguis. Lineage (NCBI taxonomy): Eukaryota > Metazoa > Chordata > Lepidosauria > Squamata > Iguanidae > Cyclura > Cyclura pinguis. Next base: position 276,437,095 of record CM059601.1, on the reverse strand, counting down.
TTGTGACAATGAAAGTCTGGATGTTCCTTGGCCACACAGGTCCTGGTTTTTCATCTGGGGACTGGCAGTGGATATAATAATACCACATGAAACTGGATGTGGCATTTGATTAATGAGATGGAGAAGGGGAAGGATGAGAGCGAGAGAGAAGACGAAACCTGGGATATTTCAAGAAAGAGACTGGATGGAAAACCATGAATCAAAACAAAAAGGATTGCACAATCTCAGTATTTCCTGAGATTTTTTTATCCACCTGAAAGCACCCAGAGAGGGAGGTCTGTTCACTGCCCATCTGTAAGTACAGGATCAGGAAGGCTTTAGACAAACTGTACTTAAGCAGCCTCACTATATCCTTTATTTTCTCTGCATCTTTGAGAGCTGTTGCTGAATTCGCCTAAAGCTGTTTGTAATCAGATGCTTCCTTTAGCAGATAACTGAAAATACTCTCTTGTCGAAACATATACTCCAGTTTTTTAGTTATGCCTCTGTTCTAGTGAGGCAAGAAAACGATTTGCTGAAATCACTTGACTTTCTTGTTCTTGCATTGTTGCAGGGCAGGCATTATACAGATTTGGCTTTGGGACTCATTCTTTCATGAAGCCCTCTAAGCTGCACAAAAAGAACCCCTTCCACTTTAAGAATATGCATGTATGTTGATGAAACATTGCCCCTCAAACTCCAATCTTGATATGAACACCAAAGTTTTTCTTCCATAGTATTTGCTAAGCAAAGTTTCCTAGGTGTAACCATTTCACATGAGCCTAAACCCCATTGCTAGTCCCAGTTAAAGCCCCTAACTCAATTGGAAATACCTATCTTTGACTTACTATACAACAATTGATTGAATGGGTCCAACTGAAAAGCACTAACCAACAAGATTACGGCTTAAATACCCTTATGGCACCAGATCCTTTTTGAGCTTGAAAGCTAAGCAGGGTAAACTCTGGCTCATGCTTGGATGAGAGACTGCCAACAAATACCAGGTGCTGTAAGCTATATTTCAGAGGAAGGAAGTGCCAAACTACCTTTGAGTATTCCTTCCTAAGAAAACCCTATGAAATCTGTGGGGTTGCCATAAGTCTGCAGGCAACTTGAAGGCTCACACACACACACACAACAAGATGCTAGTCATGCAGCTGTACTTTGTTGAATGGTACCTTATTACTGGTGAGGGCCTTCATGCACTGGTATTGCAAAAACAGCATCTGTGCATTCCCTATTGCACAATGGGATAAGAAGCAGTCACATTGGCAGATACATCGTTGCTTGTACAATGTTAGTATTCAGAAGAAGGTGATGTACTTCCAATGTCCTGATTTGTCAGGGTCAGTCTTGATTAATCCTCTGCTTGCCCATTTTTTTCCAGCTGCTTTTAAAATGCCTGGGTTGCTCACTCCTCCTTCCACTTTCTCATTTGGCCCTCAGCTTCCTTCAGTTGCTGCAAACTGAATTCAAAATGCAAAAGTAGTTTGCCCTCAACTAAGCAGAGAAGAGAGGAAGGACAGAATCTTGCCCTTCCCTGTAGGCCCAGGCAAAGGCAAATTGTTGCACCCTGTCATAGCTTGTATGTTCCTTCTCATTCATAACTTCTGCCACCCTGACCTCACTCTGATGTTGCTTGGCCACATGCATCTTAGGCCATTTCCACACTACACTGTTATAGTGCTATTATTCCACTTTCAACATCCTGTGGAATTCTGGGGTTTGTAGTTTACTGAGAGCCAAAGAGCTCTCTGGCTGAGAAGTCTAAATGCCCCTCCCTAAACTGCAAACCTCAGGGTTCCATAGGATGTTGAAAGTGGAATAAATAGCACTATAACAGTATAGTGCGGAAATGCCGACAGTTAGCCCGGAAATGCTGGTATGTGATCACATACTGAGTTTGCCATCCTTACCTACCCACGCTTACAATGGGAGGAGTTGGTATGGTAGCTTTCAGTGCAAAGACAAGCCTAAGCTGCCAGGAACTGCTTGGCGGAACTGGGCAAAGGAGCCAGAGGTGGTTTGGGAGGCACAGCTTGCTTGACTGCAGAGAGAATTGTCAGGGAGGAGAACTAAGCAACAAATGTACCTTCCAAAACACCCACTGCTCCTTAGGAGTTCTCTCACAAGTCATTGGTTTGTGAGAAGCTGCCATTATTGCCCAGCAGTCAACCAGGACAGAGTTCTATTAAGTGAGTATTTTCTGCATGTGTGGGCGGTCGCATGGAGGGCTATGGATCTTTCATTATTACCACACTGTGACAAGCTTGCTAAGAATCAGAATAATTTCAGCAACTGGCCCCCCTCCCATGACCTTCATTGCACATTTGCAAGAGTTTAGGAGGGAAGGAAGTGTCCAAACTAATATTATTTCCCCCACCAGCCTCTCAGTTGCTTTGAATATATCCTTCCCACTGTTTTAGCTAGGGAGTGGGTCTTGGTAGGGTGTTCAATCACAGCAATCTCCAGGAGACCATTGGAGGAAAAAGCATTTTTCGGTTTAGGAAGTGCTGGGGGTGGGTTGGTAGCATTGCAGGGGAGAAGCTGAGGGAAATAGCTGAAAAGTAACTGAATACCAGAAGGAGTGGAAGGATTCTGAGCCTGAGAGCAAGGTAGAAAAACAACTTAGGTGGAACAGCTAGGCACACCTGGGATGGGAAACTGGACAGTTACTGAGGGAAGGAAGAGATAAAAGATAGGTTAGCCACTCATGTATAACTAAGAACTGATAGGAAATGCAACAGAGAAGATCACAAAGAAGGTTCAGGCTGACATAAAATCTGAATATGCTAACACACACTTAGAAAATATAGGCATACTTCAATTAAGAAAGCCTTGGGTAATGAAACTCTTTTTTACAAAGTCTTTTTCTACCCATCCAGCTCCCATTTTATTCCTCATCCTCTATCTAGGTGAAAGATTTTTCTTGGGAGGAAAGTGTATAAGGATGAGAGAAACACAGACTTTTGATGTCAGGTTGCAGCAATGTGTCTGCAGTATACAATACAGTAAACAAAGCTGGAGCTGTGAATGGGATTCTGCTCTAGTCAATCCTCCTGTAGTTGTGTGTGCTTGTTGACAACAGGCAAAGTAAGCAGCAGCTGCCTCCAGAATCTGTTACCGAGTGCCTGTAGACAGCAAAAGAGTAAGACCATTTCCACACTACACTGTTATAGTGCTACTATTCTACTTTCAACTTCCTATGGAATCCTGGGATTTGTAGTTTACTGAGGCCAAAGAGTTCTCTGGCTGAGAACTCTAAATACGCCTCCCTAAACTGCAAACACCAGGATTCCACAGTATATTGAAAGTGGAATAACAACACTATAACAGTGTAGTGCAGAAATGGCCAAAGAAGGGGGGAAAGGGCCTATTTCATCCGCTGTACACAAAGTATTAAGGGGAAAAACAACAACAACAACACAAGGGTCTACAAATTTGGCCACCAAAATGGAAATCAAAAGAAAAGTGAAGGAGCCTGATGAAAGAAAAAGGCAGCCTGGCATTCATTTTAGAAGAAGGCTTCAAGTGGTCTATATACGGTTTAAAAAGTTTTTGCTTACTTATGTGCTACTTATGCGATCACGTACTGGGTTTGCCATCCTTATCTACCCAAGCTCACACAAGAGATGTTGGTATTTTAATCTAATGTTCCCTGCCTCGATCCATGGGGAGAAACATGTAAGAAGTTGTTGTTCTCATTATTTTTGCCTTCTTATTGCCTGGCTATACCCTTTTGACCACACTTTGATATTGCATGGCCGTGCGTGACCCAGTTTTCATCTGTGATGTTGGAGGGTGTGACTAAACATGACTAAACCCCAGAATTCCACAGGATGTTGAAAGTGGAATAATAGCACTATAACAGGATAGTGTGGAGACGGCTCTAGTCTAACTCAAACCCCTCTCAAACTCTTTTCTAATTGTATTCGTCTCAAATCCTACTCATACTGAAGGCCCAACTGTCATTCATCAAACATTCCACCAATCAGCATTCACTTCAATATTCTATTCTCTCCTCCTCCCAACAGCTTCTTACCTTATGTTCTAATATACCATCAATAAACTAAACAACATTTTCAAATACAAACTCATGACATCAGAGCAGGCAACCTTTTTGTCATTTTTTATTTTTTTCTAAAACCTAACGTTAAATGGAATTGATTGACCAATTTTTTCTTTTTTACTGTGCCTTTGGAGTTGTTTTTTTTTTAAAGCCTTCGGGTTAGTTTACAAAAGATCAGAACTGTTGATTGTCATTCCCAGAATCTCCCACCTATTACAGACTGTGGCCCTGCCACCTGTAGAATTCTGGCAACTGTTGACCAAAACACAGCTTTTCCTAGCTCTGCAAAACAATAATCATATAAAAATTGGCACTTTTCCAAGCTCTGGTTTCTACAGAGTCCAAGACTTACAAAATAACTTCCAGAAATCCTCATTTATTTGCTAGTAATACTTCTGTGCAGTTTTCTCCCAGGGGAGAAGATAGAATAGATAGGGTGGTGTTTTCATTACAGACAGTTCTGTATTTCCTCTTTCTTTCAAAATTCCTTCTTTCAATTGTTTTCTTAAAAATTCCAAATTATATTAAACATCCACAACAACAACGACCACTTTTCATCCTCCTGGTATTCCTTTTGCTTTGTATAGATCTCCTTCAGTCTGATGTGACACTTCTGATGTGGACCATTTACCATCAATACTTGTGTAAAGCTTCAAATAGCTTCCATCTAGATGATATTTGCTAGAAGAAGGGAACTCCATTGTGTTACCTGAAAACAGGGGTGACTCAGGGGTCCACCCATGATGCCAGTACCTCCGTGCAAAGGTGGGGAATTATTAGCTCAAATTTGGAGGCCTGTGTTTGTGCGGGTAACCTAGTGAGATCTTTCCACCTATGTTTAGCAGTATTTCTGCAATGAAGAAGAACCAGCCAGAGATCCAAAAGTAAACTAAATGGTGTTTTATTAGGGGAATTAACCACACACACACACAAAATCCAGATAGTCATACAATCACACAAGGCTAACGAAGGAAAAGGGAGGAAAGTTTTAGCTAGTAAGATTTCAGGACATAGTGAATGATATTTACCAGTCTCGAAGAGTAGTGAAGAAGCAACAATGTGACTTAGACTCATATCTAAGGACAGTACACAATTGGGAATCAGAGTAGCAGAGTGGTGACCAGCAATCAGTGTACTGTGAGTTGACTGGCCAAAACTAGGGGTTTTAATACATGATTTTTGCCTGGAGGGCAGGGATGTGAATGTCTGTCCAGTTGAAGAAACAATGGAGTTTGCAGAGTGGACAAAGAAGTCCAGAATGGGTTAATGGTTTTAGCTTTGGTGACAAAGGGCTTATGGCTGTCCCGATAGCTCGGTGCTTGTTGGACAGGTTTTAGGACAAAGGAAAGGTTGCTTGGTCAGAGGAAAAGGAGTTAAGATAATCAATGGTTTTGTGGGAATCTCAAAGTTTCTATTGTACAAAAAGGCAGAGTCGTTATGGCTATCTGCAAGCCTATTATCTTTGGAATTACCTGATGATTTCCTGACTATGACCTGGCTATGCCTAGAGGGGGTTTCTGACCTAATTTGCAACACACATGTTCAGCCAGTCTTTCCCTCTTGTCCAAATCAGCCATACAACCATAGCAAGGCACATTTTATGTTTATGTGAATTAATATATATTACCAATTAAATCATATTTCGCTAATTAAACCATATCAAAATATGGGGGTGTACAGCCTGGTAGCAACTGCACCATCCAAGATGCTGCATGCAAATAAGAGCTTGGAAAGTAACTTTTAAGGTGAATGGTTATAATGAGATGCTGAAGCTGTCTATAATGAAGCGGGGATGGGCTGGTGCTCTGAAACTTACTGTTCATTCTTCTAAAAAGTTGCTTTCCTAGCTCTGCTTACAGGAGTGATCTACTCCAAAAGCTATGATGACCTTGGATTGGGAAAAAAGCAGTGGTCAAGGAAGTTCATGTGGATGGGGAATCTACAAGCAACTTGTTCAATGTTTGGCAACCAGTGGTGACCCAAGCTCTCCCTCCACCTGAGATAGGGAAAGGATCACCTGTCTGTCTCTGTCTTTCCCTCATTTCCTCCCCCTGTTTCATTCTGAAAAAAAGGCAGATGGTGGTTGGGTTGTGTGGAGAGCAGTGTGACCACAGAAAAAGGAACCAAGGAATCTTTTAGGGTGAATGTGGCTAGTAAGACATGGCATGTCCCATGCATCCTGGGGGAGGGGAAGGTGCAGATTTGTCACCTGGACCCCTTTCTCACTTCCACAGTACAATCTCATATCCCCTACAATCCCACAAGTACTGCAAAAACTTCCATAATATTGCCTACACTTATTGGTGGCGAGAGGCTTTCCTGCTTTTGTTTAAAATAACACCAAGCTTGAAAGTGCTGTGAATTTGTGTAGTAACTGTTGGGGTCATACTTAGATAAAGGGATTATCATGTAAATATAGCAATAGCATATGTATTTCTATACCACTTATCAGCTAAGTGCTCTCTAAGTGCTTTGCAATGTATTTGCTAATTGCCCCCAACAAGCTGGGTACTCATTTTACCCACTGTGGAAGGATGGAAGGCTGAGTCAACCTGGAGCCCAACAGGATCAAACTCACAATCTTGTGGCTGCAGTACCGGTATTTAACCACTGTGCCACCAGAGCTCTTATCTTGGATGTTTTTTTTTAATGGACCAATGTGGCTGTAAACATTAGGCCAATTCACTTTAAAGCTCTATTGTTCTGACCTATTTCATCAAAAAGTCATGAATTAGCTTCCAAAAGCTAGTCACATGTACCTTCGCATTCACTAGACAAGGTGGCTAGGTCATGTAACTGGTTTTGCCCTGCCAAACAATGCCTGGAGTTTTTGACGCCTTCTAGTCTATTGAAATTTCTTTCAGTTTTAGCCATGGTCATTGGCAGTGTTTAAAAATATAAGCGACCATAGTTCAGATTCTTTTCCTGAAGCTTTTTTAAAAGGTACAACATTTCACAAGAAAAATTATTAGAAAGAATTGTGAGATACTTATGAAATAAACATTCCAGTTCCCAAGTTCCTATATTAGGGAGCTGAAGGGAATGTAAAACAGAAGTTGTTGGCTGTTTTGAACCTGTGCTTTAATACATGGGTGACATTGTCCAAAGTTGACTGAAACTGTATCTGAGAGATTAGACACTTATTCAAGGGCCTGCAATTCCTGCTGCTACCAGGAACAGCACTTGTTCCCACTGTATTATAGAGTTTTCTCTTTTCCTTTGGAAATAGCCTTCCTTCCTGCCTATGCACAAGAACTGTGTAGTTTTTGATGGGGTAAACCATGTCAGATACTAAAGGTATCTCTGTCTCTCAGTCTCACATAGTTCTAGCTTAATTGCATGAGCACACAATCTCCATTTCAAAGAAGAGACTTAACGAGGGGCCTATCTGGATGCTCAGAAGTTCAGAATGTTTCTTTTTAAAATTAAATTTATTTATTTTTATTTTTTCAAAAATAAAAAAATAAAAATATTGGCATATATTTAATATATAAACCAACATATAGGGGTTTAAAAGACAATAAGTAAACAGACAAATAAACTCTAATCTCTAACTTAATAATAAATTAGACTAGACTACACCTAAACTACAAAGGAGCAAAAAATGCATATAAATGGCTTCAGCTCACAAACTTTCAGTTCTAAGTTAATCTACAAGATGTACGTCTTCTAGTGTGTCTGTCATTATCACACTACTGCCTAGTATTTAATGACTATAAGCTTAACCTTCAAAACCAATAACTGACTTCATCCCCCAAGTCTCATAGATATACAATCAATTTATCCCAATCATTTTTAAATTTAACCAAAGATCAGAGGCATATCTAGCATAAACAGAAGCTACCAGCACTTTTTTGCGCCCCCACTCCCAGTACTGGTGCCCAAGGCACATGCCCTGTTTTCCCCACCCTAGATATGCCTCTGCCAAAGATTTTTCCTTAATTAAAATCGCTAATTTATCAATCTGAGTCAAATCCAACATCTTCAACAGCCAGTCCTCCTGCAAAGGAATAGTCACACTCAGAATGTTCAGAATGTTTCTTGAAATTGCACTAATACTAGTTCTGATTTGCTTCAGCCAACCTCATAAGACTGTAGACAATAGATGTATGGATATAAGGAAATAACCTTCTGCAAATATCTTCAGGCATGTTTATCTTCATATTTTTTGCTTCTTACTAGCAGGGATTGCACCCTGGTCTGGACCTCTCTGGTTTTCATGTTACCATTTGTCTTCTGGGCCCAGAGAAGGTGTACTATTCCTGTCTCCATGTGGTATCCCTGCATTGACAGGTCCTCTCCAGTGGAAGCAGGTGCTAATATGGGTACAGTTACCAGATGTGTCAAAGTTCTGGGAGTGTGGCTATCTGGAGTGTTGGAGCAGCCTGAAAGCAGGTTGCTAGGCAAGCAGAATAACCACACCCTTAGAACTTCATTACACCAGGTTTGGGAGAGGATGCAGGACATAGAGATGAAGAGAAAGAAAGAAAAAAGGAAGAGAAGGAAGAAGATCTAATATTTTTTCATTAAGGGACATCTGTTCTCAGATGTATTTGTCACTGGTGCTTTCACTGGACAACAAAACAGAAAAATAACATTCTCCTTTGAAGACTGACAATGTGCTTTTGAACTATTGTCATCCTGCAAACACAATCTAAACAAGATCACTTGCATCTAAGGAATTGTGCCTTCTTGTCCCTGAATGCCACCTCCTTCCTACAAAATTGATTACTTACGCTCACTATCTCCTTTCCTTGAATCCTCCTTCCATGCCGGGTTATGGAATGTACCCTGTAATCATGATCAGGCTGACTATGAACTCCTCGTCATAAAATATTTGTCATTTAATAAAAGTGGCCAAGCCACAGCAGAAAGCTATAACTGGGTGGGTTGTGAATTCATCAGAGCTAATGATACACAATAAAGAAAGCTGTTTTCCCTTACAAAATGCTGACATTGGCCTTCTAAGCCTGTGATCCTTTGCATATTTTTCTGGGAGTAAACCCCATTAGATATAGTGGGGCTCACTTCAGAGTTGTCTCATACTCGCCAACATTTTGCAGATGCAAACTGGGATGGATGTGGCCAACATCAGAATGTAGTCAAATTGACAAAAGTTATTCTAGAGGAAAAAATAAGCACCCTAGCAGAGGTTGCGGCAGCAGTTTGCTTTTCCCTGTGCCCACTGGGAAGGGCAAGACTCCACTGCCTTCTTTCTTCTTCCTCCTGCTGAATAAATTTACCCTTAGTTTGTACCAGTGAAAATAAGCCAATAGCAAAGGGGAAAAGTGGGAGGAGGGAGAGAGAAATTGGGACATTTTAAAAGCAACTGAAAAAGCAGGATGGTTCAAGGGACGTAATCCTGTAGTGAACAAGGGGCAGAAGGGAAGAACTAAAAATGCTAGCATGTTTTTGCTTACAGCTCTTACTGCTGAACACTAAGCCCCATAAAAGACCATCTTGCTTTAGGGGACCCTATAGTCTAACTAAGTTCTCTGTCCCATTCTGATGCCTGCCCTGGCACCATGCACCTCAATTTCCTGTTTTTGGTTTAGCAGTCTGAGTAGCGCTAGATCTAAGCGGCATTGTATTTTTCCCCCAATTCCCCAAGTTTAGCACGCTCTTATTTCTCCCACAATGCCCTGAGCCTGCACATATCTAAGGAATTAGGGGAAATGGAAAGGGATGCCTAGACCTTGCTCCACTGATTGCAGCACTGCTACCACAACCAACCAGATAAGCCTGGTAAGACCCAAGGAGAGGGAAGGGGGCCCAGGGAATTCTAGGGATTTTTTTCCCTCTGTCAGTGAATCCTTGGTTCTTTTAACTGGAGATGCCAGAGATTGCATGACAACTTTGTGTTTTACTACTAGGGATGGAATTCTTAGCTAGTATCCTTGTCAAGGGAAGCATTGTAGCAGTTTTCATTTTGCTTCAAGTATGTCTTTGCTAACTGTGCAGTTTTTTCTTAAAAAAATATATTTGTATTAGAAACTTTTCAATACAAACAAAAAGGAAAACAAAAGAAAAACAAAAAGAAAAGAAAGACAGAAACAACAGACAAAGGAACGGTAAAAGATTAACATTGATTTCCGACTTTACTAACAATGGTAATTCATTTGACTATATAAAATAACTTCTCTGGTTATGTATTAGTCATGCATTTCTTTAACTTAACCAAAACTATTAATTATCAAAACTTCTAGTGAACCTGTTATTCTTACTTTTCTGCAACAAGAAAGCAACGATTCCCAATCTTTCAAAAATGATGCCAATGGCTTTTCTCTAATCAATGTTGATAGTTTGTCCATTTCAGCTAGATCAGTCAATTTGTATTTCCAGTCTTCATTCATTGGAATTACAGTATTTTCACACTGCTGTGCATACATTAATCTTGCTGGCATGATCATATATTGTAATAATCTCCATTTGGTCATCTGACAGTCTCAATAAATACAGTACAGGTTTCAACTGCATATCAACCTTCAAGATTTTCTGAATCACGCTATGTATTATTTATCTCCAAAACTCTTTACCCTCCAGCAGATATGATAAAATTTCCAATATATATTAGAATCCAATTTCCAATTTCCAATACATTTCCAACATACATTTTAGAAGCCTCTTATACATTTCGGCCAATTTTTCTGGAGTCAAATACCAACAGTACATCATAAACTGCAGTTTTTGAAGACTCTTCACCGCTGGAACTTGTTCTGAGAAAATTCACATGTAAGTTTCTTTCTTTCTTTCTTTCTTTCTTTCTTTCTTTCTTTCTTTCTTTCTTTCTTTTGCACAGAAAACAGCATTTTACCTGCAAAAAAAATCTATGCAGAAATATTATTTTCTGTACAGAAAATGCTTTCATTCAGAACTTATTCTGGACAATATTTGCATCTGTTTTTGGGTGTCAAGGAAATTGTAAAGAAAATGCTGTTTGCTTTGCAGAAAGACTGTTTTCTGCACAAAAGAATTGAAGATTTTGCACAAAACAACTCCCAAACTGGAAAGCTTCTTGTCTGCCCTGTATTCTCCTCATCAGTGTTTCCTGATGCTCAAGCAACACTTTTTTGACCTTTTTTTAAAAAAATATTTTTGAAGATTCTTTTGAACATTACTCAGCAGCAATATTTATTTTATCTATCTATTCGTGGGATATATACCCTGCCTTTCTTCCAGAGTGGGATCCAAAGTGGTTATGTTTGCCATAAATGAATCAAAAACTCTTAAACCTTATTCTCTGAGTTTGCTGAGTTGGCACTATTGTCAAAAAACACAGAGTTTGGAAGTAGCACATTACAGACTGAAACCTTATCTAAAACACATTAAATTTTTAACAAGGGGGTAAGGATATTACTTTTTTAAAAAAGTAATGTAATATTTCTAACTATATGCTTTTGTTCTTCATGTAATGAGTAACATTAACACATTGTTGCTGTTCTTAGAATCATAGAATCATAGAATCATAGAGTTGGAAGAGACCCCAGGGGCCATCGAGTCCAACCCGCTGCTATGCAGGAACACCCATCAAAGCATTCCCAACAGATGGCCATCCAGCCTCTGCTTAAAAGCCTCCAAAGAAGGAGACTCCACCACACTCCGAGGCAGCATATTCCACTGCCGGACCGCTCTGACTGTCAGGAAGTTCTTCCTGAGATTCAAGTGGAATCTCCTTTCCTGCAGCCTGAATCCATTGCTCCTTGTCCCAGTCTCTGGAGCGGCAGAGAACAACCCCACTCCCTCCTCAGCATGACATCCCTTCAAATATTTAAACATGGCTATCATGTCCCCTCTTAACCTTCTCTTCTGCAGACTAAACATCCCTAGCTGCCTAAGACGCTCCTCATAGGGCATGGCTTCCAGACCCTTCACCATTTTGGTTGCCCTCCTCTGGACACGTTCCAGCTTGTCGACATCCTTCTTGAATTGAGGTGCCCAGAACTGGACCCAGTATTCCAAATAAGGCCTAACCAATGCAGAATAGAGTGGTACCATTACCTCCCTTGATCTAGACACCATACACCTATTGATGCAGCCAAGAATCGCGTTGGTTTCTTGGCTGCCACGTCACACTGCTGACTTATGTTCAGCTTGTGATCTACGAAGACTCCTAGATCCTTTTCACATGTACTGCTATCCAGCCACATGTCTCCCATCCTATACTTGTGACTTTTATTTTCTCTGTCCAAATGCAGGACCCTACATTTCTCTCTGTTGAAATTCATTTTGTTAGCTTTGGCCCATCGCTCCAATCTGTCAAGGTCGTATTGAAATTGGATCCTATCCTCTGGTGTATTAGCAACCCCTCTCAGTTTGGTTTCATCTGTAAATTTGATCAGCATGCCCTCCACTCCCTCATCCAAGTCTTCTTGTGTGCCTTCAAGTTTTTTTCTGACTTATGGCGACCCTAAGGCAACCCCCCATGGGTTTTTCTGGGGGCTGAGAGTGTGTGAGACACCCAAGGTCACCCAGTAGGTTTCCATGGCTGAGCAGGGAATTCAACCTTGGTCCCCAGTGTCATGGTTCAATGTTCAAATCACTCCACCACTGTTACCCTGCTTGCTGTGGGTCCCTTAGGGGGATTCCCAACACCTGTCAAAATTATCACTTGCGGGGAAAATTAGCTATGAACACTGCTTTAGCAATGCAAAGAGGGCACGGTAATTAAGGATCTTTTACCCAATGTTTAAGGGGTCAGGCTCAGTCAGAAATCACACAAAAAGGTCCAATGAATGACTTTATTGAATAGTAATAGTTCGCAATAACGCGAACACGCACACATGCATCCAAGGGCTAATAGAAATAAAGAGTGGAAATAAGATAGAGGGATTGTTAAGGGATTCACAGCTTGGGTGATACTGCACCTCTTCCTGAAGTCCTTGGTCTGGGAAGCAGCAACTGAACAGCAGCTCAGCCAAGAGACGCTGAGGAGATCGAGCATCTGTTGGGAGGGGGGACCGGTCAGTTGGTATGACCGGGAGCCATCATACTCCTTCTCCTTGCCTTGCCTTTCTCTCCTGCCTAACTAGCCCAAAAACTGGGACTATTCGTAGGAAAAATTTACTTTGAAGGCAAATCCTTTCCTGGGGAAAACAAACAGGGACAGAAAAGAAAAACAACTCCACACCTGGCATTTCTCTGATATCGGAAGATAACAAGGTGTCATCCCAGTAACAGGATCTTCCTCCACTTTGAGGCTGCAGTGTGAGTTTCTGGGGATGGATTTGATAAGGTTTTACTGCTTCCAGTGCCCAACTTTCCAGGAACACTTTTACTCCCTTCAAGTGGATTCCTTAAAGGTTAAGGACCTTTTGTCCACCATGGGTTATCACAGCATGAGGTCTCCTGTGGCTATGTGACTGGGGAGTTTACTGGCCTGACCTGGTTCGTTCGATTGTACGACTGTTATTGCCTATGTGCACATTCGGGTGATCTCTCTGGTGGGTTAGATTAATTTTATATCAAAGTTGTAGACCCCGGGACAGGGTTTACCAAGGGGGCAGCACCACACTAGCTCCTGTTGTACAACTGAACAACACATTGTGCAACACTGTACAAATATTACTTTTTAGGAAGGATTTTCAGGTGCTTTCAGGGAATCTGGGGGTCATCTTATCCTTTTAAAAAGTTTTATTGACGGATTAAAACATAAATGAAAATAACCCATGATGATGGCCAAAATCAGGGTAAGGAATAACCATAACAAGCTGACTTTACCAGAAGCAATGAGTTTACTTTTTACAGCAAGGAATTATTTTTTAAAAATACGATGTTTGACATTTGACATTTGTCATTTTTTCCCCCAAATTTGGGAGCAATTTCTTTCTTTCTTTCTTTCTTTTTTAGAATGTTTAAGTCATCTTATTCTGCTCCACCAGTTGCATAGATCTGTTTGTATCAATTATTTAATGAGTTTTGAAAATTAAAAAAAGGAAAAGATTTCTACTGGAAGCTATCCATATGGAATGGCTGGATGCAATATTAGCAAATCACCCAAAGTGCTGTAGAACACAGATAATTAAAAAGCACTCAAGGACAACAACAGGAGAGACGAATCTCAGCAGGACTAGCTTTATGAAGGAAGTCGGGCTTTCATGCAAATACAGACGAAAATTAAAAAGATACCCACTTCAGCAAATAGAATTTAGAAGTAATGGTGTCCTATAGGGAATTAATAGGATGTTATGGAAAAAAATAATGCAAATGGAAAAACAATGAACTGTCTAAGAGATCATCCTACTTTCATTTCATAGAGTAGAGTCCAAGCTTGTAGTTAACAAGTGAGTATCCAGAACAGACTTTGGAAAAGTTCCCTCTTTCAACTACAAATCCAGGCATCTCTTATCTCCCTTGGCTACTGAACAAGCTGGATGTGGTATTCTGAGAACTGCAAGTCAAAACCCCAATTTTTTCCAAGGTCTGATCTAGAACATTCCTTTTCGTGAGATCTAAGAAATTCAGCTAGGACTGCTTGTTTTCCTTGCATGATTGTAATGTGTATATTCCTTGACGTACCTGTGCATTTTCCTCATATACTCATGCACTCACTTGTCTGCATCACAATCTTGCACTGAAATGACAGAAAATCCCCAGAACAGATCAGAAGACGTCAGATCCTATCTGATCTTGGAAGCTAAGGAGGGTCAGCCCTGGCTTAGTACTTGGATGGGAGACTATCAAAGGATACTGGGTGCTGTGGGCTATATTTTAAAGGAAGCCAATGGCAAACCACCTCTGAATGTTCCTTGCCTAAGAAAACTAACTTGAACACACATACATAGACAGAAAATGTATTTTTTTCTAGTGATGAAAGTTAAAGAAGAAAGTGCAAAATCAGGCTTACAACTGAATATTAATAAGACAGAATCAATTACTATGGATGATTTCCCTAACTATTAAGTATTTAATAAAGACTGTGATGGTGAAATATTTCCAGTACTGTGGCACAGTCGTTATTCAAAATGGAGACTGTTGTCAAGAAATTAGAAGAAGATTTAGAACTGGAGAAGCAGCCGTGAAGGCATTAGGTAAGATCCTTAAATGTGAAGACATATAATTAAATAGTAAGGTCAGAATCCTCCAGGCCATCGTATTTTCAGTATCTTTGTATAGTTGTGAAAGCTGGTCAGTGAAGAAAGCTAATAGGAAGAAAATCAACTCCTTTGAAATGTGGGGCTGGAGAAGAGTTCTGTGGATACCCTGGATGGCCAAAAAAGAGAAATGAATTGGTCTTAGAGCAAATCAAGATCAAACTCCCATTAGAAGCCAAAATGACAAATGGAGACTGTTGTTCTTTAGACATATCATGTGATGAAGTGAGTCATTGGGAAAGATAATAATGCTTGGTAAAGTGGAAGGCAGTAGGAAAAGAAGGAGACCACACTACAGGCAAATTGACTCAGTCAAGGAAGCCATGGCTAACACTCAGTTTGCAAGACCTGAGCAGGGCTGTTGATGACCAAGCCTCTTTGAGGTCTTTAATTCATAGGGCTGCCATAAGTCAAAGTCAACTTCATGACAAATAACAAAAAGAAGAAAATTTTTGCCAAGGTATCGTTCTTGTTATGCAGCACTTCTGTTTCAGTTCTTCTGGTGCACGCATCATTAACATGTGAAATTCATACGATCAATAAGTTGACAATCTTTTTTCGTTTTGCTCTCCAAAGCAATCTGGGGTTTACAGTAGTGTAATTTTAAAGCAACTGTCAGATAAAGGCAGTTTCCACAATATTCTTTTCCTTGTTGGTATATGCTCTTTCACAAAGGTAGCTGAAAACCTTATCTGAGAAAACATAGAATCATAGACTGAGTTGGAAAGGACCACAAGGGCCATCAGGTCCAACCCTCTTCCACGCAGGAATATGCAACCGATGTCCTCACAAAGGATGATCAACCAACCTCTGTTTAAAGACCTCCAAAGAAGGAGGACCCTCCCTGCAAAAGGTTGCAGGACCACTTCTGTTTCTTTGTGAAAATGAGGGTTTTATTTTTTTTTAAAAAAAGTTGAACAGTGCAAGGAGATGGTTCATCATAAGGAAACCTTATTCAGCCCTAGATATAGAGCGAACATGTAGTATTTTTATTATTATATTTGCCCCCTCAAGAAGCTAAATGCACCAGAGATGGTTCTGCCCTCATAACCCACTTTTTCCTCCAAATACTTTTGCAAAATAGGTAAGACTAAAGTTATAGCTGCATTAATAAATATATCAGTTCATACCAGTTTGTCATGGCTTCATTCTCAGGAACCCTGGGTATTGTAGTGTGGCAAGGTACTCAAAATTTTCTGCTACAGAGATCTAGTCTACTCCTAACCTACAACCTCCTGACTATCTGTCTACCTTACAGAAATGAACTGATTTAATCCTCAGTCCTGTTCTTCTCTCATTAACTTGGTACCTTCTAAGTACCTCAGCAGACTATAAATCCCAGGCTAATATTCCCCACTATTCCATGGAGGCACTGACATTGTGAGTTGACCTCTGACTCAGCCACATTTTGGAGAACCAGAGTTCAATTCCCTACTTGGCCATGCACACCCACTGAGTTCTCTTGGATGTGTCACACACTCCTAGCCCCAGAAAAAAAGGTGATAGCCTTAGGGTTGCCATAAGTCAGAAAAGGCCTAAAGGCATGCAACAACAATAACTGATGAAGAAGGAAGGAAGCCTGTGAGGTTTTTTTTGTTTTTTTGTTTAAAAATGCTTTAAAGGCCCGTGTTCTTAGCTGATGTATTTTGGGAGAATATTATCCATATCTTCAGTAGAGTATTTCATTTCTCTATGCTTTTTTTCCAGACTCCTCCTCTGATATGCCTTTGCTCTCACTGTGACCTTGAGAGAACATTGCTATAGAAGAGCACAGCATGAAAGGGAACAGATAAATGTGAAAGAGAGGCACATGACATACTGAACACTGAGCATTTAATTTTCTTCCCCTGTCTCACACTCTGTAGGCTCCCTGCTGCTCCCTCTTTTTTTTTTTTAAGAAAAAATCTGCCTATTGGAAAAGCAAATAATATTTGGCCCTTTTCTTACTTAAAAACAGTTAGAGGATGGCATCCTGTCGATTAGTCTCAGATAGGGTATACCTATTCAATCAGTTGTTGAATGGGAAGTCAACATGTAGACAAATCTAATAGGCTTAATGGGTTTACTCTAGTGAGAACTAAAAGAAGATTTATGCTGGAAACTATTTTTATACCAAAGAGTTGTAGCAGTTTCGTCCCACTGCTGTGATTCCATCCTTTGGAATGTTGGGATTTGTAGTTTGGCAGGATCCTTAGAATTCTCCGCCAGAGTGTAGGGCCGTTTCCGTACTACACTGCTACAGTGCTATTATTCCACTTTCAACATCCTGTGGAATTCTGGGCTTTGTAGTTTATTGAAGCCAAAGAACTCTGTGGCTGAGAATTCTAAATACCCTTCACTATACTGCGAACCCCAGGATTCCATATGATATTAAAAGTGGAATAATAGCACTAGAACAGGGTAGTGCAGAAATGGCAGTGCACTCCTTTGAATCACAACACTAGGCCTTCCTAACTTGGAATTCTAATCCCTCACTGATCTACCAGTCCCAGGATTGCATAGGATGGAGCTACATTAGCTAAAGAACTGTCAAACTGGTATTATCTGTGCTGTGTAGATACATACACAAAGGGTGTTTGTTTCCAGTTGTGATCTAAACTGTGGATGAGAGTTGGTCCAAGCCTTTTTGCTGCCTGAAGATAAGGACAAAATGAGACTCACACTCCACTTCACATTCAGAATCCAGTGGGATTGCCAGATGAATCTTAAAACACTGACAATTGACACTGTACTCTACTAAACCGTAAGCTAAACCAGTTAGTTTAGTAGAAACAAGACAATCCCATGTAGTGCACACAGTTAGATCCTTCTACTGTGAGAAGGGTTGGATTCTCAGGAGAAAGATGGGGGCAATAACATAGCAAAATTGCTTGCGTAGGGGGCATTAGGAGGGACAAAATATTCTTTTGTGGGGGATGGAGCAAGGGTGAGGCCCTCCAGAGTCTCCTGAGGGGCCAGTGCATCCTCCTAACCCCTAACAGTTGATCAGCCCTCCCCTAGAGAAGTGCTACTCAGGACCATGGCCTACAAATTAGTGTCAGTCTGCAAGCCCCAACAGCTGGTCCACAGTGATTTCCTAAGAAAATACACACATATGATTGCACTGTAGTGCAAATATAGCATGATGCCCTGACATATTGGGGGGGGGGGGGACTGCCAGTTTGCCATCAGATGGCTTGAGAAGCACTGCTGTAGCAGATGTGATGGACTTTTATAAATGAAAACATTTGAAAGTTATTTGATATATATTGGGAGGCAAGGGGCTGGTCTTCTGACATGGGAAGAGTCCAATTTACCCCCTGGCTCTCTGGAAATTATCCATCCTGATATTAAGGGTAGCTGCTTTTGGTATTTTCAAAAGAGGAAATGGAAGATGCATTCTACAGCAGGTATTCTATTAGTGGCATATGCAGGCATAAGTTAACCTAACACCTACATATGTCTACTTGTGATTGATGCAGAATTTGACGTTCCCTTCCTTCTTTCCTCCACGCCCCAAAACCTACCATAGAGCTGCTGACCTTCTCCATCACTGCTTTTCTGTGCCTGATGGAGAGAGCGGGTAGGGAATTGCAGAATCCTCTGACTATGGCCATTTCTGCACTACACTGTTATAGTACTATTATTCCACTTTCAACATCCTATGGAATCCTGGGGTTTGCAGTTTGAGGAGGGGCATTTAGAATTCTCAGCCAGGGAGCTCTTGGGCCTCAGTAAACTACAACCCCAGAATTCCGCAGGATGTTGAGAGTCGAATAATAGCACTATAACGGTGTAGTGTGGAAATGGCTTTAGTCCCTGTAGCCACATGTCAGCCTCTGAGAACCCTGGAGGACCTGAGTCATCTTCAGCAGAAGAGGCAGTCACTTTGCAGCTGCATGCAGGTACATAGCCGGAAGCTTCTACAAACTCATTCCCTACTCATCACCAGGCATGGAAGAGCCAGGGAAGGAGAGGGCTCAGGGGCTTTATGGTAAATTTGGGAGGTGGTCAATGGCTCAATGTAGTGTAGGTTCATGTATGGAACTATAGCACAATGCTGGGCCGTGCAGGAGTGTAGCCAATTATCTTCTCAGCACAATACATATCCCCCCTCTTATTTACAGTAGTTTCTCTCCTCCTCAAACACATAAAATGGCTATTGGCTATCTGTTGAATGAAATGCGAAAAGGCCGTCTGTGTAGAGGAAAATATTGGAGTCTCTCAATTAGGGATGGGACGAATCCAGAATTTTCTGGATCCAGATCCAAATCCCTGGAAAGTTCTGGGAATCCACAAATTTCACAAATCTCAAATCTTTCAAATCTTTTTTTAAAAAATGGTTTAAAAACAAGGGAAAGAGGGATAATCTTGGGCAAGACGCTCTCTCTCAGCCTTAGCAAAAGCCTATGCAAAGGAAAACCTCCCTCTGAAGAAATCTGGCCAGGACAATTGTTGTAGTTTTGCCTCAGGATCTCCCCAGATTGAAAATGACATGAAGGCCCTTTGTACACAGGCAGGAAAATGTGGATTAATCCCACATTTTCCTGCCTGTGTAAATAGGGCCACATACTACAGTAGAGAGATAATCCAGATCTAAACTGGATTTTCTTTGCATAGCTCCTTATTGCATCCTGGGGGTTGTAGTTTGATGATGTACCAGCACACTTTGGCAGTGAGGGCTGTGAAACCTTGTAAAACTACAGACCCCAGAATTGTGTATGAAGGAGCTTTGCAAAGGAGCTATGCAAAGGCATCTTTCAGCTGCCCTTGAAATCTCAAGCCTGTACGTTCCAGTCAAGTGCTGAACTGAAATATTAAATGTTAGATTTAAATATCTTAGAATATAACCCCAGATGTAATTTCTGAAATTGTTAGCAAAGGCCATTAGCACTCCAAGGGAAAAACTCACCTCCTTGCCATCTTTCCTTGTATGTCTGGTCTCCCAGGTTTTCAGGTGTCCCGGTCTCCCAGGTTTTCAGGCATCCTGGTCTCCAACAAGCTATTTGGTTGGTGGATTCGAAAGATTCAGTTTGCCTACTTTGGTGCAGGGATTCGGATTGACGAATCTCGAATCCTTCCCTAGGATTCGAGGATTCGGTTGGCCCATCCCTACTCTCAATGATTTGTTTCGCTCTTTATAGTTGCTTCACCTGACCAGAGAGTTTTTTATGTACCAAAGGAGCACTGTAAATGCTGTCAAAGTGAGGAATTTAAAAATCTCTTCACTCCACACCCATTTCATTTAGTGACCCAGATACCTTTTGCAAAAAGAAAATGAATCAATTGCTGCAATCATGTGTCATTAATGAATCAGCATCTTGTCAAAGGCGTTGCATTAAACAGAATTATCTGTGATGGCTACCACCTCACCTAATTAAGAACTGCTAAAGTCCCGTCGGAACCTAATTCTCAGCTAATGTTAACACATTTTCGGTGTGACCAGGATTAAATGTCAGGTTTGATCATTATATGGGCACTGAATCCCAATGATGGTGGGAAATCAATTAATCTGCCCAGGAAATATTCTAGCCTCTGAACTGAAGGTAGAAATCCATTAGCACGGAGCAATGCAAAAACGTCTCCAACACATTCTAACATTTAATGCTTAATTATTATGCTGAGGAATGAGAGAAGAAGGCTCTTAAGAGTTATGATTGCATAAAATCTTTGAAGTACTGCATAAATGTATGAGTTTGTTGCATCAACTCACTGCTGCAATAGCTCACTGTCACTATGTTTTCCCTACTCGAACAGGGATGTGTGTGATCTGGAAAGCATATCACCAAACCTTAAACAAAGTAAAGACAGGACGGTGGGGGGGTGGGGTGGGGGGGCGGAGAGAGTTCTGAGCTTTCAATCTTCTTCTCTAACCTGTCTCCCAGAAAATCTCTCTGGCATTCTAATTCATAAAACATTTCAATAGCATAGCCCCTGTGCGGCATATGTCTAAGGCATAGATCTAAGGCCATTTCTGCACTACACTGTTATAGTGCTCTTATTCCACTTTCAAAATCCCGTGGAATTCTGGGGCTTGTAGTTTATTGAGGTCAAAGAGCTCTCTGGCTGAGAATTCCAAAAGCCCCTCCCTACACTGCAAATCCCAGGATTCCATAGGATGTTGAAAGTGGAATAATAGCATTACAACAGTGTAGTGCAGAAATGGCCTAAGGCAGGGGTAGGGAACATATAAACCCTCCTGATGTTACTGGACTCTAACTCCCATCAGCTTTATGCATCATGGCCCATGCTCAGGGACAATTGGAATTGTTGTCTAATGAGATCTGGAGGGCATCAGGTTCTCTGTCTCTGGACTAAAGACTGATTTATTTAAATTGGCCTTTCTACACTACACTGTTATAGTGCTATTATTCCACTTTCAACATCCTGTGGAATTCTGGGGTTTGTAGTTTACTGAGGCCAAAGAACTCTCTGGCTGAGAATTCTAAATACTCCTCCGAAAACTGCAAACCCCAGGATTCCATAGGATGTTGAAAGTGGAATAATAGCACTATAACAGTGTAGTGTGGAAAAACTCTAAGAATGAACAGTGTTGAACAATTGGATGCCCTGTGGAGGTGACAGCTCCACTTAACTCCTACCATTGTCCATCTCAGCCAAGGTTTAGGAGAGGTGTAGTCAAGAACATCTGGAGGGCAACAAGTTACCTATCCCTTCCACAGAGAGGCAAACCGTTTTCCTTATTTCCTTGTGGAAAGTGATTTAAAGCTTGGTCTGGCCTGCCAAAAATGTATACCTATTCCCCTACCCCATCACCACATTGGTGTGCTTTGGGCAGTGGGAAGAAGCCTGGAAGGAAGTGACTTTAGCCATATTGACCATCTATAACATCTTCTTTGCTTAGTGAGATTATTGCCTGGATGGGTACTGTTGTCAGGAATTTCTGGTCCTGGGAAGTAGCTGGAAAAGAGCTTGACAAAATCATTTTGGACTGTCACTCTCAGAAATGTGGCAGCTATAAAAGCCAATGCGATTCTAGACTACATCAATAGGAGTATATTGTTGAAATCAAGGGAAGTAATAATACCACTCTACTCTCCTTTGGTTAGACCTCACTTGGAATATTGTGTCCAGTCCTGGGCACCACAGTTCAGGAAGGACATTGACAAGCTAGAACATGTCCAGAGGAGGGCTACCAAGATGGTGAAGGTTCTGGAAACCATGCCCTATGAGGAGTGGCTTGAGGAGCTAGGTATGCTTAGCCTGATGAAAAGAAGGTTAAGAGGTGACATGAAAGCTGTGTTTAAATATTTGAAGGGACCTCATGTTGAAGATGGAGCAAGCTTGTTTTCTGCTGCTCTGGAGACTAGGACACAGAGCAATGGTTTCAAACTACAGGAAAAGTGATTTCACCTAAACATCAGGAAGAACTTCTTGTCAGTAAGAGCAGTTTTACAGTGGAATATGCTGCCTGGGAGTGTGGTGGAGTCACATTTTTGGAGGTTTTTAAGCAGAGTCTGGATGGCCATTTGCTGGAGGTGCTTTGAGTGTGTCTTCCTGCATGGAAGGGGGTTGGACTCAATGGTTGTTGTGATCTCTTCCAACTCTATGATTCTATGATAAATCCCCAGCCACCATGCTGGCTGAGAGATTTTGGGGATTATAGTCGAAAATCCATTTCCCAAGCTCTGGTTTGGACTAGGTGACCTCTGAGACGTTTTCCAATGCTATGAGTCTGTGATTCTCTAAAATTAAAATGCAGAGCAGTTGCATCTATTTGTTTTTCTGCCAGCTGCTCAAAAGTCCTCTAGGACACTTACTTCAGAGCCAGTCAGAAGAAGAGCCTGTCTTGTACTTAACATGGCGCAATGGGCCTGATAGAGGATTCTGGAGTTGATGCCCGGCCGATTTTGTTAATGAAGATACACACTGAATTAATCCGGTAACTACTTCATGCTTGGGTGCTACATTTCCTCTAGGTTTTTCATCATGGTGACAAAAAAGGAAATATTTGCATATTTGTCAACATTACAGAAAGCCCTTAACTGAGTCCTCTGGTCCCCTGACAGAAAGGTGAAGACCTCCAATTTAAGCTTCATCTCAACATGATATGGGTAATTGCCTTGGAGTTCAGCAAGGTATTGATTGCATACTTGGAAGAATCTTATCTCAGCAATATTTGCTGGGCATTTCTGTTTGGTCTCTTGGCAGGATGAGGAAATATCTGTTGTGTTTCTGCATTGAAATCTGTGGCCACCAATACTTCACAGACACACACACACACACAGAGGTCATTTCTGCACTAGACTGTTATAGTGATTTCAACATCCTATGGAATCCTGTGGTTCCACTTTCAACATCCTACGGAATCTTGGGGTTTGCAGTCTTAAACTGCAAACCCCAGGATTCCATAGGATTTTGAAAATGGAATAATAGCACTAGAACAGTCTAGTGCAGAAATGGCCACACACTTGCATGTGCATTTTAAAGTAATCTTTTCTGGTTTTAAATAAGCTCTTTACCAAAGATGGTAATGATAAGGAATCTCAAGTTGTACTTCTTTTGAATGAAATTGTATAAAATATTCAGTAACAATTTATTTGACTTTGCTAAACAGAAAATGGGCAGACTTTACTAAACTATATAAAAAGAGAAATCAATTATGGGAGTTTATCGGACTAATTTTTTTTAACATAGTCCAAGAAATAAGTAAGAGGAAGTTTATAAAAGAATAGATTTTAACAAGATTGTGAATCTTAAGGCATTAATGTACGATATTATATTAACACAATATTTTATTATATTCTCCATTCTTTTTTGCTTTTTTTTAACTATACTTTTTATATAAACATATCAATTCTCTCTTTTTTTATATAATTTTATTAAAATTCCATCACATAAAACACACATATATATATAATTGTACAATTCATTGAAACATTTCTGATAGTCTTCCTCTCCTCCCTAGATTTCATGTTCTTCAATTTAATCAACATGTTAAAATTAAATGTACCACACTAATATATGCTAATATTTCATGATAGCTCCTACAATAAGTCCGTACTAAATATGTCATATTATTCATCTGATCACATCCTCTTGATAATAGTTATACATTTATATCAAGCATTGTTATCTGAAAGTACCCAGCAATTACCCGACACTATTCTCCATTCTTTTTTTATCTCTTCATCAGATTTGCCCTTTAATCTTTGAGATACTATATCTGCATTCCTGTTTTCAATAAAAGTTACCCACCATTGGTCAACTGTAGGTATTAATTCTCTCTCTCTTTTTTTTTGATTTTGTGAAAAAATAAAATTAAAAAAAAACACCTCATTGTGAGTATTTTAATTCATTTCCAATGTCGATTGGGTATTTTTTTAGCTACATTGTACTTGTTTTAATTTTGGGCTGCCATTCTGTATTGCAGTTATGGATTCGTAACTTAAAGTTAAAGACCCATAACTGTTCCATATTCTGTAAGACTCATGTTCTTACTATGAGACTACATAAATGCCCTCCAGCCCATCTTAAGAGCCTGCAGCTGCGTCAGTTTACAGAGGTCTGTTCAGCTGCCAATTGAAGTGCAAGGAAAATGACCTTTCCAGATCCTTCCCACCAGCAAGTTTGGCTGCAACAGTCAGAAGCAGGACCTCTCTTGCAAATCCTTAGGGCCTCTTTCTTCATCCAATACTCACTCTTCTCTGTTCCTCATGGCTTTGCCTCCCATTGTCCTGATGTATTGGTTATTGTTATCCGTTCTGAATGCTTCCTTAATCCAGATTATAGAATTGGTTTTTTCCTGAGGTCCCCCCCAAATCCCCCCTCCAATAAACAGGGAATAACTCTAAGTTTTATGGAGCTATGGTAGGCAGGGTCAGTCGGCAATGCCAGTGTTCTGGGACCATTGTAGCTGCCCAAAGAGGCCAGGGTATTCGCACTAAGCTTGTTACCATGCTGTACACCAACACTCCATTATATGATTAGCAATGAACATTATTCAATCGGCACTAAATATAAATCATACATTTATGGCTGAAAAGCCATGCTGGCAAAGAGTACTGGTTGAACATGAACAAAAGTAGGCCAGAAGGGATCTTAAGGCATGTCCAGGTCATAAGTTTCCTGATGATTAGTTGATGAAGATCGTCCTCTCAATATTCCAAAACTAGAAGACCACAGCCACCAAAGTCCCAGACAAAGTAACAATGGTCAGCACCCTGCAAGTTTCCTGCTGAAACTTCCCTTTTGTTCCCTCACCTGCCCAGACATTAAGAAGCAATCATGATTCCCATCAGTGCTTTGTCACCTAATGCTAAGACCATTAGCCAGCTCCAGACCCCTTTGTTTGCTCTGCCAGAGAGCTATTAATACCTTCACCTTCAAGACAGAAAAGGGGCATTTAAACCCTGGCTCCAAGCCAGACAGTCTGTAGTACACTGGACGTAGGTCATCACTTTGCTCCGCAGATTCCTGTCTATTGTTACCCTTGGACGCCTTGTCTGAGCCACATTGCTTTGTCTCTTCTCTTCAGGATAAGTAAATATCACCCATTTCACCCCAACTCCTTGCTACCCAATTTTCCTCGTTTCCTTTGGTTAACCGTGTATAGTTGTGAGACTGCTTGAATCTTGCCTGTGATTGTGATTTTCCCCAATAAAACATTCTTTTCATCTCCAACTGATGCCTCTGAATTAGTAGCGGTATACAAAGGTGAAAAGATCCCAGAAGTTAACCCCCCCCCCCGAAGGCCTTCATTTTTGCTAATAATTCCCAATCTTTCCATGGAGGCACTGGCATTGTGGGTGGACCACTGAGTCACCCATCTTTCAGGTTAACAGCATTGTTGAGGATAGTTAAGGATCAAAGAAGATAAACAGATTCAACAGGCTCAACAAAACCAGACATTTTTACCTGTCAGGTCCTTTTGGGAGAAGACATTGATTTTGCCTTGAGAACATGCACATTTGTAGGGCTTAAAGTACATTCTGGACAAACCAACTGTGCACAAGTGGCAAGTGCGGACAAAACTTCCAGACTGGTAATTTCGGTGAGTCTCAGTGTTACCCTGATTTCTGGGAGTCCCGGGAGGGACACCTAAATGTGCTCCAAACAATGGGGAGAGAATTAGTACAGAGCACAAGGTTGCAATGCGAAAGGCAGGGTAACGTAGCGAGATTTTGAGCCCTATGTCTACAGGGTCAGGCCGAGTCAATGATAAGGCAGAAGTTGAAAATAATAATTGGTTTATTGAAATACAATCAAACACATGTATGCAACACACTCACACAAGTAACTATAGAAATAAAGGTTGGAGTTGGATAGAGGGATTTTTAGAGGAGGTTTGGTATGGGAAATACTATACCTGTCCTGAAGCCCGGTTGAAAGCAAAGAAGTTGGGGAGCGTGGATTCTCAGCACGTGGGCCTGAGGGGAAGGCTCGCTGGACAAAGTGACAGCAAGGCGGGATGGAAGCCAAGAGCAATCCGAGGAAGCGCTCAAAGTCAGGGGTTCTTATAGGGAAAACTGTGGCTGCAGGCTAGTCTGTACTTGGGGGAAACAATGAGTTTGGGGCTGGAGACAAAGCCTCTGAAAGGTCAGTACTTTAGATGATTGAGTTATAGCCAGATTGTCAATAGAGTAGCCAGTATGCAAACGCGGAGTGCTTGAGAGTTGTATAGTCCGCTCATCAAGCTGCCTGCGCGGGGCAGGGGATCTTTTGTAAGTAGCGTGCAGACATAATGTGGTACTTGCCTTGAGGTCTCCTGAAGCTGTACTCGGCAATGACTGGCCTGCCTAGATTGGGATTTCAATGGTTCGGCTATTGTCGGCCACGCCTGTGTGCGTGCTTGTCCGGGGGCCTTGCAAGCACGTGGAGAGGAATGGGTACAGAAGGCCAAATTATTGATATCAAATGATATCTTAATATCCCACAAGGTCAGGCTAGAAACAGCGGTAACATCAATTATGGATCTGAGTAGTCTTGCCAGGTATTCAGAACAGCAATAAGGGACAATAAAAATTCATAACATGGATGACTGACAGTTGGAAAGTAGCTATTAACAAGTTTGTGTTCTACCAAAGTACAAACTGAAAGCACTGATTTCAGTTAACCTGGCCATGTATTTCTTTACAAAATTAACATATTGTCCACATTCATAAATTGCATGATGCACATATTTCTGCCTTTATGAAGGGCCCACATCCAAAAGTACAGGAATTTTTGGCATCTTATTTGGCCCATATGAAAAGAAAAGCTTTGCAGCCCCCAAATAAGAGACATCTTGTATAATAAGGGACATCTGCCAGCCATGTAAGGGACAAGCATTCTGGCTTTCAAATATGGGGCACCCCAGAAAATAAGGGACATCTGGTACCCTTAGATGTGAAATATCCTTGTTAATATTCACCTTCTGGAGAAATGAGGGGGGATGGTACAAGACACCTCGTTGAAGAAAATGAGACCAGCAATGCGATCCTTGCACATTGGCACTTCCTTGGAGAACATTCATTTGCAGAAAACACATATGGTATGCTTGTGAAGTAGATGTTTTTTTGGAACAAAAACATGTATTATTCAAAATGCATATGATAAAACATATGAAGCAAAACTGCATGTGCCTTTTTTCTGTGCTGGAATCCACGATCTGAGGCACATTGCATAACTATTATACAAATGGGATAAAATTTTCACTGCATAAATACACAGATTTTCCTCAACAAAGTCCTAAATTGTGAGCAGTACTTTAAAATTGTACAGGAAACATTGTGTTTTCATGGAACAAGGAGAAAATTGATGAACTAATTAGTTCTTGCATGCAAGGATGGAATAAGCTTTACACCCCTTGTCTCAACAGTACCAAAGCAAGCAGTCTGGTATCTCCAGCCAAAAGAAACTATTAGGGTTTGAGTGCCAAGGTGAGAATCCAATGACACAACGGTTGCTTGGGCTAAACATCACTTGGGCTAATTTTGGGGGAGGCAGATATCAAGCATAAAGATGGACCAAATGATCCCAGCTAAGGCTGAAGAGAAGATTAATGTTGGCAGGATTGGTGCCTGTGAGGAGGATAATCTAGGCATGGGATTCCCTCCCCCTCCTCCCCCCGATTCATGTTAGAGTTACTTATTCCCTTTCAGGAAGAAAGTGAGCATTTCTAGAAACTGTCAAGTCCCATAAGACCTGAAAGCTGTTTCTTCAAACATTCACAGCTGAGGCTCGGCATGGCATAAAACTTTCACACTGAGACATAAACAATGGATGTTTAAAAAAAAAAAAGGAAGGAAAATGTGTAATCATTTTGTGCATAGCAATCCTATTATTTTTAGAGGCTTATTTTGAGTATGAGATGCATTTCTGATGTAAAGGATGTAAGTTAATCATTGAGACACAAAGGAGCTATTCTCTTGATAATATGCAAATTTATTAGACTCTTTCAGAGATAAAAACAGCCATGTGTTTGTGCTGCTGTCATGATGACAATTTATTGAATGGTAGCAGAAGGACCCAGCTTAGCATAACTTAGTTCATGCTCTTTCCTTTCCACCCAGTAAAGCACTCTTTCTTTCCACCTGCACAATCTTTCACCCACCTAGATTGTTTCTCCCTACCATCCATCCATCTATCTCAGAACTTTTTCTTTCCACAGAGCTTATATCTTCCATTTCAGAGATGAAAACTGGGGCATATGGGGCCAGGCAACTTCAAAGTGCAGTCAAGATGGCAAAGCTTATTGATGAGAGAGAAAATAAAGCCAGGAGAGGCTGCAGCAGTTTACTTTTGCCTGTGTCTACAGGGAAGGGGAAGATTCCCCACCCCCGGCTCTCCCCTCCTTCTCTCCTTCTGGCCTTTGAAATCACTTTGCAGCAAGTGAAGTAAGCTGAGAAAGAGGGGGGAGAGGAGAGAAATTGGGACATTTTAAAAGCGACTGAAAAAATGGGATGACAGAGGATTAATTGGGACTTCTTATGCACCCAGGTTCCCTTTTAATTCTATTACCCCTTTTTCAAAATGGACCTGGTTACAGTTCCAGACCTCCCCAAGACTTTGGCCATTTCCACACTACACTGTTATAGTGCTATTATTCCACTTTCAACATCCAGTGGAACTCTGGGGTTTATAGTTTTCTGAGGCCAAAGAGCTCTCTGACTGAGAATTCTAAATGCCCCTCCCTAAGCTGCAAACCCCAGGATTCCATAGGAGGTTGAAAGTGGAATAATAGCACCATAAAACAGCATAGTGCAGAAATGGCCCTAATTTGGTACTGAAAACTGACACTCTATCAGATAAGCTTTGTTGGTGGTTAGTGATACAGCAGACCATCTGCAGTGGAGGAACCATCGTGACGCTTTAGCTGATGAGTTCCAGGATCCCTTTGTGGCAAATAGTAAAGTGGGCCTCCTAAGCAACTGATGTCGCTCAGGCTGCCCCATGATTGACTCTATTTCTCCATGGCTGGCTGTCAGGTTCCCTGCATTGTGGCACTCTTCTCTTCAAGGTTAATTTGCTGAAAGGTGGTTTATATAGCACAGAAGCAAACAAAGGAAATCAAAGTAAAATAAGCAAAGATTTACATCTATCTGGAATCTGTTCTACCACCCTAGTGCCTTTTCTCTTTCCCTCTGCTCCTCCTTTTCTCTCTCCATGCCCACTATGGCCATTTCCGCACGAGGCGAGGGAATCACTCCGTGCTGTTAGTTACTGCTTCTTCTGGGTCCTCAGTAATGCGGAGTCTCCCTTAAGTCCTTCCGCAGGGCTCCTCCGTTCGGTCCAGGGTGAATCGGAGCATTGCGAGGTCTTAGATCCGCACTGCTCCGGCTGACAAAATGGCAGCTTCTGGTTGTTTCTGTGTCCAGACCAACTGCTGAAGCTTGCCACGCCTACAGCCCGCCCTTCGCAGATCGCAGGCTTGCATTGGTGCAAACCCGCGCATCTGCACAAGTAAGCACAATGGTGCGCTTCAAAAAATAAAAGATCAGTTTTCTTCCGTTCTTCAAAAAGCACGCTGGAGGACCACTTGGGGGCATTTTGGAGCAGACTGAGGTGCGGAACTAAGGTAAATAGTCCGGACCTAGTCCGCTGCAAGGTGCAGACAACCTCCGTGATAGGACACACTGGCACGTTCTAATTCCCTCGTGCGGAAAGGGCCTATTTTTACTTTCTCACTGATTTTCTTCCCTCTCCACTTCAAGGTTTGTTCATCCTTTCCTTCTGTTTACTTTCCTGTTCCCTCTTATCAGTCAGCAAGATACCCTCTCATAAATTTTGAGCAGACAGGGAAGTTGCAGTTGTTCTGAACTGGTAGAACTACTGTGTCTTTGGGCCGCATGGAGCCATTTAGACGTCTTCTAGTGGAATGAACTTGTTGGCCTTACTGCAGCTTCCTTTCTAAGAGCTAAGGAAATCTGCATCCTAGTGGCTGAAGATGGTACTGCAGGCCACATACATTGATAAAAATTAATCCATTTGAAAATAAAGCATCATTGAGATACATATTCCTAGGATCCCCTTAGTGGTTATTTCGTCTCTCCTCCCTGTTCAAGGATATGGCGCACGTAGGGAAAGGGCAATAGCAGAGGTCAACAACTGGCTCCGCACATGGTGCTGCCGGCAACGGTTTGGGTTTTTGGAACACGTCCTGAATTTCCATGAACGTGGGCTTCTGGCAAGGGATGGGCCGCACCTCACGAAACTTGGCAGGAATGTTTTTGCAAACAATCTCGCAAGGAGGATTCAGAGGTCTTTAAACTAAGTTCCGCTGGGGAGGGAGACAATATTATTCAAGGCCGGGACTCGGCAAGCGCAGGGGGAAAAGGCCCAAATGATATTGGACAAGTAGGACAAGCGGCCAGTGGCAGGAGGAGTAGAAACTATAGTACAGGACTTGCAGGAAGGGCCCGGGGACTTAAGTGTCTCTACACTAATGCACGGAGTATGGGAAACAAGCAAGATGAACTTGAACTTCTAGTACAACAAAATAAACACGATTTGATAGGCATCACTGAGACCTGGTGGGATGAGTCTCATGATTGGAATGTAGGAATAGAGGGGTATAGCCTATTTTGTAGAAATAGACCAAACAAGAAAGGAGGAGGAGTAGCCTTGTTTGTCAAGGATGTTTTCACCTGTGAAGAGATCCGTGACTTAAACCCAGAAAGCCAGGTCGAGAGCATCTGGGTAAGAATTAAGGGAGCGAGAAACAATAGGGATATTCTGGTGGGGGTTTACTACAGACCTCCAACCCAGACTGAGGACCTTGATGACGCCTTCCTCAACCAAATGACTGCACATTCAAAAAGGAGAGATACAGTAATAATAGGAGATTTCAATGACCCGGATATATGTTGGCAGTCAAACTCTGCCAAGACAGCAAGGTCCAGCAAGTTTCTTGCTTGTCTTGCAGACAATTTCATGGTCCAGAAGGTGGAAGAGGCCACAAGGGGATCAAATATTCTAGATCTGATCCTGACCAACAGAGATGACCTTGTTAATGAGGTAGAAGTGGTTGGATCTTTAGGGGGGAGTGACCATGCCCTATTGGAATTTGGCATTCAGTGGGGAGGAGAAGATAAGTGTAGCCAGACACTCATCTTAGATTTTAAAAAAGCGGACTTCTGTAAACTTAGGGAGCTGCTGGCTGGAATTCAGTGGTCAAGAATAGCGAAAGGGAAAGGAGTTCAGGAGGCATGGGAGTTCCTTAAAAGGGAGATACTGAAGGCACAGCCTAAAACTGTGCCAATAAGGAGGAAAAATGGAAGGCATCTGAAGAAACCAGAATGGTTGACTAAAGAACTCTCAGCTGAGCTAAGCGTTAAGAGAAACGTGTACAGGAAATGGAAGAGGGGGGAAACCACCAAAGAAGAATTTAAGCAAGTAGCCAGGAGATGTAGGGAGAAGGTCAGAAAGGCTAAAGCACAGAACGAACTTAGGCTGGCCGGAGACATCAAAAACAATAAAAAGGGCTTTTTTAAATATGTCCGTAGCAAAAGGAAAAAGAAGGAGACGATAGGGTCACTGCGCAGAGAAGATGGCGAATTACTAACAAGGGGGAGAGAAAAGGCAGAACTACTTAACACCTTCTTTGCCTCAGTTTTTTCCCAGAAGGATACAAGCACTCAACCTGGTAGTTGGGGAGCAAGGGAGGAAGCAGGGGAAATGAGGCACATAATAGATAGAGAGGTGGTACAGGAATACCTGGCCACACTGGATGAATTCAAGTCTCCAGGGCCAGATGAATTGCATCCTAGGATATTAAAAGAACTGGCAGAGGTCATTTCGGAACCGCTTGCTATAATCTTTGAGAAATCTTGGAGGACAGGAGAAGTTCCAGCAGACTGGAAGAGGGCAAATGTTGTCCCCATCTTCAAGAAGGGGAAAAAAGAGGACCCAAATAATTATCGCCCAGTCAGCCTGACGTCAGTACCAGGAAAGATTCTGGAGCAGATCATTAAGCAGTCAGTTTCTAATCACTTAGAAAGCAATGTGGTAATCACGAGAAGTCAACATGGATTTCTCAAAAATAAGTCATGCCAGACTAATCTTATCTCTTTTTATGACAGAGTTACTAGCTTGATAGATGAAGGGAATGCTGTGGATGTAGCATTTCTCGATTTCAGTAAGGACTTTGACAAAGTTCCCCATGACATTCTTGCAAAGAAGCTAGTAAAATGCGGGCTGGACAGGGCTACTGTTAGTTGGATTTGTAATTGGTTGACGGACTGAACCCAAAGGGTGATCACGAATGGCTGCTTTTCATCCTGGAGAGAAGTGGCTAGCGGGGTGCCACAGGGTTCTGTCCGGGGCCAGTGCTGTTCAATATCTTCATCAACGACTTGGATGAAGGAATAGAGGGCATGCTCATCAAATTTGCAGATGACACCAAATTGGGAGGGGTTGTTAATATGCCAGAGGACAGGATCAACATTCAAAATGACCTGGATAGATTGGAGAGCTGGGCCAAAGCTAACAAAATGAAATTCAACAGAGAGAAGTATAAGGTCCTACACTTAGGTAGAAAAAATGGAATGCAGAAATATAGGATGGGGGATACGTGGCTGGATAGCAGTACGTGTGAAAGGGATCTAGGAGTTTTAATAGACCACAAGCTGAACACGAGTCAGCAGTGTGATGCGGCAGCCAAGAAAGCCAATGCAATTCTGGGCTGCATCAATAGGAGTATGGTGTCTAGATCGAGGGAGGTACTGATACCACTCTACTCTGCTTTGGTTAGACCTCATCTTGAATCCTGTGTCCAGTTCTGGGCACCCCAATTCAAGAAGGACATGGTCAGGCTGGAGCAGGTCCAGAGGAGGGCAACCAAAATGGTGAGAGGCCTGGAAGACATGCCCTATGAGGATAGACTTAGAGAGCTGGGTATGTTCAGTCTGCAGAAGAGAAGGTTAAGAGGGGACATGATAGCCATGTTTAAATATTTGAAGGAATGCCATGTAGAGGAAGGAGAGGGCTTGTTTTCTGCCGCTCCAGAGACCAGGACAAGGAGCAATGGATTCAAGCTGCAGGAAAGGAGATTCCACCTGAACCTCAGGAAGAACTTCCTGACGGTCAGGGCTGTCCGGCAGTGGAATATGCTGCCTCAGAGTGTGGTGGAGTCTCCTTCCTTGGAGGTTTTTAAGCAGAGGCTGGATGGCCATCTGTCGGGAGTGCTTTGAGGGTGTTCCTGCATGGCAGGGGGTTGGACTGGATGGCCCGTGTGGTCTCTTCCAACTCTACATTTCTATGATTCTATGATTCTATGATTCTATTCAGTCCAGGTTTCAGATCTTTCGACTTCATGGTGTTGGAGCTGCAGCAGAGACAGAATCACATGAACACACATTCAGCTTTATTAGCGTAGATTATCTATTGCCTTGGCATCTTTTGAAACCATCCTGTAGCCAAGCTGTTAAGCCAGATACCAGCTTAATATGTGGACACTTCCAGGTGGCAGAATTTGACAATGTAAACCTAGATTAGAACAGTACTCTTCCTGTTTGAGGTTCCAGACAGCTCATATGTTACCCTGTTGTCTGGGGGGTCCCGGGAGGGACACCAAAATGTGCTCAACTAAAGGTGGGGAAAATTAGCTCAGAGCACTGCCTAGTGTTACAAAAGGCAGGGTAACTTAGCGAGATCTTGAACCCTATGTCTACGGGGTCGGGTCGGATCAAGGAGCACACCAAAAGTTGAAACAATAAATGATGTTTTATTAAACACAAGCAAAACAGTGTACGCGACACACTCACACAAGATTAACTAAAGAAAATAAAGGTTGGAGTGGTATAGAGGGATTTTTAGAGGGATTGCTGGTTTTGGGTGATACTTCACCTGTCCTGGACCCCGGAAAATGGAGAGCGAAGCTGGGGTGCGATGTAGCTCAGCACGTGGAGCTGAGGGGAGGCTCGCCAAGCAAAGCGGCAGCAAGGCGGGATGAAACTTGGGAGTGTTCCGAGGAAGGTCTCGGAATCAAGGGTTTTTATAAGGAGAATTGTGACTGAAGGCTATGCCGTACTTGGGGGAAAACAATAGATTTGGAGTTGGAGACAAAGCCTCCGAAAGGTCGGAATTTGAATGATTGAGTTATCATAGAGGTTCTCAGTAGAGTAGCCAGTATGCAAACGCAGAGTACTTGGGTATTGCATAGTTTACCCATCAAGCTGCCATCGCGGGGCAGAGGCTCTTTGGTAGGTTGCGTGCATACCTAATTAGAGTACTTGCCTGGAGGTCTCCTAAAGCAGCAAGTCAGCTATTTTCTGGCCTGCCTGTATTGTATTAGGAATATTACGGCAATTAACAGCCGAACTTGTTTACGTGCTTGTCTGGTGGCCTCGCAAGCACGTGGAAGAGAATAGAGAAGTGAAGCCGAATTATGATATCAAGAGGATATCTTTTAATATCCCCAAAGCTTGGACTAGCCAGGGCAGTAACACATATACACAGTTATTTCCTGTCTCCAACAAGGACTTTATTGCCAAACATATCATGCTCTCAAGATGTCCTAGGGTTCAACATCAAACCATAAACTGCAGTTGGCCAACTTCTTCCCTGTCGAAGGGATTTGCAGTTTTTAATTGTTATGTGACAATAATTAACAGCTAGAGTTTTTGCATTTTGCAGCCCCACCATGGTCGGAAAAGCAGCTCCAGCTGAACTTCCTCTTGCCAGGAACGGAAATGGCAATCAAGAATAAAATTATATTCCTGGCAATATTTTTGTTCCTAATATCCAAACTGAGGTCACAAATCTTAAGCAATTTATTTTGTTTTGAAAATAAATCTCATTCATGTTATGAACCATGCCTGTTTTTGCACTTGTGGCTTCCTATCACCGGCTTGGTTCTATTATAGGAACCTTAATTTCAAGCAAGGTGAAAGTGGGAGACAAAGAGAGACAGATGCTAAATGGGTAATCAATAATGACCAAGTAGGATTGCCAGCTACCCTGGAAAACAAGCAAACACCAGTCTCGCCTGCTTGCATGCCTTTTAACAGCAGGTGCATATGCAACAGTTTTCAGGGGGATTTTTTTCAGCATAAGGAGTGATATTATCACCTGGAATCATCAGATCAGAAGGTTGGAAAGTATCACAAGAGGAATCTGGTCCAAACCCTACCACCATGGGGGGCCCTATGGATTTTCAAAAGTGCCACGAAAGTGGGGAGAAAACCCCAGAAAATGGTCAGAAATCATAGAAACATATAGTTGGATGAGGCAGCAGGAGTCATCTAGTTCAACCCACTGCCATGCAGGAATACACAACTAAAGTACTCCCAAGAGATGACCATCTACCCTTTGTTTACAGAGTTCCAAGGAAGAACAGTCCACCACACTCTGCAGAAGGCTATTCCACTCTTAAGATAGTTATCATAGGAAATAAGTTCTTCCTTATATTTAAGTGGAATGTCTTTTCTTCTAATTTGAATCTATTAATTTGTGTTCTAGTCTCTGGAACAGTGGAAAACAAGTTCATCTATCTTCTACATGACATCCCTTCAGACAATTCAAAACGGTGATCAGGTGACTTCTCAGTCTTCTGTTCTCCAAGCTAAACATGCTGCAACAATTCTGCAAGACCACTGAGGTCAGGCTATAGACAAGGTCAACTCTTCCTCTTGCAACCAGAGGGGAGGTATGCAAAGAGCCAGTGCTTTAAGCTAGTTGGGTTTCCTTGATGTACCTTCAGTTACCTCTTAGTATGCCATTTTTCTTTCCTTTCCCCTTTTTTTTTAATTAAAGGGTTTTCACTTGCTAAAAGCCTGGTTTGTTCCTTGAAGGAGAGTGGGAAGCTGTGATCGCAGGCCTCCATGACAAGGGCCATTTCTGCACTAGCCCAGTAAACATAGGGGATAGGGAGAGGGTTTCAAGCCCTGACATCGTCAGGAACCTGGTGAAAGAAAGGGAGATTGAACCTCCAAGGAAGGGCTTGGTGGCAGCACTACTACTTCTGAACTGGGAAGAGAAACGCAGCCGCACATTGGCCCCATTTGTGCCGCACATGCTCAGGTTTCTAAGTAGTTCATCATAAGGCTTGGTTTCTAGCCGTTTGATCATCTTGGTTGCCCTCCTCTGAAAATGTCCCAGCTTGTCAATATCTTTCTTGAATTGTAGTGTCCAGAATTGGGTGCAGTGTTGCAGGTGAGTTCTCACCTGTTAATATATGCATGTATAGGCAGATGCAGCTATAATGACCCTTTGAAAAGCTTGGAAGCCCCACTGCAGTTGAAGGAAGAAATTTTAACATTCTTTTTTTGGAAACTGTCACATGCAGGATAAAACCTACTGCCAGTTGACTGCTTTTCCAGAGATCTTATCATATTTCTGACTGTGCCTGATTACACGGTTTAAATGTCAAGTAATAAGAGATGGAATATAACATCTTTAATGCCTCACCCCTTTCTTCCTCCTCAACTTCTCCTCTTTATCTTCAGCATTTTAAACACCAGGTTAGTAATTTGAAGTGATACATAACATGGCAATTATGATACTCTTGATGACTGCTGAAATTACCTTGCTCTGCTAGAAGAAAATAAGTTTTAAGTGAAGTAGATGAGTGGTAGTGCATTTTTAAATGAAGGTTGGCTTCCTAGATTTCTGGTGTTGTATGTGTGTGGGGGTAATCCCGGTACAGCACCTGTGCCACCTGTATATCATTCACAGCTTTTTCAACATATACACGCAGTGAATGGATTAGCTTCTCTTAAAAAATATCTCTTTGTCATGCAGATCTGAAAATCAGAAGAGCCTAACAGGGGTTGGGGGAAAAACCAAGAAACTTTACAATTATTTCCCAATATTCTCCATCAGCTACATAGTTACATACATGTAACTGAATTACTTCTCCTGGCCTGACTTGTCCCTCCAGCCTACCTTAACAGCAAGTAGTGGCATCAGGTAAAGGAGGTCTGTTCAACTGCTGATTGGGGTGCAAGTAGAATGATTTCTCTAGTATCCTCCCACCAGCAAATGAGGCTGTGAAAAATAACTGCAACAGTGGTCCTGCTTCTGATTCTCACAGCCTTGCTCACTGGTGAGAGGGGACTGGAAATATCCTCCTCCTTGCATCTTGATTATCACTTGCATCGACCTCCTTTGGTCTGATGTGGCTGCTGGCTGTTTAGGTGGCCGGGGGCGGGGGGGCATTTGCATAATCTTATTGGGTAATCTTACTAAATTAGAGCAAGTCCAGGTTACGGATCTATA
The DNA here is from genome assembly GCA_030412105.1 of Cyclura pinguis. Lineage (NCBI taxonomy): Eukaryota > Metazoa > Chordata > Lepidosauria > Squamata > Iguanidae > Cyclura > Cyclura pinguis. The sequence continues at coordinate 276,399,319 of CM059601.1, read as the reverse complement.
ACTGCAATACAGAATGCCAGCCACTAATTTTTATAATGAGACATTTGAGGACTACACCTCTCAGAATCTCATAGGCTCGCTGGCAGGGGATCTTGAGAGCTGTAGTCCAAAACCAACACTCTTGAGTTCTATTTCATCTTCTAAATCACCAATGATAAATCTAGGAGTGAAGAAGCCTGGCCCATGAGCCACACATAGCCCCTGGAATCTCTTCTTTTATGGCAGCTGAAACCTCCTGTAAGACTCCCCTAAAGACCCTAAACACAAAAACCATATTTACTTTTTGCCCTCAAACTGTCTGAAACTTGGCTGTCTAGTCAAAAGCAGCCCCCATATCCTACCCCACCAAAAAAGGTGACATGATAGGCCTTTCCGCACTACACTGTTAAAGTGCTATTATTCCACTTTCAACCTTCTATGGAATCCTGGGGTTTGCAGTTTAGGGAGGAGACTTTAGAATTCTCAACCGGAGAGCTCTTTGGCCTCAGTAAACTACAAACCCCAGAATTCCACAGGATGTTAAAAATGGAATAATAGCACTATAACAGTGTAGTGCAGAAAGGCTCGATGTAACCTTTGGTACCCAAAATTGCAGCTTACCACTCCACTCCTGGTCCTATGCAATTGCCACCCCTGGGTTCAATGGATGATGAATTAAGAAGAACAACAATGCATACACGATAAGAGTGTTGAACCTGTGTAACTGTTGATTATGCCCATGGTATCAGTTGACCATTGCTACTGTTGCTGGAGTATCTGTCACCCAGGGCCAATCCTAGATTAAGCAGAGTGAGGCAACCACTGGAAGCGGCAGATCCTGGGGCATAGGCAGTGATAGTAGTCCCTTGGCTGCTCCTCTCTGTTGGAGGGGAAAGCTGTGCATGCCACTTAGGCTACCATATTCTCCCAAAGTGGTCTGTTTATTCTTGGTGTGTCTTCTGAAATAGTGGTGGGTCTGGTTTGGTTTTGTTGTTAAAACAAAGAAATGTGCTCATAGAAGAAGGGAGTTTGAAACCTTACCACTCTTCCAACTTACCTTGTTGAAGTCCATCATTTTCTACCACTCATGTCTAATCCTTGAAGTCAGTTGGACTGAAGCCAAAGAGAGTTGCCTTATAGTAAATTAGATTATTTGCTTTCTAACCCAGTTCTTTCCACCCTTTTTTTTTGGGGGGGGGGGAGTGGCACTTCTGAAGTATAGGTCTTTTCCACCACTGCCTGCCTGCTTCTTCTCTTCTTTTTCTCCTCAGACTTCTGAATGGCACATAAAACCAACATTTTACTGCTGCTACCTCATTCTTCGCCAGATGGTCTTCATGTAGCAGTACATGGGTAGGAACAGAGCTTGGAAAGGCTACTTTGTGGAACTATTTTTTGGGAATAAAAACTGCCGGAATATCCCAGTCACTACGGCCAGTGGTTAAGTTCATTGAAAGGGATCCAAGAACCATCAAGTCCAATCTTCTGGCTGTGACAAAGGGCCTTTCCGCACTACACTCTTATGGCGTTATTATTCCACTTTCAACATCCTGTGGAATTCTGGGGTTTGTCGTTTACTGCACCAAAGAGCTCTCTGTTTGAGAATTCTAAAGGACCCTCCCTAAACTGCAAACCCCAGAATTCCATAGGATGTTGAAAGTGGAATAATAGCACTATAACAATGTAGTACAGAAAGGCCCAAAATCCGGAGCTAAAACATCCCTGAGATGTGCTGACAGGAGTAATCTTGGTGTTGTAGTTCCCAAAATAACTTTTTGAAGCCTTGCATTTTTTTATTTATTTATTGAGTTTATATCCTGTTTTAATCCCAAAATGGAATTCAAGATGGCTTAGGTGTAGAACCCCTTTAAAGCATCTGAATGGGGCCTCTTTCTTTACCTAATACTCATTCTTCTCATGGTTGTCAACCCCTATTCCCCTGATATATTGGTCATTACTATCAATTCTGAATGCTTCCTTAATCCAGATTACAGAATTGGTTCTTGCTTGAGCTTTTTTTCCCCTTCCAAATAAATACATAAGGAATAGCTTCCAGTTTGATGGATCAATGGCAGATAGGAACAATGGTGATACCAGTAGGGAGGGGCCAGGGGACTGGTGACAGCCTTGATAAAGATACTTAAGAACTGGAGGAAAAATCATTGGATTCAACAGCTCAACCACCATAGACATTGTGCAGCTCTCAAGATGTGGTGGGAGATGAAATACACTTCGAACAACTTGTGCATTTGTGAGCCTTATGGTACAGTCTAGACAAAGGAACTGTGGTCAGGATGTGTGTACCTTTTAAATTGAAAACAGATAAAATGTGTGCAATTTTAAAATTAAGCACAAATATGCTTTAGTCACTAGATGAAATGAGAACCAACATGGTCTAGTGGTCTAAGTGCAGAATTAGGAAGCACTTGGAGTACACAGGCATGGACCAGAGTTATCCCACTGAGTTATCTGAGCAAGTCATACTCTCCCAGCCTCAGAGGAAGGGAACAACAACCCCATCTGAACAAATCTTGCCAAGAGAACCCCATGACAGATTTGCCTGAGGGTTGCCAGTAGTTGGAAATAACCTGAAAGCACACAACAACACTAAAAGAAAATAAGCACATTAGGTAAAATGCATATATGCATGTGTGTATTAGATTTCTGAACAAAAGGTATGGATCTTAGCATGTATTTCAGCAGGAAAATAAATTATGTCAGCCCAGCATGGGAAAAAAGACTAGAAGAAAATACAATTAGCATTGATTTCTGTTGATTTCAATCACCAAGAACCTCTTCAGGCCAATACTGGAGATAGGAGAAACCACCATTATTGTTTAATACTGGCCTATCATCTCAAAAGGTCTAAGGAGAAAAGTCCTGGAGGCACCCAGTATGGTGGTACTCAATAGTCACTGATGAAAAGGGAAAAACCAAGGAAATTGTTCCTGGGTAAGTGAAGCAAAATGGAGTCAGAAGACTGGTAGGGCTTCAGAGACAGCTAGGAGATAGAAAGGAGTTGTTGAGGATTCAGGAATAGTTCTCTTACCTCTTTGTAGCTAGGCATGTTTCAACTGCCCTCTGAATTAGGAGAAGGTCACTCTGAACTATATGGTTAGTCATACAATTTTTCTTTCCAATATGTAAACAAAAACATTCAGATCACAGTCGATAATGGCAGATATTTCAACTATACAATTTTCCCCGCACTTAAAAAAGAAAAAGATAAGCAAACATGAAGCATGCTTTGATTACACGCTGTAGCAAGGGCTGTTTCTTTATGGGAAGCAGTACCTTTATCTGCTATACAGCAACAGTGCATTTATGAATCTTTCTTAGTTCTTTAACTGATGGGACAGTCCAATGCCTCATACAGCAATGTAAATCCCAGTTCAGTGATGTAGAAAGAACCATTCCTGTTATCTCATCAAATGTATAGTGCCAAAAGTGGTGCTTAACTGGACTTTCCTTGTTTTCCCCCAAATTCCCTGATCAATACTGTCATATAAGTGCTTAATAAACATTTAATGTGCATAGTTTCCCTCCTATTTCTTCAACTCCACGTTATCAGTTTTCAAACTGTATATTTTTCCCTACTTGCTTAAGTTGTGTCAAATGTGCATCTTAAAAAAAAAAACAAACTGGACAGTGATGGTCGTGAAGAATCTTTAGGCAGTGGCTCAGGAAAAAAAAAGGTGCATAGTTTCAATGATGAATGGTATCAGGAAGATGAATTCAAAAATTGGCTTCACAAAGTCCATGCATTTTGAACAGATGCATTCTATGCCATAAAGAATGTTCAGGGAAGAAAAGCAGCAGGAAGTCATGATAAAAGCATAAAACAGAAGGAATTAGAAAAGAAACAGTAAAGAATGTCACAAATCTCATCTTTTTAAAAACAAAACAAGACTCTTTCTAAAGTAAGAGGTAAGCATCAATAGCACAGTATTTCCCACCATTTAAATTACATAAGCCAAGCCTAACAAAATGCTTCCAAGAATATTGCCTCATTCTGAAATTACAAACACACAAAGCAATCCACATGAAAAATGTGACTGGAGAAAAGTAACCATCACACTGGAAAAAATTTCACTATCCAAAGCAGTACAACTTTTATTTAAGGGCTTGGATCTATAACATATTTTTTTCCTCACTTGGGTCTGATGTGTCCAACGAAGGACACAGGAAATATTTTCCATCAATTGTATGCTATTTTTCCATGTCAGAAAAAAAATTAAATATGGCTTGTTTGCTTTTTATAGCAACAATGATAAGGCAAGGGAGACACTAGTGGCTCAAAATTACAATGTGATACAGAAGAAGGGTCTGAGCATTTACAATGTGTCTTCCTATGTGGCTGACAATACCTCTATAAATTTTGAAAAACACAAAACGGTGTATCAAAAATTGAAATAGCGACGTAAGTGGGGTATAAATGCTGTAATCCACAATTGCCTCAAACATAAGATGAAGACTATGAGTTTTGATGTAGAACCACTTATCCTCAAGGTATAGAGTAAATTTACCTACTTGGCCAATAAGTTTTTTGTCTCTTTTTTGAGTCTGTAGAAATAGTATATGAAGATGTACTTTGGCATGTACCTACAAGGTGTCTGTCACTTCTGCTTTTATGGGATGGATGCTACAGTGCTGGGGTGCATTGAGAGCATACTTTTTTTCACAGAAGGGAGAAAAAATGTCTGAAAATTGTGCGGGCAGTTTTCAATGAGAATGAATCCAGATCTCTCCCTCTTGGTTATCTTAATTTTTTTGTACAATCTAATGGCAATTGTTCAAGTTGCTGTGCAGAAGATGGAATGTAACAATATCACCTCCACAGAATTCCATGGTTTCATGGAAGGTTTCCATTTAAAAGTGAAAAGAAGGAGAAATAGTATGGAAGATCAGCCCAAGTCATTTCAGACAATGTGTCTCCAGCTGACAACAGAAAATTCAAAAAGGAATCCTACAAGACACTGAGGATGTTGCATTGATTTTTTGGAGAACTGGTATGATATTGGAACATCTCTTTTTGGAAACAAATGTAAGTATTCTCATTTCACAGTGATGGAAATGGGCAGATATACAGATTTTTGCTACAGCATTCCACATTAGGGCTGGTAATGACAAACCGTATGATGACTGCTATGCTTTAAAAGAAATAAGGCAAGAAACTGTCTTCAGGAAGTAGAAAACAGAAATGGATGGAGGGTGGTAAGAAACCAAATGAAGAAATCGGTCTCTTTTGCCTTTCTGTTATTCCGTCTAATGCTTGCTGTGAAAGGCTTTTCAATTTAATGAGCCTGCTGCGGAGCAAAGACAGAAATATCTGAGTGATATTTTTGTGAAGGCCAAGCTGCAGATGAAATGGGATGTCAACATGAGCTACTGGTATGCAGAGTTTCTTAACTGCTTAAAAAGACCCTAAAGACTGTGGGAAAGAGGCCAGCTCAAATACACCATTAAAAAGTAGGAACCTGAGGACAGTCCAATCCAGCTCAAGGGGTTAAAAGAAGCCCTTACATTGTGAGCATTTTCATAGGAAAGTGTCACACTGGCCAGGTAATTGAAGAGAAGGAGGATAGGACAAGCTTTAGAGGGTGTCAGAAGTGACCTTTGCAAAGGCTTGTTGTTGGAGACAGTCTACTGGTTTTTCAAATATCCTCTCTATTTTAAAGGATTTTCATTTTTTTACAGACCAACTTATCCAAGTTCCTTACAGAAAGAAAACACTACAATGATGAAAAAACACCCCTCTTCCAATAGTATAAAATAAATATCTGTGTGTGTGTGCTTTCTGGCTGTAAAGCCTTTTTTTTTAATGAAGACTGAATGAGATGCCAAAAATGCCATGTTTTGTGGTGTGGGCCTTTCATAAAGACAGAAATGTGTGCATCACTTAATTTATGAATGTGGACAATATGTTAATTTTACAGAGGAATGCATGACTGTGTGTGGTTTTGCCTTTCATGTTGCCTGCTGACTTATGCTGAGCCCATGAATTTCATAGGTTTCTTTTATTTTTAGGCAACAAATATTCAGAAATGGTTTGCCATGACATTCCTCTGAAATATAGCCTACAGAGCCTGATAACATTAACTGAAATCAATACTTGTCTCTGGCACTGAGATAGAGCTCAGATTTGTTAATAGTTGCTTCCAGATTGTCATTCTGGCATGTCATGAATTTCAACTGTCTCTTACTGCTCTTTTGAAAACTTGGCAAAACTGCATTCACCTAAGAGCAAGTTCTGTTGAACTCAGTAGCACTGGCCTCTCAGCAGATATATACATGTGTCCCCTGCTTTTTAATGGTCTGTTTTTTCAATGACCTGCTCTTTCAATCCTTTTCAGTTACAACCAGAACACATATATTCAATACATGGTGTGCTCTTTTGACCGGGGTTGCCAGAGCAGATCATGATGATGATGATGATGATGATGATTTATTTCTTATCCACTTCTCCCCAAGGTTTGAGGCAGGGTGCAACATAGATTAAAGTACAACTACACCAACAACAGGCCTGAAACCAGTTCCCTGAACTTTGCCAGAGAGTTTGTTAGGCAGTGGGGTGGACAGTAAGAAATGGTGGACAGTACCTTAACAGAACCCCAATCTATTTCTGGTTTTCAGACTCAGGTATACGTAAGTAATGGTGGACAGTACCTTTAACAGAACCCCAATCTATTTCTGGTTTTCAGACTCAGGTATACACTCTTGATGTGGCTTAAGTCCCTAACAGGTATTCTGGTCATATTAAGATGGCCTTTATAGATTGCAGATACCCGCCACTCCCTCATTCCCTCACCTGCTTCCTGGCATACTACCTAGCTGGGAGAGCCTGAGCCCATGTCAGGCCACTGTCATCCCCCACCCAAGTTTCTGTGAAGCATGCCAGGTCAGCATCTTCATCCTTGGGGAGGTCATAAATTAAACATTTTTTTAAACTGACCTGGCATTACATAAGAGTAAGGTGAGGTTTTGTGGGTGGCCTGGCTCACACTCTAAGTTCGCAAGGCTGGCAGGGTGACTGGAAGGTGAGATAAATATTAAGCATCTCTCTTTCCTTCCTCTGTAAGCTGCATGTGACCCTGCCATTGCCATAACTCTCTCTGCCCTGGACAACTCATAATAGATAGTGGAGAAGTGACCACACATTGCTTTTTCTTCCTTTCCTGTGACATCCTCTGTTCCAGCAGCTCTGGCTCCCCAATAGGAGAGAAAAGGAGACACCTGCATGGGTGGAAAAGAGGAGGAACAGTGAGCAAAACACCAGTGTACCTGACAAGCTTCCACCTTCCTCCTCTCCACCACCTTCCTCCTCTCCCTCTGCCTGTGGAGTTGCTCTGTGTGTATGTGTGTGAATGTGTGTGTGTAAGGCACTGATGTATTTAAGCCTTTTACTCCAAGTCTCAAGTTGAGTCTCAAGTCCTCACAAGATACTTTCAAATCAAGTCTGAAGTATGGGAGCCAACTTTATACCCCAACCTATATTCCAGAATTTCTGGACAGAGTTGAATAAAGTCAGCTTTAACAATGTAAGTAAGTAAGCAGAGTTGGCCCTCCACATTTGGAAGTGGGGAATAGAATCCTTCTCATTCTCTCTTGCTGAAGCTGGAGCTTTTTGTGTCAATGGGCATAAAGGAGTCTACACCCTGGGAAATGGGCAATAGGATCCTTCTCACTCCCTATTAGTGAAGCTTCAAAAGTTTGAGAAGGAAGAATCATTCCTCCTCAAGCCTGTTGCTTAAAACATTTGCTGTTCCCCTCTGAGAAAAGCACCCTGGGCTTTGAGGAAGAATCTTGCCTTCTGCTCTTAGGAGAAGTTTTAAAAGGCTCTTCTAATATAAAGCAGGGACAGGCTGCTCAGCAGACCTCAACCTTGCCTCAAGCCCACTGCCTAACCCGCTTGCTGTTCCCTTCTGAGAAATGCACCTATGCTTTGGGCCTGAGAGAGATCATCATGTGACCAGTAGGCAAAAAGAGATGGAAGAGGTGTTCAAAGTCATAAGTTTCTGGATGAATCTGCTATGTTACTGAACCAAAGGCAGCAAGTCAGTTGCCCAAAATATACAAGTCACAAGTCGAGTCAGTGTGTCATTTATTGCCAAGTCAAGAGTAGGTCGAGTCATTGACATGACTTAAGTCCGACTTGAGTCCAAGTCAATCAACTCAAGTCTACATCACTGGCAATAAGGCACACTAGTCCCTGGTGGGGGGTTGTGTAAGGGACAGAGTGAGAGAAAGAGAGTCCCTGGTGGTTCCTTGCAATAAACTAGAGGGCAGCTGTAGTTCTTCCACACACACACCTCGGTGTCCTGTCTCTTGGCTTCTTGGCTACTGAAGAGATCCACCCCAGCCACAGAGTAAAAAACAGGGAAAGATGGTGTGGGCAGAGGAATGGGAGGTGTCAGTCTGTCTGTCTGTCTGTCTGTCTGTCTTTGCAAGCTGAAAAAGAGACTGAGTTCCACATCCCAACAATTTCTGCTTTTTGATGCTGCTCTGGTCCCTAAGCTGTTGAATAACTAGGGGATTCTGCACAGGATTGCATTGCTTAAACTTTCTGTTTAAGCTTCTCCTTTATTGTTTTGTGGTTGATTATTAAATTTTCATATTTTATTGACAATATAGGCTGCCCAGAAAATGTTGTTATTGAGTGATATTTAAGTATGGTAAATAAGAGTTCTCTATGATCTCCCAGGTAGCAAGGATAAATTCAAGTAGCCAAACAAACAAATAAATATGCATTTAAAAGAACAACCCAAGCTGAATTCATATCACAGTTTTTGTTTTAATATTGTTCAAAAAGTACCTGACTCTACATAAACACCAATTATAATATGATGTAGTAGGCAACCAAGAAACAAGCAAATGTAGTTCCTTAAAATGCTTAAAATAGATTACATTTTTTTAGTACAAGTAAGAAAGCAGAAACAGAGTGATAAAAAGGTTAAAGTTTTGTTTTGTTTTTAATGAAAAATCAGTCTCAGTTCACATCAAAAGAATAACTTTACATTCTCTATTGTTTTAATAGTTTTAAAGCGGCAACAACTTTTTTTAAAATTAAAAAAAATAACCCCAAACACTCACAGAATGTTCCAGAACCAAGTTGTCATAATAAGTTATTAGCAAATTAAAAAATAAATTACAAGCACTTGTAGCCCACACAATATTGTTTAGAATTGGCACCGTCTCTCTAAAACGTCTATATCCTATATAGATTTCTAATTATACAAATATCACCAGCAGCTGCCATTGAATCCTATTAGTACACGTAATATACATAGTATATTTGTTCACATTTGGCAGATCAGAGCAGGGTTGGCATTGAGAAGGTGGCGCTGCCTCTGATATTGTGGCGCTCTCCTTATTTGGACAAGATAGACTTGGTCATGCAGACTGATTCCTCACCAACATGAACATATACATATATATATTTTAATTCCCTTCACCGATTTGTAATGTTAGGTTTTGAACTACACATAGCAATTTGTATATATGTTTCTGTTTCACAGTATAAAATTGAAGAGATTTTGATAGTTCGGGTGCAAGAAAAAAAGCTGTTGCGTAAAAGCAAAGTTTCAAAATTCAATCGAAGCCTTCAGCTGCCCGGGAGAGGTTTTCCTCTGTGGACAATACAGTTGTTGAGGAGTCCTGAATTGAGAAGCAGGAAACTGCAGTAGAATCAAGAGCTGCCTGTTAGGGCTCATCCAATGATAAGTGCCCCATGCTCTACGTTGAGCACTCTAGCACACCATCAAGTGTACGAGAAACGTGCTAGTGAAAATCAAGTACCTCTTTACTTAGTCAACCCCAACACTCACTGGGAACCCAGGGAACTATCTGGGCAGGCTGCCAAACTTGGTTTGTCTCATGTCAATCCACCATCCATATAGACAAGCAGACTGAACTTCCCTCACAAAATAAACAAACTGTGGCTCATGTTGAGCACAATGGCTGTTTCAGCTCTCCAAGATAAACACCTGTCTTAGTGACTTCTTAGGCAGACAATATTTTCATATCTTTTGACAAATTCAACCATTTGCTTCCCTTCCTCTTTAATTTTTAAGAATTCTGAAAACCAAGGGGAAAAAACAAATAAACTGAGAGCTAGAAAGAGTAGCCAGTTTACTAGGTCATGCTTCCTCCTGCACAATCCCCTACTTTGGACTAAAATCATTGCAGAAATGGAACAGGTTTACACAACTATCTCGCCTGGATTGATGTGAATGCAACTGAACTTAGGGGAAGAATGTATACATATTGCAAACAATCTCTGGCATATATCCAGTATCTTTTCATGCCATACCCAAAATGAAAGTTTGAAACTCAGCATGTTTCTCCGATGAGAACTCACCCTTCTGAAAGAAAAGAATAATATTTTCATTCTAAAATTCTACATTCAAAATCTCAAACACCAACCTTGTGTATTCTTAAGAAATTTTGAACAGAAAGTTCTGATCAAATTTGGGATCTTTATTCTTGGGGACACATAGATGAAAAATCTTAATAATATGCAACCTTTAATGGTGCAGATACATCTGAAATCCAGTATATTCCCTGCATTTGTATTTGCATTCATGACAATGAAGAAACATCCACCTTCTGAAAAATTTTACATTCGAAATGCAGTCTATATTTCTGTTGCATCGTTGAATTTCAACAACACTGAACTTTCACTAAACCAATCAACCCACAACCCAGTGTTTTCTTGTAAAAACAACGGCTCCAATGCAGACAGTCAATTACCAGATAACAACAAAAAGCCAGTCTTTCTCTGCATGACTTCTCTTGGACAAGTGGAATTTTCCAATTCACATCAATTTTAGAGGAAAGCTCAGTGTGTGAAAAAAGGAAGCAGGAGTTTTGTTGGGGTTCCAGATACCCATGGCAGGGGAACTGGAGATAATGGGCTAAGTAGTGTTTGATGGCTAGCTCACAAGCTTTTATTCATCTCTCAGTAACTTCAGCCATCAGCTAGTGATGTCTATGTATGAGCTATCAACATATCTCAAATGCTACAGATAAATGTATAACAACTGTGACATCATCTCCCACACTATACTTTCTAATATTCAACTACTACATATCAACTACATTTTCATCAAACAATCCTCATGCCTCTGTAAACCATCTGGAGGATACAATCGCTGCAGGATTCGGCATTTTTTATCTGCATACAAGCTGAGTATCATGGTTAAGACCTGTTCAAACATAGTGGACTAAAAAGCTCTGCCAATGTAGCAGTGCTGGATTACTGCATTAGATGTTGTAAACTTCTGGCAAAGATGCAACTTCCGTTTGGGCAACATGAGCAAGAATGTCTCACTACATGAGCACCAAGAATGTCAAACTGACTGCATTAGTGATCATCATGTGAGCAGCTTGACCCAATAGGATCTTGCTTAAAATTAACATTCTTTAACATTCCTGTTGCTCATGCAGTGAGGCATTCCTGATCTCACTGTCCAAATGGAAGACCCATCTTTGCCAGCAGTGATCACTATGTTCACAAAGAAGCTTTGTCTTAGCCCTTGAAATATGGTGATCTGAAGCCATGTTCCATAATTTGGGTTCACATCTCACCCTGTGACTGCCCAAGCTCTCTTATGCCACAACGTGAGAAAACAATGGAAGGTGCTGACAACCCACCTACCATCTTTTAGTTGTCCTGGAACAATTTATTGTGAACAAATGCTAATCCAAACACCTGAAGTGAAAGGCTAAAGATATTCTTATTATTCAGAACATGTTGAGAAACTTCTCAGTTCCTGCATGCCTCTGTTTGAGTAAACAGTCACATACTATCCTCAAGCCGTCACCAAGAATGGAGTTAGACATCTCATTATAAAACAGTAATTATCTTACACATGGTGTGATCCAGAGTAATCACAAACCTGCAAAGATTGGCTGTCAACTTCTATGTGCCTGTAGCTTTGAATCTTAACTCCAACTGACGAGGTCACGTACAGAAATAATTTTCAAGGCTTTTTACATTTGGAGCACCCTCTCTGCACCAACGTGACTGCTGAGGAACATCTGCCATGAATCCTTCCACTCTTTAGAAGATTATGGGACACATTTTAGGATACACACTCAAGCCATCTTGATCCAACCTGTTGGGCCTTTGGATCATCTTCCATCAACTGACTGTATGCCCAAGAAAACAGGCCATACTGGTTTGGAATTCTAGATTTTAGGGTAAAGTATACAGTCACCAAGGGAACTAGCTTTCTATGAAACTAACAGCAGAGAACTTACAAAAGCTCTGAAAAGATCTAAGAGAACCCAGGGTTTCTCCAAACACCATCTGAGCCCTTACTCATCTCATTCATCATCTTCTCTTATCTGTCTTTTGCATCTAATAGGCTACAGCTATGATCAAAAAATTCACAACAGATTAGCTGGTCCTTCAGGTGCCACAAGAACTATAAATATCTGTAAGTAGAAACTGGCTTTATACAAATTTCCCTGCTATAGCTTCTCCAAAGGAAGACAGTTGTGGAAGAGAAGAAAATACCTGTTATATTGGAATCTTCATATTAGGGTGAGGGTTCCATATACATTTACTGAATTCTTGGTGTAGCTATGGAAGAGAGGGCAAAATATTCTTGGTACCTTACAGTCCACAGATCTTCTTTTAACTGACCAAAATGGGTCACATGACACAGGATTTATTTATTTACTTATTTGATTTCTATCCTGTTTTTCTTCCAATATGGGACCCATTTACAGAATGAAAGTTTCCCCATTCCTGATAAGCTTAGGACACACAGTAACATTTTAAAATGAAAGAGGCTGGTTTTCTGTGACATTCATGACTAAGTAGTGATTGTGAGCACCTTCAAGTTGTTTCTTACTTATGGCAACCCTAAGGAAAATCTGTTATCGGGTTTCCTGGGGCTGAGAGTATGTGACTTGCCCAGGGTCACCTTGTGGGTTTCCATGGATGAGTGGGGAATCAAACCCTGGTGTCCAGGGTTATAGTCTAATGCTCAAACAACATCATGCTGGCTCTCAGTGATTGTGAATTCAGAAAAGTTATAGATGAGTAAATCAAGGTAACTGTTCCATATTCATGATCATAGCCCACCCTCCAAAGCTGTATGAGGAGAAGGGGGTTCATTCTGCCTGTGGCTGGAGAATGGGTGTCAGGTTGGGGGGTTGAGGTCAGAAGTTACTTATGGGACAACTGGACTAATTGAGAAGTCCCAAATCTTGTTTACCTTCTTTCCAATTTTATACAGGGTTAAAATGACCTAGGGAGATGGTATAAAAAGACTCTGATCGTACCAGCAACTGACAGAAAATATTATGGGATAAACAAAATGTGTATAGATCTCCAACATAAAATCAGAAAGAGCAGGAACAAAAATCTGAGACTTTCTTATTTTTTCAAGCAATCTGGATGTGCCCTTAGTTAAGTATGCTAACTAACATCCTGCTCTTAAGTATATTTAACTAAATAAACTGATAACAGAATATTGGCCAGAATCTTTATATATATTTAATGAAGCAACTGCATTCATATCTGTCCGATAGCTAAAATTTTAAAACCTTACACTGCTTCTGGCAGATCTACCACACAAATTACCTGTTGAGAAATAACCCATCTGACAGTCTCTTCAGCCCGTATGACATTCAAATGAAGGTTGGAAAATACATATTTAAAAAGGTCTCCTGCCTACTCACACTTCTCCGTGTTGAGCTCTGGGAATGTAGAGGGGACCTGGGATTGTGTAACTACTGTCTCTGACATGTTATATATTATCACTGCCCGGGACTTTTTGACATGGAGAAGGAGGCAAACACAGTTATTTCCTCTTCCTACTATACTGGATGGATTACATTCCCAGAAAGGCTGCACCAACGGGGATGAAGAACAGTTGCATGTGCAAGGCACTTGGTCTGTGACCTAAATCTAATCTCTAGTCCTCAGGTGGAGTGGATTCACTGAATCAAGGGGATTTACAGAAGTGTTGACTAAGCAGCCAACAACTAGTTCAGTGCTTCAGTTAGGACTAGAAGCTTGCCTTAGGTGTATTTCAGGGGTGGGTCCCCAGGGACTCCCACTCCCATGATTTTTTTTGATGTTTTCACCCTCCAAATGCCCCTAAATGCCTTCTAGGGGAGGGGGCATTTTCCTCATGATTTTGGCCTTAAAAAAGGGAAGCCTTAAAAGAAAAGAAAAGAAAAGAAAAGAAAAGAAAAGAAAAGAAAAGAAAAGAAAAGAAAAGAAAAGAAAATGAATTTCTAGTCATTTTATGCTTTTTAAAAAGTCCTATCCTGGCTTGAAAAAGACACAGGCCCTTAAAACACCAGGGCACCATCATGGCATGGAGATATGCTGCTGCTGGTCGGCAGTGCGTGCCATCACATGACATTGTTGCGGTCCTGCTGCTGTTGTGTCCCCAGACATCACAATAGCACCATAACCACAAAAAAATCCAATAATGGCCTCCCTTTGTGCAATGATCCCATCAGCTGTGGGCATGCAGGAAGGGTAGAAGCACTATCAAGTGCTTCCTTCCGCACTACAGCCCAGGAAGAGGCTGGCTGTACTGCAGAAGGAAGGAGCATGTCCCAAACACTATTCATCTGCCAGCAGCCAACCAGTGCCATAGGTAGTGCTCAAGTCCTGATCCAATCCTGGCAATGGCATTGATGGGATCGTAACAGGATGACATGGAATCATGGTGTAGTGAGGTAAGGGCCACAGAGACTACATAGAATCATAGATTTGGAAGAGACCACAGGGACCATCCAGTCCAACCCCCTGCTATGCAGGAACACCCATCAAAGCATTCCCAACAGATGGCCATCCAGCCTCTGCTTAAAAACCTCCAAAGAAGGAGACCACACCATGCTCCCAGCCAGCATATTCCACTGCCGGACAGCTCTGACCATCAGGAAGTTCTTCCTGAGGTTCAGGTGGAATCTACTTTCCTGCAGCTTGAATCCATAGTTCCTTGGCCTAGTCTCTGGAACAGCAGAAAACAACCCACTCCCTTGTCGACATGACATCCCTTCAAATGTTTAAACATGGCTATCATGTCCCCTCTTAACCTTCTCTTCTGCAGAATGAACATCCCCAGGTCCCTAAGCCACTCCTCATAGGGCATGGCTTCTAGACCCTTCACCATTTTGGTCGCCCTCCTCTGGACACTCCAGCTTGTCAGTATCTTTCTTGGAATGAGGTGCCCAGAACTGGACACAGTATTTCAGATGAGGTCTAACAAAAACAGAATAGAGTCGTACCATAACCTCACTTGATATAGACACCATACTCCTATGATGCAACCAAGAATCGTGTTGGCTTTCTTGGCGGCCACATCACACTGCTGACTCATGTTCAGCTTGTGATCCACCAAGACTGCTAGATTCTTTACACATGTACTGTTATCCAGCCACATGTCCCCTATCCTATGTTTGTGCACTCCATTTTTTCTACCTAAGTGTAGGACCTTACATTTCTCTCTGTCGAAATTCATTTTGTTAGCTTTGGCCCAGCTCTCCAATCTAGTAAGGTCATTTTGAATATTGATCCTGTCCTCTGGAGTATTAGCAACCCCACCCAATTTGGTGTCATCTGCAAATTTGATCAGCATGCTCCCAATTCCTTTATCCAAGTCATTTTTAAAGACGTTGAATAGCACTGGGCCCAGGACAGAACCCTGTGGCAACATGGTGAAATTGACCTCAATCTCTAAGGGGCATTTGAGGGCAAAACATTTGAATTTTTGTGGTGGGAGCATACGGTTGCCAGACTGAAAATCTTTAATGATTGTGTAGAAGAGGAAAATTCAGCCATGTTGTTTGTTTTCTGTTTACATGAACTTCCTTCTTCTACGCTTCTTCTGTTTAAAGAGACAGGAACTGTCTCCAGTTTTCAATCTGATAGCGCTATGGGGGAGTGCAATGAAGAGTGAGCACAGCCCTCAAAAAATCTCCCAGGGAGCTAATGTGCCACCCCAATCTCTCACAGTTGCCCAACTCTGATTTATATACTCTTATTATTATCCTTTAGCCAACACTCTCTTCAACTGTTAGGGTGTGTGGATGTGAAAGTCTATGCAACCCAAGCAGCATCTTTCAATAACTTGCATTGGGTAGAAAACAAAAACAAGAACACCATGCACAGTCAACATCATCTTACATATTTTTTCCATCTTCATTGTTAAAGACTAGCAAAATTCACTGCTTCACTACAAAGCAGATTAGGTGAAATGGTGAAGGAAAAAGGCAAGATTTATATCCGGGGATGGGGGACGGCACCTGATGGGCAGCATGTGGCCCCTAAGAATCATTTTGTGGCTTTCGAAGCCCCCAGAGCTATCCAATGCAATCTGCAAATTTTGCATAATGGCATCTGCATTTGGAGGATTTTATTACCCTTCAGTTTCATTCCTGATGGAAGCTCATCTGTTCTGCCCTACAGATCTTAATGTCAACTCAGAGCCCCAGGCACTGGATCCACAGTGTGGGCTGAGAAACATAGTTGTATGTGTGCAGCAGTATAGCTATGGGGGGGGGGGAGGAATGAGGACAGTGTCCCCAAATAAGAATTCAACCCCCAACCCAGGAAATTTTCCTTCAGTTCCCAAACATTTAACACTGCTGGGACTGAGATACTGAAAACTGTTCACACCTAGAACTCTTCTACTTGCTGTGTTCATATCCCCTTGGTCACTTTTCTTGTTCTTTGTCTTTGGATGCCCCAACTGTACCTAGAACCCTAGAATCACAGGCTCATAAAGTTGGAAGGGTTACCAAGTCCAACTCCCTGCCATGCAGGAATATACAATTAAAGCACTCTTGAAAGATGCCAATCCAACCTATGGTAGAATCATAAAGTTAGAAGAGACCACAAGGGCCATCCAGTCCAATTCCTTGCCATGCACAAATACAAAAACAAAGCTTTCCTTACAGATGGCTGTCCGGCCTCTGTTTAAAAAGCTCCGAAGAAGGAGACTGCACTACATGCTGAGGCAGTTTATTCCATGTCAGTAAATTCTTCCTAATGTTTAGGTGGAATCTTCCAGTATAGGTATAGTTTGAATCCTTTGCTCCATGTCCTGGTCTTTGAAGCAGCGAAAACAAACTTGCTCCATCTTCCATGTGATATCCTTTCAAATATTTAAACATAGCTATCATTTTACCTCTTAACTCTCTCTTTTTTAAACAACTCACAAAACACGCTCATGGGAAGTTTTTAAGTTCCTGCAGTGCTGCAGTTACTGCATTTGGGGACTGAAAGAAAGTTTGATTGGGGGAGCAGAATTCTTACGGGTGAGAGTACCCTTATTTTGTCCCCTTGGAGCTACACCTGTGTGTATGTGCACCCATATCAAATGTACATACAGAGTCAGAATGCTTGTATTGGAAGCAGAATGGAAGAAGGAGGCCCTTGAATGTTTATAGCACTGTCCCTTCCACATGTACAGTACCCCTTCAAGAGGACCATTCTTGGGAAAATGGTTAGTGAAATATTGCTCTGCATTCCCACCACTTCTCTTTATAATTCATTTAAGCCACATAATGGGAAAACCAGGAAAGAACAATACTTTAAAAGAGCATCCAAATGGCAGCGTTCCAGGCAGTGAACCACTGTCTTACAGTTTAAACTCTCTTCTTTGGAAATGAGAACGGGGAGGGAAAAAATAAAAGGAAACACTAATTGCAAAATATCCATCATTGCAAAGCAATAAAATGCTTTAAATATGTACAGAGAAGTCTCTCCCTCTGTTCCTTTTTATCTCTATATAATGCTGCCTCAACCGTCCCCTGCAAATAGGAATACTTTGCTCTGGTTTAGCAGAATTCAAAGTCAGGCACCTGAGAAGAGCTCTTTGGATGAAAAGATGAGCAGTCATCATTGGGTATTAAAAATGATGGGTCATCATTTGGTACATATTGATGGCTATCAAAATGATTTCATTTCTATTAACACTTTCAGTCTCCTCCAACACTTTCAGTCTCCCTCCTAACAGCCAAAAATCCATTACATTACTAGAGGTATTATTTGAATACAGCAAGGACAAAGCTCCTCTCAACCATCCTCATCCCACAAAAGACCAATTTTCAGTTCTGCCAATGGATATGACATTTCACTAAGAAAGAAAAGAGTTCATTGCTCTGTAACACATGATGTATTTTTTGTCTTAGAATCTCTTCTGTATTGCTTTGGAAGTTTTCCTTTTGTCATAGTCCATAGCTGCAATACAAAAGGAGATCCAGTTCAAAGTGCTGGTGATGACCTATAAAACCTTATATAGCTTTGGTCCAGGCTGTTTGAAAGACCCTATCTCCCTCTATGAGCCCATTAGAGCTCTAAGATTATCTGGAGAGGCTCGTCTCTCTGTCTTGTTTGGTGGGAACAAGCGAGAGGGGCTTTTCAATGGGTGTTCCCAGATTTTGGAACTCCGTCTCTTGGGAGGCCGGGGTGGCTCCCTCCTTGCTCTCCTTCCATCAGCAGGGTAAAAACATTTTTACACTGTCAGGCTTTTAGAAACTGACTGGGTCTGTCTTTTAATGTAGCACCATGCTATTTTTAAAGTTTTTATTTGGGAGCCAACAAGGTCCTGGGCTGGTGCATGGCCAAGCAGGGTTTGATTCCATGTTTGGCCATGGAAACCCACTGGCTGACCTTGGGCATATGACATACTCTCCGCTCTCCAAAATGCCATGATAGGTTTCCATTAGGGTCTCCATAAGTCAGAAATGACTTGAAGGCACATAACAACTATTTTGCTTTTAAATGAGTTTTAATGTTTTTAATGTTTAATGTTTTTAACATAGTTGTTGCTGTATGCCTTCAAGTCATTTGTGACCTATGAGGACCCTAAAGTCAGTTTGAAGTCAATTTGCAGCTACTGGAGTAAGCTCAGGACGAAGAGAAAAAGTGGGAGGAAGAGAGAGAATTTTAAAAGCATCTGGGGAAAAAAAAAGGACAACAGTGGATGAATCAGGACAGCCAAACTGGGTATGATATATAGTCTATTCTGCTCTCTCTCACTTGTCTCACCACTTATTCCCCCTCCCATGTTTCAAACTAAACACATGAAAGGGGGAAGGACCCTGACCATTGGCTGTGCCCCTGACGCCCATGATAGGTTCGCCTTAGAGTTACCATAAGGCAGAAATGACTTGAAGGCAGATAACAACAGAAAATCTATGCAGAAAACAGATTCTTTTCCCCACAAAAAAGCTATGTTTTGTCATACAGAATAATTTTTTTTGCAACACTCTGAGATGGCTGAATATGGGAAGAATAATGTGGAAGCACACACTGAGAAGGCCTTGTTCCCACCAAACAAGACTGTCGTGCAGCGAGTGGTGTAGTGGTCTGAGCATTGGACTGTGACCTTGTAGACCAGTGTTTGATTCTCCACTCAGCCATGGAAACCCACCAGCTGATGCTGGGCATGTCACACACTCTCAGCGCCAGCAAACCCCATGGTAGGTTCGCCTTAGGGTTGCCATAAGTCAGAAACGATATGAAGGCACACAAGAACAACTGTGGAGGAATCTTCATTTCCACCCTCAGCAGGGAGAAAATGACTGTGATTATTCAACCTCTTATATAAGAACAAAATAATTAAGGACTTACATCTCTAAGTAAGCAGGACTGTAAGGACTGTAAGTCTTGATCCAAACTGTGTATATTTGGCAGATGCCTGTGTGGCAAATGCCTACAGTCCTAGCTTTTAGACATCTTTTAAAAACCTAACTCATTACATAAGATAGATCATACCTTTGAAACAGAAATGACTATTTCATTGTCTTGTTTTGTTTTATTTTTGTATTTTAAGACTGGAGATGTTATTGAGTTCACCATTGATAATTTTGTTAGGAAGCAGGGTATATAAATTTGTGAAATCCATACATTTCTCTGCTCAGCTGATTGAGGGCACATTTGAAATCATCAAAAAGTCTTTAAAATCAATTAGCTCAACCACTTGATGGATAAAATGTTCCAACATGTTTTCACGAATGTTTTCATTAATTAATTATTTTGATGTTATTTAATTTAAATTTAAGTTTATCCCACCTTTCTCCTAGGATAGGACCTGTGGTGGCTATGATATTTGTAAGATTTAAAAATTGTTGATCCACTCAACAATGTTGGAGGAGATCAAACCATTAGTGGGATGGCTGGCACTATTGTATCATGTAAGGCAGCTTAGCCACTCAGGGCTTTTTGACATTCAGTTGCAAATCTAGTGTGATCTCTAATCTGTCTTTCCCTACACTTGGAAAAACTGGATGGCAGAAATGAATGATCTGAGCTTTTGCCACAAATTGTTCTGTTCATAGAAGGTGCATTTTCTTGGTGAAGGATTCCCGGGGGCCCATCATATGGCATAGGGATATCATACACTTCTTTTGTTAACAACAGCACAACTGGCTGCCAATCTGTTTCCAAGCACAATTCAAAGTGCTGGTTATGAGCCAGAGCGCCCTATATAATTCATGTCCAGATTATCAGAAGGACCACATCTTCCTATATGAACTTGCCCAAACTCTATGATCCTGTGCGGAGCCGCTTCTCTCAACTTCACAACCCTGACAGACCGTTTGGTGGTAACGTGGTAGAAGGCCTTCTCCATGGCTGCTCCTGCCCTCTGGAAACCCCTGCCTAGGGAAGCTAGGTTTGCTCCCTCCTTGCTGTCCTTTAACCATCAAGTGAAGACTTTTCTATTCCAGCAGGCATTTGGGAACTGACTCTCTTATATAGTGGGTTTTCTGTTTTAGTTCTGTACTGTTTTTAATCAATGCTTTTAAATCAATGCTTTCTACAGTTGCAATTCTATAGACAGGTCAATATTCTTTTTACTTTAGTTTTCAGTCTATATGGTTTTCCTTATACAGTCAGCCCTCTGCATCCATAAATTGTGCATCCCTGGATTCTACCAATCACGGCTCAAAAATAATTGAAAGAAAAATTCCAAAAAGCAAACTTTAATGTTGTCACATTCCAAACACTATGCATGCCCTGCTATAACTTCCCACCATCCCACAAATCTTCAGGCTCTTCCCAGCACTCATTTTAGTTGTTCGCCATTTTACATAAGGGACACCATTTTACTATTGGCACTTAAGCATCCACGGATTTTAGTATCCAGGGGTGGTCCTGGAGCCAAGCCCCAGTGGATAACAAGGGCTCAATGTATTTTTTTAATATGCTTCTTTAAATCCCACTCTTGAGACAAGGCCATAACATAAATAAAGTAATTGACTGATTTATTGATTGATTGGCATTGCATGTGCCACCAATCATTCTGCAACATCTGAAGAATTTCCTCTGAACATTTGCAAGGGGAACTAGCACATGATCAGTAGAAGGCATGCAAGCTTTTGACATAACCAAGATCCCTGTGCCCCCAGGAAAAATGGACAATTTTCAGGGGGCAGCAGACACAACATCAAGGATGGTGCCAGAAGCATTCTTCCTCAGTCTTATTTATAGATAGTTTCTGTGACGACAATTCCGGCAGAAGCCCTTATTCTCATGATGGAGCATGAGAGATGGGCTTGAGAGGGAGCAAAGTTTGGGTAAGTCACTCTTTTTGGACTACAGCTCTCAGAATTCCTCAGCCATCCTGGCCAGTAGAAAGAGGGATATCTCTTTCTCTCACAGTACCACCCAGTGAAACTAATCGGCAGAAGATCCAGGAATGAAGGGGTTCATCACCCCACGGCCAGCTTTGGACAAAACAAAAGATCCAGAATTGCTGAGAATTCTGGTGTATTGTCTTTGAACAATATGCTGTTGTGCAGCATCTTCTACTGCAGTTGAGAGGAGCCTACCAGCTCAGGAGGAGCCAGAGCAGGTTATATAGTGCATAAACACCTCTGTCCTCCAACATCACCTCCTCCCCAGCATTTCCCACCTCAATCAGTTTTCCTGTTCTGCCTACTTATAGGGCCTGCCCTGACCACATTTGGAGAGCCCAGTATAATGCAGGTAAACACAATATGTGTATCTTTACTTGATGTCTATCTTTGTCCTTTTTCAACTAGGAGCCTCATTCAGGGTTTAGAAGAGTTGCTTGTTTGCTTTACAGATTCCAGAATCTCTCAGCCAGCAGGGCTTCTGGGTGTTGTAGTCCAAAAAAGGTTCCTTTTCCAAGCTCTGGTCATATCAACTTATACAGCAGTTCAAGCAGTTCCTAGACCTAGACTTACCTGGGCAACCCCTCATGTAGTTAACGTCCACACTTCTAGCCACATGATAGATGGTCCACCAAAACTGAAGGCTGTGCAGAATAGGGTTAGCAGAATAGTCCCTATACTTCAGGCAGTTCAAGCAGTTTCTGTACAATCCTGTATTTACAAAATAACAAAACAAATCCTCAAAGCCCTGGGCATCTCCTGCCACTGTTTACTCTTGGGAATGATCCATGATGAACAATACAGAGAGGAAATAAAAGCCAAATCCTAGTCATGTTAACAATCTATAAAATCAAAAAAATTAAATAAAATAATAAAATGCTTTCTGTGCATATTGCAGGAAGGGAACTCTAGGAAAGTTTTCTTAAAAAAAAAACAACACTTTTTTGAAATACTTACAGTGCTTCCCAAAGCTTAGAAAAGTAACATTTTTGGGCTACAACTCCCAGAAACCTTCAGCTTCATATCTGGGGGATTCTGGGAACTGCCATCCAAAAGGCTCTTTTCCTGTGCTCAGGTTACCTGATTGGCCACACCACCTTACGAGCTAAATTAGAGGGAGCCCATAGCCTCTTGTATTGCAGTTTCCTCTGATTGGCGGAGGCTGTGCAGTGGGTGGGCATTCATGTCTCCCAATCAAAAGACATAGTTGGGGAGACTTCATGGGAAGGAGCCCACGCTGTCTGTCTGCCTCCTTAGAGACCATTCCCAACTGGTTGTCCCGTTTCGTAACAATTAAAAGACCTCTGAGCCTGATAAAAGTTTTGAGCTGGCATTATCATTGCAAGAATTGTCCATAAAAATGCATGAATTTCACTTGGAAACACAGCTATCGCTCCACAATGTCGCTAGAAAGAGAATCTTCACCTCAGCATTTGCCCTGATCTGGGAATTACAAAACAGTACTCCAGAAAATATTATTGTTATTATTATTGTTATTTTTTGTTTGTTTGCTTTTTTGCTACTCCATTATTGGTTGGCAACATGGTGAAATAGTCAGGAAATCCTCCTTTATTTCTGTAGCTCTGGAAGAGAATCCAATGTTAACAAACAGAAAAAATAGATAGATAGATAGATACTTAACTGAAGAGATTTTGTTTTGTTTTGTTTTCCTCATAAACAAATCTGTCAGACGAAATGTCTTTTGGAAAGCCCTCTGTGACTGCAGTCATTGGCTGCAATGCGGCAAAATTGCATTTATTAATGTATGGTCTACCACCATGTATGTAACGTGTTTTAACCAAAAAAAGGAAAAAAAAAAGGTTTGTAGTTACGCAATAGGTTACTATGGGTTGAGACCTTTGTTTAAAAAAATGAATGAAAACCTTCAACGGAGACACACACACACAAAAAAGGAACTGGATTGTTTGGTCCCAGGTCTTAAAGTCTATTAGAAAATGTACATTCAATGTTTTGGTCTTCCATGTCTTGATAAAAGATCAAGGTTCACTTATGGGTTAAGGAATCCAAGTAAACAAGCATTGGACAGCTGCTTAACATTGACTTCCTTTTCTCCTTCCTCACCACAGTATGTGTTGAGGGTTTGTTGTTAGACACTAATGCAAAGCACTTAGTATGTAAGTAATTTAGGAGACTCTGTATAAGCCCTAGGAAATAGGTGCAGTGTGTATGTTTACAGTGTTTGTGTATGTGTGTGTCTTTCTTTTCCTTTTAAAAGCCCATGTTTTTAAGGCCACAAAAATCTGCTAAAAGTTTTATTGTGTGTGTCTGTGTGTTTAAAAGAGCATAATTCACCTGTCATTTCTATTTCCCCTTCCATGTTTTCCCCCCGCAAGATGATCCATTACTCTTGCTGTGTCTATCAACACTGGAGAACCTGAAGGCCTAGCCTCCCCTCCCTGTCGACCTGAAGCTGTCGAAATCCAGGATTGAACTTCAACTACATTCACAAAGAAGAAGAACTCTGAGCATAATCTCTTATAATAAGTGAGTCATATTTCGGTGAGGAGGGCATACAAAGGGCAGATTCGGATGCCGGGGAACTGGGTGAAGCACTCCCAGAATCGACAGAGTCCCTGAAAGGAGAGGGTGGTGTTAAAGCCACCAAATCTTCAAGCTCTGGCTTGGCTACTGCTGGTGTTTCCACCAAAGAGCCTTCTTTGACGCTGCCACAAGATGGCTTCCGGGCCGATTGGGATGCTCCGTTGACCTCAATAGCAGGGAGTGGCTGGATCTCTGCAAAAGTTGTCATGGTTGTAGGAAGTTGGATCTCTCTTGGGATCAGGTAGGAAGAACACAGAGGGGTAGACCCCATAGTTCCTGACGCTGGAGTTGAAAGCATCATGGAGTTCAGCTCACTGATATTGGCAGTGAAACGGGTCACCACGCTGCTGATTTGCTCCATGAGAGAACCTTGGGAGGAACTGCTCCTCTGGGCTTGCTCTGACTGGAACGTTGGGGCATCATCTTCCGTCCGGCTAAGTGAGGCAGTCCTCTGGCTCACTGTGCTGATAGGGGAAGGGGTCTGGGCTCGGTACTGAGCTGGGTAGTGTTCCTCTGCTTCGGAGACATCATAAAGTGTTTTGGCACTGGATTCGGGAAATGTCGTGGTGACAGTCGTGCTACTGCTGCTGTGTCGGCTGCTGTCTGTGCTTTTGGAGAAAGGCTTGATGACAGCAGTTTGGTTGAGGTTTTCTTTCTTGTTGATGTGAACGGAAAGCCGTTGCCAGAGGTGAGCTCCTCTGCTCGTGGTCTTCTCATTCTGGGCCCAAGTGACTGATTTCCCATTGGAACTGCAACATGGAAAAGAATAAGGAAGAGAGAGGGAAAAAGAAAGAAGGAGAGAGGAAGAATTTAAAGTTTCCATTCAGTTAAGAATATCAGTGGAATTAAGAACCATAGCATCCCTCAACTGTAGAATCCCAGACAGGTTACTTCTGCAAAATTGGCTGTATAAAATGCAAGTTGCTATCAAAAGAAGGAAGTATTCACACATGCAAAAACTAATCATTTGCTGTCAAAACCACAACATGGGAAAGTTCCTTTTCGGGGCTACAACTAGTAGGATCCCCCCATGCTGATTTGGGTTGTAGAGTTGTAACCCCCTCCCATAAAAAAATCCCTAATTTTCCCAAGCTCTGCTCAAAACATACCATCCAAATGAAATCTACCTGCTATCAATTGCTTCTGTAACATTTTAAGGGGAGGGAAAGGCTTTCAAGAACATCTTGGAAAAGATCATGGAGGCATTCAACAGTCAGATCAATTTCCTGCTTAAAGCAGGAAATCCTGAGCTAGGGTGTCATCAGCAGAGAATCACCCACCCTCTACTTGAAAACCTCCCACATGGGAATTAGTTCACCTCTAGATAATGGATTCCACTATTGAACCCTAACTGTTAAGAAGTTTTTTGTAAGGTTCAGCTCAAACCTGCTCATCTGAAACTTCAGCCCATCTTGCTCTGTGGGGCAGCACAGCATTGGATCTTTGCCTTCATCTATATGACATCCTTTCAGTTCTATCATGTTCTGTTACATCTGGCCAGTTTTACATATGGTGCAATGTGTTCAGGTCCAGTCATATAAAGAACATGAACGATGAGGACCAAAATTTTAGGCAGCAGACAGGTTTCAGAATTCCGACAGCAATGTACTCCTTTTTCCCAGACCAGTTTCTCTATTTCTGTCCTTTGAAACATTTGATTTCCAATTTGTTCTTTAAACATTTGGGATTTGGAATATGGATGCTGCCATGGTGTCTGAATCTAAGCTTTTTCTATATCTGTGGACTAAGAGCAGGTTCAACAGTGCATTCTTTAATGACAGCTGGTGTTCTTTCTGTTTCTCCTTCTGTCCGTATCTCTTGCTTTTGTACTATAAATCCAAGTAAGTTTTGGATGTTTATTCTGAGGGTCTCCCAATGATGGCAACATCTAGTTGATCATTAAAGAAGAAGACCTATGGCTGGGTGATGTGGGCAGAGATCAATTGCAGACTTTAAGACTGGAATCTGAACTTAGTTGCAACTATTTTTATTCAAATAGAAAAAAGATTCTACTGAATCTTGTATCTATTTTTCCTTGTATCTTGTCTAGTCTCTAGATACCAGAAAGAAAATATTTCTGTGTCTTGTTTTTATAAGAGTCACAATTTCTCAAATTAAGAATTCTTAAGATTTCTTTTTTCTTTTTTTGGCAAAGTATCTGCTTGTTTTTGTAATTTTATTTCCATTTTTTTCCTACAGGCTTTCCCCTTTCTCTCTTGGAAAAATATTTAAAATGTCCAGCTAAATAGATCAATATTGCAATACAGACTGATATTTGTCTCCACAGTATAGGCAGAGTTCAAATTCAATTTGTTTGCTTCATGAAACATTTTTTTAAAAGCATCCACCAGTGATGAATAAATTCAGGGTCTCCCCCTTCCTTTACATATTCTGTGATTCCATTTTCAATGTGCTTATTTTTAAATAAATCATGATTCTATGTAAGCCTCCCTAGAAACAAGACCCACTGAAATCAATGGAGCTTACTCCCAGATGAGTGGCATTGGCAGCGTCCATGTAAGATGGATGGTGAATTTACTACAGGTTTTTTTTTGGATGAGCTTTAAAGGTGTTATTCAGGATGCTGAACCTATGGCGGATAGAGTTCAGCACGTTCAATGGCTTATTTAAAGTTCAGACTAAAAACTGTAGCTGATTGTTCACTCGAGATGGAAGTGTTGTCCGATGGGATTGGTAGGTGTATGATTGTAGGTCACGTTCTTCCAGTCTAGTGCCATTTCAGCCAGAAAACAAAAAAACAAAACTAGGGAACCCCAGTTTTTAATCCTTTTTTAAAAACCGTTTGAAAAAGTTACTTTTTTGGACTACAACTCTAAGGGTGTATCCATACTGCACAATCAGAATGGTTTGATATTTTTATTGTTGTGCCTTCAACCTAACAAATCCTGAGAGTTTTACTTTGACGTAGTACTTGACATTTTCCTCTCAGGGACTACTATTTCTGTAGTTCAGGGGGTCCACTAGAGAATTCTATGGGACAGTTAAAGCAGCATCAACTTGCTATGATTATGTAGTGTGGATACAACTGAAGAATCTGTAGTACAAAAAAGATAGCTTTTCTACGATCCAGAGCTGTTGTCTGTGTTGACGTAAGTCAGTCAGCTACCAGCCTGGTCATCTTCCATCTTGGCCCTTTTACACTACATGATTGTAGAGCTATGATTCCACTTTAACATCCTGTGAATTCCTGGAGCTTGTAGTTTGACTGCCATGGTGGCATCCTATGGAATACTGAGATTTGCAGTATAGGGAGCAGTATTTAGAATTCTCTGCCAGAGGCCTCTAGTGTCTCATCGAACTACAAACTGGATTCCATAAGGATGCAGCTAAGGCATGTGAAGTGGAATCAATGTGCTAATTGTGCAGCAGGGAAGGACATACTTGTCTGTGCTTCAGACAGTAAAACATTTTTGGCTGGCCTGCTTGTATGTACTCTAAGGTGAAAGATCAAGGGTCTCCAGGGTCCCATTCTCACTAACCAATTATAGCACTATATTCCATTTGAACTGTAATAGCAACACCTTACAGAATCCTGGAGTTTGTAGTTTGGGGAGGCACTGGAGTGTTTGGGCTGCGAATTCTAACTGCCTGTCCCTATATTCCAGATCTCAGGATTCCATGGAATGTTACCCTGACAGTTAAAATGGAGGCATGGCCCTATAATTTGGTAGTATGAATGGGCCCTGGGTCATTAAGTAAGACAGGGGTGGAAATCATGTGGTGCTCTATATGTTGCTGGATTGCAGCTCCCAGCATTCCTCACTATTAGCTATGCTGTCTGATGGGAGCTGCAGTGAAGGATATGGTTGCTTGATCTCAGGGCTTGGCCCTGACTCTCCAGTTTTCATGAATCATCTCCAAAGGTGCAAATTCTGCCATTTTGTTGGGATCAGCTCCAGGCCTCCAGGGCTGCGTGCAAATGTCCAGCTCTCCTAGCAGAACAGCAGTTTGCCACAATTTGCAAGGCTTAATTGATCCATGGCTGCAACGGACTCTTTAGGAGATCTCTTGCAGTTGGTCCTCCACATTCACTAGGGCTAGAGGTGCAGGGCCCTTGTAAAAGTAGAAAAACTGCTAATACCAACATGTGTCTCTGTCTGTGGAAAGGTGGGTGAGGCCTGGTGGGGAGAATGGGTGCCCGGGGTCCAAACCACATCAAGGAAAGGAAACGGAAGGGGTGGGTAGGTTGGCATGATGGACCTACTCTTCCTCTCTCACACTCTTCTCCTTCCTTGGGTGTGTGTGTGTGGGGCATCAGAAGAGGGTTTGTGGTGGTATGAAACTGAGCTGTGAGCCATCCTTAGCTGGCCAGGCAGTGGACGGTGGAGGAGGAATCACGGAATCATAGAGTTGGAAGAGACCACAAGGGCCACTGAGTCCAACCTCCTGCCATGCAGGTATAAACTATCAAAGCAAAGGAGGAGGACCACCAGAGGTGTGTTTTTAAACGGCTGCGTGACCAATTGGAGCAGCTAAGAGGCATTGTTCCCACAAATGTGGAGGGGCAACTGTATTTACCTATTTAGATTCCCTTTTCCCTCCCAGTGGTTCTGTGTGTGTGTGTTTGAAGGACAAGCTGTGAACACCTGTGGATGGTACTTAATGCATAAAACTGAGTAGCATCACTGGGGGCTATCTCTAGGTCTCAGGTTTCAGCCTGGAAATTTCAGGGTTTGGGATGATTCTGAATTGGCAACCCTAGTTCAGGGTTATGATTCCCACCCTGAAGTAAGGCTTCCAGAGTGGATGGAGCTCCAAACTGAAGACAACTAACATTGCTCACTGTTTATGATAAGCAATTCAGTTACACATCTCATAAAACTGCTGAGCAGGATTTTTTTAAATTTTATTTTTAAAAAAGAGCTTGTAATGCCTAGAGGGTACTGTCTGTTGGTTAAAGATGCTGCTGCTCCTGGTCTTGTTGGGAGTTAATTTTTTAATTATAGTCCACCTGCTAGACTTTATACAAGTGTGACATTTAATTGCCAGAAGGGGCTGAGTCTCCAGCTGGAGACTGCAACCAGAAATTGGGCCTTTGGCCATACAAACATATAGAATGTGAGCCAACACATATTTTATTTCAGCATCTCATGTCATACTTTTGAGGCACATTAAAAACCTACTCTCCCCAAACTGCATCAGTCTTAAAAAAAAAAAAAAGTAAAAAACAAAACAGAGGCATTTCCAGGCAGAAAGAGAGTTTTGATTCTGACCCCTGCTCACCGTGGCCTCAAGATACACGTGTCACTCATGTTTCTCAGACTGAGGAGGGGGTTACATGAATGCCAGTCAAATCACATCACTAGCTTTCTCTTCAAGGTGAAAAGCAGAAGTGACACATGACAAATAACATGAAAGCCAGCATGCTACTTCTGCATCACTAGGAGGAAAAAAAAGAGTCCTTCCAAAAAGAGGACATAAGAAGCTGCTGATCTGCATAAAATCAGCATATGCTAATCTGTACGTACAGGTGCATGTGTACTTTGTACTA
Source organism: Cyclura pinguis (assembly GCA_030412105.1). Lineage (NCBI taxonomy): Eukaryota > Metazoa > Chordata > Lepidosauria > Squamata > Iguanidae > Cyclura > Cyclura pinguis. The sequence continues at coordinate 276,369,651 of CM059601.1, read as the reverse complement.
TATGTACTATAATTCTAATAGAAATGCCACAGATCTTATCCAGAACTTGGACATGTCACTTTTTGGACCACAGTTCTCAGAAGCCCCTATCCATTGGGGATTCTGGGAGTTATGATCCCAAAAGTAAATTGTCCAAGCTCTGCTCTCATCATAGTGGAGAAGATTAGATGCTCTATCAGTCTGTTTGCTGCCTGCTGTCCACATCCGGAGGGTTGATAGCCTCTTCAAGGACCCATGGCTGTCCTTTCATATGGTTCTTTCTCTTTAAACCAGACTTTGACTAGAAAGTCCTTTGAATGGAGGACAGGTTCTCAGAAAATACAGTCATAGGATTCCTATCTGAGTCCTTCCAAAATGTGTTTCCCCTGAGAGGTTCATACCATTGCTGAGATTTCAGTTGGGCCACCCACCCAATCCCTTGCTGTCAGGCTAGGGTTCATTGCTGGCCCTGTCACTAGGCACAGTGAGGAAAACGGCTTAAGTAGCTACTGATGCAACCCTCCGGACATTTCCATCTGTGCCTTGCCCCAGCTGTTCCCCTTTCAAGGATAGTTGTCAGGGCCACATGGTTTGTCATGTATCTTCTAGCTAGACTGCTTCTTTCCAGTGGTGTAGGTGGACTTCAAGAGCCAGTGTGGCATAATAGTTTGAGTGTTGCATTAGGACTCTAGGAGAACAGACTTCAAATCCCTGTTCAGCTGTGGAAACTTACTGGGTAGCCTTGGGGAAGTCATACTATCTCAACCTCAGAGGAAAGCAACACCTTCCTTGAACAAATTTTTGAAGGAAACAAAAATCATAGTTTCACTTTAGGATCACCATAAGTCAGAAATGACTTGAAGGCACAAAACGACAAAACATCAAGAAGGCAGCCTTCTCCCAATTATCAGTGTTAAGTAAGTTTAAACCATTGGTCTGTTGGTACAAGGAATGGGCACCATCTTGTTCTTTCTCTTAGACAGTACAGTGTCCTGGGCCAACCCTGGCAGAATGTTTGAGGCCCTTTTAGATACATCTCTGAGGGACACTGCATATGTTTTTAAAGTGGGACACAGGCCCAGCTTCACTATTTGACCAAGTTGCCGGTGTGATGTTTTTTTTCTTGAGGGTCTCACACCCAATGACAATGGTGGCAGAAGTGGCAGTCATTTTAATTCCCACAATGCCCCAGAGAGAGCATCAGCCTGGGGCCTTGTGAGAAATCAAAATGGCAGACTGTCACTGCCACCACCAGGAAAATATGTAGCAAAAAGGAGGGGAAGGGAAAACAGAGGCCATTTTCCCAGAGGCCTCTTGAGCCTGGAGCGAGCCCTGAAGAAGAGCTGAAAGGAAAAGGGGAAGGAGACACAGTTTTCCTTTCTTTCTAGGTTCTTCAGTCACTCCTGCACAACCATTTTTCTTTCACCATTATCCCTTCTTATTTCCTTTTGGTTCCTTTTAAAAGTTGGCATGGATCTCTCTTAGGAGTTGGACCTAAATTGACCCTGGTCAGGGCTGTGATGCCACCTCATGGCATCTCCTTGGAGACCCCTTTTTTGTTCCTAGATCAGCTTCTGTCCTCTCAGTCTCAGTTATCAGATCCCACTGATTTACTCTGGGAAGACTGCATATCTTCTGACAGCTCATAGCCCCAGCTGGAAGTAATCCACCTAAAAAAAAAATAAAGAAAGAAAAATCCAGAGCTATTCAGAACACTGAACTGTATCGTCTCAAATAGGTTCAGTACTTTGGATAGCTTCTTGAAAGTCTGGACTAAAATCTGGATCAGATTTACCCTTCTGATATGAAAGCCACCAGCTGCCACAGACCCTGAGTAAACCAAAAACCAAAAATTTAAATTTTAGCAGTCTGTCCTTCACTCACTCTGCTCTCAGGCTAGTATACTGCTCTGTAGGCTTCCAGGTTGGTTGGTGACCTTCTAGAGATGTTAGTGCTTCCCCTTCCAGGCATCAGAGGCTGGGGTCTACCCTGAAGGGTCTAATGCCATGGAGACTGGGAAACTGTGGAAAAACTCTGAGGAAAAATTCTTTCCCCAACTCCATTACATCATTCAGTCAGATGCTGTACATGATACTTTTCTCAAAAGCTGGGATGATGAAATGTGGCCCTGTAAATGTCAGGATGCAAATGTCAGGATGTTTTGCAAAAACATGGGTTCTTTCACTTATCTTAATGTTGATTATGATATCTCATTGTCAGAGATGTTCAATACTGATGCATCAGGCTGAAAGAAAAATTGCCCATGTATCAAAAATATTGGGTGTGTCAAATCTTTCATGGATAAGATAGGCATGGAATTTAAAGACCAGTCACAGCAATTTCTTCATCTGTAGACTGTGCCCAGTATTGCAACTTGTAATACACCCATAACTGTAGCAAGTACGAAGGTGAAGCGGCTTCTTTCCTCATGAAACAGGTATCATTAGGCCAGCCTTACCAAATAAATAAATGCAGCACATTTATTTCCTTGTATGTGAAACATATGTGTTTTTATTAATAACTATCCTGCAGTGACATCAGACTATAAACTTAGGCAAAACTGGTCCAAGTATTTGAGTGGGTTGGTGATGATATCGGTACTAGTCAATCTACATTTTCTATTTCCAGATCCTCCCCTTTCCTGACTATTTTGGTCTGAAAGCTCATTGTGAAAGCCTGCAGAACTGTTCATCCAGGGGCGGGGGGATGAAATGAAATGAGAAGTAGTGTTATGGGTTTCCCATCGAAATTTTCTGAAGTGATCTGTAAGCATGACACGCCCTGATGCAATACGTAGATTTTACAAAAGAATGCTCATGACCCGTAATATTCAGGGTATGTGTTTCCATGGGAGCTATAATGTCTAAATAAAACTAGGTGAGGATCAGAGGTAGAAAAGGAGTCCAGGGGCCTGCTCACATTATAAAATTATAATGCTATTAGTCAAATTTAACTGCTATGGTTCCATCCTGGTTTTGTAGTTTGGTGAGTCACGGGAGTGCTCTGAGAATTCTAAATGTCTCTCCCCAAGCTGAAAATCCCAGGATTTTATAGGGTGGAACCATGGTAGTGGTAACATGGTTATATGATTAGTGTGAATAGGCCCCAGGGCTCTTGAAATCTCTTGTGTTTCTTTTCCACTTTCTGTCTAAAGAACAGTAGTTTTTGCTTTGTTTCATCACAAATACCAACTTTGTCTCAGTCCCTGATAGAGAGAAGATAAAGGATGGGAACTCTCTGACCAACAGGAAATTCAAAATATTTCCCCAAACTTCACATACCAGGACGGTGTACAGTAGAATAGAACAATTTTTCCACCACCTTCATCCTTACATACAAGGACTGATAATCTTTGTAGTTTTTGCCCCTCTGTGAGCAAAAGTGAAGATTTCTGCACAGTTCTCAAGCAGTATGCACACTTTGGAAAGTCTCTAGGGGAATTACACTGTGCAGAAACACACAGAAATACATGCTGCTTTTCTGTGCAAAACCTGTGTACTATTTATCTTCTTAGGATTGTCAACGTAGTCTAGAAGTGATCTATTATTAGTATTAAGCTTTGGACTTCTTTCTTTCTTTCTTTTTTTAATTTTATGTGATTTCTTTGTTTTGCATGAGTAAGTGTCCTGGTTGACGCTGATTTGTTTCAACAGGTGCATTGTATGAACATAGGCTGGTATTCAGTATTGCAGTTATGGATTTATAATCTAGAATTATGTATCTGTAATCGTTCTGTAGTCAGTAAGCATATGTAGGCCATTTCTGCACAATGGAGCTGTCCCGCTATGAGGACGTGATGGTGATGGTCCTTGGGTTGTGCTTCTGCATGACATCATCGTGATCCCACTGCCATCCCACCCTCACCCATCACAATCATGGGATATTTGCTTAATGGAATAAATCTGTTAAGTGATCACATGATGCTCTCATCCCTCCTGGCCATGCAGAAGGGCAGGAAGTGGAATGGAGGCACTTCCTTCCCCAGCGTGGCATGGGAAAGAGTACGGCCACACTGCAGAAGGCAGGCGCATGTCACTCATGCTCCTTTCCACAGTGAGCTTGTCGGGTGCAGAGGGAAGACTTCCCATCATTGTCTCTTTCAGGCAAAGGTGCTGCCAGGATTGTGACAAGAGGGAGACAGGATCAGTTAGGGTGCAGAAATGGCTGTAGTCTTACTGGAAACCTGTGTAAATGCCACCTATGTAAATGCTCTCAGATTGGGCAAAGGTGGTTCATTAAGCTTCCAATCAGAGTGAAAGAAGGATGATATTTTCACCCCCCTCCCACCAGTGAGCAAGCCTGTGACAATCAGAAGCAGGATTCCCATCACAAGTCCTTGTCTCAGCCTTGTTTGCTGGTAGGATGGTGTGGAAACATTGTCCTCCTTGTGCCCCATTGATAGGTTGAATGGACCTCCTTCACTCAACCCAACAGCTCGCTCTGAAGGTGGGCTGGGGGGGAGATCAGGTCACAAGATTACTTAGTTACATACTTAGTTACGCACTTCTTACTTACATGTTACTTAGTTACATACACATAACTAAGCAAACGGTCTAAGATCCCAGTGAACATGTTTCGGACATTGTCCTGTAAAGAAAACTAATCCGTCTCTCTAATAAGGAAAGTCACATCCTTTGTGATGAGCAGCTGTGGTTTTGCACCATGTCATAAAACTCAACTGGAAAGCTGACTTCACACAACTTACTTCCTTATGAGGCTATCTCTCCAAAGAACACCAGTGGAAAGTACGACATGGCAGGCATGGCACAAACATCATCAGACCTATCCATTCTCAATGCTGGGTATCTGCAAGGCACTTTTACATGTGAGAAACAATCAGCTGTCAACTGCCCACTAATCCCTTTCCCCTTTCGTCATATAAAATCAATTATGCAATGGGATGGTTTATGAAGCTGTCAAAACAGAGAGAGGTTTTGGCAGCGCTGTCATGAATTTAGCTTTAAATTATTGACTTAATTAAATACAACAAATAAGCCACTGATTAATAATTCATGTTCTGTTCACCAACAACCCACCATCTAGATGAGGTATTATGTCTGCAATGCTAAGTCGCTGGAGCTGTAGACCTTAAATTGTCCCCATGTGGTCTACATGGGCATCGACGGGAAATAATTAGAACAATGCAAGTTAAATCTTCTCTCCTGGGGGAGGAGGGCTAACTTTTTCTCTTTTTCTAACTGTAATTCTCACTATTATTATAGGCATTCATGTGTTTTATTTACACTATATTGAACATCAACCCCCAGAAGTCCCAACCAGCAAGGCAGAGGGTGTGGAAGTTGTAGTCCAAAATATCTGGAGGTCAAAGCATCTCTACTGGTATGCATTGAAGATAAGGACATTCTTTTCACCAAACAGATACAGGAAATGCAGTGGTTTTAAGGCTAGAATATTTATTTACCTGCCTGGTCTACTCTGGTCTATTTTTTGCAATGCAAAAAAAAGTATGTAGGTTTGGCTGTCAAGATCCATTTTGCACAATGATCAATGTAACATACCTTCCAGCTGTCCCAATTTGGCAGGGACAGCCCACTTTCCCAATTGCTTTTAAAATATTACAGTTTCTCCCAACTCCTCCCCCTTCCCTCTTTGTTCTCCGCCAGCTTCAACAGCTGCTGAGTTCAAAATCCAAAAGTAGTTTGCACTAAATTAACTCAGCAGTGGGGAGAAGAGGGGAAAGGCAGTCTCTTGCCCTTCCCAGCAAGTTCAGGAAAAAGCCAACTACTGCAGCCTCTCCTAGCTTCTCTGTTTTTCCTCATGAGTAACTTTTTATCATCTTCACCACACTCTGATGTTGTTTGGCCACACCCATCCCGGTTTTCCTCTGTGAAATGTTGTTGGGTGTGTTGTAAGGCTGGAGTGTTCACCAGAAATTATGAAGACTTCAAAGTCCCTTCTCAGAACATACGGACAGCAGTCCTACAGAGGGCAATGTTATGCCATGTGCTAATGCTTCAGTGCACTGTCTGAGCCTGGCATTGCTCCAGAATCCTTCCACCAACACTGACAAGTCCGCAAATCATGAAGGAAAGTGAAGACTTCCCTCAGATTAAAGCCCACAGAATTACATTCCCCAAACTCTATCTTGAGGTCATTTCCGCATGACACTGTTAGAGTGCTATTATTCCACTTTCAACCTTCTATGGAATCCTAGAGTCTGCAGTTTAGGGAGGGGTATTTAGAATTCTCAGCCAGAGAGCTCTTGGGCCTCAGTAAACTCCAAACCCCAGAATTCCACAGGATGTTGAAAGTGGAATAATAGCACTATAACAGTGTAGTGCGGAAATGGCTTATGCGTTGTTTGCTAGTTTTTGAAGTAAACCTGTGAGCTTCTTGCATGAAACTATTCAGAAGAAAGCATCACTGATTTTAGTCACATTTATTTCCACATAAATGAAATTTTTCTAATCCTACTCCATTCCCTCAGTAACATGCTGTTTTTGAGCTCAACGCAAATGGAATTTATTACAGTATTATAATACTAACTCTTCTGTGGGGAAAAAGAATATACAAGATGAGGACTGTGTATAGAAGGGAAGAGAGAAAAATATTTTTTTTAAAAAAAGTTCTACTGTCAAGAGCAAGAGTAATCAATATTTGCATGTATTTTTCTTTTCCAACAAGTTGCTGTATATTCAACAAGTGAACTGCTTTTTCAGAACAGATCAATCTACAGTCAGCCCTCCACATTCACTAGGGTTAGGAGTGCAGGACCATGGCAAAAGTGGAAAATCACAAATATAAAAATGTCTGTGTGTCTTTGCAAAGGGGGCTGAGACATGGTGGGTGCCCCTGGTCCAAATCAGGTCAGGGAAAGGGGGTGGGTCTGCATCGCGGCCCTATACTTACTCTCTCTTGCCCATCTCCTTCCTTGGGTGTTGTGGGCATCAGGAGAGGGTTTTTGGTTCTGAGAAACTGGGCTGCGAGCTGTCCTTAGTTGGCTAGGCAGTGGCTGGTAGAAGAGGAAGAGGAGGACAGAGGTGTGTTTTTTAAAGGGCTGCATGGGCTGATCAGAGAAGGGAGGCAAGGGTTGAAGAAGCTCACAAATAATCATATCCATGAAAGTCAAACCTGCACATGTGGAGGGCTGACTGTAGTTCAGCTTAGAAACAGACAGAACAACAGGGAAGAGAGAGAAGGGCACTGACAAACAAACAGAAGCCGCTGGTCAATCCAGAGCAGACGTGTGCATGAGATCAACTGTTGCAGACATTGCTTAAGGCCAAGAAGGCCAAGAAGATGGAACAGTCATCAAACAGATCACCTGAACAACCCAGATCTCACCATCAAAGGTGTATCTCAGCATCCATAAATAGGCATCCTTCTTATGTTTGAGTTAAGTCTTTGAGAATTCTGCTGTGGTCTAGTGGTTGAGATTTTTAATTAGGACTGGAGAGACATAGGTTCAAATCTCTGCTCGGCTGTGAAGCTTAGTGGATGACCTTGGACCAGTTACTCTCTTTTCACCTAATTTGCTTCACATGTTTCCAGTGAAGATCAAATTGGGGAAGGGGGAATGCCACTTTGAGCTCTTTGGAGGAAAAGTGGCTGAAAATATAATAAATAAGGATGTGAGACGTGTTTTAGCGCAGATAAGGAAGGCACAACTCCTGTCTTTTGGGAGAACCATTCTGTTCTCCTGATTGTGGACTCAAAGTTCAAAATTTGTCAGACAGTCACAGGATGGTTAGGCCCCAAAAACTATTGGGAGTATCTAGAGGCAAGCATTTTACAGTGATGGTGTACAAGTACACATCCAGTGCATGAGATCTCTCTCTCTCTCTCTTTACATTCTAAAAAATGGAATTATGTTTCTTATAAGTGAAATTTTCAGCAAACTTTCTATTGCAGCTCAATTAACATTTGAAGCAGCTGCTACATAACTTTGCCCTGGGAATGGGGTCTAAGTTAGAAATTCCCCTGGCTTAAACAGAATATCCAATTATTATAAGCCTGGAAAAGTTACTTTTTAGACCACAACATCCAGAATCTCCTAGCAGGCTTGGCCACTGGCCAGGTTGGATAGGGGATGCTGATTGCTGTAGTCAAAAAAGTAGCATGTCTTAGCTCTGCAATTATTGGCTAAACATTTAATTTCTAACAGAGGTCAAATTTGCAACCAAAGGTGACATATTCATTGCAGTAGTGATGCAAGACAAAGACAAAGGGTGTCTGCTGTCTTCTCCCTCTTTGATAGAACCTCTGTTTATGAAATTTGCCTGTGGCCTTAACCAAACTTCTGTTACCATTCATATGGAGAGAGTACTTCTCTTGTATTTCTTATGGTAAGCAGCTGAAAAGATTTGTTCCCTATATTTGAAGAACCACCTTCTCCTATATGCATTTGCTTGTCAGTTACAGTTGTGCTCAGGTCTGCACCATGGGAGAAGTCACTAGTGGTCATATTAGATGGGGCCTTTTCTGCACTAGACTGTTACAGTGCCTGAGGCCCCTCCCTAAACTGCAAACCCCAGGATTCCATAGGATGTTGAAAGTGGAATAATAGCACTATAACAGTCTAGTGCGGAAATGGCGGGGGTCTTCCTAGTGGAAGCATAACTCTTTCCCAAAAGAAGTTAGATCAACCATTCACCAATGGTTTTTACCAAGACTCCCCTCTCCTTCCCAAAATAACTTTTCCAAGCTTTGGTGTTAACTGCATGTTAACATTTTTTTTCCTGGGTGTAAAATAGTTTTATTCTTTTCAATTTTATTGTACCACAATTGTTTGTAAGTTGTGAACTGCTTTGCTGGGGCTTTTATGGAATGAGAAAGGTGATATATAAACCTTTTGTAAAGAAGAGGAAACTGCTTTGCAGAGCATTTCATCGTTCTCAACTGGGAGGAACCGATTAAAATTCTCTTTCTGGATGCAGAACAGCCATTTGCAATCTGTGATTGCTTTCACGGGTGATACAATGCAGATAGCATAAATTTTTTTGATTCTGATTATTAACATAAAAACATCTCAGCCTTTCTGTGGTAAATCTCTGGTTGTTCAGATATCGTTTCCACTCTGAAGGCATGCATTTTGCTGGGCGCTCACTGTGGATTCTACATGCCAGAACACAGTTCAGTAATGCTATGAGTACCCCAGGGACAGCAATAAAAAGTCACAATCTGTGTAAGTGAAAGGTACACATGCTGAAGACTAATGCAGAGTTTTCTTTGCCATCACAGCTCGGCCAAACGTACAACAGCAGGGAGCAACAACTTTTTTATTTTTTTTGACAGAGAATCTCCCCTGTTTGGTAAGAAAAGAATTAAAAATAGACAAGAACAAGTAGTTTGCAAGTAAGGTTGCCAACTTTTCTTTCCTTCCAAGCTATCCCTTTGCTCCTGTGCCATGAAGAACTGCGCAATCTATAAACATTAGGTGGTAATGCTTATATTCTCCATGCAGCCAAAAGCTTTATTTGCTGTGAATCAAGCTGTTGTAGAAAGTTCCCCTGCCACAAATCAAGCACGGGTAGAAACAAGGCTGGTTCAACTCTCCCCTGGTTGCAGGGCTGACGACATTAAAACAAAAAGGTGGTGTCCAAACTCCTACAGACATTTTGGATGAGATGTACAGTGATCACATATAGAGGAGGAGGTGGGCCCTGGGATTCACCTCATGGTTGACAGACATCTCGGCTGACAACATTCATGCTTTTGCTTACCTGCTCATTGTCGCTCGCCCACCATTTCCCATACTCCCTTTTGGAGTGAAACACTCTATTTCGGACTTGTGCTGAGCCAGCTTCCTGCCTTTGTACCTAACAGATTATGACAATGACAGGAGCAACAAAAACAGAGAGAAGTGATTGTCTGAACAGGAGTTAACCTTACTGGGGTGGTTCTCAACCTCTGCCCCCTCCCAATGTTCTAAACTTCAGGTCCCAGGAACTCCAGACAGCATGATCAATGGCCATGGATACTGGAGAGTCGAAATCAATAATATCTGGAGGGCCAAAGGCTGAGAATCATTTCCCTACCATAAGAGGTTGTGCAGGAAGGTGCATGCATAGACCATGGTGAACCTTCCAAAGAACCTATTATGAGCAGAGCTTAGAGAATTATAGGTACAACTTGACTGTTTGGCAAATGGAACTGGAAGTAGGAAGTTGATATTTACCTGGAATCTCTTTGGATCAAGCCAGGCAATCACTTGGGGAAAGACATCTGTTAATCATAGCATGTGATTTTCCTCACCTATGCATCTTGCATTTAGCATGCTTTGTTTTGTGAACCAGAAGGGAGAAGAAATTGTAGGAGAAAAGTGGTAAATGGGGAAGTTTAAACAATACACCCTGACAAACATTTCTTCTCGTGTAAATCATTGCTTCCAAAGGGCATCACTTATTAGAAACAGCCTTTTGGAGTTTTATGGCATGTGACATATATGGGAAGTGCAAACCATGTTCAGTAGCTGCTTGTGGTACTCCTCATCCAGGTAGTGTTCCTGCTGTACATTTTTTGAAAATAAGCACATAAGCCTTCTACTTGAATTCATAGTTGATAAATAACACTATGTAATAATCAGGTCATTTGTTTACTGACTATTAATGCAAAGGATTAATGAAAGGAATAATAAAATAGGAATAGTCAACTTTAGGGCAGGTTTTGGCAATTTCTGAGTGTCCCTGGGGCCATTTTGCTTTCCACCACATCCATGTGGATTTTCTTCACTTCAACCATGACCCCTAAATATGGTTGTTTCACTCTTAAAATGGCAAATTACAGAAGTCTCTTCTTTTCCTAAAGTATTTCATATCCTAAAAGAGGTGGGATGAGGAATTACATTTAAATGAGAAATTGCAACACCCTGTGAGGCTCTTTGAGGCAGAATTCGTCATTTTTGTCACTCTGCCTTAGATTTGGACTAGATGATAAATGTATTACGCTTTTTGCACAGATGTTCTCCCAAGAGGTAAAAGACATCTGTTTGTTATAACATGTGATTTCCCTCACTTGTGTACATAGTGGGCTTTGTTTTGTGACTGGTGAATGGATGTAAATATCTAGTTTTCTTTGTTTTGTGACAGGTCAATGGAAGGTTAAAAAAAAGGACTTAATTTACAAGTCTGATTTCTGAGGCAGGTCAATGGAAGGCAAATATGGGCTTAATTTACAAGTCTGATTGCTGAGGCAGGCATCTCTGAGGAAATCCTACTGCAGGAAGGAAAACTAGTTAATTATAGTAAACATTCATTCCCCTTAATCTCTAGTTTTACACTCAGTTGAAGATGGAAGTGTTATAATAAAAAAATAGCTTAGGTGTTCATGTTGTGCTCTGGGAAGCAAAACTATGAGTACTGAGGGAGTTAATTGTAACACAGGCCATTTCTGCACTAGAGTGTTATAGTGCTATTATTCCACTTTCAACATACTATGGAATCCTGGGGTTTGCAGGAAATGGCCACAGTCATTAAGGGGAATCAACCAAGTATTTCAAACTTCCAGAACACCAATGCAGCTGCCCAGTGCATCCAGACCACCCAAACCATTAGCTTAGCAGCAAGATTCAGAATGCATGACACAGTGGCATTTGTGAAGTAGCTGAAGCATCCATTAATATTTCGGACCAGTTACCATTTCCAAAAAAGCTGTGTTCTGTGTAAAGGTGTGCCAAGATTACAGGTTGTAAATGAGAACCATGCAGGAGAGATCAACAGATGCATCTATACATACTAACACAAGTCGGTTCCTGCTAGGAATGAAATAGGAGAAGTGCTTGGGCAGCAGCTGAAACCACTGAAAAATACAAAGAAAGTCGAACTCGATCACACACATCTTCTCTTCATATATAGATATCCTCATTCCATAGGGAGAGGAGCAAAAGTATCAGGAATAAAAGGAAGCAAGTAACATAAGGCACAAAAAGCACTATGGGTCCCAAAACTGAGGCTGTTTCCACACCCTACCTTTTCCTGTAGTCTTCTGGTTGCAATCCCGGCAGCGCCTTTGCCAGGAAGGGAGCAAAATGGGAATGCTCCTCTCTGCACACCACTGGCTGCCTCTGGAAGGGAGCACGACCCACACATGCGTCCTTTCCAAAGCACAGCTGGGCTCTTTCCCATGCTGTGCTGGGGTGGTAAGCGCCTCCATCGTGCTTCCTGCCTTTCCGCATGGCAAGTAAGTACGGGAGCGTTGCGCGATCGCAGGTCATTGATGAGAAAATGCTGTCCATGATTTACTCTGCAATCATGCCAGCTGGAGCTGGGACTGCGACGATGTCTTGCAGAAACATCATCACGGTCCCACTTCTCTCGTGTCTGTATGCCAGGAGGCAGACCTCCTGCGGAAAGGGCTTGAATTGGACCAACAGCTTCCTTCACTTGAGTGCATGCTTTGATGTATCTTTTAGAGTAAGTCCAACCACAAATAGAAATTTTCCCCACATCTCCCAGCACAAGACACAAGCTTGGGATTTTGTCACTCTTGCAGTATTATTGATCCTGAGAATCCCAGATAACATTTCACTTGTCCTCAAGGGTGTGCGATCATCCAGGCAACTAAGAGCCTGAGGTTCTGGTGAATGTAGTAGAGACAGAGACTTCCATGGACATATCACCTATGCTGCTGAAACCATTCCTAGCCAATAATGGAGAAGTGAGCAGGTGTGGGGAGGGGACAGGAGGCAATTTCTCCCCTCCCCACAGATCACCCACAGGCCATTCCCCCACAGCAACCCCAAATACTTCTATTTTTCCTCTGCAATCTCTCTCAAAATGGTGACCAGAAGTCACTTTGTATGACTTCCTGTTATCATTTCGAGAAGAATGGCAGAGGAAAATGGAAGTATAAGGGCTAATGATAGGTTTTAGGCAATTGTGTAAGTGGGATGGGCTTTTTAAAAAAAGTTTTCTCATGAGTCTGAGGGATTTTCTTGTAGTTTTCTGGCAAAAAATGCCTGAAAATCGTATCACTTAAAAAAATGGAAGGGGATCTGTGGAGCTTCAGGGACCGCAAAAGTGGGATTCAGGGGCCACATGCAGCCTGTGTACTGCCTTCTGCTACCCCTATAGTAAAGGGTTGATTACTCTTCTGTTTATTTTGTTAAGTTCTAGGCTTTGGTCATTCTTGTATTCAGAACATAATCCTTTTGCCTGTGAGTTCTTTTACCTTGCAATGAATAGTTTATTTAGCTTACATGTACTATTTTCTTTTCCAAGGAGCCCTGGTGGTACCATGGGTAATGCTGGTACTACAGACACAGTGTTGTGAGTTCGATCTTGCAGGGTTCCGGGTAGACTCAGCCTTCCATCGGTCGGTAAAATGAGTACCCAGCTTGTTGGGGGCAATTAGCTAAAATACATTGTAAACTGCTTAGGGAGTGCTTTGCACTGATAAGCAGTATAGAAATGTAACTGCTATTGCTATCCAATGACATAGGATGAGCAATTTTTCTTTCGGCAAGAAGCAGTGATAACTACTCTCTGCCCTCAAGCATATACAAAGCATCATGCCATTTCTGGAAATGTATTTCTGACATCTGGTAAATTCTTTCTAGATAAAGATTATAGTGCATATGCACATTATATAGAGGAACTAACTGTTCTAGCAATCATTCCCTCCAGTGATCTCTGAGGATTGCGTCCTTGAACATAGAGTATTTGGTTCTCTAAATTATTTATGTATTACTTGCACTTCATTCTTTCATCCAAGGAGTTTAAGGTGACCTACAGGTTTCTCTTTCTCCCCGCTATGAACTTCATAGCAAGACCTCTGAGGTAGGTCAGGCCTATGGATAGAATTCTTCATCAATTTTCTTCTTGAAGGAAGCAGTAAATAATTTTACCACCTTTCTTCTTGCTGTGTTTGAAAATCACAGTTTTCACACTTCGGGATATATTGTGTGCAAAATTCCCATGTGGTTGTTTTGCACAGAAAACAGCATTTTCTGCTTAGGAAACAACATTTTCAGTGCAAAACTCTAAGTCCCAAACAGCAAAGATTCCTATCAGCTCAGGATTCTTCTCATCAGGTTTCTGGACATGAAAAAAAAACACTCATTTTTCAACCATTTTTTGAAGATTAGTTTCTATTTCTAGTCAGGACAAGAGAGAGAGTGACTGATTCAAGGTCACCCACTGAATTCCATGGTTCATTGAGGTTTGAACTTGGATCATTCATGTCCTAGTCCAAAATTCTAACCACAAGACCACAGTGGCTTGTGAAGATTCCCAGGACTCTTTGGTTGAAAGCTTATTATATTGGTGTAAAATCAATACAAGTGGTTGCATGTTATGTTGTACATCATTTGGAGATCCACAGTTTCTCCACCAATTGCTTAGAGGTTAGAGGTCTCAGAACAACCACAGCTATTCCCCTTCAAACAACAATCACAAAATAAAATGCAACTCTTCAAACCTACATTGGGAACAAATCTGCAAACCTCTAAGTATTTTTAACAGATACCTGAAAATCACCTCATAGTACAATTGTAGGAGTTGTCATACTCAGTGGAACCAGCACTCACAGGATCAAAGCAATTTTTAATTAGCAGGAATGATGAGATTATCTGCCACTTTACCCCAAGTTTCTTTGTGCCTTCTTTTGGCCTCAATCTTCTCTGTAGGTTGAGATTTTCCTAATAACATATATCGTTATGATCTATCTTGGAAAGTTTTGAATATATTCTTGTATAAGTTGACTTCATATATGTCAGGAATTTCTCCCTGCCGGGCCACAGCCAGCAAGGGAGGAGAGAGATCACGAACACTTGGGGAGTCCGAATATACCAAACGCTAGGAAAACACAAGCCAAGCCAGGACAAGGTCCAGTCCAAAGTTTCAGGAGGCAGAGATCTGTCCGGAGGGTTTCAGGGAGCAGGAGACACAAAGGTTGTGAGGGCTTGCTAACAATTTGCTGCAAGCAAGGAGCAGCCACACTGGCAGGCTTAAATAGCCCCTGTGAGCAGGTGCTGCTCGTTAATGTTTCCTCAGCCTAGTCCAGGCAGCCTCCCTCTCAGCAGCCCGTTTCAGCCTTCTGTGTGATTAAGGGCTGATGGGCACAGCTGGCTGCAACTCCTTTGTGTCACTGCTGGTTCCCTCTCCGTCATGAGCTGGCTGGGGCAACTCAGTCTCTGTTTGATCTTCCAGTGCAGGGGATGTTTGCAGGTTGACTTACTCGGTTACTGGCTCAGCCCCCTGCACAATCAGTTACTCCTCAATCACAGCATCATCATCTATCACAAAATATAAGTTGAAGGCAGGTTTTGGGGCCAAAATTATAGATTTTTGATAGGACCCATGGATAAGTTGAGGGTCAATCTGTGGAGAGGGGAAATCCCCAGCACTGTCTCAGGGGTCCAGCTGCCCTGGCCACTACCAACACCACTTTCCTGCCCAGGCATTCAAAAAGGCCTCTCACCACTCTATACTCAGAGAAGGAGTTGATTTCTTTTCGACAAAAGTTAAGGTACAGTATTAACTCTTATCAAAAAAGGAACCATCTGCTTCTTTGAGTAGAGTGGTGAAAGGCAAGGGCTAAGTTCATCCTGGGAGAAACTAAAAGCAGCAGCACTGACCTGCTCTACTCTCTCTGCTGTGGTGCTGCTTCTTATCTTTTTGAATGTCTGGGTGGGAAAATGGCACTTCCCCTCAAAGAAGCACCAAGAAAGTAGAGAGATCAGTGCTTCTTTTACATTCTCCCAGGATGGACACCTTTCGCCACTCTACTCTGAAAAGGGGAAGTTTCTTTTTTAGAAAGTTTCATTTATTTATTTTTTTAAAATAAAACTTAAGGTACAAAGCTTACCAATGTATAAGTCAATCCAGATTTTGAGAGAGTCTATTTTTTGACTAAAATATTTAGACTTATACATAAGTATATACAGTATTTTGGTGGTAACTTGATCTGGGATAAGGACCTGTTTATGATTCACAGCTACATCACTGGGAATTATAACTCTTCAGCTAATGCATCTCTTGAGAGTCAAGAAGAACATGTAAAAGGGACATGTAGGCTGAAAGCATTTGTTGTTGTTGTTGTTGTTGTTGTTGTTGTTGTTCTTCTTCTTCTTCTTCTTCTTCTTCTTCTTCTTCTTCTTCTTCTTCTTCTTCTTCTTCTTCTTCTTCTTCTAGAGCAGGAGAGTTTGCTATGATTCATTTCTTCAAGGGGCCAATACAAAATTAAAGTGCTATATTCCACTTCGTTTGCCATGCAGACATCCTGTGGAATTCTGGGTTTGTAGTTTGCTGAGGCTTTGCAGCTCTCTGGTAGAGAATTCTAAATGTCCCTCTCTAAATGGCAAATCCCAGGATTCCATGGGATGTTGCCATGGCAGTGAAAGTGGAATATAGCACTGTAATTGTGCAGTGTGAATAGGCCCAAGGAGAACTCTTTTAGAATCCTATTAGGATCTCAAAGGGATATCTGAAATTCAGATTTGCAGCAATCCTCCATTTTTGTGTCTGATATTATTTCCCCAAAGCACCAAGAGAATTCTAGCCATCCCCATTTAGTTGCGAATGCTAAAAATTCTGTTGGAAATTTTCCAGCCTGGCATTATTTAGACATTTTTGCCTACAACTCCCATCATTCTGGAATATCTTCCATGTTGTTTGGGGCTGAGGGGAGTTCAAACTATCTAGAGGGCAATAGGTGAGAGAAGATTGCTCCAGTGTATCTGGTGGAAAGATAGTTAATAAACCTGTTTTAAGTCTGTGAAGCAGAAATGCCCCAAGAGAATCCTCTTTGAAGAATAAGAACATCAGATGCTATTTTCTCTAAGGAAGGAAAGCTTTAAAATTAAAAAGCATTGGGCTTCTTATGAAGATGATTTATACATTATGTACTACCAAGCTCTATTCATGTGTTTGACTCTGCTGAAATAGTTGTTTTTCATTATAAAAGCAAGTGAGGGGAGAATAAGTAAGGTAAAGAATTATTAAAACAAAGAAGGCAACCGTTGCCCTCCATATGCTGTTATGACTAGAACTCTCATCATCTCTAACCAGCAGAGTCAATTGTGAGAGATTATAGGAGCTGTCATTTAACAACCTCTAGGGGACCAAAGTTGCCCATATCTATATTAAAGCTTTCTCCAGGAGAAATTAATGTCTCAGCCCTGAAGAACACGAAGCTGTAAAACAGACTGAACTTGCAAACAGGAAACTTTTGATTAAAGTCACAGTAGTCCTTTGAAGCCTCAACAATGTTCCAAATTGGCTTCACAATGATACTGTGCCACCCCCTGACACCATTATAAGGTAGGGTGGGAAAAATGAGGACTGCGGGCTGCATGCAACCCTCAACATTCCTTTTGCTACCCCCCCACCCCAATATCTTCCAGGTCCCATTTCTGAAAACAATATCCAAATCTAGTTCTCTGGGTTTTGCCTCTTTCCCCATATACTCTCTTGTGTGTTTCCAAGTACTCTGAAAGCAGTGTACTTTCACTGCAGAATCCCATGTCAGTAGTGTGATAAATCCCCACTGTGGGTTTAGGGACACTTTAAACAACCTATCCAAAGCGCTGAGCTCAGCACCATGGAGAGCTCACTTAAAACCTGGAATGGCTTCATTGCCCCACTAACATGGGAGCCATCATCTGTCACCATCTAAAAGGTTGAAATGCTTCATGTAGGTTTTCACTGAAAGCCAGACCTTTAAGCAAAGATTCACTCATTGTCTGGACAGATATTGCCCAAAATATGCTGGTATTTGGAAGTTTGGCCCCATCCACCGCTGGAATATAGCCAACGTGACTTTCTGTGAAATTGAATTTGGTTTCCTATCCTTGTAGGAGTCCATTTGTGTCAGAGCAAAGAGTGTGGTGTGGAATCCCCCCCCCTCAGCAAATTGGGTTGTACATATTGACCCTGTTTGTGCCCGTGTTCCTACCACACCATCCTATGAATAGGATCGTGATGTTGGAGCAGGAGCATTTTGTCCTAATCATCCTAATGAGCATTATAGCTTTATTCTCATGGATTTTTAGTACAGCCAGAATGATACCATTACCTTGCCATCTCTGATAAGTGTTAAGGAGAAAAATACAGAGTATTTCCCACACTGGTGTTTTTTCAACAGACTCAATTTAAAGCAATACCTAGCATTTCATTATTCTACTATTTAGTTGCATCTAAACTCATACCACATCTCATAGCATGTGTTCCAGTTAGAACAGGGCATCACTGAAACATATTGCTTATAGAAAACACAGAAGACAAATTCTGACAGGATGGTGTTGCTAAATCAAAATGGAAGCTAGGAGACAGTTTGGATGGCATATCTAGGGCATCATATCACCTGGGCACACCTTGACAAAGTCACTTTGTTGCCCCCTTGGTAAACCCTATCTCGTGGTCTACAACTTTGATATAAAAGTTAATCTAACCCACCAGAGAGGTCACCCAGATGAGCACGTAGGCAATAACGTCATACGATCGAACGAACCAGGTCAGGTCAGTAAACTCCTCAGTCACGTAGCCACAGGAGACCTCAGGCTGTGCTAACCCACGGTGGACAAAAGGTCATCAACCTTTAAGGAGCCAACTTGAAGGGAGTAAGAATTTTCCCATAAAGTTGGGCACTGGAAGCAATAAAATCTTATCAGGCCAAATCTATCTCCAGAAACCCACACCACAGCCTCAAAGTGGCAGAAGATCCTGATACTTGGATAACACCTTGTCATCTTCTGATATCAAAGAAGGTGCCGGTGTGAGGTTGTTTTCCATTCCTGTCCCCTTTGTTCTCCCCGGGAGAAGATTTGCCCTCAAGGTAATTTTTTCCTACAAATAGTCCCCGTTTTTGGACTAGTAGAAGAGAGGAGAAGAGAGGATGCCTCCCGGTCATACCAACTGACGGTCCCCACTCCTGATAGCTGTGTGATCTCCTCAGCGTCTCTTCGCTGAGTTCCATTTCTTTCGCTGCTTCCCGGACCAAGGACTTCAGGAAAAGGCGCAGTATCACCCAAACTACAAATCCTTCAACAATCCCCCTATCTTATTTCCACTTTTTATTTCTTTTAGTCCTTGGATGCATGTGCGTGTGTTTGCGTTGATGAGAGCTATTACTGTTCAATAAAGTCATTCATTAGACCTTTTTGTGTGATTTCTGACTGAGCTTGACCCCGTAAAACTGGGTAAAAGATCTTGCTAGGTTACCCTGCCTCTCGCATTGCTGTTGCTTGTGCTCCATTGAGCTTACTTTCCCCATCATTTGGACCATACTGAGGTGTCCCTCTGGGACCCCCAGATTTTCAGGGTAACAACTTTTTGGATTTCAGCTCCCAGAATCCCCCAGGTAGCATGACTGTTGGATGTGATGGTTGTGGCTATTGGGTATTGCAGTCCAAAAATAAACTTTTCTAAGCTCTGGATTGAAGAGAGGGCATAGCTGAGTGATAGAGCACCAAAATAAATGCAGGACACCTTTTTCTCTATCGAGGATATTAATGGAAGAAGTCACTTGATTTATCCTTGTGTGGTAAATGAGATTTTTTCCCCCTCTTTGACATGAGCAGCTGTCAGACAGTGAGCTCTAATTTGTTGATTTCATAGAAAATTTGTGCAATTTTTTGTAAGTGTTTTCTCCATATTTATGTACAATGTGTTGCACTGGAAATCTGAAGACCACTAACACTTGGAAATGTAGCCATGAAGGAACTAGATAGGATCCTCAAGTGTAAAGATATATAATTAAATCCCAAAGTCAAGATCCTCCAGGCTATAGTATTTCCAATTTCTTTGTAGGAGTGTGAAAGCTGGACAGTGAAGAAAGCTGGCAGGAAGAAAATCGACTCATTTGGTATATGGTGCTGGAACAGAGTTTTACAGATACCGTTGTCTGCTAAAAAGACAGATGAATGGGTCTTAGAGCAAATCAAGTCTGATCTCTCCCTAGAAGCCAAGATGACTAAACTGAGGTTGTCATACTTTGAACATATCATGAGAGAATGTGACTCACTGGAAAAGATGATAATGCTTGGTAAAGTGGAAGGCAGTAGGATAAGAGGGAGACTGTACAACCGTTGGATTAATTCAATCAAGGAGGCCTCGGCCCTGAATTTGCAGGACCTGAAAAGGTAGTTGATGACCATGGATCTCAAAGGTCTCTCATGGTGAGTGTCTCATGGTGAGCCCTCCCGAGCATGTTCAGAGTACAAAGCCACACTGTTGTGCTAAGCTTACGTTGATTGTCCCTGGCAAGAAAATACGGCCATGCAGATGCATTGTGTCTAGGCTAAATCAGCTATTTATTAGAGCAAAGCAAGATACATCATAAAAGCAATGTGCTTCAGACAGCAAGTCATGAAGCAGTTCAAAAGCAAAGGCAAAGTACAAAAGCAGGTTGTGTGTTTGCTTGTAACATACAGAACAAGAAGCAAACTTTTAACCAGTAGTAAACCACTCCCATACATACACATCATATGACATGCTACCTGTAAACTACCAGCCATTTTCAGGCTCAGAGTTCTCCCATGGGATAGGAACTCAGAAGACTAGAGAGTCAAAACGTGTAACACCAGCTGTGTTTTAGAGGGCACTGTAACCTCGCAGCTCACTTCTCTGGAAGAAACAACTATGCTACACATACACTAACCCTTTAGAATACTCAACATCTCAGTCCTAGGATTGCTATAAACTGAAGTTGCCTTGATGGTGAACAACAAAGTAAACATCTTAGCACTAGATAGGATGCTTGTGTCTTTGAGACCAATCAGCCAGTCTCTCTGTGTTTTGCGTATGACATAAATTACAGAAACTGCAACTAGGAAAGGGCCAGAGCAGTCTCTGAAAGTTCTTTTTAAAAAATGAGAATAAGGGTAAATCAGTTGAATCATCACCATTCTTAGAAACAACGACCACATAGGGAGTACAGATAAAGGGGATAAAAGATGGAAGAGAGGAGAGAATAATGCAAAAACAGCAGTGGTGAGGGTTGGAAGAAACTGGTTTTTGGCATTTACAGGAGGGTAAATGTAAAAGGAGAAAAAAGGTAAGGGGACAAGTAAGAAAACCATGAGAGGCATGTGGGCCAGTAATAAAGAACAATGCAATGAAAAGTTTTCTTTATTTCAAGCCTTTGGATCAGCAAATTCTGTGTGAAATGGTAAGGCTGAATCATAATACCTTCTGAGTGAAGGAAAGGCCATCTTTGGAACCCCATGCTACAAGGAAATGGCCTTTCAAACAGGCCAACTCTTTCAAAGGGACAAAAAAGTCACCTATTTCAAAGGAAGACTTGATATTACTATAAAACAAAACCAGTAACTCTTCAGCCAAATGCCACCTCTATCTGCTGCCATTTTCTGAATGTCTTCATCAGAGCCCCACACGGGGGAATGGAACGCACACTTTACTGGGATCTGTAAGCCCAGATAGTCCTAGAAGTCTCAAAAGGCCAGGATGAAACTACAGTTCTTTTCCTATAAGTAAAAAATTGAGGATAAACTGCAGATCATGCCTGGGGATATTAACAGAAATTTATTTCCTTGTATTTGTGTATCTGTTGTATTTGCTGTGGTTGTTATTCACTGTCAGTGCATGAACTAGAGACTTCTGTGGCACCTTGCCATCAATAGCGCTGATCAGGTTTTCAAAACTCAGGGTCATGGCTTCCTTGATTGAATCAACCCATAGTAGAAGGAAATTAAGCTTCTGTAAATATCTTCTCGTCTATGCTATTGTATTTCCAGTTTCTATGTATGGTCTGATAGAAAATTTGTGCATTTTTTTGTAAGTGTTTTCTGCATATTTATGTACAATGTGCTGTATTGGAAGCCCACTAAGACATGGAAAGGCAGCCATGAAGGAACTAGATCAGATCCTCAATTGTAAAGATATATCATTAAATCCCAAAGTCAAAATCCTCCAGGCTGCAATATTTCCAGTTTGTATGCGTGGTTGTAAAAGCTAGACAGTGAAGAAAACAGATAGGAAGTAAATCAACTCATTTGAAATGTGGTGCTGGAGAAGAGTTCTACAAATACCCTGGACTGCTAAAAAGTCAAACTAATGGGTCCTAGAGCAAATTGAGTTTGAACTCTTACTAGAAGCCAAGATGACTAAAATGAGACTGTCATACTTTGGCTGTACCATGAGAAGACATGACTCACTAGAAAAGACTATAATGCTTGACATGGTAGCAGACAGTAGGAAAAGAGGAAGATCTCATTACAGATGGATAGACTCAATCAGGGAAGCTACAGCCCCGAATTTTCAAGATCTGAGCAGGGCTGTTGATGAGAGGGTGACTTAAAAAAAAATCTAGAACTGCATTGGTTGGGCCATTAGAACAAAAGGAGATGAATATGTGAGCAGGACAAAACTTTTGCTAGGAGAAATCAAAATACTTCCAAAATAGAAAGAATTGTAGGGCTATTTGTATATTAAACAAGTCCAGCACAACAGGAGGTGGAAACAGGGGGGACAATTTCAGAAATGGATAATATGGGTGAAGATCCAGCATAGATCGTGGTTTGAGCATTGGACTATGACTCTGGAGACCAGGGTTCAACTCCCTGCTTGGCCATGGAAACCTACTGGGTGACCTTGGACATGTCACATACCCTCAGCCCCAGAAAACCCCATGATAGGTTTGTCTTAGGGTTGTTATAAGTTGGAAATTACTTGAAGGCACAGAACAACAAATAAAATGGACGAGCAAAAGAAAAGACTGTTCTGTGAAACTTGACCTCTCCAAACCCTTCCTCTAGCCAAGACTGCATTTTTTTTCTGGCCAAAAGAAGATTGGGTCTCTTGGATGTTTCCAGAAGCAACAATTTGTCTTTTAAATATGTGAGCCCCTTGTACTTCTTAAGCTTAAAAAGTCGCAATTTTTCAAAAATCATGTAAAAAATGCAAGGAACTTGTTTTCTTCTGCTATACAGACCTAGATCTAAAGACTACATCTCAGTTAAAAACTTACTTATTTTCCTAAGGTTTCGGAATTTTAGTTTAATATAGCTTCGTAATCTGGTATATTTTGATTATATGTATTTCATAAGTTAGGTTTGATGTGCGTATGTGCGTGTATGTTTAGATTACAGATCTAAAAAAAATTCATGTCTCTGTGTGTGTTTAGACTGTAGATTTTAGATTTAGATTTGGCAGGGCTGGTTGTGTTTGTCCTTGTTCTATTCTGTACAGTACAATGTGCACTGAAAATGCTTGTGACGGAGCTTGGGGGCGTGATTAGCAGAGCAGCCCTAATAACAGGTGGTCATATAACCAGATTGGCTCTGTGTGAGCAAAACCCCGCCCTAGTAAAAGGGAGAGGTCATGGGTTAGACAGTAGAAGGCAACCAAAGGGGATTGCCTGGAAATAGGGTTGTCTTCTCAGTGGCCTAGTGTGGTGCAGAGAAGAAATGAGACTACTTCTGAGCGGGTCAGCAAGTGGGACCCTGAGTTGGGAAATTCACGTTTATGCTAAGGGAAGCCAGATCTCTCTGTTTGTGAAAGCTCTGTTCTTGAACACTGCGGTGATTTGAAGAAATTAGTTAAATATTTTTGGGGAAGTGTTATTTCCTTTGAAGAAAATACTTTGTTGAGGCAGAAATTATAAAAATAGAATGAATTTTTTATTAAAGTTAGACACATGGGAAAATGGTATTGAGTTTTCCAAGAATATTCAAAAAAAATACTAAATACTACTAAATGCTACAGTAGCAGCAGTAGCAGCATTACAGAAATTATAAAGTCTACTTGACAACCATTAACAACAATAACAACAATACTTCACAAATCAATGGATTCAGAGTACAAGAAAAGAGATTTCACCTAAACATCAGAAAGAACTTCCTGATGGTAAGAACTGCTCAGCAGTGAGTGTTAGACTGTCCTCTTTTGGAGGTCTTTAAACAGAGATTGGATGGCTATCTCTTGGGACTATTTTAACTCTGTATTCCTATATGGCATGGGGTTAGACTGGCTGGTCCTTGTAGTCTCTTCCAACTCTATGATTCTGTGATTTCTATCCACTTCCTCTTTTGTTGCTGTTTTTGCTTTCTTGGCACTTTTGACAACTCGTAGGGTCTCCCAAAGGGGTCTTGGTGGCACAAAACAGACCCCTGGACCCACTGCTGTTGCCAGCCTGGTATAAAACTTGAAAAAATCCTCTCAAAATAATCTAAAAATGCCCCTTGAAAGTAACTTTTTGAAACCAGCTAGTACATGGTGCAGCAGAAACCAATCACTTAACTTCATGCTTACTTGCTGCATCAGTTCTGAGAAGTAACTTCATTCTATCACCATTACGCCCAAAAAGTTCCTGGTTATAGTTAAATCTGAAACTTGTACACATTGCTTCCAAATTTTGGTAAGAAGGAGTACATGTTGCAAGCTTGTACTGGGTTGAAATATTGACTTTTCCATCCTAGATGGTCGCACTATTGTCAAACAGTTTCACTTGCCTGTCCTGGCAATCTGTAGACCTATCTAAATAAGACCTTGAACAAGAAAGTGCTTTTTTTCAGTGCTAATATTGTTTCTACCGAAAATAAATTACTAACTCTGAATCTTGGTTTTGAAACAATATGCTTCATTCATGCCACCAAACAATTTGTACTGCTCTGTCAAAACCCCTTTAATCAAATTGATGCCACAAAGAATGGTCCCCTAAGGAAACTGCTGAGCTTTGCATGCAAATTTAAATCCACTGCAATCACAGTGTACGCGGAGCTCAATTCATTATTCGATGGAGCATTTTATAAGGAGCAATTCATCAAAATTGTTCAAATCTAATCTCCTTCACCAAATTTCACAAAGATGTTCCAGCTATCCCTTTGTGACCCATAGATTTTAATTAATCATATTATCAAAATTGTCTAGAGAGGTACCTGAAATAAATGATCTGAGTAGAATGAATGAGTGAGGCCATCTAACTACCTTCCAGATCTTAGATTTTGCAGTAGGACAAGTTGCCGGGAAAATAAACACTCCTCAAAGGCATGTGAGTTGTAATACTAAATAGATACCAAACTTTAGTCATCTAAAATGTGAATGCTACAATAGGGAAAAGGAAGCCTTCAGTTCTGATCCAGCCTACACGACATTTATCTCTCTGTGTAACAACTTAGTGTCCTAGATGGGAACGTGTGTCCCTGTTCAATATGCAAGAAACATCTAATTAATCAATGTGACAGTTGATTTGCTCCCCAAGGAACCAGGAAATCCAAACAGTGATCAAGATCGGAACAAAGAAAGTTACTTTTAAAAAAAGGAGTAAGTCACACTTATAGTTCCATGGCCTAAAAAAGCAATTAGTTCATGTTATAATTAAAACTGTGGACTCTGCTTTCTGGTTTCATTAAAAATAACCAAATCAGTTACTTTAAAGTTACTTCAAACAGAAAAACAACTCCTTTCTGAATGCTAGAGTTTGCTGACCAGCTATGCAACACATGGCTGGACTCCTGAGTTTGCTTCTCCAAAACTGCTACAGTCAAGGAAATCTTTCCAATGTGAGAACTGGAAGCTGATTTTCCTTTATTTCCTTTTTCTGTTTACCACTTGACCTCTCTGAAAAACTGCTCTACCTGTTTGGAAGAATCTCTGGCAGAGTGGCGGGATGCCTGCTGCAGGGGAAGGGGGAATCCAGGAAAAGTCTCCTCCTTGCCTTTCCACCAGTTGGATTTTCTGCTGAGAGAGTGTAACTGGCTCAAGGTTACCCGCACAGTTTCAGAGCTGAATGGTGATTAGAAGATCCTGGATCTCCCCAAACCTTTCCTAAAAGGGTGCCAGCATTCTAAATATATAAGATAGTACGTTCAGAATACTTTGACTCATTCTCCTTAATCTGAAGCCCAGTTGATAGGGAGACTTTTGTTTACTTAATCAACTAAATTTAAATTGAACAATTTTTAGATGAATAAGCAATTCATTTTTTTCCAGTTGTAAATCTAAAATGACAACCTTGTTAATTTATGTCTATGAGTAAAAGTAAAGACATGTATAACTAAAAGAACAGAAGAGAGAGCTCTCCAAAAGTATCCAAAGATTCTTTAACTTTGCAGGATATAAAGTACAATTTGAGAATCAGATTACGTTCTACTTCCTCTTAGAAGCACAACTTAACTTCTCAGCTTTGCTTGATTCAAGTGTTACAAAGGGGTCCCTTCTCCAACAGAGGGAGCTAGAGGGAAGGACAATTCACAGCTCCAGCATTCCGAGTTCCTATTTTTATCAGAAACCCACTGGCCTTCTCCATTTGATGATTTTAGGCAGATTGCAAGTGAACTGGGAAAGCCCTTCTTTCCTGTCATGTTTTTTTCTTCTTCTTATGATCAAATCTTGGATAAGGCCCTTTTTGACCTACAACCCTGGAGCCCAGAGTTCTGAGAGTTGTAGTCCATATAAGGAATTTTCCAAGGCTCTACATATAGGACATAGTCCTTAAGAATGGTGGGAGTGGGGAAACAGAAATCAGCCAGCAATGATGGTGAGGAAGGCATTGAGATTAACCTGTACATTGACTGACTATTAAAAAGTTGGTAGAAGAACAGGAAAAGATCTCAAGAGCCATCTAGTTCAACCCCTTGCCATGCAAGAATAAATACAACTAGAGCACTCCTGAGAGAAGCCCGTCCAACTTTTGTTTAAAGACTCCCAAAGAAGTAAAATTGACCAATGTCCCAAGCAGTCTGTTTCACTGGCAAAAAGCTCTTACCATCAGGCCAGTCTTCCTGATGTTTAGGTGGACTTTCTTTTCTTGTAACTTGAATTAATTGGTTTGATGAAACCAATAGTTCAGTTTGTCTATTCTCATAGGTGGGAACCAACACATTCAAGCTATTGTGTCTCCATTGTGATTTCAAGAGGCACCCTAAGGTTTTTGAGAGTATTTTTGAAAACCTTCTCACTTTTGCAGATGCTCAAAGGAAATTCTAACACAGCTTCCCACTCCTTTTTCAACTGAACATAAGGTCTCCGTTGTACAGGCCTGCAATGGCCAGAATCAATCATGACCGCTCAAATGGGTGGTGGTGGTGGGTTGGCCTATCCTGCTGAAGTCTGGAAGAGACCAACCCTTTTCTGTTCAATCGGGCCTAGGAGTTTTTATATGATTCTTACTTTAAGCAGCATGCTGTGCAAAACGGGCAAACACAATCTATGCAGGCTTGTGTGAGCTGTCCGGCTTTTGTTCACTCTCATTTTGAAAGCTGACAACATGCAAAGATTTTGAGCCGAGCCCTGGCATTCTCTCCTTGACAGTCCCTTGATGCCACTTGGCAGGGCCATCAATTAGCATCAAAAGAGCACCATGTTAATGATAGGAACCCTTCTCTGCCCTGGCATGACTGAAACAGCATGTTGCTTTAAGAACTGGCATGACTCACTTCTATACAACACCCTGTACCATCTAAATATAACCACATCGTTCCAATTAAAAAAAAGAAATCATACTCTTTTTTTGGCATTGTTTTGTTTTGGCTTCCAGTCACTTCAATGCTGGCTTGAATAGATTCATGAGCCAGCTGCCAAACATGAAGGAGAATCAAGATTTACTTTTCGTTATGGGTCATTTTATTCAGGCCAATCCTCAAATAAAATGCAGCTTGCATTCCTGGTTTTGAGAAGTTATCTGGCTGTATTTAAATACCATAGAACACTGAGCTGCATATCTATTATTTAAATACAATAGAACACTAACATTATATATACACTCCCACCTTTTGTTCTTGAGAGATCCCTGAGACTTTCAGGGTCTCTGGGAGGAGCCAGGAACTTAACCAATACAATTTCATTCAGCACTTTGGAGAAAGATTCCAGTCAAAGCCAGCATCAGCACCTGATATCCATGGACAGTGTTGGGATGCATCCCTCCTGTCATAAATATGCTGGCTGTGTATTAGTATATGTCATAAAATAGGTTTACTAGAGGAAAAGGGGGGCATAGGCTGTTAGCACTCCGATGTATCAATTGCCAAATACTGCTTGGAAACATGTATTCAGTTGAGGGTTCAAAAGTATTCCAAGGCACGAAACCATTAAGTGCTGCAGTGTACGATATCACTTTGTATCTAGCGAGGAAGGGAGAGATCAGCAGGGGGAATGCGGAACTAGCAAGAAGGTGTTACGGGGATGGGCATGGCAAAGATAAGGAGACACAAACCCAGCCTAGTTCCCAGGATGAAAGAGATGTAAACAATGGAAAGTGTTTGGGAAAATCTGGTGCTGGTGGAGTGATGTGACATTTACAACTTTTTTTTGTTTTGTTTTGTTAATGAAAACATTTATTTTGCAGTTTGTACAGAACCACCTGAAGTTTGCAATGGAATGCTGATGCTTACACAGCCACTTACACTGTGCCTTCAACTTAGATTGGACCATTTACAACTTTCACCAATTATTGCTATGCACACCCAAATTTGTATGACACGATATAAAACCTGTAACCATCTAACATGTGGTAGTCTCAGCAACTTTTCAAGAAAGGTGCTGTGTTGCTTGTTTGCTCCAAATAAATGCTTCTGTTCAAACTCTGAGTGCTGTTTGTGAGTGCAAGTTATCCAGGACATGACAGACAGCTACTGTGTCCCCAGAAAATTGAGTGTCTATCACTCCATTTAAGCACAAGTTTTTCTTGCCGGGCACCCTGAGTTGGGGGTCAGGAACCTATTTGCCTGTTGGGCATTCTTGCTGCCTTTTTCAAAACCCATCAGGGTCTGGAGTAGACATGACCAGCATCAGAGGAAAACAAAATGCAATTCTCTTCCTTCAAAACCCCGCTGGTAGGGACTCAACATTCCTACAAGGCTCTTTCTTGACCTCACTGGTTCTCATTCACATTGATGATAAAATCTGTAAATGGAGATTAATTTGGTCACACCTGTCTATCATCATTCTTGCATTCTCTACCCTTCTCGCATATACAAGGAGCTCCCAGAAGAATTAGCTTCAGGTATGGACAGCAGCATGACAAGTAGCAAGTATCAGTGCCAGTTCTACTGTTAGGAAGAGTGAGGTATTAACCTCTGGTGACTGATTTTGGGTACAGTCAATTATTATTTAATGTATTCTTATTGTAGCTTTACTGGTTGGAAGGAGGAGAAATGCTGGCAGTATTTTCTACCCCAGGCACCATAATAACCTGGTTTATACCTGAACCTATACACTGGTTCTGGTTTATGATCCAAACAGGCTGAGTGGGGTTATAATATCCCCCTGCTGCAAGATAAGTCCCCTCCTTGCATCTGGCCATGGTCTGCTGGAACTACACACCTTGATGCAGTTGGGGGGGGGGATCTATTGGATAATCCCACCTAACAAGTATGGAAGCTGTAATACCACGAGTTAGGATGGCACTAAGAGGATGGGTAAGGTATAGCAGACAATAAGCTATCAGTATAAGTAATGCCAGGCCAAGAAAGAAGAGGAAAGAGGAGGAAAGAGTGCCACATGAAGAACAAAATTTATACTAGTTGAATCACTTGGAAAACATTCATGGAAATTCCAAATATAGCAACTAATGATCCCATCCTTTTCCCTGAATGGTGAATGATTAATTTCTAGTTACGAAGCAATTATGTTGTCTCTTCGCTGCTTGGAGATCTACAGCAAGCCCGCAGTGAGTTTGACTATCAGCAAAGAGAAAAGAATTTTGGATTAAGAGCCTCAAAGACAAGAGGAAGCAATTTGTCCTTCTTGTTTCAGAGAAGCTCTCATTTTTCTTCTTGCACATGTGCAGCTGACTCAACAGGTCCTCCCAGGCCACTGATTTTGCTTGTGCTGTATTACATCTTTCCTTTATTGGCTTCCCCTTAGGGGCTGGGATGGAGGGAGTGACCATTTGGCGATACATTTTACCTCCCTCCTGCGCCTGTGAAGTGGAAGAGTTCTGCACGTTCTTTAACATGGAAAGCTCAGGATAAAGGACCTCCTGGATGCCAAGAGTTACAGCATTTGTGGGAAGGCTAAAACAGAAAGGGAAGGTGGGGGTCAGTTACTTCAGATGCTTCTTACCTAATAGCCACTTAGTGTTATTTACAGAAAAACCCCACCTTTCAATGCCCTGTTATCTGATGACTCACTCTTTCAATGCTTCCAAATTAAGGACAAGTTCAATTAATTTGACAAGGGGTCCAATTCGTCTTGCCTGCGGAGGCTTGCTTGGGACCACTCTCACACACATGCAGTTCCAAACCTTGCCTAGGGAAAGAGCGGATCCCTCAGTCAAATTAATGGAAAACTTGCATGTATCACAGGTATTGAGACAGCAGGCTTTTGTCAGTTCTTCTTGCCTACGGAGGCTCACTTCGGATCACACACGCACTGTTTGCAAAGCAAGCTCAGAGGGGGAGAAAAAGGTGCCAAGGGACTTTACAAACAGCATATGCACGCAGGGTTAGTGGTGGGTTCCACTTTCCTATCATTTCTGCTTTCTCATAGTGCTTTAGTCCCTAACCTGTCAGAGAAAAGGGGAACGTCTGTATGTGGGAATTGCACAGGGCCTGTCTCTGGGCAAAACAAGGGAATAGCCTCAGCAGAATGGATGCAGGGTTAGCCCCCAGCAATCTTTGTCCCTCGGCCATTCACCGTCGGAAGACAGACCCGTATTTAGCTCATAGCCTGTCCTGCAAGCCCAGAACCACGGGGTGGGCAATTTGCAGCCCTGGGAATGTATGTGGTTTTGCAGCCCTTAGTCCCTCCAGAATAGGAATGAATTTTTTTGCTAACTTTCTTCCCAAAGAAAGAATCAAATAGTTCTAGCAAGTTGCTTCTCAATGTGAGCAAGTGTTTGAAAATTGTGCAGTTTTTGAAGACTATGTGCAGTTCAAGACTCTTTCTGCACAAAATAAAAAAAATAAAAATTAAAAAAAACACAGGTCATTGTTTTGCTCAGAAAACTGTATTTCCTGTACATAAATAGGCTGCATATTCTGTGTAGAGTAGAATACACAAAAAAACTACTGTTTTGTGCAAAACAACCATGTGTAAATTTTGTGTAGAATAAGCCTCAAACTGCAAAGATTCTTGTTAGTCCAGGATTTTCTTGACAAGTTTTCTCAATGTTCAAGAAACATGTTTTTAATCGTATTTTTATATTTTCAAATATTCTCTCAACTCCTACTCCAGGCTACCTGAACTGCCATTTTTCTGGTAAAAGCAAGAGAGAGATTAATAACCTTTCCTGAAATTCTTCAGGAGCAGCTGTTCACCTTTCAAATATGTTTATAGTTTCTCCAGACTCTTTAAAACACACACACACACACATACACACAGTAAAAATACCCATTTTTCAAAAATGGAGGCAGACTTCTCTCCCTGTAAAGATTTTGAGGGTGGGGAAGACTATACATTTCTGGCAGTATGTCCTCCTTTTGGTCCAAGAACAAGAACCCTGGGTCCCAAAACTGCCCCAGTTGTCCATCTCTGCCCTAAGCTATCTCTCTTCCCTCAGTTGCAAAGAAGGGGCACCATCCCATTGCCAGTGCTGATAAGACACTGTTTCCAGTCCAATTTCCTTCTGTATATAAAATTGGTTCGGCATGGAAGGATCTTTTCTTCTGTCTCAGACAGCATTGGATTGGGGAAACCCATAGGATTGTTTTCATTCATGATATGGGCATATGTATACACTGCATGAGACTGGACCACAAAGAACTGTTTCCAACAGCATTGTGGAAGTATAGGTAGGTGACCAACATCACAAAAGTTTGTATGAACACTGTAACCAGCCACAGGTTGATAAATGGGCCATTGTTATAAGAATTCTGTCTATCAGACTAAACAGTATGCCTAAATAGGCTGTTCTGGATCTACCACTGGGTTATGACTGCATCAGTGCTGTAAGGCAGAGAAAGATTCTGAGAGGGGAAAACATAGGAGGTGAAAGTAGGAAAAAGAAGAGGAAAAAATAGTAGATTGAGAAATATAGATTAGATAGAGGAGGTCCTGATAATCTCAATTCACAATACGAATACTTCAATGTGGTTCCCAAGTTACAGTCTGGAATCTCAAAAGATGGAATCTCAAAAGATGGAAGGCACTACACCTGTCTGAATATGATATACTTGGTGAGATACAACACACTGTAGAATAGACACAACTTTTCCTCTTTTTCTCCCACCTCCCCACCATGGTGAAATCCATGTTCTTAAAACCTTCTATATTAGCAAGCATTACCTTAGGGTCTCTCCAGAAGATCCCCTCCTTTTCCACAGGTTGACCAAACTGCTTGAACGGCTGGCAGCAGAAGATGACTTCCCATCCCCAACATGCATGCGAACCACAGTTGAGGTGGTAAATGCGCTGCGTACGTTCCTCTCTGGCTTGGCAAGGATGATGTACACTTTAGGCACAAACATGCATCCAAGAGCCACAGTGGCACTCAAGCTGACTGAAAAACACATGGTGATAATCTTATAATTGCTTCCAAAATAAATGGGGACAAAAGCCAGCCAGATGATGCAAGTGGTATACATGGTGAAAGCAATATATTTAGC
Source organism: Cyclura pinguis (assembly GCA_030412105.1). NCBI lineage: Eukaryota > Metazoa > Chordata > Lepidosauria > Squamata > Iguanidae > Cyclura > Cyclura pinguis. The sequence continues at coordinate 276,337,271 of CM059601.1, read as the reverse complement.
CTCGTTGAAGTTTGCAGGAACATTCCTGGTCTTGAATGCGTAGAAGGTGCAACTTAAAATGAGCAAACCATTATATCCAAGGGGAGTCACAACCCCCAGATTGGTGGTGTTGCATATTAGATATACTTCTTGGATGCTTGGATAATCATGCTTTATGTTTGGGGGCTCCATTATGAAAAGGGCCACAATGATGCCCAGCTGGACACATATTAAGAGAAACGCTATGACCAATTGGGCGCAGGCGCTCATGAACCGAGGTTTCTTGGTGCAGATTTTCTTCTTGCTACCAGCCAGGATCCTCGCAATCCGATTGGTTTTTGTCACCAGGGCAGAGTAACTCATTGCAGGGGAAAGACCAATGCCAATTCTTTGTAGGTAACAGTAGATCTTCTGAGGCTTTGCAATGAGACAGAAAGTACACAGGTAGCCCAAAAATATGCCGGCTAAGATGATGTAGCAGAGTTCTCGGCTTGACGACTTGACCACCGGTGTGTCACGGTACATGATGAACACAGCAGTGACAAACATGGTGGCCAGGAGACCCAAACAGGCAAACACGACGGCTGCAATTGGCTCGGGATCACCCCATCGTAGATACTGGACTGGGATTAAATCACAGCCTAGTATGGAGAAAGATAAAGGGGAAAAAAATCAGTTGAACTGTAAGTAGCTGTATTATTAGGGGGTAAGTCAGAGACTCTTGTGTTACTGAATAAGAAACCCAAGTCCATTATTCAGACATAACGTACAACAAACAGAGATGGAATCAATGGAACCTTCAAAAAAGAAAATGGAGGTGATATTACTGATAAAACATGAGTTGCAGGCTTGCTTGGGTGCCCATTTGCTGGCCTATAGGGGATAATGTGAAGATAAAGGAGATCTGCAACCAATTTAATCAATGCCTTAGTATCAGGACCTGCTAAGATACAGATATTTCTGTTTCTTCTCCCATGCCTATGACCATTCACCTGGCAGCATTCATTCTTCATTCTTCAGCAACTGTTATAGCTTCCTGGACCCTTGAGACACTTCTGCTGATCACAAAGCCACTGAGTTTCTCCCCACTCTCAGCCAATACCAACAGGCTGATTGCATTCACCATTCTATAAGGACTTATCCAACACTCCTAAGACCTGCTGGTCCACCTTTGTGACCAAGCTGTTAGAGACCATGTTCATGGCCTCAAACTCCTAAACAGAACTCCTGAGACATGTCTAATACCTCTGTATATTAGATGTAGAGTAACCAGTGAGAAGATAGGAATGAATTTCACATCATATCTCTGAGTGCCAAGTCTGACTATCCATTTGGGGAAATAAAAACAACAGTGGTCTGGTTGGCCTTTGGCCTGATCCAACAAAGGTTTCAGAGCTGTCTGAAGACATTTTGCTGCCTTAGACAAAGGGAAAAAAAATGGTGTACCTTCCCGTAATCCACATATAGAGTATGACTGGATTTTCGGTTAAGTAGTGGTAATAGAAGAGCATCCTGCCACCATCCCTCAGGGTATCAAGGACAGGCCAGGTGGCATCTAAAGCTCTGTCCTCTAATACAGGAGAAAGATCAAGAATAACAGCCAAGGGACTGCCGCTGCTTAATCCCAGAATTTACCACCTGAGGTAGTTGTCCCACCGTGCATAATGGAAGAACCAGCCCTGAAATGTATCAACTTCTGTAGTGGTACATTAGTCATGTTTTGTGGGAGAGACAAAAAGAAAACAGGATTCCACTTCCATCTGTGTAGGGATGTAAAATGTACTCACCATATTTTCTTGTCTTCAATGAGACAGGAAGTGTCAGTATATCAAGACACCCCATAAAAAGCAACAGCTCTCTGTTAGGAGATTATAGTTGCACTTCAGGACTTTTTTGGTGACAAATTCACTTGTACATCAACCAAGATTTTCTGAACAAAAGCCAACATTTTTGTGCCTTTCTTTGTTTTTACGCAGACAAGTAGCTGGCACCCTGTTCAGCAGATTGTTGTTGCTGAGTGTCTTCAAGTTGTTTCTGACTCATGGTGACCCTAAGGCTAACCTATCATGGGGTTTGCTGGGGCTGAGTGTATGTGATGTGCCCAAGGTCAGCCAGTAGGTTTCCATGAGGAGTTGAACCCAGAGTCATAATTAAGCCACAATACCAAGCTGGCTCTGATTGAGCAGGTACACTATTAGTTATGACATCGCCAGTCCAATTTATGATATTGTTCAGCAGATACAATATCATAAATTGGACTGACTGTATCCTAACTGCTGGGAGTTCACATTTACAATATGAACAACCAAGCTTGACCCCAAAAACTTACCTTAACAGCCAGCAGCATTGCCATTGAAGTGTTTCTCTGGTGCTGGAGATTGGAGTCTTGTTAAAATGATGCCCAAAGTGTGCTCCTGGTTGCAAGTTACCTTGCATCAAACAGCTGTGGTAACACACCAAGGAATCTCCCAGCTGCCCGTTCTCAAGTTACTCTAAACATAGAGAGCACTGTGGACACAATTTCTCAGTGCTCCAATCTCTAGCAACTGAAAAACTCTTTGGTTGGGATGCTGTCAGGCTGCAAAGTAGATGGGAGGGGGGCATGATCAGCTGTAACTATGGCCCTTTTTGCATGGTATTTGCCATACGAAAGGGCCCCTCGAGTGTTGCATGAATGTGAGGAGCAGTCCACACGATACATTCACAATCGTGTAACGCTCCAGGGGCTGGCAGGCACCGACCACGTACTTTTCATTTTCAGCTGTGAGCCGAAAATGGTGCACGATTGCGCATTGCTCCAGGGCCCTGCGTGCACTTGATGTGACTGCAGAGCTCTGGAGCTGTGGCTCTTATGCTTCCTGCCCCAGCACAGCCTGGGAAACTCCCAGGCTGCACTGTGGAAGGAAGAGGCAGGGCTCTCGCGTGAGCGGGTGGCAGCTGTGAAGCTGAAGGAACCGAGACGCGAGAGCCTCTTGCTAGAGGCTGCTCGCGCGATTCCTGCACCCCAGCTCCATGAAAAGGTGTGTTGTAGAAAGGGCCTATGATGATGGAGCTCCATCATCATAGTTACAATGACAATGCTGGATCTCGGCCAATTATTTTGCCAAAGAAGGCCTACAATGAGAAAAACCCATTAAAAATATACAAAACTTCATGTAATTTCTCCTACAGTGGGAAAAAACATTAGAATTTTTTTTGTTCTTGCATGCTGGATCAAACCAAGCAAAGATCTGTATTGCTATATCTATGTCTTATGGCTGATTTGAAAGACCACTTTAAATAACCAGGTATCTTTTCCAGCTGCGACTGAAATGCCCATATAGCAACAGCCTTATCTAAATAATTTTCCCACAAGGGTCTATTGCAGATTTCCCATTTTAATTGTCCTCCTCGGAGTAATTCACCTTCTCACAGCTCCATGACTTTTTCCCATCTGGTTGCCATCTAATGACTCTTCTAAGTCTTGTAGTTGCCATAATCTCCCTTTCCACAGCTTCCCGTCAAGTCCTGCTAAGCTGATTGGCTTATCCCTAAAGGTTAAACCATATGACCATTGGCCAAACTTTAAGCTGCTTAAAAATATTACCTGTGTTCTCAAATACTATTTGATTGCTTTCATAGGAATAATTTATAATGACAAACCAACCACTCTTCATTTTCATTATTAAAACTGACACATACTTTTCTAATCAAACTTGTCACAATGAATATGACCACATTCTTCATTAACAGTTGACTTTTGCTCTGCCTCTGAAGTCTTATAGAAAGGGTAATCCATACACGCATTCACCTCAGTATTAAATTAATCATACTACCACTACTACTGTGAGTACTATGAAAGACCATGGAGACAAAGGGATCTCTATAGCACTATGACGTGCTCAAAGATCTTCAGATAAATGTATCCCAGTTCAAGTTGACAATGAGTTCCCATTTTTATATACAGTGCAAATATCACTGGGCAAACAATTTGCTCATATAAAAAATTTTTCTTTGCATTGATCACTAGACAGAGCTTCCCTGTTTGCAAAGAGATTTTAATTTTTCACATTTCCCCATTTCAAATGATCCTATGAACACTTCTCTCATGCTATGAAGGTGATTTGTTGGCTTTCAAACCACAGTGCTACCATGAAAAGCAAAGTCTTTCTGCTAGAAACAGCTTTGCAACCCTTTTTCATGTTCATCAAATAATACTTTGATTAGTATTTACTGATCAGCACTGACAATTTCAGTACCAGTGCAAATCTCATGGAAGCCTTCATTTTGGGCCTTTATTTTCCTTGACTTGCACTATTTCCTTTGTCAGACATCTTTCTTAATTCTCCAAACTTTAGAGCAGGGATATAAGTCTTTGCTAATTTTCTTCTCAAAAGAAGAAACGAGCAATTTTAGCAATTTTTTTTCTCTAAAGTTTTTGGAAACTCGGCAGTTTTTGAAGACTATTAGCAGTTCAAAATGGATTCTATGGAAAATTCATGCATGGCTGTTTCATGCAGAAAACAGCATTTTCTTTTATTTTCAACACAGGAGAAAATGCTGTTTTCTGTGCAAAACACCCATATATGAATTTGGCATACAATAAACCGTGAAGTGCACAGATCCTCCTCAGACCGGGAATTTTCTTGTCATGGCTTTTTGACACTCAAGAAACATGTTTTTTGAACATTTTTCAAATATTTTCAAATATTTCTTCTATTTTGTGCCGAACGAGTGCCAAAGTGCAAAGTCCTTGCCTATCCAAAATTATTTGCATCAGGATTCCTTAACATACACTCAAAATGTATCCTCCCCATTTTTCAGCTATTTTTGAATATTCTTTCCATCCCTAATAACTCCAGCTAGAACCTTTTCAGTCTGGTTTCCTTTTCCTCCAGTTCCCTGTTAATTGTATCAGGAGGCGTGCATGTCTTGAATACTTTTGGTTTGCTCACATAAATACAATTGTAGAGCACCTTATTATTTTTGAAAAAGTTGAGAGAGATCCAGTTATGTGACACAGAGTTGTGAGTCAGAACTTTTGTCACAGCGAGGCACCGGGGTTTCATCAGACGAAATACGAATTGCAGTCACCAGTTGCAAGAACTGTTCGTCTTTTTCTCACACCTCTTCCAAGCTGCTCTGGTTCCTTCAGAGTGAAAATTATGAAGCTGACAATGTGACACTAAAAATTAGAAGTTTCTTTTGATACTAATAGAGAGACATGGCAGGAGATGCATATTCTCCCTGCTCTTACTTCACAAGGTATTATGGCAGTGACAGTATTTATTGCTTCCACCCTCAAGCAACACATAGGATGAAAGTCTGGTTATCTGAGTCTCATTGACGTAAGTTCACATGTGTCCTAGGAGCTACAGCTTAGTCAGATCTTCTAAATATGGATAAGTGCTTTGTCTTTTAAAGTCCTCTGTAGTTTGTTTAAGCCACATTGTAAAATCACAGAATCATTCAAGTCAGAAGTGACCACAAGCCCAGTCTAGTCCAAAACCCTGCCATGCAACGATACACAACTAAAACACTTCTGCAAGTTGGCCATCCAACCTCTGTTGAAAGACCTCTAAAGAAGGAGAGTTCACCACAATCCAAGGCTGTTAAACAGCTTCTGCAGTTTTTTAAAAAAGTTTTTTTAATGTGTAGGTGGAATCTCTTCTCTCGTAGTTTGAATCCATCAGTCCACATCCTAGTCTCTGGAGTGGCAGAAAACAACTTTTCTCCATCATCAGATTTGTCCAAGGATGTCATTGTCCTTTCTTAATTATAGGTCTGGATTCGGAGATGTTCTTCTTCTGACAGAAAGTTCTTTTAACAATTATGAAGAAACTATTGTAGAATGTTTTCTTGGGGTTTTTTTTTTTCCACAGAGGGGAGAGTCTTTTGAGTATCCTGTTTTGAAGGAAAGACTCTTTCTGTCCCTAGCATTCTGGCCCAGCTCTGATCCTGCCTCCTGAGCAAGGATTTCCTCCCTCTTGTCTAACAATGAAATTGTGTTAAGCACAATTGGTCGTAATGCCTAGCTCTCTCTATGCAGATTTGTGTTTTCTCTTTGGACATGGCCAGCCATAACCTTTAGGCAGAGGGAGGCAACTGCCTCAAGTGGCAGGTGCTGGATGGTGTGGAGGGAACAAAGACAAGAGTAAGAACACTCCTGTTGGCATATTCTTCCAATCTGAACAGGAAGATGTCTTATTCCCAGTATCAAAGTAAGGATTAACTGCCAATCTGTTTAGCTTCTGTCAGTGGAACTGGGGGATGAGTGGGTGGGGGCCTTTTGTCCCTGTACCAAGCCTATCCTATGAATATTTTGCCTACCATATTGAGATTAGATCTGTATGAGTTTTGTCTCAGCAAGGACCTCCAATTTCACCTTTGGGCCCTTTCTGCACCAGGCAATTAGAACGGGGCAGTGCGTCCTCTCACGGAGGTCGTCTGCACCTTGGAGAGGACTAGGAGCGGACTACTTACTGGAGATCCGCGCCTCAGTCCGCTCCAGAACAACCCCAAGTGGTCCTCCCGTGTGTTTTCTAAAGACCGCAAAAACCAGGTCTTTATTTTCCTGAAACGCACCATTGCGTTCCTGCTCCCTTGTGCAGATTTGCAGGCTTGCACCAATGCGAGCCTGTGATCTGTGGAGGGCAGGCTTTAGGCGTGGTGAGCTTCAGCGGTTGGTTGGGACCCATGACCAACAGGAAGCTGCCATTTTGGAAGCTGGAAGCTGCTGTTTTGGAAGCTGGAAGCTGCCGTTTTGGAAGCTGGAAGCTGCCGTTTTGGAAGCTGGAAGCCGCCGTTTTGGAAGCCGGAAGCCGCCATTTTGGAAGCCGGAAGCCGCCATTTTGGAAGCCAGAGCAATGCAGATCTACAGACCTTGCACTCCTCTGATTCGCCCTGGACTAAGGAGGAGCCCTGCAGAAGGGCTTCAGGGACAGTCCACGTTGCTTTGGACCCCAGAAGAAGCGAGAGGTAATGGCATGGAGCGATTCCCTCGCCTCGTGCGGAAAGGGCCTTGGTTTACCAAAGCAGGTGAGAACCGACCTTTCAGATATCATTGGACTTCAAGTCCCAATACTCCTCATCTTTGGCTATGCTACCTGGGGTTTCTGGGACATACAGTCCAACAACATCTGGAAGGCTGGATTCTCACCCTTTCCCTTAGAAAAGCTCAGACTACTTGGGATGTCTCATGGGCTGAGCTACTTGCTCCCTAGCAGTGCCCAAAGGAACTAAAAATTGAAACTGGAAGTGGCCAGAAGTCACTTTTGGGTTCACCCGGCATCATGATTTTTGGTTCCTTGGGATCAAAACAGATTAGAAAAGCATGTGGATACTTTAAATGTATAATTACTCATTGGTGAATTATAATTCATATAAGTTGTAAGTGAATTTACCACATCTTGATTCCTTACGTATTGTATTTCCAGTTCTTATGTTAGTCAATAAAGTTTGTTTAAAATGAAAAAAAACAAAACAAAACAAAAAACCAAACAAGGTCCCAAGGGTTTAACCTTATTTTTTTAAGGAGAACTATGCTTCCTGGAGTGCAGCTCTCGTGGTTTGTTTTTGTTTTGTTAAATGGAAGCTCTCCTGGGGTCATAAAAATGAAGGGGCATACCAAGCAATCCCAGTGGCTGTATTTTCCCACTTGGCCTCTAGATGGAGCAATGCAAGAAGAACAGAGCTGACAACCAAGCTCCTAGACCGACATAGGAGGCAACTGCATAGGAGCCGGGGACTACTTTTTCCACCAGCACACTCCTCTCAGTGCACTAAAATACTTCTGGTTCACTCTTCTTCTCCTTCAAAATGGAAACAGGAAATTGTGTTGCATCATTTCCTGTTGTCATTTTCAAAGAAAAATAAAGGAAAAACTGAAGTCATTGAGGAGTGTTGGTGGTTTTGGAGGTGGCTGGAAGGGGCTTTTTCTTTTTTTTTCTTTTTTTTTTTTGCATGTTTGTATATATTTTGGAGGTTTGGGGCACACTTTGGGGGAAGAAATCACCCACAAATCACATTGGAAAAGGATTAAATTGAGGGGAGTTCCAGAGTTCAGAAGCCACAAAACTGGGTACATTTCCTCTAGTCTTGTCCTAGACCATGAAATGTCAGTTTAAACAATGCCTCATCCGTATTGAGAAGCTATGCCTTCCATGGCTCCTTTTCAGGGAATTTCTTGCTACTTTACAGTGCTAAAGGACTTGGCCATGATCTACTGGGGAGAGGAGAAGAGAAAAGCAGGATTGTTCTTAATTTACTCCAACAGATCAATTAGACACTTTTCTTGTAATTATAGTAAAATGCACACTTCAAAGCCTGGTCATTAAATAAAGCATTGAAGGCATTTCATGAACTATTAAATACCAGGCCTCCCTGTTCTCTCACCTCAAAAATCAAACCGCCAACACATTTAGAGGACATTAAAAATGAGAAATAGCCTGAAGATAAATCAAATGCTAGTGGAATTAATTGCATTTTCTTTCTACTCTCCCTTCTTGCATGAGAGCTTGCTGAAGTTACAGTTTGTTTCAGTGACTCCTGAAGTCACAAAGAATGTGAGTTGCCTGTTTTCTCTCTTCTTCAAAAATAACAGTGACTAAAGAAAGAGACTAATAAGAAGGTAGAGAAATAGAAGATTGCATCAGTTGAAAGAAAACACAGAAGAATCAAGCAGCCACAGAATCCTTTTTGTAAATCCTGGTTGTCATTCAGTATTACAGTTATGAATTCATGATCTATATTCTAGAGTTATGGATGCATAACTGCTCTGCCTTCACAGACTACATAGTGTGCATGTAAAATGATGTAAATGACCCCCTCAGTCTGCCTTAACTAGCCAGCAGCCAGACTGGGGCCCCTTTCGCATGGCATTTGACATGCGAAAGGGTCCCTTGACTGTCACGTGAATGTGAGGAGCAGTCCACATGACGCATTCACAATCGTGCGATGCTCCAGGGGCTGGCAGGCACCGACCATGCACTTTTTCATTTTCAGCTGTGAGCAGAAAATGGTGTGCGATTGCGCATCACTCCGGGGCCCCACACACACTTGCCGTGCATGTGGAGCTCCGGAGCCGCGACACTCGCGCTTCCTGCCTCAGCGCAGCCTGGGAAACTCCCAGGCTGCACTGTGGAAGGAAGAGGCGGGGCTCTTGCGCAAGCAGGTAGCAGCTGTGGAGCTGAAGGAACCGGGATGCGAGAACCTCTCGCTAGAGGCTGCTTGTGAGGACCCCGCACCCCAGCTCCGCAAAAAGTGTGTTGCGGAAATGGCCTGAATCTACCTAGCAATGGGCTTGCAGTAGAGGTCCTTCTTCTGATTGTCATAGCCTCACTTGGTGGTGTGAGGGGGCTTAGAATGTCATCTTCTTTGCACCCTGTTTAGCAGCTTGCTTTGCTCAATGTGGCTGCTGGCCCTTAAGGTGTGCTTGAGGAATTTGGGCCAGAAGACATTACATGTATAACTAAGGAATTACATAGATAACTAAGTAGTTCATGTAGAATACCAGACCTATTTCCTTTCATTTTTAGTTGATCAACAACATATTGGCCAAGATTGTGTACCGTAAATCTACATTTGCATAATTGTGGAGATTCCAAGAGCTACCAAAAACATCCTTTAAGTGCCTTTTCCCCACCTCTGTCCTGAACCAGCTAATTCTTTGGTATCCAGAGTCAGAGATAAAACTGACTGCAGATTTTTCAGTTTCTCCGTTCATTCTGTACTTGTTCATTTTCTAACTGTAAAGGCGAGTCTAAGACAGTACTAAAGTTATGTGTATATGGAAGCAAAATTATGCACCAGCCTCTTCTGAAACAGTGGGCATGGGTCGACTTGTCAAAAGAAGTGAGGTGAATTATTGCTTTGCTATCAAGGCAAAAAGGTCACGTCGTCTACTATCTTCATAAAGGGTTCGCTGAACTCTTTTTTCCATGACTGCTGTATGGTGCTTGAGAGTGTTGTCTCTGTTTTAACCATGCCTTTAAACATTGGCTTTGATGTAGACCATTTCAAAACATTTGGAAGGCTGGCATGGGAGTAGTTGAATAAATAAACCCATATATTCCCTGATGGGAAGACTGCTTCTGGATGAATTGAATCTCTCATGTTGTTCCCCACTGAGTCAACTGCCTGTCAGTATCAGAGGCAAGATGCCTTTAAACACCCACTGCTGGGAATGTAGACGGGAGGATGCTATTGCCTTCATGTTACAGGTTTCCAGATGCCTCTGGTGGGCTACAATGGGAAGAGATAGCAAGCCAAGATATAACCCAAGATAGTCTCCTTGGATCCCATTGTGGGAGAAATGTGGAGTATAAATCCAATTAACAAATAAATATTCAATATTCAAATAATATTCAATAAATAAATAAAACATTTAATTGCTTGAGGCAATGGACGAAAGACTGCTGCCCTCTCCCTGCTCCACTGACAGTAGGGATAGACAGTTGTAGAGATTCTGGGGGCCATTTTTTCACCCCGGAGATCTGCCAGGGGACCAACTGATGAGAATGCCAAAATAAAATAAAGATTATAATCAAGAGCAGTGAGAATCATAGAATCATAGAAATGTAGAGTTGGAAGAGATCACACGGGCCATCCAGTCCAACCCCCTGCCATGCAGGAACACCCTCAAAGCACTCCCGACAGATGGCCATCCAGCCTCTGCTTAAAAACCTCCAAAGAAGGAGACTCCACTACACTCTGAGGCAGCATATTCCACTGCCGGACAGCCCTGACCGTCAGGAAGTTCTTCCTGAGGTTCAGGTGGAATCTCCTTTCCTGCAGCTTGAATCCATTGCTCCTTGTCCTGGTCTCTGGAGAGGCAGAAAACAAGCCCTCTCCCTCCTCTACATGGCATCCCTTCAAATATTTAAACATGGCTATCATGTCCCCTCTTAATCTTCTCTTCTGCAGACTGAACATACCCAGCTCTCTAAGTCTATACTCATAGGGCTTGGCTTCCAGGGCCCTCACCATTTTGGTCATCCTCCTCTGGACCTGCTCCAGCTTGACCATGTCTTTCTTGAATTGGGGTGCCCAGAACTGGACACAGGATTCAAGATGAGGTCTAACCAAAGCAGAGTAGAGTGGTACCAGTACCTCCTTGGATCTAGACACCATACTCCTATTGATGCAGCCGAGAATTGCATTGGCTTTCTTGGCTGCCGCATCACACTGCTGACTCATGTTCAGCTTGTGGTCTATTAAGACTCCTACATCCCTTTCACATGTACTGCCATCCAGCCACGTGTCCCCCATCCTATATTTCTGTATTCCATTTTTTCTACCTAAGTGTAGGACCTTATACTTCTCTCTGTTGAATTTCATTTTGTTAGCCTTGGCCCAGCTCTCCAATCTGTCCAGGTCATTTTGAATTTTGATCCTGTCCTCTGGCGTATTAGCAACCCCTCCCAATTCGGTGTCATCTGCAAATTTGATGAGCATGCCCTCTATTATACCGTTGCCCAGCCAAAGGTCAGAGACCCTCCCTCCATGTTCCAGTTCCATTGCTTTAGCCATCCTGTGGTATTCTGGGGTTTGGAGTTTAGGGAGGGGGCATTTAGAATTCTCAGCCAGAGAGCTCTTTGGCCTCAGTAAACTACAAACCTCAGAATTCCACAGGATGCTGAAAGTGGAATAATAGCACTACAACACTGTAGTGCGGAAATGGCCTTGGAAAGGAATTCCAGAACCTGGGAACAGCCACTGAGAAGATCCTTGAAGGAGAAGCTGACATGGCTTTGCATGGGCTAACCTTACTAAATGCTTTTGCATTGTTTTGGTCTTGAACAAGATGACTGTGAACTGACACTGGAACATTGTGTGTTAGCCCGATGGAATTTTCCTAGCCAATGTGTTTTGCAACAGCTACTAGCTATTTGGGCAAACCATATTATCACCTACTAGTGTATCTACCCGGTGTTGCCCAGGATTTTATTTTCTCATAGGTAAAACTTGCTAGAACCAAAAACCAAAAAAAAGGGGGAAAAAAGAAAGATTTGGGATCCTGTGTCTATAATTCCCCAAACTGTCTTGTCCAGTACCTGTAACTTTCCCCCATATTCCCCAATCCAATCTGTATTCAAAGTTATTAACAGACAGAGGTTTGGTTCCTGAGGGAATACACTGCCCTCCTCCTTCTTGCTGCTAGGCCGTGTATGCATAGCAACCAGCCTGAGGTTGAAGAGGTCTCTGGCCAAAAATTCTAAAGGCCCCTCCCTAAACTGCAAACCCCAGGTTTCCATAGGATCTTCTCAGGCAGCCAGTCATATGAGGTCTTCACCTGACATAGCCAATCATATGAGGTCAGGTCTTCACCTGACACAGACAAACTCACAAACTTTGACTTTTGTATATTAGATTTTAGTTTTTAAAAATATATTTGTATGCCACCTTTCTTCCAGAGTTGGACCCAAGGGGGCTTCCAAAAGAAGCTGAAAACACTAACAAAACATTTAAAACAATTAAAACATATAAAATTATAAAAGCCTACAACAACCTTTAAAAACAGCTTGATAAATAAAAAGCTCCCCTACTCACACATTAAAAGCCCGGTTGAAAAGAAATGTTTTTGCCTGCTGGTGAAAGGAGACCAGGGAGGGTCCAGCCTAGCTTCCTGTGGAATAGAGTTCCACATGGTGGGAGCAGCCACTGAGAAGGCTCTCTCATGTGTCCTCACCAAGTAAGCCTGGGGAGGTAGTAGGGCCAAGAGAAAGCCTTCCTTCGCAGATCTTAGGACTCTGGCAGGTTTGCATAAGGAGATACGGGCCCTTTTCGCATGGCATTTGCCATGCGAAAGGGCACCTGGAGCATCGCGCGATTATGAGGAGTGATCTGCAAGATGCACTCACAATCTGCAATGCTCCAGGGTAGGGCAGGCACCACTCGTGCACTTTTTCATTTTTGGCTTTCAGCTGAAAATGGTGCATGATCGTGCATTGCTCCGGGGCCCCTCGAGCACTTGCCATGCATGTGGAGCCTCCAGAGCTGCGGCCGTCATGCTTCCTGCCCCAGCGCAGCCTGGGAAACTCCCAGGCTGCACTGCAGAAGGAAGAGGTGGGGCTCTAGTGCTACCTGCTCAGGAACAGGCAGCTCATGAGGAACTGAAGCAGCAGGGACGCGAGAGCCTCCTGCTGGAGGCTGCTTGCGTAATCCCAGCACCCCAGCGCTGAAAAAAGGTAGGCTGCAGAAAGGGCCACGGTCTTTCAAATAGTCTGGACCTAAGCTGTCTCAGGCTTTATAGTCATGATCAGCACTTTGAATTGTACCTGGAAATGAACAGGTACCTACTGAAGCTATTTTAACAAAGGAGTTACATGCTCCCTGTAACTAACTCCCTGTATATGTTAAAATATACAAGCTCATGGCTCAGGTTTTCTTCAGATTTAAGTCTGTCAGGGTGAGAGACAGAAATGCATTTCTTTTTCTAAATAAAATTGGATCCTTGATTCACCAGGCCTGGTTTGCTGATTTCTCCTAGAATTAAGGGAAAGAAAAATCTGTCTGTGTTCCTATCAAATGCATTCCTACAAGGTGACGGGAGAGAGGGAATACCCACACACCCCTTTTCTGAGTATTAAATGGTCGCTGAATCTGAATTGTGATTGGTATTTTCTAAACATATAAATGAGAGAACGTAGGAAGCTTTTCTTTCCTATTCTTTTTCTTTTCTTTTTTAAAGGATCTTGGCAGTATTCTAAACTGGAATTTATCTCAATTAATCATTCCCATGCTGTCCAATAGGTGAAAAATTAATCTTAACCAATGAACTGGAAAAAGCAACAGGACGGAAACACAGCTCGGATTGGTAACTGCTTGCACACATATATCTATTTTTTTTTTTTAAAGAGACAAAAATCAAAATTCCTGGTACACACAGCAAACTGTGGATCAGTAGAGGATCTGATCGTTTTCAAAAAATATGTATGTCTCTTTCACACTTCACAATGACAACATTTTGAATCCATCTTAACTGTCATGGCTGCCTTCTATGGTGTCCTGGGATTTCTAGTTCCATGAAATATTTAGAGAACTCTAGTGCCTCCCCAAGCTACAAATCGCAGGATTCTGTAGGATGTCATGGCAGCAATTAAAGGGATATCAGAGTGATATAGTTGTGCAGTGTGCCGAAGGCTACAAGTAAACAAGCCAACAGTCAAGCCAAACTAATGATGCTTCGGGACTGGAAATACAAGGCACTGCTGTGTTAACACTCCACTGAAAAGAAGGAAGAAAAATTTTCCTTGATGGCAGTCACAATACACTTAATGCCATGGTACAGATCATAACAGGTAGTGACATGGAAAGACCCTGCTCGTCTTATCCAAAGACAGGCTGACACACAAGCAAGGAGCTAGTACCCAATCTGCTTTCTGTAGGCAGCCATACATTGTGATTGTAACTTGTTGGCAAATTCTGGCATTCTCTCTCCCCTCCCCCTCTTGTTCTAGGGCATATGGGATTTAGCTAGCTTAGTTTCTTTTCCCTTTGCATGTCAAAGCCTTTTGCCTTCTCAACTAAAGCTTCAGTGTTGCTCTTTGTGTTATTTAAATACATGGCTCTGGCATCCAGGTGACCAGACCATGTGACCCAGGATAGACCCTGGGGTCACTGGTCTTAAATGAAAAACCATGCTTCCTTTTCTTCTCTCTCTCTTTGTCATCCTTGTTTCTACCACCTTCTCTCTGACCATGCTTCTCCTCTCCAGCAAGCAGATAGTGAGTTAAGAATGAAGCTACTATCTTACCTAATCTTTTTGTTAGTTAGTATCTAGTCTCTCCAATGCGTATGTAATTGTAAAATTTATTAGTACACCTTTTAAAGTTTGGAGCCTGAAACTGCCTGCCTTGTTTTGCTTTCCAAGTCAGTCTCAGTTCAAGGAAGACAAACAGAGACTGGGACATGCTTTTTCTGCAACTCTGGTAAAGGAAGTCTGATTCCTAACAGTTTTAGCTTTCATAGAATTTCCCCAAAGGGCTAACACCCTGGGAAACTCTAACTCCCACCATAACTGTGTGGGATGATTTTATCATCGAAAGAGCAAGGAGAAGAAGCCGGCTCCATGGCAATATTGAAGGCATTTCAAGGACAATTTGGTGAGCTTTACAAAATGAAAGCAACAGCAGAGGACCACTGTGGTTTCTTTTCTTTTCTTTTCTTTTCTTCTCTTTCTTTCCTTTTTTTTCTTTCTTTTTCTTTCCTTCCCTTCCTTTCTTTTTTTTTGGTTAACATTTACCAATAGGGAAGCGCAAATCACTGCACTGACTTGCAACAGGTGTCTTGATTCTGATTTTTGCAGCCCCACTGGCTGGTGTGAAGGGGTGAAAACATTCTCCTCCTTGGGCCCCAACTGGAAGCTGAAATGACATGCCTTATCCAATCTGGCTGTTGGTTCTTAAAGTGGGCTGGAATGGTATTTATATAGTTTTACAGTAAGACTACATAGTTGTACTGAATACAGAGCAGTTACAAATCTAACTGCAGAAAATTCCGGTTCCTCTGCAAATAAATAAATAAATATCCTTGTTTCTTGCAGGAAAAAGTGCAAATTTTGCACAGACTGTGCCCTCAAATGTTGCCATGTATGTTCAGGAAACAGCTCTCTTGTTGTTGCTGTTGTGTGCCTTCAAGTCATTTCTGACTTATGGTAATCCTCAGGCAACCCTATCACAAGGTTTTCTGCGGCTGAGCATGTGTGAGAAGCCTATGGTCACTCAGTGGCTTTCCATGGCTGAGCAGAGAAGTGATATCTAATGCTCAAACCACTACAACCAGGAATAGCCAGGTTCAGAGGCCTCCATCTGAGAAAAGGTAGGTTTGTTGTGTCTTGAGGATACCTGGATGGGAGATTATCATAGCCACATCTTGCAATTACATCCCCGGATACAGGATCACAGATGCTATTTTGCAATTTGCTAGAGTCCTGCCATGCAGGAATACACCATCAAAACATCCACGACAGATGACCATCCAGCCTCTATTTCAAAACCTCCAAAGAAGGAGACTCCACTATACTCCCAGGCAGTGTATTCCACTGCTGGACTGTTCTTACCAGCAGGAAATTCTTCCTAAATTTTAGATGGAAACTCTTTTCCTCAAGTTTGAAGCCATTGCTCTGTGTCCTAGTCTCTGGAGCAGTAGAAAACATGTTTGCTCCACCTTCCATATGACATCCTTTCAAATATTTAAGCACGGCTATTACATCACCTCTTAACCTTTTCTTCTCCAGGCTAAACATACCCAGCTCCCTAAGCCACTCCACACAGGGCATGGTTTCCAGGCCTTTTACCATTTTGATTGCCCTCCTTTGGACCCATTCCAGTTTGGCAATATCCTTCTTGAATTGTGCTGCTCAGAACTGGAAACAGTATTCCAGGTGGGGTCTGACCAAAGCAGAAGAGAGTGGTATTATTACTTCCCTTGACTTCCCTGTTATTATAGGTCACAACATTTCATTGCAGATCCCACTTGCAAGAGCAAAATCTACATACCAGTGAGCTGCTCATTGGGCCAAGAACCCAAGTCACAGGCTTTGCAGGTGTATTCATCAGAAACAAATTCATTTTCTTTACAGGGTGTGCAAGTCCAACAGCAACTGACTTCTCCTTTGCGGATCACCTTAAAAAAAAAATGATGGAAACATTTTAATCATTTCAACGATGTTCATCATTCATTTCATACACTCTTGGTTAGCCAATTTTATTGATTTTAAATCCATCTACATTGTGTATAGCCCCCATCTACGTTTGGGGCCAAACAGATCCTTAAACAAATCAGCCAAATGTGCCTCCCAACAGTAAAACTTACTATCCATTTTCAGATTAGTTTTAAAATTTTTCTAAATTTTTCTAAAACTGTACTGGATCCCAGCCTCTCTCCCTAGCTCAAAAAAAGTTACTTTTAAATGTCTGTAACTATAATCATAAATACCCCCATTTGAAGGCTTTGGAGCTATGGCTGGGGTCCTCTAACATGGTCTACATTACACAACTTTATGTGTACTTAGCTACACAGCAGAGGTGCCATGCACTCTTGTCAGTGAATTGTGAATTGCCTAATGGGACCCTAGCAAGACTGTCCCAATGCAAATTGGGACACTGTGTCTGAATGCAAAATGGAATGGATCCACAATGGGGTGATGCCGAATGAGCCCAATGTATACTGCACTTCGGTCACATGGCTGGCTCCCCTACATCATAATGTAACAGCCGCCTTTTATTGGCAGTTCACATTATGGAACTGCCCATTTTCAATTCATGAAGATGTAAATTCACTACTGAAGATGCAAGTCCCCAACAGGATCCCAGCCTCTATCTTCAACTATCTTCAACAGTGTCTTTCCAAGCTCTGACTTATTTTATTAAACACAAACCTAACAAAAGAAAAAACAAAACAACTAGAAAAAAAACTAACAATACATACAATTTGCACAAACTTAAAACAAAATTCATGCACAAATTAAACATAAATTAAAACACAAAGTAACAATATTAACTATACCAACAGTACTAACAATCCACATAAGAAAACATAATATTACTACAAAACTAAAAGGGTTTGGTCCCCCTCCCATTTCATACAGTCCATTACATTTAAACACTTACACTATCTATTAAATCTGTTCTTAAAATAATAACTAATAATTGCTAGTAATCACATATGACTAAACACTTATCACCATTTGACATTGTGATTATTTACCTCGTTATCTTATTTGATTACTTACCCACTTACGTGCAGTCTAATTAGTTAAGTTACCAAATTAAATCATTATTAACTTATTCTATATTCTATATTCTTTCTATATATTCTGATCTATATTTAATTCCTCTGAGTTCTATCATGGTGGCTGCAAAAATTAGTCTTTGGGTAATGACCAGCCCAGAACACCAGTAGCACAACAAATTCCAAATAACATTTATATACCTTGATCTCTCCTTTCTCGCAAGGTTCACTGCAGACAGATCTGATGATGGAACCTTTCTTTGACCAAATTTCCTCATCATCCATTTTCAGTTCACCATTATCCCAGCTTCCAACATTGATATAGTCAAAGTAGTCCTTTCCCATTTTCTTAAAATTCATAATCTCATACCTTCCAAACAAAAAGAGGAATCATTACTTTTGAACTTAATGCAGAGCTAACAACAACATATTAAGCATCCAATTGTTCAAATGCACAATGTATGTTAACAGATTATAGGCCTCAGCCCTAAACGTATTAGAAAAATGAATTGATCATTGGGCTGCCAGCTATCCTAGAGATTTTGGGACGAGTGGGTTAAATCCAGATTTAAACCTAAATTCAATTATCAGTCCCAATTACAGTAGACCCATTGAGCCAGTGAAACTTACAGATTGATGACTTACCAGGTTCCCCATGGATTCACTGGGTCTGTTCTGGTTGGAACTAACAATTGGATTTAGGTTTAGCCTTAACATAGCAATCTTATTTAATTTAGCATAGTAATCCTAGCTAAACTGAGACCCACTAGAATAAATGGGCTGTGAGTTAGCTTTGACTGAGTCATATCAAGAGCTGAATCAATGAGGTCAATGTGACCTCTGAGTATTTCTTGCTTAAGAAAACTTTATGAAATTCATGTGCTTGCCATAGTTTGACAAGCAACTTGAAGGCACAACACACATACAGACACAGTAAGCCTGGCTCCAAGCCAGTGTGAAAATATGATTACTACATATAGAAGAGACAGGCCATCGCTTTAAAATCACTTGGACAAAAGGTACACATGTTATCATTTCACTATCTAATCACCACTAGGAAGGAAAAGATCATATGAATCAGTTCCAGTATTGCTTTATTGGGTTTATTTAAGCTAACAACAACAACGTTCTCTTCATCTATATATTATATATTATAGCCAAAGATACTTTAAATAATGAACAAATGCTGACTGGGAATTCCCAGGTCAGTGGCGTGAGGAATCTACTCTTGGGCTTGGATGGCTTTAAAGGAATTATCCAAGGTACTGAATCTATTTTTGGGATAATATTTAGCACCATGAGCAACTCCAGTAATGGCTGGATTAAATCCTGGAAGAGATTCACCACTCTACTGGCATGGGAATCAGCAGCTGAAATAAATATCAATAAATGGCGATTGCAATTTACATAGGGCAGATTACATTACAACTACAAATACCACATAGCACACGGATATTAATAGTTTTTAAAAATCCATAATGGATTAGGAAAAGTGTTCAGAGTGACTCTCCGTCTTACACATACAACACACACACACACACACACACTTCTATCCCACTTTTTTTCTGTGTATGTGCTACGTAGGATGGCTTTTATCACTTCAATTCATTACCATACAATCAAATACAGTAAAATACAAAAGAAAGTAGACACCACAGAGAAGACATTGGGGCGTAAACTGGCAGAGTCATAGCAGGCAAAAGCCAGAGGGCATACAAATATCTTTTCCAATTAGTAAAAGACAGCCATCTGTGCTTTGTAAGGAGACATGTCCCACCATATTGGTGCAGCCATCAAGAAGACCCCCTCCCTTGTTGCCTACCACTTTATCTCCATGCTTTGTGAGACATAGATAAAAGCTTCCCTCCTGGGACCAGGTGGGCTGCTGTGGGAGGAAACAGTTCAGATTTCCTCAGCCCAAGCCCTTTAGGGCTCTCAAGATAATTTGCTCCCAATCTGGATTTTACCGAAAAGCAAACTGGAAACCAGTGCAGGAATAGTGCAGAACATGAATGTGTTTGGAGTGCTCCACCCCGCCATCCAAGACCAATTTCATTCTGGATCAAGCACTATAATTTCAAGCGAATAAATTCAAGCAAAATCAAATCTTTGGGAAAAAAATTCAGTCATCTTCAGGGAGTATGACAAGTGGACTAGGGGGATTTGGGGATCTATACATCAAAAACTTTTTGAAAAATTGTGTAGCTTTTCACTGTATCTTTTAAAACTTTTGCAAGCTGCCTTGTGTGCCGGGGAGAAGGTGGGATATAAATATAATAATGATAAAATAATAACATCTCCAAAGGTCTGATTAAAATTAATAATAATGCTAAAGAAGGCTAAAATAATCTACATGTATTGTTTAGTGCTGGACATTCTGTAAGGCTAGGAGCTGCTTGGTCTATATAACGACAGAGTTTAGCTACGCGGTTTTTTCCAGCATTCCCTACACTAAAGCTTCCTTCTGGATATCCTTAACTCCAGATTTCATCAGCTCTAGCCACAATCAGTAATGGGCAGGGATGAAGAGAGCTAGACACCCAAATGAATCTGGAGGGACAAAGGTTTTCCCAGAGGCAGCCAGTGACTGCCATGCCATTGAGGCAGTGTATCCACTCCAGGTTTTAATCTAGGCTTCCAAGGTGCTGAACCTATTTAGGAATAAGGTTTCAGAACCTTGGAAAGTTCCTTTGAAGCCTAGATTAAAACCTGGAGTGGATTCACTGTCCCAATGACATGGGTTCAGACAGTGGAGATTTCCTTTAAAACTAGTGAATGTCAGCCCTGGGATAATCTGGGTAGAACACAAATTTTAGCATCTCAATTCTGTCCCTTTGCTCCATTGGAAAGCTGTGATGCTTCTTCGCATGTAAACAACTTGCTGCATCATTTATCACCAATGAAACTTATCTTAAAGCTGTGAAGTGTGGTCCAAATGGTCTTAGGGAGATCTAGGATTGCAGTTCTGGATCAGAAGATCACCCCTGCCCTTTACAGTCATGAATTTGGGAGGACTCAGGACCGAGCCATCTAAGATTTCTGTTAATTCTGGGTCACTGCTTGGTGCAAGCTAAAGCTACTCTATTTCAGAGAAGGCCATGGCATGTTTAAACCATGCAGGGAGCCCATTGTGTGGCCCGACAATCTTGGCTGTGAGCTACTGCAGTTTGTTCACCGGTATGAATCTGGCAATTCCTTTTTCTAAGTTCCAGAGACCATAAGCATTTGAAAAAGCTTATTAAAAATGTTATTTTTGGAATGTACAAGGTGTCTGAATAATTGTCAGTTGAAGTGGCTGTCCTTCAGACTATGTCATCTGATAACTGTCTCAATTATACATGCAGACATAACATTTTGGGCTGTATAGGTTACATGCTGTATATTGTCCTGATTGGCAGGGACAGTCCCAAGTAATCCTCTCATCCCACTTTTTCAGATGCCTCTAAAATGTCCCAATTTCTCTCCTCTTAGTTTCCCCCTTTCTCCTCAGTTTACTTCAGCTGTTGCACAGTGAGTCCAAAGTGCAAATGTGGTTTGCACTCAGTTAAATCAGCTGGGTGGACAGGAGAGAGGGAACAGAATACAGTCCTACCTCCACATTAATGAGTTTGACCTTTGCAAATTTGATTAGAATCATAGAATCATAGAGTAGGAAGAGATCACAGGGGTCATCCAGTCAAACTCCCTGCTATACAGGAACCCCCATCAAAGCACTCCCTTTGACAGATGGCCATCCGGCCTCTGTTTAAAAACCTCCAAAGAAGGAGACTCCACCACACTCCCAGGCAGCATATTTCACTGCCGGACAGATCTGACCGTCAGTAAGTTCTTCCTGAGGTTCAGGTGGAATCTCCTTTCATGCAGCTTGAATCCATTGCTCCTTGTCCTAGTCTCTGGAGCAGCAGAAAACAAGTCTGCTCTCTCCTGACATCCCTTCAAATATTTAAATATGGCTATCATCTCCCCTCCTAACCTTTTCTTCTACAGACTAAGCATCCCCAGCTCCCTAAGCCACTCCTCATAGGGCATGGCTTCTAGACCCTTCACCGTTTTGGTTGCCCTCCTCTGGACATGCTCCAGAGGAAGGTGACCAAAAGGTTGCCCTCGCCAGAGGAGGGCAAGGATTATTCACAAGGCATGTGCTTGCTTCCCCTGCATTTTCCTCCTCCCATTCCTTTGCATTCTTCATCCCAGGCTTGAAAGGCTTGACATTCCGCTGTGTGATGGCCAATGATTGGTCAGGCGCTCTCTTTACTCCTACCCCTCCTTTCTCAAGATGGCAACTGGAAATACTAGAAATCTGCTCTTCTTCCTTTGAGGGGAAAATACCAATAAGCCCTTTATCATGTCATTTTTCTTCCCTCAGGTAACGCCAGGGTCAGAGGCAAAGGAAGAGGAGAGAGAAGCTCCAGAGGGGAGTGGAGGAAGATTGTGGAGGGGGGAGTTATTTGCATTTTTTCACTTTCATGAGGGTTCTGCACCCAGAATGCTTGTGAATGTAGAGGACCCACTGTATTGCCCTTCCCAGTAGGCTCAGGCAAAAGAAAACTGCTACAGCCTCATCTAGCTTATGCACCCTACCTCATAAATAACCTTTGCCATCTTGACCACACTCTGATGTTGCTTGGTGACACACGTACCAGTTTTTATCTGTGAAATATTGGAGGTATATGTACATTTCCCCAACTCTGATCCCCCTTTCAAAACAGAGAGGGAAGAAGCTCAGTTGCAATTTGGAGCTCATTCTTTAGAGTTCAGAATATATGTGTAGTGGTTTCCTCTCTCTCTCTCTCTCTCTCTCTCTCTCTCTCTCATTCTCTTTGTGTGTGCATTGAAAAACCCCAACCAGTATTGTTTTCAGACAGAACTTGGATCCCACAGGGATGCTACAAAATTGTAGATTTAATAAAATGACTGAAAACAAGTGTTTATAAAAAAAAAATTAGATGATTCAACTTCTTCCTTAGTGATGCATGTGTATGTGCAAACACATATATAGAAAAAAAATAGTGTTTGTGTGTGTACACACACTCCCACGACCACACCACACTCTTTCTCATCTCCCCTTTCTTCCTTTTTTCCTTTGCTCTCTCTTGCTCATACACACAAACACACACAGATAAGCAAATGACTCATGTGATCTGAAAATATTATTTTCCAGCTGTGCATAATACGATTGAGGTGAAACCTTCTCCTGGGCATTTAGAGGAGAGAGAGAGAAAGAAAGCAGGAAAGAGACAAGGAGAGAATTTACTTGGCTGACTGCCAAGGAAGACGCTTAAGGCTTTTGATGTCCTCTTTTGCCATGATCTGAAACAATTCCTGACAGAGGTCCTCCATCCACCCGCTTCTTCATCATTTAAAATCCAAAGCAAGGAAAAGTAAAGCGTGGCTTAAAACTCTGGAGAAACACTGGGAAAACCAATTGGCCCAACCCTGGGGGTTTCAGCTCAGTGATTGGCTGATAAAAGCTGCTTCCCAAGAGCAAATGAAGCCCACGTGTTTGCAAGGAAAACCAGATACATGAGCAGCCAAACCACTGCTTTAAATCCCTTGGCATGGGCAAACGCTCCAATGCTCCCTGCTTGCCTCTTTCACAGGAGAAGCTGGGGGAAGTTCCTTTGCCAATGGGCAGAAAGGCAGACCTTGGAAAAGTATTTAAACAACAACAACAACAACAACACAATTTCCAGAAACAGTGCACATTGGCATGATTCATTTCATGTTGTAACTAAAGTATTTTGGGGTGGTTCTTGAATGGACAATTAAGATCCATTAGCTCAAAAAAGGACTGGGAGACTGAAAACTATTTGTCTATATGGATCCATCTAGCTGGCCACATTTTTGGACTCTTCTTAGTCGCCACAGTTACTGCCACGATGAGTACTTGTACTTCAGATCTTACCATTACACCACTATGGACACATCTAACAGCATGAGAGAATTCCATGTAGCCTTAATTACTAATATGTTCCTGTGTGAACCAGTGGGCTGCAGGGCAGGGAGTCATAGCCATGCCCCCCTGCTACAGAGCCTGGCTGCTATGGAAGGCTAGAGGGCTGCATTAGGCCCTTTTCGCACAGCATTTGCTATGTGAAAGAGCCTCTGGAGCATCATGCAATTGTGAGGAGCTGTCCACATGATGTCCTCGCAATTGTGCAACATTGCTGGGGCTGGCAGGCGCCGATCGTGCACTATTTCATTTTCGGCTTCTAGCCGAAAATGGTGTGCAATCGCGCATTCCTCCAGGGCCCTGCACGCATTTACTGTGCATGCGGAGCCTCTGGAGCCATGGCACTCGTGCTTCCTGCCCCAGTGCAGCCTGGGAAAATCCTAGGCTGCTCTGTGGAAGGAAGAGGAGGAGCCCTCACACTGACTGGTAGCAGCGGCTGCAGAGCTGAAGCAGTGGGGATGCAAGATCCTCTCGCAAGAGGCTGCTTGCATGATCCCTACACCCCAGCGCCGCGAAAAGGTAAGGTGCAAAAAGGGCCTTACACCTCCAAGTGAACTTGGAGGGCCACACCTTCCACTGTACCCCCTACAGAATGAATAAATGAAGAGAGAAAGAGAGAGAGAGATTTCCCCCAGGTGCTCTCTAAGTGGTATGGGGATTAATTTTTGTCATGTTTTTAGCCACCTGGGCCATTATAGCCCCAAAGAGCACCTTTTTTAACAACATGAAGTGAAACAGAAATCACTTTCAGTTCACTTCCTGTTTCTGGCCTTCAGTTGGCATCAGGGTGGGAGGAATGTGTAGAAATTACTCCTTTTCCCCCAGAGGCATTGAGAGGAGAAAGATTTTTTTTTGACTCCTTGTGAGGCCTGAGGGGTAGTATGTGACCTTCAGGTGGCACTTTGGCCACCCACTCATTACTACAAATCAGGAGAAGATCAGGCAAACATATTGTCTAAACATGGCTGTTTGTTAACAAAGATGCCATTAAGGAAATGGAAGAAGGGGGAAACCACCAAAGAAGAATTTAAGCAAGTAGCTAGGAGATGTAGGGAGGAGGTCAGAAAGGCTAAAGCACAGAACGAACTTAGGCTGGCCAGAGACATCAAAAACAATAAAAAGGGCTTTTTAAAATATGTCCGTAGCAAAAGGAAAAAGAAGGAGACGATAGGGTCGCTGCACAGAGAAGATGGCGAATTACTAACAGGGGGAAGAGAAAAGGCAGAACTACTTAACACCTTCTTTGCCTCAGTTTTTTCCCAGAAGGATACAAGGACTCAACCTGACGGTTGGGGAGCAGGGGAGGAAGCAGGGGAAATGCGGCACATAATAGGTAGGGAGGTGGTACAAGAATACCTGGCCACACTGGATGAATTCAAGTCTCCAGGGCCAGATGAATTGCATCCTAGGATATGAAAAGAACTGGCAGAGGTCATTTCGGAACCGCTTGCTATAATCTTTGAGAAATCTTGGAGGACAGGAGAAGTTCCAGCAGACTGGAAGAGGGCAAATATTGTCCCCATCTTCAAGAAGGGGAAAAAAGAGGACCCAAATAATTATCGCCCAGTCAGCCTGACATCAGTACCCGGAAAGATTCTGGAGCAGATCATTAAGCAGTCAGTTTCTAATCACTTAGAAAGCAACGCGGTAATCACGAGAAGGCAACATGGATTTCTCAAAAATAAGTCATGCCAGACTAATCTTATCTCTTTTTATGATAGAGTTACTAGCTTGATAGATGAAGGGAATGCTGTGGATGTAGCATTTCTCGATTTCAGTAAGGCCTTTGACAAGGTTCCACATGACATTCTTGCAAAGAAGCTAGTAAAATGCGGGCTGGACAGGGCTACTGTTAGTTGGATTTGTAACTGGTTGACCGACCGAACCCAAAGGGTGCTCACCAATGGCTGCTTTTCATCCTGGAGAGAAGTGACTAGCGGGGTGCCACAGGGTTCTGTCCTGGGCCCAGTGCTGTTCAATATCTTCATCAACGACTTGATGAATAGAGGGCGTGCTGATCAAATTTGCAGATGACACCAAATTGGGAGGGGTTGCTAATACGCCAGAGGACAGGATCAAAATTCAAAATGACCTGGATAGATTGGAGAGCTGGGCCAAGGCTAACAAAATGAAATTCAACAGAGAGAAGTGTAAGGTCCTACACTTAGGTAGAAAAAATGGAATGCAGAAATATAGGATGGGGGACACGTGGCTGGATAGCAGTATGTGTGAAAGGGATCTAGGAGTCTTAACAGACCACAAGCTGAACATGAGTCAGCAGTGTGATGCGGCAGCCAAGAAAGCCAACGCAATTCTCGGCTGCATCAATAGGAGTATGGTGTCTAGATCGAGGGAGGTACTGGTACCATCTACTCTGCTTTGGTTAGACCTCATCTTGAATCCTGTGTCCAGTTCTGGGCACCCCAATTCAAGAAGGACATGGTCAGGCTGGAGCAGGTCCAGAGGAGGGCAACCAAAATGGTGAGAGGCCTGGAAGCCATGCCCTATGAGGATAGACTTAGAGAGCTGGGTATGTTCAGTCTGCAGAAGAGAAGGTTAAGAGGGGACATGATAGCCATGTTTAAATATTTGAAGGGATGCCAGGTAGAGGAAGGAGAGGGCTTGTTTTCTGCCTCTCCAGAGACCAGGACAAGGAGCAACGGATTCAAGCTGCAGGAAAGGAGATTCCACCTGAACCTCAGGAAGAACTTCCTGATGGTCAGGGCTGTCCGGTAGTGGAATATGCTGCCTCGGAGTGTGGTGGAGCCTCCTTCTTTGGAGGTTTTTAAGCAGAGGCTAGATGGCCATCTGTCGGGAGTGCTTTGAGGGTGTTCCTGCATGGCAGGGGGTTGGACTGGATGGCCTGTGTGGTCTCTTCCAACTCTACATTTCTATGATTCTATGATTCTATGATTCTAACTCATGCAACATTTGGGATATTTAATAAGACAGGGCATTTTAATAGTTGACATCTCTTTTTGGGAGACTTTGGCCTGAATCCTATTGGTTAGTCCCAGTTAGAATAAACCCGGTGAATCAATTATTGAATCAGGAGCCAACATGAAGAGAAATTGCCTTGATTAAATGGGTCTACTCTAGTTGGGACTACCCACAGATTCAGGCCATGGAGCTGAATTCCAAAATAGCCAAACACAGAATAAACTTACCGAAATGACCATAAGTCCCATTTATCTTAATGGATCTCTGTAAATACAACAAGCCTGGGCCTAGCCCATACACACCAAGGCACAAGATTGAAACACACAATCATTCAGAAGGTCAGGCAATCCATGTTTTTTAGAGTCATAAATATTTACTGTACCGTCCTGGTGAATCTCCATTCTCATCAAAAGAGATCATGTCTCCAGAAACCCCAGTGAAGTTTGACTTCATAAGAGACTCCAGAAGCTTCCGTCCATCGATTGGTTTCATAGCATCACAAAGACCCGCATAACCTGGGCACAATGACATCTGCATGTTGTGGAGGCCGTACGCCATGGAGTATATTGCATTAATCACAAAGCCCATCTTTGAATCTTGCACATGTTGTGTCTCCAAAGTCAAATTACCTGTTAGAAAACAGCAAGTATTGTCGTGGTAAGTGCTTTCAAATTAACAGCATAGAAGATAAGACGTTATATTGTGCTTGTATACTGTAAATCAACACACCCATATTTTCACTGTAGTTACCCTACACCATCCTTCTGATCATTGTGCAACCAACTGCATATCTGCAGCATGCTTGTGTGTTGTCCCCCTGCACAATGGGGAATCCACAATGGCTCTTTCTGCAACCTCAGTGAGTCAAATGGTACATTGAGTCCCACCTGAGGCCAAGGCAGGATATAAATGAAATACATAAATAAGTAAACTCATTAATAGTTATACACAGTTCAAGAACACACAGCTGCATGTGAAATGGCTACCCTTGCAAAACTCTGGGCATTTCTGCACCACTCTTTTATAGTGCTATTATTCCACTTTCAACATCCTGCGGAATTCTAGGGTTTGCAGTTTGTTGAGGCCAAAGAGCTCTCTGGCTGAGAATTCTAAATGCCCCTCCCTAAACTGCAAACCGCAGGATTCCAGAGGATGTTGAAAGTGGAATAATAGCACTATAACAGCGTAGTGTGGAAACGGCCTCTGTTTCTGCATCCAGTAACTTTGTTGTACAATGGTCCCCTCAAAAGTATAACCACACACATAAATGAACTTACTTGTTTCTGTGAAAACAACAAGATCCTGTCTATACCTTTAATGTTATGTTTATTATAGTCCCTCTTCTTTTCAAACTTTGGACTATGTTAAAATATATTTAGGCAACACTGCAGGTTCTCTTTGTCTCTGGATACCAATGCTCCATCTTCAATCAGGTCAGCGACAAAACCCATTCTTTTCACAGAAGTCATCCCATGGGCTTTGTAGATAAGGTGGTTGCCAACCAAGTCACTGGCATCTTAACAAAGACGTTAGTTAAAAAGAACAGTGGGAAGAAAATGTTCCCTGGCATATTAACTGCAAAGAACCATGAAATTTCTCTGCCACCAAAAATATTACCATGACGACGAAATATTGTGAGATTGCCGAAGTGGCATGCCAACGTCCAAAAGCACGTGTTGTTTCAAGCCTGACTGTGTGTGGCTGGAAAGACATTGAGCACAAACAGTCTTCCGTTGAAAGCGGTGGGAGCTCTTGAGTACACAAGGACCTTCGAAGGGACAATGCCCATTTTAAGTCATTCCCAATGGAAGGCACCCACACCTTCTGCTGGAAGTTAATGAATAGTGTTCCGCTGGAAAGTATTGCCTTTTGTTTTGCCAAAGGAACTATTCATGCCCTCTAGTCATCCTGGAGAAAAAAAATCACTTTATATAACCTTGCATTGGTCTATGTAGTTTTCTCATACACTCTAGCTGCCTTGTTTACCAGGGGTGGGCCAGTTCTTGAGAAGTCACTGTCCCTACTTTTGGCTTTTGCAGGTAGACCCTTTCACGCATTTTTTTTTCATTTGGTTCTTAGAACTGCTGTTCTTCAGGGGTCAGGCCGCTCCTCTAGAATCATGGAATGGAAGTATATGCCTCACGATCACTACCACTATCTCATCAGCATCTCCCAACATGGAACAGAATATGGAAACAGATTAAGAAAAACTGCCCTACATGGAGATGTCCTCAGTTCACAATTATTCATTACAATCACCTGGAACACAGAGCAATAGCTGACTTTACTGAACAAGTTTTCCTTTGTTGCTACCATAGACTGTAACCCCCAGTGAAGTATTTAAGTCTTTTACTCCAAGTCTCAAGTAAAGTCTCAAGTCTCTACCTTTAAGTCTCAAGTGGAGTCTCAAGTCCTTGCAAGATACTTTCAAGTCAAGTCTTGAGTCAAGTCTCAAGTTTGGGAACCAATTTTATATCTCAACCTGTATTCCAGAATTTCTGCACAGAGTTCAATAAAGTCAGTTTTAGCAATTTAAGTAGAGTTGGACCTCCACTTCTGTGATTTTGCCATCTGCAGCTTTGGAAGTGGGAAATAGGGTTCTTCTTACTTCCCATTTGCAAAGTAAGAAATTGGGAATAGGATCCTCATTCCCCATTACTGAAACTTCAAGAGTTTAAGAAGGAAAGATCCTTCCTCCACAAGCCTCTTGTCTAACACATTTTCTGTTCCTCTCTGAGATACGCACCCTGCACTCTGGGCATACGTCTTGCTTTCTGCTCTTAGGAAAAGTTTCAGAAAGCTCCTCCTACACGTAGAGGGGACAGGCTGCTGAGCAGAACTCAACCTCATCTCAAACCCATTGCCTAACTCATCTGCCGTTCCCTCCGAGAAATGCGTCCACAGTTTGGGCTTGAGACAGATTGTCATGTGACCAGTAAGTTGTAAGGTTTCTGGATGAATGTGTTATTTTACTGAACCAAGTGCAGCAAGTTAGTTACTAAAATATGCAAGTCTCAAGTCGAGTCAGTGTGTAATTTTTGTCGAGTGCAGGAAGGCTTGGGAGGAACGCTGCCACCTCCCTGCTGCATCCCTGCTGCTTTGGGTCTGCAGCTGCTTCCTCGTCACGCAAGCGCCCCGCCTCTTCCGTTCGCAGTGCAGCCTGGGACCTCGCAGGCTGCACTGAGGAGAGGACGCGCGACCGGCCCGGTTCCCGAGGCTTTGCATGGCATGCGGGGTGATGGAGCAGGGCGCGACTGCGCACCATTTTCGGCTTTGAGCCAAAAATGAAAAAATCCGTGCGCGGTCCACGTCAGGCCCTTGAGTGTCGCATAAATGTGAGTGCGTCATGCAGACCACTCCTCACATTTACGTGACGCTCAAGGGGCCCTTTCACTTCAAAAACGCTGTGCAAAAAGGGCCTGAGTCAAGTCACTGAAGTGCCTGAAGTCTGACTGGAGTCTGAGTCAATTGACTTGAGTCTACATCACCAGTAACCCTGGGTAACCTGAACAAAGCTAGGAATTTTCTTTTTGGACTGCAAATCATGATTCTGCCAACTATTATGGCCATCACAAAACTCAGGTGATTGACTATTTTTCAATCTAGAAATGAAACAAGTCTGTCAAAAGGAAAAAAAAAGACATGGTTTCTATATTCTCTGGGGACTATGCAGCTTTGTACAAACACAGATATTTCTAAATTGCAAACTTCTTCCTATATTTGTCCATTCTAACCCTACAAGACATCTGAAACACATTCCTGTGAGCTGATTGCCTGAATCCTATTTGTTATTCCCAGCTAGAGTAGACCCAGTGAATCACTTGTTGTGCCATGTGTCAACAGGTAGATATATCCCATTGATTCAGTGATCCTACTCTACTGGGATTAACCTAGTCCATTTAAATCAGTGGGATGTAAGCTGCTGGAATGGATTTAGTCCAACTAAGTTCAATGAGTTTGTTCGCTACGTGATTGAGTTAGTCATGATTAATTTAATTAAGTCCAAGTACAACAGCATCAATGAGTGTTTTTCACTTTCCTAGTTGGCTGTTGGCCATCAAACAGAGGATGGAAGAATCGATTTCTAACAGTCTTGAGCTTTAAGAAAAGATCCCGGTGTATTTCTGTAAAACAACATGGACCATGTCTGCAGTACACTGTTATAGTGCTATTATTCCATTTTTAACATCCCATGGAATCCTGGAGTTTGTAGTTTAGCGAGGGGCATTGAGAATTCTCAGCCAGAGAGCTCTTGCGCCTCAGTAAACTACAAACCCCAGAATTCCACAGGGTGTTGAAAGTAGAATAATAGCATTATAACAGAATAGTGCAGAAACGGCTGTGGTAAAGTTGCTAGTTTGTCAACTTAGAATCCTCTCTCGTGTGTATGTGTATGTGTGTGTGCGTGTGCGTGCCCATAACAAGAGATTGTCTCCATCTGTGTTTTCATTGAGTGGCAGCATAAATGTGATCACCACAGCTGAAAGCATTTATGGACTCAGTCAAATCACATTGATTAAGAGAGGAAAACCACAGGGGAATGAGGACTGGGAATGGATGCTATCTTCATTAGAACACATTTCTAATTTCTTCAGGTTATAATAGGACACATATGTTTAAAACGAGCCATGTCTGAATAACAATTACATTGGTTTAATATAGAGTCACAATCTATATGCCAGGTGTAATGTGTGACAGAAATAGCCACTCAATGTGGATCAATGGGTAAAAGTTCTATTGGAATACAGAGCTCACAAACAAATTTGTTGCTGTTGTGTGCCTTCAAGTCATTTCCAATTTATGGTAATCCGAAGGGGACTGGCAGAATTTGTTCAAGGGGATTGCCCTTGCCTTCCTTGGAGGCTGAGAGAGTGTGATTTGCCCAAGGGCATCTGGGTGTTTCCATGATTATCTGAGGATCTGAATCCTTGTCTTTACAGCCCTAGTCTAAGATTAAAATCACTACACCATGCTGACAAACAGTTTGGAAAATATTTGTTAGTGCATTTTAGTAGTCTACATGGATCAAGGACTGAAGGACCTATTCCTCTTCTTTGTACTGACAATATCATGTCCCATTAAAAAAAAAACTTCTTCTTTTAAGGCATATATTAAGACAAAAAGGAAGAATAAGGATTGTACATTGAATTAATTGTGGGGTTTATTCAGCCCCCAGTGAAAATTCAAAAATGCTAAGGACTAGAGTCATATTCAAATGCATACTTGTATTTCCTGACTTCAATGAGATTCCAATTGCTGACCCCACCTCCTGCCATGGAGCCATCTTTGGGCCTTTCCTCACTACACTTATAGTGCCAATATTCCACTTTCAACATCCTGTGGAATTCTGAGGTTTATAGTTTATTGAAGCCAGAGACCTCTCTGGATGAGAATTCTAAATGTCCCTCCCTAAATTGCAAGCCCCAGGATTTCATAGGATATAGCACCATAACAGTGCATTGTGGAACGGCTCTAACAAAATTAATTGCAACAGGGAGAAGTGTATGGTGCTGCACCTGGGCAGAAAAAAAAAATGAAATGCAAACATATAAGATGGGTAACACCTTGCTTGACCACAGTGCATGTGAAAAGGATCTAGGAATCTTAGTCGACCATAAGCTGAACATGAGTCAGCAGTGTGATGTAGCAGCTAAAAAAGCCAATACATCAATAGGAGTATAGTGTCTAAGGCCCTTTTCATACCTTACCTTTTCCCAGTGCTGGAGTGCAAGGCTCGCACAGGAAGACTTCGTAGGAACGCTCTCGCATCCCTCCTGCTTGGGCTCTGCAGCTGCTTCCTGGTCGCGCAAGCGCCCTGCCCCTTCTGTTCGCAGTGCAGCCTGGGACCTCCCAGGCTGCATTGAGGAGAGGAAGCGCGACCGGCCCGGCTCCTGAGGCTCCACACACAAGGTAAGTGTGTGCAGGGCCCCGGAGCAATGCACGACTGTGCAGCATTTTCAGCTTTGAGCCGAAAATGAAAAAATGCGTCCGCGGTCCGTGTCAGGCTCTTGAGCATCGTGCAAATGTGAGTGTGTCGTGTGGACCACTCCTCACATTTACGCGATACTCAAGGGGCCCTTTGGCTTCAGAAATGCCATGTGGAAGACATGTAAGTCAAGGGAACTGATAGCACCACTCTATTCTGGTTTTGGTCAGACCTCACCTGGAATACTGTGTCCAGTTCTGGGCACCCCAGTTCAGGAAGGACATTGACAAGCTGGGATGTGTCCAGAGGAGGGCCACCAAAATGGTAGAAGGCCTGGTAACTATGCCCTATGAAGAGTGGTTTAGGGAACTGGGTATGTTTAGCCTAGAGAAAAGAAAGTTGAGAGGCAACATGTTAGCTATGTTTAAACATTTGAAGGGA
This sequence comes from Cyclura pinguis, assembly GCA_030412105.1. Lineage (NCBI taxonomy): Eukaryota > Metazoa > Chordata > Lepidosauria > Squamata > Iguanidae > Cyclura > Cyclura pinguis. Next base: position 276,304,320 of record CM059601.1, on the reverse strand, counting down.
TGTCACATGAAGGATGGAGTAAGCCTGGTTTCTGCTGCTCTAGAGACTAGTACATGGAGCAACAGCTTCAAATTACAGAAAAAGCGATTCCTTCTCAACATTAGGAAGAACTTCCTGATGGTAAGAGTAGTTTGACAATCGAATGTGGTCCCTGAGAGTGTGGTGGAGTCTCCTACTTTGTGGGTTTTTAAACAGAGACTGGATGGCCATCTTTCAGGAATGCTTTGATGGTGTATTCCTGCATGGCAGGGAGTTGGACTCAATGGCTCTTGTGATCTTTTCCAACTCAATGATCCTATGATTCTACAGCCATTTACTGGTTAGTGGGGAGGTGGGTAGCAACATCCATCTGTTTTCCTATAACAGGATTCACATCAATGACATCATTCAGCAGATCATAGAGGATGCCTGTTGCTGTGAATCCAGCTATAGAAACATAGCTGGACACTTGTACATCACCTGCCTGCTCTCTGCGAGCCAGCAAGTGGCTGTTTTGGAGGCCTGCGGCAGCTTGAAAATTGGGTTTGAGACAGAAGAGGGGGAGATAGGTTGTAGTTCTGTTTGATGTATCTACTGATCCAGGATCTTGGCTTATTTCTTCTCATAATGTGGCAAAATGCTTGGCAAGATAGCTTCACCTAAAGCTCATGTCCTAAGATGGCTTTTAAAAATTAAAATAAAACTTTTCAAATTGCAATTCAGTATTCTTCCCTCCTACAATTCCCTGACCATTATCTCATCGCGCATATATATTGTTTCCATCCTTGTATCTATTCCTGTATTGGTTTGAAATTGCTTATTAGAAATTCTGCTTTGTTTGCCCCAGTAATGTTCAGGTTATATTAATTGCAAATAATAACCCTTAGCCAATGGGTTCATTTATCTTCCAAGACCTCATAATCCCCTGTTGGATCTTGCTTCATTCCTTGCTTTGCTATTACTCTGCAATTTCTGCAGTTCTTTGGAAATTAGGCTTGTCAAATGTCAGCCACCTCTGCTATTTCCCTGCCACCTCCAATGAGTTTAATTCTCTTTATACAGCACAGCACCCTGGAGGCAGTTGCTAGGCAACCCCAAAGTGCATTCTTTTTCCCCAGCAATTTTTGAGCGTATATCAAAATATCCTGTTGATTGACAATACAGGATGGCGGAAGTGGGACTCAGGCTATTTCCTCATTAGACTGTTATAGCGCTATTATTCCATTTTCAACATCCTACGGAATCCTGGGGTTTGCAGTTTAGGGAGAGGCCTCAAAGACCCCTCCCTAAACTGCAAACCCCAGGATTCCATGGGATGTTGAAAGCGGAATAATAGCGCTATAATAGTCTAGTGCAGAGATGGCTTCAGAGTTCACAATTGGGGACAGGGAACCACCAGAGTCGCTCCTCCGAGGAAAAGAGATGAATCCCCTCACTCAGGCTGGGAGAATGGATCTAAGCCCCACAGCCATCACCACAAAGAACTCCACTGCCTGGTGTCTCTTTGCAGGACTGAATCTCCTGCAGACCTTCACCATCTCTATTTTCCTTTCACCGAATATCATGCACCAGTAGTGGGTGTCACTATGGCTTGGTCGGCAAGCGCCGCAGAATGAAGTGGTGCTGAGATAACACAGAGGCTAAGATGTCTGAACAGAGTGAACTACTAAAGACTGCAGCATTAAGCACTACAGATGAGGAACACCACTTTCCGGTGTTCTTCGTACAACATAAGCAAACATCTTGCAACTAGAAAAAAAAAATCTAATCCAAGAAGTTGCCTTCGGTGCTAGTTGATGACGACGACGACGACGACGACGATTTGTAGTATGGAAAAGCATTAAAAATGTGGCCCTCCAATGTGCTGAGGCCTAGATGTGTCAGCAAAAGTTACCACGTTCAGGTCCAAAAAATGAGCTTTGGAAGCTCACCAAAGAAAGAGGTTCACCATAAAAATCCAAGTCAGAAGCACTTCCCAATTTATGACCAGTTTATCCAGTAGATCTTAGGAAAATGAGGCCAATTATGGCCTTTCTTTATTATATGGCCAAACAGGATGGGCTGGAAAAATTAAATCTTTCTTCTTATCTGTCCCAGTAGTTGGTGAACCAACACTGTTGTTGTTTTATAAAGGAAGTTTTGTTTGAAGGAAAGGGAGAGGTGTTTGAGGGAATCTGGAGGATTTCTGATCGGAAATGCTGAATTGTCTTTGGAAAATTAACGTGAGCTATTTCCACTTTTTCAAAGCTTATTTTCAGAATCAGACTACTATACAGTGGCGGAGCTTGGAGTGTGTGGAGGGGGGATGGGAGAGGTGGGGGTCTGTGCGTGAGTGGCACGGCCACTGTGCGTGGGGGCACGGCTGCGTTGCACGGGAGCACAGCCAGGGCGTGTGGGGGCATGGCTACGGGCCAGGATGCCCCTAAAACAATGCCGCCCGGGGCAAATCGCTCCTCCCCTCCCCCATCCCTATGCAACTGCCAATATATGCTGATGCTCCCAGGGTATTCTAAACAAAGATGTGAAAAATGGTTTCATTTTCTCCACAGTTTTTAGGGAAAAAGAAATCGCATGAGCCTCCCTCCCCCTTTGTCTTGCATGTGATGTTTGCAACTTTTGGAAAATTCTTCAAAAACCAAGGGTACCAAAGTTATCTCCCATCTGCATGAGCTAGGTTCAGTGATGGATGAAACTGTATTTTAGCTGAGTGGAGCTATTGACATGGAAGGGACTTGTCCACAACTGATTTCAATGGATCTGCCCTATATGAAACTAAACTTGGACCTAGCCCTTTAGATCCATTATCATAAGCATGTTTGAATACATAGGGATTCAACATTAGACCTCTGAGATTTCAACACTCTGGGTAGACAGGTCCAGAAGTTATGATTTCCCCCATTGTTATTGCTGTTGTTGTTCTGTGCCTCCAGAAAATGCTGTTTTCTGCACATAATAGTCATGTGTGAACTTTGTGCAGAATAGTTTCCCAATTACAGCATTTTCTGAGCAGAAAACAGCATTTTGTGCACAAGGGAGCTATCTCCACAGAAATATTACTTGTGCAAAATGACCACATGCGATTTTTTTTATTGAATGCAAGAAGCTGGACTTGATGGCCCTTGTGGTTTCTTCCAACTTTATGATTCTATGAAATCCCAAACTGTGAAGATTCTTGTCCACTGAAGATTCTTCTGTCAGGGTTTCTCAACACTCAAGAATCACTTTCATTGACCATTTTACAAATATTTTTGAATATTCTCTCCTTCCTTATTTTCCATGTTTGATTTTTTTTTAAATGGCATTTTTTTCCATCCTGAGCATGAGGAAGTCTGTGAAATTTGTAACAGATTCTCTCACCCTTCTCATTTAGGATGGAAGGTCGCATAGAAATCCTTTTAATACATATATACACCAAACTGGACAGAACAGTATGGAATCTCATATTTAGAGTGCTACATTTTATGCAAGAGCCATGGCTTAGTTTTTGTTTTAGTTTTTCCTGCTAAGTCAGTTGTCCGTGGGAGAAAACTTACAGAAGTTGCTATGCTGGTGTGTTTGAGCACAGATGGGAATTTAGCATTGATTTCCTTTTTTTTAAAAAAAGGTCATCAGAGAATGGATGAAGGAGGGGAAGAAGACACCCTCGTTTTGATGATGCCAAAGGCTACCTCTCACCTGCCCTTCAGGTGCCTCACTGCTGGTGCACACCTCAGTAGCGCATGAATGCTTTTGTGTTTGAGCAATAGCAGTTACATTTCTATACTGATTATCAGTGCTGAGCACTCCCTAAGTGGTTTACAGTATGTTAGCTAATTGCTCCCAACAAGCTGGGTACTCATTTTACTGAACTACAGAAGGATGGAAACCTCAGTCAACCTGGAGGCCTGCAGGATCGAACACACAATGTTGTGGCTGCAGTACTGGCATTTAACCACTGCACCACCAGGGTGCAGTTTGAGCAGTTAGGAGAACCACAAGGCACACAAAGACAGCAGTGTACAGCACAGGCAATTCCTGAAGCTCCTGTCTCCCCTCCAAATAGCATCGCTGTTCCCCCCCAGTCTCTGCACTCTACTATCATGCCTCCTCCTCCTTGCCTTCAACATCTGTGGACTAAGACAGTCAGCAAACACACACTTCAGCCTTGGTCATCATTGGAGGGCTTCATGTAGAACCACAGCAGCACAAGAACCAGAAAGCAGCTGACTCAAGAGCAAAGGGAATGGGCAGACCCCAACCAAGCAAGGCAAGCAAGCAGCCAAGCAAGTAGACAAGCAATCTATTCAAAGCATGGGAGATCTTATTTTTGGACTGCAGCTCCCAGAATCCCCCATCAAGCAGTGCTGCTTATTTCCTGAAGGCACTGGCCATACTGGCTAGAAGATTCTGGGAACTGTAGTCCAGAATACTTTGAAATCTTTTGAAGAAGCAGGAGACCTTGAGACCATCAGATGGATGTGATGCCATGAAGGACTCATTTCCTCACCACTTAGATCAAGGACATAGCTTTCTGCCCACCCTTCCCTCTCCATCTTCTGCTCCAAGAAAATGCAATCTCTGCAGCACAGATTTTTTTTCCCTTGCAGAAGGTCACATGGTTCCTCCAAGAGGTACTTTCACTTTTTTGTGTTGAAAAAACCCATTAATGTGTTTTATGGAACACTGAAGTTTTGCTGCAGTACTTTTTCAAATGGACCCAAAGTAGCAGTTGCAGGATGCATCTCTGCAATTGCTCTGCAGTCGAAAACCAGCTTTGTACAGCAGGCAGAAGTCTCATTAAAGCAGCATGAGGGATATTCATTTAAGTCAAGACAATCCCCCACCACTGCTGTCCCACAGAGAAGCACTCCTTGCCGAATTCTGAAATGCTAGAATGTTCTGTGTGGCCATTTTTTCTCCCATTTTTTTCAATGCTTTGATCAAGTTCTTTATATCATATTGTAGGAATGAGAAGAATGGGAGGTGAGGTTGCTTTAAAAAAATGGTGCAGGAATGCCAGATTTCAGGGTCTGGTCCTGTGTAAGCTGTAACTCTAAGAGCCTTGCCACACTACTCTGCTACAGTGCTATATGTCCTGTGGAATTCTGGGGTTTGTAGTTTACTGAGACCAAAGAGCTCTCTGGCTAAGATTTCTAAATGCCACTCCCTGAACTGCAAACCCTAGAATTCCATAGGATGTTGAAAGTGGAATAATAGCACTATAACAGTCTGGTGCAGAAATGGCCATAATGTCAAAGCACTAAAAGGGTATCTTTTAGGCTATTCTAACTCCCTGCTTGATGCAGTAAATCCAGTTAGATCATATACAATTAATGTTTGTCTAACCTCTGCTTGCAAAACTCCAGCAAGAAAGGGATCACCATTCTTCTAGACTATGATAGCTAGCATGGTATAGTGGCTAGAGTGGAGGGGAACACTCCATGACTTTGTTAAAATGCAGGTTCAGTGTTGCCCAGTTGCAGTAATACCTCTCTATTCAGCTGTGGTCAGACCTCACCTGGAATACTGTCTTCAGTTCTGGGCACAGGACAAGAAGGACACTGATAATCTGGAATGTGTCCAGAGGAGGGCAGCCAAGAGAGTAGAAGTTATGGAAGCCAAGCTACAGGAGGAATGGCTTAGGCAGCTGCGTATGTCTAACCTGCAGGACAGAAGACTGAGAGGTGATATGATAGCCTTCTTTATGTAGAAGATGGAGCCAGCTTGTTTTCCACTGCTCTATAGACTACGAGATCACCCAGTGGGTTCAGATTACAAGTACAGTTCACCTTCAACTTTCACAGGTTTAGCTTTCACGAATTTGATTATTTGTGAGTTTGCAGCTGCTGCTTAACTAGCAGTATAGCTATAGATGTAGGTGGTGATTGTATTGTACTATAATGACACTGGCTCTACCTCCCTCTTTCCCTCCTTTTTCTCCTCATCCTGCCCTGCCACCGCCACTGCCGCCACTACCACCGCCACTACCTGGTCTCCCACTCCAATCCTCTCACATCTGCCTCTTCATCTCACATCTGTCTCCTCCTGAAGGGGATTTTTTGCAGTTGATCCTCCTTGCCCAGGCACTCACATCTCCACTGTTTGCTTCCCAGAAGCAGGGATCATGAAGCACTGTCCACAAAGGAACTCATGCATGTGGAAGTCAATATCTCTGTTCCCCAGAAGTGGGGATCTTGAAGCACTGTCCAAAAAGGGACTCATGCACATGAAAATCAATAAATATGTTCCCCAGCAGCAGGAATCATGAAGCACTGATCACAAAGGGACTTGTGTACATGGAATTCAATAACTCTGTTCCCCAGAAGTGGGGGAAATCACAAAGCACTATCCAAAATGGGACTTGTGCACACGGAGGTCAGTAACTCTGCTCCCCAGAGATACACAGCACACTGAAACAAAACAGGTGAGTGAGTTGTCTCAATACCTGTTGGTCTCACTCTGTTAGCAGGAGAGGAGAAGAGGAGGAGGACAAGCTGTTGCTGCCACCACTGGCCTAGCTCTGCAAGGATCTAAGGTAATTTCTTGGGAAAGGCTTAGAGACCAGCGGTGGTCCCAAAGTGGCAAAGGTAGTAAGAGGTAGAACTGTTGGTGGGAAAGGAGATGGAGATGAGCTGCCTGCTGTGACTGCTGCAACAATCTTCTCCACTGTCCTTGCCCTTCTCTTCCTTCTCCTTGAGGAGGATGATGCCACTGAAGGAGATTTTTGAGGCAGCAGAGTCTCTAGCATGCATGTTGAGGGGACCTAGAGATTTTCATTGGTTTTTTTTGCCACTTTTGTTTGGATCCTGAGCACCGAAACTCAGTGAAGGTTGAGGGTACACTGTAAAGAGGTTCTACCTACACATTTGTTAGAATGTCCTGAACTGCTCAGCAGTGGAATTCACTGCCTAGAAGGGTGGTGAATTCTTTAGAGGCATTTGAGCAGAGGCTGAATGACTGTACTTTTGGAAGTACTTTGGTTGCACATTCCTGTGTGGTAGGGGGTTGGACTAGATGGCCCTTGGAAGTAATTTCCAACTCTGTGATCCTACGATTCTTGCGGGTTGGATTGACAGATGCAGGTTTTAGTCTCTAGGGAATCACAAAACTCACTGGGTGAACTTGGTCCAGTTACTCTTTCTTGTTACTCTTTCTTCCAGACTCCACCCTGACATCTTCCAGACACCACCCTGGCTTAATCTGTGGAACTAGTGTGTGTTAAAATCTATGTACATACTCATGTGCTTTAATGGTCTAAGAAGTTCATGTTGCCTGTTGTCATTGATCATAGGATATGGTGGGGTAGGGGTATCAGAAGTCTGCAACATTTTTGAATGGAAAAGAAGCAAAGAAGGCGGTGGCATCATACTGTACTATTCTACTCTTAATTAAAATAATAAGCATAATATCTGTGAACAAAGACTGAACAGAAAAAAATCCATTTCAATTTAAATTAAGTGGAACACTGCACAGCAGATTATGTTGCAATATGCAAAATTTTCACAACATATTTATCCTCAAAATTACATGTGCACGTACTGTGCAATTAATTATACTACTCATTTAGCAGAAATCTAACTTGCTCCAGCAACAACACTGCAGTCATTTTTTTTCCTTTCAAAAAAGGAGAATGATCCATCTGGGTTCTTATCTGTAGTTCTCTTTAATTTTCTTTGAAGTGTAGGATCATCTTGATCCATTGGGATTTTTGCTGTGTTATATTGCAGATGGCCTGATGTAATGTTCTTAGTAGACAATTCTAGATCAAGTGAATGGAAGTGAAATTGAGAAAGGATTTCTTTCACACTTCACAGAAACCACCTCTATGAGAACCACTTGGGAAAAGAAACTACAAAGAGGGATTTAGCTTTGAACTCCAAAACTGTGCTTTTCAAAATGAAGGAAACAGTTTTTATCTATCAATCCATATAAAATGGGTAACAAGGACAGAAATGTGGCTCTCAAAATACAATTGCTGTTAGGCCAGGATTCAACCAACTGTGGTTCCTTTCCTCACATGGATTTTCACTTTCTTGATGTGGTTCTTCTGAAAAGCTACAATGTTACCATGCTGTAGATCCCAATCCATGGTATTAATTGACACCTATATCAATCATTGGCCCTTTTCACATGTGTGTGTGGGGGGAACGGGCGAAAACGCCCAAAATCGGAGCTTACCTCCAGCCGGGTAAGTCCGTCGCCAAGCGGAGCAGCGCAAGCTCGCTGCTCCACACTCCTCCAGCGTCGCAGATGGTAGCTTCCAGTTGGCGGAGGCTCTCCACCAACCGGAGAAGCTCGCCAGCCGGAAGCCCGCCCCCGGCAGATCTGCAGGCACGCACTTGCGCGCGCCTGCAGATCCACTTTAGAGCCGGGCGACAGAGCGGCACGGGGCTGTGCGCTCCGTGCTTTTTAAAAACCTCAAAAAAGAGGTTTTTAAAAAACACGCAGCCCGGCTAGTTCCGGCTGCTCCTGAGTGGATTCTGGTGTGGAACTACGAAAAGTAGTCCACGCCAGTCCACTCTACGGTGTAGACGACCTCCGTGAGAGGTCGCTCTACACCATCCCCCCCACATGTGAAAAGGGCCATACACTTATGGCTGAAAAGCCATACTAGCAAAGAAGACTGGCTGTACATGTGCAGAATTAGGTCGGAAGGGACCTCAAGGCATGACCAGGTCATAAGTTCACTGAGGATTAGCCAGAGAACAACTAGATGAGTTTGAGATAACCCTCTCAATGGCCCAAACCTAGAAAAACAATAGCCAATGAAACTCTCAGACAACGCAACAATGACCAACGTCCTGTAAACTCCTTCCTGCTGAACTTCCTCTTTTGTTCCTTCACGCCTTTGTTTGCTCTTCCAGAGAGCCATTAACACCTTCCCCTTTATGGCCAAAAAAGGGGTATTTAATCTCTAGCTACAGCCCCAGTGATTCTTGCAGTATGCAGTAGGCAACACACTAGCACTCGGGCATCACTCTCCAACCCAGGCTCTCATTCCTCTGTGCAGCCCTCAGACTCTTGTGTCTGAGCCATTTTGCCATGACTTTCTTTTCTTTGGTACTGGTAACTATCACCCACTTTATCCTAACTCCTCACTATCCAATTTTTCCCTCCTTTCCTTCTGTTAGTGTTGTATGGTTGTGAGACCATACAATTGCTTGTGTGTGTGCTTGTGATTTTTCCCCAATAAAACATTCTTTTAACCTTCAGCTGATGTCTCGGCATTACTACCAGTATCCACAGGTGAAAAGATCCCAAATTTACCACCCCCAGCCTCCTTTTTTGAGCTATAGTTCCCCACCTTTCCACAGAAGCATTGACATTGTGGGTGGACCCTGAGTTACCCACCTTTTTGGGTAACAAAAAGACAAGCAAAAGTCTGGAAACCAAGCCTTCTGAGGAATGACTAAGAGAGCTGGGTATGTTTAGCTTGTAGAATTAGAAGACTGAGAGATAACATGATGACCATTTTTAAATACCTGAAGGAGGTCATGTAGAAGATGGAGCAAGCTTGTTTTCTGCTGCTCCAGAGACTAGAACCCAAACCAATGCATTAAAATTACAGGAAAAGAGATTCCCTCTAAACATTAGGAAGAACTTTTTAGCTTGTAAGAGTTGTTCAGCAGTGCAATAGATTGCCCCAAAGAGTGGTTGATTTTCCTTTTTCAGACACACTTAAACAGGGGTTGGATGGCTATATTTTGGAAGTGCTTTAGGTGTATATTCCTACATGGCAGGGAGTTGGACTAAATGATCCTTGTGGCCCTTCCAACTCTATGAGCCTATGGCCATTGCCGCACCACATTGTTGTAGTGCTATTATTCCACTTTCAACATCCTGTGAAGTCTGGGGTTTGTAATTTACTGAGGCCAAAGAGCTCTCTGGCTGAGAATTCTAAATGCCCCTCCCTAAACTATGATTCTATGATTATAAACATAGTTTGGACATCCAAAGAAAAGGACCTGGAAAAATGACCAAGGAAATGTGAACACAACAAATAGCTCTAAATGTAAATGCTTTTCAGTATTTCTCTCTCTGAATTGCTAGAAATTTGGAGCCTGAAGGAAAATTTCAGGAGCTGAAGATACTTATTGGGCTGCCTTCCTTTCCCTCCCATGTTGCTACACTCCTTCACACACACAACTGTGTTTCTCAGTGATTTGTCACAATGTAGATCCAATGCTTGAGACTACGTTTATCCAGAGAGATCCCATTCCTCAGAGTTCCCATTAAGATCTCTTAATGTCTTCTAACAGAGACAAAAGTGAAGGGTAGTAAAACCTTCCAAATGCAGCGGCCATTATGCAACGTTTGCAAACTGCGTTGGGGAGCTCTGGGGGCTTCAAAAGTCACCAAATGGTTTTCAGGAGCCACATGCAGCCCATAAGGTGCCCTTTCCCACCCTCTGGATGTAAATCTTGCTCTGCCTTTACCCTTTCTCCCAATCTGTTGATGTTTGTAGTGAGTTAGGGAATTTTGCTAATCTTTAACAATGCCGATGGGGAAAATACATAACATGATGATGGCTGTGCCTGGGGTTCTTTTTCAGCCAAATGCAAATTATTGAAAAATGCTGCATGGATTGCATAGACTTTCCCATTTACACTCTGAGGCTCAACTCTAAGGGGTGATGTAATTTACAATTTGGTAAAGGATGATAGCTGCTTTGCGGCTTTAAGTCACTGCTGGCTTATGAAGACCCTAAGGGGAAATTATCAGGGGGTTTACTTGGCAGAATTTGTTCAGGGGGAGTTTGTCCTGGCCTTCCTCTGAGGCTGAGAGAGTGTGACTTGCCCAAACTCACCCAGTGGGTTTCCATGGCTGAGTGAGGATTCAAACCCTTGTCTCCCAGTGTTCTATTCCAACGCTCAAACCACAATGTCACACTGGTTCTCAAGGGATGATAATAAGATCATATAAATCAGGGATGGAAAACTGTGGAAGGTTTTGATTCTATATGTAGGATGGCCATATATGATGCTTTACAGAGTACAGTCTTCTACTTGAAGGGCTGTCAAAGCTGAGACCTTTATTTCAAACCATCCTCTTAGGGAAGGGCTGACTGATTCAAGCCCACAATGAAGAACTGAGAGAAGAGACAGCAAAAACCTTGAACCTGCCAATCAACAAGGACTGAAATCTCATAGGTGTAACTAGCTCCCTTCCCAATAGTGCCCTATGATTTAACTTCAGGTGAAGTAGTAGGGGCACTCTATTCTGCTTTGGTCAGACCTCACCTGGAATATTGTGTCCATTTCTGGGCACCACAGTTCAAGAAGGACATTGGTAAGATGAAATATGTCCAGAGAAAGGAGACCAAAATGATCAAATGGTCTATAACCCAAGCCTTGTGAGGAACAACTTAGGGAGTTGAGTACATTTAACTTGGAGAAGAGAATATTGAGAAGCAATACGATAGCCATTTTTAAAACATTAGAAAGATGCCATGTCGAAGATGGAGTAAGCTTGTTTTCTACAGTTCCAGTGGGTAGAATGAGAACCAATGGATTCAAATGAGAAGAAAACAGATTTCATCCATGTATTACAAAGATTTTTTTCCGTAAGAACTGTTTGATAATGGAATAAACTGCTGAGGAAGGTGTGTGCTTACTCTCTTTGAAAGTCTTTAAAGACAGGTTGGATGGGTATATTTTAGGAGTGCAGTAGTTGTATCTTCCTTCCTGACTTGAAGTAATAGAGGGAATGCTGATCAAATCTGCAGATGATACCAAATTGCGACGGGTTGCTAAAACCCCAGAGGACAGGATTAAAATTCCAAATGACCTCAACAGATTGGAGAGCTGGGCCAAGGCCAACAAAATGAATTGCAACAGAGGGAAATGTAAGGTCCTACACACGGGCAGAAAGAATGAAATGCCCAAATATGGGATGGGGGACACCTGGCTGGACAACAGTACATGTGAAAGGGATCAAGAAGTCTTAGTAGACCATCAGATGGACATGAGTCAACAGTGTGTTGCAGCAGCCAAGAAAGCCAATGTGATTCTCAGTTGCAGCAATAGGAGTATGGTGTCTAGATCAAGAAAAGTAATAGCACCACTCTATTCTGCTTTGGTCAGATCTCATCTGGAATACTGTATCCAGTTCTGGGCTCCTCGTTCCAAGAAGGATATTGACAAGCTGGAACATGTTCGGACAATGGTGACCAAAATGGTCAAAGGTCTAGAAGCCATGCCCTATGAGCAGTGGCTTAGAGGGCTAGGTATGCTTAGCCTGATGAAAAGAAGGTTAAGAGGGGACATGATAGCCATGTTTAAATATTTGAAGGGATGCCATGTAGAGGAGAGAGAGGGCTTGTTGTCTGCTGCTCCAGAGACCAGGACAAGGAGCAACGGATTCAAGCTGCAGGAAAGGAGATTCCACCTGAACCTCAGGAAGAACTTCCTGATGGTCAGGGCTGTCCGGCAGTGGAATATGCTGCCTGGGACTGTGGTGGAGTCTCCTTCTTTGGAGGCTTTAAGCAGAGGCTGGATGGCCATCTGTCAGGAGTGCTTTGCTTTGTGTTCCTGCATAGCAGGGGTTGGACTGGATAGCCTCTGTGGTCTCTTCCAACTCTATTATTCTATGATTCTATGCATGGCAAGGGTCTGGACTGGATGACCCTTGGGGACTCTTCCCACTCCAAGATTCTATGATTCTTTGACACCATATCTGGCCCACAGAAGTTCCCCATCTGTCCCCACTGAGGGCTGTGGGCCACGGAAGTAACAAGAAACACATTTCAAGATGCTCACAAGATGGCTTGTTTTTTATCAGGAGAGGTTTCTACTAACAGACCACCTTCTGAGCATCTTGAGACATTCCTCTTGTTTCTTCTGTGGGTTCCATTGGATGATCCTCCTTTGTTGTTTCTCTTGGCCCTCCAGAGGCCACATACAGTGGAGTCTGGTGGCTCTGATGTCAGTGGCAGTGGTAAATCTGTGGTCTTTCAAATAGAAGCTACACCTTGGACAGCTCCTCTAAAGTTCAGATTAAAACCTGAAACAGATTCTTTCCTCCTTACAACATTGAAGCCACCATGTACTCAGTTGTTGTTGTTATATTTATTTATATCTCATGTTTTGTCCAACACTGGGCTTCAAAGCCTCTTATGTATTAAAATAATACAATTTAAAAACATATGAATAGTATATATTCAAACAGGATTAAACTATACAAGAATTAGAACAGGTTACAAAGAGATTAAAAAGCAGTGAAAATTAAAACAGAACAGCTTCCCTAGCCTCCCTTTTTTTTTTTTAAGAAAAAAAAACCTTTCTATATTAAAATGCCTGCATGAATAAATAGGTCTTTGCCTGCAGCTGGAAGGAAAACAAGGAGAGAGACATTCTGGCTTCCTTGGGCAGGGAGTTCCAGAATCTAGGGGCAGCCACTGAGAAGGCCTTCTCTCGCAGCTCCACCAACTGTGTTTGTGACGGTGGTGGGACCAAGAGAAGAGCCTCTCCTGCAGTAGTATAGTTTGAAGGGTGCAGAGGAAGGGAGGGGTGGGGATGGGCAGAGGGGCAGGGGCAATGCTATGTCCTGCGAGGTGAGGTGGGGCTACGTCACGGGGGGGGGCTGGGCTACATCACGTAGGGGCGGAGAAGTGTGGAAAATTGTGGTTCATGATAAGTTAACCTGTTGAATCAAGGCCAAAAAAGGAATAAGGAAGAGGAACGATTTCAAAGCAATATGGAAGATATTTGTGGAAAAGGTTTTAACAAAAGAGGAAAGTGTCATACCTCCACAAGAAGAATTACAACTCGGGAAGGTGGAGTAAGTTGCAACATAACTGCATCTCGCGGGGTGTGTGTGTGTGTGTGTGTGTGGCTTCGCTTTTAGGAACAGTTTGATATGGTTAGTAATAAGATCATATTTAGTAATGGTAATAAATTAAATGCAATTGAAAAGTACAGAGTTAGGAATGAAATTATTATAATAATAATGAGTATAACGAGAATGAGATTTAGATATAGTTAACACAAGTATATAAGCAGTATGATACAGAATATGTTGAATAAGTATATGATTGTAATGGAATTGGAGAGAAATAACAATGTAAGCTTGTTTTTGTTTGAATTCCATTTTTTTCACTGTTACATGTATCACGTGGTATTTTTCTTTTCTGCTCTGTTCTTTTCTTTGTAACCAATAAAAAAATAAAATAAAAAGTGGGTGCAGGGCTACAGTGCATGGGGGAGGGCAGGCAAGGAAGGGCAATGCCCCCCAAAATTGCTGCCAGGGGCGCACCACCCCATCAGCCCCCCATTCCCTACGCCACTGCTCTTCTGATAATCGTAGAGCCCAGGACGGCTCATACAGGGAGATACGGTCTGTCAAGTAGCCTGCAGCTGAGCTGTATAGCTGGGCAAAGGAAACCTAACCTAAAGCAGTGGCACATGGCATCTCCTCCCCCCGCCCCCAGTGCTTTATTTCTGAAATAAGAGAAAGATATATATTTGTTTCTAAATAAGACATCTTCTTTGTAAATCAAGATGGCTCTCCCAAATGATCCTGTGACATGGAGCTGAAAGCCCCGAGAATCAAGTCAGATAACTCTGAAAACATTGCTGTCTCCATAAGGATTCAGCTGGGCAGAAAATCAATGCACACAGCAGAGGCAGCAGTTAGTGTCTGAACTAAGTGCAGTGAAAACTTCTAATCAGTAATAGGCTGGATGTTTCAATTTTAACATCAGCCTGGAATGGATGACAAGGAAGCCGAATGGTGCTTCTGGAGAATTTCCTTGTTTCCTTGTTTCAGTTAAAAACAGAACCAAAAAACCAAGATATGTCTTAAGACTCAGAGCAAGCAGCATCACACTTGGCTAGAGAACCTAGCATTTGCCTTGGTACCCTGCAGAACAGCAGAGATGAGAGCCTGAAAACTCTGCCTCAGTCTGGACGGAGAGAAATCCCACTTCACAATGGCTTCATAAAGATGTGCACAAATGAAAATAACAGATGTTTTGTTAGCAAAGTGACAAACTTAAAGATCTGCTTTCACTGCTGTAACAGAAACTGCAGCTTTCAACTGAAGGATAAAAGACTCAGTTTCATTTTCTCCAGTATTCACATTTTTAAAATAGTAGGGATGGGCCAACCGAATCCTCGAATCCTCGAATCGTCAAATCCTCAAATCCTTGGGAGGGATTTGAGATTTGCGAATCCCTGTGCCAAAATAGGCAAACCGAATCTTTCAAATCCACCACCCAAATAGTTTGTTGGATACTGGGACACCTGAAAACGTGGGAGACCAGGTCGCCTGAAAACTTGGGAGACCAGGATGCCCGAAAACTTGGAAGACTAGACACACAAGGAGAGATGCCAAGTGGGTGAATTTTTCCCTTGGAGTAATAATGGCCTTTGCTAACAGTTTCACAAATTATACCTGGGCTTGTATTCTAAGATATTTAAACTGAACATTTAATATTTAAGTTCAGCACTTGACTGGAAGCTACAGGCTTAAGATTTCAAGGACAGCCGAAACATTCCTTTGCATAGCTCTCTTGCAAAGCTCTGTCATACACAATTCTTGGCTTTGTAGTTTTACAAGGTGTCACAGCCTTCTCTGCCAAAGTGTGCTGGTGCATCATCAAACTACAAACTCCAGGATGCTATAAGAAGCTAGGCAAAGAAAAGCCAGTTTTGACCTGGATTATCTCTGAGTCTGTACTGTAGTATGTGGCCCTGTTTACACAGGCAGGAAAATGTGGGATTAAGCCACATTTTCCTGCCTGTGCAGAAAGGGCCTTCATGTCATTTTCGATCTGGGGAGATCCTAAGGCAAAACTAGGACAATTGCCCTGGCCAGATTTCTTCAGAGGGAGGCTTTCCTTTGCCTAGGCTTTTGCTAAGGCTGAGAGAGTGTGTCTTGCCCAAGATTATCCTTCTTTCCCTTGCTTTTTAACCCCTTTTTTAAAAAAAGGATTTGAAAGATTTGAGATTTGTGAGATTCATGGATTCCCAGAACCGTCCAGGGATTCGGATCTGGATTTGGATTTGGAAAATTCTGGATTCATCCCATCCCTATAAAATAGCAAGTTCTTTCCCTTTTGAAACAAGAAAGTTTCTGGATGTGGCCAAATTCTAATGGAAACTAAGGTGAAACAGAATTATTACACACAGAAATAGAATTATCACACACAACACTGGCCACGCACAATAGGCAAAGCTGTTCTCAACATGGAGAAGACCAGGAATGTGTCCAGAATACACAATTACAGCACTTTAATATGACTTTAAATGTCATGTCTCCATCCTATGGAATCCTGGAATTTGTAGTTTTGTGCAGTACTTAGAATTTGCAGCCAGACAAATCTAATACTGTATAAAGGGTGCACTTGAGAATTATAAGCAGCTTATTAGAATAGTATCAGGCCATTATAATTATGCAGTGTGAATGCATCCTGAGTCATACTTACCTACCAAAAATTTTAAAGATGAAGAATCTGTTATTAGAGTTGGAAACCCTAATTGAACATCAGAAGCATGACTGAAAACTCAGATTCAAACCCAGATTTTAAAGAGTTAAAGACTCAAAGTACTCTTGTCTTATTGGAGAAATCTGTTAGTTTCAGTTTTTCCCACATTCAGTTTTTTTCTTTTTCTCCAATTCTTTCTATCTGAGGCATGAATTCTTTTGGTAAATTCTTATGAAACATAAACTGGAGTTAAATTCTTATCCATCTCTACCTTAAAGAGAGTGGGACAGATTAGCCTATGTCCAGCCCATGTCAATGTCACACCTGTTGTCATCATGTGTCTTCAAGTTGACTCCAACTTACAATGACCCTATCATAAGACTTTTTTGTCAGGATGAATCCAGAGGAGTTTTGTCATGGCCTTCCTCTGAGGCTGAGAGAATGTGACTTGCCCAAGGTCACCAAATGGCTTTCCATTGCTGAGCAGGGATTTAAACCCTGATCTCCCATAGTTGTATTCAACACTCAGACCACCCTCTCATAAATTTACTCCATCACACATCATTATTAATCTCTATATTGTTAATCAATGTGAAAGCTGTTACCATGCTGTACACCCCCACTCCATGATGTGATATAATTGGCAATTGAATTGGAATGAAATTTAAATTATATATTGCTATGGCTGAAAAGTTGTACTGGCTAAAGAGGACTTCCTGAACATGTGTGAAAGTAGGTCAGAGGGGACCACAGACATGGCCAGGTCATAGTCAAAGAAGCTGTGGTATTAATCTTGCAAATGCCCCTCAATGACGTGACCTTTAGAAACAAAGGAACAAAACTACCTACTGAATGTCTTCAATCTGCTTCCCCTTCCCACTGAATTTCTCCTTTGTTTCCTCACCTACCCAGACATTAAGGAGCTATCATGATTCCCATCGGTGTTTTGTCACCTAATGCTAAAGCTATTAGCCTATTCTGGACCCCATTGTCTACTCTGCCAGAGAGCCATTAACATTTTCCCCCTCAGGGCATAAACAGAGTATTTAAACTCTGGCTCTGAGCTAGACAACTTATAGTACTCTGGACCTAGGCCGTCACTCTGCTACTGAGGTTCCCATTCTTGTACTGCCTTCAAACCCTTAGTCAGAGCCACATCACTTCATCACTTCTCTGCAGGACAGGTAAATATCACCCACTTCGCCCTAACTTCTTGCTATCCAATTTTCCCTCCTTTCTTTCAGTTACCCTTGTGTGGTTGTGATACTGCTTGGATCTTGCACATGAATGTGATATTCCCCCAATAAAACAAAACATACTTTCAATCTCCACCTGGTGTCCCAGCATTAGTACCAGTATACGTAGGTATAAAAGATCCTGTAAGGTTACCTCCCCTCTTGTAGGCCTCCACTTTGAGCTAATAATTCCCCACTGTTTCATGGAGGCACTGGTATCATAAGTGGACATCTGAGTCACCCACCTTTTGAGATAATAAAAGCTTATACTTAGCTATCATATTTCATATGATATGAAATTCATATATCATATTTCCACACAAGGTAAGTTTATCTAAATGCATTTTTTTCCAAATACACATCCTTATATCCATCTTATCCTACGAGATTTAGAATCAAAGAAATTGAGAAGCTTCAAATTGGACAGGATCACAAGGGCCATCTACCCCAAACCCCTTGCCATGAAGAAATACACAACTACAATACTCCCAAAAGATGCCTATGCAACTTCTGTCTAAAGACCTTCAAAGAAAGACAGTCAACCACTACTATGGCAGTCTCTTCCATGGCTCAAGTGCATCTTACAATGTGTTACACTTTTTTTGACCAGAAAACCTAGTCTTAAAAGTCAAGGATGTGCAAAATCTTAAGGATCGTTTCATTCAAGGTGGCATATTTGCCTGGAATTCGAGGGTCAGGCTGGTTAATGTGGAACTGCAAACTGCTTTTTGGCCTAAAAATGTAACAAAATGTGTGTCAACATTCATATTTTACAATGTATGCCTAGTTCTCAGTACATGTAAGATGCATAATTAATGGTAAAATCTGTAGCAAAAATGCATAATTTACATTTAAATGTGTATAAGAATGCAAGAAGAGCCCTGCCAGATCAGACCAAAAGCATAACAGTCTGTTCACACAGTGGCTGGCAAGTTGCCTACGGGAAACACACAGGAAGGATCTGCGTGTGACATTGCCCTTCATCCAGTGATGTATTTAAGCCTTTTACTCCAAGTCTCAAGTCACATCTCAAATCTCTACCTTCAAGTCTCAAGTCCAGTCTCATGTCCTTGCAAGACACTTTCAAGTTAAGTCTCAAGTGTGGGAGCCAACTTTAACAAGAGAAAAAGAGGTAGTGGTGGGGTGTATGAGGGTCAATGGACCTACAAAGGTCTGCAGCTTCAAAAATAGGGAAAGGATCCACCTTACTCCCCATTCCTCAAGCTGGAGGCTTTTGTGTCAGTGAGCAGAAAATACTCTGCAGCTTCTGAAGTGGAGAATAGGATCCTTCTTATCCCCATGTCTGAAGTTGGAGATTTTTTTCAGAAGTGGGGAATAGGATCCTTTTTACTCCCCCTTACTGAAGCTTCAAAAGTTTTAGAAGGAAGGATCTTTTCTCCTCAAGCCCGTTGCCTAACACATTTGCTGTTCCCCTCTGAGAAAAGTGCCCTGTATTTTGGGGGGTGAGTCTTGCCTTCTGCTGTTAGGAAAAGTTTTAGAAGGCTCCTTCAGTAAGCAGCAGGGAAAGGCTGCTGAGCAGACCTCAACCCCGCCTCAAGCCCATTGCCTAGCATATGTATTGTTCCCCTCCAAGAAATGCGCCCACACTTCAGGCTTGAGACAGATCATCATGTGACCAGTAGGTAAAAAGAGATGGAAGCATTGTTCAAAGTCATAAAGTTTCTGGATGAATGGGTTACATTCCTGAACCAAGGGCAGTTACATTACTGAATCAAGGACAGCTAAAAATATATACCATACTTGCTGGCATATAAGACACACTTTTTTCCTAAAAAAAAAAATACCCTCTGAAAACGGGGTGCGTCTTATACACCAACAAATATGGTAAATGAGGGGGAGCAAAAGGAGTTCTCTTTGCCTAGGTAAAATAGGAAGGAAAGGGTAGTGGAAGCCTGGTGTAGCACTCCTTACTCTCCCCTCCTCTCCTGCACATTTTGACTCTGCTGGGAGTTCTCCTTGCCAAAGCAAAACAGGAAAGGAGTGGTGAGGGAAGCTTGGTGCAGCACTCCTTTCATTCCCCTCCTTTTCTGTGCATTTTGCCTCACCAGGGAACTAAAATTTTTTTTTTTCTGTAAAATACCCCTTGAAAAGTGGGGTGCGTCCTGTATGCTGGTGTGTCTAATATGCCAGCAAATAGGATAGGTCCCAAGTCGAGTCAAGTCAGTGTGCCATTTATTGTTGAGTTGAGTCCAAGTCGAGTCACTGAAGTGACTTGAATTTGACTTGAGTCCCAGTCAATCGATTCGAGTTTACATCACTGCCTCCATCTCACATTCCTTATCAACTGAAACAGAAGTATGCTGCCTATGTTGTTGGGAATGATGCATAGCAGTCCTGAGCAGTTGCCACTGATGGACCTAGCATCCTTAATCTATCATGTTTCCTTTCAAAGCATCCATGACTACACTGTGGCAGCCATAACCACCTCTTGTGGTAGTGAATTCCATGGTTTACGCAGTGTATAAATATTACCTGCATGCTGTTTCTTCTCCCTGCCATAATGCAGATTGATGTGGAAATGCGATGAACCAGACTTATGGATGAAGGGCCCTAAGACGCTCTCATGAACTCAGAAGAACAATTACAAATGAAATGGGCTCAATGTGAAATTTTCATGAACCCAAACTGAATTGATCCATCCTTTCCTGATAAGAATAAAACCTGCCCAACAGTACAATCTAGTATGCCTCATTTAATTCAACAGGTCCTATACACTTGAAGAAAAACCCTTCCAGGTCAACCATCCAAGACCAAAAGGCCAGACATTTAGTAGTAGTACTCCTACTAGGGAGAAGGTCAGAAAGGCTAAAGCACAGAACGAACTTAGGCTGGCCAGAGACATTAAAAACAATAAAAAGAGCTTTTTTAAATATGTCCGCAGCAAAAGGAAAAAGAAGGAGACGATAGGGTCGCTGTGCAGAGAAGATGGCGAATTACTAACAGGGGGAAGAGAAAAGGCAGAACTACTTAACACCTTCTTTGCCTCAGTTTTTTCCCAGAAGGATACAAGCGCTCAACCTGGCGGTTGGGGAGCAGGGGAGGAAGCAGGGGAAATGAGGCACATAATAGGTAGAGAGGTGGTACCACACTGGATGAATTCAAGTCTCCAGGCCACACTGGATGAATTCAAGTCTCCAGGGCCAGATGAATTGCATCCTAGGATATTAAAAGAACTGGCAGAGGTCATTTCGGAACTGCTTGCTATAATCTTTGAGAAATCTTGGAGGACAGGAGAAGTTCCAACAGACTGGAAGAGGGCAAATGTTGTCCCCATCTTCAAGAAGGGAAAAAAAGAGGACCCAAATCATTATCGCCCAGTCAGCCTGACATCAGTACCCGGAAAGATCCTGGAGCAGATCATTAAGCAGTCAGTTTCTAATCACTTAGAAAGCAACGTGGTAATCACGAGAAGTCAACATGGATTTCTCAAAAACAAGTCATGCCAGACTAATCTTATCTCTTTCTATGATAGAGTTACTAGCTTGATAGATGAAGGGAATGCTGTGGATGTAGCATATCTCGATTTCAGTAAGGCCTTTGACAAAGTTCCCCATGACATTCTTGCAAAGAAGCTAGTAAAATGTGGGCTGGACAGAGCTACTGTCAGGTGGATCTGTAACTAGTTGACTGACCGTTCCCAAAGGGTGCTCACCAATGGCTGCTTTTCGTCCTGGAGAGAAGTGACTAGCGGGGTGCCACAGGGTTCTGTCCTGGGCCCAGTGCTGTTCAACGACTTGATTGACTTTCATCAACGACTTGGATGAAGGAATAGAGGGCATGCTGATCAAATTTGCAGATGACACCAAATTGGGAGGGGTTGCTAATACGCCAGAGGACAGGATCAACATTCAAAATGACCTGGTCAAATTGGAGAGCTGGGCCAAGGCTAACAAAATGAAATTCAACAGAGAGAAGTGTAAGGTCCTACACTTAGGTAGAAAAAATGGAATACAGAAATATAGGATGGGGGACACGTGGCTGGATGGCAGTACGTGTGAAAGGGATCTAGGAGTCCTAGTAGACCACAGGCTGAACATGAGTCAGCAGTGTGATGCAGCAGCCAAGAAAGCCAATGCAATTCTTGGCTGCATCAATAGGAGTATGGTTCTAGATCGAGGGAGGTACTGGTACCACTCTACTCTGCCTTGGTTAGACCTCATCTTGAATACTGTGTCCAGTTCTGGGCACCCCAATTCAAGAAGGACATGGTCAAGCTGGAGCAGGTCCAGAGGAGGGCGACCAAAATGGTGAAGGGCCTGGAAGCCATGCCTTATGAGGATAGACTTAGAGAGCTGGGTATGTTCAGTCTGCATAAGAGAAGGTTAAGAGGGGACATGATAGCCATGTTTAAATATTTGAAGGGATGCCATGTAGAGGAGGGAGAGGGCTTGTTTTCTGCCGCTCCAGAGACCAGGACAAGGAGCAATGGATTCAAGCTGCAGGAAAGGAGATTCCACCTGAACCTCAGGAAGAACTTCCTGACAGTCAGGGCTGTCCGGCAGTGGAATATGCTGCCTCGGAGTGTGGTGGAGTCTCCTTCCTTGGAGGTTTTTAAGCAGAGGCTGGATGGCCATCTGTCCGGAGTACTTTGAGGGTATTCCTGCATGGCAGGGGGTTGGACTGGATGGCCCGTGTGGTCTCGTCCAACTCTACATTTCTATGATTCTATGATTCTATGATTCTATGATTCTATGATTCCTGCTACAGTGAAGATCCTCCCGCAGAGGATCAGTTCAGTTCAGACCTTCAAAAGCGAAGTCAAGAACTTATTTTAAGCTCTTCTGGTTTCAGCTTGGGCTGCAGCATTTAGATGATGTGTTTCTACAAAAACACCAGCTTGAGCCTCTCCTGTATCATCTTACTTTTTTAATTTTTACTGCAGTCTTTTAAATACTGTTTGACACAGAATTTTACTTTAATCTCAAATTCAGCTAAAAATACTAGAAACAATAAATTGAATCAACTGAATTAATATAATTCTCGCCTAAATCTAATTTCTTCATAACTTGATGCATAAAATCCCAATTTATGTTATTGAAACAAGATAACATACTGGAAACAAGAAGAAATATAAAACGAGCTCACTGAAGTCACAATGAAAATTCACAGATTACAGTATATCATGGTTAAATCCATGGGGCAATCTTACTATCAGATGAAAAATTTTGCTACTTCATGAAGATTAGAGATGGGCCAACCGAATCCTCGAATCCTCAAATCCTAGGCAAGGATTTGCAATTTGTGAACCTGAATCCCTATGCCGAAATAGGCAAACTGAATCTTTCAAATCCACCAATCAAATAGTTTGCTGGACACTGGGATGCCTGAAAACCTGGAAGACCAGACATACAAGGAGAGATGGCAAGGAGGTGAGTTTTTCCCTTGGAGTAATAATGGCCTTTGCTAACAATCTGGGGTTTTATTCTAAGATATTTAAATTGAATATTTAATATTTCAGTTCAGCACTTGACTGGAAGGTACAGGCTTGAGATTTCAAGGACAGCTGAAAGACGCCTTTGCATAGGTCCTTTGCAAAGCTCTTCCATACACAATTCTAGGGTTTGTAGTTTTACAAGATGTCACAGCCCTCACTGCCAAAGTGTCCTGGTGCATCATCAAACTACAAACCCCAGGATGCCATAAGGAGCTATGCAAAGAAAATCCAGTTTTGACCTGGATTATCTCTGTACTGTAATATGTTGCCCTGGTCCTCTTCACATCACTTTCAATTTGGGGAGATCCTGGGGCAAAACTATGACAATTGTCCTGGCCAGATTTTGTTCAGAGGGAGGTTTTTCCTTTGCCTAGGTTTTTGCTAAGGCTGAGAGAGTGTGTCTTACCCAAGACTATCCTTCTTTCCCTTGCTTTTTAAACCCTTTTTCAAAAAGGATTTGAAAGATTTGAGATTCGTGAGATTTGTGGGTTCCCAGAACCTTCCAGGGATTTGGATCTAGATTTGGAAAATTCTGGATTCAGCCCATCCCTAATGAAGATAGAGAAGGATCTCACTGTCTAATGAAAAACTGGAAGCATCTCTAACTGCTAACAGGATGAGCTTTCGTATTTTGATACTGGCCTGAAATTTTTTGTTGATAATCTGTTTATGGTTTATGTGAGTGCATATGTGTGCGTGTGTGTGTGTGTGTGTGTGTGTGTGCAATATTATCATGACTTCTCTGGATTTCTTGCAGGGCAAAAGCTTGTCTTGAGACCAGAACTTTTTAAAGGCAATTCTATAAGTAGCTCACTGCAAAGAATCCTCCGCACCCAAGCCAGTAACTCATTACCATTGACACTGCATTATTTTCTTTAGTAACTTGTATCCTTTACTTTTATCTTAACAATTTTGTTCTTTTTCTGAAAGAAAATGAAAAATGCCATCAAAAATACCCTATTTTTAAAAATTATCCCAAGAAAACATTTTTGCCTACTGCCCCCACCAAAAAACGTAGGAAAAAGTAACAAGCAAACATTATGTGTTAGTGACATGGGGAACAATAATATTGTGACAAGACATTGCTTTTTTTTTTTTAAGGGAATGTTATTATGTCTATTACTCCAGAAGGAATCACATTAGAGGTAATGCGATTATTTGTAATACATTATTTTCAAGTCTTACTAATGGCTGCAAATGCTAATCATCACATCATCATCATCATCATCATCATCATCATCATCATCATCATCATTATTATTATTCACCAGTATTCTAAACTGGCTACTGAAAAGTTACAGAGTCTTAACTAAGCAACGTCTCCTGGCCTAGCATCCACCCAACCCACCTTAAGAGCCAGCAGCCATATTGGATGAAGGAAGTCTGTTCAGTTGTCAATTAAGGCACAAGGATAGCACTTCCAGCTTCCACCAATCAGTGAAAGATGCTGCAACAGGATATGACAACATGAGTCCTACTTTTGATTGTCACAACACACTCACTGGTGGGAGGGGACTAGAAACATCTTGCTTGCAGCTGAACAGACTTTCAATCAACAGCTGAACAGACTTTCTTCACCCAATGTGGCTGCTGGCTGTTAAGATGGTCTGGAGGAGCATTTGTGCAGTCTTATAGTAAGATTGTATCATCTGATTGAATATAGAGAAGTTGCAGATCCCTAACTCTAGGTCACAAATCCATAACTGCAATACAGAATGCCAGTCATCGTTGTCATCATCATCATCATCATCATCATCATCATCATCATCATAATCTTTTCCAAGAGCAAAGGTGACAAAAAAAGTAAGAATAATAAAATATAAATTATGCTCAACCAGCATGCTACCCCTTGGTGATCATTTCAGTCTGTCCACAATCATTCTCACTGAAAATATTTTAAACCACTTTATCCACAGCTTACCATTCACTTCTCCAATTCTCATAGTTCCACAAGCAATTATCTGCCTCGACACCATTGATTTTAAATACATAGACATATAAAGATAAAGATGCTTACTGCTGCAGGTCTTATTGAATTTTGGATTCTCCTGTGGGGATCCCTTTAGCCGGCATTGGAATCGGTGTTGCCAAAATTCCTGAAACCATGGGTTTCGGTGATTGGTTTCTGGCTGAAGCTGCAGGTAATAATCATCAAACCATTTCACATCAGGAGACTGAAGCTTGATCGTTATTCCGCCAACAGCTTCACGCTGGTAGCCGTCTGTCACATCGTACCTGTCTGCCCAGCCATCACTGAGGAGATAAAATAAAAAAGAGGAAATTCACAGTGAAAACATGGTTACAAAGAACCATTGAAGGGAGTTATTGGCAGGTGCCTTTTGGGATAGCAACAGGTGTCTCACTGCAGGAACAGGACGGCTGGGCAAGAAATATGCTAAGAGCATGTTTAATTCCTTCTCTTTTTTTAACACTTTGAATCTATGTATACTACATACCTGTGGAGCTGTCATGGCTCTGTGCCAGGAATCTTTGGATTTATAGTTTGGTGCTCAGAAATCTCTGCTAGGCATCTCTTATGTTGTACTTTAGAGGGGTGCACTAGAGAACTCTCTAAGAAGGAATTCTGAGTTCCCCACCAAAAGGCAATCCTAGGATTCCACAGGATGGAGCCATGACAGTTAAAATGATATCAGACTGCTATAACTGTGTAGCGTAGATACTCCTACACACATGGCAAGATCTTGGCTTTTCTTGGCTTTAGTCAACTCACTTGCTGAGCAAGAAGTATTAGATCTTGCTCAAAGTTTAGAAAATTTACCTTTTTGAATTAAAACATACAGAGCACCTTTGTGCTGAGGGCATTCTGGGAGCTGGACTCTGAAAGGGTAAGTTTTCCAAGTTGTGGGATAATGTCTTGACCCCAATCCTGGGCAGTAACCCCCTTTGTGAACCAGAAATGACTGGCCAACTAAATAAGAAATATCAATAGGCCACACTACAGAAGTGCCAGATCAAATCCAAGACTCAACACCAACCTGGAGTCCCCTTGAGCCGGAGTTCCTCAAAATGGTACCATCAACGGTCAAATTCCGAACTAGAAGAGGATCCCTCCAAGGGTCTCTTCAGAAGGGGGACAGAACCTATCACGAGTAATCTAGCCGAAGAGTGTTATACAATAAGTCTGTGTTCCAGGTACCATTCCAGGTATGTCTGCCTAAAGCTGTCTAAGGTCTTGAAGTTCCAGCATGTAACTGCTGAGAAACCTTAGGTGTCTACCATGCCCAGTGAGTTCACAATCATGGGGAGGAGAGGACAGGATACCCAGAGCTTCTTGGGTAAGAGAAGCTATCTTGGATCTACTTGAAATGCATTGATCTGTTATTGCATCTGCAGAATTCTGCTATTTTTCCTATAAATAATGATAAATCAACATTCAGGGTAGTGATGGTATCATTGTATTTGGGATGGGGCTACACTTCTTTGGAATGAGCAGGCTTCCTTGGAATGATCCAGTTCACCTTAAGGTCACCATAAGTCAGCAATAACTTGAAGGCACCTAAAAACAACTAGTAATAGAAGCGATTTTCTCTTAGGCTTAGTAAAGGCAAAATTACAAATATTTCCTTTATCTTCCCTGACTATTGTGAAACAGTCAATTAATGCCCCAGAACATGAATACATTCCAGCCTAATGAAACACATGAACAGAAACCCCCTGGCATGTAAAGGGTTGAGACAATACTACCTTATGCAATAGGCATGTAAGAAACTGATGATTAGGATGACCATGAAGATGAGGATGACCATGAGGATGGATCTGATAAATGACGGTCATGATGAAGATAAGTACTGATAGGTTCAATCCTGTTGTGTCCACCATTTTCTCTGGATATCACTGTAGTACAAAAGACAGTGTGTCAACAAAACAACACCTTGTGACAAAATGATGTTCATTAAGAGTGGTTCCAAACAATATTAAGAGTTGGATCATGGGGTGATGTTTGCATGTTGTGGAGTCATCCTGCCTGGTATACAGTGTGAAATATCCACTGTAGGACACTGTCGTGTTTGGAGACACTCCTCAATGGAACTGGATGCCAATTCTGATATAGCTCAAAAGCAGTGAGATTATTTGCCTGATTAACATCCTGACTGATTGATTGATAAGTTGACACCTGCCTATCTCAGAATTAACATCAAGACATTTACCACCCTTTGGACCCACTCCGTCAATCTATATCTTCTAGAGCTCAACAACAACAACAACAACAATTTTTTATTTGTTACTCACCTCTTCCCAAGGCTTGAATTAAAATACAATTAAAAATATGTAATAAATTAAAATATACTAAAAATAGATGAGATCATTTAAAATATAAATATTTCATAGTTAAAACACACCATTATTAAAATACCTCATAGTTAAAAATAGATTGGGTAGTCTTTTAGTATTTTTTTTTAAAATTCAGACAGCATATTTTGCTGTCGAATCTCTTCCGGCAGGTCATTCCACAGTCTAGGGGTGGCCCACGGGAAGGTCCTCTGGGTGACCATTGCCAGTCTAGTCCTGGTTGGCTTAAGTAAATGGCCTCCAGAAGACCTAAATGTATGGGGTGTATTGTACGGGAGGAGGCAATCCTGCAGGTAACTTGGACCCAAAGCATGTAGGGCTTTAAAGGTAATAACCAACATGTTGTACTTTGCCCAGAAACTAATTAGTAGCCAGTGGAGTGATTTTAATAATCGATGTGATATGTTCACTCCTTGCTGTACTTGTAATCAATCTGGCTGCCATATTTTGGACCAGCTGAAGTTTCCAAACTTAGTACAAAGGTAGCCCAATGTACAGTGCATTGCAGGAGTCCAACTTTGAGGCTACCAGTGCATGCACTACCATCTTTAGGTCACCCAATTCTAGGGAGGAGTGCAGTTGGTGTATCAGTCAAACCTAATAATAAGCACTCCTGACCATCGCATCTATCTGAGTTAACATTTGGAGGGACGGATCGAGGAGCACTCCCAAGCTGCAAACATCGTCTTTCGGGGGAATGTGACCCTGTCCAGAACTGGTTGACAAGCCTCCAACCCCAGATTAGGACCCTTAATAATAAGCACCTCTGTCTTGTCTGTATTCAGTTTCAATTTGTTTTTCTTCATCCAGACCATTACCTTCTTCATGCATCCATTCAGAGGAAACATACTATCCTTAGCAGGAGCTGTTTTTGAAGGCATGGAGAAATATATTTGTGTGTCATCAGCATACTGATAGCACTCTGCCCCATGCCTCTGGATGAGCTCTCCCAACGGTTTCACACGTAGATGATCAAAAGCATTGGGGATAGAATGCCACCTTGAGATATGCCATATAACAACTCCTTTTTTGAGGAACAGTTATCCCCAAGCACAACCATCTGGAACCTGCCTGAGAAGTAAGACTGGAATCATTGCAATACAGTGCCTCTGGTTCCCAAACCCCACAGGCGTTTCAGAAAGATACCATGGTTGATAGTATTGAACACCACTAAAAGCACCAACAGGGATACACTCCCCTTGTTGATGCTAAGATGAAGATCATCCACTAGCTTAAGATGAGCAAGAGTTAAGACTACACATGGTGGGATAGACCAGTTCAAGCATTTGTGCACATAAACTGGAACAACGGAAACTGATCTCTCCAAATTTGACCAAATGGCACACTCGAGATGTTCTTAGATTGCAATAACTGTGGTGTCAAGTTCTGATTAAATATGAGTAACTCTTTGTGACAGAGTCTGGGAGAAGTGGCTATCCTGAGTGCGAGAGCTGCCTAGCAACAGGTTGCCAGGCAACCGGAATAGCCACTCAGGAGAGAAACTCAGCCCCTTAGTGTGAAGGAGGTGTTGGTGGCTTGAGAGCGGAATGAATATATAGAAGGCACACTGAACTGGACTGATCAGAATTCAGGGTGGAAGGAAGGTCCTTCAGCCAGAGAGGTTCTCAGTCAACCAGGGGGTTGAGTAGGAGGGTTTTGGTTTTCTCAGGGAACCCACCTTTGAATTTGGTCAGCAAATATGACCTAGATTGGGGAATTGAGCCTTTAGGCAAAAGGGTAGCCAAAGGGCTGTGTGTGTGTGAGCCCTGTGCCTTTATACTGCTGTAAATATAAAAGAAAAACTGTCTAAAACACATTCTGAATATCTATTTGAACTTGGACATACATAGGAAAACCAATACTTTATTCTGGTTGTTAGTTTAATAAAGATTATAATATGTTTTTATAAATTTTGGCTCACCTGAATGATTTTCAGTAGTTATAACCAAACAGAACCATGCTACCATAGATGATTAAAGGGGTTCTAAATAACAGTTGAAAAGTTTTACCCTTTTTACATGAAGGTGGTGTCTTAAAGGGAAGGCAGAGCTGAATGAAGTGATAGGGTGCTTTAGTAGACTGGGGGAAAGTTGCCATACTAGTCTGAGTAGAAAAGCAGGCCTTGCCACACTCTCTTTTCAAAGTACTTGAGAAGGTGGTCACTACAAGCGATGGAGGGTTCTAATCCAGGCCTCTCACAGCTTGATTTCAACAAACTCTTCACCAAAATTCACACAAAAGTTCAAGAAATCAATAACAAAGCGGAGCAGGGGAAGGGTGGGTAAGCATTAATGTTCTTTTGCCATTCCCAATGAGAAATGCCATGTACTACTTTGAAAATTTACCCCTGTGATTCAATAAAAGCTGGAGGCAGAGCTAATGCTCTTAAATTTGCAAACAACAATGAACTTTGACAGATTCCCCCGCCCCTCTCTTTTCCTTAGAAATTGACTTATCAGCCTCAGGGCTGGAATCGTTTCCAGTTGTTTGGAGAGGACATGAGGGCTGAATATAGAAACTGCCTAAAAACGCTGAGCGGATTCAAAATATTTAGCCTGATACTCTGCCAAGTTGACTCTTATCCTACAGAAGCCCTGTCAGACTCAGTACAAAATGACAAACTTCTTTTCATTTTAGGAAGCTAAACAGGTTGCTATCACAGGGATCTGAGGCTGAAAAAATAAAATATTTGCTTCATAAAAATGTATTGAGATACAAACCTCTTCTAGACTCCATTTAAAAGGTTCAGTTCAGCACACACACACACACACACACGCACAAACAAAAGTCAAAGAAAGAGGGTAGCTGGAACTCTGTTAGAGATATACACATTGCAAGCTGCACATTTTGCATTGCATGTTGTGTCTACACACTGTGCATTGTGACTGTGCATCCTATACTTTGTATTGTGGTCATCATGCATTATGCATTGTGGTTGTGCATTCTCTACTTTACAGTGCAATTGTGCATCAAATATTGTGCATCTGGAAATGGCATCTAGTCATTGATACATGTTGTACAATGTTCTTATTCTCCATGGGGTTTGTGTAGGGCTTGGGTAACCCATATCCATGGGCAAACATTCATGCTATGCTGAGGGAATGTTGCATTGAGACCAATGTATTGCCATTTTTGAAGATATGACTATTAAAACTATTCAGAAGGATTGATCAGCAGTGTTTATTAACTATTTGGTCACAAAAAGGGACAACAAATGAATATCATAACTATTATCACCACTTTTGGGTATCACATAGATCTTGCCACAAATGCCCTCCATCACTTTGTCACTTAAACTTTGGCTCTCCATGTGTTTTGGACTTCAAGTCCCAGAAACTCCAGCTGGTTTGGCCAATGGCCAGGGATTCTGGGAAGTGAAGTCCAAAATCTTTGGTAGACCAAAAAAAGCTATGCAACCTACCAATAGGTCACAATTGATTGAATAGGTCTTTTTCTCACTTTCTCACTCTCTCTCTCGCTCTCCCTCTATTAAATAGGCATGTCTAAACTGTTGCATCTGTATCTGAATGTCATTGAAAAAGCACATTTGGCTATTTTAACCTCACCACAAGCTTGTGAATAGAATGAGAATGATTAGCTCAAACTCAGCTCTGGGTTGTGATCCAGATCATATTCATGTAGTGTAAATATATTAAATATATTAAAATAAATACAACTCTTGTAGTTATGTGATGGTTGCACTACACCATCTTTCTGCTGAATACTGACATTGTGCAACTGAAGGTTTTATCTGCCAGTGTGCTTGCTTATTGTCCTGCTGTGTAATGAGGAACTCACAGTATCCGTTTCTGCAGCCACAACATTGTGAGTTTGATCCTGCAGGGCTCCAGGTTGACTCAGCCTTCTATCCTTCTGTAGTTTGGTAAAATGAGTACCCAGCCTGTTGAGGGCAATTAGCTAAGCACATTGCTTACGGAGTGCTTAGCACTGATAAGCCATATAGAAATGTAACTGTTATTGCTATTCCTATTGCTTCCTCAAAGTAGTTACACACCATCCGAGAATGCATGTCTTCATGCAACATGGTTACACTTGTCAAAATTTGCTTATGCAACCATGGACAGAATATGTCTATTCCAGAATAGCCAAAAAAGTACAACTACGTGGTTAAGGGGACTTACATAGATGTATGACCTCAACAGCCTTCTAGCCATCGAATTTAAGGGATGCATGGGGATTCTGACTTAATCGTTCTTAGTTTCCACCATTTCATACCGATCCACAAGTATTTTGAAAAGAAGGCTTCTTGGTCATGGGAAATGAATATGTGGACCATCTCTCCCCACAGACCACTGTTGTAAAAGTTACCACACTTAATTTACAAACATGTTTTTTGATATATGACTGCATTTACAGGATTCTGTCAAGTATCCATGGCAACTCAGTGTAGAGGAAACTTCTCTAAAATACAGAATTATAAGGCTTCTTTACTATTGCCATAAAAATTGGGTGGGGGTTAAGTTTGTATGTTTTAGTGCTGAATGTTAAAATAAATATAACAACAACCAGCGCATGGCTTTAGGTTCTTTGTTTTACCTTCCATTTTGCCACTCACTCAGAAAGAACACAGCAATTAGTGTTACATAATAGTTTCAGTTTTGGAACAGTGCCATTTGCTGAAGTGCATTTAATCACAGCTATAGCTGGTGTTACATATAGAGAGGTTAGATCATGAGCCTAAATGCACATTACAAAAGCAAGTATAACCCAGCCCAGATGGTTCTTTAATTTTGTGGGAGAAACTGTGTAGGAGTGGGGTGGATTTGGAAGGAGACTTGATCTGTTATCCACTGCTTTGGCATTTCATACAATAGCTGCCAAACTTTGCTCCCAACACTTGCAGGATTCTGGATGTATATTTGAAAGGGTAATGTCTATGATAAAAAGAAATCCAACAGGGACATGTGCTCTACCACAGTGAGAAAGAAGGCAAGTCCATGGTAAAGTGCTCCGTGGCTGGAATAATGCTTATTTAAGTTACATAACCTTAGAGCAAATGATGAAGATATTGAAATAGTTCCAAGTTTCCTTCTGAGAAATTCTGAGCAGAAAGTTTCTGGATTGATATGAATTGCATCAGTTTAGCACAAAACTCACACATTGTTGTTTTGCACAGAAAACAGTATTTTCTGGAGGGGACATAATATATCTACTCAGAAATGCTGTTTCCTGTGCATAAAATGTTTCTTGAGCAAAACAGCCAAAGGCAGTAAGTCCTGAAATGCAGACAGGCTTTGAAAACTGGGCGGTTTTTGAAGACTTTCCTGTAGCCAGAGGAAAATTGCTAAAATTGCTTGATGCTTCCTTCGAGAAGAAAATTAGTGAAGAATTACATCCTCATCATTAACTAAACCTAAGGAAAGGCTTTTCAACTTTTCAGAATGGGGAAAAACCCAAAACCTGGGGAACCATCAAATGATAATGATATGGGGAAGAGTGTAGAGTCTTCTAGGGAACTTCACAGGAGAGGATTAGGATCTACCCTGAGGGACAGATTTGGCCCATGGGCCTAAGGATTCCTACTCCCAGAGCTTTTCCTATTCTTACTGTTACCATTCCTTACCACTCCTCCTGTGAGGTATCTGGTTTAATGACCAGACAACACAATCAGAGTCATACCAGCCAGAGAACGTGTTCAGGGTTACTCTGGCTGGAGACGTCTTCTGGGTCATGAAAGTTCAGACAGGATTGCGCAGAAAACCCAGTGCTGATGGGTTTCTGCTAATCCCTTCACCACTTCAGGCTCTTGGCACTTTTGAATACAACGAAAGACAAACTGACCAGATTGGTGAGCAGTCGGAGACCGTCCCTCAACCTTATTCTACTTTCCTATACATCCTACCTGACCAAACATTAAGAAATTGTCATGATTCCCATCAATGTTTTGTCACTTTAGAGTTAAACAATCAGCCCATTCAGGACCCCTTTGTCAATCCTATGCGAAAGTCATTATGGCTTTGTCATCACACCCCTTCAGGGCAGGAAATATAAAAACCTCAGCATCAACCCCAGTCTTTTGTAGTACTTTGGACATAACACATTGTATGTGATGTTGCAGACTGCCATTTCTCTATGCTAACCTCAGACACTATGGGAGTCCCTTCACTGTGACTCCTTCTTCAGGACTGGTAACTATCACCCTTTCCACCCAATCTCTCTCTATTTAACCTTTCTCACCTCATTTTCTGATAGTCTTGTATGGTCGTTAAGAGTGTCTTATTTCTCATATGTTTGTTAACTCAAATAAAATTCTTTGTTAACTTCAACTGGAGTCCTCTCTGCATTTAGTACTGGTATACATAGGTGAAAAGATCCTGCCATAGCCTTCTTCTCACAGGCCTCCTTTGAGGTATAACTTCCCCAAATTCTAAGGAGATGCTAGCAGTTGCACGTGGACCTTCCCACTTAGGGTAACACTACCTCTAGGTGCATGGAACTGAACCCAGTATTTTCACCATGCAAAACACATATTGTATTACAGAGCCCTACTCCAAGTTGGAGTCTGACAGAAATAACATATGAGATATACATGGTAAAATAACACTTCTCTGAAAGGTTTCACATTTAATTCAGAAAATCTGGCAATTATCTTTTGTCCTAGAGTGAAAGCAGCAAGTTATTTCATTTTGAAGACCCTCTCCAGTTCATTGCTGAAGCCATGAGAGTTAATGAATTCATTCATTAGCCAGCAGTCCAATCTCTTTTACTTGGCCAAACAGTAGTTTACAGCCCACATAATTGTGCTGGAATCTGCTCTTAGTCCCGTATGAAATGACCGCACTGCCAGATCTCTGACTGAGAAAAGTCACTGGATATTCTGAGATATTTGCATAGTAGAATACAAGTTTATTGATCGATTGGTTGGTAATTGCACTGTAATGTACAAGAAATGACTTCTAGGTAGGGTTCACCCAGTATATTTTGTTGCCTGCGCTGGATGAAATGGCATCCCTCCTTAATCCTCACAGAGGATCTAATTTCACAAGAAGCCAGTGGTGGCTCCCATGTCATTGATGCTGGTAAATCCACTCCAGGTTTTACCAGCACTCCAGGTAAATCCACTCCAGGTCTGAACTTTAAAGGAACTATCCAAGGTGCTGAATCCTATCTTCTCCCCTAATGTCAGTAGCTTGGATATATAATTTAAGATCAAACCAAAATCTAGAACGGATTAGGGACGCAAATCTTTACAAATTTTGTTCTTGCAAGCAAGAATGAATCATTTTACATTTTTTTCCCTTGCCACAAGAAAAGTATTGAAAATTACACAGATATCAAAGACTATCAGCAGGTTTGGATTTATTCACATGAAAATACATATTTTAACAGAAAACTACATTTTCTGTGCACCCTCCCTACAAGTTTCCTGAATGGAAAATAAGTTTCCTGCATAGTAAACAACATTTTTCTGTTGTTAAACTCACATTTTCTTTGCAAAGAAAATATTTTCTTTTGCTTTATCTGCAAGAAGCATGTTTTCTAGATAGCAGTGTTTTGTTGTGTATAGAAAGCATTACTTTCTATGCAGGAAACTTAGCACTGCCAAGTTTTCTGGCCACTGCCAAAATCATGCACAGCATACATCTTGAATTGCAAAGAATCTTGCCTATGATTATTCTTGCCAGAGTTTCCTGAAACTCAAGAAATCCCTTTTTCAAAACCATTTCCCAAATATTTTTGAATTTTTTTTTCAATTCCTAGAATAGAATCACTCCTTTACTGATCCCGGACCCACTACTCAGTATTGCAGCTAGCTGAATCTCGTTTCCACAATGGTTATGCAGTATAATGTTCTTTGACACCTTTAAGTCAGTAGGTGGCTTAATGGAGCCCGAAACAAGTTGATTGCTTTACATCATTCTGTCCTTTGATAGAGGGGGAAAAGCCAAAGAGATTAAGAACAGACGGAATGCTGCCATTGCTACTAACATCTGCTTTTGATGCAGTCACCTCACACTGCTTAATGACAGAGCTGAGCCTGCTGCCAAGAAGAAACTCTAAGGCCATTTCTGCACTAAACTATTATAGTGC
The DNA here is from genome assembly GCA_030412105.1 of Cyclura pinguis. Taxonomy (NCBI): domain Eukaryota; kingdom Metazoa; phylum Chordata; class Lepidosauria; order Squamata; family Iguanidae; genus Cyclura; species Cyclura pinguis. Next base: position 276,268,883 of record CM059601.1, on the reverse strand, counting down.
AATTATTCCACTTTCAACATCCTATGGAATCCTGCAGTTTGCAATTTAAGGAAGGGCATTTAGACTTCTCAGCCAGAGAGCTATTTGGCTTCAGTAAACTACAAACCCCAGAATACCAAAGGATGTTGAAAGGGGAATAATAGCACTATAACAGTGTAGTGTGGAAATGGCCTATATCAGTGATTCCCAAACTTTAATCTTCCACGTGCTTTGGACTTCTACTCCCTGAAGTCCCAGCTGCCTTGGCCAGTGATCAGTGCTTCTGTGAGCTGAAGTCCAAAACACCTGGAAGACCAGAGTTTGGGAAGCATTGCTCTAAACTATGGTCGTGGAAATATTATAGGATTAGTCTACTGGTCTAGGACCAGTAAGCTCCTAATCCTCCACTTCTTGTATTTGCATTACAAGCCCCCCTTCTTAAATGGCTGCAAGACACAAATGCCATAGTTCATTCATTTATCCAAGACTACACAGGGTTTTTTTCCCCCCATTTTCCCACAGCACATCTGTAACTGTACTTTTGGTGCTCTTTTTCTAGCACTGATTAATTTTATATCTGTTTGATTGATGGGATGGTTTCTTTGCATTATATCTTCCAGGGAGAGGGACGGAAGAGGACTAACATTTAATTGGTTTTCTGTTGGCTCAAAGATTTACGCCAGCTGCCATCTGTGGAATGATTTTCCATTAGATAGTCCAACATAGTTCTTACAGATAAGCTTTGTGACTTTAGGCAATACATTCCTATATATTTACTGTAATAAAGAAATCCTAGAGACAGGTTTGAATTAAAACAGGATGAAGACCATGAAATAGAATGCCATTTAACCAAAACAAGGAATCTGTTTTGTTGGAGGCTTCAGCGGTACAAAGATTTTCATTTTGAAAAGCTGGAAGCAACGGGAGCTACGGGAAATTGTATTAACAGCATACATCACCCTTTCAATTTAGCAGCCTGCTCTGCATGGTGAAATCCTGGGGTCGCAGAAAAGAGGAGAGCTTAGAAAGTTACTTTGGAAAAAGTAATTCAGTCCTGATTCTCATTATAGCAGGGTTTCTCAGCCAGGGTTAGAATCATAGAATCATAGAGTTGGAAGAGATCACGGGGCCATCCAGTCCAACCCCCTGCCATGCATTCCCAACAGATGGCCATCCAGCCTCTGTTTAAAAACCTCCAAAGAAAGAGACTCAACCACACTCCGAGACAGCATATTCCACTGCTGGACAGCTCTGATCGTCAGGCAGTTCTTATAGAATCATAGAATCATAGAGTTGGAAGAGGCCACAGGGGCCATCCAGTCCAACCCCAGGCTATGCAGGAACACAAATCAAAGCATTCCCAACAGATGATCATCCAGCCTCTGTTTAAAAACCTCCAAAGAAGGAGACTCCACCACACTCTGAGGCAGCATATTCTACTGCCGGACAGCTCTGATTGTCAGGAAGTTCTTCCTGAGGTTTAAGTGGAATGTGCTTTCCCGCAGCTTGAATCCATTGCTCCTTGCCCTAGTCTCTGGAGCAGCAGAAACAAGCCCGCTCCATCCTCGACATGACATCCCTTCAAATAGTTAAACATGGCTATCATGTCCCCTCTTAGCCTTCTCTTCTGCAGACTAAATATCCCCCGCTCCCTAAGTCAGTCCTGGAACCCTAGGATTCTGGGCAAGGTTGGTAGGGGTTTCGCAAGAGATCATGATTGTTTGTTTGTTTGTTTTTTGAGCTGTGGATACAATAATTTTTATGCAGGGGTTCCCTGAGACCTGAAAATTATTTCTAGAGTCTCTCCAGGGTGAAAAGATTGATAAACGCTGGATTATAGGGTTTGAAAAGTAACTAATCAATGCTGCTCATTGCATGCACCTGAGTAAATATCATCTGTGTATCTATCTATCCATCTATCTCTTACAGAAAAATGCAGCACTGACTTTGTTTTGAGCATTTGAATCAAATTCAGTCTGACAACAAGACTGTTAAAAATTCTAATTGGCAAGCATCAACAGGGGAAAACATGGAATGCCAGGATAGATTTGCTAAGAGAAAACCTTGCCTAATCTTCCTGTGTCAACAGGAAATATGGTTCAAGAGCTCAGGTGTAGAAGCCAAGAAAGAAGACGACTGACCATATGGTGTGTCCTTCTATACAAATGACTCCCTTTCATCTCAGACAGTCATCTCTTTCAAGGGTGGGATTCATGTGGCCTTCAAGATGTTGTAGAGTGGCAACTCCCAGCAGGCCTAGCCAGTACAGCTGATGGTGAGGACAACTGGGAGTTACAGTTCAGCAACATCTGGAAAGCCAGTTTCCATTCTTCCCATTCTTGAAGGACTGTCAAGTCCAGGTCTAGTTAGGGAAAAGCCTGGAAGGGACAGTAGGGGCCTAAAGTTGCCCATCAGAAGTGAAGACCTGAAAACAGACTTAGAAGATACAACACACCAGTTCACAGTTTCCTCCATTATGATCAAGTACGGTTATCCCTGCTCAGGCATGGAAACTCACTGGGTGACCTTGGGCAAGTCACACTCTCTCAGCCACAGGGGAAGGCAATGTCAACCCCCCTCTGAACAAATTCTGCCAAGAAAACCCCATGATAGGTTTGCCTCAGGGTCCATAAATCAGAAATGACTTGAAAGCACACAGCAGCAACATATAGAATCATAGAATTGTAGAGTTGGAAGAGATCACAGGGGCCATCCAGTCCAACCTCCTGCTATGCAGGAACACCCATCAAAGCATTCTCAACAGATGGCCATCCAGCCTCTCCTTAAAAACCTCCAAAGAAGGAGACTCCACCACGCTCTGAGGCAGCATATTCCACTGCCGGACAGCTCTGACCATCAGGAAGTTCCTCCTGAGGTTCAGGTGGAATCTCTTTTCCTGCAGCTTGAATCCATTGCTCCTTGTCCTACTCTCTGAAGCAGTGGTAAACAAGCCCACTCCCTCCTCGACATGACATCCCTTCAAATATTTAAACATGGCTATCATGTCCCCTCTTAGCCTTCTCTTCTGCAGACTAACATCCCCCACTCCCTAAGCTGTTCCCCACAAGGCCTGGCTTCCAGACCCTTCACCATTTTGGTCGCCGACCTCTGGACATGTATCATCTGGTGCAACAATGGATTCGTTATGCCTGACAATGCAGGATCTAGGCGATTGGGTTTGAAAACAGCTGTAACTAACTTGTTCTACTGATTTCAGTGAATCCACCCTAAGTCTGACAGTCTAGATGCAACCCGTACATCAACTAGTAAGGAATGGGAAGAAACGTTGAGGAGATTCTGTCTGTGTATCTGCTTGCCCACCTACCTGCTCGCCTACCTACAGTAGCAACATGATAGCCTAAAAACTGGTTTTCCCTCAGATCTGTACTGTATATCACAAAAGTTGTAATTTGTTGAAACTGAAACAGATGTAATCTTCATTGAAAATGTAAGATTTGTGAACAGGAAATTTTTTAAAAAATGCTTCTTTCTTCAAGAATTTAAAAATTCCCTTTGCTGCTAACAAGTTTAAATATGACCACTCTTGCTGTCTGGAAGCTCAGGAGAATCCAAAGCATTCACAAGGCAACTGTGTTTCTGGCATCTGTGCACATTTCAGTGGCTTAACGGAAGTCAACATGCTTGCCCATCACTTTTCAGAAGAAGCTGTTTTTCTATCATAGCCGTAATCCTGTTGTTAGTCACAACTAGCATATACCCAGTGAATCAATAGGATTTATCAACATGTTGATTCTCCATTTAACATGAATCTACTGTATGGATCTACTGACGTTTGAACTAACTCAAGGGATTGAGGCCACCAGGTTCCAATTGGGCTTTCTGTCCCTATCAGAAATAAGAATATCACTAGGTAGACACCCCAAAAGTCTGGGAGCTGGAGTCCAAAAATGAAACTTTTCCAAGCTCTGGTATGTTCAACACATGTATGGAAAAAGAATCATGGCTGTTCCTGCAAATCTGCCATTTCTGTGCACTTCATATCAGAAGCACACATGGAGAGAGCCACACTGCAAGGCCAACTGGAGTCATCTTGGGGATGGTGCTCTCTCCCCATTCTGTGTGCTGAATGAACTGAACAGGCAGTTGGATTATTTCAGAAGATTGGCTAATTTAGCAGTTGTAGGACTGATCACTTTTGCTTTGGTCAGACCTCACCTGGAATACTGTGTCCAGTTCTGGGCACCACAATTCAAGAAGGATATTGACAAGCTGGAACACATCCGCAGGAGGGTGACCAAAAGAAAGAGAGTAAGAGAGCAGTGCAGTGGTTTGAGCATGGGGCTACAACCCTGGAGACCAAAGTTCAATTCCCCACTCAGCCATGGAAACCCACTGGGTGACCTTGGGTGTGTCACACACTCTCAGTCCCAGAAAACTCCATGAAAGAGTTGCCTTAGGGTCTCCATAAGTCAGAAATGACTTGAAGGCAGACAACATGCAGCACACACCTGGAAGCCATGCCCTATGAGGAACGGTCAAGGGAGGTGGGTATGTTTAGCCAGGAAAAGAGAAGATTAAGAGGTGACATGACAGTCATGTTTAAATATTGTGAAGGGATGTCACATGGAGGATGGAACATGCTTGTTTTCTAGGACATGGAGCAATGCATTCAAACTATGGGAAAAGAGATTCCACCTAAACATTAGAAAGAACTTCCTGACAGTAAGAGCTGTTTGACAGTGGCATATGCTGCCTCAGAGCAAGGTGGAGTCTACTTCTTTGGAGGTTTCTAAGCAGAGGCTGGATAGCCGTCTGTTGGGAGTATTTTGATTTTATATTCCTGTATGGTAGGGGGTTAGACTGGATGGCCCTTGTGGTCTCTTCCAACTCTATAATTCTACATGGCCGCTTGCAGCTTCTATGTCAACAGGGTGGTAAATTTGTTTCGGATTTTAGCCTAACCTGTAAAGGAGCTGTCCAGGGTACTAAATTCCCCAAATACTGCAATAGACAACAATGTGTCTGGAGGAAGAATAGCAAGGAAGGAAGGAAGGAAGGAAGGAAGGAAGGAAGGAAGGAAGGAAGGAAGGAAGGAAGGAAGGAAGGAAGGAAGGAAGGAACTCTACTGATGAGTTCCAACTGGATTAGAGCTATTGAGTCAACTGCTGGTGAGTCAACAAATAAGCAAATTCTATTGTTTCAGCGGGTATAACTGAGTTTTATGCCAGAAAATAAAAGGTTATGAAATTTTGGGTGGGTGGGGGATTTTTTTTTTAGACTCTTCCTGTGCATTTTTTTAAAACACAGTTTTGTTTTTAAGGAATAAAAATGATTACAGGAATCACAGCTATTATTTCAAGGCTGATGATGCTCTAGGAAGGTATGGATGTCAACTTGAAGATGGATGGCTCTGCTGCAGTTCAGTAATGCAACATAACTTTATTCTGTAGAACTATTTTCCTATCACTTTTTTTCCCCAAAACAAATCACAGAAATAAGGGATATACAATCAGAAGCCAGAAAGATGCCAGAAAGAATGGAAAAATCAATGTTGCAAAACCTGGGTTTCAGTTTCCTCTGGCAATGTTTCATTTTGTATGCAATAGCTGTTTTGCTCTTCTCAGGGTTTGATAAAGCAGAGTAAGGTGTTACCAGCTCACCTTGCTTGCATGCAAAGTTTACTTGCATAGTATTTGATTAATTTGAATTGTGATGATGATGATGATGATGATGATGATGATGCCCAAATCCAATCTAATATTACTTGTGCAATATCCTCAAATGGAATCTATTAGATTAATCATGAGATACTATGCTAAATTACTAATTAACTCATATCTGGGCTGCGTTGAATGGCAGCTGAATAACATAAAGGCTCTGCTAATGCATTATAAGGAGTTTCAAGGCCATCTTTTATTCTTTCTTCTTCTCAAGGCAGCATGCTTTCTAATTGTGTGCTGAATTAACCAGCAACCTCATTTGCAAAAAGAGATGTAACTTAGTCATTGCTTTGATGCATTACTGTTGCATTTTAATATATTTTAGATGTTTTAAACGGACTGCACACCACTCAATGAACTCTGATGATTTAATGATTTAAAAGCACATCAGATGATAGATGATAGATAGATAGAATGATAGATACATGGATATTTATTGATGAATTTTTATTTTATTTATTTGATTTATACCTCATTTTTCTTCCAAATGGAGATGGATGGATAGATAGAGTAGATAGATAGATAGATAGATAGATAGATAGATAGATAGATAGATAGTAGATAGACAGACTGACCAGCAGGAGAACATGTAAAACATCCCAGGTTTGAACTGGGAGCGGGGTCTCCCTGAAATGGCATGGTTAGGTGCCCCCGCATCATTTGGACCATGGACTGACAGGGCTGGTGCCCTGGCCAATGTAATATATCGCATAGAGATGGAAAGATTGTTCAAAAATATTTCAAAAATGGTTGAAAAACATGTTTGTCAAGTGTCAGAAAACAAAAATCTTTGTCATTGAGCACTGAGCATTTCATCTGTGCAAAATTTTCACGTGACATTTTTCTACAGAAAATAGCATTTTCTGTGCAGAAAATTCTGATCAGAATCTGTGCAGAATCTGCTGTTTCCTGTGCATAAAATGCTCCACCAAAAAACAAAAACAAAAACAAAAACAAAAAACAACCCTCTGCAGAAGTATTATATCCTGCACAGAAAATGCTGTGTCCTGTGCAGAAAATGCTGAAAATGCTGTTTTCTGTGCAAGGCTGGAGATAGTCTTCAAAAACTGTAGTTTTTTTTCTTTTCTTTCTATGTTTGAATATCTAGGAATTTTAATATCTTAGTGAATATTTAAGAATTTCTGACCATTTGCAGAAACCTACATCAGCTGCATAGATCATCCATCTATCTCTGCCAACCTCTGGTCAAGCCAGTCCTGTAAACAACATGAAGTATTGCCTGTGTTGTAGCAGCTGGAGACAGGAGCATCTCTACTGTTATTATTCTTCCATTGTTCTGTGCCCTTAGTTCTATTTCTTTTGAAGTGGAAGATTAAAGCTAAATTCAGAATTGATTCTCTTTCTCCCATCATTTTGATTATGCAGACTTCACACAATGTTTAAATTTGTACGAATTTGCATACAGTTTGGGGATGTCAATTTATATACATCAAGGCATCTTTTATAAAAAACTGTAAGCATTTCTGCTGAAACTCAACACATCTCAACATACTAGATGAGAATGTGAGCAACTGAGAATTTGCACATTTCCTTGCCCTGCTGACCCTGTTGAAAATGTGGAAGGGATATTTATAGAGTTCTGCTCTCCATTGGTACAGTTCTTTATCTTGAACTTGTTTGTTTGTTTCTTTTCCCACTTTTCTACAATGCTGGGACTCATGGCAGCTCACAACGTTGAACCAGGTACATAAAAAAGTCTATAGAATTTAAGCACATAGATGTTAAAATATAACTGTAAATAGAATAAAAATTAATTTAAAAGCGTACTCTTAAAAATACACGCATACAAGAACAAATGCAGATAACACAGCACATTATTTGAAGCCCTTTTCCTAAGGCTTGTTGAAAAAAAAAAGGATTTGTCTGCCATGAGAACTCAACCATGGAAGGCATCAATCCAGCCTCTCTAGGAAGGAAGTTCCAGAGACTGGGAGCAGCCACTTGTTACCCCGTGAACTGGGGATCCTGGGAGGGACACCAAAATGTGCTCAACTAAAGGTGGGGAAAATTAGCTCAGAGCACTGCTTAGCGTTATGAGAGGCAGGGTAACGTAGCGAGATCTTGAACCCTATGTCTACGGGGTCGGGTCGAGTCAAGGAGAACATCGAAGTTGAAATAATAAATGATGTTTATAAATACAAGCAAAACAGTGTATGCGACACACTCATACAAGATAACTAAAGAAAATAAAGGTTGGAGTGGTATAGAGGGATTTTTAGAGGGATTGCTGGTTTGGGTGATACTTCACCTGTCCTGAAGCCCAGAAAAATAGAGAGCGAAGCTGGGGTGCGATGTAGCTCAGCACGCGGAGCTGAGGGGAGGCTCGCCAAGGAAAGCGGCAGCAAAGCGGGATGAAACTCGGGAGCGTTCTGAGGAAGGTCTCGGAATCAAGGGTTTTTATAAAGAGAATTGTGACTGCAGGCTATGCCGTACTTGGGGGAAAACAATAGATTTGGAGTTGGAGACAAAGCCTCCGAAAGGTCAGAATCTGAATGATTGAGTTATCATAGCGGTTCTCAATAGAGTAGCCAGTATGCAAACGCAGAGTACTTGGGTACTGCATAGTTTACCCATCAAGCTGCCATCGCGGGGCAGAGGCTCTTTTGTAAGTAGCGTGCATACTTAATTAGAGTACTTGCCTGGAGGTCTCCTAAAGCAGCGAGTCAGCTATTTCTGGCCTGCCTGTATTGTAGTTTGAATATTACGGCGATTAACGGCCGAGCTTGTTTACGTGCTTGTCCGGTGGCCTCGCAAGCACGTGGAAAGAAATAGAGAAGTGCAGCCGAACTGTGATATCAAGGGATATCTTTTAATATCCCCAAAGCTCGGACTAGCCAGGAGAGTAACAATCCCCCCCCCTGAAAATAGGCGATGTTGGGGACAATATCGGACATTTTCTAATTAAAAGCAAAAATTAATTTAGAGCCAAATAGGGCTTACAGGTTGGTAGCCGTATCACTCCTCAGGAAAGGGAATTCGGGAAGCGCAAAGGATTACTATCTTATAAAGACATTCCTAACTAAAACCTAAACCTAAACACACACACACCAATGTAAACAATGACGCAATAATAAACGATTAAGCAATACACAATGTTCAATGTCCCGTCAACAGGGAACTGTCGAAACATGAGCAATGGTAGTAAAATAGCAAATGCAAAATGAAGCAATCAATGGAATACAGTAAGTCCAATGCATGGTCTGGCAATGAAGGCAACCCAAGGAACAAACAGTTCAATGTGGAGTGAAAGTTCGTAGCCCGGGGGAGGTGAGGTGCAAGCAAAAGTCTTGGCACCCCCCCCCCCCGCAACAGGAAAAAGTCTTTTAGCTGGAGCGGGTGAGCAAAACATAAGTCCATCTGGGCAACGGAGGAGGAGCAACAACAAAATGTCCAAGTCGGTGCAGCCTGGCTCACTGCAAGTTCAGGAGCAAAGAGTCTTTGCAGAGTTTGGAGCCTGGAATAGTCCATAGGTTTCCTCGGGTCAGCAAACAGTAGTAGGAATGGCAACAAGTCCGTCTTCGTAATTGGAAGGCTGAGTGGCCACCTTCCCTCATGGTTTCAGCTGTCGTCGAAGAACCAGGAATCTCCAAGCCTCAGCCATCAGATGGTGTGGCAACTTTTCTTCGTCACCCCCCCCCATGGTACTCGGGGGCGATGGTACAACCTCGGGATCTTCCCAGTCTTCTGGAGCAATAGACCTATTGGAGTTTTTAACAGAAGAACTGACATGGTTATTATCCAATGTATTCCATTAATGCAAATGGCCGGCTCAAAGCCTACTGGGAATGAGATCTGTTGGAAGATGGAGATCTACTGGGAGCAGCTGGTGAACACAGGATGGGACCAGATCTTAAAACCATACCAGGAGCGGCAATGTTAAGGCCACTGCAGATCATGGTCACCCTGGGCTGGTGACACGTCTGCCAGAGCTTGGGGAGTCGAGTTCCTAACTGTAGTTCACTCTGAGTAAGACCAGGCCTGCAAAGCTCAGGGGTCAGATGGACCAACCTGAGGTCAGGATGGCAAATTTTGCTCCATCCAGTATTTCATTGGATGGGCTGTGGCTGTGGATCACATCAGCAGGGCGCTTTGTTTCAAACAGCCACACATAAGTTGCCCCTGCTGAAGCAATGGCAGCGGTACTCACATGCTCAGACTGAACAAGGTTAGGCTCTGACCCCCTCAGAGACAAGTGAGTGTACGTTTGCTCGTTGCCAGAGCAGACGCTGACTCCCTCGGTGATTGGTCCGGCTGGGTGGACACACGTATGCAAATGTCCTACTAACACATGCAGATTAGACACAATGCTCCGGGGCTGGGCGTCAGGCCAATTGTGTGGGTCTCCGGCCCTTATGGGGTGTTGGAGAGTGGTTCTAAATTGGCGATATCAAAATTGCATGGAGCCACAAGCAAAATAGCGGTGTCAATTGTTCTCACCCTATCAATCGAGTCACACGAAAGAAGTGGGGAGGAGGCCCTCAATGGGATGAGGGACATACCTGGGCAGTAGACTGGGAGTCCAGAGTCAGACCTGATTCTCCCGAGAGGGTCGTGAGGCCCCCTTCGTCTTGCCCCAATCCCACCAGAACGCCCTTGCACAAGGCAATCCCTCTGAGTGAGAGAATGCTGGCATTCAGAGTGAGAAAAGGTCAGCACTCTGGTCCGACTCACCTTCCTCAGAGTATCAGGGCTGACTCTGTAGGCCCGATCTACCTCAGAGAATAAAAGGATCTTGGGACAGCCATCCCAAGAATCCGTTTCCTCCAAAAACAAAAACACCCTCCCTTAAAAGGTTAAAAGACAGACTTAAACACCCTAACTATACTTGACAGCAAGCAACTATTTACAAACGGGGGAACCTCTTCCCTTAATAAAAGCGGATGGCTTGTAACATGAGGATCTGTTTCTTTATCCAAAATACCAAACCAACAAGACTGACTACCAAAATTATCTGAAACACCACCAGAACAACTAAAGGGTTGCGAACTATGGAACTACCCACATACATAGCCGGGTGACGTTCTGGTGGAGGAGGGGTGTGAGTATCGGAATTGGGACACCACATCTTTCCGCAGGAAAACTTACAACCTGTCAGGGTCAGGGTGGCATTCTGGCAGTGGAACATGTAGGTTTTCCATATCCATGTAGGGTGGCAGTTGTCAAAAGTGAAGCTAAGCACTAGTAAAGATGCATAGCTGTGGTCGCCCCGGACTATCCTGGTGGTCATGGGAGCGGCTGCTGTGGCGATGCTGGGGTTGAGTTTAACCTCTTCGCCGGCACTAGCCATTCTTAATACTGCACTCAATCTTTTACTAGCGTGTATATGGAAACTTGTGGATAACTCAAAAGTGTACCTTTTCTTGAACCAGGGGAGCAGTGGCGTCCCCATCAACAAGGCTTCCACCTCTGGATATGGGTTCCAATAACACACTGCCTGTACATTGAACTGCCAATCTGTATAAACATGGTTAGATTCGGGCGAGGTTCCAAGGGTGTATCTATTCACGCAAAACAAAACTGCAATCCTCAGGAGCGGTCCCATTCCGTCTCCCTGTAGGGAACACAGAGATGGGGGTTCCGTTACTACAACAAAAAGGGTCTATTTACAAGGAAGGGGGAAGGAGAGGGGAGCTGGAGCAACCACCTCTTCATGGGGGTTGCCATCCCATGAAGGGAAGCAAAGCCCATCCATCTCACTGTCGTGCTATCAAAACGGCGTCCCCAACTGAGGGTTTCCCTTTCCAATCCTTGTTTTGGGTCTCCGGAACTACCGGCAAGAGTGGCAACGCCTGCTCCTGATTTGGGACCCACACTCTCAATTCAGTATGGAGGCTTGTCTTGGACCCATGTGCCTCCGGGGAACCTTTCTCGCCAGTCACAATGGTAATTGAAATGGAGCCGTAGCTAGCTGTGGTCCCTTTTACCATTACAAGCATCACAGTTAAGACGGTGCCATGGCCCTTGAGGACAAGGCGGCACCAAAGCGTCTGCATGGAGGGTGAGGCAGTAGCCAAATTCACCTCCGGGTGTAAACATAAATGTCACTTGCTTGTTACCGGGATAGGGGCAGGAGCTTTAATGGCGGCACAACGGTGCACTGCCAAAATCTCTACTGGTCCCTGGTCTAATTGTCATAGAAACCCGTTTGCATAGTCAACTGTGAGCCTGTTTCCCCAGAGAAAACCGATGCCCAAAAGGCTGTCGTCTTCTCCCCAGTTCTCGCATGCCCACAATTGAAAACAAAACGTCTCTATAGACATTGGGATGCCTGTCCATGCCCTAGCTTGGTGACCCCCCCCCCACCATATCCAGAAAGCTGGACATGCTCGGGTGTGGGTTCACCGTACCTCGCAAGTTTGGGGTGCAGCACATTGACTGCTGCACCAGAGTCCACAAGAAGGGTGGCAGGAGTCTTATCCCTCTCGGTCCCTATTCCTGCCTTCACTCAGAACCTTCCCCACCTGTCTGGCTTCAACCTAGCCACAACGTTGCGGGGAAGCTTCCTGGACCGAGGGCACCCCTATGCTTGCAGATCCAGGTTAGGGTAGTATCCAGCCGGAGGTGGGCCGTCAGTCACGGCCTGGACCGGCTGTTTACTTCCCGCCTGAAGCTGCTTGTCTAGAGCTTCCAAAAGCTCCGATGTTGGCAGCTTATCGAACTGGCTCATGGCCAGCCCGAACCTTCTGAGCATGCCCCAGACTCTTACTCTATCCGAGGAGTATGTCTGGGCCGTGGGATCGTACCCACCAGACGTCTCTTGAGGACAGCCCAAGTCAGAGAGCTGTTTGGGAGCAGTGGGCTGCTGTGGGGGACTTCCTGCCTTGCCGGGCTGGCCGCGGAAATCTCTTCCCAGCCACTGCCTATTGTCCTGTCTGGGAGCTGGGTGCGGATTCCAGTTCCCTCGGGGAACCGAATTTGGCGCAGTTTTCCGGTGTTGGGAATGGGGCCCATAATTCGAGTACGTGACCTCGGATATGGGTTCCCAATTCCCAAGTGCCTTTCTATGTGCCTTAGTGGGAGGTTTTAGGGATCCTGCCTTGTGCAGCAGGTCAGAGACCCGTCGGAGGTTGTTCCCAAACTCTTCCCAGTTAGTGGTGGCTGGATCCACCAAACCTAATGCCATCTTGGTCTCATGATTATGACCTCCGTATAGGAGTGTCTTAAATTCTAGATGGTCAAAGTTATACCCGCGGGGCGTCAAGGGGATCTTCTCGGCCAGAATGGCGAGGAGCTGCTTCCACGCCACGTAAGCCTCAGGGTTCTCACAAGGACCCTGTTGCTCCATGACATAGAGCACACCTGCGCTCTATCTGGGCCATAAAATCCTCACTACCTCTCTCATCCAGCTGTGGGCCTCGAGCCTAACCAGGCCTCGAGCCGCCACGGCTGACTCATGAGTAGGGAGTTCGGAGGGGGACATGCAAAGTAGGGCCAGTTGGGTCAGGTCCTGACCATTGGCTGTCGGGTGAGAATGTATCACCACGTTTAGCCACATGATCCCGGTGGACCGGTTTAAAGGACCCAATTGGTCTGCAATAGCTTTGGCCTCAGTAGCATGCCAGGGGACCCTAGTCTCGGTGACCTGCGTCTCCTGCGTTTCTTGCCTATCAGAACTGCCTTCTCCAAGGGGGGTAGTCCGTCTCGTCATGGACGGTGTCTCTACCGGGTGGACTGGGACCTTAGGGTCACTCCAGTCTGGATTGTGGGGAACAGTTGCCTGAGTATCCTCCGGCAGTGCCTCCCCAGAAAAGTCCTCAGCGAACGTTGGGAACAGCTCCGGGCACACAGCCGAAATTAGGGCTTTGCGCGTTTGGAGCTGGCTCTCCAGTGCAGCTATCTGTTTCTGGCAAGCTACGTGGCTAACAGCCTCCTGCTGTTCCCTCACTTGCCCCACCATAAACTTGGCCGCAGACCGGGCATGATCCAGCTCAGCCTCTAAGGCGTGAGCTTTCTCTTCCCATGTTTGCCCCACTACTGTGATGTTATTCAGCTTCTGGGCGGATGCCTGCGCTACGGACGCAAAAGTTACTTTGTCCGCATGCAACGTCTCGACCTCGACTTGAAGCTGGGCATTCTCTTTCTCCACACTAGCTAGGTCAGCTTTCTCTGGTCTCTACCAGGGCACTACTAGCATCTCTGGCCGTAAGCCAAAGTCCCCAAGCGGCCAAAGCGACCTTAGATGGTCCGAAAGGATTCTTTGATTTACGCGCCAGGGTATACGCTTCCCGGAGTGTGGTAAAGGGATTGGCCATCTGGAAGATGGTGTCCTTCCAGGGGCATTTCCCCTTACTCAACACCCGCCTTTCTAGTTTACCTCGGACCTCTTCCTCCAACATGAGGTCCTTGATGGTGACCTTGCTACTCTCTGCCATTTTCTGCACAAACCACAACTATCTGTAACACTACCTACAAGCTACAAACTACAAACTACAAACTACAAACGGGACCAGGAACTGGAGTGATGGGAAGGATCACCTAGACCCCTGGGGGACTGTAGGGAAACAAACTCTGTGGAACTTCTCTAGGAAAGAGGGATGGGAACCTATCTCCAGCCTGCCCAAACAAAGTCACTTTGGTACTCCCAAGCCCGGATTTCCACCTCAACAGCACTGGGGACCAAAGGATGAGGAAACGGTTCAGGGACAGGGAGGTCACCTAGACCCAGAGAACCCTCAGGAGTACTCCGCCTGCCTGAAGGGGGGAAACGAACCCAGTGGAACTTACAGCGCCGCCTGGCCAAGCAGTGGGGAAAAAGGGCAAGGAACCAAAACCGAACCATCCCTAACTAGTTTTCTGGGTGAGGGGTACCTTCCTCTACCACGGGCAAAACCTCTAAACCCTAGGCTAGGTTGGGAATCACCACCCGCACCTAGTTGGCTAGCTACTCGGGACGCACCCGAAATTACACAGCGGGACGCACCCGCGCTTCACAACTACTAGCGGGATGCACCCGCACTCTCAAAGCTACACAATAACATCAACTGACGGGACGAACCCGTATACAACTCCAAACAAGGACGGGACGCACCCGTATACTACTCTAAGGGGGGGGGGGATTTCTTCCCTAAGTGCTATTTTGCCTTGCCACTATGGTGTTGGATGAGTGTAGACTGTTCCTACCGTGCTAACACTCTAACACTTCGGATCCCAGCCCACGATAGACCCCAAGTTAGGGATGTGATTCCCAGGACAGCTTGTGCACACCCCTTGCTATCGGACGATGGTTCACCGCCTAGTGCTAGTGACCACGCCGGGGCAGCTGACATACCCAAACAAGCAAGAAAGGGGAACAGATTTCCACCCAGATAGAATAGCTCTAGAGCTCAAACACACAGACTCCACACACACGTGTTCCTGCCTAACAGTGCTCTAACAACTTGACCGACCGTCACCTAGGTCAGTACTGGCCTTGTTTGAGGAGGTTCGCGACTCCTTCTCAAATTAGGGGTACCGGGGTTGCCCGCGTTGCTCCACCACTCTGTTACCCTGTGAACTGGGAGTCCTGGGAGGGACACCAAAATGTGCTCAACTAAAGGTGGGGAAAATTAGCTCAGAGCACTGCTTAGCGTTATGAGAGGCAGGGTAACGTAGCGAGATCTTGAACCCTATGTCTACGGGGTCGGGTCGAGTCAAGGAGAACATCGAAGTTGAAATAATAAATGATGTTTATAAATACAAGCAAAACAGTGTATGCGACACACTCATACAAGATAACTAAAGAAAATAAAGGTTGGAGTGGTATAGAGGGATTTTTAGAGGGATTGCTGGTTTGGGTGATACTTCACCTGTCCTGAAGCCCAGAAAAATAGAGAGCGAAGCTGGGGTGCGATGTAGCTCAGCACGCGGAGCTGAGGGGAGGCTCGCCAAGCAAAGCGGTAGCAAAGCGGGATGAAACTCGGGAGCGTTCTGAGGAAGGTCTCGGAATCAAGGGTTTTTATAAAGAGAATTGTGACTGCAGGCTATGCCGTACTTGGGGGAACACAATAGATTTGGAGTTGGAGACAAAGCCTTCGAAAGGTCAGAATCTGAATGATTGAGTTATCATAGCGGTTCTCAATAGAGTAGCCAGTATGCAAACGCAGAGTACTTGGGTACTGCATAGTTTACCCATCAAGCTGCCATCGCGGGGCAGAGGCTCTTTTGTAAGTGGCGTGCATACTTAATTAGAGTACTTACCTGGAAGTCTCCTAAAGCAGCGAGTCAGCTATTTCTGGCCTGCCTGTATTGTAGTTTGAATATTACGGCGATTAACGGCCGAGCTTGTTTACGTGCTTGTCCGGTGGCCTCGCAAGCACGTGGAAAGGAATAGAGAAGTGCAGCCGAATTGTGATATCAAGGGATATCTTTTAATATCCCCAAAGCTCGGACTAGCCAGGGCAGTAACACACTGGTAAGGCCCTGTCTCATATTTCCAATAGATGTCCATGGGAGGGTGGAAGGAAGGGAAGAAGGACCTCCCTAGAAGATCTCAAGATAGAGGCACATAGTGTTACACATAGGACATTACTGTCCTTCAGACAACGTGGACACAAGTTGTAGAGGGGCTTTATAGATCCTAACCAGCCCATTGCAATTCCAGGCCCAGTTTCAAAGCAGGCATGGATTGGTCACTGCTTTTTAAACAAAGGACTCCTTCTGATAGACCTTCAAAGAGAGGGTTTTGGCCTGTGCACTGGGACACATAGCTGCCATAAAAAAAGGAGAAGGCATAGTGAGGAACAAGTAAAGGTGGTAAAATCTTTTCTGTCATTGTGTGCTTTACAGTGTTTCTGACTTATGGTGATACTACCATAGGGGTCTTTTGGCAAGCTTTGTTCATAGGAGGTTTGCCTGTGTCTTCCCCACTTAGGCTGGGAGAGTGTGACTAGCCCAGTGGGTTTCCATGGCTGAGCAATAAAAGTACTTTACAAAAAAAGGTTAGCTATTAACCTGTTTTGATGTTTATTAGTGTTTGTTGGCTATTAGTTTTCATTGTTTTGTTATCTAATTTGTTCTTAATGACAATTTTGATGGTTTTATTGTTGAATTTGTTTTTTGCGCTGTTAGTTGCCTAGAGTGCTATTTCTAATAGAAAGAAAAGATAGCAAATACTTCTCAGTCTTATAATAGCAAGAGAGAGAGTGAGAGAGAATCTCTTCTTATTTGTTTGTCACTCTGCAGTAGCCAGTCTGTGCATTGTGAGGGACATCTCAAAATGCACCAGAGTGTTTTGAGCTGACATCCTAATTTCAGTGCATTTTCAGGCCAACATTTCAAACTGTGGTGGTGGTGATGGTGGTGATGCTAGAAGAGAAAAAACAAAAAAAGGGGAGTGCTACCCATAACTCATCTGGAAATTGTGGCACTTGCCACAGTAGTTCTGGTTATTGCTTAGGTGGCAGTGAACAGTTTCATTTAAAAAAAAAAGAAATTTCAAATGGGAAGGCTTCCTGAATGCCTTTTGTTTTAAAGGTGGGTTTGAATCATTGGCCATTTCCGCAAGGGGCGAGGGAATACTTACTGGTACTTACCAGACTTCTTGGCTCCACGCTTGGGTCCAGACTGGTCCGGAGCAGTGCGTGATGCCGCTCTGCACTGCTCTGGGGATGAAAATAGTGGCTTCTGGTTGGGCGAGGCTCTCCACCAACCGCTGAAGCTCGCCAGCCTAAAGCCCGCCCCCAGCAGATCGCAGGCTCGCACTGCAAATCTGCACCGGAGCGCGGAAACAGAGTGGCACACTCCGTGCTTTTGAAAGACCTGTTTCAAGCGGTCTTTCAAAAGCATGCTGGACGACCACCAGAAGCGGGCTGAGGTGCGGAACTACAGTGAGTAGGTCCGACCCAGTCCGCTCCCAGGAGCAGACGTCCTCCCTGGAGGACACTCTGCACCGTCTCTTTAAGCCCGTGTGGAAATGGCCACTAATCGAGACATGATGCTAGAGACTTCAAAATTTGACAGAGTGAGAAAACCTGCTGGTGTTTCATGTGTGTATACATTCCCCTATAGAAGCCATTAGCCATTTTTGACAAAAGCACAATATCTCTGTTCATTTCAGTGTTGTAGATGCAGTGTTGCACATAGGATGTTATGTACATATGCATGGCTGATTTGCATGTGCAGATGCACAATGTGCATTTGGGTTGCACATGAAGTTGGACAACCTTGCGATTCACTTATGAGTCAGCACTGTGTGCTCACATGTGTGGATGTACATTGCAGATTGCACATTTGTCTGCACAGATGCATATTCCAAAAGGCATGCTTGCATGAGTACATGCATTGGATTGCACAGTTGCACAATTCACAGTTGCAATTCACAAGTCAGGCAGCACTGTGCAACCATCACATACCTTTGTGAGTATAAAATTGCATTTCATGGCCTCAGTGTAGAATCTGAACTGGAGCGTGTGTGGTTGTCATTCAGGTTGCATTGGCCCATTGCAAGTTAAAATTTCAAATGTGAAGCCTCATATCTGCAGAAAAGGGTGGCTTTTGTTACTCTTCATTAATTTTTTTTTAAAAAACCCAGAGTGCTAAAGATGACTCAAATGCCCTTGAAACACAACTTCAAGCTATAAAATATTACTCATTGTATCAGTACGTTAACTTTGTCCCTACTAGTTACATTTCTTTTGACATGCAATGGTTATGCCCTAGTTACAAAAGAAAAACAACTCATTGCTCCTAGTCATGTGTCTTTGGGCTTCAAAGCTGTGAGGTTGAGTACTGCCACTTGTCCCCAACTGCTTAACTATGGTTTAGCAAGTTTGGAATTGAAGATGCAATTCTGCAAATCTTTCCTAGGCTTAACCTACTTCTTAAGGCAGTTGAGAGGCTACAATCATATAAGTGTATATTATATTCTGCACTCGAAACAGGACAAGGGAAAAATCTAAATAAAACTCCATCTTGAGCATTTCAGTCGCAGTTGAGAGCAACTTAACACAGATCGCCTCTTTCAAGGATAGAGGAAAGAAAAGAAGAGAAGAGAATAGGGCTGATTACATCTTTGAAAGCTGGGAAGAGAATGAATAGATGATTGCACCTCTTAGCTCCTTTTCTGTCCTGTGCTGTTAAGTGTGGTAAAAATCCTCCCAACCCAACATTTTCACACATCCTCAGTTACAATAATGAAGTATGCAAGAGGCTGCGCACCCAGGGCTGCCATTCTTCTTGACTCTTATTTTTGCCATTCCTATTGAAATGTCTCGGAAACAAAATGCATCACAACAAAAGATAAAATGGGCTGCTAGGCTATTGCTTCCAGAAAAACCAAATCAAGCTTCAATCCAAGTAATTGTGGGGGCTTAAGGGCATTTCTCCTCACCAATTCCACTCCTCACCTCAATATGAAGAAAAGGAAAATGGAGGTGAGATAACCATTGTCTGCCTCTCCTGCGTGCTTTCATACGATACCTCAACGCACAGATGCACTGGGGATTCTAAGCTTCACAATAAAACAAAACAAAACAAAACAAAAAAAACAAAGCTATATCGAACCATAGTGCTGCAGTTAATAGTGCTGATATCTAACCAAGCCACACAGTGGCGGAGCTTGAAGTGTGTGCGGGGGGGCGGGAGGGGGAGGCATTACAGCACGAGGGACATGGCCATTGTGCATAGGGGTGTGGCTGTGGTGCACGGGGCCATGGCCACGGGCTGAGACACCCTAAAAACATTGCCGCCTGGGTGAACCGCTGCCCCTGCCCTCCTGCCTCTATGCAACTGAAGCCACAATGAGGTAGAACAGATTGCATAGATCTGTCATTCTTCGTTGAGTAGCAGGCAATGTTAAAGTGACCCCTTCTGGTTAATTCAGATTCTTCCTCTGCCCCAAGTTGATTCAGACTCTGAAAATAAAGAGGGAAAGCTCACACAAGAAACAAAATGCCTTGGCTTCCCAAGGGACCTTGGTGCTCTATTTTTATAAGAACGTACATGGCTCCTCCCCCCCCCTCCTTCTTCTTCCTCCTCTTGCTCTCCCTCTTCTTCTTCAATTTATGTCAACCCTCTCCTAGGGTATTCAGAGGAGGTTTGGTGTTGCCTCTTTCTTAGGTTGAGAGAGTGTGACTTGCCCAACTCAGCCAGTGGGTTTCCACGGCTGAGCAGAGATTTGAACCCTGGTCTTTCGAAGGCATAGTTCAACACTGAAACTGCTACATCAATGACAACCTTATCCTATGATTTTCTAGATGAGAGTTCTCTGGAGGGAATTTGTCATTGCCTCTTGGGCTGGGAGAATGTGACTTGTCCAAGGCCACCCAGTGGGTTTCCATGGCTTATTAGGAATTTGAATCCCGGTCTGAGGCCAACATTTGAATCCCTGCACCACACTGGCTCTCATAATGTTGGTAGGGATGTGAAAATCTCTCAGTTTCAACCTTATTGTACACTTGCATATTCTTTCTAGGCTTCTTTCATACTGCAGGGCTTTGCGTTTTCTAAAAATTCCTAATCGGAAAATCACATTTTCCCCTAATTTGTGCATTTATTCCCATAATTTAGCTAATTTAAGTGACTTTTCCCCAGTGATTAAAGGGTGTTTGTGCATATTGTTTTCCCAACTACACCCATTTTAGACATTTCCATTTTAAAATCTGCTCATTGTTTTGTGCTTATTTTTATTTCTTGGAAACATCTTGTAAGCCTCACAAATGTGAGAATGCTTAGGGAGACATGAGCATTTCCGTGCAAGATGGAGATGAAAAGTACATCTTAATTTAAGATTGTAATGTCCAAAGTATTTTTTTCCATTCCACAACATAGGTGCTAGATTCCTCTTGGTGACTAATGCATATGTCAAGTCTCTGTGGAAGCAGTCAGAAATATTTCTTCAATGTGGAATGGCCATAATCAGTTCAAGGTTCTAGAATTGGAGTGGCATGGTGCATGGTTGTGCATTTGAAAGTGGGTGCACATTGTGCATTGTGTATGCATGAGCACAGATGTGTATTGTGTATGCACATTTGGGTGAGCACTCATTTGCATTACATCATAATTTGCTGATAAGGTGCCTGCATAATTCCATGGTGACTCATTGGAAAAGATCATCAGGCTCAGTAAAGCGGAAGGCTGTAAGAAAAGAGGAACGTCATTCTGCAGGAAAAGTGATTCAATCAAGGAAACAACGGCTCTGAATTTGTAAGACCTGAGCAAAACTTTTGATGACCAGGGCTCTTAGAGGTTTCTCATCTATATTTCTTACCTCTATTGTTACCATGCCATACACCCTCACTCCATGGTACAGGCTAATTGGCAAGAAATATCATTTAATTGGCAAAATCCTTTCTAATATAAAAACCACAGATTTATGGCTGGGAGGTCTGTGGAAAAGGACTCTTATTGGAAGCCGTGTGCTAAGACAGATGACCTCAGCATGACCAGATTGTAAGTTCAAAAGAGTTACTTGGAAAGCCCCAATACTGATGGGCTTTTGATAATCTCCTCAACAGCCCAAACTTCAAGTACAATGCCAAAAACAAACAAAAAACAAAAAAAAAACTGCCTCAATGGAGCAACCGATGGTCATCAACCTGTAACCTCTTCCCACAAAAACTCTCCTTGGTTCCCTCACCTGCCCAAACATTAAGAGGCTACCACAACTCGCATCAGTGCTTTGTCACCTGAAGATAAGACCATTAGTCAGCTTTGGACCCCTCTTGTTTGCCCTGCCAGAGAGCAATTAACACATTCCCCTTCACCCTGGCTCTAAGCCCAATGATTTGTAATACCTTGGACACACATAGGCATGTCACTCTGTCTATTGGCTGTCTAGTTCTCAAGCCCTGTACTACTCTCAGACTTTTGTTTGAGCCATCTCTCCTTGATCTTCTGCTTCTGTAACATTAATTATCTCCCACTTCATCCCAAAATCTCTCACTATCCGATCTTTCTCTCCTTCACTTTCTCTAGTCTTGTGTAGTTCATGAGACTGCTTGATGACTTACACGTATTTGTGAATTTCCTAATAAAAACATTCTTTTGACTCTGAACTGGTATCCTACAGTTAGTGCTGATATACACAGGTGCAAAAGTCCTGTGGTTACCCCCATCTTGCAGGTCTCCTTTGAACTATAATTCCACATCTTTCTAAGGAGATGCTGGCACTACTGGAGGATCTCAAGGTCTCCCACATTTTGGGGGTAACACTTTAAACTCTTTCCCTAGCTTCTCTCATCTTCATCATCCTCTTTTTCCCTCTTCCTCCTCCCTAAGTCTCCTGACTACACCTGCCTTCTCTCTCCTTCTGTAATATCACAGGGGATGAGCTCTCTGTGACATCCCCGGGGACCATTCCTAGGTCTCAAGTTTTTGCCATGATCTCTAAAGTGATGAGATGCTTTGACCCAGCAATCCTATACAGTGAGGGTTCTGAGATTCCCTTATTTATAATAGGAAGTGACTGGAAGTAGGATTGCTGGGAACAGAATTGCTTCTACACAGGGATTGGATGCCAGAGACCACAGAGGACTGGACCTCTGTCGTCTCTGGCATAAGCATACAACTGTCTCAAAGGTACCCACCTGTCACACACCATGGCTTGATAGTCCCACCCACAGTGACCCTATTGAATCAACACTTATGTAAATCCCAATGATTCAATGGTTTTACTCTACTCAAGACTGGGGCCCTTTCCACATTCTACCTTAAATCTTCATCCTCCAGTGGTGATCCCAGCAGTGGCTCAGCTAGGAAGGGAGTGTGATGGGAGCACTTCCCTTCACACTAGACTGTCTCCCTGCGGAAGGGAGTGCAATGGACACACCTCTTTCGCCCACAGCACAGCCAGGCACTTTCCCATGCTTTGCCGGTGCAGGAAGCACCTCCATCGTGCTTCAGGGCCTTCCGCAGGGCAGGTAAGTAAAGGACAGTTGTGCGATCACAGGTCACTGACAGGGAAAACACATCAATGATTTAATCCGTGATTGCGCTAGCTGGTAATGGGAGAAGGACGGGACCACGAGGATGTCGTGCAGCAGTGTCATCATGGTCCTGCTCCTGTCCCGTCCCCGTGCTGGGATGACAGCCTCCTGTGGAAAGGGCCTGTAAGTAGGAAGCCAGCCAACATTGCAGTCAAGAATACCCAAGTTCAGAGAAATGTGCCATCTGAATAACAGCTGTGTTCTGACAGACACGTTAGCCTGGGTACTGTGAATTAGGGCAGTTCATTTAAATCACAGAGAGAGAATGAAATCTTCTGTTCCTATTGCTACATGTTGTTCGTCCTCATGCCATCACTGGGGCAAAGATTAGCATTATTTGTTCTAGGCATACAGAACAGAAGATCTTTATTGCTCTCAATGAAATGAAAGTCATTCTTCCCACCCCATCCCTATCCTGCTGCTTTCCTGCTCCCACACTCAACAGAGGCTATGTAAGCCTTTCTTTGCTGTTTTATAAATAATATGCAGAGGCAGGGTTATAACTGTTCTGTTCCTCCAGTACTGGGCTTCGCATCTGTGTGTGTGATGATACACTCCTGTTTGCAATCCCTCCTGCCATATGGTATCACCAGTTTGACTCACTTCCTGTGAACACCTGTTCCCATAGCTGCTTTGCCCGTGCTAATTTTACACTGATGGCTTAATGTCATGGCAGAGAAACATTCAAATGCAGCTGAGATGAGCTGCATGAGGCAAAGAGGGTGGAAAGAATTCAGTGCAACCTCCCCCATCCCTTCAGTAAGGGAACATTTTTGCAGAGGACACTTGAAGCGTGTTCTGCTAGTTTGTTACTGAATGCCACAAAAGGCTCAGTATACTATACTAAAGTGTGCAGAAGCCACAACAGTCTCTCACCAAAATTGAAAATATCTGGAAAATATGGTTGCCATAGTCAGGATTGGCTAGTGCCTTCTATATCAATGGGATGCTGAATCCACCCTGGGTTTCAATCTGAACTTTAAAAAGAGACATCCAAGACTGTGAATCTATTTTGAGGATAGGATTCAGTAACCTTCAAAGTCCACACTAAAACCTGGAGTGAATTTCCTGCCCTACTGACAAGGAAGCCATTAGCTTCAAGCACTGTGCATATGGTAAAAATCAGAATACATATTATCCTGCTCGTTTGATTATCATATTGAGGTTCAGCATACTGTGCTTTCATTTAAAGATGTCCAGCTTCCTTCAGAACTTGGAAAAGATGACACTTTTGGAGTGCAACTCCAAGAATCCCGTAGCCAGCATGCTGGCTGAAAGATTTGGGTGACTGTAGGCAAAAAGTAACTTTTCAAAACTCTGGAATGCTTTAGCCTTAATTTCAGAGATCCAATTCAGAGAAAAAATAAAAATTATGTACTTGGAGAAATACAACAGAAGCATTCACAGCATGAAAGCCTCACAACAATACAACTTGTATTGTTTTGGACAACTGAGTCCAAAAAGATGCTTTGCACCTTCTAAATAAAAGGAACTTGGAAAGAAATTAATTTACAACCCATGATCCTGCCAGAAAAGGCACTTAGTAACAATGATAAAATACAGGTGAAAAGGAAAATCTTAGTTAAAACACAGCAGACATTGACCCCCCAATAACATTTCTTTTCCCCCCATGAACTTTTCCTTTAGTCCTCAAATTTCTAGCACTGTAGAGTGAGACACTGAAAACTGTTCTTGCCCGTAGATCTTGTATTTGCTGTATTAATATTCCCTTGGTCACAGTGCCTGCCCCTTTTATCTGGATGCCTCAACTGTATTTTTAAATGTTCAGTGAAAATTTTGAGTTATTAAAATGGTAGAAGAATGAGGTGAAGGAAAATTTCATGGCAGGGAAGAATTCTTATGGGACGGCAGTGCCCTCCTTTTGTCTCCCTCTGCTGGTACAATCATGGCCACACCTCTGACATCGTAGCAGCATGACAACACTCCCTAATGTCATAGGGTCTTTGGGTTCACTTTCATCTGTGCAATTCAGCTGTCATTTGTGTATTGTGACCAGAGGCATATCAAGCATATACAGCACCTAGGGCAAGTGTGGAAGTTGTGCCCTATCTCCAGGACTCCTTCTTCATCCCCCCTCCTCCTCCTCTGCCACTTCCAGCACTGCTTTTTTTGTGCACCTCTGGCATTGGTGTCCAGGGCACATGTCCTATTTGTCCTACCCTAGATCCACCTCTGATTGTGATTTAGGCTGTAACTCTAAGGCCATTTCCATACTACACTGTTATAGTACTATTATTCCACTTTCAGCATCCTGGAGAATTCTGGAATTTGTAATTTACTGAGGCCAAAGAGCTCTCTGGTTGAGAATTGTAAATGGCCTTCCCTAAACTGCAAACCCCAGGATTCCATAGGATGTTGAAAGTGGAATAATACACTGTAACAGCGTAGTACAGAAAGGCCCTCATATTTCAGCAAATCAAAACATTTCAAGATTACCCTTTTCATAAGATATGGAAAAGACACTTCATTTATGAAATGTGAAATTGGAAACATTAAAAAAAAAAAAAAAACAGATCCCATTAGAAAACAAGCCAAGTCATTATTTGTAACGGAAATTGAGTAGAGATTTATTTCTCACCATTTACCTGAAAGGATTCTCATTTTTTTTTTGTATTGTAGGTTATGCTGACAGCTTGCTCAAGAAACAAATGAGATTTCCAAACAATCATTAGTCCCCGAGTTGCAGACAAAATACTGATATAATGCCACTGCACAGGAGTTTCCAAATGAGAACAGTGAAACAACACGGTAACACCCTACCCCATCCCTATGGTTTTCTAAACAAGAGAAATAAGCTGTCATTCCAATGAGATACAGAACTGATCAGAAAGCTCAGAATTCATTCCCAAAACTGTCAGGAACCGAAATCACGCACACAAATGTAACAGTGCTAATGCACTATTTATTAGGAGTGTGATGCATTGTACAGGACTTCAGTGAGCAAACTGGAAGTAATTAGCAAAATCCAAACATTAGAAGCAAAAGATTGCCTTCCCACAGCAAGAGACCTTGAAGGGCCAGCTTCAGCTGGTAGTTCTTATCAGTGCTGCATTCCCAGCTTTGTTTACCTAACGGTCTCTGGTTCCCATCCTTGGTTACAAGCAAGCAGCTAATTAACTACTACTACATGCCCCATACTGAAATATGGAGGGCTACCTGACAAAAACTTATTGGGTTGTTGATGACAACGTCAAACATGCAAAAAGCCAGGACTCAGCTGAGAAATTATGTTTGTCACATCAAAAGCCTGAAGTGGCCCCAGAGAATAGTGTGAACTCTCTGCTAAAATATATCAGACTTCTCCACCCAAGCTTGGTAATTTGGATGCAGATATAACATTGCACAAACCATCCATAGTAGGATGCTTGAAGGCAGAATGGGAAATGGATTTTGAAGGGTACAGCTAGAGAGAGGGAGAGGAAATCAAGGAAAAACTATATTTTCCTCTAGTACCAATGAGAATATTCCTTAGCAAGGAGTGCTTGTGGGGTGGAGTTCTATGGCACATGTGACACTGTGGCCATGCAGCCCTCTTCCAAGCGTACCTTGTATTAGGGTTATAAATCTTTGGCTGATATCCTGTTCAGCACTTACAAGATGGTAAACTAGATGTATAATAATGTAACTACTATGGATTCATGTTTACAGCCATGGATGACCGAATGTGACCCCCCCCCCATCTATCTATGCAGTGTCCCAACCAAAGTCTTCCCGAGCTGTTAGAGTGTGGAGGAAAAAAAAGATATATATTCAGGGAGAGCCTTGTTTGGGTTTGTTTCCAGATGTGTCAATATAGAGTTCTTTTCTCAAGGAACTCACTGCATTCTACCCAGAAAGGGACTTGTAGTCTCTCACACGGCAGATATCGGCTAATTCTCAAAGCAACTGTCTTTGTTTCCCACAATGGAGAGGAAAAGTTTACTGCCTTGGTTTTCTTTTGTGTCTCAAGTGCCTCATGGCTAGCAAGGGTTGTGGCCTTTCCTGCATCAAACCTCCCTCTGTCACCATCTTAAACTCAACTTAAGCTTCTCAGGAAAGAGGCACCTCTGCAAGCTTCCATCGTCACATTTCTCCCCCTAAAATGCCTTTTAGCATCCATGCCTGGTGAAGAAGGCTGTGAGTTTCTAAAGCTTGCCCAATGTATTTTGCACCATTTGGCTGGTCTAATAAGGGCCAGAATTCTGTACCTTAATTCTGCCGCCCCAACAACCCCAAACTTGGTGGAACTGTTACTCAACCATGGTTCAGTTGCCATCAGACGAGATCTCCTTCCTTTCTGTGCAGCTCACGCATGGCAAAGTCTGGAGAAGGGAGAGCTACAATTGTGGCAATACGGTCAAAATCATGACTTAGTAGCAATTGTGAATAGAAATCAGCTGTTGTTGTGGGCCTTCAAATTGTTTCTGACTTATGGAGACCCCAAGCTAAACCTACATTTCTAATGTTTCTAACTTGTTTTTGGAAGCTGCTTTGGGTCCCACTCTGGGAGAAATTAAATAAATAATTAAATAAATAAACCTATCACAGGGTTTTCTTGGCAAGACTTGTTCAGAGGAGCTTTGCTTTTGCCTTCCTTTGAGGCTGAGAGAGTGTGACTTGCCCAAGGTGTGACTCTCTATAGCCGAGCAGGGATGCTAACCCTGGTCCCCCAATACTCAAACCACTACATCGTGCTGTCTCTCAAGAAAACAGTTATGGATGAATAAATTTAGCTCAGTATGCTGAACAGGTTAGCTGATACAGAATTCCAGGTGTTGGTGTTACCATCAGTTTGCCACATTTGCTGCATTGCCAACATGGCTACGCCTAGATACATATCCACGCATGGAAGGATTTATGCAGTGCAACCCCAGTGGAGGATCTCAGTCAAATCTTGTTAAGATGTCCCACACATAGGGCCATTTCTGCACTAGATTGTTATAGTGCTATTATTCCACTTTCAACATCCTATGCAATCCTGGGGTTTGCAGTTTAGGGAGGGGCCTTTGAAGCCTCCCCCTAAACTGCAAAGCCCAGGATTCCATAGGATATTGAAAGTGGAATAATAGCACTATAACAGTCTAGTGCGGAAATGGCCTAGGTCAAGTTGCAATAATGTAGTAAGCCATTTTTAAAGCAAACTGGCACTTCATGTCTAGTCTATGGTGTTTTTTTTTAAAAAAGTAAAAGAGGAAAAGGAGCAATTTTGTTTGTGATGAAAGAGGCAATCACACCAGCCTATGAGCAATGTTCAGTATGTCTTCGAATAAATCGTCTCAGTGACTCAGGGTAGCTGTAGAAGCATTCGTTTTAATATCCTTCCTTTAAAATAACACAACACACGCCTTAACTGTTATGTAAACAATTTTGCTTAATTAAAATGTTACCATATTCACGGCTGATTAATGTTAACTGACAGTATTTTAATGATAGAGATGATATCTTTATAATTCCGAAAATACGTCATGAATGTACGTAAGTCACCTAGGCTGACTCTAACTGGTAATCAGGTGCATCAAGTTAAGTGAATGCTTTCAAATACACAGAGTAGGTGGCGTGTAACAAAACTGCAAACCCCAGGGTTCCACAGGAGGTTGAAAGTGGAATCATCGCACTATAACCGCCTAGTGCAGAAATGGCCCCAGTCTCTTGAGCAGCAGAAAACAAGCTTGCTTCACCTTCAACGTACCTTATACTGGAATCTTATACTGGAATCTCTCAAAGTTATAACTATTTAGCATTCCAATGAAAAAAAAATCGGAATTAAAGCAAGGCATTCCTGGAAACCAATGGAACTGTTTCAAGAACAAAGCAAAACAAACAAACAGTGTTGATGGTTCCTTACTGTAAGCTGAAGTTCGGTAATACATACTAGCTACAGCCAAGATCCTTCATCGAGGAGATAGTACACAACTTGACACCTCATGCAGTTACACGATGGTCGAATTCATGGCAACACTGCCCAAGTGAACATGCAAACAAATGTGATTTGCACAACACCAATGTGCAGGGCACATCTGCATGTGAAATACGTAATGAACAGTAAGAATTTACATGTACTGGTTGCAGTGGTATCACATGAGCAACTCTGCTTCCACAACCTCCAAGTGCATGCAGAATTCTGAATTGGAGAAGAATGTCCGGCTGCTTCAGTAGAGGAATTTACCCATGTGTAAGGCCATTTTCACATTACACTCTTATTACTCCACTTTCAACATCCTATGGAATCCCTCTAAGACCCCTCTCTAAACTGCAAACCTCAGGATTCCGTAGGATATTGAAAGTGGAATAATAGCACTATAAGAATGTAGTGTGGAAGTGGCCTATACTGGATTCCAGCCAGTATAAGGTTTACACAACAACAACTTTTATAATCTAAATTAATCAATATGATTTTTATCAGAGGAAACATACTTAGGATGTCAATTTTAGTGTGAAACAGGCAACCATTTCTCTTTCAGAAATCTGAACATGTGGGACACAGCTCAGCCCCCTCCTCAAGGAAGTAAGGCTGGCCCCACCTCTTTTACACTTCCAGCAAGCAGCCAAAACAGTGGTGTTCAACATGGCACTCAAAGTTTGAAAGTGCTGTTTCAATTGTTTCAAAACTGGATTCTAGGTCTGTTTTTAGATTGCTTTTAGGAGTTTTTAAAGAGTATTTTAATGTGTTTTTAGAAGTTTTTTTCAGTGTAACGTTTCAATTTAGTTGCTCATCACCTCAGGAACCCTTGTGGTTGGGAGGTGAGACAGAAATACTCTAAATAAAATAAAATGTATGAAATTATACGATGTCCCTTTTGAATCCTCACTCCAATCTTTTTCTGGTGCCCCCATTTGCTTTGCTTTCTGACTGGACTCAAACACTTTGGCCCTACTCAATTTGCCCGGAGTCCTCTTGTTTATTCTCTTATTTCCGGTGAGCACAGTCACCAGTAACTCAATTAAAGAACTTGCGCTGGGAGAGTATCTTCTTTTTTGTTGGCACACTAAGAAGCACAACAGACATCATACTTCGCTTTGAAGCTCCCTGTTTCCTGGGAAGGCCTCTGTGTGCATACCAATGAGAGAGCTGGTTATACCAAAACCTCCATTGCCTCAGAGCAGTGGAAGGGAAACGTTTTGTGCAAGTGAGGGCACAGCGAAGGACAAGAACTACCAAAACAGCCCATTATCACATGTAATTAAGGCATTGCTTCTTCACAGAAGGGTACATTCCTTACCTATCCTGAAACCGCCTTGAAGATTTTATGGGGAAACAAGCATGTGTCATCCCTGTACTGAAACAGCTTCCATAGCTACTGATCCAGTCTACGGCCATTTCCGCACGACACTCTTACAGCGCGATGATTCCACTTTTAACCTCCTACGGAATCCCGGGGTTTGCAGTTTCGGGAGGGGCTGGCCGGCCCCTCCCAGAACTGCAAACCCCAGGATTCCATAGGAGGTTGAAAGTGGAATCATTGTGCTATAAGAGTGTCGTGTGGAAATGTTCTAAGCCCAGTTTCAAGGTGCTGGAAGTTACCTTGAATACCCTAAACAGCTTAAGGCAAAAATGTGGGAGAATTTCATTTTGGTCCCCATGTTTTAAGCAAAGAGGCCTAATTTACATGTTGGCTAAAAAAATATGCTGATCGGAACTAGACTTTGGGAAAGTCATTTTTTTTTTCAGACTACGGCTTGTCTCCAGTTAGAGACATGTTGTTGTCATTGTTGGTGTTCTGTGCCTTCAGGTATTTCCCAATTTGTGGCAACCTGGCAACCCTAAAGCAAACCTACCATAGGGTTTTCTGTGGCTGAGAGTATGTGACATGCCTAGTTACCCAGTCGGTTTCCATGGCTGAATGGTCTTCAGGGTCACAGTCTAATGTTCAAACCACTACACCACACTGGCTCTCTAGTTAGGAACATATGCATGTGGAAGTCATGCTATGTATGCAGGGCCAAAAAGTTACCACTGCACAACAAACATTTCTGTAACTTCAGCAAAACTTCCCTTCACAAACAACTGTCTTTTTCCACTATGGCCCTTTCTGCAATGCAGCTTTTCGCGGAGCTGGGATGCGAGGATCACGTGAGCAGCCTCTAGCACGGAACAGCCTCCGGTTCCTTCAGCTCCACAGCTGCTGCCTGCTCGTGTGAGAGCCCTGCCTCTTCCTTCTGCAGTGCAGCCTGGGACTTTCCCAGGCTGTGCTGGGGCAGGAAGCGCGATAGCTGCAGCTCCGGAGCTCCACACGCACAGCAAGTGCGTGCGGGGCCCCAGAGCGATGCGCGATCATGCACCATTTTTGGCTCACACCCAAAAATGAAAAAGTGCACGGTCGGCGCCTGCCAGTCCCTGGAGCGTCATGCGATTGTGAGTGCATCATGTGGAGCATGCCTCACATTCACGCGACACTCAAGGGGCCCTTTCGCATGGCAAATGCCATGTGAAAAGGGCCTATGAAGCAAAGCACACTAAGGTCAGCACCCCTTCTTGAATGTTATGCCAACATTAACCCTGGTTATATCAGTGGTTGTACTTCATCTAAATACCGTAAAGGCACCAGGTCCCATCTGATTTTGGAAGCTAAGTAGGCCTGTAGACTATATTTCAGAGGAAGGAACTAGCAAAACTACCTCTGATTATCCCTTGCCTAAGAAATCCTATGAAATTCATGGGGTCACCATAAATTAACAGGTGACCTGAAGGTGCAGACACACATACACTTTATCAAAGTTTGCACATAAAGACATCTTCCACCTATGTATTTAAGTGGCTTCCCAGTAGCGCAAAACCCAGTGCTCCTTCTGTTCAATGCTTGGGAACAACACTGCAACCCCCATGGCTGCTTCCAATTTCGCTGCACCCCCAAACATCTTCAACTAACCAATTCTTCTGTATTTGCCCTCTGGAGCAAGAATCCCAATCAGCATTGGTGTGGCATTTAGAATTATAGAATCATAGAGTTGGAAGAGACAACAATGGCCATGAAATCCAATCCCTTGTTTCGGAGAATACTTTAGATTGGTCAGTTAATGAAACTGATGCTGGTTGACTGATTGACTGCAAACTGATGGAAAAGACAAAGGGCATTTCCGCACTGGAGTGTTATAGTGCTATTATTTCCCTTTCAACATCCTATGGAATCCTGGGGCTTGCAGTGTAGGAAGGGGTCTCAAAGGCCCCTTGCTAAACTGCAAACCCCAGGATTCCATAGGACGTTGAAAGTGGAATAATAGCACTACAACAGTCTAGTGCGGAAATGGCCCATCTTTCTCATTTTTAAAAGTCCATGCAACAAGACAACAGCTGTCATCTGGCTTAAGTCCAGACTACCTGAAATACTCTATCTCCCTATACAAACCTGCAAAAATGTTAAGATCTTTAGAGGAGAGCTTTCTCTTGACGCTTCCACCATCATGGGCTCATTTGATGAGGAAACAGGTGAGAACCTTCTCAGTGGCTATTCCCATTGTCTGGAATTCCCTTCCATGGCAGGCCAGGCTGGCCCCCTCTGTGCCTTCCTTTCATTGGCAGGCAAAGCCTGTTTTGTTTAAGCAGAATTTTAATGTGTAATTGCTTACAGGGAGGCTTCTTATAGGGGTACGTACTTTATTTTTTAACTTTTGCATGCTTATTAATGATTTTGTATTGTTTTAATATGATGCTTTTTAATTGTCTTTAACATTTTGTTGTTGGGTTTTAGTTGATTCTTTTTGCAATTTGCCTTGGTTCACACTCTGGGAGAAAAGTGGGATATAAACAAAATGAAATGAATGAATGAATAAATTCTTAATTTTGTGCAAGTGCATGATTGTACCATCTGCACAAAAAAATTCTTTTGAATGAACATTCTTAGCAAAAAGGCAAGAAATTACTCGTTGCCACTAAAGGGAGGAGAAAAGCCACACAGTTTCTTGTGCACACAGATACAAGAATAAAGAAGGTGAGGATTTACATCTTTACTCAATTAAGGAATCATAGGATCATACAGCTAGAAGAGGCTACAAGGGTCATTGCTTCCAATTCCATTCTGCCATACACAATCAAAACACTTCAGGCAGAAGGCCATCCAACCTTTGTTTAAAAACCTTCAAAGAAGTAGACTACAGGACATTCTGAGGCAGTGTATTCCACTATCAAACTGTTCTTACTCTCAGGAACTTCTTCTTCATATTTAGGTGGAATCTCTTTTCCTGTAGTTTGAATCCATTGCTCCATGTCCTAGTCTTTGCAGCAGTAGAAAACAAGCTTGCTCCACCTTCCATATGACATCCCTTCCAATAATAAAACATAGCTATCATGTCACCTTTTAAACTTTTCTTCTCCAGGCTAAACATACCCAGCTCCGTAAGCCACTTCTCATAGGGCATGGTTTCCAGGCTTTCTACCATTTTGGTGACCCTCCTGTGGACACGTTCTAGCTTGTCAGTATCCTTCCTGACTTGTGGTACCCAGAACTGGACAGAATATTCCAGGTGGGGTCTGACCAAAGCAGAATAGAGTGGTACTATTACTTCCCCTGACGTAGTGACATGTTCTGGATAACCCACACTCCACAAACTTCACTCTGAGGTAGACAACAGCTTTATTTGTAGAAATGAGAGCAAAACAGCATATTTCTTCCAAAGTTGCTGAGACTAAAGGATACATGGAGCTTAATCCTTTTATACATACAATTCCAAAATTTAGGCGTGCAAAGCTGTGACAGGTGAGGCCCAGAAATCCAACATCACATCACTTCTCAGACTGTTCCCAGACCCATGCCTGTTTCCCAGTTCTCACCATTCTTGACCAGTTTGCTTCGAGCACCTATTTCCTGCACCTTATCTTATAGGCACCAGGTTCACAAAACACAAGCCTTTTCCAACTACACTTTTAGTTTTGCCCATCTCTGATCTTTCCCCCATCACTGGACACAACGTAATAGGTAATAAAGCAATTAGGCATTGATACCTTGTAACAATCCAGGCAGGCTTCAGTACAGAAAAATTGTTCCAATCATCCATTAACACTAGATACTTTTTAGCAGTTACAAAATAAGCTTATTGGAGCTCCACAGCTTTTACTTCTATAATGATTAAAATACATTATTTCAATACACATCCAGGAGACCCAGGGCAGGAGCAATGCATCCTGACATCTAGACACTATACAATTACTCATGCAGCCTGGAATTGCATTGGCTGTTTTAGCTGCTGCATCACACTGTTGACTCAAGTTCAGCTTGTGGTCTACTAAGACTCCTAGATCCCTTCCACATGTACTGTGGTCAAGCCAGGTGTCACCCATCTTAGTTTGGAGCAAGCAAATTTCTCTTCCATCCCTGGTCCTGCATCTAAGCATCGTGCTCTGAGTTTTCCAGTGAGAATATTTTCTCCTAGAATGATTCCTAAAGTCAGTTTGCTTTCTTAAGTGGTCTGAGAATTGCAACAGCACCAAAGGAAGGCTAGAAAGGTCTGACTATTGATTCTGTTTATTCACCCCAGTCCCATTAAAATTCAATGAATTGTCTCCTTTATTACAGTGCCCTTTTACTTTTCACTCAGGCAGAGTAATTCTAGCTTCCTCCATGTGCTGGTGAAACTGTTCTCTGAAAAAAACTCATTTTTCTACCCCTTGCCCTTGATATACAGGCTAATGCAATTATGTGTTACAAACAACACAGGCACACAAAGTCGGATTACTTATTCTTTTGATGAATTTTTTTTAAAAAAATCAAAATCAAAAGACACCAGATTCTCAGTAGCAAGCTAATTACCAGTAAAGAAGAACATGCCAGCTACAAAGAACAACACTACATGGAATTAACTCTAATGGATATAGTAGATATAATAGACGACATGCAAGATGCATTTCTCATTAAGCAATTTCAGGGAAGATCACAACAGAAAAAAAAAGAGTCAATTTTCCATAACTGAGCAAAAAGACAGGTTACATTCTGTGGTGTGAGCACTACCTGTTAAGCAACTTCAAGCAAACCTGAAAAAGTATGGGCTTTTCTTGGTAAGATTTGTTCAGTGGGGGTTTGCTTTGCCTTCATCCAAGGCTGAGAGAGTATGACCCAAGGCTACCCAATGGGTTTCCATAGATGAGCAGAAATTTGAACTCTGGTCTCCAGAAAAGTAGTCCAGTGCTCAAGCCACTACATCCCACCAGCTCAAGGGGAAAAATACTACATCACAGCTATTACTTATCAATAAAAACTGCCTAAAGGTACCTCATGAGTTCATAGCACAGACAAAATTTGAACAAACAGCCTCCTGGTTTGTACCTCAGTTTCTTAAGATTTGGAAGGGTAGCCATGAAAGAACTAGACAAGATCCTCAGGGGTAAAGATATGTAATTGAACACCAAAGTCATGATGTCTGTGCTATCGTATTTCCAGTTTCTACATATGGATGTGAAAACTGGACAGCAAGGGAAACTAATAGGAGAAGAATCAATTTATTTGATATGTGGTGCTGGAGAGTTCTCCAGAGTTCTATGGATACCATGGACTGCCAAAATAACAGACAAATGGGTATTAGAACAACTCACCCGGAAACAAAGGTGACTAAACTGAGACCATTTTACTTTGGTCATATCAAGAGAAGACATGAGTTATTAGAAAAGAAAATAATGCTTGGTAAGGAAGGAGGCAGTTAGGAAAAAAAGACCACATTACAGGTGAATAGACTCAATCAAGGAAACCACATCCTTGAGTTTGCAAGACCTGAGCAGGGTGTTACCCACCTAACCCACCTAAAAACTATGTCCTGAGGGTCCTAATTATTTTATATCAAACATAGTGAGCCACAGAGATCTACGGGAAGGACACGTAGGTAGTGGAGCTATGGAGACAGATCAAAAGAGTAGCCTGTTTTCTGTCACGCATCCTAGGTGAATCTTGCAAATGGTTCACACAGGCCATTGGAATGGATTTTCAGCAGTGAACAGGAGACAATAAGTCTCTGGGAACAAATAAACAACGCAAACAGCCTGGAATGTGACGCCTTGAGGTATGCATCCCCGCATGAGAAACTCATCTTGCAGGAAACTACAAGGCTGTTTGGCTGTATTTTCTTTGAACTACAAAGCTGAAATCCATCTTCATAAAACTGCAGCCATCTGATCCCCAGGAATTTTTTTTTAGCTCTGTTTACCACTATGATTAGCCCCTTTTTCTTCTCCATTTTGGAGTTCTCCCAGACCTGCAAACCATGCTGCTGGTCAGCTCCCCTCAGCCTCAAAAGGCGTGGCTGAGATTGGCTTTTTGCTTGTTTTCTCCCAGCTGAAGACTTCTGGATTGGTACAGTATTACCTCAAAACCCTTATGTCTCTCTCTCTCTTAATTTTCACCTCTTCCTAAATTTCTATAATCTTGTATGCTTGTTGGAGTGAGTGCAGCTGAGTGATTGTATGGATTTTAACATCTATGTCAATAAAATACTTAAATTTGAACAGTTAGCCTGATTCTCTGTGATCCAACTTCGTAAACATTGGGCAAAAGATCCTAAATTGCCCTGCCTTCTTTGCATTGCTAAAGCGGCGTTCATAGCTAATTTTCCCCACAAGTGATAATTTTGACAGGCATTCGGAATCCCCCTAAGGGACCCCCAGCAAGAAGGGTAACAAGGGTTCTTAACAACAGGGTGACTTAGAAGTTGTTCAATTATAGGGTCATCATAAGTCAACCCGACAGCAATTAATAACAAAATACTTCAGCTCTCCACAACCTTCACACAACCTAAGACCAAATTATTTTTTAGATCATCATTCCATTGCATCAAACTCCTCAGTCATTGAGATAGTATCCAAAAGGAGGATCTTTTTGGCTGTGGAACTCCAACTTTGGAATGGTCTGCTCAGAAGAAAGATTCCATGACACTTATGCAGCTGTCTTTTTAGCAGCAAATGTGGCTTGTCACCCTAGAACTATAAGATGGGGAATTTGCTTTCAGCTTTAATGACATTTCTTCAGATTCTAACAAAAGGTCCATTACAGCTGATCTGGGAGCTGTCCAGGTGCTGAAACCACATTGGGAAGAGGACCCAGCACCTGGTTAGTTCACATGCAACACATGTGTCAAACACAAGGCCCATGGACCGAATCTGGCCCACCAGGCCATTTCAGGTGGTCCTTGTACCTCTTCTGAAGCTGTGACACCCCCCACCACACACACCTGCAGCTCATAAGAGTTGGACAGAGGAGCAGTCAGAAGCAGAAGCAGATCGCGAGT
Source organism: Cyclura pinguis (assembly GCA_030412105.1). NCBI lineage: Eukaryota > Metazoa > Chordata > Lepidosauria > Squamata > Iguanidae > Cyclura > Cyclura pinguis. The sequence continues at coordinate 276,232,099 of CM059601.1, read as the reverse complement.
GTTGGCTGCTAGGTCCGTCTTCAGAATATTGACAGCAGGTGGCCCACAATGTGGGGATTGGGGTCACCTGGGACGGAGAGGGGCAGCGGGGGCAGAAAGCGCCCCGGGGGCAAGCAGAAAGAGGCACAGAGAGGGTCTGGAGGCAGAAAAAGGCACAGAGAGAGACTCAACTGGGACCAAACAGTTGAACAAGGTTAATGTAACAAATAGTGCTTGGTAATATTTGTCTGATGATTAGGAAAAAAAAACTTTCTGTTTTCAAAACTCATTTTTCAATAAGTTGTTGTACACTTGAGTATCTGCTTGCTGTTATTTTTCCTAGACTTCTCATTTCAGAGCTAGTTATCATTAAAACCAGTAATAATCAAATGCAGAGGCAATTATTTAACATGATAAAAGAGTAGATACATTTATATAGTTTTAGAGATACAACCAGCCCTTTGAGGGCAACCATAATGCTGCTGCGGCCCAGGATGAAACTGAGTTCAACACCTCTGCCATACAACATAAAATAGCTGTGAATGAGCTGCCATTAAATCTGAAGAATGGCCATTAAAACTGCCAGATGGTTCTCTACTCTGAAATTGCAGAGGCCCCAGTCATCTTTGTTCAGAAATGTGAAAGAAGACCTTTCTGTACTGCCAGGCTTTTCTGATGGTTCAGATTTTTACAAGTCTGCAAACGTGTTGGGGTTTTGTTTTTGTTTAGTTTTTTTAATATCTCTCTCTTATGTGGTTTTTGTTTGTTTTATACTCTTCTCTGCTTTATCTCATTAGTTACATTGGTTTGGATGAAGACTCCTGGCGGAATTCTCTTGGGACAGCATGCCAGCACAGAAATCATCGCACAAGCATTTGTGCTTTCTGCGGGCCCCAATGCAGCCAATAGTTTCACAAGGATAGGATCAGCCCCCTCACACTTTTTTGATGAGGAGAGTGGGGACCTAATTAGTCATTGTCCAACAGGTAAGGTCAAGGTCATGATGGCAATTGCACAATCTGTTGCCTAATCATAGGATCTGGCACAGCGACACTGGAGTTGATCTAGATTTGTGACCTAATTGAGTAGATCCATTAAATACCAGTGAATTCAGGGGGGTCACTTCAAAATATGACCTCATTAACTATTTTGAAAACAACTACATTGAATGGGAGAGATATTGATATAATAATAAGGAAGACACCAGAATCAGTTGGTATAATAATCAATAAGGAAGAGGCAAATAAATAGAATGGCAACACTACTGTGTTGGCCAAGCTGGAAGGCCAGGGGTTTATCCCATGACACTGTACTGTCCCTAGAGTAAAGCAGCTCTGGTAAACTGTACTAAAGCAGACTAACACAGATATATCTTTGAAGAGAAGTAGTAGGAGGGCAGAAATTGGAAATGTTAGGTTTTGGACTACAACTCCCAGAATCCCCCACATTGGCCATGATATATTTGAAGCTCTGGAGCAGCACCTTTCTAAAGCAGACCAAGACCATCATGAGGGTCTCTGTCTTCACACAAAGTATATCCTTCTCTGTTCTTCATATTTTTTTTTATTCCAGCACCTACATACGATATTGGCTGTTGCAACCCATTCTAAATACTTTTTTGAAGCTACAGTTTCTAGAGTTAGAAAGAAGGAGAAAAGATTCTCCCTATGCACTTTCTTCACAACTTTATACATATTTGGCCCAAATCCTATCACTAGACCTTGCTAGAGGAGAAGCATTTTTTCAGCTGGATTTACATTAAAGAGCCTACATCAACAAAACAGAATGTAGCTTTACACTTGTGGAGTTACATAACAATCATGCATTAGTGAATTACAACATTGCACAACTGAACGCACAAATGTGAAATGCATGATTGCAAGGCACAATGACTATCTGTATGTGTAATTTTCAGTGGCACCACCTGTTCAGTCACCCTGTGTGCACAACTCTGCTTGCTCATTGGACAAAAAACGTTCAACTGCTTCTGCAAAGGAATGAATACAAGTGCAAGTCACTTACACAGGTGTAAGTTAACCTTATGCATGTGTGTGTCTATTTTTGATCATTGTGGAGATTGGTATTCCCTTCTTCTCTCCACAGCAACCAAAGACACCTCCCCGACCTACGGTAGAGCTGTGGAAGCCCCCCTACATGGTCTTTTCATGCTTGGGGGGAGAACAAGGGGAAGACTGTAGGAGCATTTGGATATGTCCCCATAGCCAGATATGAAATAATTCCACCAACCATTGAAACCTCTGGAAAACCCCAGCAGACCTCAAGGATAACATAATTGCTCAGTGCCTGCCTACAGAGGCATAGCTGGATGTTTCCACATTCCCCTCATTCTCCACCAAGCATGGCATGACCAAGGAGGGCTTCAGTGGCTTTCCAGGAGGTCTTGGGGGTGGTAAATGTCTCAGTGTGGGTTATTTCCACTTGTGAAAATACTATGCTATGCTGACCCATGTAGGATTGCAATGAATATCTCCTCTTACTCATTTTTTAAAAGCTTGACAGATCTAGTCCCTATTTTCACAGGGGATTTGCCTTAACTCCTTGCTCCCAAGAAACAAAAGTTCTTTGGCTGCTCCTGGATGTGAGGTATGGGCCATTTCTACACTACACTGTTACAGTGCTATTACTCCACTTTCAACAGCCTGTGGAATTCTGGGGTTTGTAGTTTACTGAGGCCAAAGAGCTCTCTAAATGAGAATTCTAAAAGCCCCTCCCTAAACTACAAACCGCAGGATTCCATAGGATGTTGAAAGGGGAATAATAGCACAATAACAGTGTAGTGCAGAAATGGCCATAATCTTCATAGAGGCCTCATCCAGGCATTGGACACCCTTCCTTAGGGTTCATGTTACCCCCTCCTCAATGGTCTTCTATTAGCATTTGAGTACTTCAAGTTTGCCCTGCCTCACCACCAAGGCTTAAAAATGATCTATTGCCATTGGTCCTTAGTGGTGTCAATTAGTGGACCTGAATGGATTAATATGCTCTGCATCTGGGGAGGCAGTATACAAATATGAGTCTTTGCCATCCTGAGCCATTTAATTTGGAAACACAATTCATTATTTCATCCCACACCCTTCATTAATTTCTAATTTCTTTTCAGAAGAGTATGTTGGAGTGGTACTGTATGCTTCATCAACACTTGAGATGTAGTTACCTCTGGCAGGACATATTGGTGAAAAGAGTGTACTGGGTCAATAGAGAGGTCTAAAATTAGCTGTGCTCTGATGAAGGTCTTAAAAGTCTCCCTGATTCTGAACATATTGTACCAGTACAATGAAAATAAAAAGAACAAGAATTGGTCCGTAAATACAGACTGCTCAGGGAAAGCTGCAATTACTTCATGATTTAGTTTGATTATATATTCCAGCTCAAGACAAATATCTCCATTTGGGAAAATTAATCAGGTGATGGGGATCTGGAATATTTACTAGAAAATGATATGTTTGTTTATGAGAATATTGTTTTCATTCATATTTGGAGCCACTCTTTCCTGGTTCATCATGGTATCATACCCATTTCATTGCTCTGTTTCTTCTTCTTGGATTAATTAATTCTGTGGTCCCAGCCAAGCAGTGGCCACCAAATCTCTATTCTTGCAGTCACTAATTTCATTCCTAGATTGAAATGGAGAAGACCCTTCATCTTTATGAGAAGATGTGAACATACGAAGAATTAAGTTGGATCAGAATAAAGGTGAATCTACTCCAGCATCCTTTTCCCACAGTGGCAACTCAGATGCCCATTGGAAGCTCACCAGTGGGACAGGAATACAAATGCTATATCCATATTATGCTGCAGTGATATAGACTTGAGTCAACTGACTTAGACTCAAGTCAGACTCAAATCACTTCAATGACTTGACTTGGACACAACTTGGTAATAAATGACACACTGACTTGACTTGCGACTTGTATATTATAGTGACTGACTTGCTGCTCTTGGTTCAGTAACATAACACATTCATCCAGAAACCTTACAACTTTGAACAGTGCTTCTACCTCCTTCTGCCTACTGGTAAGTTGACGATCTATCTCAAGTCCAATGCTTGGTCTATTTCTCTAAGGGGAACGACAAATGTGTTAGGCAACAGACATGAGGTGTGGTTGAGGTCTGCTTGGCAGCCTGTCCTCACTGCATATAGGAGGAGCTTTCTAAAACTTTTCGTAAGAACACCAGAAGGCAAGACTCACCCCTAGGGTGCAGGAAACAATCCTTCCTTCTAACACTTTTGAAGCTTCAGTAATGGGGAGCAAGAAGGATCTTATTCTCCACTTCAGAAGCTGGCTCCCAGACTTGAGATCTGACTTGAGACTTGACCTGAAAGAATCTTGTAAGGACTTGAGACTTGACTTGAGACCTGAAGGTAGAAACTTGACACCTGACTTGAGATTCGTTGAACAGTTCTAGTGGTGAAGAAGTACCTCTTAATGTTTAGGTGGAATCTCTTTTCTTGTAATTTGAATCCATCCATTCTCATTCTAGTCTTTGGAGCCACAGAAAACAAGCTTAGTTCATCTTCTCTATGACAGCCCTCCAGACAGTTAAAGATAGTTATAATGTTTTCTCTTCTTCTAGATAAACATATATCCAGCTCCCTAAGTCATTCCTCATAAGGCTTGGTTTTGAGACCTTTGATCATTGTGGTCTCCATTCTCTGGGTACATTCCAGCTTGTCAATATCCTTCTTGGTGCTCACTCTATTAAGTGAGTCTGACCAAAGCCAAATAGAATGGCACTGCTTCTACCCTCGACCTATTGATGTGAGCCCAGACTTGTATGAGCTTTTTTGACTGTTGCATCACACTTTTTGACTCATGTTTCACTTGTGGTCTACTAAGATCCCTAGATCTTTTTCACATGGACTGCTTCCAGTTCCACAGTTTAATTATGTAACCTCCTCATATTTACTGAGAGGGTCTGAACAGAAAATGTAATTGTGTCTATGTGAGGCAGATCCTGTTCCTCGGGAGCATCCTAGCCATGCTCAAATTTTCCCCTTCAGATCTTATTATTTATTGTGTATCTTGTCTTTCTCCCAGTATGATACTAAGGTAGTTCACAACCAAGACGAAAGCAGAGTGCAGTTGCAATCAATCATTATAATTAAAAGGATTTCAAAACACACACAATAAATAAAGTTAATGTATTTAAGCCAACACTCACTGAATGCAGTTCAAAAGCATTTGAAACAAGTTTTCAACAGGTATACATTTTAAAAATCCAGGTCTAGCTAGAAAGGTATGAAGCCATCACACCTGGGACAGTTGCCTAACTTTGATTAATGCTTTGCAAGCCCTTGCCAGAAGCTTCAATGCAGGCAGGCAGTGTATTATTTGCATGTGAACCAAGCTGGGCAGTTCTGGGAAATCCCATGGGTCAAGGAAAAGGTCTTTTAAGAGCAGGAGAGATGGTGTAGTGTTGACTGTGGAGCAGATGAATGTTGGAGGGAGATAATTTAATAATGAAGATACAGGAGGTAGGCTGATCACTCTGTTTTGAGTTCTTATCCTCTCTTTAAAAAAAAAAAAAAATCTCTCAATTACAAATTTTCCCATTACCTTACAAATAAAATACAATTTTTCATCCATCTGAGATAACTGGGAACTTAAATGAAATATTTTTGTCTCGTTTTCTTGTTTGGAGAGTGGTTTGATAAGAAATTTAACAACAAGCTGTTTTGTCAGCCAAGGGGGAGGTCCTCTCAATGTTAATTGTTCATTGCCTGTTGTGTAAATTTCTAGCCCTGTGTTGGCCTTCAAAGTATAATTGTCTGAATAGGTAGGATTACATATGATTAGGGAATGTTAGTTTAGTAATTTTTTAACTGTTTTGAGGTTAGTGTAATGTTTGTGCAAGCTAAGTGGATATGTGTTAGATATGTGAAAATTTGTGGGGTTTTTGTGTTATAATTTTTCTTTTCCTTCTTCTTATGTCTTAATAAAAATAATAATAATAAAACCAATACAATACAATACCATGCAACATAACAATGAGCTCCCTCTTGCCCTACCTCCCTTCCTCAGCTCCATATCTTAATTAACAAACCTAAATATACACCAAGAGAGCCAGTGTGGTTTGAGCGTTGGCTGTAGAACAATGGGAGACCAGGGTTTGAATTCCTGCTTGGCCATGGAAATCCACAGAGTGATCTTGGGCAAGTCACACTATCTCAATCTCTAAGGGCACCCCTCCCCGGAACAAATTCTGCTAAAAAAAAATCATCAGAAATCAGAAATGACTTGAAGGCAGAGGACAACAACAACAAATATATAGAATTCTCAATCACCACGGATATAAGTCATATTTAAAGTACTGATCAATGGGTTGCGTATTATTCTTTGTTTGGGTTCCGTAGCCTTTTCATATGAGTTTGTTTGCATAGTTATTACATTTACATTTTAATGTAGGCATTTATTTAACTAACCGCATGGAATTTGATGTTTAAACAATGCTTGGAATGTATTTTCTCACAACACTTGCTTTGATAAATGCATTTCATCTCAAAGCATTATTCCATTTATTTTATGCATTTTGTAAATGGGATTTCTTTCTTCGTTTCTTTCTTTCACGCTGTGGTGTGAAATTAGGCAAAGTGTGAAATCCACTGAAGCGTACTGTTCCGAGCTACAGTCCAGGAAGTCTATATTGAACTATAGTCCACCAAGTGTGAAACGGGGCAGTTAGCATCAGAATTAAAATGTTTCATGAAAGGTCAGAGAAATGGCCTAATTTACAGAGCTCTGGCCCTTCAGATGTTTTGGACGGCAACCCCCAGAATCCTTTATCATTGACCATGGCACCTGAGGATGGCAGAAACTGGAGGGCAAAACATTGTGGATGGCCAAACATTCCCCACTACTGCTCTAGATGTTCACCATCATAAAGCATTGCAACAGGGTTACAACTGCTAGGAACTGATTAAGCAGAGGGAATGTGTACTCCTTGGGACCTTAGCTGCTTACCAGAGATGCAAATGATCAATTGTGAGAAGAGGAAAAAAATGGAAATGACCTTTGGGGGCTCAGCAATGAGGCAACTGTCTAAGAAACCTTGCGAGACACCAGAAGTATTGAGCTACAAGTAATGGAGTTATAATCTACTAAAATATAAAAGTCAACGTTTGTTTGTTTGTCTGTGTCAGGAAGGCAAAGACCTCATGCGATTGGCTGTATCAGGCGAAGGCCTCATATGATTGGCTGCCTAAGAAAATTCTATGGAACACTGGGGTTTGCAGTTTTTAGAATTCTCAGGCCTTTAGAATTCTCAGCCAGAGAACTCTTGTGCGTCACTCAACTGTGTCTGTCTGGAATGGAGATGAGGCCTAGAAGCAAAGAGGAGGGCAGCGTATTCCCTCAGGAACCCAACCTCTGTATGTTACTAACTCTGAATACAGATTGGATTGGGGAATATGAGGAAAAGTCACAGTTACTGGACAAGGCAGTCTGGGGAATTAGAGACACAGGATCTCAAATCCTTCTAACAAATATTACCTGTGAGAAAATAAAATCCCGGGCAATGCCGACTATATGTGCTAGTTTTTCAATAATAATAGTGGGACAGGAAGAAAATAAACTCATTTGAAATGTGGTGGATGAGAGTTCTATGGGTACGAGTTGCTAGAAATGGGTCTATCATAGAATCCTAGAATCACAAAGTTGGAAGAAACCACATGACCCATCCTATCCAACCTCCTGCCGTGCAAGAACATATAATCAAAGCACTTCTGACAGATAGCCATCCAGCCACTGTTTAAAAATCTCCAAAGAAGGAGACCCCACCACACTCTCAGGCAGCATTTTCCGCTATTGAACTGCTCTTACTGTCTGCAAGTTCTTTCTAACGTTTAGATAGAATCTCTTTTCCTGAGGTTTGAAGCCATTGCTCCATCTCCTAGTCTCTGGAGCAGCAGAAAACAAGCTTCCTCCATCTTCCATATATTATTTCAAATATTCAAACATAGCTATTACATCACCTCTTAACCTTCTCTTCTCTAGGTTAAACATACCCAACTCCCTAAGCTTCTCCTCATTGGGTATAGTCATCCTCCATTGGACATGTTCCAGTTTATCAATATCCTTCTTGAAATGTGGTGCCCAGAATTGGGCTCAAGTATTCCAGGTAAGGTCTGACCAAAGCAGAACAGAGCGGTACTATTACTTCCTTCAACCTACAGCCTAGAATAACATTGGCACTTTTAGCTGCCATATCACACTGTTGAATCATGTTCAGCTTGTGGTCTATTAAGATTCTCAAACACCTTTCACATGTACTGTTGTCAAGCCAGGTATAACCCATCCCATATCTATGAATTCCATTTTTTTTTCTTTTTTGCCTAAGTGTAGTACCCTACATTTCTCCCTATTGAAATTCATTTTGTTAGTTTTGGCCCAGCTCTCTAATTTGTTAAGGTCATGGCATATCTGAACTCTACATGGAAGCCAAGAGGACTACACTGAGGTTCTCATATTTTGGACATATGATGTGGCTCATTAGAAAAGATGATAATGCTCACTAGAGGGGAAATGGAAAGTGGAAGGATGTAGGAAAAGAAATGGGCCACACTACAGGTGGACTGATTCAACCAAGGAAGTCACAGTCCAGAGCTTGCAAGACTTGATCAGACTGGGCTCTTGGTGGTCTTTCATTTGTACGATGACTATAAATCAAAGTCAATTGGACAGCAAATAACAAGAGTGAATTATAGTGTGAAGATGTTACCTCTCAAAAGTAATATAACAAATAAGGGTAAAGTCATTTTATGGGTGCAGCTGTCCTCATTTCATTTCGAAAATTGCTGGAGGCATTTTTAAGGTTTTCCAATGGGATATTTTAATGGTTTAACAACATTCTCCTATTAACCCTAAAATTCTTTTTCTCTCAAAACCGGCAATGCAGACTAATAGAAAAGCAATATAATGCAATGAATTACTTTTCAAGTTTGTAACAAATAATGGCAACAGGTGACTATTTTAATACTGTATTAGGAAATTGGAACAAATTACATCTAAAAAGTGGTTTTCCTGGTCCTGGTCCTCATTTTTATCCCAGAAGGAGGCCAAAGTTATGAATTCTTCTCCTTCTTCTGAATTTTTTGTCCATTCACGCATACCCAGCAAGAAATCCTCCACCCACTACTTATACTATCAGTGGCAGCTGGTGGCTTCCACATCAATGGGTTGATGAATCATCTCCCATTTTAGTCCAAAGTCTTTTAAGCTGTAGAACTGAAATGGGAGTGGACTAGAGCTCTCTAACATAGAATCCTGGTTGCCTCCTCAAACTACAAATCCTAGGATTCCATAGGATAGAGCCATGGCAGATAAAGTAGTAAAAAACTGGTGTAATTCTGCAGTGTGGACACCTCTCAGCTTGTGTGCTTCCCATAGGAATCTGGTTAGCCACTGTGAGAAACAAGACACTGGACTATCATAGCTGTTTATCCAATGCATCAGGGCTCTTCTTATGTCTTATGTTAGCTACATTAGTATTTTTTTTAAATCAGCCTCTCAGTTTGAATTTTGAGCATCCATCCCCAAGCCTATTCCATAAACCATGCCATACCACTGCTGATGAGCAGTAATTGCGACTACCACCACCACTGTCACCAATATACTTTAATGGCAATATGTGCTCATTATTTATTTCCGTTTGATGTGGGGATGCAGTATTTTCCCCATAATGTTGTTATTAGCATTTGTCAACTGTTCCAAGCAAGGCAATGCTGCTCTTTAAAGTCTCCACAGAGTGGTTCAAAGAGCAATAATTTACAGAGCTGGCTGAATCGCAGAGGGCATATGTCAAAATTATGGCCTCCTCAGAGTGTTTTAAAAAGGAGCAACTAGAATCGTAAAAAGAAGACAAATGTGCAGCTTACAGCATTCTTCTCAAAACAAACAAACCAAAATCAAGACATATGTGTGGTATTAAAAAGCTGAAGTTCTGTTTTTGATACAAAGAGAAAGAGGGAAAAAAATCTGACTCTTATATCTAAGTTAGCCCCTCTGATAGAGCCAGCATGGAGCAGTGGCTTGAGCTTTGGACTACGACCTTTCAGACCAAGGTTCGATTCCCTGCTTAGCCATGGAAACCCATTGGGTGACCTTGGGAGTATCATATACCCTCAGCCCCAGAAAATGCTGTGGTTGGTTCACCTTAGGGTCTTGTAAGTCAGAAACAACTTGAAGGCACACAACAACAACAACAACAACAACAACAACAACAGTCGCTCTGAACTTGGAGCTGTCTAGGTTCCTATCATCCCCAGTGCCTATCATCCTCAGATAATAATGACTGGTTACTCTCATGTCAATGGGATGTTGAATCCACTCTAGGTTTTGGACAGCTTTAAATGAGCTATCCAAGGTGTTGAACTAGCTGGAGGTTGAATTCAGCACCTTGGACAACTTCTCTAAAGCCTACATTAAAACCTGGAATGAATTTACCACCACGTTGTAGTCTCCAGGGAGGAATGTGTCAAAAATTTATTTTCAGTCTGCGGCTCAAGGAACTTGTTTCGGTCTTCTCCAGCTATCCATGGAGTGGACATTATTTATATTCCAGAATCTTCACATTAATAGAAAGCTGTGGGTGATGTGAACTAGTGAGAGTTATCTGCCTTTGACTCTTTCTCAGAATAAACATTTCTTTCTGGTCAATACAAAAAAAAAGGTGGTTAAGATAGAATGCATCAGTGAACATGGTGGCTGGAAACAGAAGATCGATCTTCTGTGTAGACAAGGACAGAAACAAGGGATGTTGGCTGAAATGGGTATTAAGTTAGCAAGTTTTTTTTTTAATCTCCTGCCTTATTACCAAGCAAAATTCAAGCAGCCCTGTGCCCTGAATAGTCAAGGCAAATCAAATCACTTTATGTCAACATACAGGAATCAAACAGTAGATGGGCACAACAAGACCTCTTGGGAGCTTCTTCTGCCTGGAGGTTTGATCAGAAAAGACAGACCACAAGTGAGACAGATAGAGAGAGAGATCCCCAATGACAGTACCTGTGACTAAATGGCTGTTCAACATTCATAGCTGTGACATCCTTGGAGGATGAGGAAGGTTGTTTCCTGATCTCTTTCCCACCTGAGAGGATCAGGTCTTTGGAGATAATGTCTTGTCCTTTAAGAATCCACTCTACTTATGACTCACAGAGGTCACTATTATGGCTATTATGTCAATAGGGTGGTGAATCTACACAGGGTTTTAGTCTGAACTGTGAAGGAACTATCCAAGGTGCTGAGCTTTGTCCCTAAATATCCTTCATGGACAGGGCCTTTAAAGTCAGGACTAAAACCCAGAATGGATTCAGTAATCCATTCACATGGATGCCACCAGGCACCTCTGTATGGACCTGGAAGGGGGAGTATTTCATCATACTCTCCCTGCCTTCCTTTTTATTCCCCTTGTGTGTAGGATGGGAGGGAGGAAGAACATTTTTTCAGTCTGGGAGAAGGAAAAAGATGTTCGCTACTCAGATCCACCGGGCTTTACTTCTCGCCAGCTCATCATCCAGAACTCACTCTCCCAGTCCATGGAAGAGAGGTAGAAGCACATCAGGGCCACCATCTGCCCTCCTGAGAAGCCAGGAGGGAACTATTGCAGTTAAAGTGGAATAATAGAACTATACTTGTGTGGTGTGAATGAGCCCCTTGCCTTTCACCATCTCCAACAGTTGTCCAGCAGCTGTTCCTCCAGGCTAAAGTATCTCAGTGTCTGGATTTCCTTGTTCCGCTTTCATTTTTCATTCCTTTTGTTTTATTTTTCCCTCCCTATCACCCTTTCCTTTTGTGCTATGTCTATTTAGCTGATAGGGACTACAACTTTTTTTAAAAAGTGTAAGCTACTTTGAGAACCTTTCCAGCTGCAGAGTAGAGTATAAGTGTTATGAAAATTCTCATTAATTCTAGGAACCCTTGCTTCTTCCTGTTGTTTTCCCAGCAACAGAAATTGTAGTGATGCCAGCTTGTGACTTCTCCCTCCTATGCTTAGGAACACATAGCTGTGAAGAGTAAATGCTTTCTGGCTCAACAAATAGATGGAGGGTATATCATGCAAAGGCAGATAGTGAATTCCACATCAATGCGGCTGTGAATCTACTGCAGGTTCAAGTCTGAACTTATTTATTTTTCAAAAAGTTATAGGCTGTTTTATATCTGAAGATCTCAGAGTCTCTAGTAAATTCACTTTAAACAATAACCAATAACCATACTTTAGAAAGACTAAAAATATCTTAAATCATTTCTTTTTTTTTTTAAAAAAACATACAATTAAAAAAAAAAGACTAAAACAATTTAAAATAGTGCCAACCGTAGCACATAAGCAACCTGGATACAATCAATTAGGCCTGAAAAGTTTAATACAAAGCCAGGTTTTTGATTTGAGGCTGAAATGATGTCAGCATTGGCACCAATTGGACCTCCAAGGGGAGGATATTCCACAACTTGGGTGATACCTCCAAGAATGCCTGCTCCCACGTTCTCCTACAATGTCCTTCCTCTACTGGTGGAGCAGAGAGGATGGGGGGCTCAGCACCTTGAATAGCCCATTTGAAGTTGGGACTAAAACTCCAAGCTGACATGGAAGCTGCCAGATGCCACTGGTGACTTCATCTTGCAATATTCTAAGCACAATCATTTTGGGCTAGCATCCAACCAGAAGACCTGGAAATCCCAGTGTATTCTGCAGAATTTGCTTCCAAATAAGCATACTTTGGACTGAACTGGAAGCACAGTTTTCTGTTAATTTTTTTAAAGAAGAAAAAAATAGTATGCTTTAACGGATTGCGTCAGTTTAACAAATGTGTCTCATTGTCATGAGAAGCAAAGATTCATAAGTAGAAACAGTTTCTCAGCTGACAAAGTGCAAAGCCTCACCTTTAGGGCCATTTCCACATTTCGAAGCTCTTCCACGTCATCTCGCTGCAGTCCCGGGTCCAGAAGGGAGCACGTCAGCAATGCTCCTCTCTGCATCCGCTTGGTCCATGTGGAAGAGAACGCAATGGTGCCATGCCTTCTGCAGCGCAGCTGAGCTTCTTCCATTGCTGTGCTACAGAAGCAAGCATCGCTAATGAGCTTCTGCATCTTCCGCATGGCCAGAAGTAACGGGAGCGCCGAGCGATCGCAGGTGCGAAACGGATTTTTTCCGTTTTGCAAAAACTGTGCAAGTGCGACGCTTCACAACAGGATGGCAGTGGGATGGCGACAATGTCATGCAGAAGTGCGACCTGCCAACCGCTGCCATCCTGTGGCAAAAATGCAACAGCGACATTGTGCGGAAAGGGCCTAGCAGTGACATTACGGATTTCAGGCTTTATATTGTAGTAGACATCGTGAGGAAAGGATCTCCTTCCCTTAGCTTAATGACTAAAGATGCTTCTTCAGCAGCTAATGATGGTTGATGGCTGCTAGTTGTAACATGCCCCTGCTTCTGTGGATAGAAGCTGGAGAGAGATGGTTTAGGATTTGAAACAAAGGTTACAAAAAAGACAGAATTCTATGTTTTGACAATAGTAAGCTGTGTGCTATGTGAGGCAGATATTATAGCAGCTCTGTCTCTCAAGGTACTTGTCTGCACTCCCATGTTCAGCTTGCATATTTGTAAGATATGCCCATGCTGCAAAAATGGGGCACACTCTCTCCAATTCTCCTGTATAAGCTACTCCAGAGATGTTCAAACATACAAAAAAATGGGAAGCACAGAACAATACATGTATAATGCATGAAAGAAAGGAAATTCTCTTAACTTATGCTGAGCCTGAAAGATGGAATGAATTGTTTATTCCTTGTGTGTTCCTGTGGATATGTACATGGAAGTAAGTCCATGTGAGATGAGTGATACATATTTCAAAATATGAAAATATAAGAAACAATTCAGCCATTTTCTTTTAAATACACTTTTGATAGATTTTAAAAAGCTGCAATTCAGTGCACGCTTACCTTGAAGCAAGTTCCACTGAACTGAACAGGGCTTATTTTTAAGTAGACATGTCTAAGATCACACAGCAAAGCAGCCATTTTATGTAAACAGAATACCCCAGGGCAAAATGACCTATAATCCATGGTAAGGCATGTGAAAAGAAACTGAACAAAGTGATTTGGTGATCCAATTTCCACCTCCCAAGTCTATAAATCCACTAAAGCTCTCACTTCTCTGAAGTAGCTACCAGTTGCAACCTTGGACATGAACCCATAAGCCTTGTTGATTGATTTTCTCATCTGCTGCAAGTTCACTTCCTTGAAAGTTGGGAAGCTCCCACAGGAAGCCTCCCAATAAATGAGGTTGTGTGCCAAATCCTATAGAAGGGTCCTCCAGAGAGAATATAATCAAAATCTATAAAAACTTTCAACGCAGCAATGTAATACAAGAATGAAGATTACAGAAAGTCAGGAGAGAAGAGAGCAAAAGGGAAGAGAGGGAGGGCCTGAAGGCAGTGTAAGTACTGACTAAATGACTTGTATAAGTCCTCCAAAAAGAAGAATCCACCACCATTTGATGCAGTCTATTCCACTGTTGAATAGCTATTGCCACCAGAAGGTTCTTCCTAATCTTTAGGTGGAATCACTTTTCTTGTGATTTGAGCTCATTTATTTGTTTCCTCACTACCCTGTTAATGTGCTATTATTCCACTTTCAACATCCTGTGGAATTCTGGAGTTTGTAGTTTACTGAGGCCAAAAAGCTCTCTGGTTGAGAATTGTAAATGTCCCTACCTATACGGCAAACCCCAGGATTCCTTAGAACGTTGAAAGTGGAATAATAGCATTATAACAGTGTAGTGCAGAAAGGCTCCTAATCTCTGGAAAAGCAGAAAACAGGTTTGCTCCACCTTCTACATGTCAGCCTTTCTGATATTTGAAGATGGTGTTCATATTGCCTGTCAATATTCCTTTCTCCAAGGAAAACATACACATCTCTTTAAGTTGTTTCTCATTGGTCTTGGTTTCCAAAACTTTTACAATCCTGGTCACTCTCCTCTGAACATGTTCCAGCTTGTCACTGTCATTTTTAGACTATTGTGGCTGGAACTGGACATAGTATTCTCGGTGAGGTCTGACCAAAGCAGAATAGGGTGGTACTATCACTTCCATACTTCTATTGATGTAGCCCAGAATCTCATTGGCTTTTTTAGCTGCTATATCACACTGATGATTCACGTTCAGCTTGTGGTCTCCTGTGGACTCCTAGCTCTCTTTCACATGTACTGTGGTCAAGCCAGGTGTCACCCATCTTATATCTGTGCATCTCATTTTTTCTGTCCATCTGTCCTTATGTTTCTCCCTGTTGACATTCATTTTGTTAGTTTTGGCCCAGCTCTCTAATCTGCTAAGATCATTTTGAATTCTGATCAATTTCATTTCTCTACAGTTTTGGAGAATTTACTAAGAGAAAAAAATGCAGAAATGAATGTATAGATTAACATTTTTTAGAATTTTTTTAAAATTGTACCAAAATGAACCTCAAGTTTGGGATAATAAGAACATGCATGGTAAATTTGCTTCTCTCTATCTATCATCAGAACACCCAAAGAAATGTTTTAATAGGGGACACAGGGCAGTTATCCAAAAATTTCTATGTTATCCAAAAAGTTACAATGTAATGAAGATGGATCAAATGGATGATCAAATGATCAAATGGAGGAGGAGCAGGAGGAGGAGGAGGAGGAGGAGGAGGAGGAGAAGGAGAAGGAAGATCTCAAAAGCTGAAAAACTGTTTATGGATTTTCCTAAGATTATTTCCTTGCCACAAAAATGGTCACAGTGACCACGTACTATTTTTTCATGTTAACTGTCATGATAGCATCCAATGGAATTCTGGGATTGGCAGTTTGAGGAGGGCCATGGAGAATTCTTAGCTAGAGTAACTCAGTGCCTCACCAAAATTCATCTCCCAGGATTCCATAGCACAGAACCATAGCAGTTAAAGTGGAATAATAGCACTATAATTTTATAGTGTGAATGGGCCTCAAGTTTTTTTTTTATTCTATAACATTTTTGATCAGTACATAAGACCTCTGGAGGATCTTAGGGAAATAAAATTGACTCCCAAATGCACCACAATTGCCCTCCCCTTCTCTAAGGAAAGGTCATATAGATTTGCAGTATGAATTAGGAATATTCTGTTTAATCAGAGACATTGATTGCGCAAACGACAAGAGTGCAGAAGAGGACATTTCTCATGCTTTGCTTCAGTGTTCTATTTACAAGGAGACAACATAAATATCAGGGCTAGTTTCTTGCTGGTAGAAATCATTGATCATTATCAGCAACAAAGGGCATCTTTGGATGGCTAACAGAGACAGGAAAGGAATGGAAAAGATTGCTTTGCTTGCCCTTTATTTGGAAAACTAGGAAAGAAAAAATATTTTTTTCTTTTGAAGCACCTGATGTGGATCTCAGTGTCCTCCTGAATCAACACTGCTAAAACATCATTAAGGGTCTTCAGTTTGAGACGATTTCTGCTCTACACTGTTAATAGTGCTATTATTCCACTTTCAACATACTATGGAATTCTGGGATTTGTAGTTTACTGAGGCCAAAGAGCTCTCTAGCTGAGAATTCTAAAGGTCTTTCCCTAAACTGCAAACCCCAGGACTCGGCATGATGTTGAAAGTGGAATAATAGCACTGTAACAGTGTACTTTGAAAATGGCCTTAGACCCACTCTTGGCCCACTCTGGAGGAGCCCCACTTTGATATGGACATCTCCTGATTCTATCCTAATCAGCCCACTTCTGGATTCAAGACTCATTTTTGAAAAAAGAACCCCCCAGCCTATGTGGGTATTATATTAGAACAATCTCACATGAGACCAGTGAGATACATATGGAGGTATGCTCCTGTCCTACCTGGGGAGAAATCAGATACATCAGTAATTCCTGGCTGCTGTGTTCTAGCAAGAGCCCAGAACAAGGGCATACCTGTAAGGCTCCGCTTTTGGGGTCCCCGATATCAGTATGGTTTGGAGGGGTAACATACCTAACTGGCACCATATTGGATTGGCAACTGTATTAATTGGCTCTGATATCAAAATCAAACCTGAGAGGTAACGGAGAGGTCAAACCAAGAGAGGGAACAAACCTGACTGTAAACAGAAGAGGCAGGTCAACCTAATCACCCTCCAGGTAAGACTAAGCCATTTGTCAGGCAAATAAACGTCATTCCTGTGGATAATAGGCTTAAACAGAAGCTGGAGTTTTCCCAAGGAACGTAATTGTGAGAAGCCCACCAGGACACTGATTGACAGATAGGCATCCCCCATGCACTGGACTCCTTCCTCTTTCCCCACCGCACCCACAATAGACAGCTATTACAACACATATTATGTCTTTGTCACCCAAACACTGTGAACATTAGTGAGTTGATAGTCCATTGTCTGTGTTGCAACTCCCATTGTTCCACACCTGGAATTGCACATATCTTCCACTGCCACAAGCTATTTTTGGGGCACAAATACCCCTGATTTCAGGATGTTCAGTGCAGCCTCTAGAAGGTCTACCCATCACTCTGCCTGTCTGGCTCCTGAATGAGAACTGTCCTTAGGTCCTACCTAACCCAAGCCACATCTCAGTTTCTTCATACTCTTCTGGACTGGTAGTTATACCACCACCCCCCCCAAGAAAAACTCTCAGCCTCTCTATCCATAATTTTTCCCCTCCCTTTCTCCTTCAGTTAGCTCTTGTGTAAATGTTTGACTGTTTGTATTTTGTGTGGATGCATGAGTGAATTCCCCCCAATAAAAGCACATTTTAACTTACTTTTGAATCTTTGGCTGGTTCTTTTCCTGTGTGAGCCTGTAAACATTGCTAGAAAAGGTCTTGTTAAGTTACCCCCCTCTCGCAAGCCTCCTCCTTGAGCTAATTCATTCCCCACTTTTGCAAGGAGGTATTTGGCATCATGGGCTGGCCCTCGTGGCACCTACGTTTTGGGGTAACATACCCTCCAACTGGAGGAAAACCCGGACACATGTGGCCAAGCAACATCAGAGTGTGGTCAAGATGGTACAAGTTATTAACAAGGAAGGACACACCAGCTTGGGGAGGTGACAGCAACCTGATTTTGGCTCAACTTACAGGAAAAAGCAAGATTTTGCTTCCTCCTCCCCTCTCCTCCTGCTCATTGAGTGCAAACTACTTTCAGACTTTGAATTCAGTTTCCAGCACTTGAAGCTGGGGACAAAGGAGGGAAAGAAGGAGTAAGAGAGAGAAACTGAGGCCCTTTCCACAGCTTACCTGCTTCTGGTGCGGTTGCGCAGGGATCACGTGAGCAGCCTCTTCCACAAGGCACTCGTGTCCCCGCTGCTCCTGCTCTGCAGCAGTTGCCTGCTGGTTGGCAGGCAGTGTGAGGGCTCTGCCTCTTCCTTCCGCAGCGCAGCTGGGTATTTTCCCAGGCTGCACTGGGGGAGCAAGTGCGAGGGCCGCGGCTCTGGAGGCTCCGCATGGACGGTAAGTGTGTGTGGGGCTCCGGAGCGATGCGCGATCACGCACCATTTTCAGTCAAAAGCTGAAAATGATACATTGCGTGATCAGTGCCTGCTGGCCCCAGCAGCATTGCGCGATTGCGAGGACATCATGTGGAACACTCCTCGCAATCACGCAACACTCTGGAGGCCCTTTCACATGACAAATGCTGTGCGAAAAATGCTGAGACATAGTGAAAGCAGCTGAAAAAGTGGGGATGACAGAGGATTAAATTGGGACTTTTACTGCCAAATCAGGACAGTTGGGGGATATGAAAATGCTGGAATAATGAGGCCAGCTGTGCTGAGTTATAACCAACTATAAATTAGCACAGCCAAAGCTGTGTCTGTTCTGCAGAATGACATTGTCGTGTTCCCTGCCCTCCAATCTCCTAAACCGTGGCTTGTGTAGACTGAAATTTGGGCTTAGACCCTGGACTGATCTGACCACTCATCTGTTCTTTTAGATCCTCTCTGTATGATCCTAGGCCATCCTAGTTCCTCCTTTGTGATTTCTTGGGCTAATTGTGACTTCTCCTGGGCACCTCCCACCTTGAAACAGGACACTTCTGCCAGCGGAGGGTCACCTGTGCCACCCTGAATCCTCCATCCAGCAGGTCTATCTCACATTTAGGATGGCCTTGTAAATCTCTTTAAAAATTGATGTATTAATAAAAAAAAATAAAAAAAAAAATGGAAAGCATGCCACATTTCCACACCATTGGGCTTTATACATTGTTCTCCATACTTAAAGCATTTACCTTTCCCCCTTAGCCATGGCAATATCTGAAGTTTTTATCAGACATTTTAGTTCCTCATCTTTGAATCACTGTAGTGCAAAAAAGGAAGACACTTAAA
Organism: Cyclura pinguis; assembly: GCA_030412105.1. Classification (NCBI taxonomy): domain Eukaryota; kingdom Metazoa; phylum Chordata; class Lepidosauria; order Squamata; family Iguanidae; genus Cyclura; species Cyclura pinguis. The sequence goes on along the minus strand of CM059601.1, from coordinate 276,212,787 downwards.
CCAACTCAGGTTTCACAACACAATTTTGGAAAAAAGGTTATGTGCCTTGCAAAGCAAAGACAGATTATTTAGTCATTTTACAGAAATAAAAGAAAACAAAAATTTAAGGGAAGAAAAAAAAAACCCTTCTCTGCTGTGGTAGCAATTAATTATGAATCATGTCAACACTAATGCAGAACGGTGTTTTGATAATCATTAAATCAGTTGTGCAAGTGGCAATAAACAGATGTTATTGCACGTAATTACAAATATCACAGCATTTTTTTTGTTTTAATTATTTTGCGTAACATTTTAGTAGAAGGAAAAAGAAAGAGTTGGGAGGGGGGACCCAAACCACTGAAGCTTTTTTTTCATCCTGTCACTGTAGCTCTGATAAACCGTTAATGGTTTTTTCCTGCATTTTCATTTTTGGCCCCAATCCAGCAGGGATGCTGAGTGCTCAGTCAAGTGATAATATGTATACATTGTTATTTGTTGAACTTGCTTTCTCTACCTGCAGCTGCCTTGACAACTCTATCATCCCTCCCATCATGCCCAAACAAAATTTTACTTTATGAGGGCAAGGAAAAAAATAAAAACCAAGTTCTGGAATTGTTAGGGGAAAAAACACATACAAACACACAATATATTCTGTGTGTATCTGGGGATAGAAATTTTTTTTGACAGGCTCACATTTCCCTATGAAACTAACCTTTATGCACCTGAGCTGGCAACAGAACAGAGTACATATTGCCACAGTAATATACATGCTTGTGACGCATTTTGGCCAACAAAAGAAAATGTACAATGTTTCAAAAACATTGTCACTATGCTGTACACTCCCACTCTATGATTCTGTATAATTGACAATGAACATTATTTAATTGGCACAAAATATTAATCATACATTTAAGGCTGAAAAGCCATGTTGGCAAAGAGGATTGGCTGTATACATGCAGGATTAGGTCAGAGGGGACTTCAAGGCATGACCAGGTCATAAGTTCACTGGGCATTAGTTGGAGAACTTGACTAAATCAGTTTGAGATGATCCTCTCAATAGGCCAAACCTAGAAAACAACAGCCACAGGAACTCCCAGACAAACCAACAATGACCAACTTCCTGTAACCTCCTTCCTGCTGAACTTCCCCTTTTGTTCCCTCACCTGCCTAGCCATTAAGAAGCTATCATGACTCCCATCAATGCTTTGTCACCAAATGCTAAGACCATTAGCTAGTTCAAGACCCCTTTGTTTGCTCTGCCAGAGAGCCATTAACACCTTCTCCTTCAGGGCAGAGAAAGGGTATTTAAACCTTGGCTCAAATCCTGAATCTTTGCTAGCACTTGCGTCACTCTGCACCCTAGACTTTTGTTCTTCCGTGCTGCCCTCAAACTCTTGTGTTGATTCACTTTGCCACTTTGAACCACTTTCTTCTCTTCAGGATTGGTAAATACCCACTTCACCCACTTCATCCTAACTCCTTGCTATCCAATTTCCCCTCCTTTCCTTCTGTTACCTTTGTATGTTGCAAGACTGTTTGAATTTTGCATGTGCTTGTGATTTTCCCCAGTAAAACATAAAACAACTGGTGTCTCTGCATTGGTATCAGTATATATAGGTGAAAACATAGAGTCTCTATAGTTCACCCACACCAACATTCCATGCACGGGGAAAGCAGTGGGGCATCAGAGAAGCATCTGGCTATGTCCCCATAGCCAGATGTGATATGAGAACATCCTCTGCTCAGGACCACGAGAGACTTCCAGAGGTCTCAGTGAATAAATGTAATCATTTTGTGTTTAGCTATGGAGATGTGGCCAGATGTTTCTCCAATCCCCCTCCTCTCTGGAATGACCATGAAGAAGTGGTAGCCATTCTATAGTAGCTCCAGTAGGGGATTTGGCTGGTGCAGAAGAAAGAAGGGAATATCAGCTTTGGTTTCAACCAGCACAGATATAAGATTGACTAACAGGATGCCAGCTATGGAGTGCAGAACATGTGTTGTGTGCATCCAATACTTACAGACACCAAAAGATGTCTAGTTCAAATCTGCATGTACTAACAGGTAGGCAGGCAAGACTGGTTAATATATACAAGCCCTCTCTCTCTCTCCCCCTCTTTCTCTCTCAATCCAAAGCGAATTGTACTGTGTAGTGTATTGTGCATCATCTATCTTCAAAGTATATTGTGTTGACCCTGAACAAAAGGAAGAAGATCCAAACAGCAAACCTTTCCCAATTAATAGGAGATTCTGGGAGCATACCTGCTTTGTAAGTGAAACAATAGTCTTAACAAAGAATGCTAGGTAAGACAGCAATAGCAATAACAATAGCATGTGCATTTGTATACCACTTAACAGCTAAGTGCTCTGTAAGCAGTTTACAATGTGTTAGCTAATTGCCCCCAACAAGCTGGGTACTCATTTTACCAATCTGTGGAAGGATGGAAGGCAGAGTCAACCTGGAGCCTGGCAGGATCGAACTTACAACTTTGTGGCTGCAGTATCAACATTTAACTACTGTACCACCATGGCTCCCTACTGCTCACATACAGATACTGCTCACAGACAGTAACTGGAACAATTCAGATTCCATTAAACCAAGATTTTGATGCTGAACCATTTTAAAAGTTTCTGAATAAATTAGCAGGTTTTTTTTTAAGGACATCAACTTGTCTGACTTTTCTCTCTAAATCACAAAGCATATATGCACATATTTGGAAGGTGCAGCTATAGCTTGTTTTCTTATTTAGCTATATCCTGGGGTTGACCATATTCTCAGTCATTATCAATAACAGACCAAGACATTTTGCTACCTGAGGAGAAAGAAGAGATTGGACCTCCTCCCTGGCTCACTTGAGCACAAATGACATGATGGACTGAGAACTGAATCCTATTTCAACATCAGTGATAGCCTTCTAGAGAAGTCGTTTTTAAGTTGCCATTCCAATTACAGTGTCGTCAAAGTAGTTAGCTGCTATTACAGTTATGTTGTTTTTTTAAAAAACTAACTCTATTTTCCCATTTCTCAGAGGTAACAGAGGTACCTTTTAAAAAATCTTAATCCTACTGTAATGCGATGCTGCTGCACAAGGTACAGATGAGACAGCATTTAAACAGGTGACAATCCTCCACTGTTCAGTGGCAGCATATTCTATTCTCATAACTGCAAAACTTAACTAAATGTTGCACTTACACTGTAAAAGGAACAAAGATATCCCTTCTTGAGTTGCAATGGGAATAAACTTACCTCTGTCTCAGTGCAAAAGGATATTAAACACAAGTACCTAGCTATTTTATTGCCATTTATAGCTAGCTGCTTTCAAGCACTGGGTTATGGAGCAAGGTTTTCCATCACATCGGAGGGCAAAAGGCTAGCTTAGTTGTCACATGGCATGCCAGAAGATACACATAGCTCTATCCTTAAGCACCTGGCTACTGCTTCACAACCTCTAACATTTGCTTCCTATACTTGCCTTGCTTTGTCTAATGGTAGAACAGGTTCTAGTTCCCAATTTGGGATTGACTTTGGTTTTCAAGAACAAGTTGCATTTGGTGGTGTTGCTGTTGTGCTCTTGCAGAACCGATTGCCAATGATGACACTTTTAGCTCAGAGCAGGAAGTTAGCTCTTCCCTCTGTCATTCTTCATTGATTTTTTGCTCAGAAAAATAAATTGAATAATGACGTGACCTAATAAAAGTGAAGTCTGGAGCCATGGGCCTCTGTTGGTGTCTCAGTTATTTTTTATGCAAATAGCCAAAAACTGATAAAAGGTACACAGGGCTGGTTGCTTTAACCCTCAAAGAAGACCCTTCTGTTAGAGGATGGTGATATTAAAGATGTGTGTTGTGTATGTGTATCACAGTGGAAAGGGCAGGCTTTAGTTCTGGCTTTGACTTCCCAGAATTGCAGTTTCCTTCCTTCTAGGCCCTTTTTGCATGGCGTTTTTGAAGCGAAAGGGCTCTTTGAGCGTCACGTAAATGTGAGGAGTGGTCTGCATGACGCACTCACATTTACGCGATGCTCAAGAGCCTGACGCAGACTGCGCACGCATCTTTTCATTTTTGGCTAAAAGCCAAAAATGCGGCGCCGTCGGGCATCACTCCGGGGCCTTGTGCGCACTTACCTGCCGTGCGAAGCCTTCTGAGCCACGCCGGTCGCGCTTCCTGTCCCAGCACAGCCTCTAACTCCCAGGCTGCACTGCAGAAGGAAGAGGCGGGGCGTTCGCGTGACGAGGAAGGAGCTGCGGAGCCGAAGCAGGAGGGATGCGACAGCACTCCTCCCAAGCCTTCTCACGCTAAAACCCCAACCCAGCAGCACGAAAAGGTGCGAAAAGGGTCCTAGTCATGAACTCCCAGTACTGCTGTTGAAAAGTTACTTTTAAGATGTTATTTGTTTCTGTGATTCAAATAAGAATTTGGAATGTAATCCATTAGCAGGATTCATCGTACTACTCAAAAAGTCACTTGTTACATGGCTTGTGATGCTTATTACGGGCCTCTCACACGACACAATCATAGCACTATCATTCTGCTGTGACTCCTGTGTTGCACCCAATTGAATTCTGGGATTTGGCATTTACAGAAGGGCATTTAGAATTTCAACCAGAGAGTTCCAGTGCCTATTCAACTTACATATCCCAGGATACCATTGGGTTCAGCCATGGCAGTTATAATGGAATCATCATGCTATGCTTATATGGTGTGAAAGGGACCTTAGTTTTGCGTTACTTTCAAATTACTTAGGATTAATGAGAATAGCTGCTAGGCACTAGATTTTGATGGACTGGTGTCTCTTTCTAGGGTACTTTATTTTGAAACTGGACTTGGGGTAGACATGGCCTTCAGAAGCACACCTTCAAACAGAGTATTGCAAATGGACTGCCCAAAAAAGGTAATACTTCCAGGCTCTCTTACACTTATACCCCCCGACAGATCTGCCATACTCTTCATGGTTTTCCTCAACTCTGGTTATATCTCAAATCTATCTGTAGAATTAGGAAATCCATGGAAGTTTGGGAAAAGATAATATTAACCTACCAAATTTCTCCTAGGGATTTTGCTTGTCCCTAGAGCATCCCAACTGATTCAAAATTCACATTCTTAAATTGCGTAAAGATGACAGGTTTACAGCCATTTGAAATAAGAACTGCAGATTTAAGTCAACGATACGTTTGGTGAATGATGATCCCCCATCATGAATTATGAAGGCAGAGCCTTCATTTTACTTTTTATTTATTTATTTATTTGCAATATTTATATGAGCATGCTGCACATTAAAAATTGATTTTTGGGTGCAAGTCCCCCTTGCTAAATGTTAACTGTCCAAAGGACATTTTTTAAAAATGCAATCAATTCAGTACACACCATTACTCATACTTGGACGGGGAGAAGTCATTTTTATGGATCTTTCTGTTTTCTTGAATGAACTCCAGAAACCTATTTCTGAAGGGCATGGTTTCCTAGCCTTTTGAAAATTACAATAAATCTTCATCATATGGACCATGTCAATATATTTTTGCATGATTGATACCAAGTGCAGGCCCACTAAACAAACAAACAGAGATAACGGCAAAGCCTCTTGGCTTGAGCTTGGCTTGGAAAAGTTCATTTGGACAGATGAAAATCCCAGAATCCTTGAGATCCAGTTTGGGCAGGGATTCTGGGAATATTGGTGCCAAAAGGTAACATTGCTAACCTCTGGATCTGTCAGACAGATTAAAAAAATGTTAATCTTAGATCCCAAGATAAGTTAACATTAAGGTACAGTTTAGTACTCAGTCTTCTGTAAGTAACCCCAATGAATTCAGTGCGCTTGCTTTGGAATAAAACTGAGGCAATTTGTTTCAGAAGACTCTTTTTTGAAGATCATTCTGAGTTCTAATCTCATCTTCCCAAAGATAAAAAAGTACACTGAGTAGATTTTTTTTTCCTCTGGAGATTCTTCTCCATTGTCACATCCTCCAACATGTCATAGATAAAATCAGTGGATACGTAGCTGAGTACATAAGCTGCAAGGAGTGAGGTCCACTGAACTCATTACTACTAAGTGTATAGTCTATTGTTAATTTAAATGGTATATTGATTCTGTAGAGGCAGGTTCTAATCTTACCCCCATCTCTCCTCTAGGCAAAGATTCACACAATCTCCTCTTTCCTTCTGTCCCTTTCTCACAAACACACTCCTTCCTGTTTGTCTCTCACATGAATTTAAAAATACATTGGCCATTTCCTCACTAGACTGTTATAATGCTATTATTCCACATTCAACATCCTATGGAATCCCGGGGTTTGCAGCTTAGGGAGGGGCCTCTGATGTTGAAAGTGGAATAATAGCACTATAATAGTCTAGTGCAGAAATGGCCATTGTCTCCATCCCACACCTCCATCTCCATGTCCATGTGTCCTCCAGAGCTCCTCCCAGGACACAGCAATTTCTCTTCATTTCCTCTGAACCAGCATGACGTCTTAGCTCCTCTCACAATCCAATAACAGTTTACAAATCCACCCACTTAAAGGGTCCACAATACAAGTTTTCTCTCTCCCTCTCCCATTGGCCGGCATCATTTCATAGGCCATTTCTTCCCTACAGAGTTATAGTGCTATTAATCCACTTTCAAGATCCTGTGGAATTCTAGGGTTTGCAGTTTACTGAGGCCAAAGAGGTCTCTGGCTGAGAATTCTAAATGTTCCTCTCAAAACTGCAAATTCCATAGGCTGCTGAAACTGGAACAATAGCACTATAACAGTGTAGAAACCCAGTGGGTTTCCATGGTTGATTGGGGAATTAAATCCTGGTCTCCAGCGTTATGCTCCAATGCTCAAACCACTTCACCACTCTGGATCTCCCTCCCTCCCTCCCTCCCTCCCTAGCAGTTTATCTATCTACACCATATAGAGTCGGACTCTGCAGCAGGATTAAATTACACAAACATAGATCGAGTCCATGTCCCTAGTTATTTTGCATATGATGAAAATGGAGTCCATCAGAAAATATAATTATGTCAAGCATAAAAAGCTATTGAAATGGTATGAATTACAGCTTTCATCATTTGCCAGAACAGGGCCAGCCAGGATCACCTGGGTCCCCTGGGTGAGTTGACAATGCCATGATGGCTGTGTGCCATGGACAGCATTCACAGCAATATGGATCTGCTGTGAATGAGTAGCATGTTGAAGGAAGGAGTGCCAACATCTGAAAATGGAATATTTAGGGTACTGAGCCAGGCCAGCTCTGGAGCCTTAAAGACAGACCTAGGATAACATCAGAGCAAGAATATCAGTGCTGTTTCAGGAGATGACTTTAACTGTCTCATAAAGCTTGTGTGAAATACAAAATCAGCTCCATTGTCCCCCTTCCTCAGGTACTTCTTTGGGTCAGATTTCACTGTCAATGGCTATGCCTCCCACCTTCCCTGACACATGGACCTCTAGTAGTGTCACAGATGGCAGAATCCCTGGGAAAATCACTCAAGCCATTTCTGCACTAGCCTGTTATGGTGCTATTATTCCACTTTCAACAGCCTATGGAATCCTGGCCTTTGAGGCCCCTCCCTAAACTGGAAACCCCAGGATTCCATAGGATGTTGAAAGTGGAATAATACCACTATAACAGGCTAGTGCAGAAATGGCCCTAGTCTTTAGTATAGACCTCAGCTGCCCTGGAAACTACATTTTCCCTCTTTAAAGGAAAAACTATAATTTTTGTAACAGGGCTCAAACAAGAATATCATGCATTTGATTCCTGACATCTCCAGTTAATGAAGGTAAATGCTGAGAAAGGTCTTCTGTCATAGACCCTGGACAGACATTATCAGTTACATTAGACATTACTACTCACAGACAAATAGTCTGACCAAGTATGAAGCCTCTTCCTGTATTCCTTGTTCCTGATGTTCCCACCAAGGAGAACTAAATAAGTGGAAAGGGAAAGAATAGGTAGTATGGGAGTGAAACCTACAGAGGAAAACTGGGAATAGGAACATCTTCAGACTCAGGCCCTTTTCACATGGCATTTGCCATGTGAAAGGGCACCTGGAGCATTGCGCAATTGTGAGGAGCAATCTGCACAATGCACTCACAATCGCAAGACGCTCCAGGGTAGGGTAGGCACCGCTTGCACACTTTTTCATTTTTGGCTTTCAGCGGAAAATGGTGCATGATCACGCATTGCTCCAGGGCCCCACGTGCACTTGCCGTGCATGCGGAGCCTCTGGAGCCGCAGCGGTCGCGCTTCCTGCCCCAGCGCAGCCTGGGAAACTCCCAGGCTCTGCTGCAGAAGGAAGAGGCAGGCCTCTCGCACTGCCTGCTCGGGAGCAGGCAGCTCATGTGGAGCTGAAGCAGCAGGGATGCGAGAGCCTCTCGCTGGAGGCTGCTCACGTGATCCCCGCACCTGAGCTCGTGAAAAGGTGTGTTGCGGAAAGGGCCTCAGTTACATTGCTATTATATGGGATGTATGCTTCTTTGCAACTTCACGCATTTGCAAGATGCTGTTATATAGGTTAAAATATAAAGTGTTTATCAGCTCTTAACAGCCGGAAGAAGACTTTGAAATGAATCATTTGCCAGGCTCCCAACGTATCTCTTATTTATTTTTGTTTCTTTCATATTTTATCTCTTTTTGTATAACTGCCTAGTTTTAGATCTCATAAAACGTGATTGCTACTACTTCATATATAATGCATTACATGGAATGATGGTTTGATATATCCTCATGTCTGTGAGTTTTCTACTGAGTCTCATGGGTTTTTTTTTCTTCTTAACAATATATTAATAGGCTGCTTTACCTTGTTGTTTAGGTTACCTGCTGGAGAACATTTTTGTTTCCACTACATTCCTAGTGACACCATTGAATTAATTATGGGATCTAAATTTAGAGATGTAGTGGTAGGACAGGGATAATTATTTGGGGGAAAGAGGTTGAGTGAGGTGGAGAAAACAGTTCTAGCTAGAATCTTGTTGCTGTCATAAGATGTGTAAATTCCCTTTCATGTGTGGTTATATTTTTTTGGCACTCATGCAATGGACATATTCAGTTCATGACTTCCTAAGTAGAATTCTATAAGTCTTGGTAGTTCCAAGTAGATCAAAGCTATTGATTCAGTTGGATTTATCTTCCTGTTGACTTATTGTTACCCTGCCTTCTGGGGGTCCCCTGGGGAGACACCTTGATTCGCTCTAAAAATGGAAAGATTGGGGAAATTAGCAGAGCACTGGCCTTAGCAGAATGAAGTGCAGGTAACCCAGCTGGATCTTCTGCCAATTTTTACGGGGTCAGACCAAGCAAAAAGCCAGACAAAGATTAAAAGCAAGCTAAAAATGTGTTTTTATTGGGAGAATTCATTCATGCGTGCACACAAGATACATACAGTCAAGGATTCACACAAGAGCTAACTGAAAGAAAAAGGGAGGAAAAAATTATAGACAGATAGGCTGAAGATTTTTGGGGTTATATAGTTACCATTCCAGAAGAGTAGTGAAGAGCCTGAAATGTGACTTAAACTTCTGTCTAAGGGCAGACAGATCAGGATTCAGAGCGACATAGTAGAGTCTTGCATTTCGTCTGACTGCTACTGACTTCTCAAAACCAAGGGTTATATACTGTCTTTTCCTCCCTGAAGGGGTGTGAGTTGATTGCTCTCCCAGCCTAATGAACAATGGGAGTTGCAACACAGACAGTGGGGTCTGGAATGGACTGATTGGTTTCAATGTCTTGGTTGAGATGGGGTTTCTGGGCTAGCTGCAGTAGGATATGCACACAGTAGAGGTCCTGGCCTCTGCACCTGGGCACCTTATTGTTTTCTGATGTTGGCAGTTGATAGGATTAGCTCAGAGCCATTAAGTCAGGCTTTCTTGGCTAATTTCAGAGAACTTCTGACCTGGCCATGCTGAGGTCACCTCTGACCTCCTTCCAGCCAGTGTCCTTTTCTTTCAAATGGCCTTGCCAGCCATAAGTATAAGTTATACTTTATGCCAATTGAACATATCTGCCAATTAATATATTTTGCCAATTAGACCATATCAAAATGTGGAGGTGTATGACCTGGTAACATTATCATTTGGCAATTAAATGGTGAGTCAATTCTAGATCAAGGAAAGTAATATTGTCACTCTATTCTGCTTTGGTCAGGCCTCATCTGGAATACTGTGTCCAGTTCTGGGCACCTCATTGCAAGAAGGATATTGACAAGCTGGAGTGGGTCCAGAGGAAGGTGACCAAAATGGTGAAGGGTCTGGAAGCCATGCCCTACAAGGAGTGGCTTAGGGAGCTGGGTATGTTAAGTCTGCAGAAGAGAAGGTTAAGAGGGAACATGATAGCCATGTTCAAATATTTGAAAGCCTGTCATATTGAAGAGGGAACAGGCTTGTTTTCCATTGCTCCAGAAACATTTCTAAGGTGAACTAAAATTAACACACTAGGACACTAAAAATAACTAGAATAAACAACATGACACTAATACTAACATTGCTCTTTTTGTGTGCCTTCAAGTCAGTTCTGACTTCTGGTGACCCTAAGGTGAACCTATCATGGGGTTTTCTGGGGTTGAGAGTGTGTGATGCACCCAAGGTCACATACTAATACACAAAATGACTCCAACTCCCCCTATCAAACTGTACCAAAGAAGAAAAAATAAAGATGGAGTAATATTTTATCATTACAGTTTCAGCTAAACAAAACTACCTATAACCATATCCAGATTGTTGCATTGTTTGGTTTCTTATTGCTCAGAAAGCCTATAAAGACTTTCCAGACAATTTTTTTCAATGTACTGCTTGATTCGCTGGAATTGGATTGTAAAAACAGCCACTGTGCCTTTCTCTGTGCACAATGGGAAAAGAAACCAGTAACAGTTTTCAAAAACTGTGTTTGTGATGATTTTCTCGGAGCAAGGAGAAAAAACAGTAAAACTATTCTTTCTTGCCTGCAAGAATAAAATATGATGAAGGTTTACACCCTTAAGTCTGTGTTGGAAGACATCTTCTGTCTCATGGGTAGCCAACCGTGTTGGGTCCAGAGGCAAATCTTCTGCCCTTGGTGTCCAGGAGAAGGGCCAATATGGACTGCCAAGAATGGGAAAAAGGACCTCAGGAAAAAAAGGGCCTGGAAGTCTATATCTGATTTATTTTGATGATATACCATACAGGGGAGGGCTGCAACCTATTTAAGATACGGCTAACACTCCTGGCTGATCCTATTGGCTGCTCTCAGTGGGATGTTGTCACTACAGGGAGGAGTACAACCTCAGGAACAAACTTTGCCCTCATTTGCTGTAAGAGAACTGCCCAGTTCAATTCCGATATCAAGAAAAAAAGGTAGCTTAGGAGTAAGGACAGGAAGAATATTTTTAAAAATATTCAAAAAATGGTTGAAAAACATGCTTCTTTGAGTGTTGAGAAACTCTGACAAGAATCCTGGACTGATGAAAAACTTTGCCATTTGGGATTTATTCCCCACAAAGTTTGCAAGCCATTATTTTGCATAAGAAACACCATTTTCTGTGCAGGAAGCAGTAGCTTTGCTACACAAAATAATATTTCTATGAAGAAAATGCTGTTTTTCTGAACAGAAACATGCCGCAGTTGAGGGCTTGCTCTGTGCAAAATTTACGTCATTTTCGCACGCTGTTTCTAAAGCGAAAGGGCCCCTTGAGCGTCGCGTTAATGGGAGGAGCGGTCCGTACTATGCACTCCCATTTACATGACACTCAAGAGCCAGACGCAGAGCTGACATGCACCTTTTTATTTTCGGCTCTAAGCCAAAAATGGTGCACAATCGTGCAATGCTCCTGGGGCCTGCGCGCACTTACCTGCTGTGCGGCGCGTCAGGAGCTGGGCTGGTCACGCTTCCTGCCTCAGCACTAGCCAGCTGCGGTCAGGAAGGAGAAGCGAAGTGAGCACCTTGCGCAAGAGGCTGCTCGCACGAGTGCCGCTCCCCACCTCCGCGAACAGGTAAGGTGCGGAAAGTTTTGCACAAAAACCAGTATTTTTTTTAAAAGGAAAAAGCATATTCTGTACAGGAAGCAGCATTTTATGTGTAGAACATGCTGTTTCCTATGCAGAAAATGCTAGAGTTAGGAACTTCTCCTGCAGAAAAGTCACATATGGGTGTTTTGCACAGAATAACTCCTGAACTGCCAATAGCAGTCAAAAACGGATGTTTTTGAAAGCTTTCTTGCAGCAAAAACTTAATTGCTAGAATTACTTGTTGCTTCCTTCAAGAAGAATATTAGCAAAGAATTACGTCCCTGCCTAGTAAGAGAAACTGACCTAAATACCCCACAGGCACGATATCCTGTCTGATCTTGGATGCTAAGCAAGGTACATCCCTGGTTAGGACTTTGATGGGAGACCACCAATGAATACCAAGTACTGTAGGCAATATTTTAGAGGAAGGAACTGTCAAAATCACTTCTCAATATTCCTTGCCTAAGATAACCCAATGAAATTCATAGGTCAACAGGTGACTTTGAGGCACATACACACAGTATTAAAGGAGAAAAAACTGTGGTTGTTATTCACAATTAACATCCAGACAGCACATAGTGTATGACAGTGAGGTACAGTCTTCTCCACTCAGAGAAGGAATGTATTCCATTTCTTTGAAAGTTATAACCACTCTTTCCAGATTTGCGTATTGCATTTAAAACATTACATGGACACTGAAGCACATTTCTGTCCTAGAATCCTTCTTTTGTTTAGGAGATGGATGTGTGTTGGTCATTTTTGGTAATGTGTCACTAGCTATTCTAGCTCAAAGGCCAGCATGGAAGAATGGTTTGGAATGACAATGCTGGCAGCAGAGGGAGCAAATTCATTCGGGAAGCTGGCCAACTGGGATGGAAACAGATGAGCAAAGGAAAAGAAAAGAACACATTCTTGTCATTGTCACCTTTGTTGACAAATTTAAGTTGGGAATTTGAATCTGACACTGTCATAGAAAGTGTGGCCTGTGGGCTATGCTTGGTCCTCCTAAGTCATTTTGAACATCCCCAACACCCTAAAAGTAGACTTCTGATTTAATTTCCAGTTAGAAATGGGACCCTCTTGGGTCTATAATGGCCCCAAATGTGGCATAATGGTCTCCCTTACTTCCTATGGACATGGGATGCATTTTACTTGGAATTTTTTTTTAAAAAAGCATTTTTAACATGTGGGGTTAGGGGAAGCACCATGGCATTTGTGGCCCTCCATGGTCCCACAGAGGGCCAATGCAGCCCCCTGCTCCCGCTGTACACCTGCAAGCTCTTGAGCAATTCCTGAGACATTTAGTCCCTTCAGAAATCAGCAAGTTAAGATTGCTGCCTTTGGGCCTCTGCATGGCAAAATGGGGAGGTGGGGGGAAGGCAGCACACAACACAATGGGCTATTTTCCTTAATGCAGGCCAAGCCGTGCCTGGGCTTCGTGCCATCAGCGAACACATCTGATACTTGCAGATGGCCTCTTGGCAGCAGGCAGCCGTTTCCATTTGTCAGCTCAGTAATGTGGCCTGAGACTCTGTGCTTGTTTGATTCATTGAGATTATTACCGCAAGTGCCAAGTGAGCAAGAGATTAGATGGGCAGCTTGTATCGCATCAGACGGATTCCATCATGCACTCTCTTCCTCAGCTTGGAAGCTGTGAAATCTCTTCCTCAGTTTGTAGCCTGGTGAGGAGATGTAAAATACCCTTCTGTTAAGAAAGAAAAACATCAGCTGTGATTGAAATGCTCAAAAGAGAGGACGATCTCGAAGCCTGCTTGCACAATCCACTGTGGCTCAAGCAAGTACACAGAATCACAGAGTTTGAGCAGACCATGGGACAAGGGGTGGCTGGTGGCCTCCATGTCATGGATGTGGTAAATTTATTCTGGGGTTTATTCCAGACTTTAAAGTTACTGCAACCTTAGAGAGAGAAGGAGGCCACTTTTCTTCCTTCCTTCTGCCTGGCAGGTTGCACCAGCGTGTTTCGGCAAACCAGAAGCAATGTAACATCACTCATGTCTGCCATTTTGGCTGATTTGGGGACACTTTTTTGTGGGGTTGTGACTCTGGGGGCTTGGGGAAAGCAAAACACAGCATTTAAGGGTGCTGTTTGGGACTTCTGGGCAGTTTTTGAGTGAAAAGTCATCATTTTTAGAGTGTCAAATAATAATAAATAAATTTTTATTTTTTACCCACCTCTTCGCAAGATTTGAGGCAGGGTACAATATACATTAAAATACAATTAAAAACACATTGTAGATTAAAATACGCTAAAAACACATAAAACATTTAAAATGCATCAGTTTAAAATTCATAATTAAAAACTGACTGGGTAGGCCTACTGGAAGAGATAGGTCTTTGGCACTTTTTAAAATATGGACAGCGTATTTTGCAGTCAAATCTCTTCTGGTGGGTCATTCCCTAGTCTAGGGACAGCCAATGAGAAGGTCCTCTGGGTGACCATGGCCAGTCTAGTCCTGGTGAGGTGCTAGTTTGTTCTCTGCTGTCCCAGATGGTAGGACCAGCTCTAATAGTTTTATGTTACAAGAGAATAGCTTTTGATTGAACATTAGAAGGAACTTCTTAACAACACGAGTGGTTTGGCAGTGGAACCAATTGCCCAGAAACATAGTACGGGTCTCCTTCTCTGGATGTTTTCAAAAGAAGGCTGCATAGTTGGGAATACTTTAGCGGGAGATCCTGCGCTGAGCAGGGGCTTGGACTCAATAGCTCATGAGGCCCCTTCTAATTCTGTAAGCATGTCTCTTTGTGTATTGCGTTTTCTTCATTTTTCTTATATGATTTATTCATTTAGACACAATTTATAATAAAGTATAACAAATATAATTTTTTGCACATTATTATAATAAATTATAGTTTGTTGTTAATTGCCATTCAGTTGGCTTTGACTTATGGCATCCCAATGAATAAGACAGCTCCAACACACACTGCCATCAACAGCGCTGCTCAGGTTTTCCAAATTCAGAGTTATAGCTTCCTTGATCAAGTCTATCTTTCTGTAATGTGGTCTTCTTTTCCTGATTTTCTAATGAGTCATGTGATCTAATTATATTCCCACAGTATGATCATGTCAGGTTGGCCATTTTCACTTCTTGGAAAGGTTCAGGTCTGAATTGCTCCAAGACCCATTTATTGGTCACTTTGGCAGTCCAGGGTATTCCAAAGAATTCTCTTCCAGTACCCTGTTTCTAATGACCTGATTCTCTTCCTGTCAGCTATCTTCACTGCCCAGCTGTCACAGCTATGCACAGAAATCAGAAATATGCTAATATGGATGAATCTGACCATTATTATATATCGTAATAAAATAATTTATAGGATATAGATATAATATCATGTAATATTACGCACAACTAGAATATTATATCTAACATAAATAAGATGGGTTTTTTTGTGCAAAAACATGCTTTTCCACCAAACCCCCTCCCCCACATCTTTCTGGAAATGATGGGAGGGGATTTTTTTGCATGAAAAATGTGGTTTGCATGTGTGCGCTTGTGCACACACACACATACACACTTCACCAAAAAAAAGTTGTTTCTTCACAGAGTAATCTCCCCAAATACTTTGGGGTATTTGAATATTGGGAAAAACTGCATGGAAGCGTTCATTTTCTCCTGCAGCAAAGAGAGAACTGCAGAAATTATTCATCCTCACTTATGGAATTTACATCCCTAGTCTGAACAGAAAGAATCAGGTGCTCTGTGAGACAACCCAAATTCAGGACCAAAGAGTACAGCCAAAGAACCAGCAGGAGGCAGGATTGAGGACTGAAAATAAGTAGGAGCATAAGAACACAGCAGACCCCACGAAGACCATGTTGCGCAGGCAAGATTCACTTGGAACACAAAGCAGTTCTATAAGCTTTCCTGTTCCAGAGGCTCCATTAACCAGCTTGGCTGGGTGGAGTCTGTCCAGGATCCAAGAATGCTTTGCTCATATGATCCCATATGCAGTTCAGTGGCTTGCCCTATGGAGTATCTGTCTATACATCCCAGCAGTTCTTATTTGTCACAGAGTTGTTGAGCTAGAACACAATTGCAATAGCATGTGTATTTCTATACTGCTTAATAGCCAAGTTCTCTCTAAGCAGTTTACATGTATTTTAGCTAATTGCCCCCAACAAGCTGGGTACCCATTTTACCAACCTGTGGAGGGGTGGAAGGCTGAATCAACCTGGAGCCCGGCAGGATTGAACTCACAATGTTGTGGCTGCAGTACTGGCATTTAACCACTGTGCCACCAGGGCTCCTAAATTATTTTATATAACTAACTTAATTATTTTATTTTACATGTGCTGGAAGACTCCTTTTGGCTTTCTTCTTTTTGTACTGAAATAAATGAATATAAATATTTCTTTGAAAATTTAGTTTCAGGGTGCTTTTTTGTGTGGACATGACCCTCTGTCTCCCTTCAGACATTCAGTCAAAGTGTGCTGAGGGAGGGGAAGAGTCTGCCTTCTTCCACATTTTCCCAGTCAGTGAATGCTTGAACAAAGCTTTGCTCTTAATCCAGTGTGTTGATTATCATAAATGAATGTGAATGTACCCCAACAAGTGGGTACTCATTTTACTGACCTGCGGAAGGATGGAAGGCTGAGTCAATCTGGAGCCCGGCAGGATCAAACTCACAACGTTGTGGCTGCAAGTACCGGCATTTAACCACTGCACCATCAGGGCGCAGTAAAGATTGAAGGAAGTAAGTGAAGATTGCATGTCCAACTTGCCTACTCACAGGATTACCAGAACCCTGAATCACCTCTATGGAATTTGTGGATCCCATCAAGTCAACGCATCCTTCCTGGTGTTATATTGTACTCTTCTGGTGGCTTGGAATCCTCTCTGTGTTCACTGTCTCAGGCAAATAGCAGAGCCAAGAGATTTATTGATTCCCAGATGGAGCATGATGATACATGGATGGACAAAGCTGGAAGATGTTAGCATTGGCATGGCAGAACTACTCAAAGTGGTATAGAAAGCCAGATGCCTAACAGTTTTGGGAAAGATGAAGCTCCAGGCAAAGCACAGGCAGAACCTCAGGCTAAAAGAGGCTTGAGTTTGGGAGTTTGTTGAGCTGCTACTTTAGCTGATGAGTTGGGCTACACTTTATAAGGTCCCTACTGGCTTTCCTATTTCAGCCACACTGATAGTGCAACATGTGTACATGTGCATTACCCGTACAAACACCTGTGCACTGAACTAGTGAGCTGGGATGGTTTCCCAGGCTTTAAAGCCTGTCCATACACAAAACTCAAGCTTTATCCTTCTGTACTGCTTGTCTTGAAGTCTCTCTCTCTGGAGAAACCTGGCAATCTCCTGAGATTTCAGCTGGTGACTGGAGATCTGGCAATCCTATCTGTGGAGGCATGCAGGCTGCTCTAGCAGGAAGGAGAGGCATAATGTTTGCATAATGTTAGAGATAGCCGTAAATTGTCTCGGGACACGAACATCTCAAGATCTGCTTTCTTATCGTAGTCTGTGCAAATATGCAGTTTTTTCCCCATTCTTTTTGGTCTCACATATACATAGCAGCTTTCTGGATTAACCAAAATCCTTTCTGGATTAGTCACCACTGCTCTCTTCCAACCAGAGCTCATGAAGTGCACATGCTGATTTTAATGTGCTACCCAGCCTATCAGTTTTAGCTAATTGGTGACATCACTGGGGTCAACTGGGGACAATTCACAGTGTGGGAGAGGATAATGCACACACTGTCAACCTTGTTCATCAGAAGTGACAAAAAAAAAAGGCATTCTAAGAGAAATACATGTTTTAGTATTATTTGAAGAGGTGCACACAACGAAAAATTATGAATAGTTTCAGCTTAGAGCTAATCCTTGTTTTTCCTCTACCTTTTCCTTAAGCCTTTAGAATATGACTCCTAGGCTATTGGTTATCTTTAAGACGTTTCCCCTCATATCCTTCCTAAAATGTAGTATCCAGAACCTAACACATTCCCTACAACAAAAGTCCATCTCAGGCAATCTTGGATGACATTCTTACTCTCAGCAAGAACATGCAGCATCTACTAAATCGTTCCATCTTGGCTTCAGTTCTGACTTTCACATTTCAAGGTCAGTAAGGCATTAGAAAAAGACTGCCAGTCTTTTACAGAAGCTCCCCTGAAACAGGATTGCAGGAATGCAGCTCCTGTAAATTTTATTCTTAGGAGATCATGGAGCAAAACAAGATACTGCAAAGCTCCATCAAGCAGGATGAAATTACCCGGCCTCTGTCACTTTCCAAGCCTGAACTTTCAGGTACAGCCATTCCCTTCCAATGCGGTTACTGACTCCCCAGTGGAGAACTAGGAGATGGGGGCATCCACCAATGCCTAGCACTGTTCTTCTCACCAGCTGTGGCTGCTGGTTCAGGTTTGGAAAGTGAGGGAAGATAGGTACCTTCATACAGCATCACAGACCTTTATGGTCTCTCTTTCTGTTCCATGATCTGTTAAAGATCAAAAGTTACAGAAGTGCTGACCTATAACCAACCTGGGAACCCTATACTGAAATAAACCCAAGGTCTCACTTTTCAAGCTACCAGTAAAACCCATTTTTCAAAAAGGATGGTAACCAGTGGTGGAGCTTGGAGTGTGGGGAGGGGGAGGGGCTACAGCACAACGAGCATGGCCACTGTGGGGGGGGGGCATGGTTGCAGTGTGTGGGGGCATGGACAGGGTGCATGGGGTGTGGCTATGGGCCGGGACACCCCAAAAACATTGCCACCCGGGGCAAAATGTGCCCCCGCCCCCATCCCCACATGACTGATGGTAACCCAATTATGAGATACAGGCTTCTCCTTCTTAGTACAAATTAATTTCCAGTTTCAGTAACAATTAGCACACCCACACTATATGAAGACCTGATCAATTGATGACCCTTTCCAAAAGACAAAATAAGTTACCAGAAATATGATATAGACTACCAAGCATTGTGCGTTCCTTGCAACCTTATGCTGTCTTAGTTTGATTAAAAAAAATTAGATGATACTGGAAACATGTGACAGATATTTTTGAGTTGGGAGTACTCACCAATGGCTACTCTTCATCCTGGAGAAGAGTGACTAGTGAGGTACCATAGTGTTCTGAAATGGGCCCGTGTTTTTTTTTTAACATCTTTATAAATGACTTAGGTAACGGAATAGAAGGCATGATTATCAAATTTACAGATGACACCAAATTGAGTAGTTAGCTAATATCCCAGAGGACAGGATCAGAATTTCACAGATTAGAAAGCTGGGTCAATACTAACAAAATTAATTTCAGGAGGGATAAACGGAAGGTACTACGTCTAGACAGGAAAATGAAACACAGAGATATAGAAGATACCTGGCTTGAACGTAGTAGATATGAAAAGTATCTAGAGGTCTTAATAGACCACAAACTAAACATGAGTCAACAGTGAGATGCAGCAGCCAAAAGAAACAATGCAGTTCTGGGCTGCATCAACCAAAGACTTAGGAAGCTGGATACATTTAGCTTGCAGATGAGACATCTGAGAGCTGATATGACGGCCATATTTAAATAGCTGAAGGAATGCCATGTAGAAAATGGAGTGAGGTTGTCTTCTGCTGCTCCAGAAACTAGAACATGAATCACTGGATTCAAACTGCAGGAAAAGAGATTCCATCTAAACAATAGGAAAAACATTTTACTCTAACAGTTGTTTGACTGTAGAATAGGTTGTCCCAGAGAGTGATAGCCTCTCCTTCTTTGGAGGTCTTTAAACAGAAGTTGAGTGGACACCTTTCAGTGGTGCTTTAGTTGTGTCTTCCTGCATAGCAGGTGTGTGCATGTGTGAGCTGGACTGGATGGCCCTTGCAGTCCCTTTCAGTTAAAAAAATGCTATGATTCTATAATTCTATGCTCTTCACAAATTCTACAGGTTTGTCCACAGGCATGCCATCTCATGAGTGGTTAGTTATGCATTGTCCCCTTGCAAAAGAAACACATCATCAAAAAAGTAGAGACAGATGCCTGTATTTTGCATATACTAATTTACATAAATAGATGCATTTAGCAATAATTTCTCTTACTTAAATGGAACTGCAATTCCTTTCACCCCATCCCACTTAGATTTGTGCCAACAAAATGAGATTAAACCACTTCTCTCTGATTGAAATTCATCCATTCTTTTCAGTATTTTTCCCAGCCACTTACCCTGATACATTTCCAATTAAACAGCATTGCTCCACACAGTATTTTTTTTTTCAGTATCTTTTTGTACTCCCAGAGAACTGTCCGACATTTTAGCTGCTTGTTCACTGTGCTTGAGTGCAACTAGAGCACTTTTGGTTGTTTGAATTTCTTTGAGTTGGAGAAAAGGACAGGAACAGGATTTAATCTGAAGCTTTTTGCAGAAACGTGTGTTTGTTAGAATTGTTATATCACACTCAGAAACCCAGGAAAAAAGCACCATTCCTCCCACCCTACCCCACTCATATAATTGCTGAAATTCTAACAGGAGCCTTGAAAGGACAGTCAAAGCAAAGAGAAAACACATCTAGTCAGAGTACAAGAGAAAGCAGCAGCAGCTGATGGCTCCCAGGTCATTAGGTCAGTGAATCTACTCTGTGTTTTAATACTGGAGTTCTCCAAGGTGCTGAACACTATTTCTAAACAGGTTCATCACCATGGAGAGCTCCCTTAAAGCTAGCAAAAACCTGAAATGGATTTGCTGCCCCACCAATATGGGAACTGCCAGCCTTCACTAAGAGTAAGTTGTGTATACTGATACAACTGAAAGCAATGCATTTTTGTTTCCTGACTTAACCGCTTAAAGATATGAGCTTTCCTTGGGCATTACTGTATTCATTTGCTCCAATATTTTATTGAGTGGTGAGGTTGTATTGCATAGAAACTAACATCACACAGAGCACGGTGGAAGTGGACCTAGAAATTCCTAGAGAGAACATAAGTCTTCTGTGGCAGGAGTTAATAGGGTAAGAATTTTTAAAAATAAAATAACCTGCAAATAATCAAATCCATGATTGCTGAACCTTCAAAAGTGGAAGGCCAACTGTATTTTTTATTTTAAATATACTGTACACCATACACAGAACTCTGGATCATGGGAGATCTAAATGAGCAGTGAATAAAAATAATCAGTGAATCAGTCAGCCAACCTGATTCTGGAACTGGATATGTCATTCAACTCACCTTTTCAGTCATTAAAGGATGTTTTCTAATTAATAGGATAAAAGTTTGTGTTTTTTTAAAATTCTTTGCCTCCATTTGTTTGGGAAAGTGTTTTACACAGACAAACACACATAATGTCATTTTTGCTTCCTGAAGATGGTCTCTTTTCAGCCAGGATTTACAAGGCTTTGCTCAGGCTCCTATGAGTGGATTGCGGTTTTGAGGTTTTTGGTATTTCAACCACGTTATCAGTCGCCTTCAGCTTTAACCTCTGGAGACACAGCAGCTTCACCATGACAAACCATCAGTCAATGAGATGGAGGGAGAAATGTTTTCACTGCTTGCTACTTTGTCATTTGAATCCGGTGGTAGGGAAATTCATCATACCTCCTGTTTTACAGATCAGGGGTTACCCTGATTTGCATTCAACCTCCTTTTCATTGTGTGCGTGTGCGTGTGCGTGTGTGTGTGTGGCAGTGGGTAGAGAATGGGACTGAAGCAATCCAGGTTCAAATCCTGAGAACATCATAAAAGAAAAGATGCAGCAATAGTTTTATGCTCTCCTCTACTCCCCCTCCACACACAAATACAGGGACATATCCCACAGGTGTGTTAGTATTGACAGGTCAACATTATACTTATTCCTTCTGTTCAGATCAGCGACTCTTAAAAATCCTTAACCAGATCATTCCTCTCTGTGTTTAAATTGAAAGCAGTACATAATGGTACCTCGGATCTAGGGACATGTAAAATATTCTAGTTATGCAATGACTGTGGTTAAACAGGAACGAGTTGAGATTCAAGGTTTAGCAAAGGGCAAATATAAGAGTCCTCTCAGTGCTGGCCAAATGAACAGCTAGTGCCTCTTGCATAATAAAAATAATAATGGGAGATGTCCCTAATTGCAACATTAATTGCCTGCAAATGTGATGTCAGCTGGAAAAATGTGTAACAGCAGTTAGGACTATATCACACGAGGCAAGTAAATTGTAATTACAACTAGATAATAGCATCTTTGGCTAGGACTTATCATAAGATGTGTCAGTCCTTTCTCTTTTGTTGTTTTCCCAGTGGGAGACAGTCTGAAAAGTGTTTCTTTCATTAACACACACACACACACACACACACACACACCTGTTTATGGCCTCCTTTGTAAAAGAAACACTTTTCAAATGGTGTCCCACCAAGAAAACAACAGAAGAACAATGAGGTAATTTGTTAAGTCCTAGCCAAAGACACTATTACACTGCTGTAATTGCTATTTACTTGCCTTGTGTGATCAAGGCCATTTCTGCACTAGACTGTTATAGTGCTGTTATTCCACTTTCAACATCTTATGCAATCCTGGGGCTTGCAGTTTAGGGAGGGGCCTTTAGCCCCAGGATTCCATAGGATGTTTGTAGTTTACTGGGTCCAAAGAGCTTTCTGGCTGAGAATTCTAAATGCCCCTCCCTAAACTGCACACCCCAGGATTCCATAGAATGTTGAAAGTGGAATAATAGCACTATAACAGTATAGTGTGGAAATGGCCTGAGTTCAATGTGCAAAAGTAGTCTGCATTCAATTAACTTAACAAGGAGGAGAGGAGAGGAGAGGAGAGGAGAGGAGTGGAATCTTGCCCTTCATAGTAGGCTCAGGCCAAAGCAAACTGCCTTAGCTTCTCCCACTTGTGTGTGCTTCCAAATTAATAACTTTTGTCATTTTGACCACACTTTGATTTTGCTTGGCCACATGTGTTCTGTTTTTTATGTTTGAAATGTTGGAGGGCATGCATATATAAAATGTAAAGCTGCTGGTAGTAAGGCCCAAGTTATTATAGTTAATGCAAAACTGTATAAACTGATTCATCAACCCAGCTCCAGATGCTTCCAAATTATGTTCCACATTAGGCTGTCTCTATCAAGCTACCCATAAAATGGTATCTCATCCTGTTCTGGTGGTTCTTTGTGTTGTACTAAGTAATGAGCATGCAAACCTCCGCTGTCTTCTTTCTTGGATATAAGAATAAAGATTTCAAAAAGTTTTCACTCAGATGGGTGGGATAACCAGAGTCATTGTGCATTTTTTGAAGAATGTTCATGTTTGTGGATTCTTTTTGGGGGGAATGTTTGTGCTGAAACCATGTTTCCAACTGCATGCAAAAGGGAACTCTGGAAAATATTAACATGATCTGAGTACACATTCTAATCCTAGCAGTTGGTAGTAGACCAGACGATAAGTAGAATCACAGAGTTGGAAGAGACCACAAGGGCCATCCAGTCTGTATTCCTACATGGCAGGGAGTCACAGCCAAAAAACTCCCAACAGATAGCTATCCAGCCTCTGTTTATAACCTCCAATGAAAAAGACTCAACCAAACTCTGAGGTAGTATATTCCAGTCAAACAATTCTTACCATCAGGAAGTTCTTCCTAATGTTTAGGTGGAATCTCTTTTACTGTAGTTTGAGGCCATTGCTCTGTGTCCTAGTAACCTCCGGAGTAGCAGAAAACAAGCTTGCCCCATCTTCCGTATGACATCCTTTCAAATATTTAAACATGGCTATCATGTCACCTCAAAAATCTTCTCTTCTACAGGCTAAACATACCCAGCTCATTAGTTTGAGTTGCAACATCATGTTATGTGTGCAGGAAAAGAATGGTTTAGTTATCATTTTCATGCTTAAAATGTTATCCATTTTTCTGCTTCTTCATTAGAATCACTTAAGTTTCATTACTGACTTGGAAGGAGTTCATTACCTCCTAATTCCCATTCATTTTCATTGGCTGTCTGCACACAGTCTTCTGCTGCTTTTAATGTTGGTGTTTTCTACCCAATTGGAATGAAAATTATAGACTCTTCTATTATCTCTCCAAAGAATGAGACATACTATACGTCAGGTAGGACAAAGGGTAAGCTATTTTTTACTCGTAGTTAAAATAAAACAAACATCACACAGTTTCTCTCATTCTCCCTGTTTATTATTTTGTGATTTGGATAATTGCTCCAAAGGAGCTCCAACTGAAATGTTTGAGGAACAAATGAGGATCATACAAGAAGAAAACAGATTTTTACTTCATTTTTGAAGAATGTATTTATATGCAGTGATGTAGTTAAGTCTTTTATTCCATATCTCAAATCAAGTCTCAGGTCTCTGCCTTCAAGTCTCAAGTCAAGCCTTAAGTCCTTGAAGATACTTTCAAGTCAAGTCTCAAGTCTGGGAGCCAACTTTATTCCCCAACCTATATTCCAGAATTTTTGGACAGAGTTGAATAAAGTCAGTTTTGACAATTTAAGCAGAGTTGGCCCTCCACATTTGTGATTTTGCCATCTGCACCTTTGGAGTGGGGAATAGGATCCTTCTTACTCCCCATTACTGAAGCTTCAAAAGCTTTAGAAGGAAGGATCCTTCCTCCTCAAGCCTGTTGTGTAACTCATTTGCGGTTCCCCTCTGAGAAATGCACCCTGCACTCTGGGGCCGAGTCTTGTCTTCTGCTCTTAGGAAAAGTTTTAGAAGGCTTCTCCAATATGCAGCAGCACAGGCTCCTGGCAGACCTCAAGCCTGCCTCAAGTCCATTGCCTAACCCATTTACTGTTCCCCTCTGAGAAATGCACCCACACTTTGGGCTTGAGACAGACTGTCATGCAACCAGTAGGCAAAAAGAGATGGAAGCGCTGTTCAAAGTCATAAGGTTTCTGGATGAATCTATTATGTTACTGAGGGCAGCAAGTCAGTCACTAAAAATATACAAGTCTCTAGTCAAGTTGAGTCAGTGCATCATTTATTGCTGAGCCAAGTCCGAGTTGACTTAAGTCCGACTTGAATCTGAACCAGTCTACATTACTGTTTATATGTTTGTTTAATTACTGGATCCCATCATGGGATCCAAGGCAGCATGCAGCCTTTTAAAACACAATACAGAATTTGCTCATATTTGAAATTTTTTTCATATTCAGGAAGGGAAAAAAACTTGAAGGAAAACCAAAGTGAACATGGTGGGAGAGAGTAAAATGGACAAGGTGATGAATCCCTATTGATCCAGTGGCTATTGATACTAAACACAGCCAGCAGTACTACTCACGTGTTGCTATTGGCAATCAGAAAGTTTCCATTTCAGTGCCTAAGTTGGATCACTGCAACATGCAACATGCTCTAGCATCATTCCATGGATACTGTTGCGAGCAGATTAGCAACGGCTTTTACAGTCCTGTGGATGAGGCCGTTTTCCCTCAACAATGCTCTTTGAACATCACTATATTTCTATTGTTCCTTCATTTCTTTTACCCACATACCGCCAGCTTTCATAGAATAAGTTCCTTACAGAACATTTGGTTCAACACTACTTGAAAGTGACAAGGTTATGCAGCTGATTATTGAGATGACTCTGCCTGTACTGGTCACACTGAGTGGGCTGCAGGCTCTTGTCTAGATTTTTTTTTATTCTTTCCAGGATATGTGTTCGTTTTCAGAGAAATGTTTCAAGAGCTATGCATGTCCTCCAGGCTCTCCCTGTCATCTTCTGATTTTTCTCGTGTTGCTCATATCTACTAGTAAAACAAACTCCCTCTCTCTCCCTCCCTCCATCTCTCTCTCTTTCTCTGCAAAGGATGCTATGTGGAAGCTGAGTATTATTACTAACTCAAACCTACATACCAAATCTGCAGATGACCCCAGGCATTATAACATTGTGATTGAAAGGGGCTGTTAACCCAAGCAAGAGCTCTGGACTGCAGTTTTGACACCAGGTAGGATGGTCTATTCCTAGGAATGGGAAATGCATTTGTCAGATTCACATTTTTATACAAAAACTAGCATATATACCTGGTATTGCCCAGGATTTTACTTTCTCATAGGTAATACTTGTTAGAAAGATCCTGTGTCTCTAATTCCCCAAACTGTCTTGTCCAGTACCTGTAACTTTTCTCCATATACCCCAATGCAATCTGTATTCAGAGTTATTAACATACAGATGTTGGGTTCCTGAGGGAATGCACTGCCCTCCTCCTTGCTGCTAGGCCTCATCTCCATAGCAACCGGCCTGAGGCCCAAGAGTTCTCTGGCTGAGAATTCTAAAGGCCCCTCCCTAAACTGCCAATCCCAGGATTCCATGGAATCTTCACAGCCAGCCAACCCTATGAGGTCTTTGCCTCACACAACCAACCATATGAGGTCTTCGCTTGACACAGACAAACAAACATACAAACTTTGAATTTTATATAGTAGATACACATTTTGTACCTTCTGGGACTCCAATGATTCTAAAAGCATCTTGCTGTCAGAAATCTATACACTTGCAAGGTTTGTAATACATTTTGGGAAACATAATACAGAAAGCTCTTGTTGCTAATTGCTGTAAAATCAGCTTTGGTTTATTGTGACCCTATACATGACAACCTCCAAGTTGTTGTTATTGTGTGCCTTCACAAATTGTGTCTGACTTATGTCGACCCTAAGGCGAACCTTTCTGGGGCTGAGAGTGTGTGATGTATCCATGGTTGTCCTATGGATCTCCAAGGCTGAGCAGGCAATCAAACCTTGGTCTCCAGGGTCATAGTTCAATGCTCAAACCACTACACCTCATGCTGGCTGTCAGGTCTCCAGGACACCCTGTTCTTAAACAGTCCTGTTCAGGTCTCATAAATTAGGGTAGCTATGGCTTCCTTGACAGAGGACCTTTCTGCACTACACTGTTATAGTGATATTATTCCACTTTCAACATCCTTTGGAATTCTGGGATTTGTAGTTTATTGAGGCCAAAGAGCTCTCTGGCTGAGAATTCTAAATGCCCTTCTCTAAACTGCAAACCCCAGGATTCTATAGGATGTTGAAAATGGAATAATAGCATTATAACAAGGTAGTGCAGAAAGGCCCTGAGTCTATGACCCTCTTTGCACCTTACCTTTTCGTGGTGCTGGGGTGCAGGGCTCGTGCGAGCAGCCTCCGGAGAGAGGCTCTCGCTTCCCTGCTTCTTCAGCTCCGCACGAGCTCCCTGCTCGCGCGAGAGCCCCGCCTCTCCCTTTTGCAGTGCAGCCTGGACCTCCCAGGCTGCACTGAGACAGGAAGCATGACCGGCTCAGCTCCCGAGGCTCTGCACACCAGGTAAGTGCATGCGGGGCCCCAGAGCGATGTGCAACCGCTTCAAGCCGAAAATGAAAAAATGCGTGCGCAGTCCACGTCAGGCCCTTGAGCATCGCACAAATGTGAGTGCATCATGTGGACCACTCCTCACATGTGCGCGACGCTCAAGGGGCCCTTTTGCATCGGAAATGCCGTGCGAAAAGGGCCTATGCTCTTGTAATGCAGTCTTCCTCCTTTCCCATTGCCTTCAGCTTCACCAAACATTACTGTCTTTTCCAATCAGTTGTGCTGTTTCATGATATCTCTGAAGTACGACAGCCTCAGTTCAGTCCTTTTGGCTTCTAGTGAGAGTTCAGGCTTGCTTTGCTCATGGACACATTCCTTTGTCTTTTTAGGAGTCATAGGTATCCATAGCACTCTCCTTCAGTGCCACATTTCAAATGAGTTGAACCCAATCAGGACCACTGTCTCAGATAGTTATCCAAAGCTGGTATTAACACCAGGAGTGGATTCACCATCTCACTGACAGGGGACCCACCGACCCGCATGAGTCAGCACTCTAAATTTGTATCAGGACATCAGCCAAGCTAGCTAGCCTAGTGTCTAAGCTGGGGGTGAGTGAGGCATCATCTTGAAATGCCAGGGTAAAATGGCCCATTCATCAGATCGGAATCCATGAGCTAATTTACTCTTGCATTGTGGGTCAGCTCCATGACATGTCACCTCTTGCAGAATTGGGATATGCAAACAAGCGATCAATCACAACTACATAAGAGTATATTTACTCTACACTAAAACTACAATGGATGTGGACCACTATAATCTATTTAAAGTATACATGTAAAAAAAAAAATCTTACCCAGCTGTCCTTACATACTACACTGCTATAGTGTTATGATTCTACTTTAATGGCCACGGTGCTGTCCTACAGAATCCTGGGTTTGGCAGTTTAGGGAGGGGCATTAAGCAGTCTTGGTCAGGGAGCTCTAGTTTCTTGCTAAACTACAAATGCTAGGATTCCACAGAGTTGTAGCATGGCAGTTAAAGTAGAATCATAGTGCTTTTATTGTGCAACATGAAAGGTTATTGTGCAGCTCTGGTTTCTTAAAGCCTTTAAAGCAGGTATCAATCACATCTCTGTAAAGTGCAATCCTATATCTATCTTCTTAAAAGCATTTTTAAAACCCAGTTAATTCACCGGGCTTTACCCAGACTAAGAATACATGGAATTCCATGGTGACAGGAGATATTTAATGGAGTCCAAGGCAAGACCAATGAAGCTGCCTGGGAAAGGGAGGGGAAACAGCAGACACAGAATGGATGATGGAGGAGCAAACTCCATTACTACAGTGTATTTAAGTGAATAACAGATCAGGAGCTAAACCAAAGCCATTTCTGCACTATGCTGTTATAGTAGTATTATTCCACTTTCAACATCCTATGGAATCCTGGGGTTTGCAGTTTAGCGAAGGGCATTTAGCATTCTCAGCCAGAGAGCTCTTTGGCCTCAGTAAACTACAAACCCCAGAATGCCACAGGATGTTGAAAGTGGTATAATAGCACAATAACTGTATAGTGTGAAAAGGGCCCAAGAGTGAGAGGCCTTTTTCTCAACAAGAAGTGACCTAGAAGTTGACATTCTAAAACATTAAGGTGTTTTTTTTTTCACGGCCGTGTGTAACCCACTGACATAGTTCTAGGCACCCTTTACGTGACAACTCTGTATAAGCTTCCACTATTTTGTGAGCTTCTTGCTATTTTTAATAAGCCTCCAGAAATTAGTGGATGAATGGATACAAACTGAGGTGCCATAATGTGTCCTCAGTATGGCATTTTCACCATTTGTGTTTTCCAGTCTCCACAATGTCCTAGCCTCAATGCCAATGTTGTATCTGACACAACAAAATTAAAAATTAAATTGTGGAGAATGGTGGAAATTTCCCAAGGTGGCCTTCTTTTTCTAAGGGGTTATGGAATAGAAACAATTCAAAAACTTTCAGATAGGGGGGAAAAAAACCTGCTGAGAAATTCAATCTCTGTTCTAAAATAAATCGCCTCAAAACATAAGGTGCAAACAGAAAAATAGTAGTTATATATTAACCAAGTTATAAAGATTTAGACAGTCTCTTTTAGAGAATGAGAAGAAATGTGAAATATCTCAGTCACTAATAAGGTCTGGATTCCAAGACAGTGTAATCTGCTTGGCTAACAAGAAGGAAAATTAATTTAGTTTAACTTAATTAGTACCCCCTGATTCCTTCAGCAATATGTTCAGAAGACAGCCAAAATTGTTCCAGGAATCTGCTTCCTGATGTCTAATCAGAGTCAGCCACATGTAAGGTTAACTCCTCTCGGGTGACCCAAGAAACACTCTGAATCACGAACGCAGGTGTGTTCAGCCACATCTATGCCTGTCTATTATGTAATATAATTGCACAGTTAAAGGAGTAGGTAATGTCTTCCTTCTCTCTTTTATTTTTATGGCTGAAATTCAGTCAACTAACCTTTTCAAGAGGAATGGAATCCAATTCCAGGGAGGCAATGGAGGTAAACATTTGCTGAGCACTGAAAAAGTGGTCTGTGCACTGCAGATGCCCTACAACTGTCTGGTCACTTAAATGGCATCTATCATTTGCACTGATCACCATGCCAAACAAGCACGACAACTGCAACTGATCTCATGAACAGTATGAGACATCTAACCCTGGTCAAGACTTATCCTACTGTCTGAAAATTTGTGGATGACCAAACAAGGGTGGGTAGTATGTGTGTGCGGGGCGATGTTGTTATAGTGTGCCTTCAATGGTGACCCTAAGGTAGACTTATCAAAGTTTTTTCTTGGCAAGATTTGTTTAGAAGGGGTTTAAATTGCCTTCTTCTGAGGCTGAATGTGACCTGGCCAAAGTGACTCAGCGGATTTCCGTGATCAAGTGGGGATATGAACCCTGGTTTTCCAGACTTCTAGTCCAACTACACCACATGGGCATGTAGGATTTATGAAACCACCAAATGTCATCACAAAAGTGAGCTTTTCAGCTATCCAAATCTCTTCATCAAGCTGGACATGGGGGAGGGTTAATGAAAGAATGAATCTGGCTGTAAAAGAAACATACAAAACAAAAAAAATCAATGATCAAAAATTCAGTAATTGATTGGTCAGCAATGGCAGGGACTCTGTGAACAACATGCACTCTATTACTAAACCATATTCGCCTCTCTCGGGATGTGTTTCCTTATTAATTTTTTTCTTAAATGAAGCAATGACTAAGGTAATTTCTGCACTACACTGTTATAGTGCTATTATTCCACTTTCAGAATCCTGTGGAATTCTGGGGTTTGTAGTTTACTGAGGCCAAAGGGCTCTCTGGCTGAGAATTCTAATTGCCCCTCCCTAAACTGCAAATTCCATAGGATGTTGAAAGTGAAATAATAGTACTATATCAGTGTAGTGCAGAAAGCCTCTGAGTTTACCAATTTTCTTTCCATTGGAAGAAAGTCTTGAAAAGCCACACAGTTTTCAAAGTCTATTTGCAGTTTGGCACTTTTGCTGTACAAAATTCACAAACGGTTGTTCTGTGCAGAAAACAGCATTTTCCACAACAGAAACAGCCATTATTGCACTAAAATAATATTTTCTGTGAAGAAAATAATGTTTTCTATGGAAATAAACTATTCGAAAATTTTGTGCAAAATAAATCCCCAATTATTGTTTTCCCGTGCAGAAGACAACTTTTTCTGAGGAGAAAATAATATTATTGCCTAGAAATATTATTTCCTGTGCAGAAAATATTGCTTTCCATCCACATGCAAATTTTGTGCAGAATAAGTCCTGAACAACAAAGATTAAGAATAGTCCAAGATTCTTTTCTTCAGGATTTCTCATCAAAAAAGCATGTTTTTGGCTATTTATTTTCAAATATTCTCTCAGTTTCTACCCTTCTCAAACTCTTCTTGCCTGTGGAAATATAGCAGCTCAAGTAATAATGTGCTAGTACATCTAATAGTGCCTATACTGTCTTCATATCTGTTATTTCTCCAGAACCAAGGAAATGGACAGCCACGTACGATTTACCAAACTGTAGCCATTTCCTCTACTGCTTCCTGCCACAATACTGACTTTGGCTTACCTGTCTGCCTTGGACCTGCAGTTCTTTTAGTCTCAAATTTTCCAACTGTGAAGTCTCAGACTACAACTCTCAGCATCCCTAACCATTGGATGGTTGGGGCTGTTGGGATCTGTAGTCCAGCAAGATCTGGAATCCCCAGAGTTGAGAATGGATGTTTTAACCATGAGGATTGCCTCCCCTAAAACTAAACCTACATTTTCCTGGGCCACCATTGTCTTCCCATTTCCTCACTGAATTTGAGAAAAGACACACCAAAGACTTCTCAATTTGGATAGAAAGACGAAAGCACACTGTTCCTTTTGGGCAAAACACAGCAGACAAACATGTAAAAATTACTGAATTAGCATTTCATTGTGGGTATCTGTTTTGTTCTCCTCTTTTTATTGGCGTCTTCTCCCCCTTCTCCCAAGCAGGGAAGGACTCTCCAGTCAAAGTTTTATTGTTCTAGCATAAAAGAATAGTAGTGTTCCACTGCACTGTTTCTTGTTGACTTGCAGCCTCAGTTCTCTGATGACAAGAAAGAGAAGGGAATCATCCCTTCTGCTGGAAGCTGCAATCGTAAACAGGCTGGCAATGTTCCCAGCCTCTGTAGTCAGCCTTGCACTGTATTACAACCTCTGCAAACCAGCTGAGCCCATGAGTAGCTGTTGAGTGAAGGTGGAAAGAACTCAATTCTATCTCCCAAGCAGTACAAGACCAGAAGCTCCATCTCTTGCCAGAGGACTTGAATCTACGAATGCATAACAGACACTTGAGTAGTGAGCAAATGCCCTTTTGAAATTCTCCAGTCAGTTTCATAGAAACTTAGAGCTGGAAGAGACCACATGAGCCACCTATTCCAACCCCCTGCCATGCTCAACGGTCAAGTGAGAGCATAGAGAATTTACTTTTTTGGATTACAACTCCCCAAATCCCTTAGCCAGCAGGACCACTGGCTATCTGGGGGGTCACCATTAGCTGTGATAGTAGTATGACTCCTTCCTTTCTTTTCTACAACAATATTTTCTTGAGCTACCATTGTCTTTCCATTTGATTCTGGATGACCATTGTTCATCCTACTTTTAGCTAGTGGAAATGTAGTAGGGCTTCTTGGCTTATTTGTTCCTCCCACAAATGGCAACAGAACACAGACACCACATGGACAGCCTAGCTACCATTTTGTATTGACCACACTCCTCCAGACATAGGCGCTTTCTGTACCTTACCTTATTGCATCGCCCTATGGATGTGATCCCAGCAGTGCCTCTGCCAGAAAGGGAGTGCAGCAGGAACACTCCCTTCTGCACCAGACCAGCTCCCTGCAGAAGGGAGAGTGATGGACATGCCTCTTCCTTCTGCAGTGCAGCCAGGCACTTTCCCATACTGTGCTAGGGCAGGAAGCACTTCCATCATGCTTCCAAGCCTCCTGCAGGGCAGGTAAGTGCAGAAGCATCACGCAATTGGGCGTCATTGATGGAGAAAACCCATCAGTGATTAACTGTGCAATTGCACCAGTTGGTGACAAGAGAAGGACAGGAGTGCAAAAACATCATGCAGAAGCACCGTCATGGTCCCACTCTTCCCATGTCAATCATGGGATGATGTCTGTCTGTGGAAAAGGCCATAGCATTGTTCCAGGTTATGAGAGGCAAACAACAGTGGACACCATCAAAAAATGGGAGAAAATACTATTTATTAAGAATATTTTCATGACAATGCCATAGAAATGTCCACAAGAAAGCCCTATATACTTTTCTTGATCCTTCTATGGAATGTACATGTCATCTTGGAAGCTATTATTTCCTCCCTGAAGGAGGCTTCCTCAGATGACAGAGGAGAAGAGGAGAGCCAAGACAAGAGATTCAAGTTAAAGTCAAAAAGGTTGGCAGCCCCAACCTGGAAATGGAGCCAAGAGCATTTCTGTAGACCCTGAAGAGAGAGAGCTGGAAGCTGGGTCTTTGGAATGTAACAGGCAGCCACAAAGGTTCAGAAAGGCTTTGGTTTGACTTAAAAGAGAAATGTTGAGCTGATTAGGCCATCTGTGCTGATTGGGCCATGATATCAGCCAACTAGCATTGCTTTACGCATACCTTAAAGGTGCAAGCAAATCTAGTCCAGATATTTATTTTTACTATAATTCATATTTTCACTAAACTTCCTCATAGGAAAAAAAAAAGGCAATAGTCCTAATTCAGCTTTAGCCATTCGGATATGTATTGCCCCCTAACCATATCAAATGACATATTCAGCTAGTGTAAGGGCATCCAGATGAGGAACAGAACAAATGAAAGATGGCACATCCTGCTTCAGAAATGCATCCACAGTACAAAATTCTTTCCACATATCCAGAGCTTGAGAAATTAAATTTCCTTTGGACGCCAACTCCCATAATATTGTAGCCAGCATCACCACTTATGGCCATGTTGATCTAAAAACAGTAAATTTCCCAAGCTCTGCTTCTCCAGTGATAAATTTAGTTGGAAGGGTTTCCATGTTCCTTTAGCCTTTGCATCTTTAGGTGACTAGCTATGTAATGATATTTAATGGTGGACGCATCTAACGTAACATTAATGGACTAGGTGCTTCCAGAGCATGGACTCTGAGTCAGAATCTGAAACAGAGGGCATGCCAGAGGCTGAGACAGGGGTTATGCCAGAGGCTGAAACAGGCGGCATGCCAGGACCTGCTGTACTGAGAAAGATTACAGTGCCAGAAACAGAACAGGGGACAGTGCCAGCTCCAACAGAGAGTCCTGCCTCTTCAGATATAGAACACTTACCTAGACCCAGCTTTTCAGAGTGCAGGCAGGAAAAAGAGAGACCCAGTGTCGCTGTCTCAGCAACAATCAATCAAGTCACAGCTGCATTAGGCTTCGGACCTATTCAGCTGGTGTCCTTCCCCTCCAGGAGTTGTCAGAGCTTATCTGGCCTTCTACCCTGCTGGATCTCTTGACAAATGCTTGGACTGATCTTGGGCAGTCCCTTGCCTTGAAACCCTGCTGGACTTTGTTTATGTTGGACTTTATTTATGACTCCATGCCCACTGCCTGGAAGTAAGTAACAAGTTGGGAGATATTCAGTTTGTTTTGCTAGTTTTATCAGCTGTGCCAGGACTGAGACAGGACACTAATGTGCTTTACAGTAATTATTTAAACACCTTTTGACCAATTACATATTTTCCCAATTATTAACCACTAGTTTTTTTTTACATATCCTAATTATTATTCAACAGAAGATGTTGTTAAATTTTGATATTATTGTAATATTTAGTTGTATCCCACCTTCTTTCCAGTTCAGGACTCAAGGCAGCTTATATCTGATTTAAAACATACATTTAAAAAAAATCACAAAACACAAATGTTAAAAAGTAATTAAGCTGTCAAAAAACTAAAATTGGTTAAATCTAACATATAAAAACACAACAAGACAGCAAAAACAACTAGAAAATACAATACAAGGTCAGTCCCGCCTAAATAATCAATCCTCAAAGGTCTGTTGAAGCAGAAAGTTCTTCACTGGTGTATGGAAAGAAGATAGGGAAGGTGCCATTTTAACCTCTCTGGTGAGGGAATTCCAGAGCCTGGGGGCACCCACAGAGTAGGCCCTCTCCTGTGTTCCTACTAGATGTATATGTGAGACTTGTATGAGAGAGGGAAGAGTTACCTTTTCCTCCTTCTCCTCCTTCTTTTTTTTTTTTAAAAAAAGCAAATGGCAAGTTCCATCAAAGAAGAGGCATGCTCTTTATTTCTCCCCCACAGGAGAGAATGCCTCTTCTCTTTCTGGCTCACTACAATTTGTATGCAATGTTCAAAAGGGAAAACCAAACGAAATCTACTTTTTACTGATTGCGCTGATATGAAAATACAAGCACATTTGATTAAACCGCATATAATAAATCCAACAAGCTTTTTAAATCAGAAAACAGTCTAATTAACAACAACTGACACCAATGTGCATGTGTGTATTTCTTTACCTGACGATAACGTGGAAAAGGCTATGAAGATCTGCAGAGGTACTCACCTGCCTAGCAGCAAGAATTCTCCAGCCAGACCCAAACGCCTCATAGCCATAAGTAGCCCTCGCACGGTCATGCCCTCACAGAAGCATGCCACAACTCTTGCTTTGGGTAAATGGCTTCTTAGCTTCTCCAACAGTCGATCGAAGCTCTGTTCCCCAGCATTGCTGTAGATCTTGTAGGAATGGGCAATACAGATCCCTTCCTTGGCTGCCATGTCTTTGAAGGCTTCCATCCCACTTTCACCATAGTTTCCTAAGCAAAAGCATACACAGACCACAGTAATATTAGCAATCAAGGTTCCTAAGGGGGTGATCCTGTAAATTCAACAGGTCTTGTGGTCACCAGATCATTTCATTGCTGGAAAAGTCAGGTGGATTTGCAAATGCATTGACTGGGATTCAGTCGTTCCTTAACTGTGGCTATATTTAAGAAAAGAAATCAGCCAGATTGTTCAATCTCAACCTCTTTAAATAATTCTAGGGCTGCCACTGAGATGTACTGTTCTGGGGATAGGACCAGATCTAATGGTTTTACATTACATTTTACATTACATTACAGGAGGGTAGATTTCAAAAGAACATTAGAAGGAGCTTCTTTACAGTAAGAGCAGTTTGGTGATGGAACCAACTGGCTAGAAAGGTGGTGAGGTCTCCTTTTCTGGATGTTTTCAGAGAGGCTGGACAGCTACCTGCTGGGAATGCTTTAGCTCAAGATGCTGCATTGAACGGGGGATGGACTTGATGGCCCATGAGGCACCTTCCAATGCTATGGCCATTTCTGCCCTACACTGTTGTTGTTGTTGTTGTTGTTGTTATTACTATTATTCCACTTTCAACCTCCTATGGAATCCTAGAGTTTGCAGATTAGGGAGGGGCATTTAGAATTCTCAGCTTTTTGTTTGTTTTTTGTTTTCACAGTATGCTATATTTATTAATGTAATGGTTTCATCACAGCTAAGCATGCAACAAAAAGATTCTTCTCAGAAATTGTGCCTACTTCAAGAGAACTGCCTTTTGGGCAGACAAATTGTGTTGCATTCATACCTCAACACCAATGGCCCAGCTGCTTCATGCACCTATCATAATACAGCTCTTAGAAGGCTTACCGCCATTGGCACAATTTGCATTGTGCTCTATCTCAGTAATTTCTTTATTATATATATATATATATATATACACACACACATACATACACACACAGACATACACATATATATACACACACACACAGTGCCCCCCGCATTTTTGCAAGCGTTCGGGACACATAACCCTTGCAAAAGTGGAAAAACCACAAATAATTCCCCCCACAATCTCTCTCCCATTCACTTCCTTAGCTGCCCCCTCCCATTCCTTTGCTTTTTGCGCACCGGGGCCAGAGGCAAGGAAATGGGAGAGGGAGAGCTCCAGCGGAGAAAAGGAAGGCTTGCATGAGCCTCCCTGCTCCCATTCTCTTGACTATTGCTTCGGTGTGAGTTCTCAGTGCCAGGGCCAGAGGCAAGAGAATAGGAGGGGGAGCTCCAGGAGGTAGAAGGAAGGTGCATGTGCACCCCCACCCATTTTCTTGCCTTCCTTTTCCGTGCCTGTTAAAATGCAATGGAATGGGAGGAGGAGAATGGAGAGGAAGCATGTGCACACCTTGCAAATAATCAAATTCGCAAAGGTCAAACCCATGAATGTGGAGGGGGGACTGTATCAGTTTTACACAAAACAACATAATCTCTAACATTTCTAACATAAGCTTAAACTAACATAAAAGCATCAAATAAAATATAGTTGGCCCTCCATGTTTGTGGGTTCACTTTTATGGATCTAATTATTTGTGAGTTTCTCCAGTGCCTGCTGCCTCCACCTGCTGCCTCCACCTCCCCAGGGGAACTGTCCCTCTTGGAGGCTCCAATCAGGCCATGCAGCCCTTTAAATATCTACCCCGGTCTCCTCCCCCTCTCCCTCCACCAATCGCTGCCTGGCCACCTAAGGATGGATTTCTGAGCACCACAAACCCTGTCCTGATGTCTCGCACACGCTCAAGAAGGAGATGGCTGAGGGATAGGAAGTGTAGGGCTACCATGCCAACCCACCCCCTTTCCCTTTCCTTTCCCTATTTGGTTTGGACTCTGCGCGCCTGCTCTCCCCACCATGCCTCAGCCCCCTTCCCACAGACACACATATTTTAATAGTTGTGATTTTTTTTTTCATTTTTGTGGGGGAGGTCCTATGCCCCTAACTCTAGCAATTGTGGAAAGACGACGTAATATATGAAAGGACTCTTATCCACCTCCACCAAACCGTAAAGATTTTTTTTTATAAAAAAAGTAGGATAATATCATTCTACTATTACAAGTCCACCCAAACAAATTACTAACACTCATATCCACAAATTATTGCATCTTTGGTTTGTTATTGCTCAAAAAGCCCACAAAGAGTTCCCAGTCTTTCAAATAAAATCTTCAGCTTTTCATGGAAGCCAGGTGAACACATCTTCAGTTGCTGAAATTGCCACATCTGTCCCTTCAGGATAGGACAGGGAAGTGTATGGGCCTCCAAGTATTGATGGATTAAAACTCCCATCAGTCCTAGCCAGCACAGCCAACAACACCTGGGGGGCCATATGGTGCCCATCCCTGCCCTACCCACTATGGTTCCATGAGTCTGCTGAGAGTATTTCCTCATTCAATGACTATTTGGCATGGGGCATAGCTGTTTTTGAGACATAAGGAAGACTTTCTCCTTCTTGCTCTGTTCTTATTGGCAAAAGACATTAAAGATTTGGTACAACTTCCTGACTGGCATGCATGTTTTTTTAAACCTTTCTATTACTCCAAATCTCTACAGTTCAAAGCAGGAAAGATGCCATTGGGTTATGAACTATTTTTGGCACTTAAGCATTGAGCTTAGCAGCTGTTTTAAAAAATTTCTGGACCTCTTGAATCTTTTGGAGTGGTTGGATAGAGTGCAGCTGTTGCATCTCATGTGCCAACCAGTTTAAGGCCAACCAATTAATTTTGTACATCACTTTAGTAAGCGACACTGCTCATATAAAACATTTAGGAAATAATGAGAGTTTTTGCTTTTCATTTTTTATGATGGATTATCATTGTAAGTACTCAACGAAGGCAGAAAGGAAAAGTAGAAGGGAGAAGAGAAGGAAATCAATCTCTGGTACTGTACACCCACCTCACATAAATATTCCTCCAACTGAGAAAGGGTATGGTTGTACGGTTTTACAGTACACACATACACACATGGAAATGTGGAGGAAAACACTGTTTTGCATTCAGAAAGCTTTTGTCATGAATAAGCTCTGCCTAATTAATTTTTCATATGAATAATCCTGGTAGGAATGGATTTTTTTTTAAAGAACATGTATATTTAATTGCAGCTTTACAGAAGGAAGCAATGACATTTTTCAGTGTGGAGAAAATAATCATTAATGTTGTTTTTTACCAACTACATACACCCATAAACAGTCCACTGCGTCTTACAAAAATTTTAGAGCAGACTAGAAAGTATCAGGAGGCTTATGCTAATGACTATGTTAGCATGCAATGGCTGTGAGAATCTATACATAAACACACATTCAGCATAAACTCAGCAACTATAGTTCAGGGCTTCAGATTATGAGATGTCTCTAAATGACATCCCCTTCCTTCTGCTATAGAAACAAATATCTATATTTCAGTAAATCATTTATACATAGAACTCTTGTATTTGTTGGGTAGATATTCCCTTGGAACCATTGCTTGCTCCTTTTCTTCGGATGAAGTTTGAGGTTACTGCAGTGCTAGAAATGTGGGGACTGAAAGCAAATTTCATGGTAGGGCAGCATTCTTTGGGGTTCCCAAAGTCCTCTGTTTTGCATCCCCTTCACTGTACCCTCAGTATGAAAGAAGGGGGAAGGGGTACTTGGAGCTACGCCACTTTTGTTCCCTGAGATGATGCGTAACATAGGGATTGCTTTTGTGTGCATATGTGTACCTGTACGCTGGTGAGACAGCAAAAATGAATGAACTCTTGGAAAAGAGATTGATAAGAGGATGGATTAGTGAGGGGGGAAGAAAAGTGTTGTCCCTTTTGGCATTGGCCCTGCCCACTTTTTTTTTTTGGCTCTAGTTCCACCCACCACCAATATTTGCAGTGTGAGATGGAAGACTGCCTAAAATATATTGCCTACACTGGCGTCTCAATGATTTTGATTGGACAAAGATGCCTTGAGTGCTATTTTCAGAGGGACCAGGGGATTAGACATTTTTTGAATGAACAGACATTCATTCAAAAATGTCCCCTCCTCACCTACTACCTTTAGGTAATATCAGTTGATACAATGAAGATGGGAAGAATACCCACCAACATACCCTCCATCATTTCACAGATGAAAACCAAGACACATTAGAGTGTATGATCAGGATGGTAGAAGTTATTAATGAGGAAGAACACACCAGTAAGGAGAAGCTTCAGAAATTTGTTTTTGCCAGAGCCTACTGGCACAGAAAAGATTCTGCTCCCTCCCCTCTTCTCCCTCTGCTGATCTGAGTACAAACTTCTTTTGCATTCTAAACTCAGATCATTTCCACACTACAGTTAAAGTGCTATTATTCCACTGTTAACATCCCGTGGAATTCTGGGATTCACAGTTAAGGGAGGGGCATTTAGAATCCTCAGCCAGAGAACTCTTTGGCCACAGTAAACTGCAAACCCCAGAATTCCACAGGATGTTGAAAGTGGACTAGCACTACGACAGTGTAGGGTGTAAATGGCCTCAGTTTGCAGCAAATGAAGCAAGCCAAGTGGGAAAGTGGGAGGAAAGAGAAACTGGGACCTTTTCAAAGCCACTCAAAAAGTGGGACAATAGAGGACTCTTGGGACTGTCCCTGCCAGATCAGGACTGTTTGAAGGGATGCACTGATAACCAAAGGAATTCTTTTACCAAATCCAGTAGATCTATGATAGAGTGGGGCAAGTGGATTTTCAGCTGAAATGTTCACTCCTTGACGGGAGAGACAGAACATAAGATGACATTTAGGCAGGTATTCATTTCTTTTATCTCTAGTTTCAAGAAGGAGCAACTCACACACATTGCAGAAGCTGCACCAAATATGTCAGCCGAAAACGCACTGGATTGGCTCTAAAATCTAAGAAGCTTTAGAGGGAAAGGAGGGAGAGGGAAGGAGAGAAAGGGAGAAGAACAGACTGTTCTTTTTTTATCCCTTGATGAAACTAAATTCAAGCTGGCATGTGCGAAAGTGCTCCAAAATTTCACTTTCATAGAATCCATCCTCCTTCCATGTAGGTCTGTAGTCTTCTGAACTACAATCCAGTTGGAATGAAGGGAAAGACCAAAGCAACATAAACAATACCATGCTCTCTAATTTTATGCATTCTTTTTAAAAAAGTACACAGCACTTGCTACCACAGGATGTTGGCAAGTTTGAATGAATCAGGACAGAGATGGGCATGGTGGATTGGTTTGAACTTGAGAGAAACTTCCTGCATTTCTTACACCTCCCTCCATGCTGGTTTAGCAAAATAATTCTTTGTTATTGGAGTCCCTATGGTTGACACAGACATAGAGGAGTAAAATTCATTATACCACAGAACTTTAGAAACTTAACTTTTTGGACTACAGTGCCTGAATTTGCCTCACCCCCAGACACCATTAAATATACTTGAGTTTTGCATCTCAGGTATAGACACCTTACTGCAAAAAACATTACAGGCAGGGGTACTCTAAGACATAACTGTGTCAGTCCATTTCACCATAAAAAGATACAAAAGAATTCTTAGAGACTAACTTAAGAAGAAGAAATTTCTAGCATAAGCTTTAGTGGATGAAGTGAACTGGGCCATTTCCGCACTAGATTGTTATAGTGCTATTATTCTGCTGTTTTTTGCAAACCCCAGAATTCCATAGGATGTTGAAAGTGGAATAATAGCACTATAATAGTCTAGTGTGGAAATGGCCCTGGAATCCACAAAAGTTTACTAGAAATTTCTTTTTCTCAGTTCATCCTAAAGGTGCTAAAGAAGGGATGGGCAACTGTGGAAGGTTATGGGGCTGCATTAGCTACCTCCCAGGAAACTTGGAGGGATGCAACACACCACTCTCATCAAAAAAAGAAAAAAAAAAGTCTGCCCCTAAATGCCACCATTGCCTAAAAGATGTGGGAGCATGTTCATTAAATTTCTGGGTCTTCTTGGATCATTTTAGGCCCAGGAAAGGCTTTCTAAAAAATAGGAAGTGAGCAAAAATCACTTTCTGTTCACTTCCTGTTTCAAAAGTGGCCCTTTATCAGTTTAAACTGGACCAGGTAAGTCCCAAGAATGTGGTAGAAATGCCCCCTGCCTCTTAATGGAAAAAAAATGAATTTTTCTTAACCCTGTGGTCTCCAACATGATGGAAATGTTGTCCATATCCTCTAGAGGGGCATTTTAGAGCTAGCTAGCTCGCTAAATAAAGCTATTTATTTATCTATTTATCTATCTATCTATCTATTTTTGCATTTTTTTGATCTCTGAGGGGTCCTGGGGGCCACAAAAACAGCTCTGGGTGGTCACATTTTGCCCACACCTGTGCTACAGGGTTCCTTTTTAATTTTTTTTAGCTGCAGGAGCATGTCTATGCCTGAGGTGGAACAGCACACGATACCCTCCATTTTAGCTCTCCTTGAAAGAGCTTAGTGTTCAAAGACAAGCACATCATTTTGGCTCTTAAGCAGTATGGCTCTCCTTTTCCCTGACAGCAATAATACTTCATAATGATAAATGAAGCTTTCCCGTGTGATATCCTTAACCAGATGCTTAAGTAGCATTGCCAGGACTACAGGATCTTAGGACCTGAGACTTCTCAGCCCAAACCTGAGAGTTAGAGACAATGGCCAGAATCCTGTTAGGGACTGTTGCAAGGTCCATACGCTCCATGGGAAGAGACACATCAAATGACCATGTTTGCATGGCCACACAAACATTTCCATAGCCTCCTGTTACCCTGATTTCTGGGGGTCCCGGGAGG
Source organism: Cyclura pinguis (assembly GCA_030412105.1). Classification (NCBI taxonomy): domain Eukaryota; kingdom Metazoa; phylum Chordata; class Lepidosauria; order Squamata; family Iguanidae; genus Cyclura; species Cyclura pinguis. The sequence continues at coordinate 276,170,507 of CM059601.1, read as the reverse complement.
GACACCAAATTGCTCTTAAAATTATAAAAGTTGGGGAAATTAGTCACGAGCACTGCCTAGCAATATGAGAGGCAGGGTAACATAGCGAGATCTTGAACCCTATGTCTACGGCACAGGTGTCAAACACAAGGCCCGCGGGCCAAATCTGGCCCACCAGGCCATTTCATGTGGCCCTTGCACCTTTGCTGCAGCAGTGGCACTCCCCCCGCCTGGCGGGCCTGGGGGCAGAACGAGGCACACTTTGGATATACTGACCAATTCTGTGTTACTTTACAGAGGTACAGGGACCATAAACTACGATGAAATAGTCCCCAAATGTGCAAGACAAATAAAGTTTATGCAGAGGGAAGACAGTTTAAAAACCAGTAATAATCGAATGCAGAGGCAATTATTTAATATGATAAAAGAGTAGATACATTTATATAGTCTTACAGATACGACTGGCCCTTTGAGGGCAGCCATAATGCTGATGCGGCCCAAGATGAAATTGAGTTTGACATCCCTGGTCTACGGGGTCAGGCCGAGTCAAGGAGCACACAGAAGTTTAAACAATAAATGATGTTTTATTAAAAACACAATCAAACAGTGTATGCGGCACACTCACACAAGATAACTAAAGAAATAAAGGTTGGAGTGGGATAGAGGGATTTTTAGAGGAGTTGTTGGTTTGGATGATACTTCACCTGTCCTGAAGCCCGGTTGGAAGCGGAGAAGCTGGGGAGTGTGGATCTCAGCACGTGGGGCTGAAGGGAAGGCTCGCTGGACAAAGCGGCAGCAAGGCGGGATGGAACCCAAGAGCGATCCGAAGAAGCGCTCAAAGTCAGGGGTTTTTATAAGGAGAATTGTGACCCCAGGCTAGGTCGGACGTGGGGAAAACAATGGATTTGGGGCTGGGGACAAAGCCTCCGAAAGGTCAGAATTTGAATGATTGAATTATAGCCAAATTGTCAATAGGATAGCCAGTATGCAAACGCGGTGTGCTTGAGCATTTTATAGCTCGATCGTCAAGCTGTCAGTGTGGGGCAGAGGATCTTTTGAAAGTTGCGTGCATACTTAATGAAAGTACTTGCCTTTGAGGTCTCCTAAAGCTGAGAGTCGGCTATTTCTGGCCTGCCTGTATTGTGTTGTAATATTACGGTGATTATCGGCCGAGCCTGTATGCGTGCTTGTCCGGGGGCCTCACAGGCACATGGAGGGGAATGGGTATGTGAAGCCGAATTATTGATATCAAGAGATATCTTTTTATATCCCCCAAGCTCGGGCTAGCCAGGGCAGTAACACTCCCAAGTAGGAATAAAGGACTTTTAGTTAGGTTCAACATGTCCTCTGCCAAGGAAAAGGACTGCAGTTTAGGTTCCTATACTGTAAATACGTAGGCCCTGGCAGATCCCTGTCAGATGGTTGCAGGCTGAGAAGCCTAAAGTGGGATAGCCAGGTGTTTCTAGAGTTTCAAGGAGACAGCAGAATAATCTGCAAGTCAGGACCTAGAATGTCTCTGCAACAAATGTGCTTCACTTCAGCTACTCTCAATACGCTATGTATTGGTGCTTTGGTATGTCCTTCTCATGGGTAGCAGGGTTTATTCTCAAGCCCCTCCCAACCTTGCCCTGGACTCCCAACTCTTTATCCAAGGCAAATAAGAGAAGCCTCAGCCTACTGGATACTCCCTCCTTTCCTGGAGATTTTCCATATCCCTGGTGCTCAGATCCAAAAGAAATTCTTGCAGCCCCGTTCCTAGTCTGCTGCTCCTGTCTTCCATCCTCCTTCCAGAGTTCACTAGTGTTCTTTTATTGGCCTCCTCTGCACACCCACCTGCAGAAGCTTTCATGGAGGCCAGCAGCTGGTTCTCCTTTCCTCCTGAGGTCAGAGTGCTCAGAACAGTTGAGGTAGTGCTACTGGTAGACTCCCCCTCTTCCACAAGGAGTTACGAATGTATAAGCATCATAGTTAGAGTGCTATGAAGTGAATCCTGTCCCAGTCTCCACCTACCAGGCAGCAGCCACTGCAATGGATGGGGGTCTGTTCCACTGTCACCTGTGAAGCAGCTGACTGATATCCCCACCCCCTCCCATGAGCAATCATGCAACAGGCCAAAGTTGCCCTGAGATGTCAGCACCAAAATGTGAGACCTAGGGAAGACCCCTTTGGATGTCATGGGAGGTGGCTGTGCTGATGTCACAAAGGTGAGGTTACAAGGGACAATGCCTGCTGACATCCTTAAGCATGAGCCATTAAGTTTCAACCACAGTTGCACAGGGCAGGCCATTCAAATAAAAAACACCAGTTGGAATTCACTATTGCAGTTATAGATGCATAACCTAGAGTTATGCATGCAGAAATTATTCATGTTCATGGTCACTATGTATTCATGATTGTGGCATTATTGCCATGATTGTACAATCCTCCAGTCCCATTTTACTTGACAGCAGCTGCTGCAAGCAATGAATGTCTGTTCTCTTACTGATCAGGAGAAGTATACTGACATTTTCACCACTCCCTCCTGCCAATGATTTCTCCTGTGAGGAGGAATTGTGACAAGGATCCTGCTTCTGATTGTCACACTGGAAGTTGCTGGAGGAAGGGAGTTGGAAAAGTGAGGATGCTGAACCCCCAATGAGAGGAGAACAAACCTCTGTTGTTCACAGCAGCTGCTGCCCAGTAAAGCAGGACTGGAGGGCTCATGCCAGGAGGTGCTGTTTAGTTAAGTATAGCACTTAACTAAATAGTGTCTCCTGGCCCAAGAGTATACTTAACTAGATAGCTGCTCTAGGATCTCAGCTACCAAGTCTAACAAATGAAGAAAGAATATATATGGTCACTTTTCCAGGCAGGTCTCTTATTCTGAGATTTTTCCCCTTTGCCCTGAGAACTAGATTATTGCAGACACAGGATGGAATAGATTTATGGAATAGACACATGCAAACAAGACCTTGGTCCCCACAATAGATTCATCCACACAACGTTCCATGTTGGAAAGTTGTATGGATGAATAAATAAAAGCCCTATTATAGGTCAAAGCCTCACTACTTCAGTTATACTTCTTGTTCTCAGACAGGGGTGCCTGCCAGCCTCCATTTCAGTGCAGCAGTGAGTCTATTCCTGGTTTCACTCTGCATTTTTCAGGAGCTATCCAATGTGCCGAAACTGTTTGGGGGGGATAGAGTTCAGCACAGTGGATGTCTCCTTTGAAAGTCAGACCCAGACTCAGAGCAGATTTCTTGCCCTACTGACCCGAAAGCCATCAGCTACTTCTATAGCCAGATGGAACTCCAACTAAAGTGCCTCCTACCAGTTCTGCCTGTGATTGGCTTAGAAGCTATCAGCATGGGAAGAGTTTCCTAACAAAGGGGAAAATTCCATCCCAGGCGAATTTGGGGATGGAGGTCTACCATCCTAGCATGGACTCAAGAATAACATTAATGGTCTAAATTCTGTTGTTAGTCTCAAGTACAGCAGAGCCACTGAAACAACTGAATTTGCCTACATGATGATTGACCATTAAAAAAGTGATTCTATGAGTTTGTTCTAGTTGGGACTAACCAACAGGAATCCAACCAATATATTTTTTCAAACATGAATATTATTGCGGATTCGCTGGAATTATTTTTAAAATAAAGTTGACGGGGTAGAAGGAACATGTACAATTTTCCTTCCCTACATGGTCACAACACCTCTAGCCACCTTTAAAGCTAGGCAGACCTGCTCAGTTATTCACAGCAAGAAATCACTATTGCCAGACTGAATAATGTTGGCTGGCTGCTTTGCAAATTAGCAACTTGGTGGCAGTGGTGTGATTATTTACAGCTCTTTTCACTATTCAAAATGGGCTGGGTGTCCTGTTTTCCTCAGGCACAAGGGATCATAGTCTTTCCTCTTAATTGGTGGAAGAAGATGCAAGTCACATTTTTTTTTCCTGTTTAATGGGTATCTTCTGAGTAAAGCTGGATCTGATTACTCTCCTGATGTGAACGGTATCAGAACAGACAGGCGCAGTGAGGTCTCAGTGGAACTGCCACACATCCAAAGTGACAATAGATGGAGGGACTTGAATTTGTTAGCACCTGGCGGCAGGGTGAATTGAAAGGTTTCTGAAGAGGATAACAGGAGTGATCATAGGACATATTAGCAGCACTGCAGGGGAACGGTCCTCTGAGAGTCTCCTTCTTGTCTTCCATTCTATAGAGACGCACATGTATGATTAATTCTGCAGCAGGCATATCTCCCTGCAGGCACTGCATGTTAACTTAGGGCTGATTGGCTCAGCCACTTGCCTTTGATGACTCATAGCAAGAAGGGTCAGCAGGCAGAATGTCATGACAAATATATTCTGCAAAGATAACTTGTCTTTGGATTTGTTATCAACAATGTGTTCCTAAGATGCCAGGCAGGAAGTTTCACAAGCAGCACGTGATTACAATCTCTAAGGATGTTGTTTAAGCCTTCCTGGTTTTTGTTGCTGTTTTCTTCCCTTTTGCTTGGATATTTTTGCCTTCCTGCCCACTAGCATTTCATCTTTGGGACACATTAGCTGCATGTTTTTACAAACTGGAAGAGAAAGGCTGGTGTTCCTCCTGTGTGTATTAATATCTGCAACTGTATTACATGTCCTCCATTCAAATCAGAGAAAGTGGTGTAGCTATGAATCATTGCTGTGTATCACAGGCACTGTTGCCTTTAAGGAACTGTTGTCTTAATGGCACATCGTTTTCTCCATCAAAATGCAGAGACAGTTGTTTAAAAGTTGCTCTGAGTGAATCCAAATCCATCTTGTGCATTGTGTCTTTATTATGCACAGCTGCAGTTACAAACCCCATCTAAAAGCATAGATTTCAGTACAGATGTGAATCCTAGTTACATATCACACTGCCATATGGCTTCATGGTGCATTATAGTCACCATTCAAAACTACAGGCTGTAGTTTACCACTGATCATAATGGGTACATATCTCCTTGTTCAAAACATTCATACTATTACCCACAGTTGTGCATCTTTCAAATCACAGACATCAATATTGCACCTCCATTGCACTCCGCCATACACTACTGCACACCTATGAACAATAGATACAACTGTGTAGCATCAACTGTCTTGGGTGTGTGGATCCAATAAAGCACAACAAAGTTGCATGTCTGACACACTTAGGCTCTTTCCACACAGGGCAATTGAAATGGTGCAGAGCGACCTCCAACGGAGGTCTACTGCACCGCAGAGTGGACTGGGGTGGACTACTTTTTGTAGTTCTGCACCTCAGTCCGCTCCGAAGCGACCGGAACTGGTCGCGCAGCGTGCTTTTTAAAAACCTCTTTTTAGAGGTTTTTAAAAAGCACGGAGCGCGCAACTCCGTGTCACTCCGTCGCTGCGCTCTGGTGCAGATTTGCAGGCACGCACTAATGCATGCCTGCAGATCTGCTGGGGGCGGGCTTTAGGCTGGCGAGCTTCTCCGGTTGGTGGAGAACCTCCACCAACCGGAAGCCACCATTTTGGATGCCGGAGCAGTGCGGAGCGACGAGCTCGCACTGCTCCTCGTCCCGACGGACTCGCCCGGACGCTGAAGAAGTCCGGTGAGTAGCGTTTTCGCACGGCTCCTCCCCCACATCTGGAAGGGGCCTAAGATATCATCTAACATTGCACAGATGAAAATTTGGACACAAGCATAATCAAGATGACAAATGTTATTCATGAGTTAGAACAGACAGGCCAGGAGAGGAGGTTGTAGTGGTTTGCTTTTCCCTGAGCCTACTGGGAAGGGAAAGATTCTGCCCCCTCTCCTCTCACCCAGGCTGAATTAGCTGGGTGCAAGCTGGGAAAGAGAAAATCTGGTCTTGGGTTAGAGTGTTGGTTCATCTCATTAAAAGTCTTTTTATTTGCTTTGACTTGCAGTGGATTTCCCAAAGTGAGGTTGCTGCTGAGACTGCAGGAGTAGAACCCTGAAATTCATCTTTGCAAAAGATGCACTCTACTACTATGCAGTGGATGCTGTTGGCTGGCAGACCCAAAGGTATTGACTGAGCCATCTTCCATGCAATTCCTGTAATTAAATTTTCAAAAGACACTTACGCATGTTGTTACCACAACATCCTGTGGCAATGACATCCACCTACTCATTCTGCCTTGTGTGAATCTTACTCTTGCTTTCTTCTATTTGAATATTTCATCAATTTTATTAATTAAAGTATTTATATTCCACCTTGTACCTCAAGATTTTAGGGCTCCATACAGACTACAAAATAACACTTTAAAAATGCCAAAGCAGTTTAAGGTAGTCTAAAGACAATTTTAAGGTAGTCCTTAAACAATTATGAACAGTCTAAAATTTCAAACAGTCTAAAAATTGCTTAGGGTATCTGATGCGAGGGATCCACTGTTATTATTTTTTTCAATATACCAGGGGCCAGTACCATATTTGTGTCCATTGGTTACAGCTGTTTCTTTCTTTTTTCACCAGGGACCAGCAGCCCATAACTTGGGGACTAGTACAAGTCCAGGGATCCCCTCTTTCAGCAGGATTGCTGTATGGCACAACGTGGTGCCAACATGAAGCCAACATTGGTACCAGTTGGGCCAGATTTCCACAACTGGGTATACACAGTAGTGAGGGCTTTCTCCCATGGTCTACCTAATGTATTTCTCCCACTGGAAGCATATTTAAGAGGGCCTCCCTAACTGATCTTGTGCAGTTATATACAGGGAAAAACACTTCTTAAATATCAAGGTAGCATCATCCAGAAGGCATGGGCTATTCTCATGGGGCTAAAATAAATAGTTAGTTTCAGCTAGCATTCATCTGTTTAATCAATGGGACTTACTTACATTACTGGACTTAACCAGGGAATGGATCTGCTCTATAATTGGATTAGATATTGGTGCAGATGCATGAAGAATTAGATCTTGTCTGTGTTCTAAAACAAGTTGTCTTAGTCTTCCACTGGCTTTTTCACTCCTTGGAAGTGACTCACTCAAAAGTTACATTTAAAATATATGTGTGTGTGTGTGTGTGTGTGTGTGTGTGTGTATTAGAAAATGCGTTTTTTGAGAGACATTGGATGGACTCCTTTATCAGCTACTACTTAGTTTACAAGTATATTCAGCTAAGTAATATCTCCTAGCTCAATACACACACACACCCCAAACCTGACAAAAACATCATTCAACCATGATCTGACTACTGACAGAATGGACCTCCTTCTCCCCCTACAGCTGAGGTTCAGTAAAGTAGGTTTGGGGAGAAGTTACAATCATGGCAAAATCATGACAAAGTAGCAATTGTGAATACAGAAGTGTTATCTAGACTTACACATCTGCAATTGTTCCACATTCTCAATCATTACTTACTCACAATTTTGACATTATTGCCAAGATTGTAACTCCCCCCACCCCCAGGCAAACTTATTTTACCAAGCATCGGTTGCATGAGGAAAAGGAAGTTCATTTTGCTGGTGACTGGAGCATGGTTGCATGATATTTCCATCAGGTTTGGGGAGGGGGATAAAGCCAGGGAGGTTGATTACTTAACCATGCTTAACTAATTCAAAGACATAGTCTAGTTAGTCTGGATGAGTAGTATGCAAAAGGATCTTGCAAGACCTTTGGAACTGAGAGAAAGATGTTAGGAGCATAAGCTTGCACAGACTTATGTCTACTTCATCAGATGCACGGAGTAAAGTGCCTAGGAACAGACCTGTGTAGTTATGAATAAGCAAGTAGCTTGTGTGAATAGCAATAGAAATGCAAACATGTGAGTATGGTGATGAGGTGACAAGTTCAGTTGGGGTTGCTGGGGTCAAAGACAAGAGGAAAGATGTTGCCTAAAGCCAAGGGGTGTAGACAATCATGTGAATAGTGGAGGGAGTTATTGGAATGTAGTGTGATGCTGGCTGGAAACCAGAAAAGAGTTGTGATAAACTGGCCAAGAGAGCTTTCATGAGGCTGGGGTGTTAACTAGTGTTATAGTATGTGCAGTGTGCTAGGAAACCATTATCTTTGTTCAACCCACTGTCAATGGACTGGAGTTTGTGGATTTATTCCAATTCTGCTATTTCTTTTTACATTCTTCCTTTGTAGGTTTGTTCATTTGTTTTTGGTCAAGGACTGTTGTTCTGAGGTCCAACATAGAATGCCCAGGAAGACCAAAGTGAACACATTTGGTCCAAATGTTGCATTTGGAATGCAACATTTTTTGGTGTATTTCTATTCCTAATGCCAGATTTATGTCCATTTAACCTCTGGTGTAGAGACTGGCCTGTCTGCCCAATTTAAAATGCTGAAGAACATTGAATGGAGGATCGTATATATAATGTTAGAAGATGAACAAGTGAAAACTTATCCTAATATTGTGGGTGATGTGATTAGGTCCTGTGGTGTCATATCCTGTGTAGATATATGGGCAGAGCTGGCATCTAGGTTTGTGGCAAGGCCTTGTAGCCATCTCCCCATCTATGTTGGGCATCCTCCTGCAGGTAAGTAACTGATTGAGATCAGAAGGCTGTCTGTATTAATTAAGTACTTGTATATTTAACTAAGGTCATTTCCACTCCCTCCCTGATCCTGTTACCCACCTTTGCTGGGAAGGGAGCGCAACGGGAATGCTCCCCTCTGCACCAAAATGGCTTCATGCAGAAAGGATCACAAAGGGCATACCTCTTCCTTCCATAGGGCAGCTGGGTTCTTTCCCATGCTGTGCTTGGGCAGGAAGCACCTCCATCACACTTCCAGCCCTTCCACAAGGCCAGGAAGGATGGGAGCATTCTGCGATCGGGGGTCATTGATGGAGAAACTCCATCAATGATTTACGCCATGATTGTGCCAGCTGGTGGTGAGAGAAGGGTGGGACTGCAATGACGTCACGCAGAAGCATCATCACGGTCCCACTCCTCTCGCATCCCCATTCTGGGATGCCATCGTTCTGCAGGAAGGGCCTAAGTAACTGATACAGAATTTCAGTTGATGTGTTTATTTATAGCTATTTCAAATGAAACCAGGAGAGATATGTATGTTGAAAATACATTTCAAAATTATTTTATATATTTGAATATTAAAAACATCTATTTAATTGTCATGGTTCTTGTGGATGCTTTTTGAGGAACACAGATGAGCACAGAACGAGGATAGAACTGAACGCATGTAAAAGCCAGATGGAATCTGGACTGGAGACAGATTGATTTGCCTATCCATAGGTGCGTATAGCCTGCATTTGATTAGAAATCCTTTGTGTTTGCATTCCTCTGATAACATGATGAGTTTCCTCTTTTACAGGAAAATCCCTGTAGCAAAAATGCCATGCTCTGTGCTCTCATATGACCTGATGCATTATCCTCTGATCACAAATTTCAGTTTGCATCATGTTGCACATGACAGCAGGTGCCGTCATAACAGCTTTGACATTTGGGGCATGGAAGACTAATGGATGCTCCAGGCCTTCACTCCCTGCCTCAAGCGTGCATTTAATCAGATAACACTACTTTTGTTCTCTGCTATAATCAAGGATACTAACAATATAGCAATATGGAGATTATACACAGGCATCCTTCAGTTAATAAGATAGGTGCATTCTTGAACATAACTTCTTTAACAAAATATTTGGTACCAGAGGTAGAAATAATATGGAAAGAATCATAACATGTCCTTACATCCCCCAAAAGAAAGAGCACTTCAATGTATTTCAGCAAACTTTTTATTCAAAGCTAGCATATATACCTGATCTTGCTTGGGATTTTATTTTCCTCTTAAAGAACTCACTAAACTGTCTTTTCCAGTACCTGTAACTTTTCCCCATATTTCCCAATGCAATCTGTATTCAGAGTTGTTAACATACAGAAGTTGGGTTCCTGAGAGAATACACTGCCCCCCTTCTTGTTGCTAGGCCTCATCTCCATAGCAACTGGCCTATTTCGGTATCTGTAACTTTTCCCCATATTCCCCAATCCAATGTGTGTATTCAGAGTTGTTAAAACACAGAGGTTGGGTTCCTGAGGGAATGCACTGCCCCCCTTCTTGTTGCTAGGCCTCATCTTCATAGCAACCAGCCTGAGCTGTCTGACTGCAGCTGTTAGTCTGCAGAAGAGAAGGTTAAGAGGGGACATGATAGCTATGTTTAAATATTTGAAGGGATGCCATGTAGAGGAGGGAGAGGGCTTGTTTTCTGCCGCTACAGAGACCAGGACAAGGAGCAATGGATTCAAGCTGCAGGAAAGGAGATTCCACCTGAACCTCAGGAAGAACTTCCTGACAGTCAGGGCTGTCCGGCAGTGGAATATGCTGCCTGGGAGTGTAGTGGCGTCTCCTTCCTTGGAGGTTTCTAAGTAGAGGCTGGATGGCCATCTGTCGGGAGTGCTTTGAGGGTGTTCCTGCATGGCAGGGGGTTGGACTGGATGGCCCCGGGGGTCTCTTCCAACTCTACATTTCTATGATTCTATGACTGAGAATTCTAAAGGCGCCTTCCTGAACTGCCAACCGCAGGATTCCACAGAATCTTCACAGCCAGCCAATCATATGAGGTCGTTGCCTCACACAGCCAATCATATGATGTCCTCGCCTGCCTGACACAGACAAACAGACAAACTCACTCACAAACTCACAAACTTTGACTTTTATAGTGTAGATGAACAATATTTACCTGTGAAATGAAACCACTAGGGGCTTTATCACATGCTAGTTTGTTTCACAATTGCATTGGCTTAGCTCCTTTTATGATTTCTCCTTAACATATGATGTTGTCAGTCTCTCAATGCTGAATTGCATCCCCATTATTATTGATCATCTCTCTTCGTTCATGGGAAATATTTGTAAATGGCTCCAATAACACTGCGTTTCCACTACTGCGTATCACTGCAATGGTGTCATTCCGCTGCAGTTCCGATACTGTGGCAGTCATGAAGTATCAGTGGGCACTGCTCTCCCTCTCCCCCCTCCCTATCCCCAAGCAGTGTGAGCTCATTGCACATGGAAATGTCAGCGGGAAAAGAACACTGCAATGCCAGAAGAGCAAAATGGCAAAGTGCCCTGATCCACAGAAGCAAAGCAACGCTTGGCAGGACAAGGAAAAGGAAGCATGGAAAGGTTGAAACACCACCATGCTGCGATGCTAGAACATTAAATGTAATGTTGCAATGCCAGAATGCCAGAATGGCAACAGCACAGGAAGCTGTGATACTGGAAGACAGCAATTCAGGAAATGGAGGCTCCACAGTATAAATAATACTGAAATGAAGGAGGAAGTCCCCAACTGTGAAGTTTTGGCAATACAAGACAAAAAAGAAAAGGAAAAAAAATATAGCCCATGCACTTGGCAGCCCCAAAAGGGGAAGGGAGGTGGGGTTAGTTGGAGTAGTGCCGAAGATTCTGCCAGGATGCATCACCAAACTGGCAGCATAGCATTATTGCAGAGATGATGGTTCTTTCTATACTGGTATGTTTTTGTTTCCTTAAACAACACTATTGCTGTGGGACAACAGCCTGGTGTAGTATAGATTTAGGTTAGGTAAGCTTTGAATAACTGAAGAAAAACATTCTGAACCTTCTACAGAGCACTTGAAGGTTTCTTCCAAAATGCATCAAGGAATGGCTTTTCTTCTTTCACCAACCTCCATGTTTCTTATGATTTCTTATGATTTCCCTTTTGTGGTCACACTTTTAGATCTATGTTTTGGTGGCATGCTAGGGACAGCTGGTGAGGCAGACTGATTTCCTCTCCCATTTTCTCTCGATTTTGCTATCTGTGTATGCTTAATAAGGGATTCTGGAGGCAGCTGCTGTACACCTTGCCGGTTGTAGGAAGGCACGCAAGGCCATTGTAGGATCAGCTGGATAGAATTCAGTTTTTCCCCTGCTCAAGCTTCATTGCACACTGCTGCAGCACTGAAAACATGTGTTTCTCCAGTCCTCCTTCACCATATTGCCAATGTCAGTACTACTGACAAAACTTCTAGCTAGAGAAAGGATGAGGAGTAAAAGGGGACTGAGTGGATGTAAAAAGACTTCGGCCATTTCCATACCTTACCTCCTTCCAGCGATGTCCCATCATGATCCTGGCAGTGCCTTTGCCAGGATGGGAGTGCAATGCAAACACTCCTCTGCACCCAGCTGACTCCCTGCGGAAGGGAGCAGGAACATCACATGCCTTCCTTCCTTCTGCAGCACAGCCAGTCTCTTTCCCATGCTCCACTGGGGAAGGAAGTGCCGAGATTGTGCTTCTGCCTGTTCTGCACAGGGGCTGGTGATGGGAGCATTGCATTATTGCAGGCCATTAATAGATCTCTTCCATTACTAGAACATCCTGTGACTGCAACAGGTGGGGATGCATTGGCCGCGGGACACCATGGTATTGTGCAAAAGCGTGACTTGTGGACTGCTGCCAATGCATCCCCATCACGGTACAGTGATGCCATGTATAAATGGTCTTAGTTAAAAAGAAGCTTCGCTGTTAGAGGTATGTCTATACTTTTTGTTTCCTTGACTTTCTCAGCTTGGAAGGATTATGGCTGAGAAAACATTTACAGATGGCAAAGCTGAAGATTCATCAGCCTGTTGTTACCTAAGTGGATACCCCAAAAGCTTTGGGGACCAGTTCCAAAGGAACAGGGATGAACACCTATATCATCTTTGCAGGGAAGGATGAACAATTCCTGTAGATTTCTCCCTGCTGCAGGAAAGAACAAAGATTTCTGTTCAGCATTCTCCTGGCATAAGCACCTTACAACATGTTCATGTGTATTATGACACGCAGATGAAGACATGGTACCAACGCTGTGGCTTTTGAACAGAGAGAGAGAGAGAGAGAGAAACAACCTATGCATTTTTGTTCAGAATAATCCTTGAAAACATTTCACAGTGCACAACTACTGAGAGAAAACTACACAGAAATCTCACTACTGTATTATTGACAAGGATTCCAGTGAATTGTTTGTTGTTGTTGTGTACCTTCAAGTCATTTCCAACCTATGACAACCCTAAGATAATCCTATCATGGGATTTTTGGGAGCTGAGAGAGTGTGAGGCACCCAAGGTCAACCAGTGGGTTTCCATGGCTGAGGGGGAATTGACTCCGATGTTCAACACCACTCCAGCTCTCTACTGCTATTTAAACAATGGAATATAGGTAATACCAGTAAGTTATTTTTTAAAATGGATGTGGAATATGTGATAGATGACTTCCTGGGGAAAAAAAATCCACGCTGTGTTTCTAGATGTATTTAAAAAAAAAAAAGAATGGTGCAGTAAGTCACTGCCAAAAATATCCACAAATTAAAGACCAACATCAAAGACATGTATGAGAAGCGGAAAATTGTTCAGCACGCTGACTTTCAGGAACTCTGCATGTGTATAATTAAAACAGAACACAAAGAAATATTGAGGGAATAAAAAAAGGAAGGGAACAGAAAAAGCTAACCCTGTTACTTTGATGTGACGTATACACAAGATAATTGGAAGGGAACTCTATTTGGGAGACAGAGAAATGAGCACCTTAAGAGCAATCACCTAACTGCAGATTATTACGGAGCCACATGCATGGGAGAAGGAATTTCAATGACTTAAAGCCATTTTCTGTTCTCTTCAGAGATGAATATAACTTCGTGCATTAAAAAATAGAAGAAGAAAAAGAAAACAGCCAAAACCTTCTAGGGCAGATAAATTCATTTCTGCCTTCTCAGCTATTATATTCTCCAGATAACCTTGTTTGTTTGTTTGTTTGTTTAGAGAAGAGGTTTGCAAGATATACTGACCCTTTCTGTGGATGTTTCCATAATTCTTCTATTCTTTGGAATTAGGAATTTTCTGCTACTAATCCATGATTTATTGATATTTTTCAATATTTTGTACAGAACTCTGTGAAATGATGCAATGATAAAGCAACATGTAATTACAAATACAAATATAAAATTATATGTCTGTAATTTAGAAAACTTTACAACACTCCCATATATATTCCATTCTTTAGAATGAGCTCTCAGGTCAATGTACAAATGAAATCAATTTAAACGGTTCAAACCAATAGATGCTAAATCCTGGATTGGCTGTTAGTTATATCTGCACAACCAAGTAACATCTCTCTTCCAGACCCTTTCCACCACCCACCTTAAGAGCCAGCAGACAAACCGGGTGATGGAGGTCCACTGAGCTTCCAGTCAGGGTGCAAAAAGGAAGATGTTTCCATTCGCCTCCTCCCAGTATTGGAAGCTATAACAAGGACTTGCAGTAGAGGTCCTGCTTCTGATTGTTTCAGCCTCACCAGCTGGTGGGAGTGCGGTGGAGACATCCCTCTCCTTCCATCCCAATTGGAAGCTGAACTTCACCTGATCTAGTTTCTGGAGAATTGCGATCATGGCAATAGTATCTCAAACAGGACTAAGTAGCAATCATAAAAATGGAACTGTTATGAATAGGGATGGGACAAATCCAGGATTTTCCGAATCCAAATCTGGATCCGAATCCCTGGAAGGCTCTGGGAATTCACGAATCTCACGAATCTTGAATCTTTCCAATCCATTTTTTAAAAAGAGTTTAAAAAGCAAGGGAAAGAAGGATAATCTTGGAAAAGACACACTCTCTCAGCCTTAGCAAAAGCCTGGGCAAAGGAAAACCTCCCTCTGAAGAAATCTGGCCAAGACAATTGTCATAGTTTTGCCTCAGGATCTCCCCAGATTGAAAATGACATGAAGGCCCTTTCTACACAGGCAGGAAAATGTGGCTTAGTCCCACATTTTCCTGCCTGTGTAAACAGGGCCACATACTATAGTACAGAGATAATCCAGGTCAAAACTGGATTTTCTTTGCATAGCTCCTTCTGGCATCGTGGGGTTTGATGGTGCACCAGTACACTTTGTCAGAGAAGGCTGTGACACCCTGTAAAACTCCAAAGCCCAGAATTGTGTCTGAAAGAGGTTTGGAAGGGAGCGATGCAAAGGAATGTTTCAACTGTCCTTGAAATCTCAAGCCTGTAGCTTCCAGACAAGTACAGAACTTAAATATGAAATGTTCAATTTAAATATCTTAGAATACAAGCCCAGATGTAATTTCTGAAATTACTGGAAAAGGCCATTATTACTCCAAGGGAAAACCTTACCTACCTACTATCTTCCCTTGTATATATGGTCTCCCAGGTTTTCAGGCATCCTGGTCTCCCTGGTTTTCAGGTATCCCAGTCTCCAACAATCTATTTAGTTGGTGGATTCGAAAGATTTGGGCCCTTTCCGCACCTTACCTTTTTTCGGCGCTGGGGTGCGGGGATCGCGCAAGCAGCCTCCAGTGGGAGGCTCTCACATCCCCGCTGCTTCAGCTCCGCATGAGAGCCCTGCCTCTTCCTTCTGCAGCGCAGCCTGGGAGTTTCCCAGGCTGCACTGGGGCAGGAAGCGTGACCGCTGCAGCTCCAGAGGCTCCGCGCACATGGCAAGTGCGCGCGGGGCCCTGGAGCAATGCTCAATAGCCAAAAATGAAAAAGTGTGCATGCGCTGCCTGCCCTACCCTGGAGCGTCGCGCGATTGTGAGTGCATCATGCAGATCATTCCTCACAATCGCACAACACTCCAGGCGCCCTTTTGCATGGCAAATGCCATGCGAAAAGGGCCTTGGTTTGCCTATTTTGGCACAGGGATTTGGATTCGGGAATCTCGAATCCTTACCCAGAATCCTTACCCAGGATTCGAGGAGTTGAGGATTCGGTTGGCCCAACGCTAGTTATGAATAAGTAAACTTAAGTACCTGTTTCGTATTTGTGATCACTACTAAGGCCATTTCTGTATTAGTCTGTTATAGTGCTATTATTCCACTTTCAACATCCTGTGGAATCCTGGGGTTTACAGTTTGGGGAGGGGCTTTGCAAACCCCAGGATTCCACAGGATGTTGAAAGTGGAATAATAGCACTATAACAGGCTAGTGCAGAAACGGCCTTAGTCTCAACCAGTGTGTTCTAAGTAAGGAAGAAAGAAATGATGCTTTCTTTTTTGTTTGACATCCATAATAATGACATCATTTGAATATGAGAATGTTATGTCTATTCAGATGATTACACAGTAGTCATTGAGGATTATTTTCTATTTAAGAAGTTAACTAAATAATAATAATCTATCAAGAATGAAGATATTTAAGATATTTAAGATATTTTCTAGTTGAGTTAATGTAGAATGTACCTTCTACAATCTAATGTGCTCACCTTTTATATATGTCCTCTTCAAACTTTTCAATTTCTTCTCATATTGGTAATTAAATACAATTAATAGATACCAAGTTGGTGTTTCAGTCAGAGCAGGAAGTTCATTTCAGTGTAATTTTGTTAATTGTCAATATTGTGGATATATGTCATGTATAATATTTGTATCCTGAATGTAAATATATGTTGTGTGTATGTTTTGTTATGTCATATTTACTTGCAGTGATTGTTGCATTCTGTTTTGTTTCTCCTTATTTTAATAAATATATATATATATTTTAAAAGATCACTACTTAGTCCTGATTGTGACACTACTTTACTGGGCATCAGTTGCATGAGGAGAAGGAGACACAGTCTGTTGGCAGTTTTTTTTATACAAATCATCTTTATTAAGTAAACAATTAAAACAAAACATATTATATTAATCATCACATTATGAAACCTATAATGCTATTCCTCTAGTCCCTTCTCTCTCTCCCTGTTAAAATCAATTCCCATTTTCCTTCAACTATAATAGTTTAAGAACTTATTACAATTAGCTCCTGTTTATTCTACCTTATTACTACTTCTCCTTGTATACTTTAATTATGATTTCATTATCAAACCTCAAATCGCATAGTGACAGTATCCCTGTTTCTTTTTCTCACATGAACTACGAAAGGCTTCCAAGATTTCAAAAAGGATTCTATTTAGTTCTCTTTCATAAGCGTTGCTCATTTATCTAACTGTTTCAGATCCATTACTTTATACAACCATTCTTCCATTTTTGGCATTTTATTGCTTTTTCCTATATTTTGCATATAATATTCTTGCTGCTAATGTTATGTAGCTAATTAATCTCCATACTTCCTTTTTGTTTTACTTTCCTTATCTGTCATACTCAGTAAGAAAAATTCAGGTCAAAACACTATATTCCTTTTTAGAAATCTTGGCACCCTCTTCCAAATCAATATCCAATATTATGTTGCCAGCTGGAACATGAATGAATGACATTTTCATCAGTTTTGTTTTTGGGAGGGGGATCTGGGCCAGGATTGGTTACATAGTTAAGTATACTTTACTAAGTATCTTTTAGGGAATACAGTCAGCCCTCTATATCTGCAGGTTTCACTTTTGCATAATTGATTATTCATGAATTATTTGCTGTCAGCTTTGCTGCTGCCCTGTGCCGTTTTTAATAGGGACTGCAAGCCTCGTGAGACTGAGAAACTGCGAACGAGACTTGTAAGTCCCTATTAAAAATGATATGACAGTAGTGGGGGTGGCAGTAAGCCCCACCAGCCACCCACTTCTGTCTTATGAAGGAACTCTGATGCCTTAAGGAATTCACGGTGGGTTGAATATGGTGATCATACTTTTTTGTTAAATATGGTTTCAGAGGGCCTAGAGTTATTCACATTTCTTTCACTTTCATGGGAGTCCTTTGCCCCTGACCCTGGCGAATGTGGAGGGATGACTGTAATGTCCAACATTTCATTTCAATGCAGAATATACATATACATATATACATACATACATACATACATATATATATCTTTTTTATGCAGAAAAATGCTGTCTTCTGCACAGAAAATGCGGTTTCTTGCACAAAAACCATCCAAATTTTGCACAGGATAAGTTCCAAACTGCAGATAGTCTGAAAACCATCCCATTTTTAAAGAGAATGGCCATTTCCACACAACACTGTGTTGTGCTATTATTCCATTTTTATACTATAAAATACTATTCCATTTTTACCATCCTATAGAATCCTGGGTTTAGCAGTTTAGGGAAGGGCCTTTAGAATTCTCAGCCAGAGAGCTCTTTGGCCTCAGTGAACTACAAACCCCAGAATTTCACAGGATATTGAAAGTGGAATAATAACACTATAACAGTGTAGTGCGGAAATGGCCAATGTTGCAGTGGAAAGGAAATTGCTAAAGTTACACATTGTTTCTCTCAGGAATAAAATTAGTGAAGAGTTATGGACTATCCCTCTGCTCTGTCCATAAGCTGCCTGTGATTAAGGCTCTTTTATGCTGTGATGGCCAAATGCAAAGGCAGGTACATAGTTAAACAGAAGCGGGCAAAGTTTTTGATCTGAGCTGTAAAGCTGCTATCCAAGTGGCTCAACCTATTTTGGGGATAAAATTTGGTGCCTTGAAGACCTCATTTAAAGTTTGAACTAAAACCCATCACACTGCCATAGATGTCTGTTACCGGAGAGCAGGGAATTCCCTATGAGTTTTAACAGCACTTCTTCGTTTTAAGATTAGCACCTGTACAGCTGCTTCATGTTTTATAGGAACTATCCAGGTGCTGAAGCTATGTTAGGAATAAAGTTAACCTTAAAAACAAGGCTTGATTCCCCATCTCTCAGTGATAGAAACATTAACCACCTCTGGGTGGCCTGTGCGTTATAAAGATGATAAGAGGTGCTTCTTGGTGTGGTTTGGGGCATCCCATGTCAAAGAAAGGTCATATGTGTCACAGTATAAACTGAGACTGGATGAGGCTACACTCCTCCTGATATCTAAGGTACTTCTGGACTCAGCCCTGAACCTTAATGCCCAAGTTCAGCCATGGCCAGGAGTGTATTTGCATGTGTCAGATATTTATTCCTAGAGATGTCAGACCTAGCTACAATCACACATGCCTTGATGACATCCTATTTGGAGTACTGGAATGAACTACATGAGACTGCCATTAGAAGGCATCTGGAAACTTCATGGGGTCCAGAATGCTATGGTCAGAATGCTGGCTGGGTTACAGGGAAATACAATTCCCTCACTGAAACAACCTCATGGTCTACCAGTTCAATTCTGGGCACAATTCAAAGTGCTAGTCATAAGATATGATGTATATGTGTTTGAAGGACTGTATTTTCCTATATGAGCCTGACTCAGCTTTAAGACCTTATAATGCCCTTATTGAAATAACTTATGTTGAAGCTAAAATGTTTTCTAGGCATTTAGTGTTTTGTTTCTGATTTCCTAAGCAATTCAAAACAAGTTGTTCTGTCTTCTTGCAAGGACTGTGTCAAAAGTCAGCAAGATAACTCACCGAGAACATGTGCTTGTTTACAGAAAAATGTTAGAATGATCTGTGATCTGTTCTCTGTTCTATGCAACTTGTATGCATTTTCTCTTCCTTTGGAAGCTCTGTAAAAATCCTGATGTTTCAATAAAGCTTTATTCATCTGATCAGACTACTGTTGCAGTCAAGCTGAAAGCAGAGGCTGAGAATCTTGGCCAAGAGTAATTGTGTGTGTGTGTGTGTGTGTGTGTGTGTGAGAGAGAGAGAGAGAGAGAGAGAGAGAGAGAGAGAGAGAGAGAGAGAGAGAGACTCCTTCCCAACCTAATTCAGGGTGCAATCTCAGTTCGGTGTTTATAGACCTGGGAAACAGGGATGGAGTGATAACCTCACTGGCTACCAGCTCATTTCCTGGGGTTTGCAGTTTAGGGAGCAGCATTTGAAATTCTCAGCCAGAGAGCTCTTTGGCCTCAGTAAACTACAAACCCCAGAATTCCACAGGATGTTGAAAGTGGAATAATAGCACTGTAACTATGTAGTGCAGAAAGGCCCTAAATTGATTTAGTGCAGAAAGGCCCTAAATAGTGCAGAAAGACCCTAAAAAGCCTTTCTGCACTAAATTAGGGTACTAAATTTTATTACACATACACACACACATCAAAAAAGATACAGCACCTTGGATAACTCCTTTAAAGTTTTGGCTAAAACTGAAAATAGATTTACCACTTCACAATTTGGGGAAGAAAAAAAAAACAGAACAGTTTGAAAAGGGGGAAAAACTTGGAGGGGGAGGGAGGATCCCAAAAAAGGACAAAGAATAATTACTGGCCACAGGATGCTTGCTGACTCTTAGAGGAAGAATCAGTGGGAGCAGGAATGGGGTAGCATGGTTGACTGACTAGAACAACGAACAGAAGTACTTCAGACTGCAACATTTTGCTGCCGATCATATTTGATTAGCAACTACGGATTTTTATTCCTACTTCCCCAGTTTGTTTGTTTGTTTAATTTATATTCTTTTTTTCTCTCATATAGGACCCAAAGTGTACATTAAAACCAAACAGTTAAAACAAGAAAAGTTCCTAGCCTTTCCCTATAAGGATGGGAATCAGAATAAATGATGCAAATGGCAAATCTGTATAACTTAGCATATACCAGGAGTGCAAAATACAGGTTCTCCCCCAACCCCAGGTTTTTTTAAAACCAAAATACAGTACATCTACCTTCCTCAGTGCAACCCTGATTCTACCTTTCTTAGCAAGTGATGCTATTTTTATTGCAATGAGTGGATGCTGCTAACTCAGGCGAGTTTTTGATTTCAATATTTTTAAAACCAGTTCTTCACCTTTTATAGGATGTTAAATAAACAGAGGAACATGCAAGAGACAGCTGTGAAGAGAACAGGTAATTCTGTAGCAAAGCTAATATTTACCCATGCTGGTGATTCAGGTCTTTAGCTCTGAAATAGTGGTCCCTCTTTTTGCCAGCATCACCTTTTTCATGCCTAGTTTTTCATCTTCATTGTGATAATTTACTATCACCTCTCTCTCTCATCCATACACAGAAGATTTCTGTAGCACATCTGGGCGTTCCAGAGCCCATTGGACTCCACTTCCCAGAAGCCCCAGTCAGCAAGGCAAATTGTAAAAAGCTGATGCTGGAGTTCAAAACATCTGGGTGTTTGTGAGAATTTCCATCTTCCAGTTACAGAAAATAACAAAGACAAAATGAGAGGAGAACAATCTGACCGAGGAGTGTCAACCATAACATTTTTTTAAAAAAGTTACCTCTTTCAACTATAATTCCCAGAATCCTCCAGCAAGTATTTCTCCTCCAGAACCCACTTCTCTCTCTCTGCCAGCAGGCAAAGATTTTTTCATTTAGTCAGGCCTTTGGCTGACAATTCATGTAGCAGAACAGGCTGTTAAGGAGGCTGTGCTTTTATCTTTTTCATTATATTTTAAATGTGTTTGACACTTGTTTTAACTTTTAATAGAACTGTTGTTTAATTGCTTGTACCTTTTGTACAAACAGGGTTTTCCTTTTTTAGCTTTGTCTTGTTTTAAGTGGATATAAGCTGCCTTGGATCCTGTGCAAGGAGATAGTGTTAGCCTAAAAGATGGGGGACTTTGGGGTCCACCTGCAATGCCAGAATCTCCTTGGAATTTGTGGAATTATAGCTGAAAGGAGGCCTGTGAGAGGAGGGTAATGGCAGGATCTTTTTAACTGTGTATACCAGTACTAACTGCAGAGATGGCTCCAGTTAAAAGATAAAAGAGTATTTTATTTGGAAATAGCAAACACCCAAGAAATCAGACACTTTCAAGAATGATACAAGACTGTTAGAAAATGAGGCAAGAAAGGTTGGATAGAGATAAATTTGGTGGAAAGAGTGATAGTTCCCAACTCTAAAGCAGAAGGTAGAAGTGAAGTGGCTCAGACAGTGAATCTAAGGGTAGCACAGAGGAACAGAGATCTGGGCATCATGTATTACATCCAAAGTACTATAATTTACTGAGGCTGGAGTTGGGATTTAAATACCCTATTTCCAGCGGTGAAGGAGGGTGCATGAATGAAGCAGCAATGGCTTTCCCACAGAACTGACAAAGGAATCTGAAATGGACTGATTGTCTTAATTCTAGGTGACAAGACATTGATGGGAGTCCTGCCAATCTCTTAATGTTTTGGTCAGGTAATGTGAATGGGGAAGGTCTCTATAGGATATGCTTACATAAGGAGGATGCTCACAGTAGAATTGCTTCACCTGGGCAATTTTACCTGCAATTGTTGTCAGGAGCACTCACAATTTACAGCTTTTGAAAGGATTATCCCAAACCCATCAGCATCGGGCTTTATTGACTAATCCTCTCTGAACTTATGACCTGGTCGTGTCTGAGGTCAACCCGACCTGGCATATGTCTACAGTCAGTGCACTTTCAAACATGCGTTCCAGCCATGAAATACATCCAATTATGAAAATTGCACATCCTGCAGAGTAGCAAACAAGAGGCAAGATACAAATAATTACTGTTGGTGGCCATGTGGCTTGTGGATTCTGAGGATTATAGCCTCCCAAAAGTAATTTTTCAAAGCTCTGAGAAGGATTCAAAATTCCCCACAGTTTGGGAGTTTGGGCCTATGGTCTTCCTTGGTGGAAATGTTCCTGCTTAATTTTTATGGAGACAAATGGGACATATTCTTCTATTCAACCTTGGACTGGAACAAGGTGAATGGCAACACAGACTGAACTGCATTGACCCATTGGTGGATCCGTTTTCAAATGAGTGTCAAGTGCATTTTCTGCCCTCCAGCATGTACAGAAGATGAGGTCACCTCAAAAAGCATCACATGCTGAGGGAAGAGCCCTCCTTGGATCAGGGAGGGAAGCTAAGGTTCCATCCAAAGGGTAAAATAAGGATTGTGGGTCAAGAGGGAAGCTGAAGTGAAGACAGACAGGCATGACAGGTGAGGATGAAATTAGGACAGGGCAGGCAAGTTCCCTGAAGCTGATGAGGTTATGGCAGTCTAAATATAACATGGTGTGGCAATCAGAGAAGAATCCTTGCTTATCTATAAACTCAGAAAGGTTGGACAATCTGCAGGTTCTTTCTGTTGAGTTTTGCCTTTGGCAAAGGGAAGATGAAATCCATGAAAGAAAATGGAGACAATGCATAGTAAAGCACCAAAGAATGATATCCTACATTAGGGTTGTACAGCATAGATCTCTGCACTTGGAATTATTTGTTGATTATGCAATGCAATGAAGGGATGTCATATGGAGGATGGAGCAAGCCTGTTTTCTGCTGTTCCAGAGACTAGAACATGAGGAATGTCTTAAAACTTCAGAAAGAGATTCCATCTAAACATTAGGAAGAACTTCCTGATGGTAAGAGCAGTGTGACAGTGGAATGCACCTCCTTGGAGTGTGATGGAGTCTCTTTCTCTGGAGGTTTTTAAACAGAGGCTGGATGGTCATCTGTCAGGAATGCTCTGATGGTATATTCCTTCATGGAAGGGGGTTGGGCTTAATGGTCCTTCTAGTCTCTTCCAGCTCTATGATTCTGTGAACCCGTATGTTGAATGGTAATGTTGCAATACTGAATATACAACCAAAGGTGTACCATTAGTCCTTTCAACAAGGGATGGCAGAGAGGCATCAGCCAAGAATATGCAGCCAAATTCACAAGGGAATAACATGTGAAACATCAGTTTACAACCTTATACTTAATGCAGTCATTTCACATTAAGACTACTGCACCTGGCCAAGAGTCAGGCCAAAGAGTCCCATGGCGCTCTTAAGACTAACAGATCTATACTATAAGCTTTTGCTGATTACAAACCATTTCATCATAAGCATGAACATTTAACACTGGATGCTCAAGTACATATGCTCAATATTGCAGAGTCTAGAAAAATTATTTTTTGGAATCTGTAATGGTTATTTGACTTCAAGTTGACTCATAATAATCCCAAGGTGAACCTACCATGGGAAATTTTTGGCAAGATTTATTCAAATGAGGTTTTCCATTGCCTTCCTTCTATGGCTGAAAAGGTATGACTTCCCCAAGGTCACTCACTGGGTTTCCATGGTTGAGTGGGGATTCAAACTCGGGTCTCTTGAAGTCTTAGGCCAGTATTTAAACCACTAAATCACAAACATTGGGGGACTCTTGGAATAATCCAGAGTAACTTTCCCAAGCTCTCTTAGTATCATGGTCCCATTTCCAACCCTGAATGCCGTACATATATATCTTGACCTCTAAGATAACACATCATACATCTACAAAATGGACTGCAGTTCACAAAAGCACATGTAATAACAATTCTGTTAGTCTTAAAGGCATCACACAACATTTTGTTGTTTTGCTGTAACAGACTAACAAGGCCATCTCTTTTTGGTGCATACTTGAACTTTCTTTCCTATGAGGCCAAAGCCTTGTGCAAGTATTTTTCTGAAACATGTACAACTACATGCCCTTCTATGGATGGAAAGATACATGTACAACTAAAGCATGTGGATAAAGTAGAACTTTTCTTCCCACTTCACAGGTGAAAACATCACACCTCACCTCAAGCATCTGCACATTTGCAGGAGCATTTTCCAGAAAGAAAGTGCACACAAAACAGTGAAGGTATTTTGAATAAAATATGCATAACTTGGTAAATATGCAGAAAGACACTTTAGTTAGTGGGGAAAAGTTGCCTGCCTGCCTGCCTGCCTGCCTGCCTGCCTGCCCTTCTTTCTTTCTTTCTTTCTTTCTTTCTTTCTTTCTTTCTTTCTTTCTTTCTTTCTTTCTTTCTTTCTTTCTTGCCTTTATATCCTACCTTTCTCCCAAGATGGTATTCAAGACAGCTAAATTGCGTCTAAATTCAATAAACTACAGAAATGAATGTGGAAAGGCTGGGGGGATAGTTTTACAGCATGCATCCAGACTGCATTACTATAGCACCTTGATTTCACTATAAGTGCGCTGGGTGCATTCTATGGAATCCTGGGATTTGTAGTCTGATGAGGGATTTGGAATTCTGTAATGCACATCCTTGAATAGAAGCACTAGAGCGCACCAGCCATTTCCGCATAGACTGTTATAGTGCTATTATTCTACTTTCAACATTCCATAGGATGTTTAGGCCCCTCCCTAAACTGCAAACCCCAGGATTCCATAGGATGTTGAAAGTGGAATAATAGCACTATAACAGTCTAGTGCGGAAATGGCCTCTAATAGAGAGTTCTAAGTATATCTCAAAACTACAAACCTCAAGATTCTTTGAGCAGAGCCAGGACAATTTAGGCCTGAAAGATGTCAGCATGACTCAAAATGGCCAATCACATCTCAGTTCATTTTCTTGGTAATTGGGGGCATGGATGTTTTTTGTTTGTTTGTCTTGTGCGCTCAGGGGATGGGAAGCACAGGACTGGGGGACATTTTACGTGCCAAGAATGACTCCATAGTATGTTGTGAACCTCTGGAAGTTTTTCATTCCTGCTGAAGGCCATCTCACCTCATGTTTCTGCTGGAGTTATTTTAAAATAATTCAGCATAGTTCTGACTTCTTCTGTTTTGATGAGGGAAGTATTTTCTTATTGTCAGCTCTGAACTATTAGATGGTCATAAAGGCAGCCCAATGATAGGTCTGGCTGTTTTTTGCTTTGCACCAAGAAAAGGTGATAAATTTCCAATTAAGCCCTCTCTGTCTTCCTTGGTATCAGTCACTGAAGGTCATTCCCCTGACCTTTTCTGATATTCTCTGAAAGTCATTTCTTTGGTTCTCATTTATTTCAAGCAAATATCAAAGATTGGTCACACATGATTTCACAGTCTATGATGCAAAGTTTGCTTTTCTTGGAAGAACCTATGTGAGCCACATATGATGGGGTCTTTCTGTGCTTCATTTTTAGGATTTATACTTCCAGATAAGAAATTTCATTTGAACATTTCTGGTTGTATGTGGGAATATCTCTACAGAAAGCCTGTATTGGTTTCAAACTAGTTAGTTGAATTGCTCCTTATCTTTTATCTTTTTAATTGCATTAAATGTCAAGTTCTGGGCACCTCAATTCAAGAAGATATCAACAAGCTGGAGCCTGTCCAGAGGAGAGCAACCAAAATGGTGAAGGGTCTGGAAGTCATGCCCTATGAGGAGTGGCTTAGGGAGCTGGGTATGTTAAGTATGCAGAAGAGAAGGTTAAGAGGGGACGTGATAGCCATGTTTAAATATTTGAAGGGATGTCATGTTGAGAAGGGAGTGGGCTTGTTTTCTGCTGCTCCAGAGACTAGGACAAGGAGCAATGGATTCAAGCTGCAAGAAAGGAGATTCAACCTGAACCTCAGGAAGAAATTCCTGATGGTCAGAACTATCCAGCAGTGGAATATGCTGCCTCAGAGTGTGGTGGAGTCTTCTTCTTTGGAGGTTTTTAAGCGGAGGCTGGATGGCCATCTGTTGGGAGTGCTTTGATGTGGGCTCCTGCATGGCAGGGGGTTGGACTGAATGGCCCCTGTGGTCCCTTCCAACTCTACAATTCTTTGATTCTATGATTTTATCTCTTTAAATGTACATTTAAATTGATTTAATATTGTGAACAGTTTAAATCCATTTTAATATTCTCTTTGTGTATGTTTTTAGCTACATCATCCCTTTTGAAAAGTAAACTGCCATTGTTAGGGTAGATAAATTAATCACACCTCCACTGTATCCCCAGATGGGCATGGAGCTGATATGAACCCCCAGAGGAAAGTAGGAGGGCAGAAAAAAAAGGATAGGAGTCAGAAAAAGATACACACACACACACACACACTTTGGTCAAAGGATCCCTCTAGCAGTCACCAAAAGTGATGACCCCAGAAGTCCCTGTTTTGAAAGAAAGGCAGGATGATGATGATGATGATGATGATAACAGCCATGAATACGACTTGAATGAAACTATCGTTTGCTTAGTTCCACGTTAAATTCAGGGCTTTCTCCCCTGTTTGTGAAGAAACGGGCATTTTTTTTAAATGAAAGCAAACAAAATTCTCATCTTCTTTAGCTCATGCAATTTGAACAGAAATTCGAGCCATCTCATCTCCACCTGCTATGAAGGACAAAGAAGGGGCAACCTTAATTCAGCACCAAGAACAGTTAGATCAGGTACTTTGGACACTGAAAGTGGTTTGGTTGTATGACTGGGATGACTTTTGTTGGGGGAGAAGCAGGGGGAATGCAATCTTGTTTATCCTCCTGGACTAGTCACCCCACGGCTCCTCTTCTCTCTTGTGTGATCTTTTGGGGGCCTTATGCTGGCAGCAGGTGGATTCAAAGCCAAAATGGAGTGGGGCAAAACTGAAAAGAAATGAGAGGCAGAAGGAGGCAGAATCAAAGCCAAGACACACCATACTTTGTCCCATTCATGGACACACAGTCACACACACCAATGATACACTTTTCCAATCTGCACAAGTACACATCTGCTCTCTCACAAATTGTGGCTCTCCCTCTTCCCTCTTCCCTAACACACATCTTGCAGCTATGCACGAAAAAGTCTTCATTGGTATAAAGGGAGGTTCCCCCTTCCAATGAGTGGAAGGATGTGGCTAAACATGGGGCACCAGGGGATATTATCTAGATCCCACAGGCTAAATCCGGTCCATAGCCTGCTGCAGTGCCAGCTGTTGACTTCCATGCCAGTGGGGAAGGGAAAGACCTTTGCATTTTAGTCTGAACTTTAAAAGAGACACCCAAAGTGCTAAATTCTATCCTCAAAATAGACATAGCACCTTGGATAGCTCCTTAAAAGTTCAGGCTAAAATCCAGATCAAGTGCACTTCCATCCTGACATGGAAGCCACTAGTCACCATTGGATTGTTGGTATATATAGAGAAGGCAAAATATGCCTACTGTTCTAGAATTTATTGGCCATGATTCTACATCAAGCCGGTGGAGCGTAATGCTCCACCCACACAGTTCCATCTCCCCCTTCTGTCCTAGCCAGCTGTCATACCCCAGAAGAGTCCCCAATCCTGCTTCTTACTGGTGGAGAGAAGAAGAGGGAGGCAATTCTGATGAAGAAGCTGTGGTCTCAGCTTGGAGGAGGAAAGAAATTAGGGTGTCTTCAGAGATGGAGTGTATCCTTACTTTTCTTCCCTGGAAGGCCAGAGCAACCACATTTTTATAGTCTCAGTTGTTTCCCCATGCCTCACTTTCCTACTGGTAAACAGCAGCAGAGGTCCATCTTGCATTTGACAACTGTTGAAGACAAGTTTTAGATGGGGTGCAAAGGCTAGAGAATCACTTGCTGCACCTGATCAGGAAAAAAAAAAGTCATATACAAATGTAAGCCATACTTATGTGTGTGTATCACAAACAGCTCTATTTCTCCTTGTCATCAGATATGTAGCATGCAAAACCAGCCTTAAAAGAATTTCACTGGCTGCCAATATGCTTCCAGATTAAATTCAAGGTGTTTGCGCCGACATTTAAAGCCCTAAATGGTTTGGGACTTCAACTCTGAAGGAGTACCTCTCCCCATACTGTCAGAGGGCCACCGCTACTCCTCTGCCATGCTAATTATGCTTAGCTGTACCGTAGCCATATTGCTGTGTTTACTTCAATCTTTGGGTAATGGAAGAGGGAGCCTGGTTGGAGCCTGGAAACCAAGGTCATTCCAACAGACTGGTACAATCTGCTGTTGTGTGGGGATGAACTGGAAAGAGTTGGGAGGGGTGGGAGGGGTTCTTGAAACTTCTATTGTGTCTTCAGTTCTGGCAGAAGCATTGTCTGTATGCTGAACCTACAATAAAACCTTTCAGGATATATACACGAAGTCTGGTTACTGAGTTAGGGCAAGAGAAGACAGTGCTCATATATGCCTGCCTGAGGATTAAGATCTGCTAGGGGGCTCTCCTCTATGTGCCTGCGGGAGGATTAATATTTGTTGGGTGGGGCTCCTCTGTGTCCCATCAGCGAGGCTGATCCACTGTCTGAGGACATGGGAGAGGGCCTTCTCAGCTGTGGCACCCCAACTGTGGAATACCGTCCCCCCTGGAGACTCAACTGGCACCAACACTCATGTCATTTAGGCACCAAGTTAAAACTTGGTTGTTTTCCAAAGCCTTTGGGCTTCATTAATTCAACTCAAAGGCTGTTACATACAGCTTTAAAAATATCTACTTTTTTAATTTTTTAAAAGCTGTTTCTAATTCATTATATTGCCTAATATGTTTTAGTTTATTTAAATTATCGTACTGTTTTGAACCTTAGCCTGTTTTAATGCTATTTGTAAGCTGTCCTGAAATCTCTTGAGATAGATTGGGGTATACATATTTTAATAAACACACAATAAATAAATAATAAATAACACTATGTCAATCATTATGAACTTAGATGTGGGTATATATGGACTTTTGCTGCTTTTTTCCCCCCATGGGTGGAATATTCTTCTGTGCAGGGTTACAGGTAGAGCAACTGAAGCCTCAGATTGTCATTCCCCCAAAGAGAAAATCTACTCTGTACATTTCGAATCGGTCGAAATGAAGTAACATTTTATGCCCTGGTGTAAAAAAGCTACACCAAGAAATTACAGAGACTGTACATTGGGTATGATTAAAAATACAATTGTAAAAGACAACAGATAAACACACACACACAGAAAGAGAGAATTATAGCAGCTATCTTTGTGGCAAACCAAATGGATACGTCTCTAGGTGAAGTTTCAAAGAACCTCATTGAAGTACCTTTCCATAATGCAACAGTTTAGCTTATTAAACCTGTAGAAATGGTGGAAAGAATAAATGTTTTATTTAAAAAACTTTAAAAGTCTTTTAATTATACATAATTTATCTACAGGGAGAAAGCAAGTTCTTTTTCTCTGGTCCATCTGTTGAATCATGTATCACAGTTTCACCTTTTTTTAATGCCTCACTAACAGAGTACTGTATTATTTTTCCATACAGGCCTCACGACAGTTACAAGTAACATATAATAACAGGGAAGAAAGAAGCCCCAAGCACAACGTGACTGTGTTTTGCCAGAATCTTCTCCAGGGTTTCTTCTACTCTTTTGTACTATTCCTTTTAAAGTTGCTGCGATGTGCTTTATTACTTCATTAGTTTTTCAAAAGCTATAAAGGTATTAAAATGTAAATGAAAGATGAACACTTCAAGCAAATTTCACTGCTGATAACCTACAGGACCTTGCAAAGCTGCCAGTGTCATTAGCTGCTTTTCTTTCTTTCTTCTTTATCTCCAAGATCTGTTGAATAAAGAAACAGCCAGCAAACAGAGCTGGGGAAGCCAACAAATTTCAAAGTAATTGGATTTTGGCTATAGATTCTAGGGCCCATTCCTGGCTGGCATCATACATAGTCATGGCTGACAGCACCTCTTAGCTGAGGGGCCTACTCCCAAGATACCCTTAACCTGCTCTTCCTCTTTACCACACCAACCTTCTTGTTCACCTGCCTCCTACTCTGGCCAAGATGACAAGGAGAAGGCAAAGCAGGAAAGTGGTGAGAAGGACAAACGGTATTTACTTCCTCAACAGTGGCGGCTGGTGACTCCATTCATTTTATCGGAACTTTTAAGTAGCAATCTAAAGTACTGAACCTATTTTGGGCACCTTGGATAGCTCCTTTAAAGTCCAGGCTAAAACCCAGGCCATTTCCACACTGCACGGTTATAGTGCTACTATTCCACTTTCAACATCCTGTGGAATTCTGGGGTTTGTAGTTTACTGAGGTCAAAGAGCTCTCTGGCTGAGAATTCTAAAGGCCCCTCCCTAAACTGTAAACTCCAGGATTCCACAGGATGTCAAAAGCGGAATAATAGTGCTATGACAGTATAGTGTGGAAATGGCCTAAGTAACATGAAAGAAATCAAAGAAAAAAATTGTTTTTGTGTCACAGACCCTGAATTAAAATATCCTGGCTTGTATTCTGTTCTTAATCTCAGCCAGAGTAGAGTTACTGAATCAATGGATTTACTCACATGTTGGTTCACCATTCAACAATTAATTCAACGGGTCTACTCTGGTTGAGCTTAACTAATAGGACTTAGGCCCCTGTTTTATATTATACCATCTCTGCTGTGTTGTCTGTTCAATCTTTACATTTTTGTCTCCACTCCAAGGTACGTAACATCTTTAATCAGAAGATTCCATATATTTCCTTGGCTGAGATGTTAATATAGGTTTGCAACAGCATTGCACCTGTTCTAAGGGGAGGTCAGCTTGTACATAATGTGCCAAAGCACTTAATCTACTGTGCCTGAATATAATGCACCTGCCTTGACAAGTTTATTACCAAAATTTAGACATCCAAGTTTAGACATCATGCAGGTTGAGAATGATGCCAGATGGAGAGACTGGCCTGGGCACCACAGTTGTGTGTATGTAAATGTCATTTTGATTAAAAATGAGTGCTATGCAGTCAAGTCAGAGGATTCACAGAAAGTGTGGGTTGCAAGCTGTGATCTGCAGGAAAAGAGACAAGTAACACTGTGTAGGTTTGGGATAGGATTAAAGCATAAGAGGGCTGCATGGAAAAACCTTTTAACTCAGCAAGGAAAGTTTAGGTAACTGAGTTTAGAGAAGTAAACTTGTGACATGAGGAGAAAAATGAAAATGGGTAACACTATGAAGACCTATTTGCCTCTTTGCTTCATCAGTAGTGTTTATGGCACAACTTTCTTCCATGAGCTCAAGACGGTGCCTATGGGTCACCTTCTCCCCATTTCATCTTCACAACAACCCTGTGGAGTAGGTCCAGTTGAGAGAAAGTGACAGGCCTAAGGTCACCCAGTGAGTTTTGTGGCTCAGTGGGGACTAGAAGCCCATTCTGTCAAATCTCAGTCCATCACTCCAATTACAATACCATACTGGCTTTCTAGATACAAGTGGTTGGGAATTAAGACCGCATCACACAAGGCAGGTAAATCGTGATTGCATCTGGATAATAGTGCCTTTGGTTGGAGTTTCCCACATGACGCAGTCACTCTTCAGCTGTAGTCCGGTGGAAGACCATTTTAAAAGCATTTCTTTTTACTAATGAAAAAAAAAATCCATTGTTGACCTCCTTTTCCACTTTTTTCACACTATGATTTCCTGTGCAAAAGTTCAGTTGTGCTCTTTCAGGTGGTCAGGAGGCATGTGCTTTGAGTGGGAGATCCAGTCACTTTCTGGAGTCTCTGTTGCTACAGTGGTACAATGCCATGCCATGGTAACGTCTCATTTACACACTCACACCTGTGCCAGTATAGGATGGGGTGCACAGGATCAGGGTGGAAGAGAAACACAAGAGAGAGGATAGAGTTCTTGACTTTCACTTTCTGCTTGTCCCTTTCCCCAGTGCAGTGATGGTAAAACATGGGGAGGAAGAAGGGTAGGTGGGGGAGACTCCTACCAGCAAGCTCCCAACTGGCTTTTAATTGGTCCTGTGTGCAAGTGGAAGGCTGCTCATTTGTGCTCTCCCTGCTCTCCATCCTTCCCTCTTTGTGACTTCTCAGAAAAGAAACAAGGAAAAGGCACTGCAATAATGTGGGAGGAAGTAGTGGATAGGCAGTCTGTGTATGATAAGGTTTCGGCATTGACACGTGCTGGAATCCCAGAATAGTTCCAAAGCCATGCAAAGAAGGACAGCAATCACAACTGCATAGCATTTTATAGACAAGGCAACTGCAGTGAGAGAGGGGGCTCGTGAAATAATGCTCTTACTATTTGTTCCAGACATGGAAAAAGAAAAGATTTGTGCATGGATTATCTGTATTCACTGAAGTGAATGAGACAGATCACATGAGAACTAGAGGACTTCAACTTGTGTCCAAATCTTCGGTATCTAAAGGAAATAACTTTCCTTAAAAAAAAAAAAGTTGCATTTTCAATCCATCACTGCTTTTCATGTCACATAGTGTTTTCCTATTACCCAACCATCCTCAGATCTTTACACAGCCTGGAAAGTTTTGGATTTTTTTAAAAAAGGCATTAACCACAGTAAATTCTCCAAGTCTACTCCCTGTAACAAAATTGTTACTATCACAATTTTGTAAAGAGCAACTCTCTATTTTCCTGTTTAAAAATTGCTTCAATTATTTTTCTGGGAAAAAAAATCTGAAGACTACAAGCCTCTGGTACAGAACATACCCTTCTCATATACTCTGCATTGTACCCTCAAGTGTAAAGATATATCATTGGACACCAAAGTCAGGATTGGTATTGGTATTTCTGATTGGTATTGGTGCCTTGGTATTTCTGATTCCTGTGTATGGATGTGAAAGCTGTATGGTAAAGAAAGTGAACAGGGGGGAAAAATCAACTCATCTGAAATGTGCTGCTAAAGTAGAGTTCTACAAATATGATGGGCCACCAAAAGGACAAATAAATGGATCTGAGAGCAAACCAAACCTGAAATCTCACTAGAAATCCAAATGACTAAACTGAGGCTCTCATGCTTTGGACATATCATGAGAAGTCATGACTCACAATGGAAAAGACAACAACATCTGGAAAAATAGAAGGCAATACGAAAAGGAAGAAACCACATTACAAGTGGATTGACTCAATCAAAGAAGCCACAGCCCTGTGTTTGCAAGATCTGAGCACGGCTATTAATAACTGGGCCCCATGGAAGTCTATCTTTGACAGGGTCATCATAAGCTGAAGCTAACCTGAGGGAACATGACAACTGCAGCAGCAACAACAAGGACAACACATAAAATAAAGACTCGAAACATAGTGAGAACTGGTATTCGAACCTTGTGATTTATTCCCTCTACTATTGAGTGAGCCCACCATTCCCCTAACTATAAAGGTAATTTTTAAAGTTACAGTTACACTACAGAAGAAGTGATTTTCTGCTGTAGAAGGACAGATATTATTGTGATATAGCCTAGTCGTGCCTTTTGTACTGGAAAAAAGAATTTCTTAGGAGTAAATAGCATTTGTAACTAGCTACATTTATATGTTTATGTCTTATCCAGAGGTCTGCTTTACGTTATCAAAATACTTATTTGTTATTTTTGGATGTTGTTGAAAATATAGGATTTAGTATTGAAAAAATGTCATCACAGGAGAGCTACATCTAGCTGGGACTGAGATGTGTCTGCATAATAACCATTATCTAGGCTGGGGGCATTGGCTCAAAGGTATTGATGTCCTCTCAGATCAAATCTTCTAAGAGTAAACTTTATTATCTTGGCATACATTCCAGTGTAATAAATGTCACTAATATAGACAGCTGTGGCTCTTGATTTAGATGAATATAGTGTAAAATGAAGGCCTCGTATGGAATTGTGAAAACAAAACAAAAACAGTGATACACTGTTCAGACAAAAGCTCCCATGTGATAAAAAAGCATGGGGAGATAGAACTTAAGTGTGTAACTATGTGATCAATTCTATAGTGAAAATTTTGAAGTGGGGACATCATTGCCACAGTCCCAGTTCAAAGCAGAGTCCCAAACATTAACCCACATCAATAGGCCACTTCGAGCATTTTTCATCCCTGCTAGGTCTTCGTAAAGACAATGACACTTACTTGCCCATTCAATACCAAGACACCTAAAAATACTTCTGGAATATACCCGGTATAGCTTACAACAGCCTATCATTGCTGGCAAAAATCAATTTTCTCCCATGGTAAAGACTGCAAGTGAGCTCACTGGGAGGTCCAAAGGAAATGCAGAGGATGTTACTATCCTTGGTAGTGAAAACCCCTAGTGTGGCAACTCTGTGAATTCAGCTTAGAGTCCTTCCAGACTGGTGATTTGTGCCAGTTTGTGCTACACCATTTAATGTTGCTTCTTGATGCTCCTTGTCACCTTTTCTCTCTTCATGTCCAAATGGTTCTCCTGACTTTATTTTTAAACTAATATTTAATGAGGCACAATTCAGGTCATGTCAGGATGCATGGCTTCTGTCATAGGTATGCATTAGTATAGGCAGTAGAATAGCTTTGTTAGATCAAACAGGGCTATGGTTAACTGAAGCACTATTATGTATCCATTGCTAATTGCTACCTGCAGCTATGTATCCAAGGGAACTCCTAAAGTATCCCAAGACTCCAGATTGTTAAACTCTGTAATATCCAATGCCACTTTGTATCTGGGTAAGAGGGAAGAATATCAAAAAGGGTGTGTGTGTGTGTGTGTGTGTGTGTGCAAAGCAGTGGGAAGGCGTTATGGGAACAAGCTACGCAAGATAACGGGACAGGAGTTTGGCCTACCTCCCAGGATGAAAGATATGTAAATAACAGATAGCTTGGAAAACTGCCAGTGTTGGTGGGGTAACTTAACATTTATGACTCCTAACCAATGATTGATGTGTATGCCTGAATTTGTATGACAAGGTATAATACCTGTAACCATCTCAGACTGTGTAGTTTTACTTTTCTTCAAATAAACACTTCTGTTTGAAATTCTGAGCCAGAGGCATATCTAGCATGAACAGCACCTAGGGCAAGCATAGAAGTTGTGTCCCTTTCTTTAGGGCCACCTCCTCTCCCTCCCCCCTCCCCCTCCCCCTCCTCTAAATCTTCCAACACGGCTTTTTTTTTGCACCCCCCTGGCACAGGCACCCAGGGCACATACCCTACTTGCCCCTCCCTGGTAGGGAAACTGCAAAGGCAGTTGGATGGAAAACACAAAGGAGAAACTGTATAGGCCATGTCCTCCAACATTTCACAGATGCAAACTGGGACATGTGAGGCCAATCAACATCAGAGGATGGTGAAGATGGCAATAGTTATTAATGGGGACAAAAACACAAGCTAGGCAAGGCCATCGCAGTTTGCTTTTGTCTGAGCCTATTCAGAAGAGCAGACTTCATTCCTACCTCTGCTCAACCTGCTGCAGAGTTAATGGAGTGCAAACCACGTTTGGAATTTGAATTCAGGTTTTCAGCAATCAGGGTACATTGATGACAAAGGGGGAAGTGGAGAAAGTGAGAGCCAATGAGACATTTTAAAAGCAGCTGGAAAAGTGGGATGGTAGAGGATTAACAAGGACTGTCCCTGCCAAATTGGGACAGTTGGAGGATAAGCACAGGCTCATGGGCAAAACCACAGAGAGAAGGAGAATACAGCAGGAAAGCAACATTCCTGGGTCCCTTTCATCCTACACAATTATAGCATCTTGATACTACTTGCATTCCTAGGATTCCATCCTATGGAATCCTGGATGTGTAGTTTCATGAGACTTCTCTGTCACAGAGCCAGGATTCCAGGATTCTGTAGAATTCATCCACAGTAGTAAAGTCTTATAACTCTGTAGTGTGAAAGAGTCCTTGTTATGGGTCACCTGAATGTTGCAGCTCAGAGTCTAGCAGAGCCAAGGAAACCCCCTACTCTCTCCTTTACCTGTTTCAAAAATTTGCAGTGGGTGGAACATCACTCCCAGTTTTGAAACACAGGCATTTCTTAATGCTAAACAGTGTGCAGAGGATTTCCAGGGTTCCTTACACAATTACAGCACTGTGATTCCACTGTAACTGCCATGGCAAAATTCTATGGAAACCTGGGATTTTTCTTTCAAGGAGGGCTATTTGGAATTCTCAGCCACATAGCTCTAATGGCCCATGAAACTACAAAACCCAGGATTCCATATGATGCAGCCACAGCAGTTGAAGTGAAATCATAATGTCGTTAACTGTATAGTGCGAAAAGGCTCCAGAAGCTGTAAATCAAATTTGGTGGGACAGTTTTCCAACCCCATCAACCAGGAATTCAATATTCCAGGGCTACAAGGCATGCAAGATTGCTATATTCAAACACAATTTACCTGCGTAGTATAATAGTATCTGAAACAAGAGATTGGGAATTTTTTAAAGTACATTTTAAGTGCTTTGAAAGCTTTTTAAAAATGCATTAAAGCACCCTTCAAACCCAGCTGGGATTCATATAGTCATCTGGATGTTACTGGATTACAAGTCCCATCAGCCTAAACCAGCATAGCAAATGGCAAGGAATGATGGGAGCTGTAGTCAATAACATTGGCAGGGAGGAGATAACTGATCCCCATCTTACCTTTAAAACTTAACTGGAAACTAAGCAGAAATTATTCTTGCTATACAGTATACATAAACACACAATGTAATGTTGTTCCTGCTTATTGTGTTACCTTTGAAATGTAAATTGCCACAGCTTCATTACTGCAGAAAATAATTTATAATAATTTTTAGACCTAGATTTATGAAGAAGTGAGAGCACAACTGCATACAGAATACAGACAACTTGGCAAAGATTTTTCAAGAGCATGAAATGGAAAGAAGTTTTACTGTGAAATACTGTAGTATTTCTCTCTCCATCTGCATCTCTTGCTGTCTTTTTGCAGTTCCAGCAACTAAATAAGTTTAAAGAAAAGTTCACTTGACATGAAGTGCTGTATGGGAGAAGGTGATAACATTTTACAAATAGATTTGCAAAGCTGGGCTAATTTCTCCCTCCTCCACAATAACTGACCTCTCTTCCAAAAATTAATCTGAAAAGAAGGATTAACTTTTAAGGCAGACAAACAATAATAACAATACTAATAATAAGGATTTAAGAATGTCTTATGTGGAATAAACCATATCCTGCTGTTTTCATTTTTTTAAAACCAACCAGTGATACTGAGCAATTTTCTAATATGATCCTATGTGAACTATCCAATGTTTTCACAGTTTTGAAAAGTGCACATCCTCTTCCTGGCTATTTAAAATGGCCTTTGGTTGGGATTCCATCTGATGATCTTGTGGAGGTGCTAATTACAGGAAAGGACATCTATCATGCATGAAGATTCAGTCAAGTTCCAACATATATCCTCCTTTCCATATCTCTGGATCTGATTGGACTTGATCTCTTCCTTAATTCATAGTGTGGTGATATGATTGATTGATTGATTGATTGATTGATTGATTGATCGATTGATGGTGTGCTGAGATAGCTAGGCTTTTCATGAGTGCCAAACAGTCTCCAATGAGCCAGGAAACATCAGAAGAAACCAGAAGTCAGGACTTCCGGAATCTTGGATAAATGTTCATGAAGTAACCCAGAGGTCAATTAAGGCTGAAGAACAAGCCAGAGGATAAGGTTAAAAAGGAAGCCAGAGGTCAGGACTGAAAGACAAGATCAAGAAGCAAGGTCAATAAGAAGCCTCCAGTTAGATCTCAAAGACACACAGTGAGATAAGGTCAAGGAACAAACCATGGGTCAGGCTTTAAAGATCAACCATGAGAAGGATGCCAGAACTCAGGGCAGAGGGACATACCAGGAGGCAGGATCAACAAACAAGTCTGGAGCAAATAGCAAATGAGGACCAAGAGACAAAACCAGGAGGCAGGGTCAAGAATAAATCTAGTGCTCAGGGCTGAAGGGCAAACGAGGAGAAAGTTTTCAAGAAGCATCTCAGAAACCAGGGCTGAACAGCAAATCAGAAGCAGAGGATATAGTAAAAGGCATGACTAAGCAAACTAGTAGCTGGGAGTGAGGAGCAACCAAGGATATAAGATCACACCAGAACTCAAGGAGACTTTGGAAACAAGCCTTGGAATAATTCTCAAGTGGAACAAAAAGCCTGCTTACATTCCATCTAATCCAGAAGGATTCATTGGCCACGTTGAATGCGTAGAGCCAGGAAGGTATTTCCATGGGAGATTTCCACTTACAGTTAAGTGGTTTACCAAGTAGGGCACCTAAAATTCACTCCTTCAGACACACAACACTCTTCAGTATAGGCATTTCCCTTCTATTTTTATTTTTCCATAGATGCATTTCCTTCTAAAATCTGTTTCCCTATTGTAGGGACTGTAGCTGAACTCAGAGGGAATGGGGGATCCAAGGAGGTGGCAGACACTGTCATGACCCTCTCCAAAAATCTCAGGGTTTCACCCTGAGAGCCCTGACTCCACTATGTCATCAGCATTAAAACACAGAAGCCAACAGAATGCCAAAAATGAAGAGTTAAGTGTAAGGCTTTGCTTTGCTCAGGCAAAGAGCTGCTATTATTGCACTGAACTTATAGCCTAGTTCAGCTTAACACCTTTGTGTTACAGGGTACCCTTGTGAAAATAATGCTGGAGTGCCTTCATCCTCAGTCACTTCAAATACAGTTGACAAAAGACATGCTTCTTCAGTTCCATTGGTGGGGTCTTTGTCTGATACCAAAAGGCCTGGTGTGCTAATCATGGCTTCCTTTATGTCTGTGGGATTCCTCATCCTGTAGCACTTGGACTTCAAGAGCTGCTGAAAAGCCACACATTCTCCAGCTTTGCTCGAGCAGCCTCCCGTAACGGAGCTCTCAGCCATGCTAAGGCAGGCTAATTTCCTGAGCGCATTGTATCTAATTGACAGACAGCAGTGTCAACACATTGACTGTAAGACAAGAACATATGAGAGATAAATCCAGGCTGCTGGTGGCATGAATCTTGGAAGCATTCACTCTGCATTTGGGAGAGCCCTTGGGCCACAGCAAGGAAAAGAAGGACAGGTTCAGGTAGGTTTGCCAGTTTAAAACCACCCCAGCCCCTTCATATTTCAGACCAAAATGTGAGGCCTAGGGACAGCTTGCTAGCATTAAGCATTATACATTAAATAGCAGCAACAGTCACTCACAGCTTCTCATTCTAGCACATATACACACAGAGAATGTATTTTCACATATAGAAAATAAGACAGAAATCATAGAATCATAGAGCTGGAAGAGACCACCAGGGCCATCGAGTCCAACCACTTGCCATACAGGAATACACCATCACAGCATTCCTGACAGATGGCCATCCAGCCTCCGTCTGTAAACCTCCAAAGAAGGAGACTCTACCACATGCCCAGGCAACACACTCCACTATTCAATTGCTGACCCCTCCTTCCTTTCCTTTCCTTTTCTCCCTCTCTTTCTTTCTTTCCCTTTCTCCTTTCCTCGACCTGGCTTGGACCCTGGAAGCCCACTCTCCCCACCATGCCTCAGCTCCCTTTCCACAGACACACAAACATTTTGATATTTGCCATTTTTCCACTTTTACAGGGGCCCTGTGCCCTTAACCCTAGCAAATGAGGAGGCTGACTGTACACTGGTCCTCTACATCAGAACGCCTAAGAAGCATTAGTCTACACAATTGTTTACTTGTCTTGGAGGCTAATATTTTCAGGCTTGACAACATTTCCTCCCCTATCTCATTCTCTTCTATCTTCCTTAATCTCTCAGTCAAGTACCTACAGGCAGTAGATGAATCTTTTCTCTTTCTAGCAAGAATGTATTTTACTTTGATTAAAAAAAAAAAAAGAATCTTCACTGAAGATAGCCTTTAGGGATGACTTCAAACACCAGCTTCTGTACTAGATAACAAATATGAAAAGGAGAAAGAATGAATATAGCATAGCATAGTACAGTGCTACTCAAAGTGGTAGTCTGTGGATCAGTGATGGTCCATGAGACATTGGCTGACAATCTGCTGTGAGTTTCCAGAAAAGAAACAGCTGTAGCTAAAGGGTACATACATGGAACATTCAGGAGAAAAGCCTGATGGTCCACTGCATAAAATAGCTTAAAAAGCACTGGCACAGCATAACATAGAATGTGGCTTTGCACTATGGGTCACAGTGAGGGGAAGGTCAGCTTAGCAAAATACTCAGAAGTCTATATTCCTCACAGTCATGAAATAATGTTTCTATGCCCGAAGCATCCAAGGGACATGGGACAGTTCCCCTCATCCCAGATATCCTGTTACCCCAAAAGGTGGGGGACAACGAGGTCCTCCAGCAGTACCTGTGCCTCCATGAAAAGATGGGGAAATATTAGCTCAAAAAGGGAGGCCTGTGAGAGGGATACACCAGTTGGAAATAAAAAAAAGTCTTTATTGGGAGAAATTCATGAACACATGCAAGCAATCAAAACACTCTCACAACCACCACAAGGCTAGCAAAGATAAAGGAGAGAAAGGTTGGATAGCGAGAGTTTGGGGTGAAGTGGGTAATAGTTTCCAGTCCTGAAGAGGGTGGACCAGCACTGGGAGGCTTGAACTTGAATGCTTGAGGGTAGCCTAGGATCCAGGAACAAATGGAGAGAGTGGCAGCCTGCATCTAAGGGACTACAAGGGGTGGCAAAAGAGCTGGAGGTTTAAATACTTTTTTTCTGCCCTGAGGGGAACGTGTCAATGGCTGGAGCCATTGGAGCCAACAAAAAAGGTTCAAAAGTTCTGATTGTTCTAGCAGCAGATGACAAACATTGAAGAAATCACAATAGCCTGTTAATGACTGAAAAGAGAGGAGATAAAAGAAACAGTTTTCCCGGGAAGAGGTAACAGAATCCTGTCTTTTTAGAAGGTCTTTCTAGCAGCTTCACCTGCTATTGTTCCCTAGTTTTGACTGCTTAAGAGGATGATCTAAAACCCATCTCTGACGCATCCTCCAAAACTTATGACCTGCTTAGACTAGAAATTTCCAGCCAGAGTCCACTTCTTTTCACATAGCTTACTGCTACAAGTTGAAGATTTATATTTATTTGATGCCAATTAAACAATATATATAGCCAATTACACTGTATCACAGGTTGGCATGTATGGCATGGTAACAGTTTCATATGAACTGTTCATGTTTGGAAGTGTGTGTAGCTTCCCTGCAGCTTGGTTGGGGCCCTTTCCCCAACATCTGGCAAGTAAAGTCAAGCAAAGGAAGCAATTAATGCTCCATCCTCCTAGATTTTCAACTGCTTTTAAAATGTCCTAGTTTCTTTCTCTTTCTCCCACTTTCCCTCTTCGTCCTCACCTTACATCAGTTGCTGCAAAACTGAGTTCAAAGCGCAAAAGTAGTCTGCACTAAACTCAGCAGGGAGAGTGGAGAAGAGGACAGGCAGAATCTTGTCCTTCCTTGTAAACTCAGGTAAAAGCAAGCTGCTGTAGCCTCTCCTAGCTTGTGTGTTCTTCTTCATTAATACCTTTTGCCATTTTCACAACACTCTGATGTTGCTTGGCCACTTGTATCCCAGTTTTCATCTGTGAAATGTTGAAGGGTATGAGTCATTACCCCAGTTTTTCAAGACTAGGTCTTTCATAGAAAGTTTATTCTCAGCTTCTACTCAACTCAAATAAAAAGTTCTTTGGCCAGGGTCCTTCCTTATACCATCCAATGTTTCACAGATAAAATCTGGTACACGTACAGCCAAGCAACACCAGAATGTGGTCAAATTGGCAAAAGTTATTAGTGAAGGAGAAGAACTTACTAGCAAGGACAAGCTTATGCTCTCTCTATCTCCCTCCACTAAGTTAATGGAGTGCAAACTATTCTACAGTGTGGTGTAGTGGTTTAAGTTTTGGGCTAGGACTCTAAGAGACCAGAGTTCAAATCTCCACTCAGCCAAGAAAACCCACTGGATGACCTTGGGCAACCACACTCTCTCAGCCTCAGATGAAAGCAATGGCAAACCCCCTCTGAACAAATCTTGCTGGGAAAACCTTGTTATGGGTTCACCTTAGGGTTGCCATAAGTCAGAAACAACCTAAGGCACGCAAAATTAATTACCTTTGCAGTTTCAACTCAGTTTGGAGCAACTGAAGTAATGTGAGAATGAAGTAGGAAAGTGGGAGGAGGAGAGAGAAACTGGAACATTTTAAAGGCAGCTGAAAAGTGGTATAAAAAAAGGTTAAATAAGACTCTCCCTGCCAAAGCGGTACAGTTGGTGGGATATGATGATTGCTGTTTGTTTAAACTTTCATGTTTCTGCGCCTCTGATTTATATTTATAGCTAACTATGGAGGCAAGGCATGGATGTATATAAAGAATACATGACTCATACATTCACTTTGAAATCTGGAATTTTTGTGGTTTAATTGCCTGGGGGGTTTAGTTTCTGCTAGGCACTGGAGGAAGCCATATCTCCTTTGATTCCATATTTCCTAGGCTTTGTACAATCTTACCAACATCACTGACTCCCATTGCTCTAAGGGAAATGCATTGCTGATTATTCTTCTGCTTCTTTTCCTTGAAGCTTGTTTTCCTTGGCCAACCCTGCTAGCTCTTCCAGCACAGAGACAGGATGTGCTAGCAAGTATTAGGGAATTCTGTAGTTTTGAGAGGTCCACAGCTAGTTGTAACTCAAAGTAAAGCTCTGAGAGCAGGAGTGAAGAATATCTGGCTCTCCAGATATTGCTGCACTGCAATTTCTGTCCTCTTTTATCATTGGGAGTGCCTCATCTGAAAGGAGTAACTGTTTATAGAATATACAAAGAAATGCTAAATGTACAACTGATTATTTCAAGGGTCATGAACCACAACTTTGAAATGTTTACAAATGTTAAGGTCCTATGTGTCTAACAAGTGCATTGGGTATAAGCAGAAATCAGTTGAAAGAGTCATGTATACAATCAGTTTAAAGCACTTAAAAGGCAAAAGAGACTTGAAAACAAAATCTCACCACTGTCTCATTTTTCTATAGTGTTTGAACAGGCCATGCAACAAGATATTTGTCACAGTTTAAAATTCTGTACATTTAGAGAAATGGACAAAAATGAGTCTCAAAAGTGTGCAAAATCTCTCCAGCGCTGACCACCAAAAAAAATAAAATAAATCACTGTCCTTGAAATGGAGACTGTGGGGTTGTTGTACATAGGGCTAAATCCATGTACTAAACATAACCATTGCAAACACCCTCCCATCATCTGTTAAAATACAGGCATATTTGTAGTGCTTCCTTTTGCATATGAAGGATCTACGAAGCAGTTAGTCCAGGTCCATCTAGAGAAAAATAGGTAGGTAGGTAGGTAGGTAGGTAGGTAGGTAGGTAGATAGACGGCATACCCCCCCCCCCCCACCATCTATGATTTCATAGATGAAAATCAAGACACTGTCAATTAAGGATAAAATAAATTCTCCTCAGTATAACACAGAGGGTGTTTGCAATGAGAATGAGAATGAGAGTCCTATGGAACCAATGTAGATGTGTATTTGCATTTGGAGCTTCAGAAAATAGGATGTCATTAACACAACGAAAGGGTTGCTCTAGCAGTTGCTCTTCTGCTTAAATATTTTCATTTGCTAGAGCAGGAGGATCAAAAACCAGAATCTTGTTGGTGTCATAACACGTGTGTAAGGATCCTTACACATGCAAGTGTACTTTTTTGGCTGTTTTTGCAATGGCAACTATTCAGTTTATGGTGGTGATCATCCAGAAAAAGTTTCTTTCACCAAGGAGAACATTAGCGGACCTCTTTTGTAAAAGAAGTTCTTTCCATACAATCTCCCATCAGGAGAACAGAAGATGAATGACATCATGTGGTAAGTCCCAGCCAAAGATGCTATTATCCTGCTGTAAGTATAATTTACCTGCCTTATATGATAAGGACACAGCAAAAGTGGAAAAACTGCAAATATCAAAACAAGTGTGTGTGTCTGTGGAAAGGGGGCTGAGGCATGGTGGGGAGAGC
The DNA here is from genome assembly GCA_030412105.1 of Cyclura pinguis. Classification (NCBI taxonomy): domain Eukaryota; kingdom Metazoa; phylum Chordata; class Lepidosauria; order Squamata; family Iguanidae; genus Cyclura; species Cyclura pinguis. Next base: position 276,126,498 of record CM059601.1, on the reverse strand, counting down.
GGGCACCCAGGGTCTAAACCAGGTCAGGGAAATGTGAGGGAAAGGGGTGAGTCAGCATGGTGGCCCTATACTTCCCCTCTCTCAACTATTTCCTTCCTTCAGTGGAAGTGGGGGCATTAGGAGACAGTTTGTGGTGTTGAGAAACTGGGCTGCGAGCTGTCCTTAGCTGGCCAAGCAGCTGCTGGTGAAGGAGGCGAAGGGAGACCGGAGGTGGTTTTTTTAAGGGATTCATGGCCTGATCAGAGCTGTTGAAAGCAAAAGATCCCCTGGAAAAGAAGCACCTGAGGTGGGGTGCAGGGGTTGGAGAAACTCACAAATCATCAAATTCATAAAGTGAAATCCACAGAACTGGAGGGCTGACTATATAATGTCTAGAATAGTGGGATTTAGTTGTTTTAATTTTATTTCCTTTGTTTACACCCTGTCTTTCTCCCAGTACGGGATTCAAAGTGGGAAGTAATATACCATGCTGTTCAACTCTTGTCAAACCTCATCTAGAATGCTGTGTACTGTTCTGGGTACTACAGCTCAAGCAGGATTGTTGATGAGATAGAATGTAGCCAGGTTTAGGGTTGAAAACTAAAGAGGGCTCCTGTACCTTTAATGGTTGTGTAGAAAAGGGAAATTTTGGCAGGTGTGGCTTGCTTTTTTGGTTGCATGACAAGAAACACCTGAAATTCTCTCTTCTCTACACAACTGTTAAAGGCACAAGAGCCTTTCTAGTTTTCCTTCTGACAACCCTACCCAGAGGAAAGCAATCAGGGTGGTAAAAGGTTTGGAAACCAAGTCCTGCGAGAAACAGCATAAGGATCTGGGTATGTTAAATTGGGAGAAGAGAAGACTGAGAGGTGGTGTGATAGCCATCTTTAAACATCTAAAGGGATGTCACGTAGAAGAAGGAGCGCTTATTTTCAGCTACTCCATAAACTAGTCCATGAGCCAAGGGGTTCAAATTGGAAGAAAAAAGATTCCACCCAAACATTTCAAAGAATGTCCTTATAGCCACTTTGAATCCCATTTGGAAGAAAAATGAGAGCTAAATTAAATTAAATCAAATCAAAGATAAGAGTTATTCAACAACAGAATAAATTTCCTTAGAATCTGAGAGATTCTTACTCTTTGAAAGTCTGTAAACATAGAATCATAGAATCATAGAAATGTAGAGTTGGAAGAGACCACACGGGCCATCCAGTCCAACCCCCTGCCATGCAGGAACACCCTCAAAGCACTCCCGACAGATGGCCATCCAGCCTCTACTTAAAAACCTCCAAAGAAGGAGACTCCACCACACTCCGAGGCAGCATATTCCACTGCCGGACAGCCCTGACTGTCAGGAAGTTCTTCCTGAGGTTCAGGTGGAATCTCCTTTCCTGCAGCTTGAATCCATTGCTCCTTGTTCTGGTCTCTGGAGCAGCAGAAAACAAGCCCTCTCCTTCCTCTACATGGCATCCCTTCAAATATTTAAACATGGCTATCATCTCCCCTCTTAACCTTCTCTTCTGCAGACTAAACATACCCAGCTCTCCAAGTCTATCCTCATAGGGCATGGCCTCCAGGCCTCTCACCATTTTGGTCGCCCTCCTCTGGACCTGCTCCAGCCTGACCATGTCCTTCTTGAATTGGGGTGCCCAGAACTGGACACAGGATTCAAGATGAGGTCTAACCAAAGCAGAGTAGAGTGGTACCAGTACCTCCCTCCATCTAGACACCATACTCCTATTGATGCAGCCGAGAATTGCATTGGCTTTCTTGGCTGCCGCACCACACTGCTGACTCATATTCAGCTTGTGGTCTATTAAAACTCCTAGATTCCTTTCACACATACTGCTATCCAGCCACGTGTCCCCCATCCTATATTTCTGTATGCCATTTTTTCTACCTAACACTTCTACCTTACACTTCTCTCTGTTGAATTTCATTTTGTTAGCTTTGGCCCAGCTCTCCAATCTATCCAGGTCATTTTGAATTTTGATCCTGTCCTCTGGCGTATTAGCAACCCCTCCCAATTTGGTGTCATCTGCAAATTTGATCAGCAAGCCCTCTATTCCTTCATCCAAGTCGTTGATGAAGATATTGAACAGCACTGGGCCCAGGACAGAACCCTGTGGCATCCCGCTAGTCACTTCTCTCCAGGATGAAAAGCAGCCATTCGTGATCACCCTTTGGGTTCGGTCGGTCAACCAATTACAAATCCGACTAACAGTAGCCCTGTCCAGCCCGCATTTTACTAGCTTCTTTGCAAGAATGTCATGGGGAACTTTGTCAAAGGCCTTACTGAAATCGAGAAATGCTACATCCACAGCATTCCCTTCATCTATCAAGCTAGTAACTCTATCATAAAAAGAGATAAGATTAGTCTGGCATGACTTATTTTTGAGAAATCCATGTTGACTTCTCGTGATTACCGCATTGCTTTCTAAGTGATTAGAAACTGACTGTTTAATGAACTGCCTCAGAATCTTTCTGGGTACTGACGTCAGACTGACTGGGCGATAATTATTTGGGTCCTCTTTTTTTCCCTTCTTGAAGATGGGGACAACATTTGCCCTCTTCCAGTCTACTGGAACTTCTCCGGTCCTCCAAGATTTCTCAAAGGTTATAGCAAGCGGTTCCGAAATGACCTCTGCCAGTTCTTTTCATATCCTAGGATGCAATTCATCTGGCCCTGGAGACTTGAATTCATCCAGTGTGGCCACGTATTCCTCTACCACCTCTCTATCTATTATGTGCCTCATTTCCCCTGCTTCCTCACCTGCTCCCCAACCGCCAGGTTGAGTGCTTGTATCCTTCTGGGAAAAAGCTGAGACAAAGAAGGTGTTAAGTAGTTCTGCCTTTTCTCTTCCCCCTGTTAGTAATTCGCCATCTTCTTTGCGCAGCGACCCTATCATCTCCTTCTTTTTCCTTTTGCTACGGACATATTTAAAAAAGCCCTTTTTATTGTTTTTGATGTCTCTGGCCAGCCTAAGTTCCTTCTGTGCTTTAGCCTTTCTGACCTCCTCCCTACATCTCCTAGCTACTTGCTTAAATTCTTCTTTGGTGGTTTCCCTCTTCTTCCATTTCCTGTAAAGAGATGTTGGTGGATCATCTCTTGGGAATGCTACACTTGTGTATAAGAATACACAAATGGCAGGAGATTGGATTGCATGGGTCTTGCAACTTCTTCCAGTTTTATGATTCCACAACTGAAACCTTAATGGTGATGCATAGAGGTGTAAACTCTCATCAACAGCTCTGTATTAAGACCAATGTTTCCCTCCCCCCTCTGCTATGCATGTACCTGGTCTATCAAGCTGCAGGCAGCTACATGGCTGTTTAGTGGCTACAAGAGAGGGAGGGCCTGTTATAGTGCTATTATTCCACCTGCAACATCCTATGGAATCCTGGGGTTTGTAGTTTAGGGAGGGGCATTTAGAATTCTCAGCCAGAGAGCTCTTCAGACTCAGTAAACTACAAACCCCAGAATTCCAAAGGATGTTGAAACTGGAATAATAGCACTATAATAGTATAGTGCGGAAAGGCCTGGAGTGCCCACATAGCGTCTGGCTTACATTTCAGCAGCTGGGAGCATTGAAAGATGTAATCTTCTCAGACTTCCAAAAGACCCAAAGGATTACATGTTCTTTTTGCTTCTGGCTGTAGTTTCATACCTCACAGAGTCACAATGAGACTCTGTCCTAAAGAATCTGGAGACCTGACGTTTGACGGGGTAGTTAGAAGGTACCAATGTACCTTGAGAAGAGGAGGGCAGATAATTAAATCATTCTGTTCATGTAGTACAGCAGTACAGGTCATCTTAGGAACTGAAGTTCAGATGAGTCTGCTAAAGCTTTCTAGCAGAGTTCTCATCAGACTACAAATCCCCAGGATTCCTTTGATAGTTAAAGAGGGAGGAAATTCATAATTGCATAAAGCAGATAAATGTTGCATCTTTAGCCCTCATGGAAATCAAGTTATGATGCAAAATCTGCTTTGCCCAATCCTCCCCACTATTGTACAAGAAACCAACCTGCTACTACCTTTCACTGTGTTTACGCAATAAATAAAGCCACAACTGTGAGTCACTTCATATTTTGGGGCCTTAGAGATTTAAAAACATAAACTGCCCTATTGATCTTTATGCCACATTTGGGAGATTCTTGGAGTTGTAGTCAAAACCAGTAATGTTTCTAAGTTCTGTGCTCTCTTTCTCTCTCTCTTACACACAAACACACAAAGCATTTTTCCTACATTAGCTCAGTAACCCTTATGGCTCATCTGAGTCAGATCAGTATGATTATTCCTATTTTGCAGAGAACAAATGTAGACATGAGACTGAACAGTTATATAATTTAGATGCTTCAAGCAAGAGTTCAAACATGGTGAAATCCACTTTACTAGGAACACTATACTGGTTGCATATTTGGTTTGTGAAGAGAAGTGAAAGTATTTGGTAAGACATGGGTGTACCCACTACCCTGCAGCCCTGTACTACAGGAGAAAAGAAAAAAGGTTGAGCAAACCCCAAGTTTCATTTTCTATGTATCAATGATGTAGTTAAGTCTTTTACTCCAAGTCTCAAGTTAAGTATCAAGTCCTTGCAAGATACTTTCAAGTCAAGTCTTAAGTCTCGAAGCCAGTTTCTGAAGTGGAGAATACGACCTTCCTACTTCCCATTACTGAGGCTTCAAAAGATTTAGAAGGAAGGATTTTCCCCTGTACTCTGGGGTCAAGTCTTGCCTTCTACTGTTAGGAAAAGTTTCAGAAGGCTCTTCTGACATGCAGCAGCGACAGGCTGTTGAGCAGATCTCAACTCTGCCTCAAGCCTGTTGCCTAACACATTTACTGTTCTCCTCCAAGAAATGGCCCAAGCTTTGAGCTTGAGACAGATCATCACATGACCAGTAGGCAAAAAAAGATGGACATGTTGTTCAAAGTCATAAGGTTTCTGGATGAATGTGTTATGTTACTGAACCAAGGGCACCAAGTCAGTCACTAAAAATATACAAGTCATGAGTCAAGTCAGTGGCCCTTTCTGCACCTTACCTTTTTTCAGTGCTGGGGTGTGGGGATCGCCCGAGCAGCCTCCTGTGAGAGGCTCTTGCATCCCTGCTGCTTCAGCTCAACACGAGCTGCCTGCTCGCACGAGAGCCCCGCCTCTTCCTTCCGCAGTGCAGCCTGGGAGTTTCCCAGGCTGTGCTGGTGCAGGAAGCATGACTGGCACAGCTCCGGAGGCTCCCCATGCGAGGTAAGTGTGCGCGGAGCCCTGGAGCAATGCACAATCGTGCACCATTTTTGGCTTCCAGACGAAAATGAAAAGGTGCGTGATCAGCGCCTGCCGGCCCTGGAGTGTCGCACAATTGTGAGTGCATCGTGCAGATCACTCTTCACAATCGCGCGACACTCCAGGCGCCCTTTTCACATGGCAAATGCCGTGCAGAAAGGGCCAGTGTGTCATTTATTGTCAAGTCCAAGTTGAGTCGCTCAAATGACTTGAGTCTGCATCAATTGACTCAAATCTACGTCACTGCTATGTATAAAGCTTCTGAGAGACAAATTAATGGCTGTGTGCATGTGCTGGTCAACCTTTTCATGGCCTGTGTAATCAGCCAAACAGGTTGCCAGGGCCCCATACAGTTCATGAGCTGCACTTACCACACCCTGAGGCACGTACATCCCCAGATGTTCTTGAATGACTTCAGAAGCTGGCAACACCCACTCTCTGAAGCCATCTTCTGATGTTTCTTGGATCTCTTTCGCTTTCGTTTTTTCATAGTCATGTAAAAATTGACTCATCTGCTCAGGCAGTAATTTTCCATGGCTGATGATTTTTTTTTTTTTAATGGATACTTTCAGGCAGTATTTACCAACTAGATAGTAGGGCCTTTTTTCCCCCATGCAAGAGATGCTAGAGGTTTTTGATCATGTTAACCAGTGACTGAATTAGGTTAAGAGTCCTACAGTTTAAAGCTACCATTCTCTTCCTTTTGCCTCCTACTGTCAAAATTATTTTTTCATAAGTTTAGCCTACTTGGTATATTTAGTTTCTGACTCATCCCTTGAGAGAGTGAGTCAAGGCCTAAGACTTTCTTTCTTTCTGACTCATATGGAATTATTATACAATTGTGATATCACTAGGAAAGGTATTTAGTTATTATTTACACACCCTTCCCTGACATCACTAGTGGTTTCACTTTTGTTTGCAAACAAAGTTCAGGGCATGTGAAATAATAACATGGATGTGAATTGGAGATGACAACGTCTAAGTTGAGAGGTGGGGAATGCATGGCCTTCAGGCTGCATTGGCCTTCTAATCTTCATGATGCCCCTTGAATCACAGAATCATTAATGCCCCTTGACCCTACTTCAATTGTGAAAACATATCATGCAACCTCCAGAGGGTGCGTCTGCCCATTAAAACTCTATTCCTCTCCCTTATGCCTCCTCCCTTTCCCTCTCATAGAATTATAGAGTTGGAAGAGACCGCAAGGGACATTAAGTCTTGCCATGCAGGAACAGACTATCAAAGCATTCCTGACAGATGGCCATCAAGCCACTGTTTCAGAACCTCCAAAGAAAGAGACTCCACCACATGACGAGACAGCATATTCCAGTGTCAAATGGCTCTAACCATCAGGAAGTTCTTCCTAATGTTTATATGGAATCTCTTTTCCTGAAGTTTGAAGCCATTGGCCTGTGTCTTAGTCTCTGGAACAGCAGAAAACAGGCTTGCTCCATCCTCCATATGACATCCCTTGAAATATAATAGTTACGCAGCCTCTAAACCTTCTCTTCTTCAGGCTAAACATGCCCAGCTCTTTCCTCCAATTTTGCTCTGTCGTTCTCTCTCTCTCTCTCTATATATATATCTACTCTCTCACATACATATAACAGGATTCCTCCACTTATCAGAATTGGTTGAAAAGTTGAACCTGTGTACTATACTTTAGGGAGCATGAAGGATTTACAGAGACTCACCTGTGACTGACTGTGTGTGTGCTGCTTGCAATGTTTTTCAGCTGGCTTGGTGCTTTTTCCCTTCTTTCAGCTCATTTTGCAAGCAGCACTTATATGTGAATGGTTCCATGTGAGCCTCTCTAGGGGAAACTGATGGAAGAGCAGGCTCTCACTCTGAATTAATGGGACTTGTCCATAATTTGGAAGAGTCAAAAGACCGAGTTGTCAGATAATGGGGTGTCAAAAGGTGGGGGCTTCCTGTATACACACCAAACAAATTGGTGGAGCCATGAGTGAGTTTTGGCTAGCCTTAGAGGGGGAAAGGGGTGTAGCTATGCTGGTGGAGGGAATGAGGGCATTGCCTCCCAAGTAAGGATTATACCTCTCAAGTAAGAATTATGCCTCCCAAATAAAATTTTACTTCAGTCCTCAAATTTCTAACAATTATTCTCTAAGATAGTGAAAATCATTCACACCTATGATCCTTCTATTTGATGTTTGCAACCCCTCATAACTCTGCTTTCCCTTTTTCTTTGGATGCCTATATTCTACTTCTAAATGCTCGGCCGATTTTTAATTTTGGCAAATTTGGAGACAGAAGAAAAATTTGGCAGGGGCAGAATTCTTATTCAGGACAGCAATGCTCTCATTTTGCTCTTCTTGTAGCTATGCCCTTATCTCATCTTCTTTTACAAGATCTCAGGATGGCATAAATATTGTAGTCCAAAAAATCTGTCTGCCTACTTCTGCACTGTGGTTTCAATAGCTTTCCAAGACTTGGCTGTCTCATCTATCCTTTCACCCTCTGCAATGATGAGATTTGGGGGAACAGAGGAAATTTTCATTTAGGGAGGGTAAATTCTTATTTGGGAGGCAATACATGCATCCCTCCCATTGCTACATGCCAGGCGTGAGATAAAAATATTTTAATAAATTTATGTTAATAAGTAATGCATTTCCCATAACCCCTGAACATTGGCCATGCTCTTAGGTTCTCATAGGATTTGTAGCCCAAGATATATGGAGATCACCAGGTTGGTTGAGAGCAAGCATTGTGTAGTGGTTGGAGCATTGGACTATGACCCTCTCAGCCCCCAGAAACCCCCTTATGGTGGCCATAAGTATGACATGATTTCAAGTTACACAGCAACAACAACAACCAAGCCGATTATCCCTATCATAAAGCTTTTTTGTGTGGGTTTTAGAAGCCAGTCAAAAATATCACCTATCATGTACACTAAGGAAATGCCCCCCCCCCTGCCAACAATGAAATAGAAATAGGGACTTACCATCCCACAATAAATTCAGAGATATTTCTATTCAGTTTTTCGGTGGGGAACTTCTGTTTCAGTCCCCAAAAATGGTCAAGAAAGGCTGCACTAAAAATTTGAGTTTGACTAGTTCCTGAAGAGTTGATACCAATGATGCAATAGGCTGAGATACCAAAAAACACTAAACCAAACTAAAGAAGACAGTGTCATTTTGAATATCAATGTGTGTGTCTGTCTTCTCTTTGACTCTGAAAGATCTGAACATCAGTAGACATCGTTGAATTTGTAAGCACAGATTTGACCCATGGTTCTGTTATGAAATCATCCAGGTGGGCTTGGTCACATCATTCTTCCTTTTGTAGGAAGAGGCATTTGAAGGCAGTAAAATAAAATTGCCTTACAAGAGGTTAACAGGCTAGTTGCAGTAAATTATACAGCGTGCCACACAACTCTCCTCCCAATATTAAACACTTCTGTATGGAACTACAAGCTTCTGAGTTCACATTTCCCATATGCTTGGGAATGTGACTGAAAAAACAAATGCAAGCGGGTCTCGGAGTTGCAGACTTAGGCCAACATCGTACATCAAGGAGGTGGAGCATAATACTCTGCCCACACCATTTTGTATCCCACACTTGCCCTAGGATGGGTTGTTACTGCTTCTTGGTGGGGAAGAGAGGGTGTGGGAAGGGAATTTAGACAATGAAGAAGCATTCATTCATTCGCTCGGAGGTGGATAGATACAAGGGTGCATCCACAGACGGAGTGCACCCTCTTTTTCCTTTCCCTCTGGGACCTAGAGCAGCCCCTCATCTGAATTGCCTCCCTTTCCTTCATCTCCCCAACGCTAAGCATTAGTGGTGGCCCCTGCCAGGCTTTGACTGCTGTTGGTAGGGGAGAGATTTGGGTTGGGTACAAAAGGCGGCAGTCAGATTACTAACGTGTGCTGGTTACAGGGAGCGCACAACTCCCTTGTTGTAACAGTTTCACTGTTGCCAGGTTGTTTCTGGACACAATTCAAAGTCCTGGTTTTGAACTGTAAAGCCCTATATGACTCAGGTCCAGGTTATCCGAAGACCATATCTTCACACACGAGCCTGTCCAAGCTCTAAGATCTGTAGGGGAGGCACTTCTCTCGGTCTCTCCAGTTTCACAGACATGGCTAGTGGGAACATGGAAGAAGGCCTTCTCTGTAACTGCTCCCACACTTTGCAACTCCCTTGCTAGGGAAGTTAGGATGGCTCCTTCTTTTTCTCTCAGCAACAGGTTAAGACTTTTAACCTTTTTGCACAGCATTTGCCATGCAAAAGGGCGCCTGGAGCGTCGCACGATTGTGAGGAGTGATCTGCACGACGCACTCACAATTGTGCGATGCTCCAGGGTAGGGCAGGTGCCGCTCGCACACTTTTTCATTTTCGGCTTTCAGCCAAAAATGGTGCACGACTGCACATTGCTCCAGGGCCCCGCACATACTTCCCATGTGTGTGGAGCCTCCGGAGTCACGGCGGTCGCGCTTCCTGCCCCAGCGCAGCCTGAGAAACTCCCAGGCTGCGCCGCAGAAGGAAGAGGCGGGTCTCCCGCGCTGCCTGCTCAGGAGCAGGCAGCTCATGCGGAGCTGAAGCAGCAGGGACGTGAGAGCCTCTTGCTGGAGGCTGCTTGCGCGATCCCCACGCCCCAGCTCCATGAAAAGGTACGTTGTGGAAAGGGCCTTTTCCTTTTCCAGTGAGCTTTTGGAAACTGATTTTAATAAAAATGACTTTTTATGGTGCTGTGCTGTTTCTAATCCATTCTAAAGTTAAGATCTTAATTGGTTTTAATTCTCTTGATATTTAAGACTGTTTTAATCCTGATGTTGTGTATCTTTAACTATATGTGTTTTATTGCATTTTGTCTTTTTATAAGCTACCTAGAGACCCAGCCTGTGAGAAAGGCAGGTTATAAATAAAGTGATGATAAAGTGATGGATGAAAGGATAGAAGAGAACAAAGAATAGTTCCCTTTTGCCCCATCCAAAAAGAGATGTGCACATATAAGCCAAACGTAACCACGTCCATGGCCATTTCCACCCTACACTGTTATAGTGCTATTATTCCACTTTGAATCTCCTGTGGAATTCGGGGCTTGTAGTTTACTGAGGCCAAAGAACTCTCTGGCTGAGAATTCTAAATGCCCCTCCCTGAACTGCAGACTCCAAGATTCCATAGGATGTTGAAAGTAGAATAATAGCACTATAACAGTGTAGGGTGGAAATGGCCTATGTTAATAACACGATGCCATTCACCGGCCACATTCCACTATCTGCATCAAGCACATTTAATGTTCTGTGAGTATGCATAGAGAACAGCCCTTGGAAACACTACTTTTTATAGACTACAGCTCAGAGAATGACCCCAGCCAGCATAGTGGGTGTCTATGTTAGCTGGAGAATTTCGAAAGCTGTACTTCAAAAAGTAATTTTTCTAGGCTCTGACAGAAAAGGACTGTGCAATGGACAATCTTGAGCCAGCATACACAGCTGGAGAGGTGTGAGGATATTGTGTGCCTCGGAGGCAGGGTGCCTCTATCCCCCATGAGCCCAATGCTCTCTCACGTGTTTTTAATGCATGAGGAGGATTGTCTCCCCTTCAAACAGCAGCACAGAAGTGCAGCTATCAACAAGATTGTGGATACTAAAGTGCTTTATGTTATTTACTAGGCATGTAGGCAGAACCAGCTGGTGCTTCTAAAAATGCTAATACCTTTCCCAGATGCCACATTTAGAACAGTGCACAGAGCAGCTGAAATCTTTGGCATGCTGGCACATGTGTGCTCTTGATATACAGCACATGACTATGATGGCATACATGAAGAAACCCACCTTCAGTACTTCTTTTATAGCATGGATATTTAATTTATGGGTTTTACTGTCACAAGATGTAGCCTTGGGGGGTCATCTTTAATGGTTTTTAAAAGGGATTGGGCAAATTCATAAAGACAGTGGTATTACTGAGTATATGCTGTATTCCCTCCAGTACCAGCAGCTGTATGCCTGCATATTTCTGGGAACATGAACATAAGCAAGTGGTGCTCATGCTCACCTTGAGCATGCTGGAAATGCTGGGTTTTCTGCAGGAAACTGGAAGACTTTTTCAGTGCATGGAGAAAAATAGTAAAATGAGTCATTCTTGCTTATAAGAATAAAATATACAAAGATTTGCATTCCTACCAAGAGTAGGGTGACTATCATAAAATACAAACAAAAGAGACTCCTCTTTTTTTGTTTTGTTTAGAACCTATGTTTTATTCATATACAAATATATGCAGATTCAATTGATTGATTGGTATGCATACATTAATCAACTAAGCTAGGTTTTTTTCAGTTGGGAGTCTGGCCTGCAAATCATACTTTGGAGGCTGAGTTATCATAATAAACACCCCGACTGCCTGTTTGATGAATTCTACATTGGTGCGATGCAAAATAATCTAAAGTAGGCCAAATTAAGGGAGTCTGAAGTAATCCAGCCCAGTGGCAAAGATAACTGGGGAGAAATGTGCAAACAAGGATTTTTACAGCTTTTCAAAAAGAGCCTGGATTTCCTTTGACACCCAGAAGAGCAGTGACAAATGAAACACAGTTATTGGCATGGGCAAAATAATGCATCTCAACATCAACAGGAAAAAAACAAAGCAGCACAATGAATGACATTTAATTGTGTTTGAAAACCCTTAATGGGAATTGCATTTTAGTGAGGCCCTCATTAAAAAATCCTGGAGAATGCAGGCAAGTAATTATAAAGTTATTACATAACTGCCTCAGAAATGAAGGGAGTAAGACAGCAGGAGGGGCTGGGAAGGGAGGAAATGTCATTCTAGATGCAAAAATTAACTCAACGGTGGATTTGCATCAGATGGCAGGCAACACACCTGGTAAATGAAAGCAGATCACAGGAAGACATTCAAAAGAAAAGGCGACCATTTCAGAAGCCCAACTTTTGTGGTACAGAATATCCAACTGTGCTGGATTTTCACCTGTTTTGGATTTTGCATTTTCAGGAACAAAATGTTGTGTGCCTTCAAGTTGTTTCAGACTTATGGTGACCCTAAGATGAACCTGTCATAGGGCTTTTTGGGGCTGAGAGTATGTGACACACCTAGGGTCAATCAGTGGTTTCCATGGCAGAGCAGAGTCTCCAGTGTCATAGCCCAAGGTTCAAACCACTACACCACTGGGCGGCTATTGATAGTGGGTCATAAAGATCTAGGCACATCCTGTGTGGAGATCTCAGAGGACTAGAGCTCAGGCCTGGCCAGTGTCTGAAAAGGAGCCTCCAGAAGCACACCAACATGTCCCTGATCTCAAACACCTGCACATCCCTGCTAAATTGTAATCAGTTAATTTATTTATAAGCATAACTGCACCCAATTCTTTTTAAGCTGTCAAATTGTTCAAAATATGCAACACCCTTCCCTGTGCATTAGCACAAGGGAACCAAAAGTGTCCGCTTGGCCTTCCAGGACGAGCAGCTAACCTTGTACAGATTTTAGGCAGGGGGCAGGTGGGAGGGAAGCTGCTGCAGAGAAAGAGGCCTGAAAGATGTACTGGGCTTAAACAGTTTGGGTTCTACTACAGACAAGCTATGCAACTGTATGCATAGCAACTTCCGCATCTCCTTCTTTTCTTGTCCTTCCTGCAGATGGTTCCCAAGCTGAGGAAAGCACCAGCTAGAAAAAATTGGGATGGCTTTGTTTTTGCTGTGTGCCTTCAAGTTATTTCCGACTTATGGTGGTACTAAAGTGAACCTATCACAGTGTATTCTTGGCAAAATTTGTTCAGAGAGAGCTTGTCTTGGCTTTCCTCTGAGGCTGAAAGAATGTGACTTGCCCAAGGTCTGTTAGCAGCCACTTACCTCCATGCTTTGATATGGTTTAATTTGCAAAATATATTAATTGACAGATATGTTTAATTGGCATAAAATATAAATTATTACACACTCATGGCTGGAAGTCCATGTGAAAAAGGAAACCTGTCTGGAAAGCAGGCCAAAAAGTGACCCCAGCATGGCCAGGTCATAAAGATAATCCTTTCAATGAAAACAATAGTTGAGCTCAGAGGCAGAAGCAAAGCCGCTGCTGTGTGAATTTCCTATGGAAACTGTCCTGTCCTCCTTCCTTAGTAAACATTTTCTGTCCCTTTATCCTATCCTCAAACACAGACAAAACAGAGGCAAGACCCCTGCTGTGGGCATTTCCTATCAAAGCCTTCCAAACATCTTCCACAATCCTGTCCTCAACATGGAGCTAGCATATAATCATCAAAGCCTTTGTCATCTACATGCTAAAATCATCAACATATTTCCTTCACATATTAAAAACATCAACCCATTCCAGCCACCTTTTGTCCATCCTGCAAACTTTTATTTGTCCAGGCAGAGAGTCATCAACACCTCAAGTCTTCAGGACAGGTTTTTGGGTCCTCCTGGCAGTACACTGTTTTCAGGGATCCACTCTGTCATTTTTGGACTGATACTGTCCTTTGGCACAAGCCCAAGTCATCTTGTCTTTCTCCACTTCTCTCTGGATGGTAATTATCACTCAATCCCTTCTATCTCTGCTATCCATTTTCCTCCCTTTCTTTTCAGTTAGCCTTGTGTGATTGCATGCATGTGCATGATGATTTTGTGTGTGCGTGTGTATTTTCCCCCAATAAACCAAATTTAAACTGAACAATAAGTCTTCTGGCTGGTCTGTTTGGCAGTGATCCTGCAGACATAGGTGAAAAGGTCCAGTAGCTACCCCTCCACTTGCAAATCTTCTTAATTTGAGTTAATTAATTCCCCATTTTTACATTTAATTGTGGGTTCTGATAGAGGATCTCACAGGGTTCCATGCTTTGGGTTTCTATGGGGAAGCTCAGACTCAGACCCTGGTCTCTCAGAGTCCTGGTCCAGTACTCAAACAATTACACTGTACTGGATGTCTATACATGATGGTAGAAGCCATCAAGGGATATTAACCAAAATGGCTGTGTATCACCTCCAATATCAGTGGCAATCTCACTTTGCATATCCGCTGTTGGAGTCCTGTATATTTATCTACACTATTTTCTTTTACATGCTTTTAAAATGTTTCAGATACTTTAATGGGATGCTTTTTGAAACATCTGTAGTACAAAGTGCTTTAGCTGTGTTTTGTTGCAACTTATTGTTGGGGATGATAGGAGTTTCAGCCCCATGGAAACACAGCGGAAAAACCAGAGTTCAGCGAGCCAACAGCACCAGCCTTATTCCCCAGTAAGGATACTCACACACAGAGGAGTTTCTTCCAAAACAGGAGGCATTTTATCTTGCAGCAAAGTTCCATTATATATAAAACATAGGACAGACGGACAAAAGCTTGCGCCAGGCACCAGGTTTGGTCAACAGATAAATACATACTGGAGATTGCTTTCTTATATACATATCTACAACCAATGAGGTAGAGGTTTGCACACCTCCCTCTACCATCTGCACACGACCCCAGTTTCTTATGCAACCTTGCAATTACCCACAGCTGGGGCATGATGCAACATCTTTGCAGTGGGCTGATCATTTTCCCAGGGTTCCCTGCCTGGAATCCCTGACACTTATGATGCAAGCCACCTTGGGTCCTAAATTGAGGGAAAGGTGGAAATTAAATAAAAGGAATGAATGAACATAAGAAATTGCTGCTGCACTCCTGTTCTTCAAGCAGTCTTCCCTCAGGAATCTGGTCAGTTACTGTTTAAAGACAATCTTGGTCTGGAAAGTTTGTCATTATAAAAAAATTAAGATTGGCTAGAATTGATTAAGCTTCATGTCTACCATTTGTAAGAAGATCACTGCTACATTTCTCTCAGGGCTTTTTCAAAAGAAGCAGAAGCAAAAGGTGCAATTCCAGAGGGAACAAAAAGTGCAGTTGTAAAGAAAAAATTGTGCAGTTCAAAAATGTTATACTGTGTTAGCAGATGTAACATAAAAGTGACTACTCTCAGAGTCAAAAACGAAAGTGTTTAGTCCAGGTTTCTCTAGAACCCCTCTCCCTAATCAGGTATACTAAAGTCTCCTCCATGTACACAAGGCATTTGATGTATACTTCTCTGCTTCTTTCCTCTTCATATGTGTCGCAAGGATGAAAAAGGTTATTCTAGAATAACCTAATGCAGGGACCGGCAATTACGTCTTTCCACTGTTCCAGAGACTGGTGCCATCTTTGGCTGCTTGGCTACAATTGCTTTTTTCTTTCCTGGAAACTCGTCAGGGACCAACAAGCAATGGATCAGAGACCAACACTCAGTCAGGGACTACCACTTTGAGAAACACTGTTCTATAACACTGAGACCCTTTTCCTGGAAGTGCTTCCAATGTTGACAGTGTTATGAAAGGGCAAGGAGGCTGTCAGAAAAAAAAAATGTACTGTGCCATTTTTAACAGGTATAGTGTTAAGGCAAAGTTACATGAAACATTTGTGTTTGGAAAGAATTGTCACGACACAGCTGCCTATCTGACCCTCGGTTTGTTTTTTTAAAAAAACTAATTAAATCTTAAAGATTCAATCAAATATAATAAAACAACTCTGAAGGAAAAGTTATTAAATTTTGACGTGAGAGAAATATTCTGTTGAGCATCTGGACTGCATTGTCACTGGGAATGAGGAGGTGGCATCTGAGAAGAATGAATTCTCAGCTCTCTCATGATTACTCTTCATTTTAGTTGGAAAAAATGTTCTCTGTCTCTCTACATACGTCAAAAATCAGCCAGGTACTGAAACCATATACCCTCCAAGTGTCCCAGTTTGGCAGGGGACAGCCCCGATTAATCTTTTATCATCCCATTTCTTAAACAGCTTTTGAAATGTCCCAATTTCATAGAATAGAATCACAGAATCATAGAGTTGGAAGGGGCTTCATGGCCTATCAAATCTAACATCTGCTCAGTGCAGGATGTCCAAAGAGAGACACCCCAACTCTACTCCAGGCAACCGGTTCCATTGTTGAACTGTTCTTATTGTCAGTAAGTTCCTTCTAATGTTCAGTTGAAATCTACTGTCCTGTAATTTCAGACCATTAGACTTGGCCCAACCCTCTGGGGCAACAGAGAAGAAGCCTGCCTTCTCCTCTCTGTGACAGCCTTTGAGGTACTTAAAGAACACAATCATGTTGCCCCTCAGTCTTCTCTTCACCAAGCTGAACAAGGCTAATTCCTTCAAACTTTTCTCATATGTTTTGTTGTCCATAACCCTTATCATCCTTATTGCCCTGGACTCTCCCATTTCCTTACCAGGCATGGCTGGGATGGTAGCAGGACCAAGAGAAAGCCTTCTCCTGCAGATCTTAGGGCTCTAGCAGGGGTCACCATAAGTCAAGAATGACTTGATGGCAGACAGAAGGAACAAACTTCTACAAACAGATATGTTTAAAACTGATGTTTAAAACCCAGGTGTTTGGAAGATAACTAGATTTCTAATAAAATGGAGTTCTACTACTGGGGTGCCACTACTAAGTAAACCTTACAGTATGTGGTGTCCCTACAAATCACACTACTCTGGGGCATCCCAAGTGAAACCTCCCTGGTGGATCTTAACTCTAGGAAGTTCAATGCTGTATCATACCAAAGTGCATGCAATCTACTATGACATTTCCAAGAACAGCCAACAAGCCAGTATTCAGAGCTCACAAGCTAAACAAGAGTCATCCTGTGATAATTGTTTAAGTTTTGAATCAAAGTTCCAACCATACCTTGGCCTGTATCCCATTGCTAATTAGAGTAAGCCCACTGGATCAACTTCATGTTGATTCTCCATTCAACAATCAATTTAATGGGTCTACTCAAGTGGATACTAGCCAACAGGATTCAAGTCCTTGTCTCCTCTGTTCATGCAATGCTACTGGGTGAATCTGAAGTTAAACTTTATTTTCATGAACCAGGGTTGCTAAAAGCTCATGTCACATTGTTTATGTCAGGCCATATTAAACTTGCAAGCTCATGTTTAAAAAGGTAAACCTCCAGATAGCCAGGACCAAACATAAGTTACAAAGTTATCTTTTAAAGCAGGGCTGGCCAACTGAGGAAGGCTAGGTGGCCACATTAACCCCCCAGGAGACCTTGAAGGGCTGTACCCCCACCACATCCCTTAAAAAAAAAAATCAAAATTATTTTGCTACCAAATGCCCTTAAAAGCCCTCTTAGGGGCAATTGGTCATATGGGGTGTTACCCTGTATTCTGGGGGTCCCAGGAGGGACATCTAAATAACCTTGCAATTACACAAATTGGGTAAATTAGTCAAGAGCACTTGTTGGCAGAACGAGAGGCAGGGTAACGCAGCAGAATCTTGTAACCCAGTGTTTACGGGGTCAGGCCAAGTCAAGAAGCAGACCGGTTGGAAAATAATGAATGATCTTTATTAAAGACAGGCACACAATGTAAGCAACACACGCACACAGATAACTAAGGAAAATAAAGGTGTGAGTAAGATAGCGGGATTTTCAGAGGGATAGTTGATTCGGGTGATATGAAACCTGTCCTGAAGTCCGGAAGAAGATGGAGAGTGAGGCTGGAGTTTGATGTATCTCAGCACTTGGAGCTGAGGGGAAGCTCGCCAAGCGATGCGGCAGCAAGGCGGTCTGGAACTCAGGAGCGATCCGAGGAAGCGCTCAAAGTCAGGGGTTTTTATAAGGAGAATTGTGACCGCAGGCTAGGTCGGACTTGGGGAAAACAATAGATTTGGGGTTGGAGACAAAGCCTCCGAAAGGTCAGAATCTGAATGATTGAGTTACAGCCAAATTATCAATAGGATAGCTGGTATGCAAACATGGAGTACTTGAGCGTTGTATAGTCCGATCATCAAGCTGCCAGCGCTAGGCAGAGGATCTTTTGAAAGTTGCTTGCATACCTAATGGAGGTACTTGCCTTGAGGTCTCCTACGGCTGCGAGTCGGCTATTGCTGGCCTGCCTGTATTGTTTTAGAATATTACGGCAATTATCAGCCAAGCCTGTATGCGTGCTTGTCCGGGGGCCTTGCAAGCATGTGGAAGGGATGTGTGAAGTCGAATTATCGATATCAAATGATATCTTTTCATATCCCCCAAAGCTCAGGCTAGCCAGGTCAGTAACAGGGGAATGGGGAAATTTTCATCACTTTTTTTAGGCCTTCCTGGACCATTTTAGGCCCGCAGGAGGTCTTTTTTAACAATAGGAAGCAAGAGGAAGTCATGTCCTCTTTACTTCCAAAATGTAGTAGAACCCCCCAGAGGACATTTTTGGACAAAGATTTTGACCTTTGAGGAGTTGGGGCCACAAAAATGGCCCTTGGGACCACACATTTCCCACCCGTTTTAAAGTAATACATTATCTATTACTTTAAGAGTAACACACTACTAATGTCTTACTTTTCACCACTTTATCACATATAGATATATATGCACGTGCGCGCACACACACACATTCTACATACATGCACACAAATATGCCTGTGTTTATATTCTTTCTTAAAATAGAAAAAGCTCCCAGGTCTGCCCAAATGACCACTTCTAAAACAATATTGCAGTAGCGTGTAGTAGTAGTTTGTTATCAGTAGTGGTGAGTGCATGCGACTCTTTACATTGAAAAATAGAAGGGCCTTATTAGTTATTACGCTATTGTGAAGAGGGAATATTATCCTTACCAAATGCTTTGCTACTGTGCAGAGCACAATTATGCCTTCTCTACCCAACAAAGTAAAGGATTACAAGTAATATCATTTCTAATATGTTACTGGGCACTATGCTGTTCAGGATTATAAAAGTGCTTTGAATTATACTTAGGAACACACCAGGAGACAATGAAGTTCTTCAAAATGTATGGTGGTGCATGTTTCCATTGTCTGATCCCAGTTAGCAAAGCTAACTCCCTTGACTCATCAAATGTAAAATGTCAAGATCAAATATTCATTAAATATCCAGTGCCTGTTGAAGTATTCAGAGAATACTGACGGACTAATTGGAAAAAAAAGTGGTAATAATTTTGGGAAGCAAATACGTTTCACCTGTAGGGTGGAAAAGTTGTGTTCACTTATCTCAGTTTTCCTATTGTTCAATAGGTAATAACCAACCCATTTTTAATGACAATCTCCACCCTTATGATTTTCAACCTCTTTGTATTCCTGCATTGCGGAATCCGCCACACATTTCAGCAGTGTGTGGTTAGCTTTGATGTGTGATGACTTCATTCACATTAGCTAACTCTGCTTCATTCAGACTTTTAAGCACGACTGAGCCCAGCCAAGAGGGGCACACAGTTCAAAAATGGCTTTGTAGATCAATAGTTTTGACTCATTTTGTTTAATGCGGAAAGCTGTTATGTGCAGAATAAATTGCTACAGGGCAAATTGAACTCATGCCAACCCTCACCCCCATGAACTTCTTCAGAGAGAGAGAGACAGAGAGAGAGATGGCTAGGTACTTAATTTGTTGAAGCCTTGGAGCTCTGAAGTCTAGCTAAATTCACAAGTGCCCATCGCTTGTACTTATAGGACAATGAATAAATCTATAAAAGGCAACTTCTAGAACAAAGAATTACTGTAAGGTTGATCAGGTCTAGGCCAACTAGAACAGTGTTTTACTCCATTTCATTGAAACTGAGGGGATCGCTCCAGGTGAAAACAGTTGATTTATTGGTATGAACCCTACTGGTTGTCCTAATGAGAGTAAATCCATTGAATCATGAATCAATCTCTTCAGCAATTGAATCTACTCTGCACTAGTTGATATTACAAACAGGATTCAAGCCCTAAAATTGAAGCATGTTATGTAAGATGGAAACAGCCTCTATACAATACAGAAGTAATCAATAGTAGGGATATAAATCTTGGACTATTTCATTTTCACATTCAAGGATGAATAATTACAGCACTTTACTCCCCGCTGCAGTAGAAAATGAATATTCCTCCACAGTGTTCTCTCCAGACTCCAGCATCCCAAAATCTTCCGGAGAAATTATTCTGCAAGGACAAATACATGATACACACACACACAAACATACATTTTTCCATGCAGAAAACAGGTTTCTTGTACAGGAAACAGTGTTTTCTGTGCAGGGAATCCATTTTTCTATGCCAAAACACAGGTTTTTGGACACCTCCTCCCATGTGTTTTTCTCCACAAAATTCCTCCATGACACTTCAGGATGTTCAAATACAAAATTCTTGCTGATCTACTGTTCCTCCTGATGGGTTTTCCCAGTTGTCAGGAAACTCATTCTTTGACCTAGGAACATATACCTATGAATATTCCTTTCATCCATAATGTATAGTGCTGGTGTTCATGTGGTTATTTCACCTAATAGGACTGGCCCTACCAGAAAGGAGAGTTAGGGGATTACCTGAGATGTCATATGCTGGAGAAGAATGGAGGAAGTCTCCTGAGTGTTCCTCATAAATTCCTAGATTGTCTCATCTTTTGGAGGAGATAATTATGCAGGCTGTACAACCTACCCTTGGCCCCTCTAAATTAGCCTTGCTATCTCAAGTGTCATAGTGGACATTATCCTTCAGCCAGTGTTCAAGCTTGCTTCTGTACAAGGATATGGTCACCCTCTTCATCTTTTCCTCAAGCTGGGGTCAGCCTTGCCACCTACCATGAAATGCTTCCATGACAACAGCAGCTGAATTTAGAAGCAAAACCAGTCTGGAAAAAATTTACCCCAAGGGGAAGAATCTCTGATGAATGAGGTTATACAATATGATACCATTCTGCAAACTCCAAAAAATGTCACGTTAAATCATTTATTAGAAGAATTAAAGGCTGGAATTAACAATCATAGTTACAAATGCGTAACGGAGGCCATTTCCACACTAGACTATTGTACTGCTACTATTCCACTTTCAACATCCGATGAAATCCTGGAGTTTGCAGTTTAGGGAGGAGTCTTTGAGGCCTTAGTGTTACTTATCTGTAACTGATTTGTGTTCATGACCCCTATGTATTCACTGTGGCAGTAGTGTAGGATTTTAGTCCTCCAGGTATCTCTGACTTCAACTTCAGGAAGCCCCAGCCAGCTTGGCTAGCAGCCAGGAATTCTGTGAGCGGAAGTCCAAAACACTTGGAGGAATAAAGTTGGGAACAACTAGTATAGGAGATACCTAGGGATCATAAAAGTCCCCCAATCCTGCCTTGCTGGGCAGCAGTTGCTGTGAGCAATGGAGATCTTTTCTCCTGTTGATCAGGATGCAGCAGACTGACATTTCCACTCTTCTCCTGCCAGAGATCTCTGGTGAAAGGAGGAATTACAACAGGGATCCTGCTTCTGATTGCTACACTGGAAATTGCTGGCAGGAGGGCAATGGAAACATCAGTTTGTTGCCTCCTGACCAACAGGAAAATAGAACTCCATCACTTAAAGCAGTTGCTGCCCAATATGGCAGGACTGGGGGATCAGGCTGGGAAACACTACTTCTTTAAGTTAAGTAGCTGATCTAGAGTCTCAGCTAAAGTCTTTTACAACCCAACTTCTCTGCTTCTAAATGAACATTTATTTACTTAATTTATATCCCACCTTTCTCCTACTATGCGATCCCAGGCAATGATGTATATGATTTTAAACTGTTTTGACATTAAAAGCAGTTTTTAACTTGTTATGTGGATTTATATGTTTTACTTTGTTCAATATTTTTATTGTTTTAAATTTTGGATTGTTTCAAGCCATTTACACTGAATTTTTCTGTATGGTATCCCAAGATTGCGTAATATTGTGTGGGATATAAATATTGTAATAAGTAAATAAAACATAAAATTTAAATGGTGCAGTGTTTGTTTCAAGCCTTTTCTGTAGGACAACAGGACAAATTATAGAGCAGCTCTTACTCTAGGTCCTATCACACCTATATTCTTAGAAATAATGTTCATTTAACATTAGTAAAGTCCTTGACTCTTGTACTGCTCACATTGCCAACTCAATTTACTTCTTAGTATGTTGGCAGGGTACAATAAACAGCAGAAAAATATTTTCCTGTTTGAGGGAATGACTATTGTTCAGAAGTGAGTTGGCAGTGCAAACAGATGTACTTTACTGTTGTATTAAATGACTTTTCAGCAGATCAGTGGAAGCATGCCCATAGATTCTGGCCAGTCTAAATGGAGCAAGACTGTTTCATGCATTTCAACTTTGCTTTTTCAATAGGTTTATAGATACCTCTAGTATTTGTGAGTAAACCTTCATCACACAGATGTGTAGAATATATATACACATACACACACATTTAATAAAGAGGGCTAAGCCTGTTTTATTCTCTGCAGACCCTTTATATCTCCCTGTATGTGAGGGATGGTGCTGGTAGTAGGAGACTGACTGTTGTTCACCTTCTGCTAATTACTCTGTTTGTAAGATACACTACTGTTTCTCATGTTCCACAATGAATGTATAACTAGGTTACATTATCATTGTAACTTAAATAAGGTAAGTTTACTCTCTTTGTGGTGTAGCTGTTGCTCTTTATTTGTTTTTATACAAGTGGATTAGTAGCCTCACTCAATAAAGTTGGAGGAATATTGGATGGTTTAACTCCTGACTTGCACCATCTCATGCTGCTGCATCATGCTTTGTTGTGGAGTTAGGTAATGATGACATTAATGGGTGGACAGTGTGTTCTTCTCTAAATAACTAAAACAATTACTTCCTAAGATTTTTTAAAAGATTTGTCTGAATGCTACAGATTAAACAAAGACTTGATTAAATACTTGATTCTAAAAAGTAACTTTAGCTAGACTTAAAAACCAGGAAAATAATTATTTTGAAAAATATATGGTAACTTAAATATTTTCCAACCTTTATAACTGGGAATGATCACTGTAACTGTCACAAAAATTGTGCATAAGTCTCTGTTTGTATGAAGGGTATGTTGCCCTGATTTCTGGGGTCCTGTGGGGGACACCTCAATGTGCTCCAAATAATCGGGAATGGGAATTAGCCAGAGCACAAGCTATAGCACTACAAGAGGCAGGGTAACCTAGCAGAATCTTTTACCCAATGTTTACGGGATCAGGCCGAGTCAAGAGCACGACACAATAAAGTTCTAATTTAGTTCTTTTATTTGGAAAGTCACAGCATACTTGCGTGCTCGGTCACACAGAACTAAGCAATACCGCGTACTTGCATACTCACACACACAGACCGAAGAAAATAAAGGGAGGAAAGTAGATAGGGGATTTTAAGAAGGAGTTTTCGGGGAAATATGACACCTGATCTTGTATCCCAGGTGGTCTGGAGAAAATCTGTAGGAGTGGAGGTTCTCAGCACGTGGAAGCTGAGGGGAAGGCTTGGTGAATGGAGCGGCAGGAAGGCGGGAAGGAAGCCAAGAGCGATCCGAAGAAGCGCTCAAAATCAGGGATTCTTATAGGGGAAAATGTGCCTGTAGGGTAGTCCGTTCCCAGGGAAAACAATGAGTTTCGGGTCGGAGACAAAGTCTCTGAAAGGTCAGTAGTTAGCATGATTGGATTTTGACAGCGCTGTCAATAGCACAGACAGTATTTAAATGGAGAGTGCTTGACAGTTAAGTGCTAATCTCGTCAAGCTGCCTGTTCGGGGCAGAGAATCCTTTGTATGCCTCATGCATACTTAATGTAGTTTTAAAGTGTACTTGCCTGGAGGTCTCCTGAAGCTGCATGCCAGAAAATTACTGGCCTGCCTGGGTTTGTTTTGTATTTTCCGGCTTGTTCGGCCGTGTCCGTGTGCGTGCTTGTCTGGGGGCCTCGCAAGCACGTGGTGGGGAGCAGTTTTGAATGGCCAATCTTTTGATATCAAATTATATTTAATAGACCTCGGGCTTGGGCTATGCACCACAGTAACAGGTATATGTATATATACAAACAAGAGACAGGAAGGGAACAAAGCAGAGCTTTTTTTCATAAAATCTAAATTCAAACCAACAGCAAGAGTACACTGAAATTTAACTGAGAAACACAGCACACAAAACTTCAGCAGCCTGTAAAGCTTCATGCTAACTGAAAATTCTAAAGCCTCTGATGGGAAAATATAATGGGATGCTCAATATAAATCCAACAGAACATTAAACAACTTGAAAGAATTTGTCACAACTTAAAGTATAGGTTCTTTTAAACTTAAAATATAGCTTTCCCCCCCCGCAAATTCTTCCTCATCCCAAACTATTTTCTCATATCGGTGATAAGATACACAGAACAATGATAGCTGAAATCCTCCTCTGCGTTTGTGTTATGTAAATCTATGGCCATTTCCACATGGGGTTTTTAAAACGATGCAGAGCGTCCTCCAGGGAGGACGTCTGCACCTGGGAGCGGACTGGGTTGGACCTACTTAATGTAGATCTGCACCCCAGCCCACTCTGGAACGACCCCAAGTGGTCATCCAGCGTGCTTTTGAGAGACTGCTAAAAACAGTTCTTTCAAAAGCACAGAGCGTGCCACTGAGAGCCTGCTCCCTTATGCAGATTCACAGGCGTGATCTGCCGGGGGTGGGCTTTAGGCTGGCAAGCTTCAGCGGTTGGTCAAGACCCTCAACCAACCAGAAGCCGCCATTTTCGTCCCCGGAGCAGTGCGGAGTGGCAGCCACGCACTGCTCCGGAGCAGCGTGGACCAGACCAGGGAGCCTTAAAGTCCGGTGAGTAGTGTCACAGGGCGATTCCCTCTCCCCATGTGGAAATGGCCTATATTTGCACGGTTACGCGGTAGTTGTGTCGCTCTGCTGAATACTGATATTGTGTGGCTGATTACATCTTTGCCAACGTGCCTGCTGATTTTCTCATTGGGCAATGGGCAATGAGCACTGGCTGTTTCAGCAATCCCAGTCAATTACACAATACATTGATGGCACCAGCAAATACTTATGCACCATCTAAGAATGCACAGCTGCATAGCTGGAATCCTAATTTCTAGTCCCAACTAGAGTACTGTAGTTCCATTCAATTGTTTCTTGAATGGTGAGTCAACACAGAGGCAAATCCAATTGATTTGATATTTCTTCTCTAGCCAGCATTAACAATATTTTTGGCTCACGTGAAAAGTTTACACACCTGTAGAACTCTACTTAACATAGTCATGGACTGAATATGTCCATCCAGCAATGCTCAAAAAAGTACAACCGCACATGTAACGGAACTCATAGAGGTGTGTGACACCAAGAGAATTCAATGATCTCCAGGTGAAGGATCAAAGGACATTCTTAAAATAAAAGACTAAGGGCACGGATACTTGTGTTATGGTAAAATAAAAGTAAATAAAGAGTTCAATAATCACTGTATCCGAAAGACATTACTAAATGTTTAGCTACAAATAAAGCAAAAATTTTATAGAAGACTTCCTACATGGACTTCACCCCAAGAAGCTTATAAAATTGTTTCAACAAAACAAGGGAATCTATTGACCTATCAAGAATTGCTGAAACGGGAAGGGGACAAGCCAAGGATGTGTATGGGAGAAGAATTAAAAGCTTTAGGACATGAATTTAATTGGTTCCCATGGAGACAATTAAAAGAGAGATATAAGATGGATCAAAAATTATATGGGTTTGAAAGGAACGAAAATGAGTTAGATATATTGATGAAGGGGGACCAGAAAAAGAGAATTTCTAAATTTTATAAAATATTATTGCAAAAAGAAATGGAAACAGAGATTGTAAAAGATAATATGATAAGATGGGCGCAAAATATCGGTCATCCTATAGAGTAGGATACATGGGTGAAGGCACGGAAAACAGATATAAAATTTACACCAAGTTTAAAATTAAGAGAAAATTTTTATAAAATGTTACACAGATGGTATATGACACCTGAAAGATTGCAAAAAATAACAAAAAGTGGAAATGCGAGATGTTGGAAATGTGACGAAAAGGAGGGATCTTTTTTATCATATGTGGTGGACCTGCAAGATAGCAAAGAAATATTGGAAAGAAATTCATGACGAAATTCAAGGGATATATGGTTTACAGTTTGAGATGAAGCCAGAGTTTTATTTGTTAGATATGTTAGGGCAGCAAAGAGAAAGAAGATGTCATCAGAAGATATTGTTATATATGATAACCGCTGCAAGATTGACATATGCACAATACTGGAAAAAAAGGGAATATGTAGATATAAAGGAATGGAAACTCAAGGTGCTGGATATGGTAGAAACAGAAAAATCAGCATTTTTAATGAAAAATAAACCTATCCAGAACTTTGAAAGGGAATGGAGAGAAGTACTGGACTGGATAAAGAAATAATGTAGAAGGGGAAGTAACAATAAACATAAAGAAAAGTAATAACGTATAAGAGATATTATAAGTAGCTATGTACTATAGTGAATGTAACAATGTAATAATCTATGGATTTTGTAATGATGAAAATATGAATGTATGAAGATAAATAAGCAGAATCAATTGGGACAAAGATAGAAGTGGGGAAGGTGGGGTTTTGTTTTATGTTTAATATAAACTGTAATAAAAATTTAAAAAATAAATAAATAAAAGACTAAGGAATAGCAGCTAGAAGAGGCATGCTCTTAAATATATGTAGGCTTTTATGGGCTAAGTCCAATTGTTAGTTCCAACTGGAGTACATTCACTGAAATCAATGAAACTTATAAATGTTGGTTTACTAACTTCCCATGGATTCAGTGAATCCATTGTAACTGGGACTAAAAATTAGCATAGTCTACAACGCTCCCAGTTAATCCTCTACCTTCCCCCTTTTCCAGGTGCTATTAAAATGTCTCAGTTTCACTCTCCTTCTCCCAATTTCCCCCTTTGTCCTCATGAAACAGGTATGGTTCCCCACCTCACCTCTTTAGACTCGGGGATTGAGGGTCTTTTGCCATTTGTCAGCTAATCTGGATTCTGTCTGGGTTCTGCTGTTAACTTCTGGCCACCTGGGCATCCAACTTGTGATGGTGGTAAAACCGGACAAGCAGAGTTACCATCAACACGCCACTTAAACATTCTTAAGTACTGAAATCTCAGGATATTTATATGGGGAAATGAACAGCATCTCTGGTAGTCTTTTAGGCTACTTATCATATGCAATCATAGGTATAAACATATACATTCCTCTTGGGGAACACAAACATGTCAATAGCTGGAGATATTGCTTTCATTACCTTACATTACATTACACTGTATTGCATTGCATGAAAGCCTGTTCTCATACATTCATTGTATTACAGGATTTCAAGGATTAATATCCTTAAGCATAACTATTTCTATAAACATCTGTTATATAGCTGTAAACAGCTATAGCAGGCATCTATTACAATCAAAATGGGAATATATCTATTTTAGCATAACTTAGGTGTTTCTCTTACCAGTATTAGCATGTTTAGGTTGTTTACCAGTTATCAGGAACAGCATGACTTGAAGGTTGTATTACAGCCTCCTCTTCATACACTGGAGACTGGCAAAAGCAGTCTGATTATAACTTCTTTCTGGCTTCCTCTATTCTCTCCCTAGCCTCTGATTTTCAGCTGTCCAGACATAACAAAGAAACCAACAGAGCATCATTTATGTCATCCAATCAAAACAGAGATCTTAGATGTGATGTCATCCCAGGTCCAGTTGGAATCTTTGGCTGCCTACCATCCTGATCAGATCAGCCAGTGCACCTGCTATGGCTTAGTATCAGTCAAGTCTGCCGGATGTTCCCTTATTTTGTCTAGTATTGAAAAGAATTTAAAGATAATGTCAAAAAATGGATTTGCACTATTAAGTCTAATTGACTAGAACTCTGGACTGAAACCAAAGACATTGTCAGTGAAGAATGCAAACACTATCTGCAGCCAAAAAGAAAGAGAAGCCTCAATGGATGACACATGAAACTCTTTAAGCAGTTAAGGACAGACAAGAAGCAAAAGTAAAAAGTGACAGAAATAGAATCAAAACCCTAATGCAACTGTTCAATGACTTGTGTGCAAGGATAAGCAGAACTAATATCAATGAAGAGAAACAGAAGATGGCAACAAAAAAGGAAGAATAAGAGACTTCTCCCACAAGGTCCAAGAAATCAAGGAGCAATTTAAACCAAGAATGGGGATGCTCTATGACCTGTAGGGGAACGCATTACATGACCAAGTTGAAATAAAAAGGCAGTTGAAAGAATACACTCAAGAACTATTTAAGAGAGATGAAAGGGTAGAAATAAAAAGGTAACCGAAATAAAAAGGAAAGTAGAAATGAAAAGGCAATTGAAATAATACACTGAAGAACTATATAAAAGAGATGAAAGAGTTACTGATTTATTGATGAAGGAACTGTTTGAAGATGAATCTACAATTTTAGAAAGTAAAGTGGAAGCTGCCATCAGAACATTTGGGAGAAATAAATCACCAGGAACAGATGGCATATCAATAGAACTGCTTCAAGCTACACAGACAGAATCTACTCTAACTCTAACTAAAATCTGTCAGCAAGTATGGGAAACAAGACAATGGCTCACAGATTGAAAGGGCTCAATATACATTCAGTTCCCCAAGAAGGGGACACCAGGGATTGCATTAACACTAAACTTACTTCAATTGCTGCAAACTGAGTTAAAAGTGCAAAAGTAATTTGCACTCAATCAATTCAGCAGCGGGAAAAGGAATGGAGGAGTAGATTGCTGCCCATCCCAGACTGGGACAACCACTCCTAGCTTGTGTGTCCTTGTGCCATCTTGACCACATTCTGAAATTGCTTGGCCACGCACGTCCCAGTTTTCATCTGTAAAATGTCGGAGGATATGATTTAGAATTAGAAAAGCCTTCTAGTTTCTTTGCTTTTCTGTTCCAGAGTGAGCAAAATCTATAGAAGTTTTGAATGGCATTGCCCATTCACACTTGGATCTTTTATGAACAAGGATTGATTCTCCAACATGTTGCTGTTGCTTTTTGTGTTCTGATTGTCTGATGGTACTTCTATGGTACATGTCAAACCACACTGCTGTCACTGAATCACTACCAGTTCTATATAGGTCACAGCAGAGCAAGTTCTAACTGCTGTTTGTGAGATTGTGCAATTGTGTGCAACACAGAATGCCATTCTTTCCATTTATTTGATATGTGTTAATTTGGAAACCTAATGATGCTTTGATTATAGCCATTCAAGTTCATAATCATAGATCACAGATCTGCAGCAGGAAGCAACAATGGCAATTGAAATGCAATTCTTGATTCACACTGAGCATGTGAACTTTTCCTAATGTTGGCTGAAATGTTAAGTAGACTACGGCTAATTAAAGATGAGGCACTTAAAGAAAAAAGCATAAATAACAAAGGCGGCCTTTGTCTGATTTTCATTCATGGACTGAAGAACAGAAGAGAATTTCTGGATCCTGGTAGGAGAGACAAATGTTATAGAGTTGTTTGGGGCTGGAATTAGTACTCCTCTCTGAAATCCTAATGAGTTCCATTCAGGTATTACTTTTGGTCACTTTGAGTAGTCTGTGTTGAGGTAATGTTTGGAGACAGTGGTGAGCATCTGTTTTGGGTTAGGGGGCTATATTCACCTTCCCTGGGAGGGGAATGGAAGAATGCATTTTATGGCCACACTTCTTATTTTTTAAACCTTTGAAAAAGAAATTATACATTGGACAATAATGAATATTTTATTTTTAAAAGATTTAAAAACATACTGTAATTACCATTCACCCCCTTCCCCAGGACATAGGGGGTATTTTTCATTTCACAAGGTTTTGAAAAAATGCTAGGGGCTCCTGAAGATCTCATTATGGCCTTAGAGGCCACACATGGCTTATGTCCTTTACTTTCTTCATCCTCGGACATAGGCCACAGTAAGTTTACTCTCTTTGGGATTGAGAATAGGATTTAGGTCAAGATCTGCCACACAAGGTGGCCATCTTAGTCCTCCTGATGTTGTGACTGGCTCTTCAAACATCCAAAAGGAGTCATAGTTCCTTTATGTAGGACTCCCAACGTTTCTGAACTACAAGTTTACTTGCATTCTTCAGGTTTTCTTCTTCCAACTTAACCATCACCCAAACAGATTTTCTTAAAAATTTCTCTTGAATGCTTATTCTTGGTTAGCTTCTGACCTGCTGAGTATTGCAATATATATTAAATGTCCCATATCCGCAGTAGAACATGTGGCTTCAGAATCAAAGGCTGTCTACAATATGCAAACATCAATAGCCAGAAAGTGTGTGTTTACTTGAGGTAGACTCTTTGCTTTGACTAGCTGTTGGCCTTCTTTGTTTGCCATATATATATATATATATATATGTATGTATGTATGTATGTATATAAAACCAACACAAACACAAATGCATACCCTCCAACAATTCACAGGTGAAAACTGGCTCACATGTGGCCAAGCAACTTCAGGATGTGATTAAGATGGTGAATATTACTAACTAGTGTATTTACCCAGCATTGCCCCGGATTTTATTTTCTCATAGGTAACACTTATTAGAAATACCTTAGAAACTACTTTACCTTACCTTAGGAGTTAGATGCAGTTGAAATACACAGATTTGAGATCCTGTGTCTCTAATTCCCCAAACTGTGTTGTTCAGTACCTGTAACTTTTGTCCATATTCCCCAATCCAGTCTGTATTCAGAGTTGTTATCATAAAGAGGTTGAGTTTGTGAGGAGACATGCTGCTAGGCCTTGTCTCCATAGCAACTGGCCTATTCAGAGCTCTCTGGCTGAGAATTCTAAAGGCCCCTCCCTAAACTGCCAACTCCAGGATTCTACAGAATCTTCACAGCCGGCCAATCACGTGAGGTCTGTGCCTGCCTGACACAGACAAAAAGACAAGATCTTTTATATAGTAGAAGACGAGGAAGAATGCACAAGCTAGGAGAAGCTGCAGCAGTTTGCTTTTTCTAGAGCCTACTGGGATGGGCAAGAATCCACTCCTTCTGTCCTTTTCCCACTGCTGAATTAAATGAGTACAAACTACTTTTGCACTTTGAACTCAGTTTGCAGGAACTGAAGAAAGCTGAAGACAAAGAGGAAAAGTGGGAGAAGAAAGGGAAACTGGGGCCTTTTAAAAGAAGCTGGAAAAGTGGGATGGCAGAGGATTAATCAGGGCTGTCTCTGACTAATCAGGACAGTTGGAGAGTATTTGCATCACCTTCTATTGAATACCAGCATTGTGGAACTGATAGTGCATCTGACAGTGTGACTGCTTCTTTTCCCATTGCGCAGTTCTATGGATACCATGGATTGCTAAAAAGACAGATGAATGAGACTTAGAGCAAATCAGGCCTGCACTCTTCCTAGAAGCCAAAATGACTAAAGTAAGGCTAGTGTACTTTGGACTTATCCTGAGAAGATGTAACTCACCGGAGAAGACAACAATGATCAGTAAAGTTGAAGGCAATAGGAAAGCAAGTAGACTTGCCCTACAGCTAGATTGATTCAATCAAGGAAGCCAAAACTCTTATTTTGCAAGATTTGAGCAGGGCAGTTGATGGCAGTCTCTCATTCATAGAGTTATCATGTGACATTTACTTCACAGCAACAACAAACAGTAGTAGTCGTGGCGGCAGTAGTACCATTGGCTGAGATCTTACATAGTGATTTTGTAGTGTAAATCTATACTCATGTTTTGACATGGTGATGGTGCTGTTCAGTTCTTCTGCTGAATGCCAGTGTTCTGCAACAAATATTTTATCTGTCAATGAACAGTCCTATGTAGTCCTGAATGTGAAACGGCTGTCTCTACAATCTCAGCAAATGATACACAGAAGGCACTAATTACACACTTTCCAAGAATGCACAGCTGCATGTGAAATGGTAACACTGGCAGAACACTCCTTGCACCAACAAAAAATAAATACACCAGTTTCACACATATCCCATCCTACGTTCAAAGATTTCAAGGCAGCATACAATTTTTGTTCATTTCAATAAAGGTACAACACACGAACTAGAGCAAATATTGCCTTGTTGCAAGGACTACTGAAGCACAGTACCACTGCATTGTGTAGATCTTTTTAATCAATCATCTTTCTCTTTTGTACTTGTTGTGCCTGTGCCTGTAGCACACAAAGGGAAAAGAAGGGAAAGACTTTTGGTCAAATTGTGGAAAATATGATAGGGAAAAAGGCACATTGTGCCTCACTCTGGTGCTGGAGATAAGTGTGGCTGGGGTTGGTGAATCCTCAACAGGTTTTCTTGCTAGGTTGAGATGGTGGCTGATTTAGCCATGAGATGTCGCTAAAATAGTCTCCCATCCAGCCCTTCCTTTTCTCAGTGGCAGCTCCCCCCCCCCAAAAAAAATAAAAAACAAAAAACAACCCAGCCATCTCCTGGTAAGTGACAGACATCAGCAAGGAACTCCAGGGATCCTCCAGAAGTTTCTGCGAATGTTATTACGCTGCTTCCAGCTATAGCAAAAACAAAAAAACAAAACTGGTCTCTTGTCTACATCTCTCCCTGTTTTCCATCCACCAAGAAATGGTCGAATTTGGGGGGCTGCCACTGAGAAAAATGTAGATTGGGGGGATTTTGGTAATTGTATGGTAAGTATGAGTTTCAGCTTCAGCAATGACAAAAAAAATTGTGACTTATGATGGCATAAATCTGACTGCCGGACAGCATGTTTTGAACCAACTCTCACCATTTTTTGTTCATATATATATATATAATCTCCCTACTTTTAAGGTAATTCATGAACAGTGAAATAGCAGTTTCAGAAACTCTGTCCCTCTGTCTGCAGGATTTCTGCCCCCACCTTTCCACCAATTGATCTTCACAGTGCCTTGTATTTGAAGAAAAATTAAAAATAATTGGAAAGGAAGGAAGATCAAAAGAAACCAGCAGTGGAAGAGTCAAAAGCAAGAAGAGAAACAGCAGTTCCAAATGATCAAGCCATTATTTCCTATCATCAATGACTCTAGAAAAACAGAACAGATGTTTTAGCCTTTTAGACCAAGAAGCAGGCCAATGTATTTGAAGAGAACATGCCATAAACAGGGCATGACAGGGCTTGCTCCCCAGAGTATCCTTCCGTCTACTCCCCAAAGCAGAGCAGCAGTATATATACCGGAGGAAGGAGGAAAGAATTTAGTTTCAGTTTGATTTTGATATAACATTACCGAAATTCTCATTTTCAAAAATATATGGGTTGGAAGGCATTTAAAGTGTTCATGAAACCAAAGGTAGCCGATTTATCCATCTAGGCCTGAAGCTTTGAGTATTTAAGTCTTTGAAGTCTGGGACTGGGACTTTATAAGGATGCAATTCTTCACAAAGTTTCTTCTCGATGGAAGCAACACGTAATTTTAGCAATTTGCTTCCCGCTGTGAGAAATATCTTCAAAAACTATGCAGCTGTTGAAACCTATTCGCAATTTGGAAATTATTCTGTGGAAAATTTACACACAGCTGCTTTGCACAGAAAGCATTTTCTGCACAGGAAGCTGCTTTTGCCATGCAGGAAATGATATTTCTGCAGAAATCTTATGTTCTGCACAGAAAATGCTTTTTCTTGAACACATGTTCAAGAATAACACAATGTTATTCATGAGGGACTTATTCTGTACAAAATTCACATGTGGTTATTTTGCACAAGAAACAGCACTTTTTTCACAGGGAAGATAATTTTCTTATTTTTTTTTTTCTGACAGAAAATGCTAGTTCCCGTGCAGACATTTTTTTTCCCCATGGAAATCAACCATGTGAGAATTTTGTCAAGAATAAGAATCCAACTGCAGTTATTTCTGTTCAGGATAGAGACTTGGTGGCGCAATGGTTAAACACTGGTACTGCAGCCACAATGTTGTGAGTTCAGTCCTGCCGGGCTCCAGATTGACTCAGTGTTCCATCCTTCTGCAGGTCGGTAAAATGAGTACCCAGCTTGTTGGGGGCAATTAGCTAAACACATTGTAAACCACTTAGAGAGTGTTTTGCACTGATAAGCAGTACAGAAAACTGCTATTGCTATATTTATGTGCAGAAATATCCTGAATTTTCCTGCAGAGAAAATGCTGTTTCGTATGCAAAATAGCCAGTCTGAATTTTGCAGAGACCATGCAACTAACTAACATGTAACTAAATGTGAAGATTCTTCTCAGTTCAGGAAGTTTCTCAACACTTCACAAATGTGTATCAATACTTCAAAAACACCTTTTTCAACAATGTTTCAATTTTTTAAAAATATTCTTTCCATCCCTAGTATGCAAACAGGTAAGTGGTGTTAAATTAGACCTTTCACATCCTTTTTTTATAACAATGATTTATTTATTTATTTGTTTGATTTATTTCCCACTTTTCTCCCAAATGGGACTCAAAGTGGCTTACGAAATAAATTATTATGGTTATTAATCATCTTTATTTATACTCTGCTTTTCTCCTTGAAAGGGCTCAAAACAGAACATCTGAAACAAAGTGGGGCACAAAATTTTAAAAGTGTTAAACTATGCATCCAATTAAAACACTATATTTAATACACCAACATTAAAACAATTGAAAAAAATTAAAATACATATTATATATTGGAAATGGCACACCTAATTGGGTATCACTCTACCCTCGTCAGTGAAGGCTGAAGACCTATTTAAACAGGTAGGTATTTTCTTGCCAGTGATGACAGCAGTGAGGGGGTGGATCAAAGCTCCCTTGGATGAGATTTCTAAAGCCTAGGAGCAGCCATCTAGGAGGCCTGTGTCCTCACCAGCTAAGCTAGCTATATTGTATACAGGCACAATATGATCTTCTTCATGCTGGGAACAGCTTTACGTATTGAGTTTGACTTTGTCAGTGGGAGAGAATTTAATTTCATCCCCCTTTTGAAGAATTTACTGAAATTTACCAGTTTCTTCCTACTGGAGAATTTTGTTTAAATCACTCCACTTTTTTTTATTAAATCCAGAAAAATACAAAATTCACAGATCTTCCTGATCAATATTACATAAGCAGTTCAAGACAAAGGATTTTTCTGTGAAGAAGACTTGTTATGTGTCATCAAACTGGCTTCAGCTTATGATGCTTATGAATGAGACATGTCCAACAGATACTCTGTTATTAATACCACTGCTTAAATTCTTGCAAACTTCCTTGCATGGCTTCCTTGATTGAGTCATCATATCAAGATAAGCATTCTTTTGAAACCAATCATCATCAGCCAATATCTAAGAAGTGTTGCTGCCAAGATCTCAGCTCCATATTTCTATGCAAACGCATCACAAAAGGTTATTAAGATGGGACTGATTATGAACTGATTCATATTGTTCCCTGATTCTGAACATTTGCTTGCTTCTAAAAATGGGAAGGCACATTTGCACATATTTAGGGCACAGACTGTGTGTCTTCCATCAGAAGAAACTTAACTATATTCTGATTCATCTTTTGCCTCCTCTTTGTCCTACCCATGAAATCAGATTTAAAAGACTGCAGGCTTCACAGAAAAGAGAATAGAGTTTGCTGATCTGTAGAGACAGCACAAAGCGTTCTGGTAACTCAAGCAAAGGACAAGATGGCAACTCCTCTCCATTTTTTGTAGCCTAATGACAGACTCAACCTTGCTGATCAGCAAAATACACCCATGACCAAGTCGAACTATCAATCTGCTTTTTCACAGTATGTGTGGCATGGCACTTCTCTGGGATATTTTGAGAATTTAAATCAGAGGTGGGCAACTGCATTGGGGGCATGGATCAATTTCCCCAAGTCCAAGTGCCTGTTTTCCCCTGCAGTCCCTTTCAAAATGGCTACAGGAAGTAAAAGCTGCCATTTCCTGTTACCATTTTGAGAGGGGGTGTAGATGAAAAGGAGATATTTAGGTGTAGTACAGGGTTGCAACATGCTTGTGGGAGTGCTTCCTCCCTCTCCCATTTTCATTTGCATTGGGCACTTTCTGCATAGTTTGGGGACAAAAATTGCCAGGAAATCACACACATTAATTAAAGTACTTCAGGCCATTAGAGGCCACAAAAGTGAGGTCCAGGCTTCATATGCCAGCACTCAGGTCTCATTTGGTTCACCGTTGATTTAATTGGTAGCCAGTCATAGCCACTGAGTGCTTCTCAGGTGACTTCCCCTTAGGATCTCCAGCAAAAGAGGAGAGGTCTGTTAGGAGGAAAGTTCACCAAAAGCTCTACCAGACCTGGAGCTGCCACAACAAGGAGGACATCAAGGGGTTTATCGTGACAACTCCTGTGTAAATACGGCTACTTATTCATAGACTCATTGAATCATAGAGTTGGAAGTGGTCCTATGGGCCATCAGGTCCAACTCCCTGCTCAGTGCAGGATTGCCAGCTAGAGCATCCCCAGGAGGTAGCTGTCCAGCCTCTTTCTGAAGACACCAAGAGAAGGAAACCCCACCACCTCTCTAGGCAATTGATTTGATTGCCAAACTGCTCTCACTGTTTAACAGAAATCTACCCTCCTGTATATTAAAACCATTAAACCAAGTTCTACCCTCTGAGGCACCAGAGAACAAACTTGCACCTTCCTCTTTGTGATAACCGCTGATGTATATAAAGAGTGTGATCATCTCACCCCTCAGTCTTCTTTTCACAAAACATGTCCAGCTCCCTCAGCCATTTGACATATATTTTGTTCACCATTTCTCTTATCATCCTCATCGCCCTTCTCTTAACTTGCCCCATCTTGCCTATATCCCTTTCAAAATGAGCCATCTAGAACTGAACACAGTACTCCAGATGAGGCCTGACTGGGACAGAATATAGGGGAACTATTACTTCCCTCAACTTGGAAGCTATGTGTCTATTAATACAGGCTAAGACAGCATTTTCCATCTTTACTGCAGCATCACACTTCTGGCTCATGTTCAACTTATCATCAACAATAATCCCAAGGTCTTTTTCATATGTAGTACTGCTGAGCCAAGTATCTCTCATACTCTACCTGTTTTTGTTTTTTGCGGTCTAAATGTAGAATGTTGGATTTGTCCCTGTTGAATTTCATTTTATTACTTTCAGCCCAGCTTTTAGCTTATCAAGGTCCTTTTGAATTTCATTCCTATCTTCCAATGGATTAGTTATCCCTTCTAGTTTTGTATCATCTGCAAATTTAATAAAGATTCCTTCCACCTGGTCACCTAAATCATTGATAGAAATATTAAAGAGTGCTGGCCTTAGGACCAAACCTTGCAGTACTTCACTTGAAACTACCTTTCAACCTGAAGCACAGCCACTGATGATAACTCTTGGATCACAGATTTCCAGCCAAGTATAAATAATATTGTGTATTCATATTGTTTAATTATTTTAAATGTTCAATCTAGCTTTGGAAAGTAGATCACTCACGACTAGTAGTCATTATGGCTCTTTATTATCCTCTGCAACTATCCACTTTTCAGATTGAGTGCCATTAAGAAAAGATTGCACTGTGCTGTCATTCTGCAAAACAGCTTACATGTTATTTTTTTAAAAAGTGTTCTTGTTATTGCCTTTTGCTGTCTCCAGAAACACATTTTGAAGCTGGTGCCCTGGATGACAATAGGAAAGCATACAAATGTAAATCCTCTCTTGTTCTCACCTGTGAGAATGAGAACCTGCATTCTTTTTTTTTACCCCCTCCTCACCTGTGAGATGAGCAAGATATTTTTTGTGAGTTTTCATATTTGTAAGAACTATTTTTATCCAGATTCTGTGAGCTCTGCAAATTATGCATCTAAAGCTACGACAGCTGCTTGTTGCTATTGTCTATTATTTGCTATCAAATCGCTATGAATGAGACATCTGCAAGAGCCCCCCCCCCCCCATCACTAACTGTATGGTACAAGTCTTGGAAATTCAGGGCTGTGGCTTCCTTGATTGAATTAATCCCCCCGGAGCATGGTCTCTTTTCCTGCAGCTTTCCACTGGTGAGTCACTTTATCAGATCTTTTCCAGTGAGTCAGATAGTCTCATGACATGTCCAATACACAACAGGTTCTGTTTAGTCATCTTTGTTTCTAATGAGAATTCAGGTCTTTCTTTAAGATGCACTCATTTGTCCTTTTAGCAATCCGTAGAACTCTCCTCAAGTATTACGTTTCAAATTAGTTGATTTTCTTCCCACTGGTTTTCCAGCTTTCACAACCACACATAGAAATCAGAAATATTGTGGCCTAGATGATTGTGACTAGGGTATTTTTGATATGCATTTACACTTCAGGATTTTATCTACTTTCGTCATGGCTGCCTTTTGAGGTCTTAGGCCATTTCCACACAAGACGGTAGGAGTGGTTCACTGTGTGTCAAGAGCGGTGTTTTATACCCTGATTCAGAAACTGTGCTGTCTGCACTCCCCTGCCCCATTTACATCGTACTACTGTGGAGAACAGCGGTTGCTGCATCCACAACAGCAAGTCCCTGGCCATTTCTATTCCCCTTCCTCACCCCGCCCTCCATTGCTGATTGGTCTGTTTTAAAAAAAAAAAAAATTAAACACATTTCTTCATTGCTACATTTGTTTGTTTGTATGTATGTTTGTTGGTACGTGGAAAAAAACACGTCTTAATGGTCCAGTACCAGATCCACTCTCTTCCTGCTGTCCATTTAGCGCATGTAGACAGTAATGGTGGCAGCCTGTACTTTGATGGGTGGAGAGAGACAGGGACAGAAATGATGGAAGGGACAGCCTGGGAATGCCCATAGCCAACCACTTTTGCGATGTGAATTGATGCCACGCTTCTGCATGTAGGTGAAAAACGAAGCAGAACCAGTTTGGGAGATTTACATTGGAGTTTTTCCGGTTTTCAGATACAGTTGTTTCTCATCACAGTGAACTGTGATAGGAGCTGAAAATGTGCAGAAGCACGAGTAAAACTACGATGCTATAACACTACAACATGCAGACTTATGGCTAAGAATTTGAGGCGACTATGAAGTATCAACCTTGTGTGGAAATGGCCTTAGTTTTCTGATTTCTTTTGATTTATATGCACTACTAGTGTCTTTAGAGTTAGCTGTGGTACCACTGCTGTTGTCTCGGAGAGATCCTCTACCAGTGTCATCCTCCATTACTGCTGCCCACTAGCTTTTTGATACAGTTAGTCTTGGTCCTCAGCAAAACCTGTCTGACTTTGCAGACCCATCCATTAGCTGTGCTATCATCAGCAGAACCTCTGGCCTCAGAGGAGCAGGCAATCCAACCACCAAGTAAAAGTAGTGCCAAGGTGGGTTGCACTGTCTACTTGTTTCTTTTTAGTCAATCAGGTAGTCTTTCCTTGTTTGCATATTTCCTTCAAAAAAGGAAAAGGACCACCAAACAGGAAGCTACTTTGACTCCCAAGTGTTACCTCACTGGTAAACCCTGTCCCGGGGTCTATAATTTTGATATTAAAATATGATTCAATGTGCCTGAGAGGTCACCCGGATGGGCACATAGGCAGCCAGTTGAACGATCAAAAAGCAGGTCAGGCCAGTAAAATCCCCAGTCACGTAGCGTCAAGAGATCTCAAGCTGTGCATACCCACAGTAGACAAAGGCTTCTCAGCCCCTGAGAAGCTGACCTGAGGGGATTAGCGCGTTTGCCCCAAGTTGAGCACCGACAGCAATAAAATCCTATCAGGCAAGGACCATTTACATGAAGTCACACCACAACCCAATGCAGCCGAAGATCCTGAGACTTTGGCAACACCTTGTAATCTCATCACGCAAAGGAAGTTACCATTGTGGAGCTTCTTTCTCGTAGAGACACTCATTGTTCTCCCCGGGAAAGGATTAGCCCTCCAGGTACCTTTTCCCCCTACAAATAGTCCAAGTTTTTGAGCAGTTCTTTGGATCACTCCTGGTCACCCCAGCTGACCGTTTCTCTGTCCGCTGAGTAATCCCCTCAGCCCTCTCTGTGCTGAGCTCTACTTCTTCACTGTTTTTCCCGGACCAAGGACTTCAGGAAAAGGTGCAGTATTACCCCAGGTACAATATTCCACCTATCCAGTTTCCTCTCTTTTGCTTCTTCTTAATAGGTCTTGAGTGAGTGTGTGAGTGATTGCATTGCTGCGTGAGACTTTCATTCACTAAAATCATTTATTGGACATTTTTGTTTGGTTTTTGGCTTGCCTGACCCTGTAAAAACTGGGTAAAAAGACCCCGCTAGGTTACCCTGCCTCTCGCATTGCTATTGCTCGTGCTCTGGCTAGTTTCCATTCCCCATCACATGGAGCACATTGAGGTGTCCCCTAAGGGACCCCAGAAATCAGGGTAACACCCTCTTCTCCCTTTATCCACCAGCTCGCAAACAGCTTTTCATTTCAGCAAGCCTTTGGATCTTAATTCTTGTGGCAGAATGGTCTTTTAATGGGACACATTATTCTTTTACCGTTATTAAAAAAAAAATTTCAATGTGTTTTAGACCATTTTAACTTGTGCTTTTTACAGAAGTTTTAATATTTTTATCCTTTGTATTAATAAGATTTTTTTACTTGTACAAGTATATCTTGGTTGATAAAATAGAAATGTTCCTGGACTTTATGTCTTTAAGACAAAATTTGGTACCAGCCACAGATATAACATAGGGCCTTTCCACACTACACTGTTATAGTGGTATTATTCCACTTTCAACAACCTATGGAATCCTGGGGCTTGCAGTTTAGGGAGGAGCATTTAGAATTCTCAGCCAGAGAGCTCTTTGGCCCCAGTAAACTACAAATCCTAGAAATCTAAAGGATGTTGAAAGTGGAATAATACCACTATAACAGTATAGTGTGGAAAGTTCAACATGTTTCAGGAAAGTTTTCATTCAAAACTAGTGACATGCACCCATGCTAGTGATATGCACCCACGAAATGAAACCACCAGGTCAGATACACTCTACATAACTAAACAAAAACATTTTGAACTTTCTAGAGACCACTTTACAGCTTCTTCCAAAATGCACTCACGGATGATTTCTTTCACCACACTCCACTTTTCTTACGATTTCCATGTTAATGGCTAGATTTATACTTTTCTCTTATGTATGTATGTATTCAACTTATACCTCACTTTTCTCCCTATGCAAGAGCTAAGGCTAGGGGAAGCTGGTGAGGCAGGCTTATCTACTCTCCCCCTCCCTTTCTCTCTGTTCTGCTGTTTGTGGATTCTCAATAAGGGATTCTGTAGCCAGTTGCTCTTCACGTTGCCTGCTGTAGGCAGGTTCATACACATCTACAGTAGGATCAATTGGAGCTGAAGCCCATTCTTTCCCAGCTCAAGCTTCATTGTCTTATTTACTGCATACATGCTGCTGCAATCTGATACCAAAACTCTGTTTCTCCAGGTTTCCTTCATCATTCTTCCAGTGCAGATGCTGCTAATTTTTTTTTTAAAAAAATCCAGCTAGACAGAAAACAAGGAGACTGGGTATGCCTAAAAAAGACTTTGTAGGGAACATCTTCTTTCTCAGAGTGCTTTAACAGAGATATCCTGGTATAACACATGTGTTGTATGTGTATAAACATGGAGGGGGGGTTACACACACAAATCCTTACTTTTCTGTGCCATTGCAGATTACTCTGTAGTCATACAGCATGGGGTTTGAATTGTAAAAATGTAATTTACATAATAGATTTCTAATTCTCCAGAGATTAAACCAACAAGGCTTAAGAACAGCAAGCATATAGCCATCAGCAGCAACTACCAGGTCACGTATAGCTATCAGCTGCAACTTAACTTCCAGGAACAGAGACAGAATGACTTGAATAGTACTGGTTAGGGGGAGAAAGGGTGAAAAGGTTATTGCTAGGGATAAACCCAATAATCTCTTTCAAATCCATATAGATTTCACATATATTCATCCATAAATCAACTTGTCCCAGTTTCTGCATCAATCTTCATGTGGACATACACACAGAGAGAAGTAGAAGCAGAAAAGCAGGCAGGCAGGAATGCATGGACTTGCAAAAACACACACGTACACACTGGGAACCTAAATCAAATTGCTTTCACAACAGACTGAATGATAACAATATCTAAACCAAGCAGATTCTCTATATTCTGTATCAAACAGTTTAAGGGGGGAGAGAAAACAAGTATCTTCCATTCAAAGACACCCCACCCCCGTACCTATCTTCTGTCATAAATCAGGAATGGGCAGAGGCTTTCATGTGTCAGCGAAGCAGTGAATTGACTCTGATTGGACGGCCATCTGTTGGGAATGCTTTCACGGTGTATTTCTGCATGGCAAGGGGTTAGATTCGATGGCCCTTGTGGTCTCTTCCAACTCTATGATTCTATGGGCATTTCTGTACTACACTGTTATAGTACTATTATTCCACTTTCAACACCCTATGGAATCCTGGGGTTTTCAGTTTAGGGAGGGGATTTAGAATTCTTAGCCAGAGAGCTCTTTGGCCTCAGTAAACTACAAACCTCAGAATTCCAAAGGATGTTGAAAGTGGAATAACAGCACTATAACAGTGTAGTGTGGAAATGCCCCGAGAGTCTATGATTCTATGGAGTTCTTTTAAAGGATCTATCCAGGGTGCTGAATCATATCCCCAGTATAAGATTCAGTACTTTGGATAGCTCCTTTAAATGGCATAAAACTTAGAATGGATTTACCATACCACAGACCTGGAATCCTCAGTTGCCCTTGTGGGCCACGATCCATTACATCTATCAACAAAGCATTGCTTTGTGGGTTTTCAAGTCATTTCCAACTTATGGCAACCCCAATATGTAGTTTGACTGGAAATATTTGTTCATTGAGGATGTTGGCATTGCTTTCCTCTGAACCTGGGAGTGTGTGACATGTCCAAGGTCACACAGTGGTTTCTATGGCTGAGCAGAGAATCAAACCCTGGTCTCCAGAGTCACAGTCAAATGCACAATCACAGTACGCCATGCAGGCTCTCATACCTCACCACAGTACTGAGGTTGTTGTTCTAGACTGGAGATTGCTCTCTCTTCTTTGTTTCCTCAGCTGTCAAACCCTGCTTCCAGAACACAGATTGTGATTCAGAGGCTGAAACAGGGGAGATGCCAGGACCTGCTGTACAGGAGGAAGTTACAGTGCCGCAAACAGAACAGGATGCAGACCCAGATCCAGTAGAGAGTCCTGCCCCTTCAGAAGCAGAAGATAACTTACTTGTACCCACTTCGGCCAACTGCAGACAGCAAAGAGAGAGCCTGTGCCAATCTCAGAGAATTTATAGCTGACAGCAATGATTTGGGCAGCAGCTATGTTAAGCTGCTGACCTATATAAGGGGTGCCCTTCTCCTCCAGGAGTTGTCAGGGCTTAACTGACCTTCTGGACTGCTGGATATATTGCAGAACTCCATGCCTGACTTTGGATTACACTGACTAATTTTTGACTTGCTTGCCTTGGAATTCTGTTGGACTCTATTTGTGACCTTGTGCTTACTGAAGAAAAGTGAGTAACAAGCTGTGAGCTATTTGGTTTGTTTATTAGACTTGTCAACTGTGCT
This sequence comes from Cyclura pinguis, assembly GCA_030412105.1. Lineage (NCBI taxonomy): Eukaryota > Metazoa > Chordata > Lepidosauria > Squamata > Iguanidae > Cyclura > Cyclura pinguis. Next base: position 276,083,020 of record CM059601.1, on the reverse strand, counting down.
GCCTGGACTGAGGTAGGACAACTGTGTATGTACAGCAGCAGTCGGGCAGGGGAATTTCAGCTACAGCTCTATTCCCCTAGCAACTGATCAATTGTAGAGCTCCACCTTGATGCAATCTGGCTGCTGTTGAGCACCCAGAGAAGAAAGCGTAGCCTCTACCTCCTGAGTTGCATCCCCCCCACCCAAAGTTCAGTGACTCAGAGGGTGGAGATGTGCCTAGGAGCCCCTCTAGTGTCAGCTATGCACCTGATGTATGAGGTGCTGCACAAAGTGGTACATCCACAATGCCAGAAAAAAGGTACATAACCTAGGTTTATACTGAAAGGATTCTAACCAACAGGATTCTAGCCCATCTAGATCAAGGAGGATTAAGATGTCTTTAAACTAAGTTCCGCTGGGGAGGGAGACAATATTATTCAGGGTAAGGACTCGGCGAGTGCAGGAGAAAAAGGCCCAAATGATATTGGCCAAGTAGTACAAGCATCCAATGGTGGGAGGAGTAGAAACTATAGTACAGGACTTGCAGGAAGAGCCCGGGGACTTAAGTGTCTCTACACTAATGCACGGAGTATGGGAAACAAGCAAGATGAACTTGAACTCCTAGTACAACAAAATAAATACGATTTGATAGGCATCACTGAGACTTGGTGGGATGAGTCTCACGATTGGAATGTAGGAATAGAGGGGTATAGCCTATTTTGTAGAAACAGACTGAACAACAAAAGGAGGAGGAGTAGCCTTGTATGTCAAGGATGTTTTCACCTGTGAAGAGGACACCAAATTGGGAGGGGTTGCTAATACGCCAGAGGACAGGATCGAAATTCAAAATGACCTGGACAGATTGGAGAGCTGGGCCAAGGCTAACAAAATGAAATTCAACAGAGAGAAATGTAAGGTCCTACACTTAGGTAGAAAAAAATGGAATACAGAAATATAGGATGGGGGACACGTGGCTGGATAGCAGTACATGTGAAAGGGATCTAGGAGTCTTAATAGACCACAAGCTGAACATAAGTCAGTAGTGTCATGCGGCAGCCAAGAAAGCCAATGCAATTCTCGGTTGCATCAATAGGAGTATGGTGTCTAGATCAAGGGAGATACTGGTACCACTCTACTCTGCTTTGGTTAGACCTCATCTTGAATACTGTGTCCAGTTCTGGGCACCCCAATTCAAGAAGGACATGGTCAAGCTGGAGCAGGTCCAGAGGAGGGCGACCAAAATGGTGAGGGGCCTGGAAGCCATGCCCTATGAGGATAGACTTAGAGAGCTGGGTATGTTTAGTCTGCAGAAGAGAAGGTTAAGAGGGGACATGATAGCTATGTTTAAATATTTGAAGAGATGCCATATAGAGGAGGGGGTGGGTTTGTTTTCTGCCGCTCCAGAGACCAGGACAAGGAGCAATGGATTCAAGCTGCAGGAAAGGAGATTCCACCTGAACCTCAGGAAGAACTTCCTGACGGTCAGAGCTGTCCGGTAGTGGAATATGCTGCCTCGGATTGTAGTGGAGTTTCCTTCTTTGGAGGTTTTTAAGCAGAGGCTGGATGGCCATCTGTTGGGAGTGCTTTGATGTGGGTTCCTGCATGGCAGGGGGTTGGACTGGATGGCCCGTGTGGTCTCTTCCAACTCTACATTTCTATGATTCTATGATTTCTATGATTCTATGCATGGTACAGATGACGTTTGCTGTCATCACTGAACTTGTATCAATATCTCTCATTGGACCAAAGCCATCCAAAGACACCTTGCTTCCTTAGGAGAAAGATAAGATTGTACCCCTTTCCCAGTCCTCATACAGAAGTTGACTGGCCTGGCTATTGGATCTTATATCAACACTAGTAATAGAACACAGGTTTAAGATGGGGGTAGGACAGACAGTGTTTCACATATAGCTCTTTTCTACCACAAAGAGAGATCAGCTGGAGAGTTCATGAAGGACAGAGTTCCCCTCCTGCTCAACAAAATCCAGAGGTAGTTCCTTTATTCAGCCTTCTGGTAGGGTTAGCCCTACCAGGAGGTTGAATCCAGACAGAACTATGATTTCAAGCAATGCAACAACATGGATTGCCATGCTATTTCTTTGCTGCATGATTTTGGGGTCCTTCCGCAATGAATTTTAATGATGCAAAGCTGCACAATGTATCTCTCCAATCTACTCTGGTGATTAGTCCCAAATGCAATGCATATAATGGATACGCTGTTGCACCATTCAAAATATCTATTTGGGCTATTCTGTTGCACATTGCCAAAAAGAGAGGAAACTCTATCATCAAAAAAGAGGGCAGAGGAAGACACAGATTCAGATAGTATTTCCACAAGCTAACTTACACATTCAAATTAAGGCAGGCCAGATGACCTGTGCATTTCCACAGTCTTTCAGAGCCACCGCTTAGAACTACAGTTCCAGGTTCCCACAGCTAGCATGACCAGTGATCATGCTGGCTTGTGGATTCTGGAGGTTGTAGTTCCCATAGTATTTTTTTTTCCAAGCTTAAGATCAAATATACATTGACCCCCCAACATTCCCTTCTGATGGCTCCTTGCCTTTAAACCAGAGCAACACAAGAGCACTGTTCAAACAGAGCACTGTTTTCTCGAAAGTAAACCATGTGGCCACCCTCTAATTTGTTTCCTATTTCCCACATGAGATAATCGTTCTCCTTGAGTGAGTTTTTCTCCCCAAAAGAGAGGAGTATTTCCAGTAAATACATTTCAAGTCTGTCAGCTGTCGCCAGGTCACAAACAAATTACACTTCATTAACAATGTTTAATCTTTTCCTCTGTAAGCTTTAGCAGAGGAGCGCAGTCAATCCCAGGCAGTAATTTTCTCTTCACCTGCAAGGGCACAGCAATATTAAATCACGCCTGCAGAACTATTTAAATGCAATTGGGGGAGTGGCAAAATGTCACCATCAACCAAAACAGAGAACCCTGACTATGTACTTCTAAATTAGGCACAGGCAAAAACATTGCTGTGGGGCTATATGTGGACCCTAAAGGTGTTTTGGCAGCCCAAGCCCTGCAGGCTGCCTTTTTTTCTGGCCACAAAGAGGAGGAAGTTTCCATGAGCATCAAGACATCTTTTAAATCATGAGCCATTATGCTTTACAAGTGAGTTTTTTTTTAAAAAAAGTAGACTTCTGTTGTTGCTGTTGTTGTTGTTGTTAGGCAGTATGGGTAGTATTGTGAGTCCCAGAAATTTATTTGAGTAGTAAGTTGGCCCCTGGGCCTGTTGAAGTTGTAACTTTTCTAAGCCATAGTGGGGAAACTCTAGCCCATGGGCCATGTGTAGGCCATTTCGTTGCCTCCAGCTGTCATGTTTCTGCCCCTGACAGCCCATTTCAGGCTTTGGAGAGAACTAATTTCTAACAGGAAGTGACCTGGAAGTTAATTTCTTGTTTACTTCCTGTTGGAGAAAAAGGAAACCATATCCTTCAACTGTCTTAATGTGGCAAAGACCATCACAGTTAATCATCTGTCATCTTTTCCAGCTGCTTTAAAAATGTCCCAGTTTCTCTCTCCTCCTCCCACTTTCCCTGTTGTCTCTAGCTTACTTTGACTGCCGCAATTCAGTTCAAAGTGCAAAAGCACTTTTTGTTTTTAACTCATCAAGTAGGAAAGGAGAAGACAGGCCAGAGTCTTGCCCTTCTCAGTAGGCTCAGGCAAAAGCAAACTGCTGAAGCTTCTCTTAGCTTGTGTGTTCTTCCTCATTAACAAATTTTGTCATCTTGACCACAGTCTGATGTCGCTTGGCCACATGTGTTCCAGTTTTCACCTATGTAATGTTGGATCATACACCTCAGTCGAAGGGATACACCTTGGTCGAAAATGGCCAGAGAGGACCAAAAAGTATCAAAATTGTCCCCTGTACCCACAGGAATGTATGGATGCATTGGGCTCCCTGAGGGGCAAAGTTATTCCCCCCAACTGTTGCCAACCTTTGCTCTAAATTATGGGGGGGGTCTGCCCAGTACTTCTGAGATGCACCTGGTTTATTAGTTCCCAAAGATCAGCTGTGATAAAGTATGTTCCTTGTGGAATATGTCAGCTTTCCTGTCTCCAGATATGTTCAACAACTACCCCATGCTGGCTGGGGTTTATGGGATTTGCCTCCCATCATATCTGGAAGGCATCAAGGTTGGGAAGACTGGAAGAGGTGTTCCAGTCTATGTTGCATTACAGACTGGTGAGAAACGCTGGGGGACCATCTCTAAAAATAGTAGGAAGGTAATAGAGCACTGTCTGCCACAAAAATATAGTAGCAGTAGCCTTCTCAGATAACCTTCCACTTTGCTATATTCTGGAACAGGCTTTCTGAATCTGACATGCTCCACATGGTTTAGATGACAACCCTCATGATTCCCAGATGGCATAGCCACTGGTCGTGTTGCATGGGCAACACAGAAATGGTGGAAGCTGCGTTCTACTCTACTATTCATTCCTTTTATCAACTCTGACTAGCAACACAGCCTCTCCAGGGTTTCAGGTAGGAGGCTTTCCTAAATCTTCCTGGAGATTCATGGCATTCCCTTGAAGATTCCCATGCAAGTATCGACTAGGCCTGACCCTGACTGGCTTCTGAAATCAGTTGAGGCTGGGAAGGTTCAGGGTGGTACAGTGGAGATAGATCAACAAATGTGGAGGGCACTAAGTTGGAAATGCCAGTTTCAGAATATATTCTTGAAGAAGACTACCAATCACCAGTGCTATTAGGATGATTTTTCCACTCCTAAACAGAAAACCAGATGGCCAAAGTTTAAGTATCATATATCTCCACACATGGAGATATGTGTTGCTTTTATCACCTCTCTCCTGAGTTGAATGGCAAAAGCTGCACAACAGGGTATACACTCAATTGTGCAACCAAAGGCAGAACCAAAATGCAGATTGGCATACATAATGTCATCAATTATAGCATTATAATTCAGAGCTATTAAATAGAAAAGAACTACTGCAAAACACAGGAAAAAAGACTCTTTCTCAACCATCAAAAGCTGCCGGGTTATAGAGCTCTCTTCTGGGTGAAGAGAGGATAACAGAGAGACAACCTGATTTCCTTAGGCAAGGAGTTCCACAACCTGGGAGCAGCCACCAAAAAATTCCTTTTCTCTTCTGAGTGCCTTTCCCAAATAGTAGAAGATTAGCAGATAGTTTTAGAATGGAATAGAATGGAAACATTCAAAGACTGTAACCAGAACCCTTGGCTCAAAGCATTTACATGGAGGATGAGCTAGCAATCAGTTCAGAACATCATACCCTTCCCCCCAGCCCCACCAATAGCCCAGTGGGCAGGGAAGAAGAGAAACTGTAAGAGGAAGGGATGTCAAAAAGAAAGAAGAGAAGAGAAGAGAAAAAAAAGAGAAAGAGAAAGGAACCAGATAGGGAAGTGCAAAGAAAAAATCATATGTGAGAGAGAAAGTGATGAAGGGGTAACAGAGAGAGAGACTGAGAAACAGAAAAAAGATTGGAAGAATGAGAAAGTATTGGGATGCATTGCTCCTGTCATGTGTAAGTACCAAAATCTGAAATAGTATAGCTATATTAAATTCAATAGGACAGGGTTTGCTGAGCACTAATATGTATGCATTTCTAATTGCTACCTGCAATGAGGTACCTGGTTGTGACACTTAAAGTATCTCTAGGCTCCAGATGGGCAATTCCTTGGTGTTCAAAATCACCTTTGTAGTGGGCATAAGGAAAGGAAGACGAAAAGCAGAGTGGTGACAATGGAATAAAAAGAAGGTGTTATGAGAATGTATAAGATAAGGTGTACGGCTTTATTCTCCCTCCCATGATAAAAGGTATGAAAATGACTATGATCCTGGGAAAGTGCCTAAGCTGGTGGGTGATTTGACATGTAAGACTTTAACCAATCCTTGATAGGTATGCCAAAATTTATATGGAAGGGCATAAAACTTGTAAACAACTCTGATGCTATAGTCTCGGCAACATTTTGGTAATGTTGCTGTGTTGTTTGCTTTTCTGAAATAAACACATCTTTTTGAAACTTTGAGTGAAGGTCTTGAAAGCAAGTTAGTCAGGATATGACAGAGAGAGGCCATTTCTGTGAGGAAAGGTTGGACATGACCTGTAGTCCAAATAAAATATGTATGATGCACATTGAGGTTTGCACCTGGGAATGACAGTGAATGATGTAATCCCATGTCAATCTTGCTGAGACACTGTAATATGTAACCGGGGTAGAGGGTTGCATCAGACACGGGAACATGCAAAGTTGGCTAAAGTTGCATCAGCAAGGTATGTATATAAGGGGCTGAGTCCTAGCCAACTGCCCGCTCGATTGTCTGATGGTGCGGCCGGAGGTTATGTCAGATGCATGCTGTCGAATCCTGAAACTCCGTTGGAGTACTGTAAATATGTATGTATCGTAACTGAAGAGTAAAAGCCTCCTGGAGTTGGAAGATAATACTGTGTGGGCATATTTTTGTGGCTTCAGAGTAATGCTGCTAGTGTTTATACTCTGCTGGGTGCGCTTCTAAGCTGTGTGTGTAGTGCTCTGCTATATGGTGGTTTTTAACACACTTGACTCTGGTACAGCATTTTGCCAGAGCTCAGTGCAGGAGGGAAGTGCTATCGCGGTTTTTGCATAGCTCCCATCATCCACCAATCCCTCCACAATTTCTGCACGACACTGTTGTAGTGCTATTACCCCACTTTCAACATTCTATGAAATCCTGGGGTTTGCAGTTGAGGCTGCAAACCCCGGGATTCCATAGGATGTTGAAAGTGGAATAATAGCACTAATAGCACTATAACAGTCTAGTGTGGAAATGGCCAGAGAAACAGAGACAAAAAAAAATCTATGATCCAGGCTGGGAGATTCTTTCACCCTGCTACTGAGTAGAGGACTGTCTCCTCTCCATGAATGCAAATGAGAAAATGAGAAAAAGGGGCAGCAGAAAGCAATCCAAAAGTTAACTTAGTACTTTCGTTTAGCCAGCTGAGTGCATTTCAGCAAAATAAATCACTTCATCGTGGCAATTAATTTACTGTTAGCACCAAAGGAAGCCCGGTTGTTGAGGACAATTAACATGACCATAAAACCCAGAGAGCTGGCAAGGTAACTTGACAAAAGTAGAAGGTTAACACTGATTAGAGAAATTCCCTAAGTTGCAGTGGACTTTCTGTGCAGGAGAATAAAGACATTGCATCTTGGATAGGAAAGTAGGTCTAGAAATAAGACTGGCACAACAAAGGAATGACTTCTTTACTCATTTCTGTCATACTGTCATGCAGTTAAAGGAACACAAATAAATAAATAGGACTCACAGGAGAACAGCCTCCGGCCTTTCCACAATACATAATTATAGCACTATGATTCTACTTTAACTGCCACTGTTCTGTCGTATGGAATCCAAGGATTGGCAGTTCAGTATTTTCAGAATTCTCAGCCAGAGAGCTGTAGTGCTTCACCAGACTACAAACCCTATATTCCTATAGGATGCAGCCACTGTGATTTGTAGTTTTTCTGAGATAGTTCAAATCCCATCCTAGGGAGTGCTAAAGCTGTAGTTCAGTGAAGTGGACTAGAGAATTCTAAGTCCCTCACTGAACTACAAATCCCAGGATTCCATAAGATGGACTCATGGAAGTTAAAGTGGTATGAAAGTGGTATAACTGTGCGGTTTCGATACCTCCACACAGCACAGTGATAGCACTATGATATCACTTTAACTGTCACAGCTTGGGTTTAACAGAATCTTGGGATTTATTCTTTGGTGTGGGAATTAGAATTCTTCAGTGAAGTTTCCTGAACTACAGCAATAGATCTTCCTAGGAAAGAATTCTAAATATATGATGAAACTATAAATCCTAGGATTCTACAGGATGGAACTATGACAGTTAAAGTGGGTGGAAAGTATATAACTGTGCACTGTGGATATACTCCAGATTAGTTTGAGAAACAAAATCTTCCAAAGAATTGTACATTGTCCAGGCTGGGGGATATGTCCAGCACATCATCTACCTTCAGCCAATGAAATTAGATTTCCACCAGGTGAAAAGAAGACATAGGGAGCCATTTGCAGCAGATATTTATTGCTTCACCCATGTAAATCAAGGCAACGTAAATTAAGATTCTGTCATAGCTTTCCTCTTATTTCTAATGTTCACACTGTGAGTGTCATGGCTTAAGTGTCCAAAATGGCAGCACCTTCACTCAAGTGGAAGGGATCAAGAAACATGGCAAATCTCCAAGATCTGCAGAAGACTGAAACATATTAAGGGGAGAAAAACAGCAATAAACTCTCAGTGAGGATGCAGTGTGCTCACTGATCACAGAATGGTGATGAACTCTTGTTGATAGCAGAGTGGGACAGAAACCAAGCAAGAAGAGGGAATTGAATCTTGCAGAGGTGTTTTGGTGCTGCTACACTTTGTTGTAGGTCCCAGTTATGTCCTATAATTTCCAGATTTATTTTATTTTTATTTTTGTTTGATCTATATATTCTCTTTTTTTTTCTGAATCTGAGACTCAAGGCAACTTAGATTAGTTAGTTAGATTAACTAAAAAGGTAATGATAAAAACACACAAAATTGTAAGACAACTCCCCCCCCCCAAAAAAATGTGTCCGTTTCTGAGGTTGAAACACGTTTGATAAAAAGGAGGGGGGAAAAAACAGAAAAAATGCACATTAAAAGTCCCTTCCTCAACAATTAGGCAATTGCAAAAACTGGGATAAATAAAGAAGGCTTTGCTTGCCAATATTTTATTTTTTTTAAAAAATCCTTCCAAAAAAAGTGCATTCAGTCGCAACAAATTAGACACACACACAGTGCCAAATATTTGCATTGATGGATGCTATTCAGCAGCCTTTAAGGCCCCCTGTTGGTATTTCCTCTTGGCTCTGTTTTTCTTTCTTGTTTTGTTCTCACCCAGTCTCCTCAGCCCATACTGCTGTTTAATCCTCTTGGCTGTGGCCATCCCTGTAATTGCATTTATGAGCATTCATGGCATTGTCACATCCGACGTCACATCGTGTCGTCACTAGCAAAACCATATGGGCTGGCACAGCCCGAAGGATTACTCAGCAGAATGGGAGACGAAGCCAAAAGGAGCGAGAATGGGAAGAAGAAAAAAGGAGGAGGAGAAAGAAAAGAACTGTACCAAAACAACATGAACAGAACAATAACTTCTAACAACATGATATGCTTTTCAACCACTGGCCATGAAAGAACAAAATACTGAGCAAGTGGGGTTTATCAAGTCTGCTAAAAGTGCTATGCATTGTCTAGACGGTGCCTGTGGGTTCACTGCCACTGATCTCAAAGTGGCTATTTGGGAACAAAGAAATTTCAAGGGGAGACTGAAAAGGAGACAACAGAACTGGGATACATTCATAAGTCCCAGCACACTGCCAAAGGGTTGAACTGTGGTAATGGTTTCTTAACACACTACAAATGAGATCCTATATGGTCATATGCAGCTGAAGAGTTCCACAGGTGGAACTCTACTATGATTCCCTTGTCACTACCCCCAGGACTCACCATGTCACTGCAACAGCATCCCTCAATGGCCATTCCAAGGTTGGTGGAAGTCTGGGGGCCGGAGATCAGAGAAGCATCTGTCTATGTACCCCTACCTAAATACTGACTGAGGACATCTTCTGCCAAGATCCAACAGGGTTCTCTAGAGGTCTCAGTAGATGAAGTCATTGTTGTGCATCTGCTTATAGGAACACAGCTTCTCTGGCCCACTCCACTCTCCCCCCACAATGGAATGGCCATTGAGGGAGTCTTTAGTTATTGCAGAGGGTGCAAGGAAATACCAGCCTATGCAATCATCAAAAAGTACATAGGCAAGCCTAAGGTAGAATTACACATATATGCATCACAAACAGGACATCAGCTTATATTAACAAGCTGGTTATTTCAACAGCCACTTTAGGTCCCAATGAGGGAGAAAGGCACTATATAAAACAAATAAATAAATTGGTTGTTATGTGCTTTCAAGTTTTCTCTAACTTAGTGCAATCCTGAGGTGAACCTATCACAGGGTTTTCTTGGTGGGATTGGTTCACAGGGGGGTTGCTTTTGCCTTCCTCTGAGGCTGAGAGAGTGTGACTTGCCCAAGGTCACCCAGTGGGTTTCCATGGCCGAACAGAGATGCCAACCCTGATCTCCAGAGTCATAGTCTAATGCTCAAACCACTACACCACACTGGCTATCACAAAGAAATATGTAATTTTGTGTATACTCAACCGTGAATAAATCTAAACGGCTGTGTCAGGGACACTGTGGGACACATGGGGCCCTTTGAGGGGATCTCATGTAGCTTTCAGGACCCCCCCCCAGCTTCTCTCAAAGGACCAAGCACTTGGGGAAAAAAACACCTTCACACTCACAACAATTACTTTTTGAACAACAACAACAAAAATCCTATTTCCTTCTGCTTCCAAACACCTTCATATGTGCTTTCCAGACCATCTCCTCTGGAAAATATCTTGAAGACAACGAGGAGTGACATGATGGTCATGGCATTGTGCTTCCAAGGCCCTTCCAAGGAGTGCATTTGGAGCAGCCCAACTCCTATAAGGTACGTCTTTGAAAGATGCAATATCACTTTCTCATTGTTTTGACACTTCAGAGGTAATAAACTGCTGAGCTAACCTGTACTGGAAATATTGATTAGAATCCTGCTGGGGACTTATGCCTTTTGTAAATGGATTTACATCTGTCGGACTTTGAATTAGGCAGTTCTATAACATCTGTATGTTACTGCCCTGGCTAGTCCGAGCTTTGGTGATATTAAAAGATATCCTTTTGATATCATAATTTGGCTTCACTTATCTATTCCCTTCCACGTGCTTGCGAGGCCCCCAGACAAGCACGCATACAAGCTTGGCCGTTAATTGCCGTAATATTCCTGGACAATACAGGCAGGCCAGAAAATAGCTGACTCGCTGCTTTAGGAGACCTCCAGGCAAGTACTCTAATTAGGTATGCACGCAACCTACAAAAGAGCCTCTGCCCCACGATGGCAGCTTGATGGGTGAACTATACAATACCCAAGTACTCTTTATTTGCATACTGGCTACTCTATTGAGAACCTCTGCGATAACTCATTCAGATTCTGACCTTTCAGAGGCTTTGTCTCCAACTCCAAATCTATTGTCTTCCCCCAAATACAGCATAACCTGCAGTCACAATTCTCCTTATAAAAACCCTTGATTCCGAGACCTTCCTTGGATCGCTCCCGAGTTTCATCCCGCCTTGCTGCCGCTTTGCTTGGCGAGCCTCCCCTCAGCTCCACGTGCTGAGCTACATCGCACCCCAGCTTTGCTCTCTATTTTTCCGGGCTTCAGGACAGGTGAAGTATCACCCAAACCAGCAATCCCTCTAAAAATCCCTCTATACCACTCCAACCTTTATTTTCTTTAGTTATCTTGTATGAGTGTGTCGCATACACTGTTTTGCTGTGTATTTAATAAACATCATTTATTGTTTCAACTTCTGTGTGCTCCTTGACTCGGCCTGACCCCGTAGACATAGGGTTCAAGATCTCGCTACGTTACCCTGCCTCTCGTAACGCTAAGCAGTGCTCTGAGCTAATTTCCCCCACCTTTAGTTGAGCACATTTTGGTGTCCCTCCCGGGACCCCCAGTACACAGGGTAACATGTACCCATTAAGGGGGCTGCTGTTAGGTTACTATGTAGGGGAGCCACCAAAGCTTATCAGGACCAATGTGTGTCAGGACTGATGCACATAAGGACTGATGCCTATCAGTCTTGTTGTACATGGAGACACTAGCTTGATGCGCATTGGCAGAGCTTGATTCACAACAGGACACTCTTGCGGGTATCCTGTTAAAATATCTTTGCAATTCACTAAAAGGGTTTCTGTTATGTCTTGCTAAATTGCACTCCACAAACTTCACTCAGAGTTAAACAGAAGTGTTTATTTGTAGTGAAGTAAGCAACACAGCAACAAGTTCTTGATGTTATTGAGACTAAAGCATATTGGGTGGTTACAGATTTTATAACTTTCTTACAAATTTAGGTGCACACAGCAGTGATTGGTGAAAATCATAAATCTCACACTATCGCACCAGTTTAGGCATTTTCCTAGACCCTTTGTTGTTCACCTATCTTTCATTCTTGAAGCAGGAACAAGTTCCTGCCCCCTTATCTTGAGCAATGGCAGTTCCCATAACACTTTTCTGATCCTTCTGTATTTCCCTTCTGATCTTCTCCCCCTTGCCCAGATACATTGTAGCTTTGAACAATAAAGCATTAAGCATTTGGTGCCCTGGAATCCCTTAGCATGTTTCAACCGGATACATAGTTGCAATCAACAATTGGCAATTCGTACTTTGTAGTACTCTAGCAGGCTATAACAATGTCTAAGCTAGCAAATCTATTCTAATACATATTCCAATATACATCCACCACATACTTATGACAGGAGCAATGTATCCTGACAGTTTATTATTGTCTACTATTTGCCATAATTCACTAAAAGGTTTTCTAGACAGTTAAACATGTGTAAAGGTACATGGCATAGACTGTGACAGAGGATTCCAGCCATTTTTAGAACTCTCCTGACCATTTTATAGAAGTCATCTTGACCCTGCCATCTCTTTTACACTACTTGTATAATTTTTGTAGCTTTTACCTTATTTTAAAACATTTGTATTAGTAACAATTTTTTAAAACTATAAAACAATATATAGGGGAAAAGTACAAAAAAACACCCAACGCTTACTGTTTAAACAAACAAACACAAAAGGGTTAAAAAGGGTAAACACATGACTTCCAACTTACCAGAGAATGGTTATTTAAGCTTATTTATTATGCTTCTTCAAAGTTCAGTAAAATAACTATAATTAAATAATTCTATTCCCAGTCGACAAATACGGATATGTAAAATTTAACTACATTTGTGCCTATAATATACAGGAAGCCCCCGCCTTTCAATGCCCTGTTATCTGACAACTCGCTCATTCAGTGCTTTCAAATTAAGGGCAAGTTCCACAAATTCAATGGGGGTTCCACTGTTTCATCAGTTCTTCTTGCCTACAGGAGCTCACTAGGGACTGCTCATGCATGTGCAATGCTTGCAAAGTGAGCTGAGAGGGAGAGAAAGGTGCTAAGCCAGCTGAGAGATTGTGCAAGCAGTGCACATGTGCTCAGTTCTCAAGTGAGCCTCTGTGAGTCCTTCATGCTCCCTACAGTACAGTACACGGATCCTGCTTTTCAACCAATTCCATCTTCTGACACCATTCCAGTCCCTAACCTATCAGATAAGTGGGGGGAAACCTGTAATTCCTGTTCTACTTACATTAAATGTATTACTACTGTGCAATGTTCTACAATAGTATTTCCAATAGCTTTTACCTTATTTTATTTATATCTGTCTGCATTTTAACCAGCTCATTGGTCTTGGTGGCATTTGTCTGTTTTGCTACAGGAGAATGTGTGGGTTGTTGTCATTGTCTTTGCCTTTGCTTAATCATCCAGTCCAACTTGGAGATAATCTAGCAGGTGGTTCAGCCAGCCGTGCCCTCCAACACTTTACCTTTTCAGGTAAATAACGAGAAAGTGCATCAACTTGACATCGTAGTGAGCCGTTCGTCCCGCTGAGAAACAAGAGCCTCAACTCATCATGCCTTCCCTGTCCTTTGAACTGCACAAGAGGGAGATAATGAAGTACCGATGAATAATTCAAGAGCGCGGCCGGTGAGAACACGGTGGTTTTTATGCTCCGACACCAACAACTGAGATGGAAACAGAGTGCAGAGAACTGAGCAATCTGCATGCCAGATACAAAGCTTCCCAAATACCTGCCAGAACAGCCTTCCATAATTACAGGGAAGGAGGGCATCCACAAGAGAAATTATCACAATTATCACACTTATTGTCAGGGTTTGTGATACTGAAAAAGGGTCATTGTAAGTTAAACTCTGCTTGACGGTAAACAGCAACAAACACTGAAAAAATGGGACCCTGAGCAGTGCTTGGAACTAATGAGTTTGAAGCAGCAGTTATCTGTAACTAGTTACTGAAGGAAGGGTACTGAGAGTATGATGAATCCACACTGAAAAAGAACAAAATTGCTTTACTGGTGCAAAGCAGAGATAGCTGGGCGTCAGACTGGGGAGGGCCACACCTCTAGATTTTTGGATCCTACACAGCTCCAGATGCCATTTTGGTGACAGAAAGTGACAATGCATCATTTCCAGTAGTTAGATAGACAGACAGACCGACCGACCGACCGACCGACCGACCGACCGACCGACCGACCAATTTATTGATTTGGTCTATCGACCATTTCATATAATTACAAATGCTAAAACAATACAATCAGCCCTCTACATCTGCACATTTGCACTTCCATGGATTTGATTATTTGAAAGTTTTTCCAACCCCTGCTCCCTCCACCTCATGTGCTTCTTTTCCAGTACTACCTTCCCTCTCAGTTGCTCCAGTCAGGCGGTGCAGCCCTTTAAAAACCTGCCTCTGGTCCTCCTCTTCTTCCTCCTCCACCAGCTGCTGCTTGGTCAGCGAAGAACGGATTCTAGCCCAATTTCTCAGCACCACAAACCCTCTCCCAGTGCTTCCCCAGCTAGGGAAGGAGATGGGAGAAAGAAAGGAAGTATGCCAACCCAACCCCTTTCCCTGACTTGGTTTGTACCATGGGTGCCCAATATCCCCATCATGCCTCAGTCCCCTTACACAGACACTTACATTTTGCTATTTGATATTTTTCCACTTTTGCAGGGGTCCTGTGCCCCTGCCCTTAGCAAATGTGGAGGTCAACTGTGCAAGTATAAATACGACAATACAAGCGCCCAAGTAACAGAGGGCTTGACATATTATCTGCTTGAGTGCCATTTATATTCAAGCTGTAAGAAGCATTATCTGACTTGCATGAGAAACTGGTCTGTGGCGAAGAAACTCACATTCTTTTCCAAGTGGTTCCAACCATTATGGATCCCAGAGGGACTCTTTGCCATCAAGGCTGCCAACTTAAGGAAAAAGAGGTGGAAAAGGAAGAAAATGTTTAATTTACAGGATGGCATTTTATTTTATTGTGGTTTTGGCTCAACGTACCCTTAACATAGAGAGCCAGCATGACATAGTGGTTTAAGTGTTTGACTGAGATTCTGAAGAACAGGGTTTTGATTCCTCACTCAGCCATGAAAACCTTGGGTGCCTCACACACACTCAGCCCTAGAAAACTCCATCAAAGGTTCACTTCCATGAAATCTGATCACTGATTTAGATTAAGAGAGAACATTACAGTTGCTCTAGACTGGGAGTCCTTGAAGATGGAGGGAAGAAGGAGAAGCCCCTGCCCATTGCCTGCACAGATAGGATAATGGACAGTTGAGTAGTTATATCATGGCTCAGGGGATCAGAGTACAAGTACCTGATTATGACATAATCTGCCACATCACTAAGGCTCCTCTCTTCTCTCTGGGTTCAATGGAAATCTATACAGTAGCTGTGGGATTTTTGTCAGCAGCAATATATGGCTGTGAGTAGTGTGCAATGAACAAGACAGAAGAATACATTTTGGTGATTAGGATCCATTAGCTTTACAAAAGATCAGTTCCTGCTGTGGTTCATTGATCCTGTTTCAAAAACTATGGGCAGGACTATAGAGTAGGGCTGTGGGAACTGCCATCATGACCACTTACATTTCAGAAGTTACCTGAGAGCACAGACAGTCAAAGCATATAGATCAGAAGAAACAAAAGTTGCCACCAGAATCCCACTCCTCCCTTCGTGAATTGATCATACATGAGACATCTAAGCAGTGCTAATACTTCAGCCCTGTTTATCTTTAATGGTCTTACCGGCAAAGCTTGGAAATGGCACCTTTGGACTACAAGTACCATATTACCCCAAGCTGGATGGATTCTGGAATCTGCTGTCCAAAACAAGTAATATTTCCAAGCTCTGCCAAGGGTAAGCAACCAAAGTGGTTGGAACACAGCAGCAAAAACAGCAAAATAAATAATTTTTAAAAAGCAATATGTGTATATGTATGTGTGCATGTGTATCTTCCCTTCTGGAGCAGTTATACCGGGAAAATTCAAGATGTCTGCTATTTGTCAACATCTCTCCAGCATCCCCATGTCTCCCCCTCTCGAGCATTTTACCACTAATAATTTAATCGGAGTGGTGGGCAAAGGTGCTTGCCTTCTATCAGACTTGGATGCCAAGTCAGCATTTCTCAAGGAATTGGGAGGATGGAGCTCCAAGTTGAGGTTTATGAGCATCCACTTGGTGTGTGACACCATATTTTCTGCAAATGCAAATACTGCGTTACTGTTGACAAGCTGCCTGAACAGCAAATCTGAAAATCTGCTAGGGATGCCCTGGAGGCTTGGAGTGCACAGTCCCTGGTGCTTCCATAATTAGGTAGCTTCAGCAGCAAATCTTATTAAGAGAGAAACTTCTCTTCCCAGGGAGAATTGACAGTAAATATCGAAGTGGCTGATTTGGGCATGAAGGACAGGGGAAGCATGGAAGACAAACTTGAGTGCACAGGATTATGTTATTCCATATAGGAACAAGAACTTCCTGATGATAAGAGTAGTTTAACAGTGGAATACATGCCTCGGGGTGTGATGGAGTCTCTTTCTTTGGAGGTTTTTAAACAGAGGCTGGATGGCCATCTGTCGGGAATGCTTTGATGACATATTCCTGCATGGCAGGGGGTTGGACTCGATGGCCCTTGCGGTCTCTTCCAGCTCTATGATTCTATTGTTAATCCTACCACTTTGTCTTCATTGCTCCATGTGGAGCTTTAAGATGTAACTTTCTTGGTTTATACTTCCCCATTCCTCTCAAACAACATGGCCAAACTCTTCACTAAACCCTTGAGTTTGCTGAGTGAACTTCATCCATAATTCACTGCAAAGAGATGCTCAATTACTGTAATCTATGGTGCCCTTGTGTATCAAAGCCATACCTGAGGGGAATGCACTAAGACTTCTCTAGCCAAGATTTCTAAGTCCCTCTCCATACTACAAATACCACAAATAGATCCATGGAAGGTGAAGTGGTATCAG
The DNA here is from genome assembly GCA_030412105.1 of Cyclura pinguis. Lineage (NCBI taxonomy): Eukaryota > Metazoa > Chordata > Lepidosauria > Squamata > Iguanidae > Cyclura > Cyclura pinguis. The sequence goes on along the minus strand of CM059601.1, from coordinate 276,065,980 downwards.
ATTGCTACAACTGTGTAATGTGGACAGACTAAGTTGGATCATGTGCCTGTGTAACTAGCACACAGACCCAAACATTATTGTTTGTGCCAAGTGGAGCAGTTCCATTCAATCAATGGAATTTACCTACATGTTGACTGATAATCAACAATGGATTCAATGAGTCTACTCTACTTGGGGAGACCCAGTATGGGGTAGTGGCTTGAGTATTGGACTATGGCCCTGGAAAACAGGGTTCAATTTCCCACTCAGCTATGGAAATCCACTTGGTGACCTTGGGCATGTCACATATTCTCAGCCCCAGAGAAACCTGTTATAGGTTTTCCTTAAGAAGGCCATAAGTTGGAAATGAAGACACCCAAAAACAACAAACTCTACTTGAGATGAACATTAGTATTCAGGCCATTATTTCTGGTGAGAGTTGACCAGCGTATACAGCTGATAAAACTTAGACCTGTTTCATATTAAACAATTAGAATGTTATGATTCCACTAGGATTTGCAGTTTAGGGAGGAATACTTAGAATTCTTAGCTAGAAATTGCTAATCCCTCATCAAACTACAATTCCCAGGATTCCATAGGATATAGCCATGGCAGATAAAGTCAAATCATAATGCTGTAACTGTGTAGCATGAAATGGTTCTTATAGTACATCTACATTACACAGTTGCAGTGGCTTGATACCATTTTCATCTGCCATGACTATATCCTATGGAAACTGTAGTTCAGGGGAATACACTAGACTTCCTTAGCAGAGAATTCTAAGTCCCTCACCGCACTACAAATCCAGATCCTGTTAAATAGAGTATTAAATCGCTATACCTATCTAGTGTAGTAACATAGGATAGCTGACACTCTCCCCTCCAACTTTCTAAAAGGCACCTCTTGCAATGTGATTCTTAAATTAACAATATTCCTGTCCCCACAACTGATAAATTAATTTAACAGGCTGGGTAGAATACATCTATAGGTTTAATAGCAAGCAAGGGCCTGAAAAATTAATCAGTCAATGCAGGGTATAAGGTAAAATACATGGAAAAGTCTATTCCTCACATTCTCCTTCTAATCTTAACAGTGTGAGCAAGACAAGAGATCTCACCTTTCCCATATCTCCCTTCCTAATTCTTCTTCTCTGGCTTTCTTCCTCCCCTACAGTCATTTTCCCCGGTGTCCAAGCTTAGCTAGGTACCTTGTTGGTGGGGTGGGGGGGGGAGACCTATCTGTTTATTTCTCATGGTGCTTCACAAAGCATCATGTTAAATGGTACAGATAACTCTGGTGGGGTCAGGGGTCATTTTCCACCCTTCTTGGAGGCTCTATGGAACGCATAGGTCCCTCCTGTGAAACCAGAAGTAGTTAGAAGGAAACTGGAAGTGACTGTGGGACTGGGTTGATAAAATAAGGCACAAAGGCACAACTTTTAGAAAATTGCATCCCTTGGGGGTTCCTGAAGGTGCAAACTCCTCCTCTTTTTTTGCACATACATACATTTTTGCATGGGTGTGTATGATGGGGGAGTGGCAAGAGGCTCCAAAGTCTGTAAAAATGACTTCAGGATCTTCATGTGGTCCATGGCACACATGATTCATCTTTGATGTATGTTGAGAGGGCTGTTAAATTGTAGTGGTTGGATTCATATGGTTGCCTCTATAAATGGGAAAGCGTTTCCAGCAGCACAAGGCATGGTGAGGGGGTCTGTCATATCTGTTGACTCTCTACCCAAATGCAATCCTTATTCTACATAAAACATTGGCCCAGACTTTTTCCCTAACTCCCCTCAATATATCAATAAACACTGGCGGTGTTGCCAGGCTGTACACTTCCACTTCAAAACATGGTGCAATTGGCAAATATTGTTAATTGGCATAAATATAACTTATATACTGACATGGCTGAAAAGCTATGCTGGTGAAAGAGCTGAACACGTGTAATGCAAAAGTAGATCAGATGGGACCTTGGGGCATGGCCAGGTCATAGTCAGGGAAGCTCCAGTGATAATGAACTTCAAATGTCCCTCAAGGACTCAACCTTTAAGAAAAATAGCACCCAAAACTGCCTCTGACTGTCTTTAGCCCATTCTCTTTTTCCACCAGATTTTCCCTTTGTTTCTTCACCTGCCCAGCCATTAAGGAGCTATCACAATTCCTACCAGTCCTTTGTCACCTAATGTTGAAGCCATTAGCTCATTCCTAACCCCATTGTTTACTCTGCCAGAAAACCATTAGCACCTTCCCTCTCAGGATGGAAACAGGGTATTTAAACCTGGCTATGAGCCAGATAACTCATAGTACTCTGGACACAGACCATCACTCTTTTGCTCTGATTCCCATTCCTGTACTACCCTCAGACCCTTAGTCTGAGCCACATCACTTCCTCTCTTCACTTCTGGATAGGTAAATATCACCTACTTCACCCTAGCTTCTCACTATCCAATTTTTGCTCCCTTTTCCTTCAGGTAGCCTTGTGTGATTGTGAGACTGTGTGGATCTTATTTTTCTGTGATTGTTAATTCCCCCAATAAAACAAAACATTATTTGAATCTCCAGCTTGTGTCCCTGCATTCGTACCAGTACATATACAGATGCAAAAAATCCTGCTAGGTTACCTTTTTCATGCAGGCCTCCCCTTCCCCACTGTTTCATGGAGGCACTGGCACTTCAGGTGGACCTCTGGGTCACCCACCTTTTGAAGTAACAATGGTCAATGGCTTCTATGTCAGTAAGATGAGGAAACCAATGCCCAAAGGAGCTTTCCAGGGTGCTGAACCTATTTTAGATCATCACCTTGGATGATTCCTTTGAAGCTGGGCGATTGAAATGCAGTCACCAGCCACCCAATGGTTAAAATTAGAGCACTCATCTGGACTGTATTGATAGATCTGCCCCAGTACAAAAACCAAGACAGTTCTGTTCATCCATAATGATAAAATGGTGCAGGGATTTTGAGCAGCAGGAAAACCACAAACCATTAATGTAATGCCACTTACCATTTGCAGGATCCTCCCCCATATTTTTGGGTCAAATTTTGTTCCTGTCTTCTTTTAAGTGAATAGAAATGCTTGTGTCAAATGCACTTTTTTTAAAAAAAATAGCAATGAGTAATGATCATTTCTGGCCATCTCACAGTGAACTGAAGATGGTGAACTTTATATAAATAGCCCCAAAGTGTCTAAGGTACATTATGAACTGGACTCCTGCCGAGTTCATGATGGATTTGATGCTATCTATTTTTATTATGTTCCAATCCATCTTTTGATTGTGAAATAAGAAAACATCCAAAGCCCATGCCCTCTTGTCTTAGATAGTTAGTTAGTTAGTTAGTTAGTTAGTTACCATTGTAGAACTGTTTATAACAGAGCCTTCTCCCATCCAGTCCCAATTATAGACCTTTGGCTTTGAATTTCTGTATCTTTGGAAAGATACAGCCTCACTTTTCTTTCTGTACTGTTCACTCTCCATCATTTCTCACTTTGTAGCAAATGCACAGACCTGGAAAACCATTTCTCAGCATTTTATATTTTATGACTCTAAATTCAGAAACTCATTGTTAATGAGCTAACAGGTTAATAGATTAATGCAAAGTTTTCCACTAGAGGAAAACATTTCACAGAAACCCTCATGGTGAGTCTCAACTAGAATAGACCTACTGAATCAGTGATTGAAGGATGAGTCAACATGTGGGTAAATCCAACAGATTCAACAGCTTTGTTCCTATTGGGAATAACAGTAAAGATTTAACGATTATGCTAGTGGTGTTCTGATTAACAGTCAGGTGCAAAAACTCACCATGACACTTTTCATAGCCATGGCTCCAAGGAGGATGCAAAAATCTAGACAGCTGGCTTGAACTATATAATTTCTCAAAATAATTTCTAGCCATATCCATCTCTACCTGGAGCAGGTGTTTTGCAAAGGTAATGTTTCCTAATATCCATGGCCAAATCATAGCCATTCTAATATTTCACATTACAACCAGGTCGTCTCACAACAGTCTATTTCTCTTGAAAAAGAAAAGAAAAGAAATAGTCCTCTCTATCCACTCTCTAAATATCTCCCCTAAGAATTTCAGCTGAGCTCAGAGGGAACAGGGAAACACGAGCAGATGACATCACTGTGGTAAATTATTTTCTCTACGTATGAAAAATCCTCTATGCTTCCACACACTGACAGCCCCGGTGAGTCCAGGAAATGGTCTCACTGTTATTGGTCTGTCTAGCTCACTATTGAATATAATGACTGGCAGTGGTTTCCCTGGGTCTCAGACAAAAATCTTTCCCTGCATCCCTCCTGGAGATGCCAGAGACCAGCCTTTGGACCGTCTGCATACAATATATGGGTTCTATCAGTGGATTATGGTGCTCCACCAAAACATGCACTGGGTTTGATTCAGATTTAGGATTAGAGCAGCCATACTGAAATCAATGGACTCAGGTTCATTCAATTAATGAACTTAATGAACTCAAATTGAATTAATTTAAATATACTAAATAAATTAAATTAAATTAATTAACTTTAATTAATTAAGTTCATTAAATTAAGACTTGAAACCTATTGGTTAGTCCCAATGAGAGTGGATACATTGAACTGATTGCTGAAAGGTGAGTCAGAGATGGAAGAATTATTAAAACAAAATGGAAAAATCTTTAAAAAAATGTTTTTTGAATGCTGAGAAAGCCTGATGAGAAGAATCTAAGACTGACAAGCGCCTTAGTAGTTCAGAACTTATTCTGTGCAAATTTCACACATGGTTACTAATATTCTGTTTCCTGTACAGAAAATACAGTTTTCTGCACAGGAAACAGAGTATTTCTATGGAGAAATATATATATTTTCTGCACAGAAAATACTGTTTCCTGTGTGAAGCAGCCACATGATAATTTTCCATAGAATAAGCCACACATTGTGAATAGGCATTTGAAGACTTCCTTGCAGAGGGAAGAAAATTGCTAAACTTGCTAAACTTGCTCATTGCTTCATTTGAGAAGAAAACTAGTGAATTTCATCCCTAAAGACAGAGGTAAATCCAATGGATTCAATGGTTCTATTATAATCAGCACAAACAAAACAATTTAGGCCAATGCTTAGTTAAGCCTCACTGTTTTGTCAGGTTAATTTATAAAAATAGACTCAGGGTCCCCTCACCCACCCACTTTTTTGTAAGAGCTCTGAACTGGTGAGATGAAACAGGGTGGTAGTGAACCAGGAGCTCCCTGATTCAGATCTGGAGTGGACTTGTCTGGGATCTCCTTGTAGAAATGGGTGGTTTGCTGTAAACTGGCAAAGATTTCTAACTTCTCAGTTTTAACTACAATCTTGGCTTAAAGCACCCTTTCTCTTCCACTCTTCAGTTTTGGCTTTCTGTTGGGACTGGGGTAGAGACAGGACGAGCCAATGTGATGCAGCAGTTTGCTGCAATGCATTTAAGTCTTTTACTCCGTCTCAAGTCAAGTCTTAAGCCAAGTCTCAGGTCTGGGAGCCAATTTTATACCCCAACCTATATTCCAGAATTTCAGGACAGAGTCAAATGAAGTCGGCTTTAATAATTTAAGCAGAGTCAGCCCTCCATATTTGCAATTTTGCCATCTTCATCTTCAGAAGTGGGAGAACCGGGTCCTTCTTACTCCCCCTTCCCAAAGCTGAAGGCTTTTGCACCAGTGGGCATAAAAGAGCCTGCTGAATCTGCTGCTTCGGAAGTGAGGAATAAAATCCTTCTTACTTTCCATTTCCAAAGCTGGAGGCTTTTTCAGAAATGGGGTATAGGATTCTTCTTACTCCCCATTACTGAAGCTTCAAAAGCTTTAGAAGGAAGGATCCTTCCTCCTCAAGCCTGTTGCATAACACATTTGCTGTTCCCCTCAGAGAAATACACCCTGCACTCTGGGGGCGAGTCTTGTCTTCTGCTCTTAGGAAATGGGGTCAGGCTGCTGAGCACACCTCAAGCCTGCCTCAAGCCCATTGCCTAACCCGTTTGCTGTTCCCTTCTGAGAAATGCTCCCACACTTTGGGGTTGAGACAGATTGTCATGTGACCAGTAGGCAAAAAGAGATGGAAGCATTGTTCAAAGTCATAAGATTTCTGGATGAATGTTATATTAGTGAACCAAGGGCAGCAAGTCAATCGCTAAAAATATACAAGTCTCAGGTCGAGTCGAATCAGCGCATCATTTATTGCGAAGTTGAGTCCGAGTTGAGTCACTGAAGTGACTTAAGTCCAACTTGAGTCCAAGTCAATCTACTTGAGTCTACATTACTGGCAGTTTGAATGTTGAACTACGACACTGGGAGACCAGGGTTTGAATCCCCATTCAGCCGTACGAACCCATTATATAACCTTGGGTGAACCTCACTGTCTCATACCCAGAGGAAGGCTAAGATAACCCTTCCTCTGAACCAATCTTGCCAAGAAAACCCCATGAGTGGTTCACCTGAGGGTCACCATAAGTCAGAAATGTCTTGAAGTGCTGAATTTATTTTAGGAACAGGGTTCAGTGCCTTTAAAGCATAGGTTAAAATTCAGACAAGGTTCACTGATCACTGATATGAAAACCACCAGCTTCCTCTGGCCCCACTCCACAACACTTTCTGAGATAACTTTTGAAGGTGAGCGTTTCCCACGCACTTCAATGAGGGAATGTTTAATATTCAGTGCCAGCATTTGATGCTCAGAGGGTTTGGTTTGTTTTTTGGGGGCCTCAGTCAATAGGTGCCAGCAACTAATAGGTGACAAACAGTAGCAAACATTTGACAGTTATCTGAGTAGTACCCATCAATATTTGGCAGCCTGTGCTGGTATGTAAGAGCAATGAGTTGTGAGGTTTTTTAGATGTCATCAATTGATAATATATTCAACAGTTAACATGCAACAGCTGTCAGCATTTATCTGTGACAAATTTGAAGGGAGGTATTTGTTCACCTAATCTAGAAGATTTGTCAATGGCTGACAGTGACAGAGCTTGGAATAACTACTTTTTGGACTACAATGCCCAGAAGCCTTCATCTCTACTGGGTGGGGTATTCTGGGGACTGTGTCCCTGAAGTAACTTTTCCAAGCTCTGCAGAGGATTTATAACAAAATCTAGCTTTTCCCCTTTGTCTTCCTTATTCTAATTTTGACCTAGATTTCCCTTGTGTGAGAGTGGTTTGATGAATATATATGAAGAAATCTGGTAAGCTAATTCACGTTTTTATGTGTATTCCTTATTTTTATGTACAAAATTATCATGGCCTACGGCTATAAACAGTAAAGTTGTGGTGAGATGCAAAATGTTCTTTTTCCATTGATGATTTCCTCATTTTGACCTCATATTTCAGGTTGAAAATTCAAATGAAAATAAAAAGAAACCAATAACAGAAGACAAATACCAAAAGCAACACTTATATTCAAATTTTAGGAATTTGGCAGAGGTTGTTATCTTTCATTTCATCTCTGACTGACAGGAGCCATCTTCCCCACATCATTTAGAAATGCTTCTTGATTCTCATGCTGTTCAGTTTCATTGGGTGACACCATGTTTCGGTATCCTAGAGGTCTTCTCACTCTGTTCATATTTTTAATGCCTCTGTCACTGGCCATTCTGATTAACCTCTCCCATCATTTTGGTCAAAGCTCACTTCAAGTCAGAACAAGCAATCCCATTCTCTCAATATCCCCTGAACAGATCTCAATCCGTGCTGAAAAATGCTTTCCAATGGTAAACAAACCATTTATGAAGAAGGACATTTCCAGTAGAACAAATGTCAGGGTGCACATTTGTCACCTGCACAATTTGCTGCTGAGCTGAGGGTGAAAAGGGGCAACAGAGGCCTCATTTCTCTGGCACCCTACCAAATAGGGATCCTTGAGATCTCTTCCAGCCTTTCCTTTGTTGCTGCAACTAGGAAGGCAGCAGAGGGAGTAAAGCAGCAAGTCACTACTTGGGAAAGCGATTTCTTTTCTGTTTTTTTTTCCTTCTTTGATTGTTGAAATATATCAACATATCTCATTTTCAATCAGTGTATATCAACACATCTCAATTTCATTTTTTTACAAACAATCACGTTTTTTAAAAAAATTTAATAAATTTCCCTCTCCCACCCCCGTAATCTGTTGTCTATCAGTTTTTCACTTGGATTTATAATTTATAACAAATACCGTTTGTTCCTAAAATATTTTTCTCATTATGTTAAGTTAGCCAACGTTCCATTATTTAGTGTATATTATACAATGTTTTATAATGTTATTGATACCTTAAATATCTTAGTAACTTTTGTTGTTGTTGTTGTTGTTGTTATCATCATCTTAGTAATTTCATCTAGTAACAGCTTCCTTTTGTCCCTCTTTTTTAAAAGAGTCCAGAATCAGTTTCCACTCTTGCTTGAAAGGTTGCATTGATTTATCCTTTAACAGCATTGTCAATTTTTCCATTTCTATCATGTCCATCACTTTTACTAGCCAATTGTCTATCAAAGGTTTTTCAAACCTTTGATTTTTTTCAAAGTGCTCAAAGTAACCCCAATATTGGGTACTTCCTGAGGCAGGGGACTGGAACAAGACAAGGACAGAAGAAAGTCAACCATAGGACAATGGAACCAAGAGAGTCAGTGTGGGGTAGTAGTTTGAGTTTTGGGGTAGGACCCTGGAAGACCAGGGTTCAAATCCTTGCTTGGCCATGGAAACCTCCAGGTGATCTTGGCCAAGTCACACTCTCTCAGCCTCAGAGGAAGGCAAGGGCAAAAAACTCCCTCTGAACAAACCTCACCAAAAAAAAAAAAAGATAGGTTTGCCTTAAGGCAGAAATGACTTGGGGGGACACAACAACAACAACAACAACAAGAATGGAACTAAGCTGTCTGAATTAAAACACAGAGAACTCTTAACTAGTAAGGTCAATGATATTATCTCCTAGTCCCAAATGAAGTAAATAAGTAAGCAAAATAAGAAAAACAATCAAGATGATTCCAACTGACCAATCATAGGCCCAAAAGCTACAATTTTCCAGTATTTTTCAGGCACGTAGCTTGCCACATAATTGTTGTTCTCTGCCTTCAAATCATTTCTAACTTACAATAGCCCTAAGGCAAATCTATCACAGAGTTTTCTTGGTAGATTTGTTCAGAGCCTTTGCCTTCCTCTGAGAGAGAGAGAGAGAGAGAGAGAGAGAGAGACTTGCCTTAAGTTACCCAGTGAGTTTCCACGGCTGAATGGGGATTTGAACTCTGGTCTCCAGAGCTGTAGTCCAATGATCAACTGCTACATCCTGCTGGCATTCCCATGTAAGCTGGTTTGGGAAAAAAGAATCAGCCCAACTCCTAAACTAGTTCGGATGAAACAAAAAATGATACTGAAGGTGCAGCAATACGGGGGCCTGAATCCTCTGGTTGCTGGGATTCAGAAGCTTTCAGAAGCTTTCAAATGAGTATTTCTTTGTGACAGCTACTACTGCAAATGGGGCATCCACCAGGACTGTGTAAAGAATTCAGTTTCAGTCCAAAGTTCCACTGAGTTGATTAAATCCACATTTCTCAGATTATCTTTGAGACAAACACAGTTTATGCTCCAGAACAACCATGCTTGCACACATCTTGGGCATCTCCCAAGAAGAGATTTGGACAAACTAGAACGTGTCCAGAGGAGGGCGACCAAAATGATGAAGAGTCAGGAAGCCATGCCCTATGAAGAACACCTTAGGGAGCTGGGTATGTTTAGTCTGCAGAAGAGAAGGTTAAGAGGGGACATGATAGCCATGTTTAAATATTTGAAGGGATGTCATGTTGAGAAGAGAGCATGATAAGAGGGTGATTTTGAGATCTCTCATTCATAGGCCCATCATAAGTTGAAGTTGACTTGATGGCAGTTAACATCAACAATGAATGAATGAAATCAAATACTAACAGAGCTGAGCCAAGACATTTTGCAGCCTTGGGTGAAGTACAAGGTGATGGCCTTTTCTGTTCAATCTACTGAAGCCAACTAGAATTGCAGCTGAATTTTACTTGAATACTGGCAACTCTGACCACACAGAATATGTGTATGGTGGGGGTATGACAGGGGAGAATTATGTGGCATGCAGTAGGTGTGAGTAGGAAGTTGCTACCTCCATTCTTCAGGTTCTGCTGCCTCTTGGGCCAAACCAAGGAATAGAAAAGCAAAAAAGAAGTCCCTCATGAAAAAAATGGAAATAAGAATGATGTGGATGCAAGAAATATGAGTGCTTTTACATTAAGTGAAAAAAAATGCTTAAAAATTACACAGAAAATAGAAAGTCCTTTGAGATCATTTCCAGTGTTCATAAATAATATAATACTATTTCATCCTCAATACCAGTCTGGTGCATATAGCTCCTGTCTATAGATTCAAAGTCTATAAATTCAAAGGTTCAGTATTCCTTATTCTCTCTGGCCCATTCCTCTGTGATCATACAAAGCAGTGCTCTGTTTTACAGAGACACCTTCTAAGAGCGGCTTATGTTTTGGTCACCTTTCAAGTATATTCAGAGGATACTTGGCATTGCTTTCAGAAGCTATATTTAGGGATGCTTGAAGAATCCAACCCTGATGTGAGCTGATTTGATCTGAGCCTCTCGGACTAAAGTGCAAATCAGAACTGAACTAGCTGGCGAATGTCACACATCTCCAAAGGGTGGTTGCATGCACACAGTGCTTGGCAGTTCAGATATATCTGATTTTTGTTGTTAACATGTATACTTGTAAAGAAAATGCATTTAAGCGTCAACACTGTGGTCTCTAGGCATGGTGGATTTCTCACTCCAGCAGCACAGAGAGCAGGATCAATGGTTAGAATGGTAGATTTGCCCCAGAAAGGCTAGGATTCCACACTGTGCTCGTTCACTATATTTGTGTAGTTGTTACACTACTGCTAGTATACTATCTCATTGTCCTGCTGAAAGTGTGCAACCCATTGTGTACCTGCTGATCTGCCTGTTTGTTGTTCCACTGTGCAATGAGAAATGCACAGAGGATATTTCTGAAATCCCTGTAAATAAAATGCTACTGGAATCTTTGTTTTGGTCTCACATATAAGAAATTGTTTTTTTTCAAAATGTTCTCATTGTTGCCTAAGACAGCAAGATTTTGGGGCATTTGTGATTTTTTTTTTCACATTTGCAGTGGCTCTCTCTGTCTCTACATCTCTCTCTCTTTTTAAAAAGCGTGTATTTTTTAGAAAACATTGATCTTCATGTAAAAAAACAATGTTTTTCAAAACATTTGTTCCATGACATGCAACTCATAGCTATAAAAAGTAATTAAGAGTTATAATTGTACTGAAACATAATTAAATTAAAAACGAAAGTAACTATCCTTGTTACAATACAATAGCAATATTATTTTGTTGCACTTCACTTATTTTAAAAGGAGTTGATTGTACCTCTTCTTCTGAGGAGAGATCACTACTAAGTTGGAAAGATCCATTCTTGGCTTCAACTAGGTTTCATCTGCATCCAGAATCTTTGGCACTTTGACAACTCCCACAATCATTTATGGTTGGCCAGGCTGGGTGAGGCTGATGGGAATCACAACTGAAAACACCTGAATAATCAAAGATTCCCCATTCCTGTGTTAAAGGATCTCTAATAATGGGGGCAGAGGAGAAGATTTCATGTCTTGAAAGCCTGGATTGTACTTAGGTTTTCTAGAAGCCCATACTCTTCAACTGGCTCATCTCGAAAGTGGCAGCTCCAACTAATCCTCTGTCATCCCACTTCCTCAGCTGCTTTTAAGATGCCCCATTTTTTCTTTCCCCCTTACACTTCCTCCCTTCATCCTCACTACCTTACTTCAGTTGCAACAAACTGAGTTCAAAATGCACAAGCAGTTTGCACTCAGCAGGACTGAGAAAGGAGAGGTATCATTTTCTCCTTTCTAAACTCAGTACATAGATTCCAGGCCTTCTCTGCTTAAAATAATAGTTTTGTGAGTTCTTCCTCATTTATAACTCTTCCCTTCTTATTGCCTAACCACACCTTTTGACCACACTCTGATGTGCCTCGGCCAAACATGTCCCAATCTTCACCTCTGAAATGTTGGAGAATATGGAAACCATGCCAGAACATTTTCATCACTAACACAATAGTTTGCATTCATTCATGTGCTGCTCCTCTTCTGTGGGACATCTGAGTTGTTTTCCTCCACTGAGCTGACAGGTTAGAGACCAGAGCACTGTCAGAAAATGGAATTGGTTGAAAAACAAAACCCATGTATTAAACTGAAGGGAGTATGAAGGACTTAAAGAGCTTCACTTGGGACTGACTATTATTTGAGTAAACAGCCCAAAATAATAAGTGGGGTGAGCAAACCAAGCTGGTCCACTCAGAAAGTCCCAAATGTTCTCTGAAAAAACACTGCTTTGATACACATCCAAATATCAACGGCGGGCCAAAATACTAGGAGAAGCCATGACAGAGAAGACTCTGCACCAGGCTGTCTTTCTTTGATAACACAATGAGGCCTGGAACAGACCCCTCAAGAAAAATTCCAGAATATGCATGAATTTCATGAACATTTAAAGATGCTGGATTCGATTTCATCTTCTTTCTCCTTGCCAATGAGATCTGTTAATGGTGCCACCTGGAATGTGAGCTCCTTAAAGGTAACCTGTTACTCTTGGAAACTCAATACATGCATTGGCCCAAAGAATCTGGTGTCAGACTCTGCTAACAAGCATCTGCTGTTGTTCCACCCCAACATAGTTCCATCTTATGACTGCCCAGTGTTTCCTCCTATAGTTTTTGAAGCTGCCATTGATGCAATGAATATTTCAACTTTTGCCTCGAGTGCCAGATTAATTAAGCTAATTAGCCAGACATTTTCAAAATGTCATCTAAAGGACTTTGGGGTTAAGCACTTTATTTAAGTGGTAAGTGATGTGGAAAACATTCTTCATTTCAACACAAAGCTAGATGTCCACGTTACACTTGATAGGGAGATGATGTCAACTATGTCACCCAATGGAAATCCTCTGTCCCCCAAAGTCTAGAATACTGTACTAAGGAAAGGATCTAGAGGTGATATGGCACATGCTGAACATTCTGGGTGGCTACTGGGAGAGGTATGGAGATGTTCCACATGATTCTAGTGATCTAAGTGATCAGATTAACAGGAACAACGCCAAAACTTCTGCCATGGTTTGTATCCCTTTTCCTTCTCTATTACCACTGATATTTGCATGTTTCCTGGATCAGAGATTGGGGACAGGGATTGGGTGTTATTTGGTAAAAAGAATGAGGATTAGAAGAACCATTGGTTCATCTTGCCCAGGCTGTCAAGTTTGATGGGCAGCAAAAGCTCTCCAAGGTTTCATAAAGGATTCTTTCCTTATTCACTCGAGATCCCTGATATGATAACAATGAAGATGATGAGATGATAGTAGTGGTGATGGTGGTGGTGCTGGCAGCAGTGAGAGATGCTGGTAACCATGTTGCTGTTCTCTGTATTACTGCTAGACTCAGGAACTTGCCCTTGTGGCCCACCTGTCTCAAACAGTCTGGCTAACTAACCCTCTGAATCCTTTCCATTCTTGTTGAATGTGACACATTTAAAGTCAAGTAAGAAAAAAGAGATTGGACAGCAACCTGCCAGGGATGCTATGTTTGGAGATTCTGCACTAAGCATGGGGTTGGACCTGATGGCCCACAGAACTTCTTCCAATTCTATTATTCTATAATTCTGTGAAAACAGACAAAAAAATTCATCCGTAGTTATTTTTTTCCTGGTCAAGAAGCTGGTAAGTAATGGGGAGCATTTGCTGGTCCACATCAGGCAACCAAAAATGTTTTGGGCAAGTCTTGCTTTTCCCCTGTCCTTTCTTGATGTTGCATTCAAGACAGGAAATCTATCTGTATTTCTTTCTGCATTGTGTGTATATTTGTGGGGGAGTTTTTTGTTTGTTTGTGTTTTCCATTTCTGTCTTCTAAAACGGAAGTAACAAATGTGAGTTTATTATGGAGTCTGTATGGAGTTTTGTACCATGGATGAAGGATTAGTCTTTTGTTTCCAGGAAAACAATGAAAGTAATTCCCTCTAACATACATAATAAAAGCATTTTTCTGTATTGTGACTGTACATAAAACCACACTCCCTATGTGCATGCAGACACACCAAGGAAATAAAACCTTGCCTATTTCATCTATGCATGCAAGGATGAAAAATTATGGTATTTTCCCTCCAGTGAGAGAATACGAATATTCATATTTATATGAATAAGAGTATTCTCATTATAGCTGAATATCCCAAAACGTGAGGGAGAAATTATTCTGAGAAAAACATGAGGACTGAGATCTTGCATCAGGCAGATATCCACAATGTCATGGGTAAGATCCGTCTCCTGATCTAATCTCCAAAATTCACCTTAAAATCCAACCAGCTGTTCTGTTACCATACTATATATCCCCACTCTGAGGGATGTGCTATTTTTCATATAATAGATATATTTATGGCCAAAACCATGTTTGGAGGAGTGTTGACTGTACACACATAGCCAGGTCAGGATGACCTCAGAATGGCCAGGTCAGAGAGGCTTGAATGGGAGAGGCCAGCACTGATGGACTTGAAATGATCCTTTCAAAAGGCTGTAAGGTACAAGCACTCTCAAAAACAATAGAAGGTAAAACTGCATGAGTGAAGCAGCTAGGCATCCCTGCAGTGAGCATATCCCACAGAGAACTTTCCTATTTACCTTGCCCAACCAAGACATTAAGAGATTGTGAAGACCTTTATCCATATTTTGTCACCTAGAGTTGACACTAGCAGCCCATTCTGGACTGCATTGTCAGTTTCATGGGAAAGCAAGTATTATATTGCCCATGGTCCCTCCTTCAGGGCAGGAAACAGGATATAAAATCTCCAGCTTCAGCCCAGGTAATTTATAGCACTTTGGACGTAGTATGTGGTGCCCAAATCTCTGTTTCTCTGCACTACCCTCAGAAGCACTGTCTGAACCACTCTGCTTCGATCCTCTGCTTCAGGACTGCTAAATATCACAACTTCCACCCAAAACCTCCCTCTATCCAACCTTTCTCACCTCTCTCTTCAAAAGCCTTGTATGGTTTGTGAGATTGCTTGATGTCTTTTGTGTGTCTATTAATTTCCAATACAATACTCCATTTAACTTTTAACTAGAGTCCTCTCTACACACAGGTGAAAAGATCCTGCCTTTACCCTCCTCTCACAGGCCTCCTTTGAGCTATACTTCCCCAAATTCTAAGAAGACACTGGCGCTGCTTGTGGATCTCAAGGTACCTCACCTTTTAGGGTAACAGTACCAAGGTATGGAATCCTATGGTTAGAAGAATACGTGAAGGACATCATGTTTGCCAGCAAGCTGCAGTATGAAGAGGAGAAATTGAGACCCTCGAGACATCCTGTCACACCTCCATAGCACACCATAACTCCCTGCCAGGAGGGGGCTGAACACATTTTCCTTTGGCGTCTAGCTCACCAGCACTGCTGAACTCTATCCCTAGTGCAGCAGTTTGGATTTTAGGCTGGGTTTCAGAGGCATTTATGACCATGGTAACAATGCCACAATCAAATGTGGACAGGAAATAGTTACAAAGTTGTAAGTCTAACTTAAAACATCATAACTAACTAACACGATTTCAGCAGGGGCATTGTGCATAAATCCCCTATTTCCTGTAAAGAAAACAGGTTTTTGTGTGCGTGTGGTGGTGGGGAAATACCCCACATGTTTTTCTAGGCAGAATTCTTCCTCTGCAGCACTTCAGTATGTTTGAATACCCAAAGAAAACTGCACGAAATTCTTGCTGGTCTATTGTTCTTCCCCAAAAGATTTTCTACGGTTGGGAAAACTTGATAATTTTTGACCTAGGAATGAATATTCTTTAAGTCTTTCTTCTCACATTAGGAGCATGATAAATGCTATTTGTTTTCTCTTCATCCTAAAGTTCCCATTGGGAATGTTTGCATTTGTGAAAGTCATTTCTTCTCAAATTGTGTGAGTGCTTTCTATATAAGCTGCAACAGCTTCTTCCTTGGTGTATGGACTTCTACAGATTAGAAGCACAGAATGGGCTTTATTTATCTTTTTCATCAAACAGGCATCCTTCTTTGCTTGGTGTACGTGCGCGCAGCTTGGTTCACAACGTGGGCAGATGGTAGTTTTGCACAGATTGTCTGTACAAATTGTGGAGAATGTTTCAAGCATCTCTTTTTCTCCTGACGGAGGTGTGAGTCCTCAAAGGAACTCCTCTTGTTGAGAATGTAAAGTGTTGCAAATATTCTTCATATCTACTTTCACAGAATTTCAGTAAACAATAAAGCTGGAAAACACTGTAAGGGTTGTCTACTAATACAACCTCCCACTATGCAGTAATCCACAACTAAAGCACTCCTGAGAGATGCTCATCTAATCTCGGTTTAATAACATCCAAAGATGGAGGCTCCACCACTCTCTGAGGCAATCTATTCAACTGTTGTACAGTTTTTACTGTCAGGAAGTTCTTTCTAATGTTTGGGTCGAAACTCTTTTCTCACAATTTAAATCTTTTGATTCATGCCCCAGTCCCTGGAGCATCAGAAAATAAGATCACTTGATCTGCTACATGAAATCCCTTCAGATCTCTAGTGCAGGCACATCAGCACATCCTCACACCTGATACACAACCACTCTTTGTGTGAGTTTAAAGTTCAGGGCCGACTGGAGGGGGGCTTTAGCCTGGACACATTAGGGTCTTGAGCCTATCCTGTCCAGATCAACTCATTTGTACTGAGAACACAGATTGTTCTTAAGAGCATATGTTATTATAACAAAGAAAAAGAGGATAAAATATTTCAGTGTGTCAATCCAACAGGAAGTGATGTGTGTAATGCTAATCATGGTGGCAAATTGTACTCCTTGGGTATCAGAAAAACCAGTAGTTTTGAATATGCTAGATTATGACAGTAGAAAATAGAAATGGTGGACATAGACCATATATGGTGATGCTGCCCACAAGCAATACTAACAGTGATCAAATATCAGAACCATACGAATCCCTTTGGAATTCATAAATTAATGTATTATTAATAATAATGAACTGGAACAAAATGCTAATATTGATTTCTTTAAAATCAGCAGTCACAACAAGCACCGCAAGACCTGAAAAGCTTACCTTCAGTTCAGTGTTAGCTCAATATACTTTCAGTGATTGCTAGTCTCTTAAATTGTGTGTATGGCGTGAAATACAGAGAGGGAACATCACAGCCACTAATCATTTTTTATTCTCCCTGCCCCCAAAATGTATAGAACAGCATATTGTTAGTGTTTCGTATCTGCTTCAGTGGTGTTTCCCTTTCATTATGTTTGTATATGGAATAGTAATTATTATAATAATGATATACATTATACAAAGCCAAGATGCAGCACAAGATAACAATAAATACCATAACCCAGAACATGTATTGTATATTATGAACCCAGAACATGGTATATTTACGGTCAATTGAAACATTCCCATATCACATCAGAATATCACATGTGAATGAGGGGTAAAAAAATCACCTTCCCTTACCTTCAGTGTGTACAGCAGATACGTAAGTCCAGTTGTATCTCTTGACAATGTCCACCATAGCTCGAGCCTGTTGGGCATCTGAGGGTACCACTCTCATGAAGTATTTGAACAAGGTTTTGTCACTTAAGTCCATGCTTGTGGCTGAGTAGGCAATCTGAGGTATGTTGAAAAGTTGCAACAGGTTTTGGACCTGGATTGCCACAGAACTGGACCCGGGTCCAATGACACCAACAATGGGTTTCTTGGAGTGGAAAGAAGATGTAGATCCATCCACACACTTCATTAATCCTTGCTCCTCTTCAGCTGAGATAAGAGAGTCCCGGATGAACTCAATGCTTTGCTCAAGAGCGACCGCCGAATGCCAACATGAATCCCTGATCTCACAGCCTAGAGTTATGTTTGGCAACAGTGTTTGGTTCTGATTAATCCTATCTAGGGTATGAAGCATCGCCTCCACTCTCTGGATCCCGTATTGCTCTCTCACCTCTCCACATTTCCTCTCATGGACCTTATCAACGGATGGCTGATGGTGGACAGAGAACAAAGCTCCAATGATAATGTCGCCGGGCATATAAGCCACCACCCTTCTTTCACTGGACTGTGCAGAAACCAAAAGACCAAAGTTCCCACAGACATCTTCCTTCAGTAACAAGATAACAAGCAGAAGGAGCATTTTAGGAAATGGTTTAAGCCAGTACAGGAACCATGATGGGATGACAAGGTGAAAGCCTTGTTAAAAAGAGACAAAGAAGTCTTTCCAAGGAAACAAAGCAATCAGATGGAGGATCAACTGGATGTTCCCGAACATTTTCTACAGGATGTCTGCCATCTTCTGTTCTGTTCAGCAGGGAGGATGTAATCATCGTCTTTACCACCTTTAAGGGAAAGATGATGGAAATCTGTGTTTGATTTGTTTTTCAAAAGACAATCTATTTCTCTATCTCAAACAAGGGTGATCAACTGTTGGAGGCTAGGGGGTCTAATTAGTCCCCCAGAGGACTGCATCTCCAGCCACTACTGCCTAAACATTTTTTTTAAAAGCCCCCAAATACCCTACTACCACCTTCTACAGGGTTTGGGAGCATTTTTGCAACATTTTTAGGGCTCCGTGGGCCAGATTCCACTTAAACCTCAGGAAGAACTTCCTGATTGTCATTGCTGTTTGTCAGTGGAATATGTTGCCTCGGAGTGTGGTGGAGTCTCCTTCTTTGGAGGTTTTTAAGCAGAGGATGGATGGCCATCTGTCGGGAGTGCTTTGATGTGTGTTCCTGCATAGCAGGGGGTTGGACTGGATGGCCCCTGTGGTCTCTTCCAACTCTATGATTCTATTATTTTAGGCTAAGGAAATGCCTTTTTTTAGAAAAGAGGCAGTGACTAGATGCTATTTCCAGTTTACTTCTGGTTTTACAAAAAGCCTTCCCTGGGCCTAAAATGGGACAGGGGAGCCCAAAATGTGACAAAAATACCCCCAAGCCCCCTAGGGGGCATTTTGCGGCAATATATACAGTTAAATTGACTTTATTATACAACGGAGGCCTCATGGGCCACAAAAATGGCTCTGGTGGGATGCATGCAGCCTCTAATCCCCCACCTGATACAGAACATGGTAGGCTTGTTGAATTTTCTTCCCTTGTTTGTCCTAGGTGCTCTATACAATCCTGGACTTCTTTTTATACATCACTGCAAACCAGCATAAAGGGCAAGTGACTGCAATCTCCCACTCAGGCCACCAAAAAACTAGATACCCCAAATCTGGAAAACCTCTGGAGTCCTGCAGGATTTTAGGAGGAGGGAGAGCAAGGACTGATCTGTGACATGCATCAGCACTGGGTTGTATTTAGCCCCAGCCACTCCATGATTCACCAAGCACAGCCATGCACAAAAGTTACACATTTAGGATTAATTACTGTGAGCCCAGGGATTTGTGTTCAGTACCAAAACAGAAGAGAACTCACAGCGCTTCCACACAAAACTTCCCCGCAGGTTACCTCAGGCTTTCTACATTTCAGCAGCCTATTTTAGGTGGAAAAAGGCATTTTGCTGCTTCCTAGGAATGAAAACCCTGGCAGATCTACCACTAATCCTCCAAAGAACTACTAATAGATCCTGATCTACTTTCCACAGTAGGCAATGAGAGCTAAAGAAACATTCAAAGTCAATGGGAGGCAGGTGGATGGGAACCCTTGCTTGTTTCTTCTGGCATAAAGTCTAAGGTACTTTGAGACACAGAAAAGAATGTAAATAAAACTGGTTAATTTTTAAAAAAAAGAGATTCTAAAAAGTCCTAAAACCTATTCCCCAGTGTCACGTAAGGCAAAATTCTTTATTTAAAGCTGTTACATCACTTTCCCACAAGCAAAAAGAATAATTTTACATTATAAACAAAATTAAACCATTACAAAACAGATTGTAATGCCTGTAATCCTGGATGCCCAGCAAGTGTTGCCAGAGTGAAAACTGGAGAGAGCTCCAGTACATTTAATGGCTGCGTGGAAGAGGAAATTGCACTAAGTATTCCTCATCAGGCAACCAGTTAATAAGCAAACACATACTGAAATTCCATCTTTGACACAATCACTAAGGATATAGGAACCTTTTCCAGTTTTCAGTTTTACCACCCTAAGGATCTACTGATGGAACATCAGAATACAGCATAAATAACAGAGGTAGAACATCCCTTTCCTATTAAGCAGAGTTGGTATAGTGGGCTGCATGTGGCCCCTGGACCCCAGTTTGTGGCCCATGAAGCCCCCTACCCATTTCCCACAGGCCCCAATCTTTCATTTTTTAAAAAAAAAAAATTCAGTACAGAAACCCCTGAACATGAAAAGACAGCAATCCCTCTACATTTCTCTCGCACAAGCATCCCAGAATCCTGTATGACCTCTAAGTATATCTGTTTTCCTCTGCAATCCTTTCAAGACAGCAACAGGAAGTGACATGGTGTCACTTCTTGTCACCATTTTGAGAGGGACTGCAGTGGAAAACAGTGTTTTTTGGGGGTTGGGTGGGGGGTTACAGGCCATAGGGGCAGAATTCTCCACTTGCTTCTAGCAGCTGCCCAATCCTCACCAGAACCTACTAGACCACACCAAAAGCAATCCAAAAACCTTCTCCAGAAGGCTAAGGAACCCCTTAGCATTAGATTTCATCTTCTAAAGCAGCCAGGGAGAAAAGAGGGATGTTCTGTGATGTGCATAAACATCATGTTGGATGTAGGATAATAAAAGCACACAGAACGTAGAGAAGCCTTTGGAATTTTAAATCTTCACTTAATAAGACAGGGTTTAAAACATAAAAACATAAAAACAAACCAACCACAATTTGTGGAGCCTTTCCACCATGTGAGGGCTATTTCTTAAAAAAATCCAACCGTTGGTTACTGATGCCTGAACCAATCCTATGAAAGGAACAGCTCTCAAGGCTCAGCTGGAACTCAGTTGGTGGCTGATCTTAAAAGTCAACATGAAGCTACAAGTTCTTCCTTACAGTGAGGTGCAAAATACAATAAATGTTAAATTGAATTATCTGGAGAAAAAGAGTGACCTCTGAAGAACTCATAGTAAGATGTGTGAAATAAGAAGAATCACACTGGATGAGGCCAAAGACAAGAGGTGTGCACTGATTACAAGATTCATTCTGGACCCCAATTTAGCAATTTGGAAAACTGTATTAACTGGCATGGATGACTTCTGAAGCTGCTCAATTCAATGTGGGTCTCAATCTAAGCCTCAGTTCAAAAATCCAAATGGTTGCGCCTCCCACTTACTAACCACTGAAAATCAATAAACAGATATAACCTTTGGGGGAAAAAAAGATTATCTTGCTCAATGGAGTTGAAGGCAGCAGGAAAAGAGGATGATCACATCACAGCTGCATTTATTCAGTCAAAGAAGCCATGGCCCTGCATTTGCAAGACAGGAGCAAGGCTGTTAATAACAGGGTCTCTTAAAGAGTCTTTTCTTCATTAGGTTACCATAAGTCAAAGACAATTGGGCAGCTTATAAAAAATTGGAAGAAATTTGCAAGCACAGTATTGGATGAATTTTCAAACACAGTAGCCCCTTAAGAGGAGACCGGTAGATTTTGGAGAAATAAGTGCAGGAGGTTTCATGATTTTACTTTTTCTTTTTAAAAGGGAATTCTATTTTTATTTCTTAGGCAATTTGGATGAAATTTGCAGGGATAGATGCCCTACTGAGATCAAGTAGGCCAAACTTTGGAAGAACAGAGTCAGGAAGTTTTGTGCAGAAGAAACCTTTACAGCAGATGGACTTTTTAAAAAGGAACATATTTATCTTACTAGGATTTTTCTTGGCAAAAGTGTCATAATGTCACGCCATGTCATATAAATTTCATTGTTCATAGCTTTAGGCCATCCCAATTTTGTGCATAAAAGAAAATACATATCAAAAACAGACTACAAAATTAGCATAATATGTCATTGGTATTTAGCACAGAGAAACAATTCCCAAAAGAGCTAAAATTACTAAAAAAAAAAAAAGGCATAACCTTCCAACATTTCACAGAAACTGGGACACATATAGAGAAGAAATAACAGAGTATGAGCAAAATCGTAAACTTTATTAATGAGGAAGAACATATAAGCTAGGAGAGGATGCAGAAGTTTCCCTTTGCCTGATTGTATTGGGAAGGACAAGATTCCACCCCACCTCCCGGTTGAGTTCAGAGTACTTTTGCACTTCAAATTTAGTTTGCAGCCCCTGAAGTTATCTGAGGACAAAAAGGGAAAGTGGGAGGAGGAGAGAGAAACTGGGACATTTTCAAAAGCAACTGAAAAAAAAGTGGGATGAGCGGGGATTAAATGGGACTGTCACTGCCCAGTCAGGATGGTTGAAGGATATGAAATAACTACAATTAAAAATTATAAGAAGACATTCTTTTCTGCTACTTAAAGGGCTTTGAGCCTCATGCCAGCTTAAAAAATAGGTACAACAAAGCTTATAAGGGCAAGACAACATTCCATTTACCCTGCTAATTTTTTTGTTGGTGCTTGGTTTTTAATTTTCGAGCAACCAGAGCAAATTTGGCAACCTGGAAATGCCATCATGAAAATAGCTTGGCTCACCAAAGAAACCTGCAAAATTTCAGTATGACAGTGGCAATCTGGGGTGCCAGGGAAATGTTCTCATTTTAGGTGAAAAGGAAAGTAATTTGGTTGTCCTTACCAGCCTCTGTGCATAGCGGTGAAGGGGATGCGGAACTGAGATGTTACAGAGGCATGCCTAATCGAGAAATATGTACAATTGCAGGGGAAAAAAAGGAACAAGAGCTAAAGAGGTGTGATGATGAATGAAGAATCTCTTGAAGGATTTTTGGCTGGTATTCAGTTGGGAATTTATGACATTGCAAGCTAACTTACAATTGCACAGTTTAGAGCTACAGCACTGGACAACCCTCATACTCCCAGGAGGGGAGCATTTTCATAGCTGTGCCATCATCACCATTGCTCAAGTGGAACAAACAGTGTGACCATTGTACAACTGACATGCTGTGCAATAGTACAGCATTTTGTGGGACAGGCTGTCCTTGTGCATGGACAATGCAATGAGAGGGGAGCAGTGGCTCCCAACAGAGCCATAAGGCACTGACAATTCAGAACAGAGGGCAATGTATTATATAACCATCATGATGTAGTGTTGTTGTTGTGAGTCTCGAAGTCATTTCTGACTTATGGTGACTGCAAGGCAGCCCGATCACAGGGTTTCCTTGCAAAGATTTGTTCAGAGGGGGCTTGCCTTTCCCTTCCCCTGAGGCTGACAGAGTGTGACTTGCCCAACGGCACCCAGTGATGGTGATGTATTTAAGTCTTTTATTCCAAGTCTCAAGCCAAGTTTCAAGTCTACCTTCAAATCTCAAGTTTGGGAGCCAACTTTATACCCCAACCTATATTCCAGAATTTCTGGATAGAGTTGAATAAAGTCAGTTTTAAAATTTAAGCAGAGTTGGCCCTCCACATTTGTGATTTTGCCATCTTCAGACATGGGGAATAGGATCCTTCTTACTTCCCATTTCAGAAGCCGAAGGATTTTTCTGAAGTGAGGACTAGGATCCTTCTTACTCCCCATTACTGAAGCTTCAAAAGCTTTAGAAGGAAGGATCCTTCCTCCTCAAGCCTGTTGTGTAACTCATTTGCTGTTCCCCTCTGAGAAATGCACCCTGCACTCTGGAGGCAAGGCTTGTCTTCTGCTCCTAGGGAAAGTTTTAATTGCCTAATCCATTTGCTATTCCCCTCCAAGAAGTGCACCAACACTTTGGGCTTGAGACAGATTGTCATGTGACCAGTAGATAAAAAGAGATGGAATGTTGTTCAAAGTTGTAAGGTTTCTGGATGAATGTGTTATGTTACTGAATCAAGGGCAGCAAATCAGTCACTAAAAATATACAAGTCTCAAGTCAAGTCAGTGCATCATTTATCGTTGAGTCGCATCCAAGTTGAGTCACTGAAGTGACTTAAGTCCAACTTGACTCGGAGTCAGTTGACTCAAGTCTACGTTACTGCTCAGTGGGTTTCCACAGCCAAGTGGGAATTCGAGCCATGTTCTCCAGAGTCTTCGGCCAATATTCAAACTGCTACACCACACAGGCTCTCACTCATAACATATAGCTATTGTAAGTTCAAATCTGATGGAAATAGCAGAGATTAATATCTGTAAATGCTTGTTGTTGCCATTGTTCTTGCTACATGCCTTCAAGTCAAGTCCAACTTACAGTGACCCTATCACATTCCCAAATCCCTCAAATGTATGGAAACCAAGGTGCATTGGGTAAACATAGGTACAGGTCTGTTGATGTTGTTTTCTGTCTTCTAGTAACTTATGGTGAACTTATCATAGGGTTTTGCAGGCAACAGTTATTGTCATTGACTTCTTCTAAGGTTGAGACAGTGAGGGCCAGTGTGGCTTGAATGCTGGATTAGGGCCATTTCCTCACAACGTCACTATCCCACAATAGCAGCAGGTTGCTACCATACGACGTTGTTGCTATCCAGCTGCTATCTTGTCCCCAGGTGTTGCAAAACTGCCATTCTCTATTTCAAAAAAAATCCATCAAGAGCCTCTCTTAGTGCTTCAATCCCATCAGCCACGTAGGTGTAAAACCGTAATAGTGCTTGATAGCACTTCCTGTTATCGCGGATCCAACAGTGGGTTGGGTGTGAGAGTGCCCAAGTTGTCCCTCCCTCCACAGCTCCCATGGCATGGTAATTTCGAAAGCTATCACCTCTCCATCTTTATTTTAAAGTTCTCCTTTGAGTTTAAACTTTTTAGTTTTTTAAAATATTTTTTGGAGCATCATAGCATGAAAATGCAATAGCGTACTGGTGCAGCCTGACCTTACAACATCGCTTTGCTAGCAGGGCTTCCAGAGGGGGGGAAAAATCAATCAGAGGTGGTGGGGCGGGGTGAAGGCACGGCAAGGGAGTGGCCAAGGATGCTGTAGCACAGAAAGAATACTGGTGGCAATACCACTACTAATCAACTTAAGGCACAAAGGTGCAGAACAGAGTGTTCCTAACCTGACAGCATCACATCAATGGTAATGCCAGGATTGTAACACTACAATGTGCTAATGGCATCTACTGTGGAAATGGCCTAGGCATCTGGGAGACCAGGGTTTGAATCCCTGCTTGGCCATGGAAACTTTATTGGCTGTCCTTGGACAAGTCATACTCTCTCAAACTCAGGGGAGGGCTACGACAAACCTAATCTGAACAAATTTTGCGAAGAAAACCCAATCACAGGATCATCTTAGAGTCACCATGAGTCAGAAATGCCTTGAAGGCACACTAGCAAAGGCTGAGAGAACATGCTTTCTCAAGGTCACCCAGGGGGTGGGAAAGGATCAGCACTCTGGTCTCCTGGAGTTCAAAGTCCAACACTTAGACTACTACTCCATGTCAGCATAACCCTGACAGCTCCAGTGTAAATAACCAAGATAATTCCAGTCTGAGCAGGTACTTAGGTGACTAGGCCACTGTCTTCCCCCACTATCCATTGTACTTCTGCTGAAAGTTTTGTATGAACTTGAATTTTGTATGAATATGAATTCATAAGTGTATTCAAACAATGTGCAAGTCTGGGCCATCTGTTTTGGCCACATGCAAGTAGCATCTTTAATAACTACGAGGCCTTTACAGGGATCCCTAAGAAGATTACTGCCTGCAACAGTGCAGCTATTTTAACTTTGCAAGGTTGTCATTCTGACAAAAGCTCACTCGGAATGGTCATGCTTTGAAAGTGTCAGTCATCCCAGCCATGTTTTTCAAGGTATCTCTGAGGTCCAAGTGAGCTAAGTCCAGTTTAATTACAGTACAATCTGTTTTCTTCTCTTACAGCTCTTAATTGTTTATTGTAGGCCTCTAAAGGCAATTTAATATCCTTGGAAATGATTATGCATTGAAAGTGTCTTCCCTAAATCTAAAGACTTTTGTCAAACCCTTAGAACTGAGTAGAATGTTCTTTTCTCTTCCTTCATCCCCTCCCTCAGAGGTTTTCTTCAGGTGAGACCCTCACTACGTCCTTGTCCTACAACAGAACCTACTAATTCTGTCACTGTGTTGGCAGTTAGTAGCTCCCATGTCAATCAGGCAGCAAATCCATTCTAGGGAGAGTTCGGGCTCAGTTTGCTCTCGGACCCATTTATGTGTCTGTTGGGCCACCCACGGTGTCCACAGAACTCTCCAGCACCACATTTCAAATTAGTTGATTTTCTTCCTATCAGCTTTCATTGCTGT
Organism: Cyclura pinguis; assembly: GCA_030412105.1. NCBI lineage: Eukaryota > Metazoa > Chordata > Lepidosauria > Squamata > Iguanidae > Cyclura > Cyclura pinguis. The sequence continues at coordinate 276,039,726 of CM059601.1, read as the reverse complement.
TCATCTTTCACAACCATACATAGAAATTGGAAATATGATGGCACAGACAATCCAGAGTTTGGTACTGAATGACATCACTTCTGGTCCTCATTTTGGAGGGGGCAACAAAGGAGAAAGAAACTACCACAACCTGAGGCAGCATATTCCACTGCTGACCTGCTCTTACCATCAGGAAGTTTTTCCTAGTGTTTAGATGAAACCTCTTTTCCTGAGGTTTGAAGCGATTGCTCCATGTCCTAGTCTCTGCAGCAGCAGAAACCAGGCTTGCTCCATCCTCCATATGACTTCTCTTCAAATATTTAAATATAGCTATCATATCTCCTCTTAACCTTCTCTTTTCCAGGCTGAACATATCTAGCTCCCTAAGTCACTTCTTATAGTGTATCGCTTTAAAGCTTTCTTCCATTTTGATCTCAGTGCCCTGGACATGTTCCAACTTGTCAGTATCCTTCCTGACCTGTAATGGCCAGAACTGGACACAGTATTCCAGGCAGGGTTTGCCCAAAGAAGAATAAGATGCTACTATCACTTCCTTTGACCTAGACACTATACTCCTATTTGATCAGAGCGAAAGCTAGAAGGCAACACTGGAAAGGGATTTTAAAAGGAAACAAGTTCTTTCCACATTCTGACAAGGGATTCTATATTTTAGACTCCAGCTAACCCAGTTACAGCGAAAACAACAAAGAGACTCATGGCATTGGCACTTGAAAGGCTAACAAATTTATTATGGTGCATAAGCTTTCATGCAGTTCTCCAAGCAGTGACAACAGCATTGTAACAGTGCCCACTAGTGGCATCCCCTTGTAAAAAATCTTTTCTACTTTGCCATTTTATTTCCGTCTTCAAGATCTCTAACGCTCATTCCTAAATTGTTTTAATGTATTTTAGTCACCTATTTTAATTTAGGTGTATATTAATTTAGGTGCCTGATCAAAATTGGAGAAGGACCGGTATTTTCCAGATTAGACAAACGGAGCAAGGAATTTTGCCTCTGTAATACAGTCACTTTCAACATGAAATGCTCTGTTAGAATAGCAGTGGTGTCTGAACCTCACAGTGTGATTCTTTTGGATCCGTGTAGTCAGGTTGGCACATACTGAGACCATAAATGATATGGCATCCTATGAATGTATGGGGGGGGGGGTCTTTCACCAAGTAGATCCTCAGACCACTGCATCCAGCTTACAACACAGCCTAAGATGGCAATTTAAAACATACCATCACACCACCACAACCATGTAAAAACCATGAACCATAAGAACAATGGCCTCAAAACATTTGTTTGTCCTGACAGCAGTAGACATACTGAATCAATGAGAATTTGATAAATTAGACCCTTTGTACATTCCATTGATTCAAGGATCTATTGATTACTTGGACATAATAAGAGCAATAATAAGAGCGGGAAAGCTACTGTCTCACATCTTCAGCCTCCCAGCTCTTACAGTAGCTAAGAGACAGCAATCTCAATCTGACAGACTCTGGCTCCAGTTTTCCACCTGCTGGGAACTCTTTAAGCAGCCTTAGGAAAACTAGTAGAGGCTAAGCATTCTCATCCAATTGCACCTATTTCTATCAGAGTTGCATTGGTTACCTACTTTTTCAAAACCAAATTTAAAGTCCTCAGTGATATGGAATCAGACTATAACAAGGACAAGCTGTATTCATATTTACCATCTCAAGCCTTTAGATCAATTTCTAGGGTTCTATTTTTTTTTCTACTCCGTTAGACTGTGAAATGTCAATGAAAGGTTCGTGTCTGTGGTAGCCCCATGTCTCTGGAACAACTTCTTCAAGGAAATACATTTTTCTCTTCCTTTAGCCTTAGCTGGTTGTATTCCAGCTAGCTTTGGAATGCACTGTACCTGTTGCATGGATTTCAATGCTGCATTGATTTGAATCTTGTCATTTATTTACTGCAGTAATGTTTATCTGACTTATCAACATGTGTGTTGCCATTTTTCAGTGTGATCTTATTATGTTTTAAAATGTGAATGTGTTTTTGTTCACTCTTATGTTTTTTCACTGACTCATGTGTACTAACTTGAAAGCATAGACTGAGATCCTACATTACCGTCTATGTTTTGTAACTTTAGAAATCTGTAGCTACGTTGCCGAAATGCACAAAACAAACCAACAAACCACCCTTTAGTGAATTGCAACAATGCACATCTAGATACCAGCAAGAGTGCTCTGATGTACATTTGTCATTTCTGAGGCACATCAAACACTTTTAATATATCAGCCATTTTGGATGTGCATTGGGCTTAAAGATTAAACTACTTATCATATATATATGGTTGAATGAGACATTGAGATTGCTTTGATATAGCCAGGGAAAGGATGTCTATTTAAATATCAGGTCTTTCTCTCTCTCTCTCTCTCTCTCTGTCTATATACATACATACACACACACATGTATGTATGTGTGTGTGTATATATATATATATATATATATATATATATATATATATAGTATTAATGTGTGTGTGTGTATTAGTTTAGATAATAGGTTGTTTATTATGCTGAAACATTTAGGAAAAAATAATCCTCTTTTGATTGTATACGGGAAAAAAGAGGAGACACTAGGGTAAATAACATTGGCTAACTTTCCCCACCCTTCTTCTTTTCTACTAAGAATCATAGCAACATAGAATTACAGAATCATAAAATTATAAGAGTTGGGAGAGACCACAAGGGCCATTGAGTCCAGCTCTCTGCCACGCAGAAATATACAGTCAAAGCATTCCCAACAGATGGTCCTTCAGCCTCTGTTTAAAATTTATTCCCGATCTGAACAACACAAAACAAGCACATTCTGTCTTCTATGTGCAAACCATGCAGCAATTTAAAGATGGTTGTCCTGTCACCTCTCCCTTATTTCTTAGAATCGTAGAATTATAGAATCACTAGCGTATTTACCCAGCGTTACCTGGGATTTTATTTTCTCATAGGTAACATTTGTTAGAAATATCTTAGGAATTGCCTTACCTTTGCAATTAGATGAGGTTGAAATACACACAGTTATGTCTCTGATTCCCTGATTCCTTGTCCTGTCCAGTACCTGTAACTTTTCCCCATATTTCCCAATCTAATCTGTATTCAGAGTTATTAACATTCAGAGGTTGGGTTCCTGGGGGGAATACACTGCCCTCTTCCTTGCTAGTAGGCCTTGTCTCCATAGCAACCGGTCTGAGCTCTCTAGCTGAGAATTCTAAAGGCCCCTCCCTGAACTGCTAACCCCAGGATTCCATAGAATCTTCACAGCCAGCCAATCACATGAGGTCTTCTCGCCTCACACAGCCAATCATATGCGGACTTTACCTGCCTGACACAGACAGACAAACTCACAAACAGACAAACTCACTTTTATCTAGTAGATGGAGCTGGAAGAGACCACAAAGACCATTGAGTCCAACCCCCTGCCATGCAGGAAGACACCATGAAAGCATTCCTGACAGATGGCCATCCAGCCTCTGTTTGAAATTTGTCCCAGATCTGAACAGCAGAAAGCTAGCACCTTCCATCTGTTATGTGCAAGCCATGCAGCACTTTAAAGATGTTGTCATATCACCTCTCCATGATTTCTTGGGCCATTTCTGCACTAGACTGTTACGGTCTAAACTCCCTAAACTGCAAACCTCAGGACTCCATAGGATGTTGAAAGTGGAATAATAGCAATGAAACCAGTGGGAAAGCTTGGAGTGTGTGGAGAAGGGACAGGGCTACAGCACAGGGGGCGAGGCCACTGTGTGCAGGGCATGGCTGTGGTGCGTGGGGGGCGTGGCTGGGCACGCAGGGGCATGGCGACGGGCTAGGACACCCCAAAAACACTGCTGCCCGGGACACGTTGCCCCCATCAGCCCCTCCATCTCTACGCAACTGACTGTAACAGTCGTGTGCAGAAATGGCCCTAGAATCATAGACCTTTTCCACACGGCGTTTTTGAAACGGTGCAGTCCGTCCTCCAAGGAGGAGGTCTGCACCTCGGACCTGACTGGGTCGGACCTATTTAAGGTAGATCCGTACCTCAGCCCGATCCGGAATGACCCCAAGTGGTCCTCCAGCGTACTTTTGAAAGATCTGATTTTTCTGGTCTTTCAAAAGTACGCAGCGCGCCAGTGCGAGCCCGCTCCCTTATGCAGATTCGTAGGCTTGCACCAATGCGAGCCTGCGATCTGCCCGGGGGCGGGCTTTAGGCTGGCGAGCCGCCATTTGGGACGCTGGAGGAGTGCGTATTGACGAGCACGCACTCCTCCAGAGCGCCGTGGACCGAACCGGGCAGACGAACGGTCCGGTGAGTAGCGGGGCGGGGCGATTCTCTCGCGCGGTGTGGAAAAGGCCATAGATTCATATTGTAGGAAGACACCATTAAAGCATTCTCAACAGAATGGATAGGAAAGATATGCAAAGGAAAAATGGTAACATTAGCTTTTCTTCCATCATGTGAGAAGTTTTTCTCTTTTTCTTTTTTAATTGTTAATTGTTTTGGCAAATGTTTACACATATCTGTATTATTCTTGTTTTCAGTGTTGGGTATAGTTCACTATGTGTTTATTATTTCTAATTTTTTTTTGTATTTTGCATTTTGTAATTTTCTATTTGTACGATTCTTATATATTGTTTCTTTTATGTCTTTTATTATATATAATAGATTATTTTTTAAAAAAACAGATGTGCATCGGGCACTATGATGGTGCCCTGGCACTTCCTTGCTGGTGTCTGAATACACATTGGGAGTGCCCCAGTGTTCACTAGTTGCTATTGCACATTGGACTATGGTACATTAGTCACTTCACTGGCTAGCATTGCACAAAAGACACTTTTGTGATATAATGTTACAGCTAGCCCCTAGGTAAATGCAGGTGTTGCAAAACTACTCGATTAGATTTTGTACACATGTAAGGTTGCTTATGTCCCAAGCATAATGCTACTGAAAGGCAGTTTAGCAAACAGTAAATCAGAAAATGAAGTGAGTTTCTCAGGGTCTCAAGATACATATCTCTATAATACAAGGGCAATGACAGCGGACTACCTTACAGTGTTGAAGGGACTAAAAAAATAAATAAATAGGGTTTTGATCGAATATTCTATGCTACTATATACAAACTCAACAGTAGTAGTTAAATCCACTGGAGTAACAATAGCAGTTCAATTGCTTAATATAAAGCCGGCCACTGAAGTTTCAACAATGTTTATTAGCATATTTGCTAAAGCTTATAGATCCACATAAAATTCAAAGCTGAAGTTTGCAGCAGCAGCAAAGGTAAATACAGCATGGCCTACAAAATGTATGCCAAGGTAAAAACATTTGCCTCAGATTCTAAAAAGACAAGTAGCACAACCCAAAATGTAACCTAATATAATCTTCTTCTCTTCTGTGTGTGTGTAAAATATCTAACTTACATAAACCATTCCTCAGAGATTCCAGAAACCAAAACAAAATATCTCTATATATTTTTAATGAAATATTTTATCTGAAAAGGAGGAGGGGTTATTCCCAGAAATTTATCTTAAGGTTGTTGCAATAATAATAGCTGAGCTTGGATATGAAAAGTACTTTGGACACTTGCAATGAACTACAAAAGGCAGAAAGGAACCCAGCTGCACCTAACTGGGGAAAAAGAATTTCTGACATAAGTTTTCATGGACTTGTATTGTTTCAAAGGCTTTACTGGATTCCTTTCTATCTTTTTATGCTGAAAAAAGACTGCACAGCATTCTCTTTGATTACTTCTGTACTTCAAGTTCTAGGCAACATTTCATAGATCTGATGAAATAGTTCTCAAAAGCTCAGGCCACAAGAAATGCATTTGTTCCTCTAAAATGTTCTTCCTAAACTTTTAAACGGAAACCTTGCAGCTGGAAGTGAGAATTTAAGGATAGGGGTAGAATTATTTATTGATTCCTTTATGGATTGGTTCCATTTTAGACTGAGGGTGAAAAATTGCAAATCTTAGAACTTTGAGCTTTGCTCACAGAAGGGGACAAAATACAGCTGTGTTGCCTACAGAAAGCCGTGGGGAGCTTTTGCTGTTACACCATCATGTTGTGCTGGTCATTACAGTCACACGATATAGACGTGTCTAATACCTCAATCTCTGCCTATATTTCCTCCTATAGTTGAAACAGGGAAGTCCTGAGAATAATCTCCTGGAGGTTGGGAAAAATCTATCTTGCTCACACATCCCCACATCTCCTTATCATAGGGTGAATTCATAGATATGAAATTTATTTTCAGGCTATTGGGCACTCTTTAGACATTTTCAATAACAACTCTTATTCTCCTCATTGCCTCTTGATGATTGGGCTTTTCCACCCGACAGAGTCATAATGCTATTATTCCACTTGCAACATCCTGTGGAATTCTGGGGTCTGTAGTTTACTGAGGCCAAAGAGCTCTCAGGCTGAGAATTCTAAATGCCCCTCCCTGAACGGCAAACCCCAGGATTCCACAGGATATTGGAAATGGAATAATAGCACTGTAACAGTGTAGTGTGGCAGGGCCCAGAAGCTGGGTGCAGGAAAACCTTTTAGTGTCTATCTCTTAAAGCAACTGTGTCCTGTTACTTCAGTGTAAGGCTGTGCCCCATTTTTTTTTTCCTGTACCCATCTCAACCTTGTAAGCCTTGATGGACAGTTACATAAGGTGGTTAACCACTTTAAATGCACTGGATCTAATCCAATTCCAGAAGCAAATCAGGGTCAAGTCTGGTTTGTATTTGAACAAATGAACACCGGAGAATGCTAGAGATCTCCAGATAGCATTAGGCAACGGTTGTCTGTAAAAATCCTAGAAAGCCAGAGCTGCCAATCAGAGTAGATCATACCGGTTTAGATAGACCAAAGGTCTCATTCGGCCTAACACAGCTTCTTACATTCCATACAGGAAACAAAAGGCTTCTGAAGCCTTTGAAAGTAACTTCCACCACACACATTCACACACATCCGCACAAATACATTCACAGAAGAGAGGGCTTTTCAGCTGACCTATGAACGCAGTTTTACAGCTCTTGCCACTCTGATCTCAGATTTGATGCCCTAAAATGCTCTAAAATCCTTCAGCTGCTAAGCACCAGTTTAACAGGCTCCAGTTTAGACCTTTTTAATGACCATGCATTTGACAGTAGTGAAAAGGAATGGAGGGGACGTAAACTGTGATACCGTTCCACCAGCAAATTAATAAAGGAAAATAAAGCTGGTGAAAGGACCATCAGATTTATTTATCAGTACCTGTGAATGTCCAAATGTGAATTGTTAACTCACCCTGGTAACTATGCCTGTATTGCACTAGTTGTAGTACTGCTCTGGCATTGCTATCTGCGTATGCTGTTTTATCTTCATCCTTAATGTTCCAAGTTGATAAATATCCTAGTATAAAACTGCCTGCTACATCCACTGTAATGGCTCAAGATAGATGATTATCATTCCCACTTAAGCATTATTATATGGCTAATATAAAAACCAGTATGTTTGCCTTGTCCACAATGCACCCTTTGTTCTACTAAATTGTAAGACAATCATATAAAAGGTCATTTGGGAAATGTCACATCACTTATATTTATTTTAAAAAGTTAAGTAGCATTTCTCTGCATCACAATTTTGCTGCAAAATAGCAAGAGCAACAATACTATAATGAGAATGCTTGGGTCAAAGAATATGACATTTTCACTAGGAATGTCGCAGTGGCTAAAGATGTTTCCTTAACAGTCACAGAGGACTAGATTGAAATGGGCATTTATGGCTGATGGCCACTAGCTCTTCTATGTAATTGGGTAGACGTAGAAGAAAAAGAATTTAAACCTAGGATGAGGCAAGATGTTTTGCCATCGAAGGCTATGTCAGCCAATGGTGTCACCACCCCGCGCTACCAAGTCAAAGTGCATAACACTCAAAGCCAGCCAAATACAACAAAATCCACAAAAGAACAATACCTTTACTGGTTGACAGAAATGCTCAAAATACATCATGCGGGCTTCCACCAACTTCTTCATCAGCCAAGTCATGGTAATAAATGAGACAAAAAAAATCCTCTTCCTGGTTGTGGAATTACAATAACAATAAAGTAAACAACCAGCATTTTTTTTTTACTGTTTTATGAGACTTCAAATCTGTCGTATGTGGCAGCTGCCTAACTTTGTCTAATGATAGGGCCGGCTGTGGTTTAAACACCTGGGACACAGCTAATGAAGGATCCAGACAACAGAGCTCTGTGGCTGGTAGCAATAATCAGTTTTGGAGAATGCAGGCTGCTAATAAAAGCTTTAAGCAGAGTAACTGATACCACTTTAATGACTGTAGGATTTCCTCCCTTAGTGGCATATTTCCATTTTTCTAAGAGAATGTCATGAACAAGTCTTTGGTACACTTTCTCCTATCAAACATTTGGCTTTGTAAACAGCTGGACCTCAGAGATTCTTACAGATCAGGGAGGTGAAAGAGCACCAAAGGATACATTAAAAAAAAAAGTAAGACGCAAGAAGATGCAAAGCCTGCTCAAGAGACCAAAGGCAATACTAGAGTCAACCAAAATAAATGAGCATTAAACCATCCAAAGCATGCTCTCCCTCTCTAGAATTCACTTTTATTCACATAGATCCCTGCTAAGAAGAGCTATTTCATCAGGAAGCTTTTTCTTTAGACACTTTTCAAATGGATTTCCATTGCTACTGTCAGGATAGCATCTAGTGGCTTACATGGTTGATTTGAATATTAGACAGGCAAGAAGATAAACTAACAGAAAATTGTGGTTAATGCCGTTTTAAAAAAAAACACTTTGGGAACCAAGGGGATGGAGCAAGTGATAAGCCTGGAAGCACAGAGAAATTGGACTTAACATTCGTGTCAGCTTGTATCTGTCAATGGGCTTGGTAATAGTCCACTATTGTGGGTCCATGTACAAAAAGAGAATTCCTGGTGCGGCAATTCCACACTACCAGTGTTCTGGGGGTGAGAATGATGCAGTGCTTCTAGCACCACGATTTGACACTGAACAAGTAACCAGGTAGCGTTGCTCATCTACTTGAGTATATGAGGAAACTCAATGCAGACCCATCAATGTCCAGAGGAGGGCAACCAAGCTATAAAAGGTCTGGAAATGAAATCCTAAGAGGGATGGTCAAAGGAGCTCAGTATGTCTAACTTGGATAAGAGAAGACTGAGAAGTGATATGATAATCATCTTTAAATATCAGAAAGGACATTATGCAGAAAGCGGAGGAAGCTTGTTTTCTGACGCTTCAAGGACTAGGACATAATATAATGGATTCATAATGGATTCAGATTACAAGAAAAACAAGAACATCACAAAGAACTTCCTGATGATAAGACTGCTTGACAATGGAATAGGCTACCTCAGAAAACAGCAAACTCTCCTTCTTTGGAGGTCTATAAACAGAGGATGGATGGACATCTGTCAAGAGCAATTTAGCTGTGGATACCTGCATAGCAGATGGTTGGACAATTTGGCCCTTGCTTTGAGTCCCTTACAGTTCAATAATTCTATGATTCCCCCTGTGAGATCAATCTGGGGCAATCATTATTTTGGCAGAAGGGAGTGCTGGCACTCCTCAGCATTGGAAGTAAGCACTTTTGATATACTCCTGGTTCCAGGGTTCGGTGATTATATTTTCACAATGTTTAACTGAAGATCACCCCTGCTTTTCTTACACAATAGTTCCAGTGCCCTAACTCATACTATTGCTACTGTCATCTCTGTTGGTGTGGTGCATCACTGAGTTACCCACAGTGCCTAGTGAGAGCTAGATTTGCAACCACCTGGAGATACATGCCGCAGTAATCTTAGCACACCAGTTGAAGCATATAATCTAATGTGGGTACATGTCCATTGTTTTTATGGACAAGTTGTTTCTCCTGATCCAGAGTTTCTTCTATTGACACAGTTTTAAAGAGTAGTGGGCTGCCTTCATGGTGCCGTGGGTTATCGTCTCCACAAAATGCACAATGCAAAGTTATGCAATGGCACAAGAAGAACTGAAGAACAGAGATTCCCAATCGAGAATTAAAAATCCAGTCTAGAAGAATAGGAACACATCCTCTTGAAAATGGGGATGGGGGTGGGAGGTCATGCCACCCTTTCTGATTTCAAAGATTACATGTGGATTTAGAATTGCCACTTCACCAAGAAGCATGCAGCACCAAAGCGGAAAGTCTCCCTTTCCTGTTCTTTAGCTACCAGACCGCTTGTGCAACAGGATGAGCATGCACTGGCACTTAGCTCAGATTAGTTACCTTTAATTAACTACCCTTCTCCATTCTCAGTGGATTGTTATTTTTTTTCTTCCCTACATCCTCAGTGTACACTTTATTATTGGCGACTCTGATTGGTCTTTGCGACTATGAGGATGGAAACTGGGGATGTCTGCATATTAATTACGAAGCACTTAACATGGAATACAAAGGGGAGAGCTGGTAGATGCAACAACAGGATAGTAAAAGAACACGGGAGAAAAAAGACACAAAACCCATTCTGAAATCCAGCAACCCCACCAGTTCAAGAGTCCCATCTCTGTCATGTCCTCACACCCCAGGAAAAGAAATTCAGCTGATCTTCCCAACAGGACGTGGCTGTTTAACGGCTCCTTAAAAAACCAGCACTAAAATAAGTACACAATCAAAACAAAACAGCTAAGCAACACAGGTCCCCTCTCCCCCTGCTCTCCCGTTGCCCAACTTCGTCCCTCTTTCTGAGGGGGCTGTCCGTGGTACTGGTCGCTTTCCGCTGGACTGGGTGCGTTCGGTGGTGCTGAACAGCCAGGGAGAGATTAGACCATGACTGATGTACGCAAGGAAGGGAGGTCGGCACTGGCATCTTCAAGGAGTGGGAAGGGGGCGTTTAGGCATCCATGACAACTACTGCTTTCCAAAGTGTGTGTGTGTGTGTGTGTGTGTGTGTGCATACCCCTACCAGGCAGGGGGCCCTGCTAACAAGCTGAAGCTTGAAATGGGTATGACTGTTTCACTTCCTACTATAACATCACACAGGGTTATGGAACCTATATGGACACACGCTTATCAATCACATCCTATTCTGTGCAGACTTTCTGATCGAGAGCGTTTTCACCAGCCTGCCCCACCCGCAAAGTAGTGGAGGAGAATCGCCTCCTCCGTTTTATCAAATGAACCCCGAAGCACATAACCTAACCGGCGCTACGCCCCCTCCCCAAGGTCACAAGGGTTGAGAAGGGAGAGAAGGGATTCATTTCGCCCTCACTCTCACTTCCACCATACTCATATCATTATCATCAACACCATCATTTCTCCCAGTTAAAGAATTAAGCCCCCCGTCCCCTTCCTCAACCTAGAAAGGTTTATCCCCCGCTCTTGCGGAATCCAAACTATGCCAGGATGCTGAAGTCCTCCGTCCAGTCTTGCCCTAAGCCCCAAAGGTAACTTCGGAGAGCTGTTTTGTCACCCTAAAAGACCCACATTTCCCTTCCCGGGTCTCGCCCCCCCCCCTGTAGAAAATCACGAAGAAGCCCAAGAGCGTGCGAGATCGAGGCAACCCCACACCTTCCCCACGGCCGATGCAAGCTCCCTGGCGAGAGACACAACCTCGGTCAACCTGAATTTACACACCCTGAGCAGCCTTCCTCCCGCCTCCACGCATCCCCTACCTTATCCCATTCCAGAATCTAGACACAACCTCCTCCTCCTCCTCCTGCTGCTGCTGCTCCTCCTTTCTTCTTTCCTCCTTTCTCTTTTTTTCTCCCTCTCTTCTTCCCTGGCGCGTCGGGACCAGACGAGCCAAAGGATGAAGCCGGGCAGACGAGGCGAAGGAATGGGAGACTCTGCTTCCCGCCTGGCTGCGGAATTCCTTCACTGCCGGGCGGCGAGAGACAGAGACGGAGACAGACAACCGCCTTCTTTCAACACGAGGCGGGCAGCTTTGCTCGCCTGCTCCCTGGGTGGCACACAAGCCCACGAGTCCAGCGAGAAGCGCCTTCTTTCTTTCTCTCCGGTGATTTCCCCCCACCTCCCCGCCTCTCGCCAGCGGCAGAAGCTGGAGAGCTGGATGGAAGGAAGGAAGGAAGGAAGGAACGAACGAAGGAAAGAAGGCAAGCAGGCAGGCAGGCAGGCGCCTCCTCCCCTTCCTTCTCCTTCTCGGGTACCTCCTCCTCTTCTCTTCCTTTCCTTTCCCTTCCTATGGCACATACATTGCTGTCGCGGCTGGCTCGCTAGTCGCTTGAACCTCTGGCTCGCCTCTGGCTCAACCTCGTCTCTCCTCGCCTCCTTCCTCTTCTTCTCCAGGTGAGGGAGAGACGCAGACGCTCCGCCGCCTCCCCTCGGTGCCGTCCTGGCGCACCCCACTTGCCAGTTCCCCCCCAAAAAACAAAGGAAACTGTCCCTGCCTTGACCCGTTTCTGCTTTTCCGTCGCTCCCTCTTTTCTCTGTCTGGCGCGCAGCTCGCGATTCTGTTGCCACCAGAATTTCCCACCTCCAACCCAGTCTGCTGCTCTATTTGCAATAAACAGGCGGCGACAGGGTGGTGAGGGGGTGGTGAGGCAGTGTGGCCCACCAGCGCCCGGGCTGAAGACCACACCTCCTCACCCCCGCAGTTCTGAGACCAAGCAGCCTCAGTTCTGCAAAACTGCGAAATGGGCCTAGGGAGGAGCCTCCAGTTCTCTATGATCCCCAAAGGATGGATTTGGAACACAGTTCCTCAGGGGTTAGCATCAGAAATCATCTCTCCAGTTTCCCTTCGTGCCTGGGCTCAACCATAAGGGGTGTGAGGTAGGCTTTGGGAGCATCTTTTGTGATTTTTTTTTTTTTAATAAAAGAGAGGGGTCTGTGGCTTAGTAGCAGACCACCTGTTTTGAAATCCGAAGGTCTCAAGTTCAATCATTGCTGTCACCTGTTAAAAGGATCCCTCCGCTTGTAATAAGATACAACTTTGGCCTAAAATCCCAGAGAATAGCACTTGGTTAGATGCAGCTTTCTTTGTCCCTAACCAATAAGATCAGTAAGTTGGAAAAGTTACTTTGCTGCACTACAACACCCAGTATCCATATGCCTGGCATGGCCAGTGGAGCAGCATACACTGTAAAGCGAAACATGTCCTCCCTTACATCGTGAACACTGGCAACTAAGAAAAGCATCATTTACTACACAATTCCTTGAGTAGATTGGCCTGTTTTGCAGATACGACTTCAGTCATTGTCACACCAGCTCCATAAGGTAGATTAGTATCATTATTCCTTGCCTGAAGGTGAGCGCTAAGAGACAAATTCTTCATATGGGTGTCTCCTGAGCAGATGCTGCAGTGAAATTTGAACTGGGGACTTGGCAGCTTAGAGTGTCAGCTGCTACTCGACACCCACTAATGCACCTTTTTTGAACAAAAGGATCTCTATTTGCACACACAGTGCTCAGAATTGGGATTCGGCCTTTCAAACAAACAGAGCTTTTAAGACCTATCATCTTGGGACCCTCCCAAGACATTTTGCTGACTGATGCAAAGACCAAGATGGTCCCTTCTCCTCTCTAACACAAAAGCTGTCTGGACTGCCAGTTGAATAGGAGCAATGGAAGGGCTTCCTCCACCACACCTGAGTTCAGCAGGACTGCTAAGGTAAATAGACAATAGCGCCTCCTTTCTTATTGGATTCTTGGATTTATTGGATTAATCTGATTTTGAGTTCCCTCCCCAAAAATATTAAAAAAAATAAATAAAAATGGAAATGGCTGGAGTATCAAAAGGAACAGTCAAGGTTATGGGTTGCTGATTCCTACTGTCTGCCACCTGAGGCAGTTGCCTCCCTCGGCATTAACAGTAAAGTCAACCCAGCAACAATTTTAATTTCAGAAATGCTATGCATCAGGTAGAAAGCTTCCTGATCCTCGTTCTGCTCGAGTGGGAAGATGGAATGGACCGAATCTGCTTAGTGTGCATCCACTGGGAGGGGCTGGGTAACATAAACCTTCTCCATCCCAGCTTCATTCCAATCGCTTGTCAAACCTTCTTTACCTCTGGGGTGACTGCAGATGATGAATCAGATCAAAAGGTCTGGAAGGGAATTACACCACAAATCTTGCCCCTTCCTTCACCAAAACAGCAGGATTATCCACCTACGAGCCTCTTAGAATCAAATCAAGCCTTGACGTTCATGACGCAAGTGACTAGGGAACTGCTAACTGACGTTGATTGTATGGAGCATATAAGTCCCTTGTGGAAATAGCTTCACCAGCTATTGATCTGCTTCTGGGCACAATTTAAAATGCTGTTTGTGATCTATAAAGCCTTATACAGCTTTATAGACTATCCTAAAGTCTACATCTCCCCATACAAGCCTGTCGGTCTTACAGTCTTTGGGAGAGGGCTTGCTCTCTGTCTCACCATACTCCCAGGCTCATTTCATGAGGACACAGGCAAAAACCTTCTTGGTGGTTGCTCCTAGGCTTTGGAACTCCCTCCCATGAGAGGCTCTGAACTATTTTCTCTTTTCACCATCACACAAAGGCCATTTCATTTAAAAAAGGTTTCAACTTTCAATTGGGGGACAGCAGAAGGATTTTTTAATGGAGTGTGCTATATTTTTGTCCTTCTTGTGCTTTGAATGTATTTTTAACTGTCTTAATCAGATTGTTTGTTTCATTTTTCTTTTTGTTTACTTTGGTATTACATTTCACTTCAGCTATATTTTGTTTTTTATTTACACCGAAAGCCACCTTGGGTTCCAGACTGGGAGAAAGGTGTGATATAAATTAAACAAAGAAATGCATAAAGCCATTGCTACATCATAGAACTGTGCTCACAGGGAAGGTGCTGTAGGAAAAGTCCAAAAATGAAAATTGTGGTTTCCATTATTTATTATCGAAACCATATTTCACCCTCTCACTCAAAAGGCATCCAGAGAAGCTAGCAATCATCAAAACAGTCATGTCAAAGCCAAGCAACCACACTCAACACAGAAGAAGAAACACCATGACGAAATCGTATGTCCACTAAAATCAAACTGTTAAAACTAAGGATAATGTGGAGAGGCTTCAGTCCAGGAATCATCTCCTTCAGTCTTTGATTCCTAGAGACTGGAAGGCCCTTGAACTTTTAAGTTCTGCCCTTGTGCAATCTCTCCCTCCTCTGTCTTTCACTCCTCTCCTTCCAACTCAGCTAGAAGGAAAATATTGTTGAAGTATGTGTATTTAACCACAGGCCATTGTAAAAGAAGGAAAATATTCATAACTAACTCCCCATGGAGAGCCAGTTTGGTGCAGTGGTTTGAACATTAGACTGTGTTCCCAGACACCAGGGTTTATTCTCTACTTGGCCATGGAAACCCACCGGGTGACACTGGGTGCGTCAAACATACACAGACCCAGAAAACCCCATAATAGCCTCATGATAGTTTTGCCTTAGGGTCTCCATGAATCAGAAATGACTCGAAGGCACACAAAAACAATAACAACAACTTTCTATGATTTTATAAGCCTATACCCAGTTTCTGGGTGCATGTGCGTGCACACACACACACACACTTTCAAAACAGGGCATTCTATGAAACCAGTAGTCAGCTTCCAATTAGCCTCCTGCAAGTGTTATATCCTGAAGGCCATTCATCTCCCTGGCAATTTCTGCACTGGACTGTTATAGCGCTATGATTCCACTTGCAACATCCTATGGAATCCTGGGGTTTGCAGTTTCGGGAGAGGCCAACCAGCCCCTCCCGAAACTGCAAACCCCAGGATTCCATAGGATGTTGCAAGTGGAATCATAGCGCTATAACAGTCCAGTGCGGAAATGGCCCCTAATAGGAAAATGTTCAAGAATAAGGGTGGAAGGAGAGCCAGCATAGTTTGAGTGTTGGACTATGACTCCAGAGATCAGGGTTCAAATCCCTACTCAGCCATGGAAACCCACTGGGTGACGTCAGCCAAGTGATACTCTCTCAGAAGAAGGCAAAGGTAAACTCCCTCTAAATCTTGCCAAGAAAACCCTGTGATAGGTTTGTCTTAGGGTCACCACCAGTCAGAAATGACTTGAAAGCATGCAGTGAAAACCATGAGTCAGATACTGAGAGGAGACAAGAACCATTCTTACGGGCAAAATGTTAGGAATACCTCTTTTGAAGGAAGCACACTGGTTCTAAACAGAGATGACCCACAAACAAGAGATGGAGCACCTGTTCTGCCTGTAGGAAGTCCAGATGTGAATCCCTGCCTTCTCTAATTGAAAAGATTGCAGGCAGCATAGCTGGGAAAGCATGGCTGGGCTGCACACTAAGCACAGTCTGAAACTCTGGAGGGCTGTTGTCTGTCAAAGTAAACCACACTGGATTAGATAAACTAACAGACTTATTCAGTATAAGGCTGTTGTTTACATTTACATATTTCTGAGGGGCGTAAATTCTGCATCTGACTCCTGGATAGACGAGATACTGGAAAGTTTACTTCTTTGAACTAAAATTCCTAAATTTGGCAGACTATAATCTATAAGGTAAGACCAGCTCTATGAAAAGAGGCAAGGCACTTCCCCTTTTGGATTCTGCTACCATCTTGTTGTTCATGAATTTCCAGGCAAAACTCCAGAGCTGAGGCCAGATATGTTCATTTCATATCTCCATACCGCTGTCTGGTATGCCCCTAATGAGTCTTTGCCACCGATTTCACTCCAGGAAGTAAATGTCTCCAGCTATCCTGCACTAGGTGCACTGTCTTGTTTGGGAATGGGTTTTGCTAAAAGTCTGATTTGACTTTGAGGCATTACACTGTTGTCAGGAAGCTTAACATGAAATACAATCAGCCCTCCACATTCACTGGAGTTAGGGGTACAGGATCTCTGCAAAAGTGGAAAAAGTGCAAATATCAAAATGGGAGGGGGGAAGGGGGCTGAGGCATGGTGGGGAGGGAGGGCACCTAGGGTCCGAACCAGGTCAGGGAAAGAAGAGGGAAAGGGTGTGGGTTGGCAGGGTGGCCGTGTGCTTCCTCTCTCTCACCTATTTCTTTCCCTAGGTGTTTGGGAGTATTGGAGGAGGGTTTATGGTGCTGAGAAAACAGGGTGTGAGTCATCTTTAGCTGGACAAGCAGTGACTGGTGGAGGTGGAAGAGGGCCAGAGTTAGTTTTTTAAAGGGCTCTACAGCCTAATCAGAGCTGCCAAGAGGGAAGGTTCCCCAAGGAAAGAAATGCTTGAGGTGGAAGATAGGGGTTGGAGAAACTCACAAATAATCAAATCAAACCCACAAATGTGGAGGGCCAACTGTGGTCCTTTTTAGAGAATCCTAACATTCTATCACCTGGTATAGCAGTTTAGAAAGCAGTGTGAAACTCATGTCCATCCGTTCAGCTGTCTCGAAATAACACAATGCCACCCCAAACACACTGAAGCTTGACTAATTTGGGAAACTAACCAGGGTAATGGATGAGAACACCAAGAAACTTCTAGGGATCAGACAGAATCTAGCCTGGAAACCTGGACAGCTATTGCCAGACAGAGCTGAGAATTTGGGTTAGATACACTAAGGTTCTCATACAAGATAAGGCAGCTTCCTGTTTTCCTAAATCACGGTTTGATTCTCTCCATTCCAAGGCATTTGTCACTTGTGGCCATTCCACTTGGGGTACTGTACAACAATTGCATAAACATTGGTAGATGAATTTTCTTATTTTCCTGTTCCTCCCTCTTGCTTGACATCTTTTCAGTTCGATCATAAGCCATTGTGACAGTAGGCCATCTCTCCTACTCAATATACAGCATTTGTTTGGAATTACTGACTGTTGTTGTTGGGTGCCTTGAAGTAATTTCTGACTGATCGTGAACCTAAGTTGAACCTATCACTGGGTTGACTGGTTTATAAATACTGTTCCAAATACTGTTTTAATCTGATAATTTATGCAATTGTTACTGTACTATGATTGCCTTTGTGTTCTGTGTTCTGTTTTAATCTGTGCTTTGACCTCAACAAAGAGACAAGTGAGGTATAAATGAATAAACATAGAATCATAGAATCATAGAAATGTAGAGTTGGAAGAGACCACACGGGCCATCCAGTCCAACCCCCTGCCATGCAGGAACACCCTCAAAGCACTCCCGACAGATGGCCATCCAGCCTCTGCTTAAAAACCTCCAAAGAAGGAGACTCCACCACACTCTGAGGCAGCATATTCCACTGCCGGACAGCCCTGACTGTCAGGAAGTTCTTCCTGAGGTTCAGGTAGAATCTCCTTTCCTGCAGCTTGACTTCATTACTCCTTGTTCTGGTCTCTGGAGCAGCAGAAAAGAAGCCCTCTCCTTCCTCTACATGGCATCCCTTCAAATATTTAAAAATAGCTATCATGTCCCCTCTTAACCTTCTCTTCTGCAGACTAA
Source organism: Cyclura pinguis (assembly GCA_030412105.1). Lineage (NCBI taxonomy): Eukaryota > Metazoa > Chordata > Lepidosauria > Squamata > Iguanidae > Cyclura > Cyclura pinguis. The sequence goes on along the minus strand of CM059601.1, from coordinate 276,021,401 downwards.
ACATACCCAGCTCTCTAAGTCTATCCTCATAGGGCATGTCTTCCAGGCCTCTCACCATTTTGGTCGCCCTCCTCTGGACTTGCTCCAGCCTAACCATGTCCTTCTTGAATTGGGGTGCCCAGAACTGGACACAGTATTCAAGATGAGGTCTAACCAAAGCAGAATAGAGTGGTACCAGTACCTCCCTCGATCTAGACACCATACTCCTATTGATGCAGCCGAGAATTGCGTTGGCTTTCTTGGCTGCCGCATCACACTGCTGACTCATGTTCAGCTTGTGGTCTATTAAGACTCCTAGATCCCTTTCACACGTACTGCCATCCAGCCACGTATCCCCCATCCTATATTTCTGCATTCCATTTTTCTCTACCTAAGTGCAGGACCTTACACTTCTCTCTGTTGAATTTCATTTTGTTAGCTTTGGCCCAGCTCTCCAATCTATCCAGGTCATTTTGAATTTTGATCCTGTCCTCTGGCGTATTAGCAACCCCTCCCAATTTGGTGTCATCTGCAAATTTGATCAGCATGCGCTCCATTCCTTCATCCAAGTCGTTGATGAAGATATTGAACAGCACTGGGCCCAGGGCAGAACCCTGTGGCACCCCTCTAGTCACTTCTCTCCAGGATGAAAAGCAGCCATTCGTGATCACCCTTTGGGTTCGGTCGGTCAACCAATTACAAATCCGACTAACAGTAGCCCTGTCCAGCCCGCATTTTACTAGCTTCTTTGCAAGAATGTCATGGGAAACTTTGTCAAAGGCCTTACTGAAATCGAGATATGCTACATCCACAGCATTCCCTTCATCTATCAAGCTAGTAACTCTATCATAGAAAGAGAGAAGATTAGTCTGGCATGACTTATTTTTGAGAAATCCATGTTGACTTCTCGTGATTACCGCGTTGCTTTCTAAGTGATTAGAAACTGACTGCTTAATGATCTGCTCCAGAATCTTTCCGGGTACTGATGTCAGGCTGACTGGGCGATAATTATTTGGGTCCTCTTTTTTTCCCTTCTTGAAGATGGGGACAACATTTGCCCTCTTCCAGTCTGCTGGAACTTCTCCTGCCCTCCAAGATTTCTCAAAGATTACAGCAAGCGGTTCCAAAATGACCTCTGCCAGTTCTTTTCATATCCTAGGATGCAATTCATCTGGCCCTTGAGACTTGAATTCATCCAGTGTGGCCAGGTATTCCTGTACCACCTCTCTACCTATTATGTGCCTCATTTCCCCTGCTTCCTCCCCTGCTCCCCAACCGCCAGGTTGAGTGCTTGTATCCTTCTGGGAAAAAACTGAGGCAAAGAAGGTGTTAAGTAGTTCTGCCTTTTCTCTTCCCTCTGTTAGTAATTCGCCATCTTCTCTGAGCAGCGACCCTATCGTCTCCTTCTTCTTCCTTTTGCTACGGACATATTTAAAAAAGCCCTTTTTATTGTTTTTGATGTCTCTGGCCAGCCTAAGTTCGTTCTGTGCTTTAGCCTTTCTGACCTTCTCCCTACATCTCCTAGCTACTTGCTTAAATTCTTCTTTGGTGGTTTCCCTCCTCTTCCATTTCCTGTACACGTTTCTCTTAACACTTAGCTCAGCTGAGAGTTCTTTAGTCAACATTCTGGTTTCTTCAGATGCCTTCGATTTTTCCTTCTTATTGGCACAGTTTTAGACTGTGCCTTCAGTATCTCCCTTTTAAGGAACTCCCATGCCTCCTGAACTCCTTTCCCTTTCACTATTCTTGACCACTGAATTCCAGCCAGCAGCTCCCTAAGTTTACAGAAGTCCGCTTTTTTAAAATCTAAGATGAGTATCTGGCTACACTTATCTTCTCCTTCCCACCGAATGCCAAATTCCAATAGGGCATGGTCACTCCCCCCTAAAGATCCAGCCACTTCTACCTCATTAACAAGGTCATTCCTGTTGGTCAGGATCAGATCTAGAATATTTGATCCCCTTGTGGCCTCTTCCACCTTCTGGACCATGAAATTGTCTGCAAGACAAGCAAGAAACTTGCCGGACCTTGCTGTCTTGGCAGAGTTTGACTGCCAACGTATATCCGGGTCATTGAAATCTCCTATTATTACTGTATCTCTCCTTTTTGAATGTGCAGTCATTTGGTTGAGGAAGGCATCATCAAAGTCCTCAGTCTGGGTTGGAGGTCTGTAGTAAACCCCCACCAGAATATCCCTATTGTTTCTCACTCCCTTAATTCTTACCCAGATGCTCTCGACCTGGCTTTCTGGGTTTAAGTCACGGATCTCTTCACAGGTGAAAACATCTTTGACAAACAAGGCTACTCCTCCTCCTTTCTTGTTTGGTCTATTTTTACAAAATAGGCTATACCCCTCTATTCCTACATTCCAATCCTGAGACTCATCCCACCAGGTCTCAGTGATGCCTATCAAATCATATTTATTTTGTTGTACTAGGAGTTCAAGTTCATCTTGCTTGTTTCCCATACTCCGTGCATTAGTGTTGAGACACTTAAGTCCCCGGGCCCTTCCTGCAAGTCCTGTACTATAGTTTCTACTCCTCCCGCCACTGGCCGCTTGTACTACTTGTCCAATATCATTTCGCCTTTTCCCCCTGCACTTGCCGAGTCCCGGCCTTGAATAATATTGTCTCCCTCCCCAGCGGAACTTAGTTTAAAGATCTCTGAATCCTCCTTGCGAGACTGTTTGCAAAAACATTCCTGCCAAGTTTCGTGAGGTGCAGCCCATCCCTTGCCAGAAGCCCACGTTCATGGAAATTCAGGCCGTGTTCCAAAAACCCAAACCGTTGCCGGCGGCACCATGTGCGGAGCCAGTTGTTGACCTCTGCTATTGCCCTTCCCCTACGTGTGCCATATCCTTGAACAGGGAGGAAAGACGAAATAACCACCTGCGCACCAAGGTCCTTAAGCTTCGTCCCCAGAACAGAAGAGAATAAATTATAATATGGATGCAATAATAACAATAACCCTATATAACAATTTTATTTATTCATTTAATTTGTTTATTTTTGTAACAACAAAAATAATTCATTAATTGCTGTTTGTAAAAAAAAATTGAAATAATAAAACAGATCTTTTCAAGCCTAAATATAAACAAATTTCATGCAGGTCTTCTTCAAAGAATTAAGGAAATGGCACTTTTTACTTTAAATCTGTTGGTTCACCTGCAGTATCTAAGCACCAATATCAATGTCCATGCACTAGTATCCAAATTAAAAAGATACCATTGACCACCAAACTCAAGACCATCTATGACATATTATTTTTGATATCTATGTGCGGCTATGGAAGGTGGACAGTGAAGAAAGCTGATAGGAAGACAATCAATGCATTTGAGATGTGGTGCTGGAGGAGAGCCAGCAAGATATAGTGGTCTGAGAGTTTCGACTAGGTCTCTAGAGAACAGGGTTCAAATACCACACTCAGCCATGGAAACTTACTGGGTACCCTTGGGAAAGTTACACTCTCACAGCCTCAGAGGAAGGCAAAGGCAAACTTTCTCTGAACAAATCTTGCCAGGGAAGCTCTATGACTGGTTCATCTTTAGGGTTGTTGTGAGTTTAACATTCTGATTTATCAATTAAATTTTATAAAGATAAGTTAACTTTGATAAATTCAGGAGCAGTCGGTGTAAAATAGCCCTGACACTGGAAGTACTTAGTTAAGAAGACGGATGATATATATCAAAAAATCAACAGGGAAAGAATATGAAGTTCAAAGATGGTGCTTTATTTTACGTGGTAGAAATTACTGTGAATTGTCGTAGATATTTATTCATTTTTTGATGATGTAAACAACATGGCTTAGTGTATTGTGTCATGAACAGTGTCTTTTGTTCGTTTGTTTTCCCCCTTTACTTTTTCCCAATAAAACATATTAAAAAGAAGAAATGACTTGAAGGCACCCAAAAACAGCAAGCTGGAGGAGAGTTCTAGAGATATTATGGACTACTAAAAATTGAAATTGATAGCTCCTAAAACAAATCAGTCTGAACTCTTACTACAAGCAAAAATGACTAAATTGTGCCTATCAGATTTTGGATATATCATGAGACGACATGACACATTAAAAAAAGATGATAATGCTTGGTCAAGTGAAAGGCAGTAGGAAAAAAAGAAGACTGCATTACAGGTGGAAACGCTCAAGAATGGAAGATGCACCCCTGAATGTGGAAGATCTGAGCTATGGATGACAGGATGACTTTCAGGTCTTTCAATTTATAGGGTTGGCATAAGTCAAAACCAACTTGATGGCAATTAACAACAACAGCAATCCAAGCAATGTAAAGTAAGTATGTGTGTGTGAGAGAGAGAAAGAGAGAGAGAGAGAGAGAGAGAGAATCAATGAATGAATTACTGTGGAAAGAGGTATTACACAATCCTGTTTGCTGCTTCTCAAAGAGAGAGGAAGAGAGAAAATCAGGACACTGAGAGGGGGTGTGTACCTGCTTTAAAGCCTTCCTTCCCCATTTCTGCTAAATGTCAGAACATCAAAGTTGCAGAGAGGGCTTCCTTTTTGGGCGTTTCTGTTTCCAACAGATTGCCAACTTTGGCAGGGTTGGAAGCTTAATTTTCTGCCGCAAGCACCTCAGGGGGCTAACTGTGGATTTCCCAAAAGCCAGAAAGTGAGAAAGAGAATAAACCCAGAACTGGCCAGAAATCCACTTCTGAATAAGAATTTCCTTTTAAAAAATGTTAACCAGAGTAAGGGATTTTGTAAGCCAATTAAAAGGTGAGTTGCCACTGCTGGAGGCTTCCAGGTGAGTTACTTTGCCCTTGTTTGCCAAAGAGTTGGAGCTCATGGACCACAAAAGCCTTCTCAGAGACAACATGCAATGCTATACATTTTACCCACTCCTGTTTGAAAAGGATCCTCCTCAAGGCTTACTCACAGATGAAACATTTGGAGCTTGGGAAAGTTAATTTTGGGGAAGCCAAGATCCCTTGGCTAGCATGTCCACTGGCCAGGCAAGTTAGGTTCCGAAAACAGACCATCAAGAAATGGGAAAAGAGGCAGATGGAAAGATTAACCTAAAGTAGGAGAACTACATGCCCTGTTAGGAGAAATCCTCAGTCCATAGCAGAGGAAAACCTTCCCATGGAGATCTCCTATGTCCATTTGGGCAGACAAAGGGTGGTCTGGGAAATCTAAGGGATCAAGGGCCACAGAACATCCTTGGAGCTGCAATCTGGCCTCCAGGGCATACCTTGCTCAACCTGATATAGACCCAACAAAATCCCTGGGATGCAAGTACTTAATGTCTAAATGAAGGCTCATTTTTTGAACGGGTCTGCTGTAAGCACAGCCACTTCCAAATAGCAGCCACTGCAGAATGGTGTTGCAGAAGAGGCAACAGAACAGTTTTCAGAGAAATAGCTGTATTTGACTATTTCTATAAAAAGAGGAAAAGGAGGAGGAGGAGGAAGAGAAGGAGGAGGACGAGGCAGCGGCGGTAGTCAGTTCATTTCGGCAAAAGCTTTGATGGACTTCATGAACTATAGTCTCCTTATACTGGAGTCCCCGAAAGCTTAGATTGAAATAAATTGGTTGTTCTTAAACATTCCAGAAGACTCCTTCCTTCTCTTTGTCACTAAATCAGAAACAGCTAGTCCATCTTGTCTAGTATTGTCTTTTACCAGGAATGGGGAATCTGAAGACCTCCAGAAGTGAGTGGACTGCAAATTCCATTATGACAAACATTGGTCGTACTGTCTGCAACTGGTGGGATCTGCAATCCAAAACACCTGGAGGACACTATTGGGGAAGCCTGATTAAAATCCTTGGATTTTATTAGGATATTGCCATGCTGAGTCAAGCTATTGGTTTATCCAGCTCAGTAGCTCACATAGAGCTCCCAAATTCCTCAAGGAATCTGACAAAAGCCAAACATAGACTTCTAGCTACGTTGAGTTCTGTTTCAGGGAGGGAGGATGGGGTAGCCCACAGCAAGTTCTGGTTCCCTTGAGCTTGCCCACCCTTATTTTATATTGACTGGCACCATCTCTCCAGCATTTCAGAAAGGAATTTCTATATGTAGGTGTCAGTGATTCTGCTAGAGGACCTTTGCATGCCAAACATGTACTCTGCAACTGAATGACAACCCCTTCCATTCACATCCTTTGAATGTTCAAAAAATTTCATAGACATTATCTTGGTATGACATTTCTCTCTTATCTTGCCTTTTTAAGCACACACACCGCAGCCCTGCTTGGAGCTTGAGTTTCTTGGTCAAAGAGACCATAGTATCCCTTTATGGTCACGTATATGGCCATTCTTAGCACCTAACAATTAAATAAACAATACATTTACACCTAAAATAAAAATGTCATCCTCATCCTCATCACCAGTTTTATATATCATATTCCATGTTCAGAGAGCACGCTCTTTAGATAGAGCCATTTGGGACCAAAACCAGCTTTCTCAAGGTGGTTCATATTATAAAACCATCACAAAACAGTTTAGCATTCCAATGCAACATTCACAATAAGCACCACCACCACCACTACCACCATCCCTTTCTAAAAATAAAATTGTTCAAAAATCAGAAAGGAAACCGCAACAAGATTTGCAAGAGCCCTAAAAGGAAGTTCAGCCTTACCATCAGCTCCTTAATGTAAATTGTAGGGAGACAGATGTGCTGGAGGGTGAGAAAAGGGGTCTTGATGGAGGACCTGTAAGGAGGATGGGACTAAGAGAGGAAGCAAAGGAGACAGTTTTGAATCCTAGTGCATCCCTCCTCCATGCAACATTCCCACTCATCAACTGTGCCACCTCACGTGGCAGAGAGAGAAAAGCTGACCATGTCTTGTTGTTGCAACCAATTCTCTGCAAACAGCATCATCAGCTTTGCCTATTCACACACCCGCTAGGGTTGCTCTTGTGCAAAAGGGTGCATACATACCTACAGTATCTTCAGGAACAGAGATGCTGCCTTTTACAGAGCCAGACCCATAGTCCATCTCACTCAGCACTGTTAACTCTGACCAGAAACTGGCATGAAGCAGGTTTCTTTTTCTAGCCTTCCCTGCTATTCCCCTGGTGATTTTTCTTCCAAATATTAACCAGGCCTGATAGCTTCCAAAATCACATTAAAATAGGGTGTGTTCAAGGTGGTCTTGGGCTATTAAGCTAAACTGACAGAAGGGGGTGGCACCGCTCCATCCACTTCCATACCGTTGTGCTTGTGCTGGAATGTTAGCTGGCTCCCAGATTTCTCTAAGAAACTTCCTGACTACAGCAGAAAGCCCAAACCTCAACCAAAACTCCATTCCTCTCTCTATCAAAAAACCCCAGGTTTTTCCTGGTGGTCTCCCAAGCAAGAACTCAACAGGCTTAGCCTTGCTTAAGATCAATATGAGATGCCTTTTTGGGTAGCACCCTGGAATCACTGCTTCGTCCTCGTTGCAAGGGGAGGTTATCGGAGCTGTTGCTGGGAAGCCTTCTCGACCGACGACAAGGGGCGGCAAGCAATCTCTTGCAAGCGATTACATCTTTTCTCCCCCCCCAAACAGCAAAGCAAGCCTCCTTTTAAGTAAGAGCTGATCTGGCTTTTAAAAGCCAGTGTGGGCTTTGCCCGCGTCCATCCACCCCCTCGACTCCCTCCCTGACACCATGCATGTGCAAGCGGGGAGAGGATTAAGCCAGAGAGAGAGAGAACGCGCGCACACACATCCATTTTAGAGAATTAACAGACTTTTAGAGAAGCGACGGTGGCTTCGTGGTATGATTTATTTATTCTGATTATTTGTCTCCCACCCCAAATCCACAGTTCTCTCCCCCACCTGCTTTCCCGGCTGGGAATAGAAGGGGTTGACCCACATCTCTTCCCCTTAAAGTCTTACAGTCGCTCAAACGACCTGAAAGGAGAGGTAGACGATGGTGGATCCGCTCCGGAGACCCGAAGGTCTCTGCCATTCAAGCGTGGGAGCCAGAACCACACCGGTCTGCCCGTCGGCTCAAGGTGACTTTTTCCAAACTTGAGAAGGATGAGGGTTCCTCTCCTCCCCATAGGAAGGATAGAAAGAAGTCGGCTCGGGCATCCCACACACACACACACAGGCTTGTCTTGTTCATCTTTGGGCGCCCCCCGTTTTCTCCATCACGAATTGCAGAAGACAGTGGCCATTTCCGCACTAGACTGTTATAGTGCTATTATTCCACTTTCAACATCCTATGGAATCCTAGGGTTGGCAGTTTGGGGAGGGGTCTTTGCAAACCCCAGGATTCCATAGGATGTTGAAAGTGCAATCATAGTACTATAACAATCCAGTGCGGAAATGGCCAGTTTTTTCCCCCCGAGGCAGCTTACCTGAGCCTGGTTGAGAAGGGAGAGGAAGAATGTCGGTCTTCCCTTTCGTCCCTCCAAAAGAGATCCTGGCTCGACCTCCTCTGGCAGCCAGACTGTGGTCCCCACGCAACCCCCGCCCGCCGCCCTGGCGCTCTTCACATCTTTGCAACCTCGCACGCTGCTCCTGCAGCAGATCCGAACCCACGCGGCAAGCAGGCAAGCGAGCCAGGGCAGCGCCCGCCTCTCGCCCCGATTTGTGTGTGTGTGTGTGTGGGTTTGTGCATGTGTGTGGTTGTCTCCTGGTGGCTTATTATTAAGAGCCTAGAAGGTGCGGAGAACGTGACACAGCGCCCCCTCGCGGCCATACAGGAGCGTCTCTCTCTTTCTGTTTCTCTGGGTGTATCCACACTAGGTAGGATTATAGCAGTCCGATGCCACATTAAGGTCATTTCCTCACTACACTGTTACAGGGAATGACCAGGGGAGAGGTTTCCACAGCTCAGCAGTGAGTCCTGGGGGTGGTGACAGAGGGGATGTAGCAGAGTTATGCCAGGAGAACACTTACTCTCTGCCTAACTACGTTGGGTTTTAGCCGATGACTTGGGATAAGGAAGCATCCTATGAGCCCTATACAAATTTATTGCCATTCGTGCCACTGTGTCTATGAAGGAAGGTGTTGTTTTTGTTAAGTGGCACCAAAGTGGCTTTGACTTATCCTATGAATGGGTCACCTATAAGGCCCTTTCCACCCTACACTGTTATAGTGCTTTTATTCCGCTTTCAACTTCCTGTGGAATTCTGGGATTTGTAGTTTACTGAAGCCAAAGAGCTCTCTGACTGAGAATTCTAAATGCCCCCCCCACCAAACCGCAAACCCCAGGATTCCGTAAGATGTTGAAAATGAAATATACTCATATATTATAACACTGTAGGGTGGAAATGGCCTATATGTCATAGAATCATAGAATCATAGAGTTGGAAGAGACCCCAGGGGCCATCCAGTCCAACCCCCTGCTATGCAGGAACATACATCAAAGCATTCCCAACAGATGGCCATCCAGACTAACCCAACCCAAAGGGTACTCACCGATGGCTCCGCCTCATCCCGGAGATAAGTGACTAATGGGGTGCCACAGGATTTTTTTTCCTGGGCCCAGTGCTAGATAACATCTTTAACAATGATTTGAATGATGGAATAGAGGGCATTCTTATGAAATTTGAAGCTAACTCCAAATTAGGAGGGATAGTTAAGACCTAAGATCAGAATTCAAAATGACCTTAACAGATTGGAGAGTTAGGCCAAAACTAACAAAATGAATTTCAACAGGGAGAAGTGTAAGGTGCTATACTTGGGCAGAACAAATGAAATGCACATTATAAGATGAGTGACACTTGGTTTGACCACAGCACATGTGAAAGGAATTTAAGAGTCTTAGTAGACAACAAACAAACATGAGTGAGCAGTGTGATGCGGCAGCTGAAAAAGTGTTACCCTGCTTGCTGAGGGCCCCTTCCCAACGCCTGTCAAAATTATCACTTGTGGGGAAAATTAGCTCTGAACACTGCTTTAGCAATGCAAAGAGGGCAGGGTAATTAAGGATCTTGAGCCCAGCTTTACGGAGTTGGATCACAGAGAATCAGGCTAACTGTTCAAATTTCAGTATTTTATTGACATAGATGTTAAAATCCATACAATCACTCAGCTGCATTCACTCCCACAAGCATACAAGACTACAGAAATTTAGAAAGAGGTGAAAATCAAGAGAGAGAGAGACATAAGGGTTTTGGGGTAATACTGTACCAATCCAGAAGTCTTCAGCTGGGAGAAAACAAGCGAAAAGCCGATCTCAGCCATGCCTTTCGAGGCCGAGGGGAGCTTACCAGCAGCATGGTTTGAGGGTCTGGGAGAACTCCAAAAAAAAGGAGAAAAAGGGGCTAGTTATAGTGGTAAACAGAGCTGAAAAAAATGTCCTGGGGAACAGATGGCTGCAGTTTTATGAAGATGGATTTCAGCTTTGTAGTTCAGAGAAAATACAGCCAACATCCTTGTAGTTTCCTGCAAGATGAGTTTCTCATCCGAGGATGCATACCTCAGGGTTTCACATTCCAGGCTGTTTGCATTGTTTATTTGTTCCCAGAGACTTATTATCTCCTGTTGGTGTTGTCACGGCTGAAAATCCATTCCAATGGCCTGTGTGAGCCATTTGCAATGTGTGACAGAAAACAGGCTACTCTTTTGATCTATCTCCATAGCTCCACTGCCTACGTGTCCTTCCCGTAGATCTCTATGGCTCACTATGTTTGATATGAAATAATTAAGACCCTCAGGACATAGTTTTTAGGTGGGTAACAAAAGCCAATGTAATTCTGGGCTGTATCAATAGGAGAATAGTGTCTAGTTCAAAGGAAGTGATAGTAGCATTCGATTCTGCTTTGGTCAGACCTCACCTGAAATATTGCATCCAGTTCTGGGCACCACAGTTCAGGAAGGACACTGACAAGCTGGAACATGTCTGGAAGAGGGCAGCCAAAATGGTAGAAGGCCTGGAAACCATGCCCTGTGAGGAGTCAATTAGGGAGCTGGGTATGTTTATCCTGGAGAAGAGAAGGTTAAGAGGTGACATGTTAGCTATGTTTAAACATTTGAAGGAATGTCACATGAAGGATGGAGCAAGCCTTTTCTCTGCTGCTCGAGACACTAGGACATGGCCCAATGGCTTCAAAGTTCAAGAAAAAAGGTTCCATTCAAACATTAGGAAAACCCTCCTGACAGTAAGAGCAGTTTAACAGTGGAATGTGCTGCCTCAAAGTGTGGTGGAGTCTCCTTTTTTGGAGGTTTTTAAACAAAGGCTGGATGGCCATCCGTTGGGAATGCTTTGATGGTGTCTTCCTGCGTTGCAGGGGATTGGACTTGATGGGCCTTGTGGTCTCTTCCAACTCTATAATTCTATGAGAAAAGGGGAAAGCATATAAGCCTTCCTCACCAGTTTTTTCCAGCATGTTGAAAAAAACAAAATAAAACAAAACAAAAACCATAAGTCTATGAGTTTGGTCATAAAAACCCAAATCATAAGAAAAATCAATGCTGGGAAAAGAAAAAAAAATCATCCCTCGATGCATTTTGGAAGAACCTTTCAGGTGCTCTGTAGAAGGTTCAAAATATTTTTGTTTCCTTCTGCAAGGCTTGATTGATCCAATTGCTTCCTTTCACATGGGCTTGGACAAAACATTTGCTGAAACATGTTGAAATTCTCTTCTTTTCTGTGGTATAGGAACCTGTTGCTTTTTCTGCCGTGTTTATTTCTTCTTTGGATAACAATTTCTAAGTTAAAGAAGAAATGCCCAGGATCACATTAGCTTCATAAACTCTATATCTGAGGGTAAACATCACCTCTCTCCGTTTAATTTAAAGCTGTCTTTCCTGGCTACAATTCACTCTCCTTTCAAATACCAAGCGGGGGAGGTCCACAGCAGTCAGGAGGTGTTGGGGGCCATGAGAACATCCTTGGGGACCCACATATAGCCCAAAGGCTGTGCTTTGCCCACCCTATAACATAAGTGATAGTAGCCAAAATCCTGTTGAATAGACCCATTGAATCAGTTATTAAAGGGTGAGTCAACATACAGGTCAACTCTGCAGAGTTGAAGGAATGTCACATGAAGGATGGAGCAAACATGAAGGAAGGAACAGAGAATCAATGGCCTATAGCAGAATCACACTACAGTAGAGCCATTGAATCTGCAGTGTGATTCTGCTGTAGGCCATTGATTCTCTGCTGCTTTCCATCTGCAGTACTAGGGGAGGTTCCTTGAAAGCCCTGGAAGGTGACTCAAAAATAGGCCTATAGCAGACTAGCCTGGAAGCAAGAAGGCCATTGGGATAAATTTAGTCTTAGCACAGATCAATGAAGGGATGGAGATGAACAAGGGAGAAGGAAGAGAGTCAGAAGCAAGTAATCTCTTTCCTAGGAAGGTTGAATGGAAACTAGCCAAGGGACTAGAAGTGAAGAGTGCGTTTGTTTGTTTTTTTCGAAGAGAGGTTGCTGTGAACTGGTCCATTCTCCTGCCATGTTGTGTAATAGTGAAAATAAGTGGGGGCTGTTGCATGGAGGGGCCCTTTCACACTACACAATTGTAGCACTACAATCCCACTTTAACTGTCATGGCTGCATTCTATGGAATTCAGGGGGTGTAGTTTGATGAGTCATTAGAGATCTCTGCCTGAGTCCCCCCACCTGAATTGTAAATCACAGGATTCTGTAGGATGGCATCATGGCAGTTAAAGTGAAATCATAGTGCTATGATTGTATGAAAGGGCCAAGAATGTTCACCCTGAATATTCATGATCTTCACACCCCAAAAAGTGGTCATTGTTACACAGTACAGAATCAGTTCTAAGATAATGCCTTTATTACAGGAGAGGAATGCTGCATCCCTTCAGAAGTTTCCAAACTTTAATTCCCAGCATGCTATGTAGCCTAAGGCTGCTGGGAACTGAAGTTCAAAACCATCTGGGGAACCATATTGTTTTCACCCTTGCTTTATTAGGCCAACAACAAGTACATATACCAGCTTTTAAAACCCTGAGACTTCAACATCAAAAACATGGAGGGGCGGTTTTACAGGGAAGGAGCAGACACACACACACACACACACACACACACACACACACAGAGTCACACATAGACACAAACCAAAGCCAGACTTGGTCCTGAATCCTATTCATAGTCCCAATTAGAGGTGACCATTGAATCAAGGGAATTTGCATATGTGTTGATTCCTTATTCAACATTTGCATCAAAGTGCTTCCTCTTGTCAGGACTACCGATTTTGCCCTTGATCTTGTGTCCATATATCCTCACAGTGTCTTGAATTATGATGGAGTGGGCAGAGTCAGAAGAAACTCAAATATATCAGGCAAAATATTGGTGTTAGGGTGCACTATGTTTACCAAAGTAGTCACTTTCTTTTTGTGGTGAGGGAGGGACAGCAAAGAAAGTTTGGTCCTCCATCCTTCATTGGTGGTTTAACTGGGATAAAGAATCTGCTTTGGGTTTTAGATCTAAGTTTGAATATGTTATCAAACATGGTGAACCTATTTCAACATCTTGAAATGTACCTTTAACCTTAGTTTAAGTACCTTGGATAGCTCCTTTGAAGAAAACCTGCAGTGGATTTCTAGCACCAAGATATGGAAGCTGCCTGTGGCCACTGACATCATTGCAAAAGCAAAATCTGTACTAAGAACACAAGACTGTCTCCACTCAGACCAAAGCACCCAGGACCCTGTTTTTCATCACTGTGATAAAGAGATACAGAGATCTTAGAATCATAGAATCATAGAGTTGGAAGAGACCACAGGGGCCATCCAGTCCAACCTCCTGCTATGCAGGAACACAGATCAAAGCACTTCCAACAGATGGCCATCCAGCCTCTGCTTAAAAACCTCCAAAGAAGGAGACTCCACCACATTCCGAGGTAGCATATTCCACTGCCAGACAACTCTGACCATCGGGAAATTCTTCCTGAGGTTCAGGTGGAATCTCCTTTCCTGCAGCTTGAATCCATTGCTCCTTGTCCTAGTCTCTGGAGCAGTGAAAAACAAGGCTGCTCCCTCTTCAATATGACATCCCTTCAAATATTTAAACATGACTATCATGTCCCCTCTTAACTTTCTCTTCTTCAGCCTAACATACCTAGCTCCCTAAGCCATTCCTCATACGGCATGGCTTCCAGACCCTTCACCATTTTGGTTGCCCTCCTCTGGACACACTCCAGCTTTTTGATTTCCTTCTTGAACTGAGGTGTCCAGAACTGGACACAGTATTCCAAATGAGGTCTAACCAATGCAGAATAGAGTGGTACCATTACCTCCTTTGATCTAAACACTATAGTCTTATTGATGCAACCAAGAATCTCGTTGGCTTTCTTGGTTGGCTTTCTTGTGTCGCATTACACTGCTGACTCATGTTCAGCTTGTGATCTACCAAGACTTCTAGAACCCTTTCACACGTACTGTTATCCAGCCACCTGTCCCCCATCCTATATTTGTGCATTCTATTTTTTCTGCCTAAATGGAAGACCCTACAGTTCTCTCTGTTGAAATTCATTTTGTTAGCTTTGGCCCAGCTCTCCAATCTGTTAAGGTCATTTTGAATTTTGATTCTGTCCTCTGGCGTATTAGCAACCCCTCCCAACTTGGTGTCATCTGCAAATTTGATCAGCATGCTCTCCACTCCTTCGTTCAAGTCATTGATGAAGATGTTGAATAGCCCTGGGCCCAGGACAGAACCCTGTGGCACCCCACTGGTCACTTATCTCTGGGATGAAAAGCAGCCACTAGTGAGCACCCTTGGGGTTCAGTCCATCAATTAGTTACAAATCCACCTAACAGTAGCCCTGTCCAGCCCACATTTTGCTAGCTTCTTTGCAAGAATGTCATGGGGAACTTTGTCAAAGGCCTTACTGAAATCAAGATATGCTACATCCACAATATTTCCTTCATCTATCAGGCTTGTAACTCTATCATAAAAAGAGATAAGATTAGTCTGGCATGACTTATTTTTGAGAAATCCATGTTGACTTTTAGTGATTATGGCATTGCTTTCTAAGTAATTACAAACTGACTGTTTAATGATCTGCTCTAGGATCTTTCCTGGTATTGATGTCAGGCTGATCAGTTGGTAATTATTTGGGTCCTCTTTTTTTCCCTTCTTGAAGATGGGGATGACATTTGCCCTCCTGCAGTCATAGAATCATAGAATCATAGAAATGTAGAGTTGGAAGAGGCCACACGGGCCATCCAGTCCAACCCCCTGCCATGCAGGAACACCCTCAAAGCACTCCCGACAGATGGCCATCCAGCCTCTGCTTAAAAACCTCCAAGGAAGGAGACTCCACTACACTCCGAGGCAGCATATTCCACTGCCGGACAGCCCTGACCGTCAGGAAGTTCTTCCTGAGGTTCAGGTGGAATCTCCTTTCCTGCAGCTTGAATCCATTGCTCCTTGTCCTGGTCTCTGGAGCGGCAGAAAACAAGCCCTCTCCCTCCTCTACATGGCATCCCTTCAAATATTTAAACATGGCTGTCATGTCCCCTCTTAACCTTCTCTTCTGCAGACTGAACATACCTAGCTCTCTAAGTCTATCCTCATAGGGCATGTCTTCCAGGTCCCTCACCATTTTGGTCGCCCTCCTCTGGACCTGCTCCAGCTTGACCATGTCCTTCTTGAATTGGGGTGCCCAGAACTGGACACAGTATTCAAGATGAGGTCTAACCAAAGCAGAGTAGAGTGGTACCAGTACCTCCCTCGATCTCACTTCTCTCCAGGATGAAAAGCAGCCATTGGTGAGCACCCTTTGGGAACGGTCAGTCAACCAGTTACAGATCCACCTGACAGTAGCTCTGTACAGCCCACATTTTACTAGCTTCTTTGCAAGAATGTCATGGGGAACTTTGTCAAAGGCCTTACTGAAATCGAGATATGCTACATCCACAGCATTCCCTTCATCTATCAAGCTAGTAACTCTATCATAGAAAGAGATAAGATTAGTCTGGCATGACTTATTTTTGAGAAATCCATGTTGACTTCTCGTGATTACCGCGTTGCTTTCTAAGTGATCAGAAACTGACTGCTTAATGATCTGCTCCAGGATCTTTCCGGGTACTGATGTCAGGCTGACTGGGCGATAATTATTTGGGTCCTCTTTTTTTCCCTTCTTGAAGATGGGGACAATATTTGCCCTCTTCCAGTCTACTGGAACTTCTCCTGTCCTCCAAGATTTCTCAAAGATTATAGCAAGCGGTTCCGAAATGACCTCTGCCAGTTCTTTTCATATCCTAGGATGCAATTCATCTGGCCCTGGAGACTTGAATTCATCCAGTGTGGCCAGGTATTCCTGTACCACCTCTCTACCTATTATGTGCCTCATTTCCCCTGCTTCCTCCCCTGCTCCCCAACCGCCAGGTTGAGCACTTGTATCTTTCTGGGAAAAAACTGAGGCAAAGAAGGTGTTAAGTAGTTTTGCCTTTTCTCTTCCCCCTGTTAGTAATTCGCCATCTTCTCTGTGCAGTGACCCTATCGCCTCTTTCTTTTTCCTTTTGCTGCGGACATATTTAAAAAAGCCCTTTTTATTGTTTTTAATGTCTCTGGCCAGCCTAAGTTCGTTCTGTGCTTTAGCCTTTCTGACCTTCTCCCTACATCTCCTGGCTACTTGCTTAAATTCTTCTTTGGTGGTTTCCCCCCTCTTCCATTTCCTGTACACGTTTCTCTTGACGCTTAGCTCAGCTGAGAGTTCTTTAGTCAACCATTCTGGTTTCTTCAGATGCCTTCGATTTTTCCTTCTTATTGGCACAGTTTTAGACTGTGCCTTCAGTATCTCCCTTTTAAGGAACTCCCATGCCTCCTGAACTCCTTTCTCTTTCACTATTCTTGACCACGGAATTTCAGCCAGCAGCTCCTTAAGTTTACAGAAGTCCGCTTTTTTAAAATCTAAGATGAGTATCTGGCTACACTTATTTTCTCCTTCCCACCGAATGTCAAATTCCAATAGGGCATGGTCACTCCCCCCTAAAGATCCAACCACTTCTACCTCGTTAACAAGGTCATTCCTGTTGGTCAGGATCAGATCTAGAATATTTGATCCCCTTGTGGCCTCTTCCACCTTCTGGACCATGAAATTGTCTGCAAGACAAGCAAGAAACTTGCTGGACCTTGCTGTCTTGGCAGAGTTTGACTGCCAACATATATCCGGGTAATTGAAATCTCCTATTATTACTGTATCTCTCCTTTTTGAATGCGTGGTCATTTGGTTGAGGAAGGCGTCATCAAGGTCCTCAGTCTGGGTTGGAGGTCTGTAGTAAACCCCCACCAGAATATCCCTATTGTTTCTCGCTCCCTTAATTCTTACCCAGATGCCCTCGACCTGGCTTTCTGGGTTTAAGTCACAGATCTCTTCACAGGTGAAAACATCCTTGACAAACAAGGCTACTCCTCCTCCTTTCTTGTTTTGTCTATTTCTACAAAATAGGCTATACCCCTCTATTCTTACATTCCAATCCTGAGACTCATCCCACCAGGTCCCAGTGATGCCTATCAAATCGTATTTATTTTGTTGTACTAGGAGTTCAAGTTCATCTTGCTTGTTTCCCATACTCTGCGCATTAGTGTAGAGACACTTAAATCCCTGGGCCCTTCCTGCAAGTCCTGTACTATAGTTTCTACTCCTCCCACCATTGGATGCTTGTACTACTTGGTCAATATCATTTGGGCCTTTTCCCCCTGCACTCGCCGACTCTTTGCCCTGAATAATATTGTCTCCCTCCCCAGCAGAACTTAGTTTAAAGACCTCTGAATCCTCCGTGCAAGACTGTTTGCAAAAACATTCCTGCCAAGTTTCGTGAGGTGCAGCCCATCCCTTGCCAGAAGCCCCCGTTCATGGAAATTCAGGCCGTGTTCCAAAAACCCAAACCGTTGCTGGCGGCACCATGTGTGGAGCCAGTTGTTGACCTCTGCTATTGCCCTTCCCCTACGTGTGCCATATCCTTGAACAGGGAGGAGAGACGAAATAACCACCTGCGCACCAAGGTCCTTAAGCTTCGTCCCCATAAGCTCATAGTCCTTTGCGATGTGGTAAAAGCTGCGCCTCACAGTGTCATTGGTTCCGACATGAACCACAATGAGGGGCTTATGGTCAGTGGGCTTGACCAGCCTGGTTAGCCTCTCCGTTACGTGGTTGATCTTGGCCCCAGGAAGACAGCAGACTTCTCAATTGAACTTGTCGGGTTTGCAAATTGCAGGTTCAGTTCCTCTGAGCAAGGAGTCCCCAACAACCAGAACTCGCCTCCTCTGAGGCTTGTCCGGGCCTCCTCGACGAGCAGGTTCTTCTAGGACTGCCTGGGCACTCTGTTGAGGCTGGCAGTGTTGATTTAGTTCCTGTTGCCGAAGTTGGATTCCTTCTTGTTGACATTCTGTTCCCTCCTCCTGGTGCTCCTCATCGTTCATAAGGCCAAGAACTTTGAAGCGATTCTGTAGGTTGAGAGTCTCTGTTCCTTCCTGGTCCTCCTACTCCTCCATGTGACATTCCTCCAAGCATCCATTTCATGGCCCAGTGTGCTGACTTCCTGATCTGGCAGCTCCCCTGCGCATTCGGTCTTCAGGAAGGTGTTCTCTGCCCTATCCAAAAACTCACCTTCCCTAATAAGACGAAGATTAGAAACTCGTTTCTCCAGCTGGCGAACCTTCTCCTCCAAGAAGGTCACCAGCTTGCACTTGGTGCAGGTGTACCCGACAACATCTTGTGGCAAGAAAAGGAACATCCCACAAGTGCTACAGGTGACAGTCTGCTGGGACTTCTCTTGTTCTCCAAGAGTTCTCAAAGATTATTGTGAGTGGTTCTGATCTTGAATGGTGCTGCACATTTTCCTGATCTTTATCATTTTCCTAGCATTAACATAATTATAGTATGGAGTTTGGAATGTTATTAATGGCTAACACAGCTACTATTGTTTATGGACATATTTTAAAAATGTCAAAGAAACTTCACATATTGACATCTCAAATGTGTCTGTCCGGTGAAGATATCTTCTATTTGAGTACTGTGCTCTGCATAGAGAGGGAAAATAAATAAGTTGGGGAGGTCACATTTTTTCCTGAGGAAGAGAAATCCATTTTTCACCTCCTGAGGCTGAGAACAGGACAAAAACTATCTTTAGAAATCTGTACATATCTGAGGCTTATAATAGTGGAGAAAACAGGATTGGAAAGGAAAAACTGTACCTCACTCATAACCTGATTCCTGTTGTTAATTCTGAGTAGGGTAGACCCACCAATCAGTGTAATTAATTTATGTCTTGACTGCCTATTTAACAATTTATTACATGCGCCTACTCTAGATGGAATTAACAAACAGGATTCCTCCCATGCAGTTGCATATTCTTGGATAATGCATAACTCTTCAGCAGTGCCTTCTATGGATGATTTTATCTTCACTGAGATTGCAGAAAGAGCCCCCATGACTTTGCCACAGCTCATAGCTTGAATAAGCAGACATGTTGGCAGATACCAAAAGTTGCACAGTGTCTATACTTAGCAGAAATATAGTGCAGCACAAGAGAAACCAAGATGATGAAAAGTCTGGAAACCAAGCCTTATGGGGAATGACTTAGGGAGTTGGGCATGTTTAGCTTGAAAAGCAGAAGACTGAGAGTTGACATGATTTGTTGTTAATTGCTGTCAAGTCAACTTTGACTTATGGTGACCCTATAAACGAGAGCTCTCCAAGTCACCCTGTCATCAACAGCCCTGCTCAGGACTTGCAGACTCAGAGCTATGGCTTCCTTGACCAAATCTATCCACCTGTAATGTGGGAAAGAATGTCTCTGTTAACCTGAAATGAAATGAAACAATTGGGGGAAAATGCAGGCCTAGCTTAGAGAAAAACAACAGAATCAAGACAGAGATTTTCACATTCCTCTACAATTGTGCCTGAGAGAAATGGTGGCAGAAATGTACTTGTAAAACCCTTCCACTTCAAATTTTGAATCCACTCCAGTTTTTAGAAAGAACTGGACCTTTTTTGGAGATAGGTTTGAGCACCTTGGGTATCTCCTTTAAAGTTCATCCTGAAACCCAGAACAGAATCATCCTCCCACTGAAAAAGACATCCCATACCACCACTTCCTTCTGTGTTGATAGTGGATCATGGCCCACAGTCTTGACACTGTGATGTGCCCTCCATATATTACACTCATCTGTCCACCCGCTGCAGATCTGCACAGGACTAGTGTGTGCCAATTATATATGTGGGTGATAACGTGTAGATTTCTTCAACGAACCCATCCACGCTTAACTCTTGACAAACACTCAGCACAAGGAGGCTCGTAGATGGGATCAGGGTTACTGAGTGTGTGTCATCCTCTTTAGTGATTCCCCTCTGAGTGCCCCGCCAGATGTTGGAAACAGCTGGATCAAAGATTAAAACCTCGGGAAAATCAAGTGGAGGAGGAAAGCTCTGGCACTTGCCTACCTAATGTATGTTATTAACCTTCTCATCCAATGCCTTGTAAAAAAAAGGAAGGCTGCTGGCATTTGCTTGGCCAATAAAAGTGAGATAGATGATCCTTTTTAGACTCTACACTCAGGGAAAAGAAAGTGTGACTGGGGCCTTGCACGGCCCTCATGCCCCAACCTTTGGAGCCCATGGAACGTTCTGTAAGCCGACTGATATTGTTATAAAATTGTGTGATTTTCAGATGATTTCCTGCCCCCAAAACTGTCCTAAGTGCTTCAGAAGCTTAGCTTTCCTCCTTCCTTCCTTCCTTCCTTGCTTGCTTTCAATATTTATATCCTACCATATATCTGAAGATCTCAAGGTGGTATACAGTCAATCAATCAATCAATCAATCAATCAATCAATCAATCAATCAGTTTAATGCAATAAATCACAGTAATCTTAAAATACTAAAAATATATTAAATTATTTATATAACTTTTAATAATATATTACATTACTTTTAAAGTAACACTGTTGATGGTTTGATTCCGCTTCCTCCCGCAAAACTCTTTGTTGAAGATGAAAACTGGCTGAGAAGGGGCAACCAGAGTGGTATGATGTCACTTCCTGTGCATTGCGACATGCCCATTGCAGCCCACAGGGGGTGCACAGGTGAAAGTTGGCCTTTCCCCTCCACAAATAATTTCCCATTCCTGATTTATAGGCCATTTCTGCACTATACTGTTATAGTGCTATTATTCCACTCTCAACATCCTGTGGAATTCTGGGGTTTGTAGATTACTGAGGCCAAAGAGCTCTCTGGGTGTGAATTCTAAATGCCCCTCCCTAAACTTTAAACCTCAGGATTCCATAGCATGTTGAAAGTGGAACAATAGCACTATAACAGTGTGGTGTAGAAATGGCCCATAGTATTAAACGAATTTTTTAAAAATACTGGCCATGATCCTAGATCAGGAGGTATAACTATGGCACAGCTCCTATCCAACCCTTCCTCAATATATCCATTTGCTCTCCAGTGGAGAGTAGGGGAGGGCGGTGAAGAAGAGTCCAGCTGTTTTCCTATAGCTGGATGCAGAGCCATAACTTCATCCTCAGGGACCTCTGACCTATAGTGCATGCCACTATAGCAAAATAGATAGATGCTTCTCTGCCTCTAAAGAAGGAAGAGAAAAGTACTCTACTACATAAAAGTCAAAGTTTGTTTGTCTGTGTCAGGAAAAGACCTCATATGATTGGTTGCCTGGGAAGATTCTATGGAATCCTGGCAGTTTAGGGAGGGGCCTTTAGAATTCTCAGCCAGAGAGCTCTTGAGCCTTAGTCAACTGTGTCTGTCTGGAATAGGCCAGTTGCTATGGAGATGAGGCCTAGCAGCAAGGAGGAGGGCAGTATATTCCCTCAGGAACCCAACCTCTGTATGTTAATAACTCTGAATACAGCTTGGATTGGGGAATATGGGGAAAAGTTACGGGTGCTGGACGAGACAGTTTGGGGAATAAGAGACACACGATCTCAAATCTTTCTAACAATTATTGCCTATGAGAAAATAAAATCCCAGGAACTGCTGGGTATATATGCTAGTAGCTAATAAAAGACCACCTTCTGTTATCATTGGACAGAATCCAATATGGCTCAGAATAGTGTCATTTTTCTGCATGTGAAGCTACACTTCAGCTGGCCTCTGGACTACAGCCATTCTGTGCCTGGTGGAGAGAAGGAGAGGAAGTTGGAGAAAAACCTGGCTGTGTCCCTGTAGCCAGGCACACAATAATTGCATTGTCTGCTGAGTCTGTTAGTGTCCTCCAGAAATCTCAGTGGATGATGTAATCATTCACATCTGGCCGCAGGGATACAAACAGATGCTTCTCCAGTCTCCTCTGCCCTCCATCATGGTTGGCACAGCAGCTGTGGTCATTACAGAGGAAGAAAGGGAATACCAACATCTGCAATGACCAAAAATGCTATTCACAGGCTGGCTGAATTCTATCTGCATATGTCACTAATAGGATGCCGGCCATTTCATGTAGTGGCATACATAATACTCTCCAACCATAACTTTAACTTGCTTCAACTACCTTAGGTTTTTAACACATCTTAAAATCAAATAGGAAAGACTTACTTCCATAATATATTTCATTTCGATCTCTCTTCCTCAGACTTCAAAAAAACATTCTGTGTTCTGTCTATTTGTGCAGTGTGTATATTTTACATTTTATTGGTGCACACAGCTTTGATATTTTTGGCTATAAGTGGCCTACAGATATCTCTAAATAAATAAGAAACGCCAAAGCTGGTTTTTTAATCCGTGAAACTAAGCTAGCAAATTGCTGGATTTGGAACACCACATGGCTGTCCCCTTCTTAGGCAAAGGGAGCATCCTATCTTTCTTGAAAAAGGAAAAAGTCATCTCAACAGATAATATTGTTAGGCTTGAAATTTGGTGCTCTTTAATTTGCTGTAGAATTAATACTTGATAATCATTAACTGTGATATTAATTGGCATTTTAGACACTCAGGGCTCATCGAACAACTTTGCTTGTTTGTTCTACCTAGTATGTGTCAATGATCAGCATGTACAAGCAAAGGACTCTTGAAACGTCAGAAATGTCTTCAGGGATGGCCCAGGGTCATGCAGACTTGGGGAAAGTTAAGGGTCAGATAAAATGTAACACTGTACAAACTGTGACTCTGCTAATGCTGATGCATGAATCTTTTCTTTTTGTAAACATTCTTTAATATAAACATAAAAATGGTATAAGAAGGGAAGCCTGAGAGAATAAATCATCCTTCCTTCCTTGGATGGCTCCTTTGGCCAAAGTTGTGTGTGTGTGTCTTTCTTTTTCTCCTTCTCTTTTCTACCTTCCTACCTTGTGTTTGGGGGTTCAAGTCAGCTCCGTGTCCTCCTGGGAATATGGTGAGGTGTGGTTTGTTTATCCATCCTAACAATATAATCAAAAGGCCCAAGTGCAGAGATCTAAGGAAAGAAAGAGAGGAAAAACTCCAGGACGACCTAGGTCCCCATTGCCCCTTTGCGCTGATCGCTTAGCACAAGTATTGATGCCCATTTCCTTCCCACAGATACATTGCTGAAGAGGAAAAAAAGCCTGAACATGTTGACTCAATTGAGGCTTCCTCACTTACTGATGCACAGCCAAGTTTTACCAGGACAACCTTTTCAAGGGAAACCTGTTTGCCTGCCAGCGGATCTCAAAGACTTTTCCCATGCCATTCTCAACGGTGTCTCACAATATCCAGGCTCTAGTTTGCTTAAAGGCATCCTCAGCCTTCTAATGAGAATCTTATTCTTCTTTTCTCTTTATGAACATCTATAGTCATTAAAAAATTCTGCAAGTGTGTTGCTGCCACCACCATTAGCACACACACACAAACATATCATACTGTCAGAAACTAGGTTGATATCAAAGCCTGGGCTTACTAATCCCAAAACGGCTTAGCTCTTTTTGGCTCAACTACACGTAAAATTTTTTATTATTATTTTATACAAGCAGGAGAGTGCCTGTATAGTTCAACAAGAGAGGCCAAACATTATTCTACCACTGTAACACCTGTATATTCTTTTGTTGGAAGTGACTGAAATGTCAGTCCACCCTTGTTTTCCAGGTATATAAACACAGCCGAGATTGGGCCTTGAATCACGTTGGGAAGGAGTCACACAGACACACGCAGAAACACACAATTACTCTTGGCCAAGAGGGAACATTTTCTCAGCCTCTGCTTGGCTGCAGTAGTAGTTCATCATCTGATCTGATGAACAAAGCTCTGTTGAAACATTAGGATTTTTATAGAGCCTCCAAAGGAAGAGAAAATGCATATAAGTTGCTTGTCATGGAGACCAGAGAATAGATCATTTGAACATTTTTCTGTAAACAAATGCATGTTCCTAGTGAGTTATCTTGTTGACTTTTGACACAGTTCTTCCAAGAAGACAGAATGGCTTGTTTAGAACTACTTAGGAAATCAGAAACAAAACACGAAACGCCTGGAAAACTTTTTACCGCCAACACTTTTGTAGTTGCCATTTGCCATCAAGTCAGCTTCAACATGTGGAGACTGTAAATGAAAGATTTCCATGAATCCTGGCCATCAACAACCCTACTCAAACTCAGGACTGTGACTGAGTACACTTTCCATAGGATAAGTTCTGCTAAACTAGCATGATAAAAACACAGCTTTGCCTGACCCTCTTGCCAAACTGAAACCATTCTACTTATCCATCCTGTGCCCTGAGAGTGGCCTCTTGTCTTGAGTAAAGGTTTATGCCTCAGGAAAATCAGATGTGACACATTCATTTCTTTCAGAGTGAACCGTCCTTTCTCAGGAACCATACTATCAGAGGCGTTGCTATACTTTAAAAATTCACAGATTATTTTTTTTCCTGAAATTCTTTGGTGCATTCCACTATCTAACATATGTCGTATAGTTATAAGATTTTCAAGGTAGAATGTACCTGGGAGTGGTTTGCTAGCACTAGTACTAGCAAGAGTTAGTTTGGGAGTCACTGCCATTGCCTCTGAGAAGTACTGTACAAGTATTACTCCTACTACTGTTGCTGCCAAGTAACTATTTGACACATTGAGTCTGGTTCCTCAATAAAAACCTGTCTGACTTAGAAGACCCTATCAGCAGGAATGCTACCATCTGCATTGCCTCTTGCTTCACAGAAGCATTCAGTCCCAACACCGAAAGAAGATAATGTTCTTATCTTTATAAAACCATGTGTGTCCATGCACATGCATGCACATGTGGCTTCAAGTTGTCTGTTGATTTATGGCAACCCCATGAATTTCATAGGGTTTTCTTACGCGAGGTATACTCAGAGGTGGCTGGCCAGTTCCATCCTCTGAAATATAGCCTAAAGCACCTGCGATTCACCAATAGTCTCCCATCCAAGTACTAACCAGGGCTGACTCTGCTTAGCTTCCAAGATCAGATGGGAACTGGTGCCTTTACCCATCAAAACCAGATCACAGCCATGTCAGACCCATTCCACCTTCTGTCACACTTTAGCATGACCAAGGGTGTATCTGTACACTGTACAGCTAGAGATCTATTTCAGGGGAATATACTAGAGCTCCCCAGCAGGGAATTCTAAATACCTCACTAAACCATAAATCCCAAGACTCCATAAGATGGAGCCAGGGGAGTTAAAGTACAGGCTACAGATAGTCCAAATATAAGAATGATCTTATGTGACACAATGTCATTTTTCTGTGTTCTTTAACAGGCAAAACTGTGTAGTACAGCTTTACCCCAAGCCACAGAAGCCAGGATGGGGCTATTGAAATGTACAGTGAGAAGTTAGGCAGATAGGATCAGGTTCCATGGCTCCTTCTATATTCTGTGAAGAGGCTGTAGTTCATCCAGCTACTAGGGATGATTACCAATTTGGCTTGGACTTTGCTCCAGTTTTGTAGACATAAAGACTGGAGTCATGCTGGCGCAATACGCAGGTGGTTCCACTTATTCAGGATCATGCAGCTAGGGTCTCCAGGACCTGACAATCCTTGTGATGTCAGAGGAGGCAGGCCCTAGTGAGTTCATTAACTGTAATACAATAAGGTTTAACCACACTTGCACAGAGTACACTATTCAAATAAAGGCAGGGGCGGGGGGACCACCAAGTCTAACAAATGAAGAAAACATTTTCAAGGCATTGCTCTTGCCCTGAGATTCCTTCCCCTCCCCCTGAGCACTGGACAAGAGAGTTCAGGCCCTGAAATTTTGGGGCCTTGCATTCAGCAGTTGCAAGGGAAGGCAGAAAAGCCTGCCAGCTATAAACAATCACTTTGGCTCCAGCATTTTGCCATCACCTATGCCAGCATAATGACCCAGATAGAGTGAATCAGCTGGACTCCAGCCAAACATAGTTATGCTGGTCCCATGCTTCTGCTCTACGTCATTTCATGAGCCCGTGCTCTTCAATCAAGATAAAGAAAGACTTACAGCCAGGCTAGGAGTTATAGCCAGAAGACACTATAATCTGATACCTTAACAGCTTTCTTCATCACTGAGTCTGTATTCTCCAACTTGACAGCCCGCTGGGAAGAATTTGCATGGCACTTTGCAGATACAAATGCTCATGTCCTCTTTCAGAATAATTTTAACCACCTCTATCAGCTAAATGGCAATATATGTTGGGGATGATAGGAGTTTCAGCCCCACGGAAACGCAGCGGAATAACCAGAGTTCAGCGAGCCAACAGCACCAGCCTTATTCCCCAGTAAGGATACTCACACACAGAGGAGTTTCTTCCAAAACAGGAGGCACTTTATCTTGCAGCAAAGTTCCGTTATATACAAAACATAGGACAGACAGACAAAAGCTTGCGCCAGGCACCAGGTTTGGTCAACAGACAAATGCATACTGTCGTTGCTTTGTTATATACATATCTACAACCAATCAGGTAGAGGTTTGCACACCTCCCTCTACCATCTGCACACGACCCCAGTTTCTTATGCAACCTTGCAATTACCCACAGCTGGGGCATGATGCAACATCTTTGCAGTGGGCTGATCATTTTCCCAGGGTTCCCTGCCTGGAATCCCTGACAATATATACAACTGAAACTTTTGGTACAATCCAAATTTGGCCCTGCAGTTTTAAGTGCATTGAAAGTTCTTTTAATATTAGAGATATTAATTGAGGCCAATCAAGTATCCAAGCCAAGAAGTATCCAAGCCATCTAAGCCAGCAAGCTCGAGCTAGAGCTAGAGCTAGAGCTAGAGCTAGATATAGAAAATTGGAATACCCAGTTCTGGCTCATCAATGGCCATCGGTCTTAACGTCTATAGCTAGTATTGCTATAAATCTCTGACAATGGCCCTTTTTGCAAGGCATTTGCCATGCGAAAGGACCCCTGGAGTGTCATGCAATTGTGAGGGGTGATCCACATGACACACTCTCAATCATGTGACGCTGCCGGGGCCAGCAAGCGCCGATTGCGCACTATTTCATTTTTGGCTTTGAGCCGAAAATGATGCACAATCATGTGTTTACTGTGCGTGCAGTGCTCTGGAGCTGTGGCGCTCGCGCTTCCTGCCCCAGCACAGCCTGGGAAATCCCAGGCTGCGCTGCGGAAGGAAGAGGAGGGGCTCTCACGCTCCCTGCTCGCAAGCAGACAGCGGCTGCGGAGCTGAAGCAACGGGGACGCTAGAGCCTCTTGCAAGAGGCTGCTCTCGTGATCCCCGCACCCCAGCGCCGAGAACAGGTAAGCTGCGGAAAGGGGCTATGTCTTACATGGCAGATATTGTTCTTTCAGGTATGTTGGTTGCCCCAACACCTATTCAAGAAAGGGCTTTCTAAATCAGCAAATGTGACGTGCTTCCTTCACACATACATTTTGGAGTTGTCTCACAGTAGTTACATTTTGGGAAGAAGTAAGTACACAAATAAATTGGGTATTGGAAAGTTTCTTGATATTCAGTGACATACATATCCTTATGAATTATTTACCAGTTTCTTGGCAATTAACAAATGGCCAAGAGAAGTGGGTTTTGTCTTGCCCTTTTAACTACTAAAAGGCTGATGCTTTATTATTGGAAATATAATTTTCCTTCTCTTGTGATGCAATGGATAGAAGTATTATGCTGACTTCTGGGGGTCCCCTGGGGGATACCTTGATTCACTCCAAAAATGCAAAGATTGGGGAAATTAGCACAGCACTGACTGTAGCCAAACGAGGGGCAAGGTAATCCAGCAGGATCTTTTGCCCAATTTTTACAGAGTCAGACCAAGCAAAAAGCCAGACAATTGTACCAATAACTGGATTTTATTAATAAATGTGTTCTCACGCACCAACACACTCACTCACTCACTCATGCACACAAGGCCTATTGAGAAAGGAAAGAGGTGAAAATTGATAGGGGATTCAGAGGAGAGGGTGTAAAGGCAGTAATACTGCACCTATCCTGAAGTCTTCAGTCCAGGAAGCAGCGAAAAGAATGAAGCTCGGTGAAAAGAAGTGGTTGAGGGGAGTCACTCAACTAACAGAGTGCCAGTCTGCTAGCGTGGTGGGGAGTTGTCTGAAGAGGCCCTCAAAAACTGGGACAACTCATAGGGCAGAATGTACCTCGAGGGCAGGCCCTCTCCCAGGAAGAACAATGGCCAAAATAAAGGAAGAAATGCCACACAATAGCAACTTGGTACTTTGCGTGATTGGTTTATGAAGATGGACTTTGCAGTGCAGGATTTACTAATGTCGGAGTTGCTCAATCTGGGGAAAACCCAATAATCCACTCAAGTTGGCTATTCCTTGGCTGAAGACCCTTGGTCCACGTGGGCGTGTTTAGCCTGACGTCTCCTAGGGGAATGTGACTGGGGATTTTCCTGGCCTGACCTATTTTCAGTCGTTTGACCTCTTTGTCTACATACCCATTCGGGCAACCTCTCTGGCATGGCAGGCATTTTTGATATCAAATTTATAGTCACCAGGATGGGGTGTGCCAGTGGGATGACAGAAGATCTAAGAACTCTTGAAACATTTGAAGGAATGATGGATAGACAAAATTTACAAATGGACTTATATTTGGACATTTGGTCAGCTTTTGTAGAAACTTATGATTAATGTAGTTATTTTCCCTCTTTTTGCGTTTTTATTTTCCTGCTTTCGTTGTATTGGAACATTAATATATGTAACTGAGGACCTTTTTGAATGTAATTAAAAATATTTTTTTAAAAAATTGCTCAGGTCTGATCTGACTTCGATGCTATAGTTGATAACAGTTCCAGTGGATGTAACTTTGGCTCCTGCTTACGCTGTGTTATTGGATATTTCTCAATTTGTGCAGCCTGAGGATGTAGACAGAATCCTTAGGAAAATGAGAGCCATCACATATGTACTAGACCCATACCATTCATGGCTCATTAAACAGTCCATAGAGGGAATGGCTGAGTGAGTGAAAAGAGTAGTCAACACCTTCTTAAAACAAGGCCAAGTTCCAACTTGCCTAAAAGAGGAAATCGTTAGGTCTCTGTTGAAAAAGCCGTCCCTGAATCCCTCTATAATGGAGCATTATTGGCCAGTGTCTAACGTACCATTCTTAAGCAAGGTATTGGAGTGTTTGGTGACCTTCCAGCTCCAGGGAGTACTGGATGAAACAGATTATCTAGAGCCACTTCAGTCTCGTTGAAGGCTTCGTTATGGAACAGAGATAGTTTCAGTACATTTGGTGGATGACCTACAC
Organism: Cyclura pinguis; assembly: GCA_030412105.1. Taxonomy (NCBI): domain Eukaryota; kingdom Metazoa; phylum Chordata; class Lepidosauria; order Squamata; family Iguanidae; genus Cyclura; species Cyclura pinguis. The sequence continues at coordinate 275,991,920 of CM059601.1, read as the reverse complement.
TGGGAACTGGACAGGGGGAGTGTGTCGCTGTTGGTTTCTGCTAGACTTCAGTGGCTTTTGATACCATTAACCATGGTGTCTCTTTGGACCACCTCAGTGGGATGGGACTTGGAGACACTGTTTTGTAGTGGTTCCGTTTCTTCCTATTGGGGCAAACCCAGATTCTGGCAGACTTCTGTTTCACTTCGTGCCCACTGGCCTGTGCTACCCCTTGAATTCTATCTTATCCTCTATGCTATTTAATATATACAGGAAACCACTCCATCTGGAGTTTTGAGGTATACTGCCATCCATATGCAGTTCACATCCAACTCTGCTACTCCTTTCCACCACAATTCAAAATGGCTGTCTTGGTCCTAAACCAGTGTCTATCATCAGTAATGGACTGGATGAGGGCAAACAAATAGAAGCTTAGCCCAGAGAAGACAGAGGTGTTCCTGGTCAGTCAAAGGGCAGATCAAGAAATACAGATTCAGCCTGTGTAAGATGTGGGTTACTCTTCTTTTGAAAACACAGGTTCAGTTTGGGGGTACTCCTGGACTCAGCTTTGAACATGGAAGCCCAGGTTTCTACAGTGGCCAAGAGTGCTTTTGCACATTTAAAGCTTGTGTGCCAACTGTGCCCATTCCTTGAGACGCTGGATCTGGCCATGGTACATGCCTTGCTTACATCCCGTTTGGACCATTGTAATATGTTTTACATGGGGCTGCCTTTGAAGAGTGTTCAGAAAGTTCAATTAGTATGAGGAACTGCAGCCAGAGTGTTAGCCAAGTTAAGTTATAGAGATCACACTACTCCTTTGCTACAACAGCTCCATCGGCTGACAGTTTGTTTTCTGACACAATTCAGAGTTTTGGTTATGACCTATAAAGCACTGTAGACTCAGGTCCAGGTTATCTGGCAGACCGTGTCTCCCTATATGAGCCTGCCCAGATGCTGAGATCCTCAAGAGAGGCCCTTCTGACAGTTCCACCATTGTCATAAGCACAGCTGGTGGAGTTGGTGGGGATAGAGTTGGTGGGGATGTGAAAAAGGGCCTTCTCAGTGGTGGCTTCTAGACTCAGGAATTCCCTTCCCAGAGAGACCAGAATGTCCCCTTTCTTACTATCTTTCCATCAGCAGGCACAAATCTTTTTTTCATTCCAGCTCGCTTTTAAAACAGAACGTGGGCTGAGGGTGCTGTATTGTTCTTTGAATGAACTGTTTTGATTATTTTTTTTTTAAATAAATACTTTAATGGTACTGTATTTTATCTTTGTAAATGTAGTTTTAAATTATCTTAAAATTGCCAATAGCTTTATCCTATTTTAATATTCAATTTTTGTATATTTTAGTTGTACTGGTTTTCTTCCTCAGTTTTAAAGGAGAGGCGAAATAAAAATTAACAACAACAAAAATTTGGAATCCATGACAATGGACCTATGCTGGGTGAGGAGGGGGTGGAATTCTACATCATTTTTGTAGGTTGGATGTTTCTGATATAAATGATGAGCAGGGATTGCCTTTGGGAACACAAAGGGAATCATTCCGCCAGGCTGCTGCCTCAAATCATGAGCTGTTGAAATATTGCAGAAATGGCCAACAGATACATTTCTGACATGGAGCTGTGAGTGGTAATAAAGATTTGCGGAGGCAGAGGGAATGTCATGTCAGTAATATTAACTTTTATTTATTACTCCATAAAGAGAGTTCAAAAGCAGGTTCCCATTACTGGAAGGCATAATGTTTGTTAGTTCTAACTTGTGTAGATCCACTCCATCTACTGCTGAAGGGATAGCCCACATTCAGGTAAATCCTGTTAATTCAATAGGTCTGCTCTAATCAGGACTAGCAAGAATCTCAGGTCAATGTCTCTGATATTTACCATAGAATCATAGAGTTGGAAGAGACCACAAGGGCCATCCAGTCCAACTTCCTGCCATGCAGGAATATAAAATCAAAGCACTCCCAACAGATGGTCATCCAGCCTCTCTTTAAAAACCTCCAAAGAAGGAGACTCCACAACACTCCAAGGCAGCATATTCCACTGTTGAACTGCTCGTACCATCAGGAAGGACTTTGTAATGTTTAGGTCGAATCTCTTTTCCAGAAGTTTGAAGCCATTGTTTCATGTCCTAGTTTCTAAAGCAGCAGAAAACAAGCTTGCTCCATCTTCCATATGATATCCCTTCAGATATTTAAACATGGCTATCATCTCACCTCTTAAGCTTCTCTGCTCTTAGAGAGCTCTGCCCTAGCTCTCTAAGCTACTCCTCATAGGGCATGGTTTCCAGGCCTTTTACAGTTTCGGTCACTGTCCTCTGGATCATTTAGGAAGTGACGAATTTCTCAGCTTTGCTTTATCCTACATATATATTTAGAGAGAGAGAGAGAGAGAGAGGAAGTTGCAGATTTGATTCACAATGAATCAAAATTAAATTAACTTTCCCCTATCATTACCAGCCCAGCTGAATAGCTGTTGTGGGCATGGGGAGGAACATGTTGGATCTGCTTGCCATAGTGGCATTAAAGGCAAGGGAACTGTCAGGAAAAAAAGAGGTGGTGATCCTGATTTAGCACTAACATGGGTTTAATACCCAGGAGTTCAACTTGACTTTGAAACATTAAGCAAGACTTTGATTTGGGTGGCTAAATCTGCCATTTTCATGCACTCCAGCATGTCACAGATGGAAACCAGGATATGTGCAGCCAAGTAACATCCATATGTGGTCAGGATGGAAAAGGTTATCAATTAGAATGAACACACAAAGTAGGAGGGGATGCAGCAGAAAGTCCATGGCAGTCAATACCTAAAAGCCTGAGAAAGTAGGAAAGTTTTTACTTGCTAGCAGAAGGAGAGCAAGGAGGGAGATGTCCTACTTACCCTTGAGAAGAAGTTCCAAAGTTTGGGAGCAGTCAGCAAGAAGGCCCTCTCCCTTGTTCCCACCAAATGAGCCTGAAAAAATAGTGGGAAAGAAAGAATGGCCTCTCTTGAAGATCTTGGAGGTCAAACAAGCTCATATAAGGAGATTTAATCCTTCAAAAAGCCTGCATCCAAGGCATATATGGTTTTTACTTTGTTTGTTTCAGATTCCATACTGCTTTTTCTAGAAATAGAAGTAACTGTCTGGTCACTTCCTTTTTCTTTTATGGGAGGGCCTTTTTCAGCCTGAAAAACTAAAGGGGGCAAAATAATGGCAAGTTCTGCCTTCTTCTTTTTATATCTTTTCCCCAGCATTTTAGTAATTCAGCACAGAGGGCTATGTCAGCATCCAGAGAAGGATGAAAATGGCTGCCAGATCCTCAGGCATTGGCCATCCCTTCTCTGTAGAGGGAGGAGAAGAGATGCAGTAGGCCCTGAATGTCTTTGATAGATAGCACTTCACATAGAGCAGCTGTAGACAACTTGTGACACTTGCCCCCATTGTTGGAAGTCTCTGACTCCCATGTGCCCTAGCCAGTATAGGCAATGGTGATGAATGCTGAGACTTACAGTCCAACATCATCTGGAGGGACACAAGTTGCCTTCCCATCTCCCAAGTACTAACCACAGTTGACCCTATTTAGATTCCAGTACAGGAGCTGGTACCCTTAGGGTATTGTCAATTGCAGCTTGTTGTATGTTAAAAATTGTTGCAGCTTATGTTTCACTCTGTTATTTCTATGCCACCTTCAGCCAAAACACTGTGGAAAATAATAACAAAAATATTCCTTTGAAAAGCTGAACTGTTGATTCACAAAGCTATAATGCAGGAATATTATGGTTTTAAGCCAATTAGCCAAGTGAGACCATATTCTCTGTGGGTTTTTCATGACTACAAATGATGTGTGACTCCAGCTGTCTTTGGACTTTTTTCCAAAGCTTAAAAAGGAGGAAGTTGTGTGTGTGTGTGGGGCGGAAGGAATATGGCAACACCTGTAAGACTAACTGGTTTTTATTTTAGCATAAGCTTTCATGGGTATGTATCCACTTCTTCAGATGCAGTACCAAGTGGTATTAAGGAGTCAGGTGTAAGGCATGTTTATATAGATGTGGAAGTGGGATAAAATGCAGTAGGATCCAGAAAGATGCAAACCATGCCCCTTACCCTATTTTTTTCCCTAAAATTTCCAGAGCTTGGAATTGTTACTTTTGGGACTGTTACTTTTGGGGCTGCTGGACGTGTCGTCTTGGGGGAGTCTGGGAGCTGTATTGTTGAAAAGTCTTCTATAGTCCCAAAAAGTCATTAACAAGCTCTGTCTCAAACAAGAGGTCTGTCTTCTGTAAAACAGAGCCCATTCTATGTACAGTTGCGAAAATAGGACAGTGAAGAAAAGTGACATTAAGAAAATCAACCCATTTGAAATGTGGTGCTGGAATAGAGGAGAGTTTTGTGGATGCCATGGGCTGCCAAAATGACAAACAAATGGATTTTAAAGCAAATCAAGACTGACCTCTCTCTGGAAGTGAAGATGACTACACTGAAGCTGTCATTGCTTTAGATATATCATGAGACAATATGGAAAAAATGATAATACTTAGTAATGTGGAGGGCAGAAGATGGAAAGTGCACTACAGGGGATAGATTTCATGAAGGAAGCCATGGCCCTGAGTTTGTAAGATCCAAGAAGGGTGGTAGATGACTGGGAAGGTCTCTCATTCATAGGGTCACCATAAGTCAAAGCTGATTTGACAGAAAACAACAACAATGACCATTCAAGCTTTGACTGGATTTCCAGAATTTAACACCACGTTCTCAAACTATCCAATATTTTATGGGAATATTCAAAGAGAGCTAGTTTATTTGTGGAAGGGGCAAGTGGTCATCACTCTGTCCTCTGGTTTGACATTGCTAAGAAGGAAACAAAACCTAAAGAGCAAGGACTAGGGTGAATGTTAAACTTTTGATATATGAGCTAAAAGCTTCCTCCTGACTCTTCTAAAAAAGCTATCAATGCTTCCAAAAGTTGCTGTGGTTTAGCCTTTGAGATATCTCCAGGGAACCAAAGTAAGAGCAGTTTGGCCATTGTTAGCCCACAGCAAGCAGCGTGTGATGGCCCTGCAGGAAAGGTTTTATTCTGTTGATATCAGGTAAATAGACTAACACTGGTTAAAGAGACGTTTCCGAGTGCGGAGGCATATAGGGCGAACGGCATGCATGCCTAACACTCCAGTCACCTAGGCAACGAGCCCTTGCATCTTATTTTTGACAAAACCTTGTGGGTGTCCGGGAAGTTCTAAAGCATGTGCCCACACGGAGAGGGAAAATGATCACCAGCTCTATGGGAAGGAGAGCTGCAGGTAAAAATGTCACCTCAGAGCCAAAGGAAGGTGGTTCACCTTTCCTCACTGTGGTTCTTCCAGATGTATTGGACTCCCAAATGCACAACCCCAACATAGCCTAAGTGAGCTTCCTCAGTCTGCTGACAGGCACAGTCAAGCCCTCTGGTGAGCTGGTTCTTAGGCTAGCATCCTAGTCAGTATTTACAGCATTGTAAACTGACACTGTAAATCAGTGTGGTATAGTGGTTTGAGCATTAAATTGTGACTCTATAGAACATGGTTCTAATCTAAGTTCAGCCATGGAAACCCACTGGGTGGCCTTGGCCAAGTCACATTGTCTCAGTATCAGAAGAAGGCAAAGGAAAACCACCTGTGAACAAACCTTGCTTGAGGGTCCCCATAAGTCAGAAATGACTTGAAGGCACACCACCGCTATAACAACAACAAGAGTAGGAATCTGAGAGGAGACAAGAATCATTCTTACAGGCAAAATGTTAGGAACATCTCTTTTGAAGGAAGCAGATAGATTCCAAACAGAAATGGTTCACAAACAAGAGACTGAGCACATGTTCTGCCTGTAGGAGGTCCAGATGTGAATCTCTGCCCTCTCTAATAGAAAATATTGTGAGCAGCATAGTTAGGAAAGCTGGCTCAGATGTACATCAAGTACAGGCCCAAAATCTGGAGGGCTACTGCCTATGAAAGCAAACCACAGTGGATGAGATAAAGTGACAGACTTACTTAGTATAACACTTGTATTTACATTTTTAAGTAACCTTTCTCAGTCCCTCTGAACAAATCTTGCCAAGAAAACCCCATGATAGGTTCACCTAAAGATCACCATAAGTTGAAAATGATTTGAAGGCATACAACAACAACAACAACAACAACAACAACAACGTGACTTAAGAGCACATAAAGACAATGAGCAACACCTGTATTCCCAGGAGGGGACCAGACACATAGCCTCATAATGGAACCATTGCATGAGCAGAACCAGCAGTGTGCACAGTGGGTCCCATTGCACAAAGACCCTCATAGTGCTATGCGTCGCACTGAGGAGTGGGACACTGGAAAATACTGCAACACTCATCACTGTAATTCACTAGAAGGGTTGGGTGTCATATCAGGGGTGTAGCTATGTCATCATAAGATCATGTGTTGTAGGCTCTGATGTAGGATTTTGGCCATTATCTATAACCAGACTTGGGTAGGACAAGTTTTGTGCTACAGCAGGGATGAGAATTGCGTGGCCCTCCAGGTGTTATCAAACTGCAGCTGCCAGCAGACCTTGGCATCCACAACAAATTGAAAGGGATGCTGGGAATTGCAGTTCAGCAATATCTGGAGACCTGTGATGTAGTGGTTTAAATGTTGAGCTAAGACTCAAGGTTGTTTTTCGCTGCTTCAGAAACTAGGACAAGGAGCAATGGATTCAAACTACAGGAAAAGAGGTTCCACCTGAACCTCAGGAAGAACTTCCTGATAATCAGAGCTGTCTGTCAGTGGAATATTCTGCCTTGGAGTATGGTGGAGTCTCCTTCTTTGGAGGCTTTTAAACAGAGGCTGGATGGCCATCTGTCGGGAGTGCTTTGAGGGTGTTCCTGCATAGCAGGGGGTTGGACTAGATGGCCCCTGTGGTCTCTTCCAGCTCTATTATTCTATGATTCTGTGAACAGTGTAGAGCAGAAAGGCCTTGGTGTTTATTATTTATCTATTTAACTTACAACCAGCCAGCTAGCCAGAGAAGGTTCAAGATATTTTGCTCTTTGAGGCAACAGGACAAGATGGCTCCCTCCTCCTTTCAAATGCACTGGCAATTGAATCTCCCCTCGATACTGACAGCGGGATCCATCACACCTGAAAGCAGCAGCCCAATTTAGGCGTACTCTCCAATGTTTCACAGATGAAAAACCTGACACGTGGGGCCAAGCAACATCAGAGTGTGGTCAAGAGGGCAAATATTATTAATGAGGAAGAATACACAAGCTAAGAGAGACCAGGGTTCACATCCCTGCTTGACCTTGGAAACCTATTGGTTGTCACTGCATAAGTCATGTTCTCTCAGCCTCAGAGGAAGGCAATGGAAAACCCTCTTTGAATAAATCTTGCCAAGAAAACCCCATGATAGGGTCACCTTAGAGTCACCATAAGTTGGAAACTAGTTGAAGGCACCCAACAATGACTGATGATTCCCACCCTTGAAGTAGAGGGGGAGCTGCTGGACATGCTAGTTAGACATTCTGGGAGTCATAGTCCAAAAATAACTTTTCCAAGCTCTGAATAGAAGATGTTTTCAGACAGAGGGTTGACCTCTGGCAGTTTGTCAAACCAGCTGTCCTCTGTTAAGTTGGAAGATGGGCCACGCTGAAAGAAATTCTAAACTCCATAACTATGTTCTATGCTGTTTTGCACTTCTGTGGAATCATAGTATGAATAGCTGAACAATGGGAGAGTAGGTAGGTGAATTACGTTCAGATGAAGACCCTATTTTAAAAGTGGTCCCCTTGTTTTAACCCCAAGAAGCCAATTCATTTGCTTTTCTTACTAAGTTGGCATTTGATCTGCACTAAGGAATTCACTGTGCAAGCAACATACAGATCTCTGGCTGCAGACATAAAACTCTTTTTCCCTCTTGTCTCTTCTCCCCGCCTTTCCCCTTAAATATGTCCTACATTTTCCATTCCCTAATCTAAAGGCATATAAATGAAGGAAGAATCTGCATCACTTCAAATAGCTTATTAATTCTAGATCACATGCTTCTTTGCAAAAACTGAATACTATTACCAGTTTTATCCTAATCAAGTTCTTTCGACAATAGTTTTGACCAGCTTTTGAAACAAGCAAGTGTAAGACCAGACAGATGTGGTACAGATAGCATCTCTCAAATTGCATCTTTGTTTTCATCTTGCCAGGAACTAAAATATCTTCCAAGCATGGTTCCAGTAATTTGCTCTAGGTTTCAGTTTGAACTTCTATGGAACTATCCAAGGTGCTGAATCTAATCTCGTAAATAGAGCCACTCCTTTCAAGTTTGAAATAAAGCCCAGCATAGAGTCACTGTCCATTTGAAGAAAACTCTGACAAAATGCATTGCAAAAGGCTTAGCAACTGAGCAATTTAAAGTAGGAATGGGCCACAGGTGGCCCTGGGGCTGTTTTGTGGCCCCCAGGGACTCCCCTAGGATCAATTGTAAAAAAATAAATAAAAAAAATTCTCCAAAATTCCTTCTGGAGTATTGAGACTGTTTCCATCATGTTTTGAGTCCCCCAGACTCCTGAAGGGGAGCAAAGTAGCTAAATTTTTCCAAACAAATTGCCCCCAAGTGCCCTCTAAGTGTTGTTGTGGGCATTTCCATCTTATTTTCCCTGGGCCAATTTAGAACCGGGAGCAGCCTTTTCTGAAAAATGAAATGAACAGGAAGTGACCTCTGTCTACTTCGTGTTGTTAAAAAAAGCTTCTCCTAGAACCAGAATGCTTCAAAACATGGTGAAAATGCTTCCCATGTCCCACAGACAGTGTTCAGGGCAATTTGAGGGCTTAAAAATTGATTTATTATTTTTACACATCACTATATCAGAAAATCGCTTTTGAAAATTTGGGATTATTATAAAACTAAAAACATACGGCAGCTCCCCACCTGGGTCTCACCGCAAGAGGCTTTTTTTGGCAGATGGACGGATACAGATAAATGGTTGCGATATGATGGTATAATTGAGAGATCAACGTCCAACAATCTTAAGATTAAAACAAGAGAAAAACTAGAACAAGAGGGAATAACATTAAGCTGGTTCCCTTACAGACAGTTAGCAGAAAGGTTTCAGATGGATATAAAAACATACGGAATTGAATTAAAAGAGAAAACTGGAGCAATTAAATGGCTGTTCAAAAATCCGCCTCATTTACTAGCCCAAATGCATCAAGAAATACTACACCAGGAGAGACAAGAAGAAACAGTAAAGGCAACAATGATTTCATGGGCACAAAATATCGGACATTCAATTCAACCAGAGTCTTGGGAGCAAAGCTGGAAAAAAACACAGAAATTTACAGTAGCTCAGAATTTGAAAGGGAACTATTACAAGCTATTTCACAGATGGCACATGACACCAGACAAATTAAAAAAGATTTATAATACAGGTACTGGACAATGTTGGAAATGTCAGAATGAGGTCGGTACGATATATCACATGTGATGGACATGTTCAAAAGCTAAGAAATATTGGACTGAAATACATAACAAAATATGTGCATTAATGAAAGTTCAGTTTGCTAAGATACCAGAACTGTATTTGTTAAATATGACTGATATATTAGAAGGTACTGGTATAAAGAAGTATTGGAGAATATTACTGTATATGATAACAACAACTCGTATTGAATATGCAAAGTTGTGGAAAACTCAGCAAATACCCACAATAGAACAATGGTGGGGTACACTGATTGAAAACAAAAATGATGACATGGTCTCTCAGAGACTGAAAGGGAAATCAGACGATGAGATACAAAAAGAATGGCAAATTGTAACGGGTAATTACTGGGTACTATCAGATGGAAATCTGTGATTCATGATTTAAGATAAATTATGAGGGAGCTACAGGATATATATCATGAAGCGGGAATACGGAGATGGAAATGCAAGAATCAACAAGTAATATTAGCAGTAAAATGTAGTACAATATTTTAAGCATGTTAAGAAATATTGATAATGAAATCTAGATCAGTGTGGAAGATCAGAAATATTTCAATTAAGCTGACAGTTATAATTGTTTGTTTTATATTTGAATTTGAATAAAATGATTATAAAAAAATTGATTTATTATTTTTTACAGGAGTGGGTGTGGTGGGGAGGTGTGAAATCAAGCAAACTTATGAACTATACAGGGCTATTGAAGGAAAAAGTGAGAAAGGATGGATAGAGAGACATAGGGTGGAAAGGGTGATATTTACTAGTCCTGAAGCAGAAGATGAAATGGAGAGGCTCAAACAAGAATTTGAGAGTATCAAGAATAAACAGAGATCTGAGCACCATGAATTACGTCAAAGTACAACAAATTAGCTGGGCTGGAGCCAGGGTTTTGATATCCTATTTCTGCCCTAAAGGAGAGTGCATGGACAAAGCAGTAATTGCTTTCTCACAAACGGATAAAAGGGTCCAAAATGAGCTGATTGTCTTAACTTTATATGACAAAGCATTGATGGGAGTCATGATAATCCTTTAATGTCTTGGTTGGGCAAAGTAAATAAGGAAGGTCTCTGTACGATATGTTCACAGCAGGGGCACTTGACTACTTCACCTGGGCCATTTCATCTTCTATTGTACTTGGAAGTTGGCTCATTAGGAGGATTATCTCCCATTAACATCAGGGGGTTAACTTGAACTTATGACCTGGCCATGCTGAGATCATCCTGACCTAGCATCCTGACCTTGCAGCCAATGTACTTCTCTCACATCTTTTCCAACCATAAGTATCTAATATTATAAGGAAATGATATTTCTCACCAATTTTGCCATCCAGCAGGATGGGGGCATGTGTAAGGTGTGGTAACATAGTCCTAATTAATCTTCTCTGAACCCACTTTTCCAGCTGCTTTTAAAATGTTCCAGCTTCTCTGTTCTCTTCCTGCTTCCCCCTTTGTTCTCAGCTTACTTGATTTCTGCAGACTGAATTCAAAGTAAAGGAATAGTCTGCACTCAATTAACTCAGCAGGAGGAGAGCAGAGGGAAGAATCTTATTCCTTCCTGTAGATCCACTCAAAAGCAAACTGCTGCAGCTCTTCCTAGCTGGTGTGTTCCTACTTATTAATAACTTCTGCTGATGTTCGTCTGATGTTACTTGGCCACTACCGTCCCAGTTTTCATCTGTGAAATGTTGGAGAGGATGCCACAGTATCTCAACAAAGTGAAAAGCCAAGGGCAACAAAAGTGATGAAGAGCTTTGGAATCAAATCTCATGAACAAGCTTTCAAAAGAAAAGAAGTGGGTAGGTTGAACCTGGAGAAAACTTACTACAAGGAAGTTGTTTCCCATTTGCTATCCCAACTGAGGCTTCTGGGAGTGGAAGAGCCAAACTTCTGGAGGTCCAAAGATTCCCCTGATCAATGAAATCCTCCACCTTGTTTTAACATCATTTGCTTACCGCTAAACTCCGATGTTGCTCCAGTTCTTGATGGTAATGAGGATGAAAAACAAAAAGAAAAAGCTCAGTAGAAAGAGACTTGTCCTTTGTAAACGAAGGAGAAAGAATCACTCATGCAGCTATTACCACAAACCACTCAGCATATGCAAGTAAAGAAAAAGAAGGATAGATTTATTTGCATTCAGAAAACCCTATTAACTTTCCATAATTCAGTCTGACATGGCTCCAAGGGTCAGCAGCAGCAATGCTTTAGAAATATTAATGCTAATGCCTGAATTCATCTCCCCCTTGATGCCTTTCTTGATGGAGACTGAAGTTCTGATGACTGTGCCACCAGAACTTTGAAAATTCAATAACGGGAACCTGGGAGGGGTGACTTCAAAGGGGGAGGGAGAGCCTGGTTAAGCTGGAGAATAGTGTGTGGCATGAATATGAATATGGAGATTTCCCTTAATTTTCTAGGGTGGAACTGGGAAAGGGACAGATTTATGGGAGATTGAAATTGGATGGCATGGATCAGTGCTTCTCAGACTGTCTCATGTTGTCTTGTAGGCCAGCAACCAGCACAATATTTGAGTCCATTGGCTGCAGCTGTTTCTTTCTTTCCTGAAAACTCTGCAGGTTGACAGCTGATGGTCTACAGACTGGCACTGGTCCACAGGCAACCACTTTGAGAAGCACTGGGATATGATGACTACTAGGGAGAAAGGGAGTGTCAGTGATGGAAGAGATTACACAGCAGTTAGATTAAAGCTAGATTAATCTGGTTAAAATTGCTACACTGCCCTTCTGCTGAATACTGACACTTCGCAAGCACTTGTGTATCTGCCAGTATGCTCGTTTATAGGGAATATGCTGTGCAATAGCAAAGGCATAGTGACTGTTTTTGCAATTTCACTGAATAAAGCGATAAATTGAAGGCATCAATGAATAGTCATGTATCAACCCAAGAATATCTAACTGCATGGCTGGAATCCAGCTGCTTAGTCTCGAATAGAGTGGACCCACTCAATCCAGTATTGCATGGTGAGGCAACGCATAGGTAAATCCAACTGATTCAATACCTCTACTCTAATTGTGATTAATAAATGGATTTAGGCCCTTGTGAAATGGTTACACTTGTGGGATTCTGCTTATGCAACCATGAGCTGAATGTGTTTGTTGCATAGTGGCCCAAAAAATACAATTGCATGTGTAAGGGAAGTTATACCAGTGTATGACACCAAGAAGAATCCAGTCATAGACACACTGAAGTCATCCATAATTTACTAGTGGTAGGATGATGGTTTGGCATCAGTGATCATCATTTCACTGCTGCTGAGTTACACATAGATCATACATGGCTTGAGCATGTTATTGTATTCGTTCTTGTTCAAATTAACTTTCCAAACTCTGCTCAGAAGGAAATCTTCAGTGTGGAGATGGTGGTCTCAATCCTACAGAGCAGTGGTTTCAAACTTCAGGAAAAGAGATTCCGTATAAACATTAGGAAGAACTTTCTGATGGTAAGAGCAGTTCAACAATCGAATGCACTGTCTCAGAGTGTGGTGGAGTCTCCTTCTTTGGAGGGTGTTAAGCAGAGGCTGGATGGCCATCTGTTGGGAGTGCTTTGCTTCTGCATGGAAAGGGGTTGGACTCAATGGCCTTTCTGGTCTCTTCCAGCTCTATGATTTCTATTATTCTATTTTTCATCCTGGCTAGAATAGACCCTTTTTTTCAATGGGATCTACATATTTTCTAACTGTTGAACAATTGAATTAATGGTCAACTTAAATCCCAAGTAGTCAACAGGACATAACCCCAAATGTTTACTATGTTTTAGAAAAGGTGCCCCATCAAGTGGTGAAAGGTGTCTGTTTGTAACAGCATGTGATCTTCATTTTGTGAGTGATTATTGGAAGATAAACACAAGTTTCATATACAGGTCTACTTGCTGGAGCATATATCTTTGAGGAAATCTTTTTGTTTGATGGAAAATGTAGTAATATCAGAGAATTTGAATGGGCCCCAATATATTTTGAGCCTCAGGTGCTTTTCTATCTCTTTTGGATGGATAGGTGGCTGAATTTATCTGCTTCTCAAATTTCTGCCGTATCTCTTTGCTTTGAGTATCTAAACAGAGGTTAGCAAACTATCATTATGAAACATACCTGCAGATACATCAATCAAGATATCAGTAGTGTCTTGGAGAACATTAGTCTTGAGGGTCTTATGGGAAATTTTGATTATTTTGGACATGATGCCAGATGGTCTCCTCCTTCCCACCACACCATGCAAAGGTGGAGGGGAGGCACTCCATATCTGAATTCTGGAACTTCCTTAAGCTTTCTTAGTCTCTGCAAAGATGAGTTATAGTAATTTGAGATCTGCCTTCTAAATAAGCTGATGAAGACAGTGCATTCCTCCACTTAAAAAAAGCAAATAAGTAAGATGTATCTAGGATATAGTTTGGCCACTTGACCTTAAGCTTTCTTTTGAAGTGGAGGCTTAGCACCCAGTTTCTAATAATAATCACACACATTAATTACAGCTGCCTACAAATCTGAGTTCATATTTTGCTTGATTAGCCAAGCTGTTAGAACTGATTAAGTGATCAATTAATCCATCTGAAACACTCCAGCAGAATCTGAATATAGTGTGTGCACATGCACAAATGAATCTTGGAAGGTTTCGTGGATTCCATGTCAGTGAGTGATAAATCCACTCCAGGCTTTAGCTGTAAGTGTTTGAAGTGCTAGACCTTATTCCCAAAACAGACTCAGCACCTTGGATAGCTCCTCTGAAGATCAGGCTAAATCTCAGACTAAAAGTCACTATCCCACTGACATGGGAGCTATCAGCTAGCTACCACTGAGACTAACAGAAAATGAAGAGAGAGGGCTATTGTGATGACACAGATGTATTCCCTCCAACACACACACACATATGTTGGCAGATGCACAGAATGGCTGAAATCCCATTTGTAAAACCCAACAAGACAAGAAAAGGGAACTATAGACCTGACTTATAGGACTGACAATCAACAAACTAACAGAGTTAGCAAATAAAATGAGTAAACTCTCATATCTAGATATAGATATAGATAAAGATATAGACACAGATATAAATACAGGCATACTTCATTTCCAAAACCTCTGACATAGAAACTCATTTTTACAAACTCATTTTCTATTCACCCAGCCCTCTATTTTCCTCATTGTTTTCTGTCTAGCTGGACAGTTTGTTGTTGTTGTTTATTTTGTTTTATTTTGTTTTGTTTTTAGGAACTTCATCATTGGTAGGATGGTGAATAGGGACTAAAAAAACCCCCACAGACTTTGGGTGGTAGGTTGCAGCAGCATGTTTGTAGTAAGCAATGCAATAAAGCATGAGCTGGGAAAGTGTGGGATTCTATTCTAGTCAACTCTACTGTTGCCCAATGTGCCTGCCACCAACAGGCAAGCTAAACAGCAGCTGTCTCCAGAATCCCTTCCTGATCATGCTTGCATGGAAAGCAAAACAGAAATAAAGGAGAAGGCAGATTAGCTCGCCTTACTGGCTCCGACCAGGTAGATCTAAGTATCTGGGCATCAAAACAGAAATCATAAGAAAAGTGGAAGTGGGTGAAAGATAAAGTCATACCTGAATATATTTTGGAAGAAACCTTCAAGTAGTCTCTAGAAGGTTCAAAATGTATTTTTTTTCCTTCATGCAAAGGTTACCTGAGCTGGTTGTTTCATGGTACAAGTACATATTGTTAGTTTTGACTAAAAAATGGTTGGACCATATTGAATCGATCTTTTTTGCAGTATAGGAACCAGAGGCATATCTACAACTGGGCAAGTAAGACAGGTGCCCCAGGTGCCAATGCCAGTGGATTGCAAAAAAGCCATGTATGTAGGGGTGGAGGGTGGGGTAGAAGTATGAAGGGAGGGGCACAACTTCCACACTTGCCCTAGGCACTGTTTACACTAGATACACCACTGATAGGAACCTATCCTCCTTCATTCTGTTATTACTGCCTCCAGTATCAATGTTTCTGTTGAAAACCTAATGCCCAAATGCACATTGACTTTGCTAGCCGAGGTATAATTATATAGATATAGATGAATGACTGTGTGTGTGTAAATTAATTGAAAAGATAAATTTCCAGCAAATCCATATGAAAAGTCAATGATCTGTAATACCTACATGATCCTGTAAGGCCCTGCTTTGGGGGTCCCCGATATCAGTAGGGTCTGGATGGGCAATTTACTCAGTTGGCACTATGTTTATTTAGCAATAGAATTAATTGCCATGGATATCAAAATCAAGCCTGCAAAGTGATCAGAAGGTCAAACCGTGCAAAAAAGAGGAGAGCCAGCCTAAGACCCTCAAGATGAGATTAGGTCGCTTGCCAGGCACAATAACCAACACCCTGTGGATGATTGATTTAGGCAGAAGCAGGATGTTTTCCCCAGTGACATCAAGCCAGAAGCCCACCAGATTTACTCCAATTGTTGTATTACTCTGATCCTTGCATTCCCCAACCCTCACTCATGATTGGATTAACCATCACATCCTTGTCAGTCAAACACTGTGCACATTAACAGGCGAATAGACCATTGTTAGGACAAAGGTCCCCTTTGGTTTCTCACCTGGGAACTTCCCCACCACGGGCTATTTTTTGGGTACATATACCCCTGATTTCAGGCTCACAACTTGCAGCCTCTCACCCTTCTGAGCATCACTGTCTGTCCGATTTCAGAACTGAGAACTGCCCTTGGGTCCAGCACCTGAGTCACCTCATCCTGCTGTCCGCTTCTTGTCCGATCTGGTAAATATCATCTTGTACCCTTCACAGTCACTGTCCCATTTTCCTCCCTTTCTTTCAGTTAGCTATTGTGTATGTGTGGATAGTTGTTTGTGTGTGTGGATATACAATTTTGATTCTTCTATATCACTGTGCTGGCTGAGTCTTTCCTTTTTTTTTTCCGTTATTTTTTTATTAATATCAAATTTATATTCAGTTACTTATACAAAATAAAGGTACATCATCACTGATCTTGACTTACATATTGCATTTCTTACAAAATTCTGTTTTCTATACATTACATACACAATACTGTTTTCCATTATTTTCAATAATTTCTTTTTATCTTGTTATTATTATTATATATGTGTATATAGATATATATATTTTATATCATTAAAAAAACTAAACAAAACAAAACAAAATAAACAAAACAAAAAATTATATATAATTGCTTCCTCTAGTCTTTCCCGAGGTTTCCCATAAACATTGGTAGCAAGATCTCACTAAGTTGCCCCCCTCTCATTAGCCTCCTGATTTTGAGCTAATTAATTCCCCACCTTTGCAAGGAGGCACTGGCACTGCAGGTTGGCCCTTGTGGCACCCATGTTCCATACAGTTTTTTAATAACGCTAAAAGCACAGCACTGTACAAGTGTAAGCCAGTATGGCATACTTTTTGCAAGGGCCAAATTGACCTTCACATGTGTAGTATTGTGCCTTTAGTGTTACAGTTATCTGTGTTCTTAGAATTGTAAAGCTGGAAGAGACTACAATGGTCATCCAGTCCAACCTCCTGCCATGCAGGAATACATAGTCAAACTCCTGACAAATGGCCATCCATCCTCTACTTGAAAACCTCTAAAGAAGAAGACTCCACCACATTCTGAGGCATTGTATTCCACTGTCAAACTGCTCTCACCATCAGGAAGTTCTTCCTAATGTTTAGAAAGGATCTCTTTTCCTGTAGCATGAACCCATTTCTCCATGTCCTAGTCTCTGGAGAAGCCAAAAGCAAGCTTGCCGGACGGGACACCCTTTCAAATATTTAAACATGGCTGTCATGTCACTTCTTGACCTTCTCTTTCCAGGCTAAACATATCCAGCCCTCAAAACTGCTCATCATCAGGCATGGTTCCCAGGTCTTTTACTATTTTGGTCACTCTCCTCTGGATACATTCCAGCTTGTCAATATCCATCTTGAATTTTGGTGCCCAGAACTGGACACGGTATTCCAGGGGAGGTCTGACCAAAGCAAAATAGAGTGGTTCTGTTAACTCCCTTGACCTGGGCATTTGCTTACTTATTAGCCTTGTCCAGTGTGAAGGCAGGCATGGAGGGCTGGGAGTCTGCAAAGGCAACTGGATGAAAAATGAGAAACTGATGTGTCATATCTTCCTACATTTCACAGATGAAGACTGGGATATATGAGCCCAAGTAATTTTAGAGTGTGGTGAAGATGGCAGAAATTATCAATCAGGAAAAATACACAAGCTAGGAGAGGACCACACAGTCTGGGAAGGGCAAGATGTTGCTTCCTCCTCTCCTCATGGCCCAGTTAATTGGGTGCAATTATTTTTGCAATGGGAAGTTAGTTTGTAGAGACTGAAGAAAAAGGACAAATGAAAAAAGAGGGACGAGGGTAGAGGAACATTTTAAAAGCAGCTGAAAAAGTGGGATAACAGAGGATTATAGAATCATAGAGTCATAGAGCTAGAAGAGACAAAAGGGCCATCGAGTCCAACCCTCTGCCATGCAGGAATAGATATTAAAGTATTCCCAACAGATGGCCACCCAGCCTCTGCTTAAAGAAGGAGACTCCACCTCATTCCAAGGCAGTGCATTCCACTGCTGAACTGCTCTTACCATCAGGAAGTTCTTCTTAATGTTTAGGTGGAATCTCTTTTCCTGTAGCTTGAAACTCCATGTCTTAGTTTCTGGAGCAGCAGAAAACAAACTTGGTCCATCCTTCTTCAAGTCAACTCCAACTTCCAGTGACCCTATCATAGGATTGCCTTGGCAAGATTTATTCAGTGGCATTTTACCATTCCCTTCTTCTAAGGCTGAGAGAGCATGACATGCCCAAGGTCATCTAGTGGGCTTCCATGGTCAAGCAGAGATTCAGACCATGGTCTCCTGGAGACCTAGTCTAATATTCAAATCGCTACGCTACACTGACTCTTAATGTTGCTCATTATATTGGTTCTTCCAGAATAGGGGAGACTCAGATCCTTCTTCAATTTCTACTTCTCTGATTCCTCATCAACTTGTGTTAGGAATTTGTCTGGCAGCAGAAGTGTTTTTGAAGTCTCTGATCTGAGGGTAAGCATGTTATGGCCCTTCTGATGCTGTCGGACTGCAACTCTTATCAACCCTAGCCAGCACAACTAATTCCAAAGGATGATGAGAGTGGCACTCCAATGACATACAGACTTTTACAAGTCACCCACCTCTGCCGTCCCAGCTTAACCCAGACTGTTCAAACTGAAGTAGTGCAGGAAGCGTGAGTTAATTTTGAGTCAGCTTTTAAAAGGGCAAAAGAAGTGAGAGAGAAGAGGGGAGGAGGGAAGCTAAAGCAAAATAGCTTAGGGAGCCCCAAGCAGGCACACAGACCCTGTGATAATCTGTCTGTGTTTCCTGAAGCCAAGAGGATTAAAGCTTCACGTGTTTCTCAGCAGGATCATATGATGGCCCTCTGATTGCTACAAAAAGGCAATGTTTTCCCAGTGAAGTATTCACTTTCTAGAAGATGCAGTTGCCCTGGGCTTTCCAATCTCATTCAAACCAGAGAACCATTTGGGAAGAATCAACTGGTGTTATCACAGCCCTTTCTGCGTCTTTCCAAAAAGCGGATAAAAAAGAAAATCTGATTTTTGGGAGAAATAATATGCAAGGCCTGAAAGGTGTTTCTCAGTTGCTCTTTTTTTTTTTCTGTCATTTTTGTCATTATGTCATTTTGTTAATAACTCAAAACATTTTCTTAAGAAAAAGAGAGGAAAAGATTTGCAAAATTAATAAATAAAGGCCGAGATGCCATATCACTGTCTATGTTTTGTAACTTTATGAATCCATAACTATGCTGTAGAAATGCAAGAAAAATCTGTTAGTAAATCGGGAAGATGCACATCCGGGTACTGGCAAGCATGTTCCGGGTACCGGCAAGCATGTTTCAATCCACATCAGGTTCTTCTGATGTGCATCAGGCACTCTGGCTATGCTCTGACACTTCCCAGTTGGTGTCTCAATGCACACTGGGGAATGCCCCAATGTGTATCACTGCCCATTGTGCACTGGACCATAGAGTATCAGTCACTCCATCAGCTACCATTGTGCAACAGTTGCTTATACATTATAAAGTCATAGCAGCCCCCAGGTGAACACAAGCATTTTGAAACCAATCAGTTCTGTTTTATTACCCTAAGAGGTGGGGGATGTTGGGGTCTACCCACAATGCCAGTTTTTCCTTGGAATTTAGGAGAATTGTAGCTTAAAGGAGGCCTATGAGAGGAGAGTAATTGCAGGAGCTTTTCACCAATGTATGCCAGCACTAACTGTAGAGAGGACTCCAGTTTAAAGTTAAACAAGGTATTTTATTTGGATTGACAAACACACAAGAAATAAAACATTCTCAAGAACCATACAAGGCTATCAGAAAATGAGGCAGGAAAGGTTGGATAGAGAGATTAGGGGTGAAGAGGGTGATAGTTATCATATATACACCATTTCATACCCTGAATGGGGTATATAGATGCAACTGTAATGGCTTTCCCATGAAACTGGCAAAGGAGTCTGGAATGGGCTGATGGCTTTATTCTGGAGTCACAAAACATTGATAGGAGTCATGACAATCTCTTAATGTTGTGGTTGGGCAGGGGGCATAAGGAAGTTTTCTGTAGGGCGAGATCAAGAGGTGGTCCCTGATTGCTTCACCTGGACAGTTTCACTTTCCATTGTATTTGGGTGTGCACAGAGCCTGAGGTGTTGAACAGATTATCACAAACCTATTAGTGTCAGATTTTCACACCTCATCCTCTCTGAACTTATGACCTGATCATGTCTTAGGTCAGCTTGACCTGGCAACACACTGTCTGGTCAGAGTGGCTTCATTCATGTTTTTCAGTCATAAATATGTTCAATTATGAAAATGGCACATCCCACAGGAGGAGAGGCATAGGATATGCTAACAGTTTTGTGCATATATAAGATTGTTTTTGAAGAGGTAAATCCCAAACAGAATGTCAGCCAATTTTTTTTAGGGATGGGCCAACCGAATCCTCGAATCCTCAGCAAGGATTCAAGATTCATGAATCTGAATCCCTGTGCAAAAATAGGTGAACTGAATCTTTCAGATCCACCAACCAAAAAACAGGTTTTTTTTAAAAAAGTTCTGTTTAAAAAAAACATTTAAAAGTTGCTTTTTAAACCCTTTTTTAAAAAAGAATTTGAAAGATTCAAGATTCGTGAGATTCGTGGATTCCCAGAACCTTCCAGGGATCCAGATCCGGATTTGGATTCAGAAAATTCTGGATTTGTCCCATCCCTAATTTTTTTTAAATGCACAAGCTACTATGTGTGTGTGCATGCGTATGCTCAGGCATTGGATTCAAACTTCGGGAAAAGCGATTCCACTTGAATGTTAGGAAGAACTTTCTGACAGTAATAGCATTTTGACAGTGGAATGTACGGCCTGGGAATGTGGTGAAGTCTCTTTCTTTGGAGGTTTTTAAACAGAGACCAGATGGCCATCTGTCAGGAGTGCTTTGATTCTATATTCCTGAATGCAGGGGATTGGAGTAGATGGTTTCTTCCAACTCTATGATTCTGTGATTCTGTGGGGGTTTTTTTTAAAGAAAATGATGGAATTATTTATATAATAATATAACATAGTGACATTATAAACACTTTTTAACAGAATGAACAAGAAATACACCAAGCCTCCCACGTTATAACTAAAAAAAAAAGTTTCAACATTTCAATTGAAGTCTTTGGTTCACAGATGCACCACATAATTACTGAATGGATCGCTCTTTGTCATTCCATATAAATACAGTACATCTCACCATACAGAGGAAGACTGTGATCTGTTCTGTCAACTTTTGTGCCTGCTCAGTCTTCTATCACCAGCCCTGGTCAGAAGATTATCTTGGCATTTGGTTAGGTTCACATGAGAGAACAGGGGTTCCCTTAATAGAGTGAACCCTCTGGATTGTCAATCTAGAACCTGAAGCATATTTCAAATGCAATTCTAGAGAACTGAAATAGTTTCACTTATTGTTTAAGATCACTGCTTCTTCTTCTTTTTTTTCCGAATGGTTCTAATGTTTATAATTTTCTGTTTGGAAACATGTATCAAAATATTCTTTCCTCTAAAGCAGATGATGGCAAAGTGTGGCCCTCCAGTTGTTGCTGGACTGCAGCTTTCTCCACTTTACCCCTGAGTGAGGAGTGCAGGGAGTTGTAGTCCCATGACATCTCGAGTTGTAGTCTGACTATACTTCTGTTCTAAAGGAAAAGATAGCAGGATCTGAGAATCATGTACTTTTCCAGATTAACAGATTTGCTGAGCTCACGCCACTCAACAGACTTGGCTTGGTTTGTGGAATGTCCTCCTCCCCTTTCTCATTCAGCCTCCAGGCCTCATTCCTCCATCCCTAAAACCCAAAAAAGCATTAAATTAACTGTCCAAGTTCCTGTGTGTGACCAAGAATTGCACCCTCTGTGGTGGTCAGGCACATCAAAAGTGATCATGTGCTAGGCAGAAGATGAGAGTTTTAAAATAAGGCTCTGTACAACTGAAGCCTGAGGGGGAGGGCGAACAAAAGTTACTTGGATGGAGCCCAGAACATGTGATAATCAGATTACAGAAAAGTGTGTGTGCGCCTCTGTGTGTGTGAGGCAAGGATGGAAAAGGATACTGAATGATGTACAGGAAAGAAATACGTAGTGAAAACTTCTCCAGGCTGTGGTAAGGATAATAACTCACTTGTTGCCGATTGACTGAGCAACTGGTTCGCAAGCCTTCTGCTGCTGCAAAGAGGATGTGTCTTTTCTCCATCGGCATCTTTCTGAGTCTTCTTCCCCTAGGATTGAGCCAGTTCCCACGGGCATGTGCCAATTCGGACAGTCTGTTAAGAAAGGAATGCTGCCCCCCTTGGCCAGGGGATGGGTCCCCGTGCGGAGAGCTTTCGGGCAGGGGATCTTGCAGAGATATCCTTCTTTCAGATGCCCCACTTGGTCCTCAGTTTCCATTCTCTGGAGTGGATGACAGGGAAGATTGGCCTGCTGTCTTTTATAACAGGACTTGTCAATGTGCAGGTAATTTCATGGGCTTCAACTGCGGGGATTGCAAGTTCAACTTTGCGGGTCCCAACTGCACTGAAAGAAAGGCACGGGTGAGGAGAGACATCTTCCGGCTCAGTGCCAGGGAAAAGTACCAGTTTCTTGCCTACCTCAACTTGGCCAAACACACAACCAGCCGGGATTTTGTCATCGCCACTGGAACGTATGCCCAGATGAACAATGGCTCAGCTCCCATGTTCCGAGACATCAACGTCTATGACCTTTTTGTCTGGATGCATTATTACGTGTCCCGGGATACTCTGCTTGGAGGCACCAGTGTGTGGCGGGATATCGATTTTGCCCATGAGGCCCCAGGTTTCCTTCCTTGGCATCGACTTTTTTTGCTCATGTGGGAACATGAGATCCAGAAACTGACAGGGAATGAGAACTTCACCATCCCCTATTGGGACTGGCGAGATGCCCAGGGCTGCGATATCTGTACGGATGAGTTCATGGGTGGCAGACATCCCAGCAACCCAAACTTACTGAGCCCAGCTTCTTTCTTCTCTTCATGGCAGGTAGGCACAGGGAAGGAAAGAGGGAAGGGAACCCTATTTCTCCTAAGTTATACAGAGTATGCTTGTGTGAATTATTTGCTCTGCTGTTTCTCTCTTTCTTTAAAGATGAATGTAGATGAATGTAGCATATGCAACTCCTAGACTAAATACAGCTATGGATACAGTTTGCATTTGGAAATCCATACCCTTGGAAATGCTGCCAACTTAAATAAAATAAAATAAAATAAAATAAAATAAAATAATCATGCATACCTTGGGAACAAATGAGCAAAAAAAATTCTATATGTATTCCTAACTGCCTGTGGATATTGTTCCTTCATCTATCTGCATATAAAAGTGCCTCTACAAAACTAGCAAAGGATGAACCTGGAAGTAGGAAAATAATAAGTTTGCAGAGATCAACCAGACAGATTTGCCCAGCCTTAATGCAGACAAAAATCATATTGAGCAGTAATCTGTTTCAGCTAATTATTTACTTCATTAACTACACTTAACTAAGTAACTGGTCCAAACCCCTGCCTGCCCAAATTGGACGAAATTTCATTCACCCATAGGTGGGAGGGGAATTATGATCAAGACAATAGTGTCACAATCATGACTTAGGCCATTTCCACATTACACAGTTATAGTGCTATTATTCCACTTCAACGTCTTATGGAATCCTGGGACTTGCAGTTTAGGGAGGGGCATTCAGAATTCTCAGCCAAAGAATTCTTTGGCCTCAGTAAACTACAAAGCCCAGCATTCCACAGGATGTTGAAAGTGGAATAATACCACTATAAAGAGTAATGCAGAGATGGCCTGAGACACAATTTAAATTTGAGGTTTGGGGGCCTTTGAGGGTCATCAAGGGGAGGTTGGGGGCCACAGTTTAGAGTTACAAGGGCCCAGATGTCTTTCTGTACTCTACTTTAAAGATTAAAACCAGCACTTCAGTCCAGGAATGTGCAGGCAGCTAATATATGTGATTTTTCAGGGGTGGGTGGCCACATGGTTGCTAGATGCTTTCCCTACCGAACATTAACCCCAGAACAGTGGCAGCTGGCAGCGTCCATCTCAGCGGGGTGGTCAGTCTTCTCCAGGTATTAATGAGAGCTTTACAAGACCCATCCAAGTTGCCCAAAATAGATTCAGCACTTTGGATAGATCCATGAAAGTTCAAACTAAACCTGGAATAGGTCACTGTTCCATCAGCATGGATGCCACCAGTCCCCACAGCTTGAGAATGATGCTATGTTGCTGTTTCAAGTTGGGGGAAAATGGTGGATGGCAATCACCAGGAGGCCCAGAACCACCACAAAAACACTGGTGAAAAGGAAGGAGAAGTGAATTCAGAGTAGCAATCTTGACCACACTGGTAAAATTCAAAGACATAGCTGTGTTAGTCTTGATCAGTATGCAAAGGAATCTTGTAGCAGCTTTGAGATTAACTGAGAGAAAGAAGCTGGAAATATCAGCTTTCATAGACTTAAGTCCACTTTATTATTAGACTAAAGTCTATGGAAACTTATGCTACCAACTTTTTTCTCTTAGTTAGTCTCAGAGATGCTGCAAGATCCCTTTGCAGCCTTGACTGCAGATGATTTCTATAACTTGAAAGTGAGTAATGAAGAAATAGTTCAAGATTTTGTATACCGAAGCTTGTTTTTTAATTAAAACAGAAGTTGTAGTCAAGAATTCAGAAGAAGACTAAGACTTGGAAAGGCAGTTCCGAAGGAACTAAATGAAACCTTCAATTGTAAAGAAACATCAGTAGATACCAAAGTCAGAATAATCTATGCCATAGTATTTCTGGTTTCTATGCATGGGTGTGAAAGCTGAACAGTGGAGAAAGCTGATAGGAAGAAAATCAATGTATTTGAAATGTGATGCTGGAGAAGAATTCTAGAAAAAACAGGCACTGCTTAAAAAAACAAAAACAAAATAGTTAATTGTAGATCAAATCAAGCCGGAACTCTCAGTAGAAGTGAAGATACACTAAAGCTGTCATACTTTGGATATCAGACACTCTTACGAACCGTACAAGGCAATTGGAGAGGAAGGTGAGAAAGGTTGGATAGAGAGAGATTGAGTGGAAAACATGGTATATACCAGTCCTGAAGGAGGGGGGGTCACAGCAGAGTGGCTCAGACAGTGTCTTAGGGTAGCCCAGAGAAATGGCAGTCTGAGGCACCATGTCCAACATACTATGACCAACATATTACAGAAGGCTGGAGTCAAAGCTAGAGTTTTTATACTCTACTAGCATATTTACCTGGTGTTGCCCAGGATTTTATTTTCTCATAGGAAATACTTGTTAGAAATACCTTAGGAATTACCTTGCCTTACCTTAGGAATTAGATGTGGTTGAAATATACGGATTTGAGATCCTGTGTCTGTGATTCCCCAAACTGTCTTGTCCAGTACCTGTAACTTTTCCCCATATTCCCCAATCCAATCTGTATTCAGAGTTATTAACATACAGAGGTTGGGTTCCTGAGGGAAATACAGGCCTCCTCCTTGCTGCTAGGCCTCATCTCCATAGCAACCGACCTGAGGCCCAAGAGCTCTCTGGCTGAGAATTCTAAAGGCCCCTCCCCAAACTGCAAACCCCAGGATTCCATAGAATCTTCACAGGCAGCCAATCATATGAGGTCTTCTCTGCCTGACATGGAAAGACAAACTTTGACTTTTATATATTAGATTTCATTCCCTGAAGGGCCCGCGGTGACAAAGCCATAATGGCTTTTCCATAGGATTGACAAAGGGTTCCAGAATGGGCTGACTGCTTAACTCCAGAGTGACAGAAATCATTGGACTCATGACGATTTCTTAACGTTTGGTCAAGTAGCGTGTATAGGGAAGATCTTCACAGGACAAGCTTAAGGGATGGTCTCTGATTGCTCACCAATCTGGGCAGTTTGTCTTTCATTGTATTTAAAATGCAAAGAGCCTGGATTGGTAAAAAGATTAGCATAAACCCATCAGTGTCAGGTTTTCCCATCTAATCCTCTGGACTTATGATTTGAACATGTCTCAAGTCGGATTGACCCTGAAAATGTTCTCCAGTCAGCATGACTTCAATCATGTTCTCCAGTCATTAATAAGTCTAATTTATGAAAATTGCTTATCTCGCAAGAGGGGTGGTAGGGTACGGTAACAATTGGATGGCAGTAGGAAAAGAAGAAGATCATGTTACAGGTGGATTGAGTCAAGCAAGGAAGTCATAACCATGATGTTGCAAGACCTCATGAGTACAATGGATGACTAGGGCTTCTGGAGGTCTCTCTATTATAGGGTTGCCTTAAGTCAAAGTTGTTTTGCCATCAAATAGCAACAATAATCTTAGTAATCTACTCCATCCAAATATTGTGTCTAAAAAAGTTCATCAAAGGAAATTTTCCACTTAGTGATAGCATAAACTATGTATTGGGAGACCTGCATGTGTACCAAGTAGTTTTAGCTAGACAGAACAATTTCATAACAAGTGGTTAATGCTAGAACAATGGAAACAGCAGTATACATATTGTAGCTTCTTTCTGAAAGCCAAAACAAAACAAAATATATTTTTCCCTCCTACTTCCTTCTAGAGTCAACATTTTGAATTTGAGGAAAATAAAGATATACCCCAATGCTAAAGTAAAGGTCTTGAGCAGAGCCCAAGACACCTAACTATGTTAGCTTCCTTTACTGCCAGATAATATTCTGAGTCTTATTATGAAAGATAGTTCTGATTAACTTGTTTGGGGACAAAAATCCATTCTTGAGTCCTTGGACTATGTAAAGACTCTTAAAACAAAGCCAAATATAATCAACAGTCTAGAAGAAAAATCATGAAAATAGAAAACACCATCTATTATATTAAATTGAGGGAACGATGATCCTGTAGTGTTCTTTTTCTGTTTTATTAAATTACTCTCTAAACAGAAAAGTCCTCTGGTGTTTAAGTAAAATGTTCAGAATGAGATTCTGGTGAGTCTCCATTAGGATTTCTACGCATATGATATTATTTGCTTTTTTAAAAAGATGTAGTTCTTTAGCTTTCTATACTTTCCATCCATGTTTTCAAATGACAGTCACAGGCAGAGCAACAGAAAGTATATTATGAGATAATGAAAAGAGCTCTGAACTGTGATCAGTTTTTGTATTTCAGGAAATGGAGGCTGGACACCAATTCTTTGTCCCAGAATGCACTGCTTGACAGAACCTCATACCTGCATACCTACCAGTCTGCAGTCTCTATCCTGGAACTGAATGCAAAACTCATGGCCACAAGACTTGGCCTTATATTTGGACATTTTGTTTATTTCCTCTAAATTGTCCCAGGGGAAAGTTTAGAATGTGTGGGAGCCTTTTAGCCTCCAGAATCCAAAAATCAGTGGCGGAAACAACAAAATGTCCACTTCCAGATTCATAAGAAAGGTTATTTTCACTTGAAGAAAGACACACAGGAGGCAACACATCCTGTTTTAAAGGAGAGCTTTAAGGTGTTCAGCTGGGTAGAGACATCCCTTTAGAAGTGTGGCCAACATTTCAACAGGAGAGGAAAAATATTCTGAAGAAGATTGTGGGTGTTAACTAGCTGGTTTAGACTGTTGTAGGTTTTGCAATAAATGCCAACATGGTGGTACTCAACATACCCTAAAGGTGTAAAGAATATTCATTATTAATCATTGCCAGATCAAAAACAAACAAAACCACACACACACACACATTTACCAAAGGGCAGAAAGCCACCTTGAGAAGAATAATAGATGGCTGAATATTTTGTGCAATGTCCCCCCACTATTTTAACATCTCAAAGTATTCTAGAGATACTATTCTGCACAGAAAAACACAGAAAACAGATTTTGCAAATAGGGAAAAATACCTGTTTTCTACACAGAAGACACTATTTGCTGTGCAGGATTTTTTTTTTCTGTGCAGATTTTCTTTTAATTCAAAACCCCATATGTCTTTTTTTCACAAAATAATTCCTATAGAGCACTTTGGGACATTCAAATACACAGAGGAAATTGCAGAGGAATCTTCATTTTCTGCCACAGCAGGGAGAAAACTGCTGTAATTATTCATCCTCACAGGCCAGGATGAAATAGCTGAAGGTTTGCATCCCTAACACACACACACACACACACACACACACATGGTGAGGGCTGTGTCTCTTAAGAACCCCAGAACCAAAGTTAGCTCACCATTATGCCACAATGACCTACCAAGTCCCAGACCTCAAAAACTGAACGAGTGTACATCTAAACTTTGATAGGCTGCCATGCAAAGTTAGTCTCAATGTCGCACATTCTCTAAGGTCTCACAGATTATAATCAGGATAGGTGTGACCAAGCAACATGAGAGTGTCGACAGGAGGGCCAAAGTTAGGAATGAGGAAGAGCACACAAGCTAGGAGAGGCTGCAGCAATTTGCTTTTGCCTGAGCCTGTTGGCAAGGGCAAAATTCTGCTCCCCCTCCTCTCCTTTTCCTCCACTGAATAACTGAGTGCAAACCACTTTTGCACTGTGAACTCACTTTGCAGCAACTGAAGTAAGGTGAGGCAAAGGGAGAAAATGGGAAGAAGAGAGAGAAACTGGAACTTTTTAAAAAGAAGTTGGGAAAAGTGGGAGGACAGAGGATTCATCCGGACTATCTCTGCCAAATTGGGACAGTTGGAGAGATAATAATTTGGATATCCTGTTTATTTATTTGTTACAAATACACTGTTTGTTCTCCCAAACTGTTCGTGAAACAATTGCTTATTCATTTGGACCTCAGAGCTTAAAGTTCTTCACCTTCACTTTATGCACACAATCTTCTTTTGAGATAGGTCAAAGTGAAGGAGAATGGCTGGCCCAAAGTTAACTGTAAGGTTCTACACCTAGCCAGAAAAAGTGAAATGCACAAATATAAGACAGAAGACAGCTGGCTGGACAACAGTGCGTGTGAAAGGGATCTAGAAGTCTCAGTAGACCATAAGTTGAACATGAGTCAGCAGTGTGATGCAGCAGCTAAAAAAGCCAATGTGATTCTAGGCTGTATCAATAAAAGTATAGTGTGTTGGTTGAAGGAAGTAATGTACCACCTTGTTCTGCTTTGGTTAGACCTCATCTGGAGTATTATGTCCAGTTCTGGGCACCTCATTTTAAGAAAGATATTGACAAGCTAGAATGAGACCAGAAGAGGGTGACCAAAACGGTGAAGGGTCTGGAAGCCACATCTTATGAGGAGCAACTTCGGGAGCTGGGTATGTTTAGTCTGCAGAAGAGAAGGTTAAGAGGGGACACGATAGCCATGTTTAAATATTTGAAAGATGTCATACCAAAGAAGGAACAGGTTTGTTTTCCACTGCTCCAGGGACTAGGACAAGGAGCAATGGATTCAAACTACAGGAAAAGAGATTCCACCTGAACCTCAGGAAGAACTGCCTGGCAGTCAAAGCTGTCTGGCAGTGGAATATGCTGCCTGGGAGTGTGGTGGAGTCTCCTTCTTTGGAGGTTTTTAAGCAGAGGTTGGATGGTCATCTGTTGGGAGTGCTTTGATGGATGTTCCTGCATAACAGGGGGTTGGACTGGATGGCCCCTGTGGTCTCTTCTCACCCTATTATTTTATGATTCTGTGATTCTGCCTAGTGAGGTTCATGTCTTGGTGGAAGCTAAAATCTAGACCTCTCATGTTCAGTGCTCTAATCATTGTATCAGCCTGGCTCTGTAGAAGTTTTGCAGAAACAATTTTTTAAGAGAGGTGGGAGTTTTCAGACTAGCTGTGGAAACCACTTTTGCTCCCTCTCACACTGGAGTGAACTGAAGATTCTGTTCCCTCCCTGTGAAAGGAGAAAAGGAACTAAAGGAAGAAACAGACTTGCCTTGGTGTGAAACCAACCACAGTTCTGAGCCAGTGCATGCCAGAACTCTGTCAACCCAGTAACAAAACGAATAAAGGACCAATGAGGAAAAGTGAAGTCTTTTTTTTTTTGCAGAGCATTGTGGAAACTGGATTGGCAAATAAGCAAAACAGTATTTTTAAAAGCTCTTTCTTCTGAGTGCCGGAGGGAGGGAGAATACCCTCGGAGAGGACTCTCAGAGAATCCACTTTTCATTTGGAATAGAAAAAAAGTGACAATTACAGGGTCAACCTTGGGATAAACTCAAGTGCCAGAGTGAATTTGGGGTGAGTGGGGGAGAGAAATATGTGAAAGATCTATTTCTACTTCAGCTTCCCCTTTTCTAAAGAAAAGAGAGCGGACTTTATTCCGTGGAGATGTTGCCATGGAAACGATGATAACTGTGAATGCATGGTGAAATGCTGACTTCTCCCCCACCTCCACCTTGTACTTTTCCTCAGCCAACTGTTGTTACTCCTCAACTAAATGAATCTGTGAGCCATGTTCCCCTCCTGTTTGCAAAGGTACCCACTCTTGCTATCAAAGCTGTCAAAACCGCTGTATTTCCCCTATACGCTTGCACACGCTTGTTAAAGCCGATCTTTTCAAAATGCCTTGTTATAAACACGTTCAAGTGCTAGCCAGGCTTGTTGGAATGGTCTGACAGGTACATTCTCAGCCAGGTTCGTCCATGAAATTTGAGCGTCTGAAGGAAAAACTGCAAAAGGTAGACCAGAATTCTCTGTCACGGTCTATGATACGTAACTTTCAGCATGTTTACCTATGTAGTATACGTGCAAGGAAACCCTGCTGTTCCATAGTTCATTGGTCACTTTGCTGGCTCTCCTACACAGTTTCACAAGGGGCTGCTGAATATGGATGTCATGGAACTTCTCAGTTCTATTTCCTGCAGACCTAAGTCCACTTACAAAGCTGTAAGGCTGAACTGGATTCTGGCTGTAGTTTCTCTATTACTTCAAATATATGGTTCCCATACAGTAAAACCGAACTCATTTTCTGGCTGGAATCCAGCTGGAGTCTTCTGCATTAGTGAGTTCCTCTACATCAGTGGTTGGACATTTTTGAGTGATGGGCAATGTCCACTTTCAGTTCAAGTCCATAGCAGTAGAGATGTACATGGGATGCCACTGTCCATGCAGATGTTCATTCCAGGTTGATGTGTAGCTATCTGTAATCTTTTGTTCAGTTTTGCCTTTCATTGTGTATTCAGTTGCATGTTTGATTGTGCAACATTGCCATTCAACACAAGGCTCCTGTAGCACAATTAAGAGGTTTACATAATGCATAATGCAATTACATCCTTTGTACAATAACTGGAATCCTGTTGGTTAGCCTCACTTGGAATCAATTACTGCATGATGTGTCTTATAAGTTAAATATTAGTTTGACATCCTATAACAGTGTTCCAAATACCATCCAGCAATTAAGATAGCTGCTTCATTCTATTCTATGTGTGGTGGGCTGCCACTGTTCCATCCACGTTGCAGTGGCAGCTGGTGGTGCCCATGTCAGTGGATCAATGAATCTCCCTTGGGTTCAAGTTGTTATTGATGTAGGTCTTCAAATTATTTCCAACTTGTGGCAACTCTAAGGCGAACCTCCCATGGCATTTTCTTGCCACAATTTGTTCAGAGGGGTTTGCTGCTGCCTTCCTCTGAGGCCGCAAGACTGCATCTTGCCCGAGGTGTGGTGTACAGACTAGCTCCAAGTTCAGAGAATCAGGCATAGAGGTTTCAAAAGCTTTATTCAGAACAGCAAAGAAACAACAGCACACCTGGGTGATTGCCAAGACTAACAGAACGTTGGATCTGCAATACCATAGAAGCCATTGCATTTCAAAATTAGTGTGCATAGCTATTCCATTTGTTAACAAATTAAAATGACCTTTTTCCCAATCTTTACCTTCCCCCTCCCACCCAGCCTGCCAACATAGTGACCTTGTAGCCATGTCTGTTTGTTCTTATCACAAACTGGTACCATAACATTCCAAGATTCTCAGCTTATCCCATCACCACTTCATACCATCCTTCCCCATCACCCTAAACACTGAGACACTTAAGCCCCACAGCATAACCTATTGCTTAAAACATAGCAGGGAGAACACAGGCAAGCTGACATAAAGTCACCCAGTGGGTTTCCATGGATGGGCAGGATCTGAACCCTGGTCTCCAGATTCCTGGTTCAACACTCAAACCACTATGCCATGTTGGGTCTCTCTTGAGTTCTAAACCAAACATGGAAACTGCTGTACTTTCCATAGTGCTGAACCCTATTCCCCAGACAGACTGAGCACTTTGAAGCACTCTTTAAAAGTTTAGAGTGCATCCACTATCCCACTGGCAAGGGAGGCACTATTACTCTGGGGTGATCTTAGGCATACATGTGCCTGTTCAGCATACAATCTCATCTCAGAGAAGTGGTTCCCACACCATTGAATCAAAGGCCATTTCTGCACTGGACTGTTATAGCGCTATTATTCCACTTGCAACATCCTACAGAACCCTGGGGTTTGCAGTTTTGGGAGGGGCCTCAAAGACCCCTCCCTAAACTGCAAACCCCAGGATTCCGTAGGATCTTGCAAGTGGAATAATAGCGCTATAACAGTCCAGTGCAGAATGAGTCAAAGAATAAATATAGCCAAGAGCAGAGAAAACAATAGAGACACTTTCTGGAAGAAGACTGCTTCAGGAAAAAAAGCAGACAGAAAAAAAAAAGACCCCCCCCCCCCCCGCTCACTTCTTCTCTGATCCAAACAATTGGCTCCGGATTCGAGAAGGCTGAATACCACAGAACAAAACCTTACACAGGCATTTCTTTTGTTCTCTCAGCAACCTTTAAGAACGACAGCTTCAAGGACAGTATTCAGCCATCTGCTCTGCTTTCTCTAATCCAAACAAATTGAGGTATTCAGTGCTGAAGAACTGTCAGCGGGTTTAGAATTATTATTGATACTGTATTTATTGGTTAAATGACTGTAGACTCTGTGTGAAATGTTTGGTATTCTGGACTGCTTTATTTATATATATGAAAAACAAACATATTGTTACAAGGAGGTTAGAAGAAATGTAGTGGTGGGTGTTCCTTTGGAGATAGATCAAGATGTGCCAGGGAGAAATACGGTTGTCATACCAACATGAAGCAAACCTCAGGTTTTCACTTACATTTTTGCAATAATTCAGAGATCGTCACTGGAATGATTCTGAAGCTGCACAATGAACTGTGGAGAGAAAGGAAGGAAGTGCTTCTGAGGTCCCCTGTGACTCATAGGCCAAGATGCTGCACTAGGCTTGTGTAGGTACACAGTGAATGGTCTACACCATCCTCCTGCTGAATATCAGCACTATGCAACTGATTGTGTGTCTGCCAGTGTGCATACCTATTGTCCCCTTGTACAATGAGGAAGGCACACGGATTGCTTCTGCAGTCCCAGTGAATCCGGTGGTACACTGGAATCACTGACAAATAGCTTTCCCTCAAACAAGCTTTCCCTCAAACATGATTAATCTTATTTTGTTCCACTTTTTCAGCTGTGTTTAAAATGTCCCAGTTTCTCTCTCTTTCTCCTACATTTCCCCCCTGCCATCCTCAGCTTATTTCAATTCCTGCAAACTGAGTTCAACATGCAAAAGCAGTTTATACTCAGTCAGCTGAGTGGTTAAATAGGAGGCAGGGGGCAGAATCTTGCTATTTCCAGTAGGCTCAGGTAAAAGGAAACTTCCGTAGCCTCTCTCCTTTGTGTTACTTTCCTGATTAATAACCTTTGCGGTATTGACCATACTCTGGTGTTGCTTGGCTACATGTTTTCCAGTTTTCATCAGTTAAAAATTGAGGAGGGGTGCAGAAGGGTATGAAACAATGACGTACCATCTGAAAATGTGCATCTTCATGGCTATACTCCTTTTAGTCACAGCTACGGCAGCCCCATTCAATCAGTGGTTGAATAGTGAATCAACACAATTGATCCAGTAGTTCTGCTCTAAGTGAAACAAGCAATAGGATTTATGACCATGTTGAAATGGTTACAGTTGTGGAACTCTGCTTACACAACCACGAACCTAAGATGTCCATCACATGGTTAAAAAAAACTCTACACCAGCATGTGTAAGGGAACTAACACTGGCGGATGATACCAACAGGACTCCTGCCAGAGCCTCTAACATCATTTAAACTTCTCCCAAGTAAAACCTAGCCCTATCACAGTGCTTTAATTCTTTGTTGTGTTGTAGGGTTGCCCTACTGAAAAGTGAAGACGGCTCCTGTACCTTTGATGGCTGCACAGAAGTAGACATTTCAGCAGGTGTTGCTTGTCATGCAACCTGGTAACAAGCACCGTTTGCTGAAATTCCCTTTTCTGTGCTATTATTAGTGCAGAGGTGGGCAACTGTGGGAAGCTGGAGGGGGGCATGTTAAGCTCCTAGAACTCCTTGGGAGGGTACACTTTCACTGCACCTGTCTTGAATGAATAAATAAATAAATAAAAAATGCTCCTTGCCCCCCAAAAAATCATTTTTGTTTTCCTCTACAGGACAGGGAGAGCATATTTTTAGCCCTTCCTGCCTCTGAGAGGGAATTTTGGAGCAGAAAATTTTTGGGAGAAAGACATTTTTTATCGCAGGGGACCCCAGGGGCCACAAAAATGGCCTTGCAGCCACATTCCTGCACTTCGCTCATCCCTGCCTTAAAAGTACAGGAGCTGTCTCCAGTATTCACTTTGGCAATCTTAAATTTAGTGAGGGTGATGTTTATACAGTGATGCTTTAAGAGGAAGATAAAGAAGATACATGCCTAAATCTCATTGTTAGTTCCAACTGGTGTAGAGCAATTGAATTAGGTAGATTTATCAATGTCTTGATTTACTAAACAACGGATTCCAGCCATGATATTTCCCCTTCTTACATAATAGCAATCCCCACTACCTTCAGTGTTGATGGGTACCTTCAAGTCATTTCCAATTTATGGTGGCCCTAAGGTGAATTTATCACTGAGTTTTCTTGACAGAAATTGTTCAGAGAGACTTTGTCCAGGCTTTCCTCTGAGGCTGAGAGAGTGTGACTTGCCCAAGGTTACCCAGTGGTTTTCCATGGCTGAACAGGGATTCAAACCTTAGCCTCCAGTGCCCTAATCCAACACTCTAACCACTGCACGACTCTGGCTCTTCCTATTCATTTGTTAATTCAC
The DNA here is from genome assembly GCA_030412105.1 of Cyclura pinguis. NCBI lineage: Eukaryota > Metazoa > Chordata > Lepidosauria > Squamata > Iguanidae > Cyclura > Cyclura pinguis. Next base: position 275,956,862 of record CM059601.1, on the reverse strand, counting down.
ATAGATTCAGGACTGGCAGCCATTCCCAAATCACAGTCCTCTAGCTCTATTTAGCTCAGTGGGAGAAAATATCGGTGGAAGAGGATTGAGAAAGAAAAAGATGTCTCTTTGTCTCAAGTAGTAACATGTCTTGGTCTGGTCTTATACTAGAAAATACCTCAAAATGTGATAGCACAGTACATGAAGTTACTTTGCAACTAACAGTGAATGAGGATGATGAACATGATAATGAGGATGAAATTATCTGCAGTATTCATGTATTTCATCAAAGATATAAAAAAATGCTGAGTTATTGTAGTAGTAGTAGTTGTTGTATGCCTTCAAGCCATTTCAGACTTATGGTGACCCAAATCTTAGAAACATTCATTCAGAAGGGGTTTGCCACTGTTTTTCTCTAAGACTGAGAGAGTATTTCTTGTCCAAGGTCACCCAGACAGTTTCCACAGTTAAGCAGAAATGTGAACCCAAGTCTCAGCCCTCAAACCAATACTCTACACTGGCTGTTGGGGCACAGAATTATCAGAAGGACTGTTGGGTTCTGAGCACGATGAGAAGGTGCCCAGTTTCCAAGCCTTTCTATGTCATGAAATGGATGGATGGGTTATCATGGGGAAGCTCAGGCTAACCACTCCATTCAATTCCAGCAGGGATTCAAATATCCACATGGAGAGAAAATGTATCCGTCCGGAGCCGAGCTGCGTAATGATGCACTTTGAGAAGGAATTAAGAATCCTCCTGCTTCAGAGCTAAAACCGCCTAGCAGATATGGGTTATGAAGAGATTTTAATGAGAGCAGATTATCTCACATCTGCCTATCTTGAGGTCCTTGTGTTTCTATTGGACCATTGATAAAGAGGTATTATTGTCTACAAGTTGAATATGTACATATATATCCTGTTTTTTACTTCTTTCCCCCTCTTCCCTCCTGTCTTCTGGAGAGAATCATACACAAATCCTCAAATGTTTGGCAAGCATTCTTGACATCTTCTCCTATGTGTATTTCCATGCTTAGGAGGGTCGCACTCTCTGGTGGTTCCTAAGCTAGTCATAGGATTAAATTCTTCCTAAATCAGGTATGACAATCTCTGGCAATAAGGGCCCATGGCTGTCCCTATGAGGCAGAATGAGGTGGCCACTTCAGGCTACAGATCCTTATTTCTGTGGACAGGGTGGCAATGGTAGACCCATTGGCATTCCTTTCTGCCATTCTGTATCTGGAATGGAACTTGAACTTGTCTTTTGACCTATTAAACCCTATACAGCTCAGGGCTAGGATGTTTGAAGGACTATATCTCCCTTTATGAGCCCATTAGAGCCTTAAGATCATCAGGAGAGGCCCTTATCTCTGTCCCACCACCTTCTCAGGTGTGTTTGGTAGGAACAAGGGAGAGGGTCTTCTTGATGGCTGCTCCCAGACTTTGGAACTCCATCTCTGAAAAGACCAGGATGGTCCTGACCTTGCTTTCTTTCTGACAGCAGGTTAAAACATTTTTGTACAATCAGGCTCTTAAAACCAATAGTTTTGGGCTTTTAATACTGGGCTGTTCTTCAGGTTGGTATATGTACTTCAACATATTTAATATTTTGAATATTTATTGTTTTTCACTCTATAAACTGTTTAATTGTTCTTTAAATATTATACTTTTATGTATGTTTTAACTTGTACTGTTTGAATATTAGCCACTGTGAGTCTCACTGTCAGGAAGACGGATGGTTATGAATGAATAAAATAAATGAATATTCTGCTCAGGAAGCCAAATGCATTGGTCGAGCCCATCTGGGGCAGCATAAGGCTTTCAGCCTAATTTCAACAGCCTTCTGCAAGTGATCAGTTCAGGCAAGAGTGAACTGTCCTCCCGCAGGCAACCTGTTGATTATCCATAGAATAGCCATGCTAAGAGATGACAAATATATCCATCCAAACCCAAAGTGTGGAATGATGCCCTGCTATGAGCAGCCTGCTTCAGACAGAAAACTCCTTGGCCACGATCCTATACCAGGGTTGCATAGAATAAATCTCCACTGCAGAATAATGCATTTATTTTGTTACATAATCCCTGTGCTAAATTACAGCATTGTACAAGTGAATAACCAACCAAATGCACATACATGTGCCATACCCACCAACATTTCAGAGACGAAAACAAGAACCTGTGTGTCCAAGCAATATCAGAGTGTGGCCGAGATGGCAAAACTTATAAATAAGGAAGAACACACAAGCTGATGCAGTTTGCTTTTGCCTGAGTCTACAGGAAAGAGCAAGATTCTGCCCCGCCCCTGCTTTCCCCCTGCTGAGTTAATTGAGTTCAAACTATTTTTGCACTTTGAACTCAGCTTACAGGAATTGAAGTAAACTGAGGCAAAAGGGGGGAAGTGGGAGGAAGAGGAGGAGACACAAACTGGAACATTTTACAAGCAGCTGAAAAGAGGAATGGCAGAGGATTAATCAGAACTGTCCCTGCCAAATTTGACATTTGGACAGTATCACATGTGCATTTACATGCTCAGATACATAAACATGTGCATGTGCACCCACCTGCATATGAGGAGCTGCATGTACAATGTTAGCATATGTGCAACTCCACTTCCACAATCCTAAACTGAGTATGGATGCCCTGCATCAGACAAAAATGTTCTACCACTTTCTTAGAGGGTCTTAGAGGCATCCAATAGGATTCTGGTCCTGATCCATATTCATAAGAGGCAGAATTCTTTGCCACTTGCTGCAGTTATTAAGTACAGTGGCTCCTCCGCATTTGCAATGGTTCAAGTGGCAGAACCCTGTGAAAGTGGGGAAAAAATTGAATAAATCCCTCCCTTGTGATCTCCCTCCCATTCCCTTGCCTCTGGCCCCAATGTTCCTGGGAGAAGAAAAAAGACAGGGTAAATAGCTTACCAGTACTTTCCTCTCAGATGGAGAAGAGTGGAATGCTGAATTCTGGCATTCTAGCTGCTTCTGGTTGCCATCTTGAGAAAGGAGATTCCTCCCAGAAGGGAGGGGCAGGAGCAAAGAGAGCACCTGACCAATCAGCTGCCATTACACAGCAGAATGTTCAGCCACATGACAGAGAGGGCATATCTTCAGCAGTGGGGGCAGGACTTTGTTCACCAAAAGGGAAAAACTATTTTAAAAACAAGCCTCACAAGCCTGCAGTAAGGCATGCAAGGGAATGGGAGAAGGAGACTCGGGGAGGGGAGGCAAGCACGAAGGTCAGACCCAGACTACCATTTTGTGGAAATTCATCAGAGGGTAAATCCCACTGAAAACAATGAGATCTACTTCAGAGTAAACATGCACAAGATTATGCTGCTTGGTCAGGGTGGGCAACTGTGGGGGGCTATGTGGTCACAGGAAACTAGGATGGCTGCCTCCTTACTACGTGCATGTGGATACATGCCTTCAAGTTGTCTGTCAACTTATGGAAACCCCATGATTTTTATACGGTTTTCTTAGGTAAGGGATCCTCAGAGGTCATTGCACCAATTCCTTCCTCTGAAATTTAGCCTACAGCATCTGGTATTCATTGGCAAGGCTGACCTGGTTTAGCTTCCAAGATCAGAAAGAATACTGATCCTCAAATTACAAATCCCAGAATTCCATAAAATGAAACCAGGATAAAGCCTTTAGGGTATTTTGTCCCGTTCCTACCATACCTCCTGCAAAAATAATCAAAAATGTTTTGCTTCAATCCCCCTCTAAAGGTGTGAAGGGTATTTTTGTCAAGTTTTGGGCTCTCCCAGCCATTTTCGGCTCAGGAGGGGCTTTTAAAAAAAATCAGGAAGTGATCTAGAAGGCAACATTCAGGTCCTAGTTAAAAAAAGGGGGGGGGGTACTTCTGGGTCTAAAATAGCCGGGGGGGGGGAGTTTCCCCAATCGACTTTGGGAATGCTATGCCTTTGAGGGAATTTGTGACTCCAGGGGCCACAAAAACAGACCAGCGGGCTGCACCTCTGAGTCAAATGAACAGGAGAAGCCTTGCTTGGTGGTTTCTCATATTACTTAGCTAAGAGCAACAAAATTTGTTTGGTTTTTCTATTATGTCTGATTGTTACATGATGCTTATTAACCACCATGCAGAATATCTTAGGCCCCAAGGCTCCTGGTTTATTAAAGTCTGGTCTACAGCAGAAGCATTTTCTATCACTGTCATCCAAAAACTGGAAACAGTTTCCCCAGATTTTAGCAATTTGCCACGTACCTTTTGGTAACAAACCAAAACCAACCAACATACACAGACACTAGTCCCAAGAAATCTTTTATTGTTAGTGTATGTGTGTGTATGGGGTGTTGCTGGATCATTCTTTTGCTCCGTTGTAATATGTGCCACATTGGACAATTGACTGCTTTTCCAGCTAAACATAATACACCAAAGCTAGGGTTGCCAAGCTGGATACAGGATGAGGATGCTGTAACTTTAATCATGATTAGATTACGAAGCAGGACAAGGTCCCATAAAACTCTCTCAAGCAGGATGAATGTATCTGTCCTCTCAGCTTCCAAATGCCACAGCCATCCTCTGCCAGAATGGCTCTTGGATCCATAGTGGAGAGAAGGGGGAAGGGGTCTAGAGGAACACTCAGAGGAACTCCTTGTTACTGGTACCTCTGGGCTCCCTCCCCTGCTCTCCGCCAGCAAGACAATAGCCATGGTGGGAGGGGACATCTGCAGCTGAAAGATGGCGTATGGAACATAAGAGAGGACATGTACTTTCACTCATCCTGTCAGAGTTTTACAGTACCTCATCTTCTCCCACAAACTGTTCAGGATTAAAGTTACAGGAGTGCCATCCCACATCCAGCCTGGTAACCCTAAGCAACACATAAGCAGTGTGGTCTGGTTGTCAGTACATTGGCTCCATTTAGGATAAAACTGAAATTCCATGGAGTTAGGAAGAAGAGAGAGCCAGCTTGGGGTAGTGGTTTGAGGGTTGGACTATGATCTTCAAGATCAGGGTTCAATTCCCCGCTTGGCCAAAGAAACCCACTGGATAACCTTGGGTGCGTCACACACATAGCCCCCAGAAAACCCCATGGGGTCACCAAAGGTCGGAAATTACTTGAAGGTACACAACAACAACAACAACAACAACAACAATGAGGAAGAAGGATTGACATTTTCTCTGGGGTCTTTCCTTTCAATGCCTTAATGACAAAGCTATGTGTAATTCACAGGTAATTTGCAGCCAATCAGAAGAGTATAACAGCCGCCAAGAACTTTGCAATGGCACAAATGAAGGGCCTATCCTTCGAAATCCCGGCAACCACGATAAAGGAAGGACACCAAGGCTTCCATCTTCTGCAGAAGTTGAATTCTGTTTAAGTCTGACTCAGTATGAAGCGGGGACCATGGACAAAATGGCCAACTTCAGCTTCAGGAACACTTTGGAAGGTAATCTTTTCCCCCCTTACTTTCTATTGGGGTATAGGTATGTTAATCCAGAAACTTCTCTCACAAAGAAAGATTTCAAAACCTGAACATGCTTTAAAATCTGGATGTGTCCTTTAGCTTGTCAGAGAGCTCTTCTCAGCTTTGTGAAGAATTCTTGCATGAGAAGAGCAACATGATTCTGCAGACAGAAGGCATGGTGCTATTTCTCAGCACAGAGCAAACTCAGACAAGCTCTGTGTTCAGATGATCATATCTTAGTTTAATAATTCAGGTTATGAACAAGCTCCTTTGACCATACACATAGCATACCCTCTAATATTTCAGAGATGAAAACCAGGACAGATATGGCTGAGCCACATCAGTGCAGTCAAAAGAGTGAACAGATAACAAGAGGGCAAAAGTTGTTAATAAGGAAGAACAATCAGAACCGGTCTAGATGAGTTGTGTTCAAGATGATATAGTGGTGGAGAAACCTCAGAATTTATATACTGCAATCCAGCTCTGCACGTTGAATGCAGTTTGTAGTAACTGGAGTAAGCCAATGAATAAGGGAGAAAGTGGGAGGAGGAGAAAGAAACTGAGATGTTTTAAAAGAATCTGAGAAAATGGGGAAACAGATTAAACAAAGCTGTCCCTAACAAACTGGGATGGTTGAAGTGTATGACCTTGTGCTACCCTGAAGCATGCAGGACCTTGAGGTCCAGCAGCAATGCCAGTGTCTCCTTAAAAAGATGGGGAATTATAGCTCAATGGAGGCCTGTGAGAGGGGAGTAACCACAGGCCTTTTCATCTGTGTATACCAGCACTAACTGTGAGACACCAGTTGAGAATGCAAAGAATGTTTTTATTGGGGAAATTCACAGACAGACAAAAGAATCAAGCAGTCTCACAAACCATTACAAGTCTAATGAAGGTAAAAGAGAGAAAGTCGAAGGCTTTCATGGCTGGAATCCATAGATTGTTGTGGGTTTTCCAGGCTTTGAGGCCATGTTCTATTAGTATTTTCTCCTGACATTTCGCCTGCATCTGTGGCCAGCAAACCGTGGCTGTGTAGACTAACAATGCAACCCTGGGGGATAGCCCATTTAACAATAGGCTGTCACACAGGCCAACTGTAACATACACAATTTGCTTCCTCCCACTCGGGGACTACACAAGTATATATACTCTGTATCACTTCCATGCCACCAGATCCTCTGAAGATGCCAGCCATAGATGCAGGCGAAACGTCAGGAGAAAATACTAATAGAACACAGCCTCAAAGCCCGGAAGACCCACAACAACCTAAAGAGAGAAAGATTGGAGAGAGAGAGAGATTTGGGGGGTGAAGTGGGTAATAATTAGCATTCCAGAAGTAGAAGATTGAAGGTTGGGTTATTGAGGGGATTATCTCAAGCCCATCAGTGCCAGGGCTTTCTGACTAATCCTTTAGAACTTACCACCTGGCCATGTTGAGGTCATCCGTCTTAGCATGTGTCTTCCAACTAGAGTCCTTTTCCACAGGCCTTCCCACCATAAGTGTGTGATTTTTATATTAGAAATGATATTGACAATTAAATTATATTTCTCACCAGTTAGACTGTACCATGGGATGGAGGGTATATGGCAGGGTAATACTAGCCCCTTCTTTCCTCCATTTGAAGAAAGCCATAATAAATTAGGAAGTCTCTAAAGTTTCTAGTTTATTTTTTTACTATATCTTTTTTATATGTATATGCACAATGAAGTAAAATTACACAATTTATAAAATAACAGTATTCTTTACACTTATGGGTTGTCAGTTCTGAGTATCTTCATAACCTTCCTTCATTTCCCCCTAGAATACAGTGGTATTTACATTTCTATCCTCAAGTGTACTCCCAAGAAAAGTTTTAACTAACTGTCCATTCCTGATAAATAACATACTAAAAAGAAGCTTTCTTTTCCCTCAGTTTCTTAATTCCATATACATTTTTGCTTTCCATTTTTAGTTTCTGATAATAGCTGGCATCCTGCTAGTGACTTATATGCAGACTCAAGTCCAACTAATGCTGGCATAGGTCATTGTTTTTGTCATTGCAAAACTTGAAATATTTTATCAGTTTTGTACAATGGCCAAATGTCCCTCCAACCCTCTTTTCCCTGATGCAGTCTCCCCAGGTCAGCTGTTTACTGTCTGGTAGAAAATGAGGAGAATCTGGGGAAGCTATCTTGCCCCAGCTGTATGGAGAGCTAAAATGTCATCTTCTGGGGCCTTCAGTGAACCCCTTGGGAGCCCAAGGGGTGCATTGAACTGTACATTCAGCTATAGGAATGCAGCTGGACAATTTTTCACCAACACTTCCATTATCCATTGGCTATATTTGGAAGCACTGCAGCAGGTAAAAAGTGGTTTGGGGTGGGTAGGAGAGGAGATATGCTGCTGTTCCACATGAAGGAAATTTATACTTGTTGTCGTGTGTCTTCAAGTCATTTCCAGCTTATAGCAACCCTAAGGTAAACCTATCACAGAGTTTTCTGGGCCTGAGAATGTTTGATGTGTATCCAAGGTCACCCACCATTACACCATGCTGGCTCTCATATTTACACTAGGACTTCCTAATCCAGGATCTTGGCCATTGTAGTGAGCAGAAAATTATGATTATCAGCTTTAGAGCAAGTCAGGATCTCCAAACCACAGTTTGGAGATTCTGGCTTTTTCCGAAGCTAGCAATTCATGGTTTGGGGGGAAAAGGGTTGGATTTGGTGGATTAGAGACTTCTGGTTTTATCATGTCATCCTGTTAACAAAAAAGCAAAATGACTGCATCTATGGGCATCAAAAGGCTTATTCATTCCTTTGCTTATGTCTCAAAATACTAAGTCCTTTTTTTGCAAAGTCTTCCATTAGCTTTGTGTGAATTTTTAAAGGAAGGTGCCATTGCCAGAATTTTTTTCCCCCACACGTTCTGGATCCAACTCAATGTATCGTCATAATAATTTGTACTAAGGAGCTTACAAAAGAGAAATATCCTAGCCTGATTTCATGGGTATAATTGCCCAAATAGCTAATGTCATGCTTCTTCCTGCATGAACAGAAACTTCATATTGTAGCTCCATAGGAGGCAAAAGATCCCGAACAGACATACCAGAGAGAGAGAGAGAAAGAGAAAGACAGAGAGAGAGAGAGCTCCAAGAGACATTCCTAGCACTTGTTTTTAATGTGAACTTATCTAATTTGCATTTTTGAACTAATACACAAACCAAACCACAGCTATCCTTTGAAACAGGCATTTCTCTGAATTTTGCAAAGGAGTTCTCCAGTTTAAGAAAAACAAAAACCTACATACCAAAGTGAACTGACATCTTAGCCAAAATAACATTTGAAAAGTTTTCATATTAGGAAACATGTCTGAAAACAGACAATGGACTTGCCTTTATCTTTATTTTATTTTTCGTAAGACGCATGACAAGAGAGATAGGTCCTCTATCAGGAGATGGGTGGAGTAGGAAGATAAGATTGCCTAGCACTTAAAGGTCTAGCTTTGGAATCTCTTTGTCCTTTAAAAGATATTGGTTGGTATTCTGTCTTGCATATATGGATTCGTAACCTAGAGTTATAGATCTGTAACCACTCTGTATTCAGTATCCCTCCATAGTCATGATCATGGCACTATAGCAGGCCCTCCATATCTGAGGATTCTGTATCCATGGATTCAACCAACCACGGCTTGAAAATATTCCCCCCACCCCATCCCCACCCCCAAAAAACCCAAAAATTAAGTTTTGATTTTGCCATTTTATATGAGGGCTGTCATTTTACTATACCATTGTACACAATGGGACTTGAGCATCCAAAGAGTCTGGTATCCATGGGGGTCCTGGAACCAAACCCTAGCAAGTACCAAGGGCCCATTGTATTGCCGTGGTCATAAATACTCTCCCAAATACTTACTGGGCAGCAGACGCACTGAGAGAAGGAGATCTGTTTTGCTCCTGGCCAGGGTACAGGAGGAGGAGGTTTCATCTCCCTTCCGTCTAGTGAATGAGGCTGCAACAACCAGAAGCAAGACCCCTGTCCCAGTTCCTTGTCATAGCATCACTTGCTGGGTGATGGTGGTGGAAACATCATTCTCCTGTGCTTCCACTGACAGGAGAGTAGAACTCTTTCTTTCAACCCACCTGATGCCCAGTGAAGTAGATTTGGGGTGACTTGGCCAGGAGATGTTACTTGGTTACATATGCTTCATTACATATTGTCTACTTACTTACATATGCACAACTAAGTAGACAATGTAGAATATGGACCATCCTTCTCATTTTTTATTATGTGCTTTTGTTGAGCCCTAGGTTATATTGAGATTTAGTCTTACTGAATGAATAGGACATGTTAGCTATAAATAGCCTGAGTTATGCCGCTGCCCATGGGTCTGCTTTCAGTATGACCTGAGCTTCAGTCCAAACCTGAATCTTGGCAACAGGGTGCACACTTTAATAAAGTATTTCCTCTTGTACTTCCTGTCCCACCCACCCCCCACCCCCCCACATACACACTATAAGTGGCTGGAGGTGCCCTTGGAATTGGCAATTGAATTAAATAAATTGGCAAAAATCTGAAAGGAAGCCAAAACTGTCAGCTTCATAATCTATGAAGGTAGATGCAAGAAGATTTGATTTTATACCTGGAATAAGAACCTGCAATTTCACAGGGAGACAAGCAGTAAACATAAATTGTAAAGTCATATAATTTACCATGACAGCTCCAGAAAGTTTGGATTTATTACCAGCTCTATTCTTTCTTTTTTTTAAAAAAAGCAACCCAAAACTTAAAATCATGAGAGCTAAATGAAGAATGAAAGCATATTAATGGTAGCATTCTAGTTCATTTTATTAAGATGGGAATCTTTAAGGTGTTCAAGGGGAGACTTTGTTCATTTGTCACGCTGGCACTTTGATCGGCATTTAGCAAGCAAAGCAAAGACATACTGAGGTACACTGAACAAGAAATAAATGTTAGGTTGGTGTAGATTGTCAATAAATGTAGAGATTTAGGAATTTCTCTCTCACATGCATACCCACCAACCCTTCCTATTTGGAAGGGACAGTCTCAGGTCCTTTTTGTATGGGTTCTCAAATCCACATCAGCTGCCCTTTGCTCCTGCTCGAAGAGCCATCTTACCGCATGACGTTGTCACCAATCAGGTGCTATCCCAGCTGCAGGTGGTGCTGAATCCCGCTGTTTTTCATTTTCGGGGAAAATCAGAAAATAATTGGCCTTTCCCGCAGCAATCACGAGAGCTGAGCCCATGTGGAGTCTCCATCCAGTGTCCTTCTGCAAAAGAGCTGGGAGTGGGGGGAGGGGGTCAGCAGTCCCTGCCCGTCCCTCCCTCAGCAAATCCCAGGGGAAGCTCCACCCAGCAGCAGGCCAGCTGCACCTTCGTTGCACCAGCAAACACGTGAGGAGACATCCACCAGGAGGGCCACCCAGAGGTGACGCCGCCGATCCCTGTAATGACATCAGCCCCCAGGGTCCAGCCAAATTCCATTTTTTTAAAAGTTGGCACCACCTTTAGCACGATAGCACCTGCCGCCACCATCTATCAATAGATGGTGAGCATCTATCAATAGATGGCCACCATCTATCATGCTAATGTTAGCACATGTGCCGGCAAAAAAAAAAAAAAAAGACCAATCGGGGGCCAGTGGGGCGGGGCCTGGGAGTGGCCTAGGACACTGAGCTGCAGAACGTGCTCCGGGTGTAATCCAGTGCTGTCCAGCAAATGCCCAGGTGCCTGTGGAAGAAAAGACCCTGCATATTGGGCCCAATCCACCATTGGCAATCCTGCAATGATGTCGGAACATCGCACAATTGAAGTATGGTGCGAAAAGGGTTTTAGTTAATCCCTGCCATTCTACTTTTGCTAGCTCTAGCATCCCCAAGGGACTTTGGAAAGCCTTGCCTCACAGGATCCACCACTGGTCCCCTCAATTTTAAAAAAAATGTCCTCTAATATTCCCCAATGTCCACACCCTTTAAGTCTCCTGATTTGGCTGGGACAATCCCAATTAATCCTCCATAGTCCCACTTTTTCAGCTGCTTTTTTAAATGTCTGTTTTCTCTCTTCTTCTCCTACTTTCCTGCTTCATTCTCATCTTCTTTCGATTGTTGCAAACTGAATACAGAGTGCTGAAGTAGCAGTGATATACCGTATTTGCTGGTGTATAAGATGTACCTGTGTATAAGACACACCCCATTTATACATGGCAAATGATATTTGCTGGCATATAAGACAAACCAATGTATAAGATGCAGCCCACTTTCAAACATTATTTTTCGGGGGGGGGGGAGTGAGTCTTATACACCAGCAAATACAGTATTTAAGTCTTTTACTCCAAGTCTCAAGTCAAGTCTCACCTTCAAATCTCAAGTCCTTGAAGATACTTTCAAGTCAAGTCTCATGTCTGGAAGCCAACTTTATATCCCAACTTATACTCCAGAATTTTTGGACAGAGTTGAATAAAGTCAGTTTTAACAATTTAAGCAGAGATGGCCCTCCACATTTGTGATTTTGCTTCAGATGTGGGGAATAGGATCCTGCTTACTCTCCATTATTGAAGCTTCAAAAGCTTTAGAAGGAAGGATCCTTCCTCCTCAAGCTTGTTGTTTAACATATTTGCCCACATTTTGGGCTTGAGACAGATTGGTATGTGACCAGTAGGCAAAAAGAGATGGAAACATTGTTCAAAGTTGTAAAGTCTGGATGAATGTGTTACCTTACTGAACCAAGGGCAGCAAGTCAGTCACTAAAAATATACAAATCTCGAGTTGAGTCAAGTCAGTGCATCATTTATTGCTAAGTCGAGTCACTGAAGTGACTTAAGTCCGATTTGAGCCTGAGTCAGTCAACTCAAGTCTATATCACTGTGAAGTAGTTTGCACTCAACTCAGCAGGAAGGAGAAGAAAGAAAGGGATGGAATCTTGCCCTTCCTAAACCTAGTGCATGAATTCCTGAGTTTCTCTGCTTAAAACAATAGTTTTGTGTGTTCTTCCTCACTACTAAATCTTGCCTCTTCATGCATGGCTGCATCCATTTGATCAACCTCTGATGTGGCTCAGCCACATGTCCCAGTTTTCATCTGTGAAATGATAGAGGGTATGCATGCACAAAAAGAATCAGGTCTGATCACACCTTAAGGCCCACTAAGTCAACTCAGTCCATCCATCACACGACAATATACCATTATGTTTGCCAAGGCCTATTTTTGAATTGTCAGGCATTAAAAACAAGTTGGTGATCCATCCAACCCCTGGAGAACTGCTAGAAAGAGTTGGTGATCACGCTTGGCTTATGTATTTGTCTGTTACATGCATAGCCCATAGCCCACTAAGCTAAGTTATCCTCACAAGAATCCTGTAAGGTAGGTCAGAAAAGGAAAGAGGGGGAGGGGGAGAGAGAGGGGGGGAGAGAGAGAGATCTAAAGATCACCTATGGTGTAGAGTTCAAAACTTGGAACCCAGTTGAACACTGTCACTAGAATCTTGTTGGTTAATCCAAACTAAAGACCTATTGAACCAATTGCTGATTGGTGAGCCAACATATAGGTAAATCCAACTGATTCAACAGTTCTACTCTAGGTGGGACTTACAAATAGGATTTAGGTCTCTAGCCTTGGAAAGTTTTCATGAAATTGACTTCCCGATTTTTGCTATTAATTCTACTGCCTGTGCCATAATTTAGTTAAGAGTTGCAGTGGTCTTCTTGGTAGCCTAAGCTGTTGGTAGGTGCTTCACATTACTTTTACAGAGTTTGGATGATAGTAGACCCTGCTTTGGTTTCATGATGGCGTGACATAAATGACACAGCATTTTATGAAGGATTCAGAATTGCTGGGGAATGTGTATGGTGAATCTCATACAAGGAGAGTTATTAGTATTTACAAGCAGAATGTGAGCAACATCCAGTACCATGACCCACAACACACAAGGGTCTACCAGAGCAATAAAGCAGGCTTAGGCCATTTCCGCACGGGGCGAGGGAATCGCCCCATGATGCTACTCACCAGACTTTTGGGCTCCCCGGTCCGGTGCATGCTGCTCTGCTGCTCTGGGGATGAAAATGGCGGCTTCCAGTTGGTCGAGGCTCTCGACCAACTGCTGAACCTCTCCAGCCTAAAGCTCGCCCCCGGCAGATTGCAGGCTCGCACCAATGCGAGCCTGCGAATCTGCATAAGGGAGCAGGCTCACACTGGCACGCTTCGTGCTTTTGAAAAACCTCAAGAAACAGGTTTTTCAAAAGCACGCTGGATGACCACTTGGGGTCGTTCCAGAGTGGGCTGGGGTGCGGATCTACGTTAAGTAGGTCCGACCCAGTCCACTCCCAGGTGCAGACGTCCTCCCTGGAGGACGCTCTGCACCGTTTTAAAAACCCCATGTGGAAATGGCCTTAGTCTTCTCTGTCAAAATGTATAAAGTAGACTTATTAAGAAATATTAAAGGTTTCACAATATTTATTCAAATGTGGAAGAGAGAAAAAGAAAGAGAAGAACCGCAGATAGCAAAATGGAGAACAAACAAACTCAGAAAAACTACAGACTAATGAATGCAGGAAAAGAAAGGATTTGATTAAGACCAACAAACAGGAGACTGATGTAAATGCATGTTATGCCTAAATTCTTAGAGAGATGTACAAACTTGCAGTTATTCAGTATAGGTGTGCTAAGGTTGCCACCTCTAACAAGAAAAAGGACAATGTTTCCTGCCTAACTCTTGAGCCTTATGGGCGGTGAAGAAAGGGGTCAAGGGATTATAAGGTCAATACACAAGGACGTTTTGATTAGCAGGGTCAATATCATCAGCTGCCATCACTACTTGATATTCTCTGTTCCCTCTGAGCTTAGCTAAAATCTTCACAATATGTGAAGGATGAGGAATAGCTTTGCCCTACAAAAATATACTATTGAGAACTACCCCAGTTGGCATGGTTTGATCCAGTATGAGCAGTTAAGCTCTGTTAGCTTTATATAAGACCTGCTCCTGGTGAAGATGAAAACTGTCAGAACTACTCCTGCTGAGATTTTCGGATTGTTTTGGGCCTTGTGCCTATGCGGAATATAATGATGAGGACTTCCCCTCCCCTAGGGGGAATGGGGAAAAGGAGGAGGAGGAGAAAGAAACAGGGACTTTCTGAAAGCAGCTGAAAATATGGGATGGCAGAGACTTAACCAGGACTTTCTCTGCCAAGCCAGACAATTAGAGAGTTTGATATGGGATAACATGATCCTTCAGATAACTGGGATCTGATCTATATAGGACTTTATAGGTCATAACCAGCACAATGCTGGCATAACTTTGCTGCCATAGGTGATAGCATCAGGAAGAAAAAAAACATGGCTTCAGCAACCATGAAACAGCAGTCATGGGAGAAACCACCTTGGGTCCCACCCCAGGAGAAAGGCAGCAGAGAAATATAATAAATATATAATTATTTTTTAAAAAATGGGTTGCTCAGAGGCAGTAAATTTTGTCTGCCTTCCCTCACCCACTGCTATGCAGCTCTGCAGAAACTGCAACAACTAGCATAGTGTACTAACATGTTTTTGATTACAATTTGCTGTTTTTACCTTTTTGGAGTTCCTTTTTGTGTATGTGTTTTTTTTCCCATCCGTCACATGCCCAAGATGCATCCCAGTGTTAATTATTAAAAGTTGCATGGAAGTGACCATGGCCGGGTCCAAGAGGCAGAGACGACTTCATTGTGATGACAAGGAGGACGCACATCATCTGGCAGTGCCTGCACTTAAATAACAGGGTTAATACCACCAATGTGTGCCGAGGATAATGGAAAACAGATTTGACCCAGTGCCTTAGAGTCTGGGATTTGGAGGGTAGCAAACAATAATTGTATTTAAACCTCTGTTTTAGCAGAGAAAAGGGACACATTTCCGTGCCAGCTTTCCATTACCCCTAAGTTGCAGTTGTCTGATCCTCTTAAGAGATTTATCTCCCTGGGATTGAAACCCAACTTTCAGCCACAATGCAAACAGAAAGGTGACTATGCCGCCATGATTTTCTGGCCTGCAAACTGAAAGAGAACTGCTAGTATGTTTTATATTTTACAAGCAAGAGGCTTACCAAATGTGAGGAATGTTTATGAAAATACAGTCAGCCATCCTCAATTACGGGTTTCACCTTCATGGATTTGATTAAAGCTCCTCTCTTGGCAGCTCTGATCAGGCCATAAAGTGCTTTAAAAATCTGCCTCTGGTTCTCCTCCTCCTCCTCCTCCACCAGCCACTGCCTAGCCAGCTAAGGACGGCTCACAGCCCAATTTCTCAGCACCACAAACCCTCTCCTGATGCCTCCCCACACCCAAGGATGGAGATGGGTGAGAGAGAGGAAGTATAGGGCCACTATGCTGACCCATCCCTTTTCTCTCCCTTACCTGGTTTGGACCATACCATGCCTTGACCCCCTTCCACAGACACACACACACTTTGATATTTACCATTTTCCCACTTTTATGAGGGTTCTGTTCCTCTAACCCTAGCAAATGTGGAGGGTCAACTGTTTTTTCTTTAGGGGAAAAAATCCAGTGGTAAGCCTTCACTCACAAAAAATGCACAGTCGGGAAGGATTTGATTTGATTTCTGTCACATCACAGGAACTAAGATTGGCCAGAAATCTAAATAAGTGAGTTTTTATTTATTTACAAATATTTGTATACCATTCACAGCCAAGAATGCCAATAAAATAGGTACAATGCACAAACACACAACACACATAAATTAGCACACACTTTTTATGTGATCCAAGAAATAGATGTTAACTGGCCTAATGGTGGAAGTTTTATAGAATAAAATATGTTTCAAACGTGCATTTGTAACTAAGAATAGTTGGAGCATGTCAGATTTCAAGGGGGAAGAACAATAGCACACAGGAGATGCCACCACATTAAAAGTCCTGCTCTGAATGACTGCTAAGTGAGCCTCAGCAGTATGTGGCACACTACTAGGAGAACTCCCCAGATGACCTGTACCTATAATGGAGAAGGAGATCAATTAAAATTCAAATCACAGCTCTAAAATCACAAATCAATCTAGCAACATATGATATAGAGGGCTGTAGAACAAATAAATAAGTCAAACATTTGCTTTGTCTCTGAAGGTCCACAAAAATAAATACCTTTTTAGCTGTTGCATGAAGGACAAGTTAGGGGAGAACCAAATAACTACTGGAAGTCAAGGTGATATCACCAAAAACGTCCTGCCATGGTGACCCCATAGATCATAAATACTCAAGGACACTGCAACCAGGATGGCTCCATCACCTATTAACACTAGACTTTTACATCTGTTTCTCCTGTATCTGCTGTTTCACACATACACTAATGCTCTTTCTTGGTAGCTAGAGCTTAGAAATTTTCAACATTCAGTCAAGTGTGCGGTCAGAGGAAACTGAAGCTGGTTGGCTATTATCTGGTGATGTCAGCTATAGTGGAAACTGATTGATCCACTAGCAACTGTTTGTTTTGCCTTTGGTGCTTTTCTGTTCTTTGTGTTCCTTCAGAGAGGGGTATTTTGGGATATTCTGCTGCCCATCACAAACCTATAAATAGCCCAGTTTCTGTCTTTCTTGGCTTTCTTATAGTATGCCTCCTGACTTTGCAACTGAAGTGGTTGATAAGGTGTTAGCTGGAGAGAGTGGTGTGCAGACATTTGGGAATGCTATTATGGAAAGCTGGATTTTGAAGCATTCTGACAATGCAGCCAGGATTTGCTTCTAAGTGCATTGACAAAAGATCCTGATGTTCTACTAAACATTGCCAGCAGGGGCTCCCACAGTGTCCTATTAAGTCTAGAGAACTCTGCAAGGTTGCATGCAGCAGCCTTTGCAAACAATAGTGGAACTTCTTTTCCATGGATGTGAATAAGATCACAGAATCACAGAATCACAGAAATGTAGAGTTGGAAGAGACCACACGGGCCATCCAGTCCAACCCCCTGCCATGCAGGAACACCCTCAAAGCACTCCCGACAGATGCCCATCCAGCCTCTGCTTAAAAACCTCCAAAGAAGGAGATTCCACCACACTCCGAGGCAGCATATTCCACTGCCGGACAGCCCTGACTGTCAGGAAGTTCTTCCTGAGATTCAGGTGGAATCTCCTTTCCCGCAGCTTGAATCCATTGCTCCTTGTTCTGGTCTCTGGAGCAGCAGAAAACAAGCCCTCTCCTTCCTCTACATGGCACCCCTTCAAATATTTAAACATAGCTATCATGTCCCCTCTTAACCTTCTCTTCTGCAGACTGAACATACCCAGTTCTCTAAGTCTATCCTCATAGGGCATGGCTTCCAGGCCCTTCACCATTTTGGTCGCCCTCCTCTGGACCTGCTCCAGCCTAACCATGTCCTTCTTGAATTGGGGTGCCCAGAACTGGACACAGTATTCAAGATGAGGTCTAACCAAAGCAGAGTAGAGTGGTACCAGTACCTCCCTCGATCTAGACACCATACTCCTATTGATGCAGCCGAGAATTGCATTGGCTTTCTTGGCTGCCGCATCACATTGCTGACTCATGTTCAGCTTGTGGTCTATTAAGACTCCTAGATCCCTTTCACACGTATTGTCATCCAGCCACGTGTCCCCCATCCTATATTTCTGCATTCCATTTTTTCTACCTAAGTGTAGGACCTTACACTTCTCTCTGTTGAATTTCATTTTGTTAGCTTTGGCCCAGCTCTCCAATCTATCCAGGTCATTTTGAATTTTGATCCTGTCCTCTGGTGTATTAGCAACCCCTCCCAATTTGGTGACATCTGCAAATTTGATGAGCATGCCCTCTATTCCTTCATCCAAGTCGTTGATGAAAATATTGAAGAGCACTGGGCCCAGGACAGAACCCTGTGGCACCCCGCTAGTCACTTTTCTCCAAAGTGACTAGCGGGCTCAAGATGTCTCCATTTTTTTTCTTTGTTCAGCCTGTGCATCAACTGCTTTGCTAATGTGTCACCATGTTCTTTGCCATTATCCCAGAGCTATTGCTAGTGCATTTTCCGTAGGGGCATGATGCCTCCCTGTATGTTGTTTTTATCCAGAAAAAAGGGAATCTTCAGTACTGACTAGATTAGGGTAAGCTGCTGTGCCAGTCTAGATGTTATTGATCTGCAACTCCCACGAACTTTCAGTATTATCAATCCTGGCCGGGAGTAGTAGTCCAACAGCTGGAGGGTAGAGTTATCCATCCCTGGTCTGTATGCACAAATGCGTCAATCATGTTCAATATGTACAAAAGAAAAATGATATATATCAATGGCAGAAACTATGGCCATTTCCGCACAAGGCGAGGGAATTGCTCCGTGCCGGTACTTACCAGATCTTTCTGGACACGGACCAACGTGGACTGTCCCTTAAGCCCTTTCACAGGGCTCCTTGTCTCATCCACGGTGAATCGGAGCAGTGTGAGGTTTTAGATCCGCACTGCTCCGGTTTCCAAAATGGCAGCTTCCAGTTGTTTGTGGGTCCTGACCAACCACGAAGCTCATCACGCCTAAAGCCCACCCTCCACAGATTGCAGGCTCACATTGGTGCGAGCTTGCGAATCTGCACAAGGGAGCAGGTACGAAATGGCGTGCTCCAAAAAAATGAAAAACCTGTTTTTTCCGTTCTTTAAAAAGCACGCTAGAGGACCAGTTGAGGGCGTTTCAGAGCAGACTGAGGTGTGGATCTCAGGCAAGTAGTCCGGACCTAGTCTGCTCCAAGGTGCAGACGACCTCCGTGAGAGGACGCACTGCACCGTTTTAATTCCCTCGTGCGGAAATGGCCTAAGTCCTAGGTTGATGTGTGGAGGTTAATTTCCTGAACGGAGCTTCATCCTAGTAAGAGTATGTGAAAGATGTTTTGATCCTTTCCAAAATATCCGATTCAGGTAAAAAAGGAAGCTATCATTTCTGATTGTATTCTGTCTCCTTCTGTCCTCTTTCTACACAAGAGAAAGAGGTTTAAAGCTCCCTTCAGGATTGAGCAAATTATAATTTCTAATTATATCTGAAGACGAGAAAATGTGGTTTGAACAAACCATTGTTAGAACAAATCAGGATAAAACTGTAGTTTGTCCTCTAATTCCTATTTGTTCAACACAGCAAAGAGAGAAAAAACATGCAACCTCAATATTTACCAAAGTATATTCTCACGGAAGGTAACTGATCGCCTGTTATTCCTGAACTCACCTTGCCACATGGGGAGGAAGCATTTTTTTCCTGTTTCTCCTACTGGTGAGGATGGTGATGATGTTAATTTTATTTATATCCTGCCTTTCTCTCTGGGATTCAGGGAGATGCAGATAAAAACACTCAGAAGTGCAGATAAGAACACCAACAATTATAATTTAATTTGCATTATTTATTTATTAATATCCTGAATCCCATTAGTCAGTCCCAAGCAGAATAGACCAGAGACAACAGTTGCTGAACAGTTGGCAAACACATAGGTAAGTTCTGTTGATTCAGTGGGTCTATTCAAATAAGGTTTAGGCCAATAAGCACTTAAATAAATTAGAACATTAAAGCACAATTGAATCAGAAGCATTTAAAAGCATATTGATGTAAAAGTACAGCACTAACCCATGAAAAACCACTTTGAGAAGCCAGCTGACCAGTTTCCTTCATATTAGAACACCCAAGATTAATAACAATCCTGTGAGGTATGCTTGTCACTGAACAATCTGTCTAATTCAGTCTGGGCCAAGGGACACTCAGGCCATTTCCGCACTACACTGTTACAGTGCTATTATTCCATTTTCAACAGCCTGTGGAATTCTGGGGTTTGTGGTTTACTGAGGCCAAAGAGCTCTCTGGCTGAGAATTCTAAATGCCACTTACTAGACTTCAAGTCCCAGGATTCCATAGGATGTTGAAAGTCGAATAATAGCACTGTAACAGTGTAGTGTGGAAATGGCTATAAATGCACTTGACTATTTTTTTTTAGCTTCTTAGTGATTAGTTAAACACATTAACTTCACATATTAGCTAAATGTGAATAATGGGCTGCTAAATGTGTCACTTAACGCAGGTTAACTTTCCTATCTTTGGTACCAGCCCAGAAACAATGGAGGATCCAGAATAGAATTGCTAGAGTGAATACTGGAGAGACCTCCTGTCCCTTTAATGGTTGAGGGAATTTCAAAAGGTGTTGTGTGCCAAACCTGGCAACAAGCAACACCTGCTGAAATTTCCTGTTCTACATGACAATTAAATGGACAGAAGCCATCTTCAGTTCTCATTCTAGTAACCATAACTACTAGGAGGACACAGGAAAAAGAGAGCTCCGTTTAGTTGTATAGGAATAATTTGCAGAAGCTCAGGTAAGTCTCATTTATGAATCATGGCTATAAAGGATGGAACATTCTAACATCTCAGCACCTGAAGAGGTTCTTGTCAAAACAGACACAAAAGTAATTTTCTCCCTAATAAGCAAAGCCATTCAACATCTTTGAACAACTCAGAAATAGAAGATAAGGTAGGTGTTTTGGTAACTCCATTATCCGGGAACAATGTTTCAAAAGAAATCTGCAAACAGGCTAGTACAAAATGGAAACCACAGGAAGATAAAGACATGACATAGGATTTCCTTAAACAGACAAATAAACCCTAGCCTACCAGCCTTAAACGGCCTTTTCCTGCAAGAGGAAAGACAACAGAGCCTAGCCTTCCTTTGATCGGAAGTACACAGTTGGGGATTATTACACAATCATAGTTGCAAAGGACCTCAAATACTTGTCTAGTTCAACCTCCTGCTCTGTAGGAATATTTAACTAAAGCATTCCCAAAACAAAGCCATTGAACTTCTGTTTAAACACATTTCAAGCAAGGAGAGTCCACCACCATGGAAGGCAATCTATTCCTTTGTCAAACAGCTCTTAGAAGCAAGAAGTTCTTCCTAATAGAATCACTGCTCTTGTAATCTGAATCCATTGATTTTGTGTTCTAGTGCCTGGAGTAGGAGAAAAGCTCGCTCCATCTTCTACATGACATTCTTTCATATATTTAAAGATAACTATTTTATCGCCTTTCAATCTTCTCTCCAAGCTAAATGTACCCAGCTCCCTAAGCCATAGGCTTGGTCTCCATAACTTTGACCATCTTGGTTGCCCTCCTCTGAACATGGTCCAGCTTGTCAGTATTCTTCATGAACTGTTGTGCCCAGAACTGGATGCAATATTCCAGAGAAGGTCTGACCATAGCATAATAGATTGGTACTATGGCTTTCCCTCAGTCTTGTGTAGAGTGGAATTGCATTGACTTTTCTGGCTGCCCAATCACAATCATGTTTAGCTTGCTTATTTTATTTTTAGTTCCTTCTAATGTCAAAGCAGAATCTCTTTTCTTGTAATTCAAATTGATTGGCTCACAGCCCTCGTGTCTGCTGTCTCTCTAGACTAGCATCTTGCATCTGTAGTCTCTGGACCGGCAGAAAACAAGCTCATTCCATCTTCTACATGGCATCCTGTAAAATATTTAAAGACGGCTATCATTACCTATGATTGGGACCCATTATCTGGGTCTGGGCTCAGAAGGTGACAAAAGAACTTGTTTTCTGTGCACATGCATACTGCAGCTGGGGGAGTTGGACTTGAAATAGCAAGCATTTTAGACAGCATTTTAAAAGTGGTACAGTGGGATAAGTAAGATGCTTTTATTGTGTGCTTATTCGCGCACACACGCTGTGCACGCACATACTGGTCTCCTGCTTTCTTTCTTTTATCAAGCCTGCAGTAACAAATACTACAGCCTCTGCCTTCAGCTATTCATTGTCTAAGTGCTCTTTAGCACTTTCATCCACCAATTTTGGGAAGTGGAGGACTCCACTTTGCAAGGTCAGGTGCCTTTGGGAGAGATGGAACAGGGGAAGCAGAGGAAGAAAGCATTGTTCTGTTATATGTTGGAGAAGATACTTTCTTTTTTGTCTCAAAGAATGGTGCTCACAGAGCTTAATTGCACCTGTTTCTGCTTTGATAGGAGCAGCAGTGGGAGATCAGGGCATATTTCCAAAAGGGTGCCAGTCATGTTTATTGTGTAGTTTTCTAAGAGATGATGGACACTTTGCAGATGCCTTAATGGAACATCATCATTTTGGAATATGGCTTTATTTTATTTTTTTTAGGTCTCTTTACTTATTTGCTTGTTGTGCCAGGCCATGCCCTGACTGCCAACATTTCCCCTAGATTCTGATCTACATCTGAAGGCTGAACAAAACTTTACCCGCAGATTCATGCAACAAACTCCAAGGGATGATTTTGTAAGCGAAAAACCATGCCAGGAGAACAAAATGAAAAGCAGAAATGGTGGGAAATAGGAGCATATCCTCCAACTATCTTGATTTGGCAGTGACAGTCCTGATTAATTCTCCATCATTGTACTTTTTCAGCTACTTTTAAAGTTTTAAAATAAAATGCAGTAGTTTGCTTTTGCCTGAGTCTACAGAGAAGGGCAAGACTCTGCCCCTTCCTCTCTCCCCACTGCCTTTGGTTTGCAACCATTGAAGCAAGCTGAGCATAAGGAGGATAGAGAAGCTGGGACATTTTAAAATCAGTTGGAAAAAAAAGGGACAATGGAGGATTAATCAGGATGGTCTCTGCCAAACTGGGAAGGTTGGAAAATATGGGCTAATACCAGCAGATAGTTGTGTCCTCTACAAAATATGTCTAAACTGGGAAAGGGGTCTACAGCTTCCAGAATCCCAGTGACTATTCTGGCCTGGGAATTCTGGGAGTTTGTCTCCAAAACAACTTTTCCAAACTCTGCTCTAGAGCTGTGGATTTTCTTCATTAGCTTGAGATGGGGCAGTTCCAGTGAGTCCCAATGCTACAAATTCTGTGCTTCCATCAATTTAATCTCAGGCTGGTCTGGTGTTTCTAAGATGTCCTTCAATTGCAATTATTTTTTAAAGACTGCTGAAATGAGACTTTTTTTTAAGTCTTCCAGCCTCCAACCGTCTATTCCCGAAACGTTCCCACAGAATAGTTAACTGTACTGCTTGGTTTGTTTCATTTGGCCTTCCAGAATTAATTAAAGCTAAACACTGCTCAGTAAAGCTATTCGTTTTCAGTTCCAATTGTAATTCATGTTTGTTTGTTTCTATTGGGTTTTTTTTATTGTTCAGTTGAATGCTGTAGACTGCTAGGAGATCCCAGGGGCTAGAAATACTTTTAACTAATTGAACATCACAACAAAAGTGGCTATTAGGATTTTGCTATATGCATCTGCATTTATTGTTTAGCTACACTCTAATGTTTTCAGAAAACAGCACGAACCCTATATAGCCATACAGTCCTGTCCTTTTCAGTATACAAAAATATAGCACTTTAAGACCACTTCAACTGCCATGGATGCATCTCGTGGGATTTATAGTTTTGTGAAGTATTTAAAATTCTCTGCCAGAGAACACCTATAGTGCCTCAACAAACTACTTCCTTTCCAAATGACATCACCAACTAAGGTGGCAGCTGGAAAGTCTCATGCTTTATTCATACAAATAATTTTTTTTTACTCATTGTATTAAATCCTTTGCAACTTTATAGTATTCTTCTGGAATCCAGGTTGAAAACAGCACCATTCAATTGCATTATTCAGTTTTGTAAACATACTGAACAAATCCCTCCCGTAGCTGGTTGCGGGGTGTGATTTTTTTTTTCCAGGCAGGTTTCAGGGCTTCTTCTTTGTCTTGTTCCAGGCCCTAGAGGGTACTTTTTGTTCCAAACAGGAAGTGGCAGGAAATCATTTCCTCTTTTGGGAAACCCTGTTCCCCCAGTCAAACAGTTTTGGCGGTTGCACCCCTGGGAGAAGTTGACACTCCCACATCATTTCCACATGTGCTGTCCCCCACTGTCATGTTGCGATCCCAGCAGTGCCTTTGCTGGAATGAGAGTGTGTCCACAATGCTCCCCTCCGCACCCGGCCGGCTGCCTCTGGAAGGAACCATACAGTTGTGCATTCTTGGATGGTGTGTAACTATTTGTCTACATGTCTTTCCACACTACACTGTTATAGGGCTATTATTCCACTTTCAACATCCTATGGAATTCTGAGGCTTGTTGTTTACTGAGGCCCAAGAGCTCTCTGGCTGGGAATTCTAAATTCCCCTCCCTAAACTGCAAACCCCGGGATTCCATAGGATGTTGAAAGTGGAATAATAACACTATAACAGTGTACTGCAGAAAGATCTGATGTTTTCCTAGGCCCTTTCTGCTGGACATTGTCATCCTGCCATGGGGATGGGAGCAGAATGAGACCATGACGATGGTTATGCATGATGTCGTCATGGTCCCATCCTTCTCCCATCCCCAGGCAGTGCAATGACAGAGTAAATCATTGACAGGTTTTCCTTGTCAATGACCCATGATCGTGGCACCATTGTGGACTTACCTGGTCTGTGGAGGGTCCAGAAGCACAATAGCTGCACTTCCTGCCCCGGTGCTGCCTGAGAAAGTACCTGGCTGCACTATGGAAGGAAGAGGTGAGGCCACTGCACTTCCTTCATCCCGGAGGCAGCCAGTGCGAAAGGAAGGATTCCTGTCACACTCAGCTGCTGGGATCCCCATGGGAGGACATCAGAAGAAGGTAGAGTGCTGAAAGGGCCATAGAATCATCCAATCACAGAATCATAGCATTGGGTGTCTAACCCCCTTCCATGAAGGCATATACAACTCCAACCATTGTTGAAAGACCTCCGGGGGGGTGGCTGTCACTCCCAATGTACCGCTTTCTTTGAGGGGATTGCAGGAACAGCCACTGTGCATTCCCCAGAGCACAATAGGGACACTAAGCAGGCACATTGACAGATACACCGTTGGTTCCACAATTTTGGCATTCAGCAAAAGAGGAGGGTAGCTCAACCCGAGGTGTAATTATGTGAGTGTAGATTTAGACTGTGCAAGCACGATGGAGGATTTGGACTCCTTGTGTTGAAAAATGGGCATTTAAAAAAATGTTTTGAATTTTTTATGTTAAACAGTGCCAAGGCACCCAGAGACCTATTTAAAATATGAACTGCCAGGAGAGGTAATCCACCCTCTCCTCCCTCTTCCCCACCAAAAAAAGGTGTGCATGCGCGCATATATATATATATATATATATATATATATATATATATTTTCTGAAGGAATCAGTAGGCCATAAAAGCACCCCTTATGGACCACACAAGGTCCCAGAGCTGTACATTACCTACTTCTGATCTAACACTTTGGGTCCCACATGGGAGAAAAGTGGGATACAAATTAGTTAAATAACAGCCGGCCCTGCTCAGCTCTTTCTTGATACTGAATGTTAAACCTATTGCTTTTTGTTGACTGGTGTGTTTTGTTGGTTTTTATCTTGTTTCTGCTTTAGGCTCATAGTGCTCAGCGAAACCTAGAAGCAGTGATTATTTTCTTAAAACAATTGAGTCACAAATAGCTTTCTAAATAAATGCATGCCTAAAACTACTGATGCTGAAGTGCAATTCAGCTGCCTCCTTTTGTACTTGAAAAGGGAGGGACATCCTGTTCTTCTCAGGCAGCAAAATGTGTTTTTCTGGGCCTGATAGCTCTCCCCAATTCCCCCTCCATGTAACTTGTATTCAATGACATATTACATCCGTATCTGGTGGAGCTGTTTAGCTATTATGGCTAATACCACCTAATAGATAGGCATGTCTTTTATAAACTACATCTGAACTCTGTCCGGTCTTGCTGTTCCTAAGATAAACTTAAATTGCACTATTTCTTTAAGATTATTGAAATGAAACCTATTTTTAAGCCTTCCCAGACTCCCTCAATGTTCTCCTCAAACCTTCACAGAGCATACTTAGCTGTACAGCTTGCTGTCTTAGCTCTGCTTGACTGCATGCTATTAGAAATATCAACCGCTCGAGGCTCTTTGGTGTTCAGAAAAGACACCTACCTTCTGTCTGTCATGCCTCAGCACAAATCTTTCTCAAAAGGCTGTCAGTCTTTCGCCCAGAAAAGATATTTGCAGCTACCTGAGAATTCCAACTTTGCAAAGATAGCTGCTTGCTTGTCTTGCAAATTCCTTTTACTTCTTTGGCACAATCGGAGTGGTTTGGATGCTCAGATGTGGCAAATTTCAAAGTCTGTATTGTAGTAGTACCCTTTAAAAAGCCAACCAAAAGGACACATAAACCTCAGAGCTGGCTTTTAGAACCAAAATTCCTTCCTGAATTAAAAATATTTTTTAAAAAAATATTCATGAGGAGAACTGGAGGTGGGGGTGGAATGAACGTGTAAAAAGTGGTAAAAGAAAATAAGAAGTCATCAGAAGATATTATTATATCTAATAACTGCGGCAAGGTTGACATATGCACCGCACTGGACAGAAAAGAAATATATTGATGTAGAAGAATGGAAGTTAAAAGTTCTGGATATGATAAAGATGGAAAAGTTAGCATTTTCTTTGAAGAATAAATCTATCCAGAACTTTGAGAAAGAATGGAAACGAGTATTGGATTGGGTAAGGATATAAATGCATAAGAAGTCAAAGAAGAAATAATGTAACTGTTCTTCTCTCTGTAAGATGGAAATTATGTTTGTAACAGAATGGAAATAAGCAATTTCAACTGGAAGATTTAAGCATGGAAGTGGGGGGGGGGTATTTTCAAGACAAACTCTCAATAATAATTATACACAAAAAAAATAAAAAATAGAAAGTGGTACAAAACATGTTCTTGTGTGCCAAGAAACCTGGGAAAGAAGAATTCCAGATTGTCAAGAATCTTCATTGTTCAGTGCATATTCTGCACAAAATTTGCATGTTAAATATCTTGCATATCAAACAGCCTTTTCTGCACAAAAGATAATGTTTCTACACAGAAATACTGTTTGTAGAACCAGCTGTTTCTTGTGCAGAAAATGCTGCTGTAGGGGACTTATGTGTAAAATTTGCACATGGTTGATCTTCACAGAAAACAGCATTTTCTATGCAGAGCACAGTATTTTTGCACTGAATTATTCTTTTCTGTGTAGAAGCTGTGCAGAAAAGGCTATCATCTTCAGAAAACAACCATATGTGAATTTTTCAAAAAATAAGTCTCAAACAGACCTTGACCATTTCCACCCTACACTGTTATAGTGGTATTATTCCACTTGCAACATGTTACTGCCCTGGCTAGCCCGAGCTTGAGGGATATAAAAAGATATCTCTTGATATCACTAATTCAGCTTCGCATATCCATTCCCCTCCACGTGCTTGCGAGGCCCCCGGACAAGCAAGCATACAGGCTCGGTCGATAATCGCTGTAATATTCCAACACAATACAGGCAGGCCAGAAACACCCGACTCACAGCTTCAGGAGACCTCAAGGCAAGTACTCAATTATGTATGCACGCAACTTTCAAAAGATCCTCTGCCCCGAGCTGGCAGCTTGGTGATCGGACTATACACCGCTCAAGTACTCCGTTTTTGCATACTGGCTATCGTATTGACAATTTGGCTATAATTCAATCATTCAAATTCTGACCTTTCGGAGGCTTTGTCTCCAGCCCCAAATCCATTGTTTTCCCCAAGTCCGACCTAGCTTGCGGTCACAATTCTCCTTATAAAAACCCCTGATTTTGAGCGCTTCTTCGGATCGCTCTTGGCTTCCATCCCGCCTTGCTGTCACTTTGTCCAGCGAGCCTTCCCCTCAGCTTCACGTGCTGAGATCCACGCTCCCCAGCTTCTCCGTTTCCGACCGGGCTTCAGGACAGGTGTAGTATTACCCAAACCAACAACTCCTCTAACAATCCCTCTATACCACTCCTACCTTTATTTCTATAGATTCTCTGTGTGTTTGTGTTGCATACACTGACTGATTGTATTTTTAATAAAATTCACATTTGTTATTTCACTCCGGTGTGCTCCTTGACTCAGCCTGACCCTGTAGACATTGGGTTCAAGATCTCGCTACGTTACCCTGCCTCTCGCAGTGCTAACTTGTGCTCTTCGACTAATTTCCCCCAACTTGTACTTTGAGAGCAATTTGGTGTCCCTCTCGGGACCCCCAGAAATCAGGGTAACAAACATCCTGTGGAATTCTGGGGTTTGCAGTTTAGGGAGGGGCATTTAGAATTCTCAGCCAAAGAGCTCTTTGGCCTCAGTAGACTACAAATTCTTCAGGATGCTGAAAGTGGAATAATAGCACTACAGCAGCGTAGGGCTGAAATGATCTTTGAAAGCAGCATTATTTTAGAAGACTTTCTTACCGTGGGAAGAAAATTGAAGAAAATTGCTAAAATTACACATTGCCTCCTTCAGCGAGAAACTTGGTGAAGAATTACATTCCTAATTGGGGTGGACACAGAATCATAGAATCTTAGATTTAGATGGAACCCCACAGGCCATCTTGTTCAACCCTCTGTCATACAGGAAGGCACAGCTAAAGCATTCCTGAAATGTGCCCATCCAACCTATGTTTAAAGATTTCCAATGATGGAGCATCCACCACTAATTTTGAACAGCTCTTGCAGCAAAAAAAGTTCTTGTTCACATAGAATCTTTTTTCTTGTAATTTGAATCCATTAGTTTGTATTCTAGTGTCTGGGGCAGCAGAAGATAAGCTTACTCCATCTTCTAGGTGACCTCCACCTTGTAGGTGTCTTCATCAGGTGTTTAAAGATGGTTACCATGTTACCTCTCCAGTCTTCTCTTCTCCAAGCTAAATATATACAGCTCCATAAGTCATTCCTCATAAGGCTTGGTTTCCAAACCTTGATGACATGACAATGTTTTTTTTTCAATTTATTTTTTATTAGAAAAGAATAAAATAAAAATAAAAAAATGAGTTGCATAATTTTACAGATCTGTTCACATGTTTCTTATTTTTCATATAAATATATATACATTTGTTTTCTTATTTTAGAAGCTGAACAATAAATTTAATCCTTTTTACTTCCCTTGCCAAGTACCTAGAATAGTGTCACCACGCTACCTTTCAATATATGAAATTCCCTTATTTTCACCCTTTTTAACTATTGAGTATACCTTCTCTTGCAATTTCTTTACTTCCTAAAAAGAACATAGTTATTTACAAATACTTTTTGTGATAAAGAAAAGCAATACTTAGTTGAAACATACATTTATCACGTTTTTCCATAATTCATTAGTTTACGTGTATCTCTGTCCTCTAAAAAACTCAAACTTATTTTGAATCCCTTTGTTTCTTTAGACTTTTTGGTTATAAACACCATTACTAAGTGTATATTTACCATATCCTTTTACATAGTCGATAACTGGTTGCCGTATTTTTTCCATATTTTCAGTTCGTTTCCCTTTTAAGTGATATGAAAATACATCATATTGCTTCATTTCTGTTACTTTTAACAACCATTGTTCTGTATTTGGTACACTGGGTAGTTTCCAAGATCCCGCAAATAGCATTCTTGCCATTGTTACTAAATATAACATGACAATGTTAGAAGTCTACACGTTGTCATCAGGTGGCATGTGAGGAATAATTTTAGATATAAGTCGTAGGAGCTTGACCTTTTTGATTCCTAGGCCAAGGGAGATGAGTCTTCAGGCAAGAGTGTTACCTTAAAAAGTAAGTATAAATATATTGTCCTTATTTGTCAGATGTGGTGAGTTTTGTTTGAACAAATACTCTGTTGGACTGTTTTGATCCTCTGTGGTTGATGCATAATATGTTGATGCATAATATGTTATGCAACATCACCCTTCTCACCTCACCAGGGCACATTGCTTGTGACATCCCAAGGGATCATCGCCAGTTCTCAGGTTTGGGCCCTGAGATCTCAGACCCTGGAATGGTTTTGGCCTGGCAATCCTAGACTTGCAGGGTTGTCTGTTTAGACTGCTCATGCAAGACCCTGGGTTAACTAGGAACAAGAAGGGTAATAAGAACACAATCGTAAACTTTGTTTTTCCCCTTGGGAATATAAAAGATCCCCTTAAATTTCAAACTTGTCTCTATCTGATGCATTACTGCATCATAGGACCACTGTGTTGCTCTTAAAAGTTTGCCCAATGTATATCACATTTCCATTGCTGCCCAACCCACGAAATGAAGAGACCACACACAGGGCTTGGGTTAAACTAGGGCAATTTATTAATGTATGCCTAATTAACATAAATCTGTAAATGAACTCGACCTTGAACTTGCGAATTTAAACTTGACCATGAACTTGAACTTATGGCCTGAGAAGGGGGGGTCAACAGCATGGGTAGGCTAAGGCAAGGGTCAGCTCCAGACCTCTTCCCCAGCCTTCCTTGGGCGATGTACCGGGCCCCAAAGCCAACCCATGAGGCTGGATTAAAACCTTGGCCGGCCCTTTTCTGGAAGGTGAGCCCACAAACCGCAACCCCGCCATCTCATGATGGTAGGGGCAAGTCCCAGGCCCTCCTCAAGGACAGCATTTATCCTACACCAAAGGGTGCCATAGGTACTCACCAAAACCCTTAGACCGCCCCCTACCAGCCATGGATAAGACAAGTGTGGCTGTGGAGACCTATTTAAACCTATTTAAGACACCACCTTGCAAAGCCAATTGCCCAATCCCTTGGCACAGCGTAGGGTAGGCGAAAAACCCCCCTAAAGGGGGAAAAAATTCCTACCCGGCCCCGAAGCGACCAGCATTGTTACACTGAAACCATAGGGTGGGAGGGTGGGTCACCATCAACGAAGAGGCTGAGAAAGGGGCGGCGCGGCCTTAAAAGGGGATCTGTAGACCCCGCCCCTTTCCCATCCCACTGTGCGACCCTTGTCGCACAGTGCTTGTGTGGCCTCCTCTTCACGGGAGGGCAGCAAAGGTGTCCCCCCCCCCCGCCACTTGTGGTCACGCGGGCGGTGGGGAACGAATTCTAGGAACAGGAAAAGAGGCAAAAGTGGAGACTTGTTTTATTATAAAAAGAGCAATATGCAGGGTGACAGGTGGCAAATAACCATAAAATATCAAATAAATTACACATTGTTATTGTTGTGTGCCTTTAAGTCATTTCTGACTTATGGCTACCGTCAGCATTTTCTATCATGGGGGTTTCTTCGCAAGATTTGTGCAAAGAGGGTTTGCCTTTTGTGTTCCTCTAAGGCTGAGAGGGTGTGAGACACCCAAGGTCACCCTGTAGATTTCCATGGCTGAGTGAGGATCTGAAGCCTCGTCTCCAGGGTTGTAAGTCCAATGCTCAAACCACTATACCATGCTAGCTCTCCAATTATGCTTAGTGAGATGAAATTATCTCTGTTTAACTTGTATAACGTTTATAGAGGTTTGTAACTCTGTTTTGTAGTGTCTGAGTTGTAGTGTCCAGGTTTTGCTGGGTAGCAATTGCTGCTTGTTTTAAAATGTTCCTAATGTTATCGTTGATATTGCTGTAGGGCCAGATGTAAGATCTCTGTGAGGAGAGACAAATTCCTTTTTTTTTATATATATATTTTTATTAAAGTCACAAAGATAAAACATACAATTTTTACATTAACATAAGTATACTTCCACCATTTCTATACATTATATACTTAAATAACATACATCCTACCTTTTACATTAATACATTTTTATACATTCTTATACATACCAATGGGAAAGAAAAATCAAAATAATAAATAAGAAAATTAATACAATCTCAATACCTACCTACCAACCTTCCCTTATCACTTCTACATAAATCGTGGGCGATTATACTTTACCTATAAGCAACCAACAATTCCTTATGCTCCATACACTAACCATCATACCACTACCTCTTTCCAATATTTCTTAATTCTTACTGAGAAGAGACAAATTCTTGCTGACCACAGATTAAGGGCTGACCAGCGGGTTTCCCTGAAGTACAAAAAATACGCTTTGTTTTTATCAGGCAGTACACCCAGTTTTGAACCTTACTGCTTCCCTAGCTATGTGCTACTTCTCACCTGCCTTGTATCTTTTGATGACTCAGACAACCATTAATATATTCCTAATGAAAATTGCTCAACTTGGACTCAAGTATCACAAGTTTGTACTGAAGCAGAAAGTGAAATCCCAAAATGAACAGGAGATGCTAAAGTTGTCAAATTTCAGACAACCTTTGTAATTATGTTATGGATGCAATGTGGCGTTCAGGCATTAGCAAGTGATATATACGATTATTCTTTTTTAACATTTATATTCCACTTTTCTTCCAATGAGTAGAACTTAAAATATTATTTTTTAAAAAAACTGCCAGAAAGAACTAGTTGCTTTAATCGTTACTCGGATTAATCAACAAATCATTCATTACTCGTTACTACTGCTCTAGCTGAGAAAGCTAACATGCTGATTTACTTGGTATTTTTACTTGTTATCATTCTTGTACCTATTATGCCATTGGGGGGAAAAATAGGAAAATGTCCTCTGCTCCCCCAAGTGGTGAAATCAGGTATTACATTTTGGGTTTCTGAGAAAAATGCAATTACAAAACAATCTTTCCCAGCTGCAGGGAAGACAGGCCTGTGACCCTTCTTCTTCCACATCCCATTGCTCAGACTGAGTCAGCATACAGATGCAGTAATAAGTAATAGGCAGTCAACCCATTCCAATTCCACTGAAAGCAGTTCAATACGGCCATGGTCATCACAAGGAGAAAAAAGTTCCACTCAAGCTTGTTACTGAAGATGAGTAACTAGTTACCAAATTAACTCACTAGAAAATAGTTGCTTCCTAACTCCCCAATGGGCTCAAGGTGTAATACAAAGAATATGCTAAGAAACAATACAAGGATAAGCTGAGAAAGAATACTTTGCCTAAGATCACACTGTGAGTTTCTTGGTCCAGTTGGACCTGGATCTCAAAAGTCCCAGTCCAACAACCTAACTACTACATTACACTGACTCACTATTTGCCTCATACTACAAAAAACTTCTCCTGCTTTCCATATGTCAGGCTGTTGTGAAAGGCCAGGACCAAGAGTGTTACCACCGTCACCCACTTTCCATTGTTGGTTGCCCCTGGCATTGCAGAGCAATCAAAAACATGATGAGAAGGTCATTGTGACGAAACCTTTTCCCCCTTGTGATTCTTGCCCACATGAAAAAAAGTGTTCCTGGAGAACAACACATGACGGAAGCTTCAGCCAGTGAAGTTTATCATATGATATCTTGACCTAACAACATGGCACGGGGGTATATATTGTATTAAGACAAGCATTGTCTATGTGGCTTTGAAAAAAAATATAGTACTGGGAGGACTGGCTCAAGGCATTTTGCTGTCTGAAGCAAAGAACAAGATGCCCTTTCTCATTCCATATATAGGCACTAATTGGGCTTCCGGTTCAATATTGTGAATGTAACAACAACCTCCCTCACAGCTGAAGGTTTCAAGCTATGATAAAAGATCAGGGAAGTTGTGACGTTGTGTGGAGCACTTAGCTCTTTTCTCCAACAATAGGGAATAGCTGGGGAAAATAGGAAAAACAGCCTAGATACTGCTATTGCCCCTCAAAGACCATTTCCAAACTACACTGTTATTCCTCTTTCAACATCCCATGGGATCCTAGAGTTTGCAGTTTAGGAAGAGGCATTTAGAATCCTCAGCCAGAGAGCTCTTTGGTCTCACTAAACTACAAACCCCAGAATTCCACAGGATGTTGAAAGTGGAGTAATAACACTATAACAGTGTGGTGTGGAAATGACCTAAGTCTCTATTAGCTGAATCAGTCACTTTCTTCTGCCTACTGTAGGGCTGTGGAATGTTTTTGCCTTCAGACTACGACTCCCATAATTCTTTAAACCAGCTGGGGCTTCTGGGAATTGAAGCTCAAAACATCTGAAGGGCCAAAGGTTCTTGACCATTGGCTTAATGATAGGGCGGGCCATTACAGACTATTTTTGCCTTCCAAAGTTCCACTTTCTGCCTTGTTCCTTATTCAGATGATTCTACTTCTTTATGATGCATTTTGGCTATTTTCTCCCATCTTGGGAAACACACTTCCTCCTTCCCAGCATGAACAGCAACAGATTATTTTGCCGGATCTTCTCTTCTACATTTATTGATCGCTCTTAAGTGTGAACCAAGACATGGGCAAATGGGAGCAAACTGCTGAGGTACAGTCAAGGGGAGTGAGCAGTTGATGCAGTCTAAAAACATCAGCAGGAGTATGGAAAGAGAGAAGGATGGGAGGAAACACTCCTCCAAAGTCATAGAGAGGGAGCTAGAAGAGTTCCTTCCATCTTCCTTCTCACTCCACTTTGCTGAAACAGTTGCTGTTACTTGCTAATTCCCCATAAACTCAAGGAGACATGAGCCATTTCCACACTGCACTGTTAGAGTGCTATTCTTCCACTTTCAACATCCTATGGGATCCTGGGGTTTGCAGTTCAGGGAGGGGCACTTAGATTTCTCAGTTAGAGACCTCTTTCGAATTGCACAAGATGTTGAAAATAGAATAATAGCAGATCTTCTGCTTCAGATCCTCTGAAGATGGCAGCCACAGATGCAGGAGAAGCGTCAGGAGAAAATACTAATAGAACATGGCCTCAAAGCCTGGAAAACTCACAACAACCTAAGAATAATAGCACTTTAACAGTGTAGTGTGGAAATAGCCATGTACAGCAATCCTGTTCCACACTTTGTCCTCCAGCAACCCTCTGGGGACCCACAGAGAGGGTGTATGCCGAGGTCATGCAGTGACTATTCATAACTCATTGTGGACTAGAAGCTGGATTGCCTAACAGTCTAACATCTATACCTCACTGGCTTCAGTTCTGTATTGCAGTCAACTGATTTGTAACCTATGGATCCCTAATTGCTCTGTATTCACTAACACTGCACGGTTACAACCGTGGCCCTATTTATTTGAGAGAAAGTGAGGGTGAAGTGATGATTTGGAGGTTCTGAACTTGCTGTTTCTATTTTGCTCTGTTTTGATTAAACATATACAGTGATATCCTGCAAGTGAATTGAAGAAAATGATAGATGGTTTTAGTTGGTTGCTATGCTAGGGTGGATAAACAGACCGTATCTTACCATACCCCAGATGGACACGGAGCTGATATGAACCCCCAAACACAAAGTAGGAAGGTAGAAGAGAGAAAGAAAGACAGACAGACACACACAAGTACTTTGGCCAAAGGATCCCATGTAGGATGTTTTATTTTTTCAGGCTTCCCTTCTTATACCATTTTTATGTTTATATTAAAGAATGCTTACAGGAAAGGAAAGATTCATGCATCAGCATTTAGCAGAATTACAGCTTGTATATGCGTTACATTCCATTTGACCTTTAACATTCCTAAGTCTACATGACCCTGTTACATCCTAGGTCATTCTCAGGAGTCGTTCACTTGTACATATTGATTATAAATAGGAGCAGAACAGAATAAACAACTCTAAAGCAAGGTTATTTGGTGAGCTACAATTGTCTGAACTACCAATCAACATTGCATTAAATGATTAACAATTATGAATTTTCCACTAAATTTCCAAGCCTAACAGCTATACCACAATCACAGAATCATAGAAATTTAGAGTTGGAAGAGACCACACGGGCCATCCAGTCCAACCCCCTGCCATGCAGGAACACCCTCAAAGCACTCCTGACAGATGGCCATCCAGCCTCTGCTTAAAAACCTCCAAAGAAGGAGACTCCACCGCACTCCGAGGCAGCATATTCCACTGCCGGACAGTCCTGACTGTCAGGAAGTTCTTCCTGAGGTTCAGGTGGAATCTCCTTTCCTGCAGCTTGAATCCATTGCTCCTTGTTCTGGTCTCTGGAGCAGCAGAAAACAAGCCCTCTCCTTCCGCTACATGGCATCCCTTCAAATATTTAAACATGGCTATCAAGTCCCCTCTTAACCTTCTCTTCTGCAGACTAAACCTACCCAGCTCTCTAAGTCTATCCTCATAGGGCATGGCTTCCAGGCCTCTCACCATTTTGGTCGCCCTTCTCTGGACTTGCTGTAGCCTGACCATGTCCTTCTTGAATTGGGGTGCCCAGAACTGGACACAGTATTCAAGATGAGGTCTAACCAAAGCAGAGTAGAGTGGTACCAGTACCTCCCTCGATCTAGACACTATACTCCTATTGATGCAGCCCAGAATTGCATTGGCTTTCTTGGCTGCCGCATCACACTGCTGACTCATGTTCAGCTTGTGGTCTATTAAGACTCCTAGATCCCTTTCACATGTACTGCTATCCAGCCACGTGTCCCCCATCCTATATTTCTGTATTCCATTTTTTCTACCCAAGTGTAGGACCTTACACTTCTCTCTGCTGAATTTCATTTTGTTAGCTTTGGCCCAGCTCTCCAATCTATCCAGGTCATTTTGAATGTTGATCCTGTCCTCTGGCGTATTAGCAACCCCTCCCAATTTGGTGTCATCTGCAAATTTGATCAGCACGCCCTCTATTCCTTCATCCAAGTCGCTGATGAAGATATTGAACAGCACTGGGCCCAGGACAGAACCCTGTGGCACCCCGCTAGTCACTTCTCTCCAGCATGAAAAGCAGCCATTCGTGATCACCCTTTGGGTTCGGTCGGTCAACCAATTACAAATCCAGCTAACAGTACCCCTGACCAGCCCGCATTTTACTAGCTTCTTTGCAAGAATGTCATGGGGAACTTTGTCAAAGGCCTTACTGAAATCGAGAAATGCTACATCCACAGCATTCCCTTCATCTATCAAGCTAGTAACTCTATCATAAAAAGAGATAAGATTAGTCTGGCATGACTTATTTTTGAGAAATCCATGTTGGAATATTCTTTTTATAAACATTTATCGTATATTAAACTATACGTTTTTAATTAGGTATTTAAGATTTTAAAGGTATTGAATTAAGATTTAGAATGATTGTAATATCAGGTTATAAGTATCTTCATTTGTTTAACTTTTAAGGTAAAGATGATCAGTAAATACATCTATAGACGTATATATTAATTCATCATATTAATTATTTATATTGTAGAAGTAGGATTATGCAAGAAATGTTAAAGGTTGTGGGTTTTTTCTTTCTTATTATGCTAGCGATTTTATAGATGATTATGGATCGTTGTTAACTGGGGTGAGAACCACCTTTTAATTATGTAAAATTATGTGCTTTTTAATCTTGCTAGTTTTTTTTTTAAATGTGTTCTTTGTCTAGTATGTGTGGTGGGTGGGTTGTGTGTTCCTATGTTAGCTTGCATTAGTTTGTGGTTTTAGTAAATTAAAATAAATTTTAAAAAACTGTGGCCCTATTACCACATCTCTAAATGCCCTCCCAAACCTACTTTTATCAGGTAGCAGCCACACTGAGAGACAGAGATCAATTTAGCTGGTGATCAGGGCACAGCAAGGCTGCAGCAATCAGAACGAAGACCTCCATTGTAATTCCCTGTGGCAGCCACTCTCCCTGGTGGAAGGGAGTGGGAAAGTCCTTCTCTAGCATCCCAGTCACCGGCTGAACAGACCTCTCTCTTTCTTAGTGCAGCTGCTGCCTAGTAAAATAGGTAGTGGGGATCAGACTACGGACTCTACTTAGTTACATGTGTGTAAATAAGTAAATGAGGTAGAATACGGTCCAACTTCAGGGTTTTTTCCCTTTTATTATGAGTCACACGCTTAGTATACATTAATATATACTATACTAGCGTATATAGCCAGTGTTGCCCGGGAACTTATTTTCTCATAGGTGATACTTGTTAGAAAGATTTGAGATCCTGGGTCTCTAATTCCCCAAACTGTCTTGGCCGGTACCTGTAATTTTTCCCCATATTCCTCAATCCAATCTGTATTCAGAGTTATTAACATACAGAGGTTGGGTTCCTGAGGGAATACACTGCCCTCCTCCTTGCTGCTAGGTCTCATCTCCATAGCAACCGGCCTATTCCAGATAGACACAGTTGACTGAGGCCCAAGAGCTCTCTGGCTGAGAATTCTAAAGGCCCCTCCCTAGATTGCAAATCCCAGGATTCCATGGAATTTTCACAGGCAGCCAATCATAGGAGGTCTTTGCTTGCCTGACACAGACAAACAAACAAACTTTGACTTCACAATGTTATTACAAGGCGGAAAAGATTAACAATTTCTTTTTCGACCTATCCAAACCCCACCTCCACTCCAAATGGCTGACAGAGGATCTAGACCCTGTTTGTATCAAAAACTTTTTCAGAGATATGGGATATAACCTTAAATTTATCACATCCTCATACCCCGATTTTTCTTTTACTTTCTCAATCACCATTTTCTAGTTATCGCTCCATGATTCTTTACCATATTATCCACTATACTTTAACCTTTTTTCCCTAAGAAAGTCAAATAATATAGAAGTTTATGGTTACAGAATGTCAAGGCTTGGTTGACTTATTTAAATCATCGGGTTGCAAATCGATACATCTCACAAACTGTTTGACTGTCTTCTCAAAATCCTGGGTGAACCCATCTAACTGACCTAACTACCTCAACCCACAAACTCCTTCTCTTCCCGGACTGACTCTCCTTCTAACACCAGCCTTTTTATAGCTTCCCTTCAAGTATTCAGCCAATCACCGTTCACTTCCAACATTCCATGTTCCAAATGGATTACTTACCTAATTGTATATACCATATCTGGCAGCATATAAGATGCAGTCATGTATAAGATGCACCCCATTTGTACACTTGCAAATACTACAGTCATCCCTCCGTATTCACTAGGCTTATGGGCACAGGACCCCTGTGAAAGTGGTAAAACAGGGAATAACTCTAGGCCCTCCTAAACCACATTTAGCACACACAAAAAACCATGATCACCATATTCAACTCACCAAGAATTCCTTTGAGGCATCAGGGTTCCTTCACAAGGCAGCACCATTTTTAATAGGGACTTATAAGCCTCGTTCACAGTTCCTCAGTCTCAAGAGGCTTGCGGTCCCTATTGAAAATGGCATGGGGAGGCAGCAGAGGTGACAGCAAATAACCTGTGAATAATCAAATCCGCAAAAGTGAAACCCACAAATGTGGAGGGTGGACTGTATTTGCCAGCGTATAAGACACACTGACGTATAAGACCCGCCCAATTTTCGAACAGTATGTTTCAGGAAAAAAAGTGAGTTTTATATGCCAGCAGATACAGTACTACGCTTCACATACATAAGCATGTTTTACCTTAATTTCTCTAATAAACGCCAGAGCATTTTTAATGAAAGATCCAGTACATCTCAAATACCTCTAGAATTTGAACGCAAAACAAGACACCCTCTTTAAATAGAATAGGGAAGACTGGCAGCAAAGGGTGGAAATCCACTTGGAAAACCGGCACTCCCTGCTTAGTTTTAAAGGGTTTGCCAGTTTTGCTGCTCAACTGTGGTGACACAGCAAGAGGCAGGGTGTGCCTTATAACATTTTGGTGTGTGTATGTGTCGGGGGGGAGTTTGTGTGTGTGAATTAGTTCCCAGATCCATTGAAGCTGTAACAGAAGACTATCTTCTGACAAAAAGAGGGCTTTCCCCTATAAAGTAGGCCACATGGGGGGCTTCTGAAAACGATTATTCATGGATAAATGGATAACTAACACCTAAAAATGGAACTGCTGTGTTCTGAAGCAGATTATCAGATGCTTGGGCAAAGAGCAATTGGGAACACTCATCCCCACTTCATCCAGGGTGTGAGCTTACCAGAGTTCGTCTAATTGACCCCACTTGTAAACAAGAGTGCCAAACAAGGCAGACTTTTCAATCTAGTACTTGGCAGAAGATGACAGTCCGGGCTCTATAAACCAGATGCAACCCTTTCTCACTTGATTTCACTATTTAACACTTAATCAGATACATCCAGGAAACAAATCCAAGATCTAAAGAATGATGCAAAGTAAAGCATCATCCAAATGAAATATTTTAGGGCTAGAATGAAAAAATCATACCCCTAACATTTCACAGATGAAAACTGGGATAGATGAGTCCCAAGGTATGTCCAAGCAATATAAGAGCGTGGGCAAGATATCAGGTTATTAATGAGGAAGAACATACAAGGATTCTTCTTTAGGAAAGGCTGCAGCAGTATGCTTCTGGGCCTTTCGGCACTACACTGTTATAGTGCTATTATTCCACTTTCAACATCCTATGGAATCTTGGGGTTTGCAGTTTAGAGAAGGGGCATTTCGAATTCTCAGCCAGAGAGCTCTTTGGCCTCAGTAAACTACAAACCCCAGAATTCCACAGGATGTTGAAAGTAGAATAACAGCACTATAACAGTGTAGGGCAGAAAAGACCTTTGTCGTTGGCCCTTTCCGCACGCGGTTATTAAGGCGGGCCAATGCGCCTTGCCATGGAGGTCTTCTGCACCTTGGAGCGGACTAGGTTTGGTTTATTTACCTTCGTTCCGCACGTAATTCCAACTAAATGCGCCCCCATGTGGTGGTAAAGTGCGCTATTTGAAAACCAGAAGAAATCGGTTTTCCAATTTTCCAGATTGATCCAATTCATACTTTCACAGTGGCGCAGACATGTACATTCACACCAATGTGAATTGGTGGTCAAGGGAGGGCTCATGGAAAGGGCCAGGGGGTAGTATGGACTTGTGCACGTACGCAATGATGTACTAAACCATGCAAAAAAGGGGGGGGGGCAATCACAGCCGACGGGGTAGGGTGAGGGGAGTAGCGGGAGTGGCTACGGCAGAGGCAGTGTGGATTCATGAACTCGCATTCCTCCGAATCAGAATGGAACATACTCAGTAGCTGTGCAGAAGGAAATGAGCGAAAGTCTGCCTTGTTTCGAGCCCAGAAAATCCAGTAAGAAATGACACAAACCGATTCACCAGCCTCATGTGGAAAGGGCCTTAGTCCATAGGAAAGGGCAAGATTCTGCCTCTTTGCCCCAGTAGAAGTAAGCTGGGGGAGAAAGCTGGAAGTGGAAAGAGCAACTGCATTGTTTTAAAAGTAGGTGAAGAAGTGGGACAGCAGAGAATCAACAGGGACTGTCCCTGCCAAATTAGGACAGTTAGACGGTATGCAAAAGGCAAGCCATCAACCAGTGTGACAATGATCAAGTGCTGAATGTGTTTACCCTGGAGAGCACATAGCATTTCAGAAAAGAAACCTGTTTTAAGAAAAGTACTTTAACATTGTTTGTTGGTGGCATAGGGTCACGGATGTTTAGACAGCCAGCAAAATGGATGCACACGAAGAATGATGTACTAGACCTTTCCCGTGACCTGTTGAATCACCCTGACTAATTAATACCCAGGGTGTTCATTCTGAAATCACATGCCTTGCTCTCCTGCCTTTTCAGTAACAAATGAGACTCACTGAAGAGAAGGTCTTGGGGAGGGGAGGGAGCACCCATTCAATTGGCTGAGGCCTTTGCTTTATATATACCAGAGTTGCAACAAACAGCATAATTTAGTACCAAGGTGTCCAACAATTACCACTGAAAACAAATAGGACTGAAGGACAATAAACAGAAAGATAATTGAAATAAATGTCAAATTTTGGAAGAACAAGGGTCACCACTATGAAGCTGAAGCCTCAACATAAGCAAGTGAAAAGGGTTTTTTTTCCCTCTCTCTCCAGTTTAAATATATTAGGGAAAAACAATGATACTCAGATTCAGGGATAGCTGTGATTGACATGCAACCAAATACAACAAAATCCAAAATACACAAAACAGCAATACCTTTATTGGGCAACCAAAATGTACAAAATACATCATGCAAGCTTTCAGAGATTCAGATCATACAAGAGAAGAAAAGTGATGATGTTAGAGACACAGGTCTACATTAGGGAGGTGGTGGGGTCTCCTTCTTTGGATATCTTCAAAAAATGGTTAGATAGCTACCTGCTGGAGATGCTCTGGCTGGAGATCCTGTATCGAGCAGAGAGCTAGACCTAATGGTCCATAGGGCCCTTTCCAACTCCATGATTATATGGTATTATCTCAGATGTTACTTCTGCTGTTAATTAAGATGATCTGAAGGATCTCAGTGCAGGCAGAGGCCACTCTCCTTCTTGGCCATGATACTATCTCTGTTTTTTCCTTTATTGTCTATCTCCCAGGTATTGGTGTCTTTCAAATCTATGATTCTATGATTGTATGATTCATCTGGTTCAGCCAGTGTTAACTGAAATCACTGCCCTTCATTGTGCCAAAAGAACTAACCTAGGCTCACCACTCCCCTTTTTGTTTCTGGCCTCTGCCGTGTGTTCTTTCTGTCTCTTTTTCATGGAGGAAGATATGCTGGAGCTTATCTGCATACCATCTTTACTGTTCTAGAATAGTTCAGGGAGGATCAGGCTGTTCTGTCTAAATAATAGATTTCTTTACTAAATATTCCTTCTTTTGAGGCAGTGATGTAGGCTCAAGTCAATTAACTCAGACTCAAGTCAAGCTTAAGTCTCTTCAGTGACTCGACTGCACAATACATGATGTGCTGACTCAACTTGACTTGTGTATTTTTAGTCACCAACTTGCTGTCCTTAGTTCAGTAACATAACACATTCAATCAGAAACCTTACAAGTTCCATCCTTACTTCCATTTCTTTTTGCTCACTGGTCACATGACAATCTGTCTCAAGCCTGGAGCATGGGCACATTTCTCAGAGGGGAACAGCAAACAGATTAGGCAAAGGGCTTGAGGCAAGCTTGACCTCTGCTCAGCAGCTTGTCCCCTCTGCATATAGGAGGAGCTTTCTAAGACATTTCCCAAGAGCAGAAGGCGAGACTTGCCCCCAGAGTGCAGGGCTTGTATCTCAGAGGGGAATGGAAAATGTGTTAGGCAATGGATTTGAGAAGGAAGGATCCTTCCTTCTAAAACTTTTGGAGCTTCAGTAATGGGAAGTGAGAAGGATCCTGTTTCCCACTTCCAAAGCTGCAGATTCCTTTATGCCCATTCATACAAAAGCCTCCAGATTCAGGAAGGGGGAGGAAGAGAGATCCTATTCCTTTCTT
This sequence comes from Cyclura pinguis, assembly GCA_030412105.1. NCBI lineage: Eukaryota > Metazoa > Chordata > Lepidosauria > Squamata > Iguanidae > Cyclura > Cyclura pinguis. The sequence goes on along the minus strand of CM059601.1, from coordinate 275,913,675 downwards.
CCAAAAATGCAGATGGCAGAATCACAAATGTGGAGGGCTGATTCTACTTAACTTGTTAAAACTGACTTCTACTCTGTCCAAAAATTCTTGAATATAGATTGGGATATAATAATGGCTCCTAGACTTGAGACTTGACTCGAAAGTATTTTCAAGGACTTGAGACTTGAAGGTAGAGACTTGGAGTAAAAGACTGAAATACATCACTGTTTTGAGGATCCTAGAAACTATTTTCTGCCTCCATTTAATTCTTGCAAGCTCAGCATCCTAAGATGGGCACTTCCTCCATTGCTGGAGAAAAGACTCTAACAGGCCTTTCATTCCAATAAGAATCTCTCTGCAGCCAATCCATCGAGCAAAATACAGAGCTTGGCAAAGTTATTTTATCATACAGAAACTCCTAGAATTCCCTCAGCCAGCATAGCCAGTAGCCAAGCTGCCTGAGGGATTCTGGGAGTTATGATCCAAGAAAAAAAAAAACTTTTCCAAGTCTTGAACTAGCCCTGAAAGGAACATAGAAATGGGTCCTGTTGCCATGGTCACTTTTTGTTCTATGATTTTTCTGGATTGGCAGATGGAAGACCACAAACAATAGCTTTGGGGCCTGAATTTTACCCAAGGTTTTCTGGTTGCTGACACACACCCCCCAAATCTACTCACAAAGTTAAATGTACTAGTTTCTGTCATCATCAGCATCGTTAACATGCTGTTTTATCCTGCCACTGTGATTCATGGCTGTGGTTCTTAATACGCATGAGTAACTCACAAGCGACACTGATGGGCACGATGGGGAAAAAATGCTTGTCTTCTAAAGCAAATCATGCCTCATTAGTTGATAATATTGGAAGTATGTAAAACTGCTTCTGTCATAAAAGAATATTAAATACTCAATTACTGCGGATTTCAGATTCATGCCAAGTTCCAGCTGGTGGCTGAAAGTCAAGATGGTTCTATGGCACTTGTGGGCTGCTTTTAAAAATTATTCAGAAATGTCAGTCAGTCCAGAATGTGGCTACATGTCTATTAACCGGTGCAAATCAAAGGGCTTGATTCTGTACTTTCATCACGGATTGGTACCCACTGACCCGTGATCCATTTTCATGGAGCCCCAAATCCTTTTCAGGGCTCATTTAAATTGTCTGAGATGCACTTTAGATCGGGGGGGGGGGGAACCTTTGTAGAGTGTATCATTAATTAGTTTATGGAACATACTGTCACAAGATGAGCTGCTGTCATCAGGCTAAGAAGGCTTTTATTTATTCATGAAAAATGGGTCTGTCAGTGGCTAGTAGCCATGATAGCTTAATGGAATCTCTCTGTTAAAAGCATCATATATCTAATATCAGACACTGTGGATTTACAATGTTGTCTTCAATGTCCGCTTTTCAGTTTCCAGGCAACCGGCATCAGAACTTTACGCAGCATTTGGAAACTTTTTTTAAGAGGAATTGTTCTGAGGAGAAAAACACATTTTAAAACACCACCCCCCACACACTGTTTTCTATGCAGAAAATGGATTTCCTGCACAAAAAAAGTACTTTTTTCCTGTACATAAAACCTGCTTTCTATGCATGTTTATCTCTACAGAATACAATCCTTTGGGACATTCAAATGTAGTGAGAATACTGGCCAGGAATTTTTTCCCATGGAGAAGAGAAAACTAGTGTAATCATTCAGTATGGTATGCAAGGAGAAAATAATGGAGGCTTTGCATCCCCACTACAATGCAAGATCTGAGAAATGGTGAGGTATAGATGGGAGAATGTGATTCTCAGATCCATTGCACCAACATTGGCTGAGATCCTACACCACTGACTTAATTACAAACATATAACTAAACATCATGTTACTGCCCTGGCTAGCCCGAGCTTTGGGGGATATAAAAAGATATCTATTGATATCGATAATTCGGCTTCACATATCCCTTCCACGTGCTTGCGAGGGCCCCGGACAAGCACACACACAGGCTCGGCCGATAATCGCCGTAATATTCCGAAACAATACAGGCAGGCCAGAAACAGCTGACTCGCAGCTTTAGGAGACCTCAAGGCAAGTACCTCCACGCAGCTTTCAAAAGATCCTCTGCCTAGCGCTGGCAGCTTGATGATCGGACTATACAACACTCAAGTACTCCCCGTTTGCATACCGGCTATCCTATTGACAATTTGGCGATAACTCAGTCATTCAAATTCTGACCTTTCGGAGGCTTTGTCTCCAGCCCCAAATCTATTGTTTTCCCCAAGTCCGACCTAGCCTGCGGTCACAATTCTCCTTATAAAAACCCCTGATTTTGAGCGCTTCCTTGGATCGCTCCCGAATTCCAGACCGCCTTGCTGCCGCATCGCTTGGCGAGCTTCCCCTCAGCTCCACGTGCTGAGATACATCGAACCCCAGCTTCGCTCTCCATTTTCTTCCGGACTTCAGGAACAGGTTTCGTATCACCCGAACCAACTATCCCTCTGAAAATCCCGCTATCTTACTCACACCTTTATTTTCATTAGTTATCTGTGTGCGTGTGTTGCTTACATTGTGTGCCTGTATTTAATAAAGATCATTCATTATTTTAAAACTGGTCTGCTTCTTGACTCGGCCTGTGACCCATTGGGTTACAAGATTCCGCTGTGTTACCCTGCCTCTCGTTTTGCCAACTAGTGCTCTAGACTAATTTCCCCAATTTGTGTAATTGCAAGGTCATTTAGGTGTCCCTCCTGGGACCCCCAGAATACAGGGTAACAATCATCTCCTGGTCCAAACCCACCAAACCAGCAAGCAAGGCTGAAATGATCAGAAGCAGGACCCCTGTCACCATTCCTTGTTGCACCACAAATCACTGGTGGATGGGGGCTGGAAATATCATCCTGCTGTGCTCTGATCACAAGAAAAACAGACCTTCATCACTTGGGTGTCGCTTCCTGGAGTTTAAGGTGGATTTTGGTGGGGACAATAGTGCCACAGTCATGAATATATAGTATTACTGAATACAGAGCAGTTAAGGGGCAATTTGAGGTTACAAATCTGTAAGCTGCAATACAGGTTACAAGCCATTGTCTTTTACCAATCACCATCCTTTTACCAATTCTCTTTGCCAACAGGCTTTGCTGATCCAAGTACTGCAATATCAAATGTGTCTCAAAGCAGTCTGCATAATGCGCTGCACATCTACATGAACGGATCCATGTCTGAGGTACAAGGATCAGCCAATGATCCCATCTTCATACTTCACCATGCCTTTGTTGACAGGTAGGTTTGATCCCTTCTGGAAAAAGGAATGTCTTACATGAGTTTTGACAGGTATTCAGACTATGAGATCTTTTAGATGTCACTAAACTGGCATCTTGTTTTGACATGTTTACTAGATGTCTGTCATTATTTTATTTCTGACACTGGTGCTTTGGTCCTATAATATTACCATAAGCCCTTCTAGCTGAACGATGGATTCCTCAGGGCTACATAACTGGAACCTCACAACCTGATTCTAGGGGGTTAAGAGAGATGAAGGTGGAGGACTGGCTGAGTCAAGTCTGTGACATTCTTTTTTTTTTTTTAAGCACTTGAAGGCAAGAGCCGAACTATACATGTCTCCTTAAGCTGTGTCAATCTGCTTAGAAAGGCATATAGCAGCCAGAGATGGGTTTGATCAGTATTCGGAATGCAGACTGAGGAAGGGGGATTTTGACCCTTCTTCCCCCCCCCATTGTCCTTGCATTCCCCCCTCCAAGCTACTGTTCGCATTGCTATCACCAATGGGACCTTTTCTCCCAAATCAATTAACAGAGGGGCAAAAATTAGTGCAATTTTGACTTCAGTTTACACAGTCAATATGTGATTATGTTTCTGCAGCCACTTGCTTTTGATAAGCACTTTGATAAGTGTGTTAATGTAAAGAAATCAAAGGAAGGGAAAAGAAGAAATCTGTGTTGTAAAGCTTGTGTAGAGCTACAGAGTAATTGGCTTATCCTAGTGAGTGACTATCCTAAACTAAGGTGCGTGTAAATTTAAGTGGGTGGATGATGGACAACCAGAGAGGAATGGGACTGCAGTTTAAGAAGCACATGCATTTTATCGCACTGTTTAACTTGTATACTGAACATATCATATGTAAGGCAGGAAGACTTAAAGGAAAGAGACATGAACAGTGGAGGAAGGAGCATCAAGAGTTTAAGATATGCAGATGACACCGTATTACTAGCAGAAGATAGCAAAGACTTGGAATAAATACTGAAGAAAGTCAAGGATGAAAGTGCAAAGGCAGGTTTACAGTTGAACATTAAGAAAACAAAAATAATGACCACAGATTATTTACATGACTTTAAAGTAGATGATGAAGACACTGAAATAGCTCAGGATTTTCCACACCTTAGCTCAGTCATTAATCAGAATGGAGACAGCAGTCAAGAAATCACAAGAAGATTAGGACTATGAGGAAACTAGACAAGATCCTGAGTGTCAAGATATATAATTGAATATATCTGCCCATGGAACTGTATTTCAAATTTCTGTGTATGGTTGTGAAAGTTGGAAAGTTAAGAAAGGTGATATGAAGAAAATCAGCTCATTCAAAAAGTAGTGCTGGAGATGAGTTCTACAGACACCATGGACTGCTTAAAGGACAAATTATGGGTTTTGGAATAAAATGAAGCTTGAACTCTCCCATGAAGCCAAGATGGCTAAACTGAGACTGTTGTACTTTGAGCATACCATGAAAATGTGTTTATTTATTTAGGCATTTAGAGTATTTATACCCCACTCTTCAGCCACAAAGGCTCTCAGAGTGGCTTACAAATTGTTAATTCGACAGTTCCCTGTCATCAGGTGTACAGTCCAACTAAGACGGACACACAAGGAAAAGGGAATGGCAGTGGGAAGGGGAATTAAGTCCATCAGATACTGCTTGTTCTCCTCTCTCTCTGAGGCAGTTAGGACAGAGTGAGGGCCTCTCATCTGCTTCTGGGCCTAGGCATGATGGAGCGGTGCCTGATTCTTCTCACCCTCTGAGGCCAGGACAGTGGCAATTGGAATGGAGGAAGGGCCTTTCATCTGCTTTTGGGCCTACGCATGATGGAGCTATGCCTAATTCTTCTTCTCGCCCTCTGAGGCCGGGGCAATGGCAGTTAGGATGGAGAGAAGGCCTTCCATCTGCTTCTGGGCCTAGGCATGGCTCACTAGAAAAGACAATACTGCTTGATAAGGTAGAAGGCAGTAAGAAAAGAGGAAGATAAACTCAATCAAGGAATCCACAGTCCTGAGTCTGCAGGACATAAAGCAGGCTGTTGATGATAAGGTGACTTGGAGGTTTCCCATTCATAGGGTCACCATAAGTCAAAGCTAACTTGATGGCAGTATTTATTTGTTATATTTGTATGCCGCCTTTCTCTTGGCATGGAACCCATGTAAGAACAAACAAACAAGTAAACTAGGAGAGGGTGCAGCAGTTTGCTTTTGCTTGAGCCAAGTGGGAAGGGCAAGATTCCACTTCTTCCGCAATTTTTGCACTTTGAGCTCAGTTTACAGCAACTGAAGTAATCTGAAGACAAAGGAGAAAAGTGGGAGGAGGAGAGAGAAACTGTGACATTTTAAGAGCAGCTAAAAAAGTGGGATGACAGAGGCTTAATCAGGACTGTTCTGCCAAACTGGGACAGTTGGAAAGGAGAATGTGGTTACTGTCATAACCCAAGTCTGTGACTTGAGTGTTAGCACAATTCAGAATAAAAATGCACATCTTCCCATTAACAGGCTTTTGTTTCCTAAGTTTCATCCTCATTTGATCATCTCTGTCCATCTCTCAGCTTCTTGCTCTCTCTCTTTTCCTAATGCAGTGATTTTCTGAAATATTCTTGACATTTTGCTTGAGGGCTTAGTTTCTGCCAGTCTTCAAACTACTATAGGACTTTATAGAATTTCAAAGGTGACATAAGAGAAACTGAATGGCCTTGGGGCTCCAAGAACATATGAGACTAGGGCCATTTCCACATGGTGTTGTTGCCATGTGATGGGGATGCACTGGCAGTGGTCCATGAGTCATGCTTTCACACAACGTGGTCATGGTCCTGCAGCCAGCATGTTCCCATCCATCGCAATTGTGCAATATTCGCTTAACAGAAAGGATCCATTAAGCACCCGCAATCGTGCAATCCTCCCATCACTGCCTGCTATTCGGAAGGGCTGGAAATGCACTCACACATTTCCTTCCCCAGCACAGCATGGGAAAGAGGCCAGATGCACTGCAGAAGGAAGGTGTGTGTTGTTTGCGCTCCTTTCCACAGGGAGCCGGTTGGGTGCAAAGGGGAACATTCGCTTTGCCCTCCCTTCCCGGCAAAGGTGTTACCAGGACTGTGTCAGGAAGACAACGGAAGCAGGTATGGTGCAGGAATGGCCTTAGGCTTGATGCTTATTGATCATAGTAATGAAGACCTCCCTCAGTGGAATTCAGTGCAGTATTTCAGAGCTTCCTGAGTTAACCTTTGGTGTGGGATGAGGGGTGAAAAACTCATCAGATTCCTGAGGATTCTCTCCCAGCTCATAATATTTTCATTTGACCCTCTATTCTGTTTTTTTTTTCCCTCTCTCTCTCAAATCTTGGTCATTAATCACAGCAGAGTCACTCATGGTCAGCTATCTTCAAAAGTCACCTAATGTTGTTCTTTCAAAAAAAAAAAAGTCTGGAGAGTTTCCGTACTCCTTGATCTATTGGCACACTGTGCAAGTGAGAAAAGCTATTAATGTGAAGGGCAGAACAACTTTATAAGCTAAATGAGCTAATTATGAAGTGCAGTGACATCAAAATCCAATTGGGGTATACCATTTTGCTTTCCCTAAAGGTAATGTGTGAGTAGGGTTCCCAAGTCAGGAGTATTCAACTCTCTGTAATTTTAGGGCCAAAACCTGAGATTAAGGGATTATACTTATGAGGTCACAAGAGACGGGTCCTGGTGATGTCATTACCCTTGATAGACTATGCATCAAGCACAGCTTCCCAGAGTATGTCATTCAAATTTTTTAAAAAGTCTAACAAATGAGGGAAGCAACTATGCACATATATTTTTGTTCAGTGAAGTCTTATCCAGAGATTACACTCCCTTCTTCTGAGAACTGGAGAAGAGGGACAGTCCCCAAGACTCAGACTATGCCCAGAGACCTGGCTATCCTCTATGTGAGGCAGATACTTTAAGTGGCGTTTGTACATACAAACTCACCATGAGATCCTACATGGTTCTATGTAGCAAAAGATTTCTGCAGGGGGAACTCTGCTATGGCTCTGCTGTCACCACCCTGAGGACTCACCATTGATGTATCTGCTGTTGCTGTTGTGCCTTCAAGTCATTTCTGACTTACGGCAGCCATAAGGTGTACCTGTCATATGTTTTCCTTAGCAATATTGGTACAGAGGGGGTTTGCCATTACCTTCCTCTGAGGCTGAGAGATTGTGACTTGCCCAAGGTCACCCAATGGATTTCCATGTCTGAGTGGGCATTGCAACCCTGGTCTCCCAGTGTCCTAGTCCAACATTCAAACCACTACCCTATGCTGATTGTCATCAATATATCTGTCTATCTACAATAGTGCCTTGGCAAGGAGGTAGAAAAATATGTCTCTATACTTTCATAGCCAGATGCATACTGAGCACTTTTTCCATTGTTATCCACTCAGATCTTCCAGAAGTCTCGACAGAGGATGTCTTTAGTTTCTGTCTGGAAATGGGGATGTAGCCAAACACATCACCAATCTGCAAGGTTTTCCGCCAACAACAGAATACCAATCTCCACAGTGACCAAAAAAAGAGATACATTTGTGTATGTGTGTGCGTGACTAACAGAATGCCAACCAAATTTGTGAAATTTATTGTGACAATGGGAGATATTCCTCATGACTATAGGAAAAAGGAAGAGAGAGATACATTATTGAATACCAACATCAGGATCACCCATGCCATAGTATTTCCAATTTCTAGATGTGGTTTTGAAAGCTGGAGAGTGAAGAAAATCAACTGATTTGAAATGTGCTTCTGAAGGAGAGTTCTATAGATATGATGGACTGTAAAAACATAAATAAACAGGTCCAAGCTTGGAGTCTCCCTAGAAGTCAAGATTACTAAACTGCGGCTGGTTGCACTTTGGACATGTCATGAAACAGTAAGACTCATCGTAAGAGATAATAATGCTTGGTAAAGTTGAAAGTATTGGGAAAAGAAGAAGAAAGTGTCACAGTGGATAGATCCAATCAAGGGAAGTCACAGTCCTGAGTGTGCAAAATCTAATGTCTTTAAGATCTCTCCTTCATAGTTGAAGTCAACTCAACAGCAATTAACAAGTGATAGGTAACACACAACCAGCTTAGATGTATATGTTCTACAACATGGAATATCCAAATGTGATATCTTACATTAGGTGTAGAAGTTGGAGGAGCTTCTGTATCAAAGGAACCAGGCCTGTGCCCAATGCACATCTGACACTGCATCACAGATTCATCAGTCCAGAGCATGTTCAGGTTTGGCCATTTACTCTGTTAACCAGGAGATAGGCTATTAGTTTCATGGTTAAGGGCCTGTTTTTGGAGTGGACTGTACCACTTCTACTCACATGATAGAATTATCTCCCACCCCTGCAAGAAAACTATGTTGGGGGGAAAAAAGCTAGGTTAGATAACAATTTTTACATGCTGGGTTCTTTCCCATTTTTCTAAGAATGTAAAGAAGTTCTTGCTGAATCAACCATCCATGTCCAAAATTCTGCTCAAACCATGGCCAACCTATGGGAAGCCCAGAAGCAAGGCTTGGGTGCTGTTGCTTCCTTCTACTCATGTGTGATGCTGGAAGTACTATATTGCTGTCTTGCCTAGCAGCAGTGGATAGCCTTATCCTTCATGAACAGTTATTTCCTAACCCCCTTTTAAAGCTGCACAAGTTGGTGGCCATTGCTGCATCTTCTGGTAATATGCTCCACAGTTTAACCACCCACTGTGTGAAGAAGTACTTCCTCCTATCTTTCACCATACAGCTTCACTGGATGACTTCTGTGTCAAGCAGAATGTATCAAACAGAATGTTAACATTTATGCTGTTTTATTTCATTTATCAGCAGCCTGTTGTAGAATCATCATCATCACAGAGCTGGAAGGGACCTCATGGGCCATTCAGTCCAGCCCCCTGCTCAATGCAGCATCTCCAGATAAAACATCCCCAGCAGATAGCTTCTTTCTGAAAACATCCAGAGAAGAAGACCCCACCACTTCTTTAGGCAACTAGTTCCATTGCCAAACTGCTCCTGGAAGTTCTTTCTAAAATCTACTCTCCTGTAAGTTCAAACCATTCAATGTGATCCTACTCTCTGGAGTAGCAGAGAACAGGCCTGCCCCCTTCCTCTGTGTGACAGCCCTTGAAATATTTAAAGATTGCAGTCATGTCTCTCCTCAGTCTTCTATTCACCAAGCTGAACATGCCAGCTTCTTTAAACTTTCCTCATATGTTTTCTTCTCCATACCTCTTATCATCCTCATTGCCCTTCCCTGAACTTGCTCCAATTTATCTATATCCTTCTTAAAAAGATGCCCAGAATTGAACGCAATGAGGCCTGACCAGCGTAGAAAACTGTGGGACTATTACATCCCTCGACTTGGAAACTATGCTTCTATTAATGCAGGGTAAAATAGCATTCACCTTCTTTGCTGCAGCATCACACTGCTGGCTCATGTTCAACTTCTGATTCCTGAGCAATGTAATTGTATATTTTCAAGTGAGCAGGCAAGGCAGAAAGTGATATCTCAAGTCTTCCTACATTAAGAAATACAATCAAAGTGGTTAGAAATGTCTGGGAATAATTACAATATCAAGGAGCAAGGGAGGGAGGATAGGCATTCCTATGGTGACCTCCCATGGTGGGGAGGATTTGATGCCATACCCTCCAACTGTCCCACTATGGCAGGGACAGTGCCAATTAATCCTCTGTCATCCTACTTTTTCAGCTGCTTTGGAAACATCCCAGTTTGCCTCTCCTTCTTCTGTTTTCCCCCTTTGTCCTCAGCTTATTTCAGCAAACTAAGTTTAAAGTGCAAAAGTAGTATGCTTTCCATTAACTCCGCAGAGGAGAGAGGATGGCATAGAATGTTGCCCTTTGCAGTCAGCTCAGACAAAAGCAACTCCAGCAGCCTCTTCTAGCTTGTATGTTCTTCCTCATTAATAACTTTTGCCATCTTGACTGCACTGTGATCTTGCTTGGCCACACACGCCTCAGTTTTCATCTGTGAAATGTGTTCATGAAGATTTAGTGGTTTGGTAGCACCAGAGCAAATCTGAGTGCCAAAGCTTCATATACAACATGGTTCCTTTCACCTTGGTATGAGGTGATCCATCTTGAGCCTGAAGATTGATTAATTCATATTCATACTGCTGTTCAGACTTAAAAAGGGCCCTGCATGCATGGCAAACATTATTATGATTACTACCTTTATAGATTCGGCATTCACACAGTGAGCTTCAAGCTGCTTCCAGCCCTCGCCTCCCCCTCCAATGACGAAATCAGCTCCAAATAATATGCTGTGGAGCTGCGTGAAGTATGGCTTAAATCCACAGTAGACCTGTAAGACAAAGGCAGGTCAAGAGGCAGCCATTAACGATGGCCTTCCACCCACACTTACAGTAAAAAGCCAAGAAATGTTTTCTCTGTCATTTGAAAAGCTTGTCAATGCTGGGCTTGAGTTGGTCTGTCTTTCACTGACTTAAGAACTATCTGGTTTCTCCTTCTGGCACTGATTGCACCAATAACAGTATGGTGTAGCATTTTCAAAGCTGGATCAGGACTTGAGAGACCCAAGTTCAAATCCCCACTTAGCCACAAAATGCCTGGGTAACCATGGGTCAGTCACTCTGTCTCAGCCTGTTCTAAATCACTGGATGATTGAGACTCTAAACCAGGGATAAAACAGCTGTATGTGCCACCTTGAACTTACTGGAAGAAAACTGGGGTGTAAATGTTACCAAGGCCCCTTCTGCACCATATCATTTTCCGTCATCGTCCTGTCATGATCCTGGCAGTGCCACTGCTGGGAAAGAAGTGGGACCCAAACACTCCCCTCTGTACCTGGCTGGCTGCCTGAGGAAGGGTAGCATGAGTGACACATACCTTCCATCCACAGTGCAGCCAGCCACTTCCCATGCTGAATTGGGGAAGGAAGTGAGCCTAGATTTCGGTTTTTCTCTTTCTGCACAGCCACCTGTGACAGGAGTGCCATGCGACTGGGGGCCATTACTGGATTTTTTTTTCCAGTAATGGAATATCCAGTGATTACGATAGCTGAGGATGTGTGGGCAACAGGACTGCGATGACATGATGTGAAAGAGCCCTGATGGTGCAGTGTTTAAATGCCGGTACTGCAGCCACAAAGTTGTGAGTTCAATCCTGCCAGGCTCTGCGTTAACTCAGCCTTCCATCCTTCTGCAGGTCAGTAAAATGAGTACCCAGCTTGTTGGAGGCAATTAGCTAACACATTGTAAACTGCTTAGAGAGCACTTAGCTGATAAACAGTATAGACATACACATGCTATTGCTATTCCCAGCACGACTCATGGACCAGCAACAGTGCGTCCCCATCTGGGACAGCAACATTGTGTGGAAATGTCTCAAGAAATAAATTAATACACTTTGGAACTTATAAGCCTTGGTGAATATCCTCTAGCAGTTCACAGATGAAAACTGGCACACATGTTACCAAGGAACATCAGAGTACGGTCAAGATGACAACACTTATTAATGAGCAAGAACACACTTGCCAGGAGAGACTGCAGTGGTTTGCTTTTGCCTGAGCCTATTGGTAAAGGCAAGATTCTGCCTCTTCTCTTCTCCACCTCGAGTTAAGTGAATGCAAACATTTGCCCTTTGATTTTAATTTGCAACAATTGAAGTAGGAGGAGGAGAAGGAAACTGGGACATTATAAAAGCAGCTGAAAAAATGGGACAACAGAGGATTAATTGAAAACTGCCATTGCAGGACAGTAGAGGATGCTCTTCAGGAAGACTTGTGCACACAAGAGTTATTCAGGACATAGCATGTGCCATTCGATACAGAATTTGACATCCACAAAAAAGAGTCATTTTGTTTTAGTCTAGAACACCCTACCTCCTGAGCTTCATACTTTGACACTTAGGAGATTGAACTTCCAAGAGGAGACAGTCCCCAGTGGTGCTTTTCATATTTTTTCAAGAGATCCTTGGTTGTCTCTTTTGAAGGCATATTTAGATCTTTCCCTCTTCTGCATTCATACAATGAACAGAGATGGAGGGAGCTCATGTTTGTTACCCCTTCCTCAGCTGTACCTCTGATCTTTGTACATTGAAGCTGAAGGTCTAAAGAGGAGATCTTTCATGCCTTCAGCTTCAACATGCTTAATACTCCACTATATGTTTGGAATCTTGATTGTGTTGGTTGAGCCAAATTAAAAAAAAATCAGATCTTTCTAGTGCCTTAGTACATGAGAGACAGATGAGGGGTATGACATGACTGGGGTGCAGCAATTGGTGCATGAGTGAATGACATTTCTGTCAAACTTGGGGTGGGACAGGGCTGGAGAAATGTAGAATACTGATCCTTGTCTCTTAGAGATGACTCATAGCTCTTCAATGAGGAAAGAGCGTCTCTCTCCATTGCAAAAACCCATCCTTTAGCTAGGGCAAAAGGGACTAGTGGGTTTTGTGTCAAAAGAAGGTGGGTTTTATTTTTAAAAAATTATCCCTTGCTGTGTTTCTTTGCACAAAATACAGTCTTACCGCCACAAAACCCAGTGTGCAGTGCAAAGAAGAGGACATTTTCTCAGAAAGATCCCAAAAGATGAAAAGTTATTGAAAAATACACAAACTTCTCATACTTTAGCTCAGCAGGAAGAAAAATTGTGCATGACAGAACAACATAAATAATTATTTAAGTTCCCAGTCTAGTGCTATCTCAGGATGAAACCCAATAGTGATGCTATCCACATATTGGCAACATATTGCTTTTGATTTATTTTAAAGCTTCTGTTGTTGGAGAATTTGGTTTTTTATTGTTAAAACATGGAGTATAAAAAGAGCTACCTGGAATGCTGCAACAATGTTGCAAAAAATACTGTTGAATTATGTCAATCAGCATCCTTTAGCCGTCTAATCTAGGAACGGGTGCTCTTTGGTTCGTGTGATATTTTTTAAAGAGAAGGTGAGATCTTTGGCCCAGATGTCATTCTGGGTAATTACAGAGCATGCCTTTCCTGACTGCTGCTGGAGAAGAGTGCAGGATTGCTTCTTGAAAAGGTTGTTTGTGCTTTCTTTGGATCCTGACAAAAAGATCTGGGCAACCCTTTTTTTCCTTATTGTGGGAGAGGGGAAAGAACATTGCTGTAAGACTTATGCCATTTCCGCACTACACTCTTATAGTGCTATTATTCCACTTTCAACATCCTATGGAATCCTGGGGTTTGCAGTTGAAGGAGAATTATTGTCATTATTCCAGCAAAACCTACATTTTCTCAAGATTACCAATATTTCCCTCTGGTTCATCAGCAGTGCCATTTTGGGCTACATAATGGACACTGCTTACTCCTGAACATGGGAAATAGAGGGAAAAATTACAGATTGTGAAGGTATGATCCAGAGAGACTATCTAGCTACTTCCATGGCATTTATTCTGCTCAGGTTTTATGTCACTCTTTGGAGAAATTGGTTATTAAACACCGAAGTAGTTCTTGCCAGCTCTTGTCTTTGTCCTCAAGCAATTGCTATATGTGATTGCTGGCCTCACACAAATCTAACCAGATCCTTAAGGTGCGACTTCTTTATTGTAAGATAAAAATTGTTATCCTCCATCGACAGTACTGCCAGCTATACCGGTCAACTGATGCTCTATCATTTCCTTTCTTGTTATGGGTTTTTATGGATAAGGACCTGACCTGGATAACTGTACAGATATTACCTGTATATTGCACGATGCAGGGCATCTTTTCCCTAAAGAAAATCCCAAGGGCCATCTATTCCAACCCTCTGCTTGTGCAGGAATCCATGGCTGAAACATCCCTGAGAGGTTGTCCTCTAACTTCTGTTGAAAAATCTCCAGTGAGGAACCACCACTTTCTGGGGGAGTCTATTGCACTTTCACTAGATCGTACCATCTGGAAGTTCTTCCTGATGGTCAAATGAAATCCCCTTTCTTGTGATTCAAATCAATTGTTTTGGGCCCTAGCCCCTGGAGCAGCAGAAAACAAGTTCATAGAACTAGGACAGACCCCAAGAGACATTGAGTCCAGCCTCCTGCCATGCAGGAAGACATAATCAAAGCATTCCTGACAGATGGCCATCCACCCTCTGTTTAAAAGCCTCCAAAGAAGGAGATTCTACCATACTCCCAGGCAGCATATTCCACTGTTGAACTGCTCTTACCCTCAGGAATTTCTTCCTAATGTTTAAGTGGAATCTCTTCCTGAAGTTTGAATCCATTGCTCCACGTCTTAGTCTCGGGCGGAGCAGAAAGCAAGCTTCACATACTTTCATATATGTAAACATAGCTATCATGTCACCTCTTAACCTTCTCTTCTCCAGGCTAAACATACCCAGCTGACTCTTCATTCCATCTTCTACACCATGCTTCAGATATTTGATTGTGACTGTCATATCACCTCTCAATCTTCTCTTCTCCAGCTTAAACATATGCCGACCCCTCTAATTTATGACAATTGGGGATGGGCAGCAGCAGATGGCACTAGGCAACATTGGAGACAGGTTTGTTATTGTCGTTGTTATGTGCCTTGAAGTTGACCCCTAGTTAAGGAAACCCTATCCTAGGTTTTCTTTGCAAGATTTATTCTGAGCAGATGGCCATCCTCTGAGACTGAGAGACTATGACTTGGCCAAGGTCACTCAATGTCGTGTCTCCTTCTGGGATAACAGCAGTATAAGAGAGTTTGGGAAGGGGCACAAACACCTGCAGCTTAGATGGTGCTGGTTGAGCGATTCACACTGATCAAATCAGCCTGTTTGGATGAGGCAGGTAGCAAGCACTCATCAGCTGGTGAAAGCAAACCAGCTGATCACCAAACCAGCTCGGAGACCTTCTTTCTGGACATTTGGAACTGGAACCTGACTTTTCTTTTGCACAGCCCTCTGCCAGTCTTGATTTTCTTGGCTACTAAGTGGTTCTTTGGCTTCTTGACCTGTGGTCTGCTCATTAGGCATGTGGCTTCTCCTCTCTCCCAGTAAATTAAGACACCCGTGGGTTTCCATTACTGAGGAGGGATTTCAACATTTATTTCCTGAAGTTCTAGTCCAACACTCAAACCATTACAACATGCTGGCACCTGCACCAGCCAGCTGTACTCGCAGAATCATAGAGTTGAGTGGTACTCCAAAGGGCTGTCTAGTCTATTCTCCTGTTGTCACAGGAGTCCACCACTAAAACACTCTGAGAGATGTCCCTCCAACTTCTGTATAAAAACCTCTGAGGAAGGACAGTCCAGCCTTCTGAGGTAGGCCGCTCCAATATCCAACAGTTTTTGTGATATGTAATCTTAAAGATTACTCGGAATCACTTTTCTTGTAATTTGAATCCATTGTTTCTGGAGAAGCAGCTTGTGTTTATCCTTCTCCCCACTTTATTCTTACAACATCCCTGTGAGAAAGGCCAGGCCAAGAACAAGTGACAGACTGAGTGATACCCAATAAGCTTTATAGCTGAGTGAAGTCTTGGATCTCCCTTGTCCTAGTCTGAACCCTTAGAGCAAACTGGCACATCAACTGAAAATTTAGGTGACTTCAACCCTGCTTTACATGTGAACAGAACAGAAAAGTATAGAAACTTCATGCAGTTGTTTCACCACACTTTCAGAAATTAAAATGCTCATACTCCCCCATTGACAATAAGGGGAAATACAAAATTGATTATAACTTTTCCTCTGTCACAGCTGGATGGAAGTAGCCCACTGAGACAGGTTTATGCCTCAGTGACTAAAGTGTGTTTGTACCCGTTTTAGAAATGTACACAGCAGGGTTTATGCAATTTTCAAATGTGCAGATTGTTGTTATGTTGTGCGCCTTCAAGTCGTTTCTGACTTATGGAAACCTTGAGGTGAACTTATCACAGGGTTTTCTTGGCAAGATTTTGTTCATGGTCACCTATGCCTTCCTCTGGGACTGAGAAAATGTGATTTGGCCAAGTTCATCCAGTGGTTTCTCCATGGCTGAGTGGGGAGCCGTAGTCCAATGCTCAAACTGCTACACCATGCTTAGAATTGTACACAGCTGGTTTTGTGCAATTTTCTCGCTTTCATGGAACAACCTATAAGCACAGAAAGATGCAAATAGCATCCAGTTCTGCATTCATTCCGGGCATTGGGAAATCAAGTAAATTTGTTTTCAAAACATCTTTCAACAGCAAATTTCCCATACATCCTAAACTGACAATTTCTTCCATCATAGTCAAGAGCGGGGGGGGGGGGGGACCACGCTGTCTTCTTTAGCACCAGTCCATTTTTTTTTTAATGATCAACCTGCAATTTTCAATTTTTGCATTCAAGCTGTCTCTCAATGGATCTTCTTCATGGCTTTATTGAATAAATAATGTATGAAATTTAAACCATTTCCACTTTTCCCAGGAGCATTCCTTTTGCTTCTCTCTCTGCAGACATTTTGAAGTCTAATTTGCTAACATGGTTATGTTGCCATAATTGAAAAGCGCTTGCCTCCAAATCAAGGTCTAACTGACTTCTTTGCTTCTGTTAAGTGTTGCTGTGAAGACTCAAGTTTCTTCTTCAAGACAACTCTATTTTTTTTTGCCTTGAGTAATTGTGAGTACAGAACAGTTACAGATAAGTAAATCTAAGTAACTGTTCTGTATTCATGATCACAACTTAGTCATGATTGTGACACTATTCCCATGATCACAAATCCTCCCCACAACCTACTTTACCAGCTATTGGCCGCTTAGTGAGATGGAAGTTCTTCCTGTTGGCTATTGGAATATTGGTAAACGGCATTTTCCTTTGGTTTGAGGGAGGAAGAGATTACTTAGATATCTAGCTACTTACTTACTAAGTAGCTGATACAGATTACTGGCTAACTGTGTAACATAGCAGACGTTGGTTTGGATTTAGATTTACTCCTAATTTCTGTATTCATGTCAAAACTTAACAGAGGCCATTTCCACACTACACTGTTATAGTGCTATTATTCCACTTTCAACACCCTATGAAATCCTGGGGTTTTCAGTTTAGGGAGGGGCATTTGGAATTCTCAGTCAGAGAACTCTTTGGCCTCAGTAAACCACAAACCACAGAATTCCACAGGAGGTTGAAAGTGGAATAATAATACTGTAACAGAGTAGTGTGGAAATGGCCCTTGCCTCTGGAGAAAACAAGCTTGCTCTGTCTTCCATATTACATTACAAAGGCCATATTACAAATGGCCTTCAAATAGTTAAACATAGTTAACATATCAGTGAGGCCATTTCTGTACTACACTGTTATAGTGCTATTATTCCACTTTCAACATCCTGTGGAATTCTGGGGTTTGTAGTTTGCTGAGGCCAAAGAGTTCTCTGGCTGAGAATTCTAAATGCCCCTTGCTGAACTGCAAACCCCAGCATTCCATAGGATGTTGAAAGTGGAATAATAGCATTATAACAGCATAGTGTGGAAATAGCCAGAGACTCAGGCAAACTGGGATTTCTTTGCCATATTGAAGGGAAAAAAATTTGTATATTCATATCATCTCCCACATGGCCATAGTGAGGTCATCTCTAAAGTCTCTGATCCACGTCCCCACTCCACGGGAAGTGCAGAGCACGTCAACACAAGGCACAGCCTTTGCAGAGGTGGCACAAACTGAGGAACTCAGTCCCCAAAGAGGGTTCTACTTGCTCTTTCATTGTTGGATGAAGACCATTTTACTGGTACTTCTGTTTTGTTTTTGTTTTTTACTTGTTTTACTGTTTTTTACTGGTACTTTCCCATTTTCCATTATGTGGGTTCTAGTAAGTTATTGCTGATCCTGTTATAACCTTTCTTCCCACTTTGGATTGAAATGGAGGAGGATCCTTGTGATGCTAACATAAATGTTTCCTTTCACAGCATTTTTGAGCAATGGCTCAGAAGACACCAACCTCTACGTGAGCTTTACCCCGCAGCCAATGCTCCTATTGGACACAACCGTGAATCGTATATGGTCCCTTTCATTCCCCTTTACAGGAATGGGGAATTCTTCATATCATCAAGAGAACTGGGATATGACTATGAATACCTTGCAAATCCAGGTAAAATATTGAATTAGAGTCTCTGTGTCCGACCTCTTCAGGTAGAAAAGAAGCAGGAAACATGAGGAATGCCCTATTTCTATCCCAGTTTTGAGATATCAAACTGTGATGCTCAGATCTTCAGAAGCAGGAGGTGTTTGAGCCCTGCTGTTTTTTATGTGTGTTAATTTCTCCTCTTATATCATGCATGTAAAATACCGCTCTGAGAACCTGTGGATTAGTCCACAGGCGATCAAATCTTAGAAATTCAAATTTTAAATCCAGCCTAAAAAATCTCCTAGTTCTACTTCTGAAAGCATTTGCTACCTTTTCGTTTTAATGAATTATGACTGGTGTGACAGACCAGTTTGTTGTTATTCTGGGATGATAGAAAAGAAATAGATGGCATCAACAGTAGCTTCTCTCTTCAACAAACAGCAGCTGGTAGGGAGGGGTGTCAATTTTAATAGAATCATGATATTTTTGAGTTGAAAGTTAACTTTGGAGGTCATCTATACAACCTGCATTTAGAGTGGGAATATTTCAACTAAAGCATCCCTACCAGACGGCCACCCAGCCTCAGTACCTCCAGTTAACAAAGGCGTTCCCATACCAATTCTTATAAGGCTAAAATGAGGAGAACGAAGAGGAGCCATACAGATTACCTTGAACTTATTTGAAGAAAAGTAGGATAAAAATATAAGTAACATGTTTCAGTTGGTTGCTTTTGTGCTTATTCAAGTTGCTTCTGACTTATGGCAATCCTAAAACAAACCTATTAGCAGTAATGTAGATTCGAGTCAATAGACTCGGACTCAAGTCTGACTTAAGTCACTTCAGTGACTCGACTTGGACTTGACTCAGCAAAAATTATACACTGACTTGGCTCGACTTGCATATTTTTAGTTACTGACTTGCTGCACTTGGTTCAGTAACATAACACATTCATCCAGAAACCTTACAACTTACTATATGACAATCTGTCTCAAGGCCAAAATGTGGACACATTTCTCAGAAGAAGTAGCAAATGTGCTTGAGATAAGGCAGAGGTCTGCTCAGCAGCCTGCCCCCTCTACATATAGGAGGGGCTTTCTAAAACTTTTCCTAAGAGCAGAAGACAAGACTCATGTCCAGATTACAGGGTGTGTATCTCACAGGGGAACAGAAAACATGTTAGGCAATGGGCTTGAGGAAGAAGGATCCTTCCTTCTAAAGCTCTTGAAGCTTCTGTAATGAGGAATAAGAAGGATCCTATTTCCAACTTTTGAAAAAGCTTCCAGCTTTGCAAATAGGAAGTAAGAAGAATCTATTCTCCACTTCTGAAGCTGCAGATGGCTAAATCACAAAAGTAGAGGGCTGACTCTTCTTAATTGGTAATACTGACTTTATTTGACTCTGTCAAGGAATTCTGGAATACAGGTTGGGATATAAAGTTGGCTCCCAGACTTGAAACTTGACTCAAAACTTGACTTGAAAGTATCTTGCAAGGACTTGAAACTTGACTTGAGACTTAAAGGTAGAGACTTGAGACTTGACTTGAGACTCGGAGTAAAAGACTTAAATACATCACTGCCTATTAGGGATTTTCTTTGCAAGATCTGTTCAGAGGGGGATTGCAGATCTGAAGATGAGATAGTGTGACTTCCCCAAGGTCACACAGTGGGTTTCAACATCAGAATGGGTAATTCAAACCCTCGTATACTTTTACCTGTTTCTGTTTTATCTTTGTAAGTTTCCTTACAAGAAGTCTGTGAGATAGGTTAATCTGAGACTGGGTGAGAAAGAGAGAAAGAGTTAGAGAGGACCACATCCACTGACCATAACCAGGTAGCCTGGTTCTGCTGTGATTGTGTGCCTTCAAGTCATTTCTGACCTATGGCAAGCCTGAGATGAACCTAATCACAGGGTTTTCTGGGACTGAGAGTATGTGATGAGCCCAATGCCACCTAATGGATTTCCATAGGTGATTGGGGAATCAAACTCTGGTCTCCAAAGTCATAGTCCAATGCTCAAGCCATTACAGCATGCTGGTTCTGACAGCCCCCATGAAAAGCCATTTCACAATTGATGGAGAATGGGAGAAGGCCAAATACCTAAACACAGACTGATGGCATCTTCTACTGAGATTTGCTGGAA
Source organism: Cyclura pinguis (assembly GCA_030412105.1). Taxonomy (NCBI): domain Eukaryota; kingdom Metazoa; phylum Chordata; class Lepidosauria; order Squamata; family Iguanidae; genus Cyclura; species Cyclura pinguis. The sequence goes on along the minus strand of CM059601.1, from coordinate 275,893,309 downwards.
GTTCAAGCAGATGATGTCATAATTTTGCATCTGTGTATGGGGATACAGCCAGATTCTTCTCCAATCCCCTACACTCTCCACTGGCGATGAAACAAATGTTCAGGAGAGCTAATTCAGCAAAACCATGAGTCCTGTTGTAGGAGGCTTTTCTCATTGCAGGGGATCGAAGAGAGTGACAACCTCTACAATGACCAGTTGTAGAGGTTGTAGAGGTGTACGTTGGCATGGTGTAATGGTCTGAGCATTGGACTCCAACTCCTGAGACCAGGCTTCAAATCCCTGCTTGGACACGGAAATCCACTTGGTGACCTTGGGCAAGTCACAGTCTCTCAGTCTCAGAGAAAGGTAAAGATAACCCCCCTCTGAAGAAATCTTGCCAAGAAAACCCTATAATAGGTTCACCTTAAGGTTGCTGTAAGTTGGAAACAACTTGAAGGCACACAACAACACTGATAACAACAAAATGTAATTAGCAGGACGCCAGCCTGTTTTTCTTGTCAGAATGGGGACGGAGGGAACAGGATAAACCCTGCTGCTACTCTTAGGGGATGCCAGAATTGTTGTTTTTGAAAAGGAATGCAGAAGTACAAATGTTTTTTTGTTTTGTTCTTAGCCACAGTTGGTGCAGGAGGGGAGAACTTCCTGCCAAAAGGGAAGGTAAGGGCTGGGAGAAAGGAGGACCTAAATAAGCAGCCTTCTTCTGTTCATTTCAGTTCTTCAGGGACTTGTTTGTTATTTCTGTTTGCTTGCTTGTTTTATTTTTTGAAGCAAATATAAATATCCATCCTCCTACCCCCGTTTTCAGTGTCCGTTTACAAAAACCTTGCACAGTTTGTCAAAAGTGTTCAGTCCCAAATGCAATTTGGAGTTGAGAGGCCAACCATCCAAAAGAAGCAGAAGCCTTTTATACCAACCTTAAGTTAAAGTCATTTCTTCCCCTGTACCCATTTGCCCTCCCACTCCATCTTGCAGCAGACATTCTGTCAGAATGATAATTGAGCCCTCTGATGAAGGCAGACCCATCAAAATGCTGTGTTTTTTGACTGGGGAGGAGGAAGTCTAGTGTGTGAGTCTTGTGTTGCTCTTCACAAATGGGCCATAAATAGCATTTGACTTATCCCATCCAATTCTTTTCCTAAAACCAAACTAGCTTGAGTGATGGTACAGTGCAACTCCTAAGATAAGCGTCTGGATTTTTTAAAAAAAATTTCCGGTTGTTCAACCAAAAGAGAGCCAGGTTGACCATATCTGTCTGTCTGTCTGTCTATCTTTTTTTTTTTTTTGGCTGTTCAACATAACCAGTAACAACCGGTTTCCAGTGGCAACTACATGCCAATGGTGAATCTGTTACCCCAAAAGGTGGGTGACTCAGAGGTCCACCCACAATGTCAGTGCCTCTGTGGAATAGTGGGGAATTATTAGCTCAAAGAAGAGATCTGAGAGAGGGGGGTAACCTTACAGGATCTTTCCACCTATGTATACCGGTACTAATGCAGGGACACCAGTTGGAAATTCAAGGAATGCTTTATTGGGGGGAAATTACACACACACACACACACACACACACACACACAAGATTCAAGCAGTCTCACAATCACACAAGGCTAACCAAAGGAAAGGACGGACAAATTAGATAGTGAGCAGTTGGGGCAAAGTGGGTGATATTTTCCTATCCTGCAGAGAAGAGAAAAAGCGATATGGCTCAGACTAAGGGTCCTAGGATAGCACAAGAACAGAAATTGGAGCCGCAGAGCGAGAGCCTATGCCCGGAGTACTACGAGTTGCTTGCCTCAGAGCCAGGGTTTAAATACCCTGTTTCTGTCTTGAGGGGGAAGGTGTTAATGGCTCTCTGGCAGAGCAAGCAATGGGTTCTGGAATGAACTAACAGCCTTAGCATTAGGTGACAAAGCACTGATGGGAACTGTGATAGTTCCTTAATGGCTGGGCAGGTGAGGAAACAAAGGAAAATTTCAGCAGGAAGAGGAAGCGGGTTGAAGACAATCAGTTGCTCTGTTGAGGTAGTTTTGAGTGCTATTGTTTCTAAGGGTCGAGCCGTTGAGGGACCTTTGCAAGCTCATTGTCACTGGAGCTTCCCTGACTATGACCTGGCCATGCCCTAAGGTCCCATCTGACCTACCTTTGCATGTGTTCAGCCAGTTCTCTTTGCCAGCATGGCTTTTTAGACATAATAGTGTATGATTTATATTTAGTGCCAATTAAATAATGTTCATTGCCCGTCATATCATGGAGCGGGGGTGTACAACATGGTAACAAATCTACTCTTGGTTTTAGTCTGCACTCTAAAGCAGCTGCTCAGGGTGTCTCCTACTCTAAAGTAGGAGTGGGAACCCACACACACATTCTAGAAATTGGCACCACCCACAAATAATCCTCATTACTCAGTGACTAACTGGGAGTTCATTGTGGGATTTAACTTGTACCCTTTCCCACCTCTGACTTTGTGGACACTTTCCTTTCCCATAGAAAATAAGAATCCTATACATACACCGAGCCAAGGAATGTGAAGGCATATGCACACACTGAGCAAAGACACATGATGATGGGGGTGATCAAAATGGTAAAAGGCTTAGAAACCCTGCCCTGTGAGGAGTGGCTTGGGCTGGCTATGTTGGCTATGTTTAGCCTGGAGCTCGCTATGTTTAGCCTGGAGAAAAGAAGGTTAAAAGGTGACATGATAGCTATGTTTACGTATTTGAAAGGATGTCACAAGGATGATGGGGGAAGCTTGCTTTCTGCTGCTCAAAAGACTAGGACATGGAGCAATGGATTCAAACTACAGGAAAAGAGTTTCCACCTAAGCATTATGAAAAATTTCCTGATTGTAAAAGCAATTCAACAGTGGAATATACTGCCTTGGAGTGTGGTGCAGTCTCCTTCTTTGGAGTTTTTTTTAAACAGAGGGTGGATGGTCTTCTGTTGGGAGTGCTTTGACTGTGTATTCCTACATGGCAGAGGGTTGGACGGTATGACCCTTGTGGTCTCTTCCAACTCTATGATTCTATAATTCTAAGAGACAGTGGGAAAGGGGAGATCTTTTAAGGAAAGCTTTTATTCCAAGTAAGCTATCTTCCATTAGTAAAAAGGTGTCTTGCACAGGAAGGCACCTTCCTTCAGGCATTACTTAGGAGTAGTTACAAAGTTACAGAAAAAGTCTAAGTCATATTCAGCTGAGGTTAGAAAGAAACTTAAGACTCTCACATGACTAGCTGAACATTCCTGTCCTGCTCTCAATACAGATGCTGTCCTGGGTCTTTGAAAATTCATAGGGAGCTGGGAGTCTGGAATGCTTGTCTAGCCTACTAGCATGCTTCCCTAAGGATGGTGTGACAGGCAGCACCTCCCTATCCATTACAAAGTCTCTCCAAGTCTCAAAAGTTTTTAAAGTCCTCCTTATTCTTGTGACACCATGTCATCTTGGAAGCATCTTGAAGCTTTCACACTTTTCACAAGCTGGTCATCTCCACTGAGCTACGGTCTCTCATGATCTCTGATATTCCTAAGTGATGCTGACCCCAATAAATGTAACCTAACCCAACGTATTATTAACCCTCTTTTTTTAACCTGGAAGAAAGCCCATACCTCTCAGCTGTGTTGCCCAGATAATGAAAAAGTCCATTATCACACTCCTAAATAGGAGCAACATCTTGTCTAGCTCCTTTAAAGCTCAGACTAAAACATGGAATGGATTCACTGCCCCACTGACTCAATATGGTCTAAATCCAGACTACCCAAAGGACCACCTCTTCCTCTTTAAGCCTGTTTAAGTTCTGTAAGCCCCACTATTGCCACAGGCATGTTTAGTTAGAACAGGAGAGAACATACATACATAGTTGCTCCCAGACTCTAGAAAACCCCAGTCCTAAGGGAAGCTAAGCCAGCTTATTCTTTGCTGTCCTTTCATTGGTAGGTGATCACCTTTTTATTCTACTAGGCTTTGAGGGATTGTTTTATTAGAAAAAAGCCTTTCTTAGTTTGCTATGCTTTTTTTATTTTTTTTATTTTTTAAAAAAATATTTATTTATTTTGCTTTTAAATTAATGTTTTTAATCCTCTTAATTCTGTAGAGAGGGTAATATTATTTTACTTGTAACATTTTGAAGGCTTTTAGTTTGTTATTCATATCTGCCATCAAGTTGACTTTGACTTATGGTGATCCTATGAATCTGTTCATTAGGAACAGGTTTGTTCAGGTCTTGTAAATTTTGGCCATGGCTCCCCTGACTGGGTTTATCCATCTGTAATGCAGTCTTTGGCCATTTCTGCACTGCATTATTATAGTGCTATTATTCCACTTTCAACGTCCTGTGGAATCCTGGGGTTTGCAATTTAGGGAGGGGCCTTTAGAATTCTCAGCCAGATTGCTCTTGGGCCTCAGTAAAATACAAACCGCAGAATTCCACAGGATGTTGAAAGTGGAATCATAACACTATGATAGTGTAGTGTGGAAATGGCCTTTGTCTTTTCCTACTGCTTCCCATTTTCCTCAGCAATATTCTGTTCTTGAGTGAGTTGTGTCATCTCATGACATGCCTAAAGTACACCAGCCTCCACTGAATAATTATCGCTTCTAATGAGAGTTCAGGCTTCCTTTACTCTTGGACTCATTTATCTTTCTATTTTGTGGTTCATGGTATCCATAGAACTCTCCTCCACCACCACATTTTAAAAGTGCTGATTCTCTTCTCATCAACTTTCTTCACTATCCAGCTTTCAAATCCATACATAGAAATACCCTGGCATGGGTGATCCCAGCTTTCAAATACATGTGTTTGTATTTATTGAATCTTTGGGACACCTTGAGTCCCAGCTTGGGGGAAAAGAAGATGCATATAAATAAAAGAATAGAATAGAATGGAATTGAATAGTATGCAGATTAGGACAAATACTGATGGCCGTCCCATTGGTATTGATTAGAATTAACAATGCCTAGGAAATGTTCCCCATGATTGAATCATAGAATTGTAGAGCTGGAAGGGGCTTCATACACCATCCAGTCCAACCTCCTGCTCAATGAATCCAGCTAGAGCATCCTCAGCAGGTATCTCTCCAACCTGTTTTTGAACATGTCCAAAGAAGGAGACCCTACCACCCATCTAGGCAATTGGTTCCAATGCCAAACCACTGTTACTGTCAAGAAATTCTTTCTAAGGTTTAATCAAAATCTACCCCCCTGTAACTTGAAACCATTAGACCTGGTCCTATCCTCTGGGGCAACAGAGAACAAACTTACCCCTCCTTTCTGTGATGGTCCTTTAGATGTTTAATATGCACCTTTCATTCCCAGTGATGTGCCATGGTAGCCATCTTTGAATGTCTGAGAAGATGTCATGTAGATAATGGAACGGCCTTGTTTTCTGCTGTTTCAGAGAAAAAAAGAACAAGAGCCAAAGGATTCAAATAACAAGAAAAGAGATTCCACCTAAACATTAGGAAGGACCTATTTATTGTAAGAACTGTTTGACAGTGAAATGGGCTCCCCCAGAAGACTTCTTTGGAACTCTTTAAACGGAGGTTGGATTGGCGTCTTTCAGGAGTGCTTTAGTTTCATTTTCCTGCACGACCGAGGGTTGCGTTAGATGGTTTTTGCATCCCCTTCCTGCTCTAAGCTTCTATGGACCTATGACACTGTGTGTGTTTGCAGTAGGAGGAAATTAAAATTTCAAGTTAAAAGAGATTATTAGAAAGTGGATTTTAGCTATGTGGGTTTCTTTTAGGAGAAAGGAAAAGAAAGGGAAATGGGGGGAAAAAAAGAGGGTTAGGGTAGACTTATTACTGTCTTTCTCTATATTCCCTGAATTATTAGCACAAACAGGCAGTTTTTTGAAATGTAATTATGATTTCCTTTCAAGCTTATCGGAGCAGGTAACAATCCTCTGGAGAGCTCAGGCAAGGCAGGAGAAGATCTATTGGGAAAATGCCTGAGATTATTGCCGATGTAGTTATTTCATGAAGGTTGGAGGTAGAAAATGAAAATAGGATCTCCTGGGAAAATCAAGAGAGATAAGTTGGGATTTTTTTTTTCATTAGAACTCCCAGAACTACCACTACCTCAGCCAGCATGGCTGTGCTGGGTTTGGGGATTCTGGGAGCTGTAGTCTCCAGATATAAATTTTCCAAGCTCTGTATAAACTCTTGTGAGCTTCTTGGGGTACATCTCACCCTTCTGTTAGATTCCATTTCATGGTTTCAATGGAAGGCTTGGAACTAGGGATATGGAAGTCTATCCATTTCATTTTTATTTCTTTCTGAGAACATGTAGTAGGCCAGGTGTGCAGAAGAATATCAAGGCATGTCAGTGAGCTCTTATATTCACCCAGCAACTGAGATTTATACGCTTAAGATATAAATAGCCTAGCCTAGCATTTGGTAATTAATAAAACAGGTCTCTAGCAATAATTTCCTGGATTCTCCATTGACAATCATGAATATGAAAACAGTTACCTGAACTTGCTTGCCTGTAAATGTTCCATATTCACAATTACTACTTTGTCACAATTGTGACACTATTGCCATGATCATAACTCCGTCCCCTCTCAACCTATTTTACCAGACATCAGTTGCAGGGATCAGACATTAGTTGCCATTTTGGAAAAAAAGAAGGACCTGCGTTTTTGTTGAATCCTTAAAAAGAGTACCATTACCAGCAACTACTACTATTCCTACCTGCTGGGTGATATTGATTGGGTTGATCAGAGCACAGTAAAACCCTGAGATCATCAGCTGCTGTTAATTGGTTTGGATCTATGCCTTGATTGCTGAGTTGCAGCATTCCTGATTCCCAATATCCCAACTTCTGCAATACTCACAAACTACTCAACAGACTGAGTAGTTCAGCCAAACAGTGGAGCTCAAAAGCAAAGCAAAACATCCCTTTAGACATCAGGGGAGTGTGACAGACCCTAGGGGGAGTGGTATCCAGGGTTTCACAGAAGCTGCCCAGCAACAGGTTGCTAGGCAACCAGAATGGCCACTCCAGAGAGAAACCCGGCCCCCTTGTGTGAAGGAGGGGTTGGAGGCCTCAGGAAAAAAAATGCATAAATAATAGGCACTTGAATTGGGTGGAGTCAGACTTCCTGAAGAGGGGCTGAGAGTCAGTCCTTCAGCCAGAGAGCTTTTCAGTCCACCCAGAGGGGGCCGGAGGATTGAATGAAAGGGGGTGTGTTTTCCCTAAGAAAGCCTAAAGAAAGGGGCCGAAGAGAAATCAAAGCACTTTTGAATCAAGTCAGAAAAAGTGACCTAGATTTGGGAGCCGAGCCTTTGGCTAAAGGGTCCCCAGAGAGCTGTGAGTGAGTGTGTGTGTGTGTGTGTGTGTGTGTGTGAGGGAGGGAGAGAGCGAGAGAGCTGTGCCTTTATGCTGATGTGAAGATATCAGAAACTGTTTAAATGCATTCTGAAAATCTGTTTGAGCTTGGACATGCGTACAAAACCAATACTTTATTCTGTTTGTTGTTTTAATAAAGATTATAGTATTTTTTTTTTTTAATAAATTTTGACTGGATAATTTCCAGTGGTTCTGGCCAGGCAGAGACATGCTACCCACCCGCTTCTGTAAAAAGGCAACCAGATTGTCACAGGAAACAAACGCAGATCACAGATCATGCTTGCAGGAAGCGGAGGGGGGAAGGAATTGGGGAGGAGAAACTTGGAGGGGGGGTTGAATCGCAATGGCTCTTAGAGGAACTTTTCAGATTGCTTCCTTGGAGGATCTGGAACAAGCAGAGTCATGGAGTGAAGTGGGCTTCATGGCTTTTCCAAGGAGGGGGAAGAAGCAGGGAGTGGGCAGCAAAAGGAGGGGAAAGTACTGGATGGCAGTGGCTCCTCCCGGTGTCTTTAGTAGGATTTGTGATCTGTGACTGTATATATAACTTCCTATGGGGAAGTTCCAGTGAAGGTTTCTGGCATTGTGCTAAGTACCCTAGCAGGGTGTGAGAGGTCCATAAGCCATGTGTTCCACTATCTGTTTTAGAAGGTAGAGTCTATCCACTCAGGAGAGAGCCCCAGTGTAGAAATTAAAATACTCAAACAGAACATAGATTTGATGCTTAGTAGAATAAGATATTAAAAAACTGTTTCAGCTAAGCTCGACTTGAGATTTTAAGCAAAAAAAAAATCCATCCCAAATTTGAGTTGGTTTGAAGAACAGGGAACCACTACATTTGGCTGGGTTGTTGCTGGTATTCTGATTAAACTGCTAGTGTGTTTGATGGCAGCAGAAACGCTTACCTTAAAGCTGCCATTTCTCCCTCCATAATCCCATCTAGCCCATGCAACATCCTTAGTCAATTCTGTTATGAGAAGGCTTCTTAGAAAGAAAATGGCAGCTCTGAAGATCACCCGTGCTACTACCACCAAGAAAATTTTGGACTTCCTCACTGTCACTTTGACCTCAGTATTACTGAATAATACTCACAGATATAATTCACTCGCTTTTGATGTTTGTACATTTTTTTAAAAAATAAGAAAAATAGCCATATTCAGCCATATTCAGTCAAGCAGCTCAGTGGTGCACTTTTTCACCCATACAGGGCTACAGCCAGTTAGTCATGGGTTTGAGAGCTGCAAACTATAGAGCAGAGATGGGAAATTTCTCTAAGGGGCAAATGGGACCCTCTACCCACTCACTGAGGGCTGCATTTCAGCAGTAAAATCTCAGTAAAATCTTTTAAAACATGTTTCTGCTTTAAAAAAGCTGTATACTCCCTGTACTGGCTGTTTTTAGAGGGATAATATGAATTTCATGCAGGTGGCATGGCAGCAATTTTGGCTGTAGCAAGAGGAGTAGGGAGGGTTGCAAACAAAAAAGAAGGCAGGAAGGAAGGCAGGAAGGCAGGAAGGAGGGAGGGCACACATGTAGCTTACAGTCTATATGTTGTCCTGCCTTGATGTAAAAAAGACATAGCTTGGAGAACCAATGGTCTAACTCACCACAGAGTCATAGAATCATTGAGTTGGAAGAGACCACAAGGACCATCCAGTCCAACCCCCTGCCATGTACCAGAAGATGACTTTGTAGGTTTCGGTAAAGCACCAAGTGTAGGGTAGTGGGCACAGTGTCCAAAATCCTCCAGCAGAGATACATAGCATAAATATCTGTATGTAGGTAATGTTGATTGTGTTGCGCAGCTCACAACACTGTGTGATGACAACACTGTGCAACATAATGCTCAAATGAAGGGGTACTGCCGGCAATTTCAGCTGGGCAGGTGGCTATGTTTTGGCTGAGAATGCACAGCTAAACATGTGCAATGGTACATCTCAAGTTCTCAGAGAAATAGCCATGTTAGTCTCTTGCAGCATAAAAAGGAGGAAGTAAGGGGGGAGGGAAAAAAACAAACAAATGTGGTAGCACATTTAAGACTAATGCCCCTCTGTTCTCTCCATTGGGTCAACAGGGCAGTCTCCACACAAAAGGATTTACACGCCCTTACCTTCCAGTTGTCTTCTGATCTCACCTTTCTAGGATTCCTTTTCAACTTCTTCCTATACAATGAAATTCTAAGAATAGATCTTGGCCAGTTTCCTTTTCCAGATTATAATGTCCAGAATTGCCCCTAGACAGTACTGTAATCCAAAGAGGAACTTGATCAAACTGTCTGTAGAAGACAGCAGTATGTTTGAGGTGCGATCCATAAACCCAAGACAAATTTGCTTATTGTAAATATACAAATTGGCCTTAGCACAGGTTTGGAGCACAGTGTGACACCTTGGGTCCTGCATAAGGAGACAGGCAGGATATAAATCAAAGAAATAAATAAATTAGATAAATAGTGGATGGAGTAAGCATTGTTGGACCTATTTCTTTGCACAATTTTGGTTCATTGTGAATGTTTTGGTTTTCCAATTAATTCTGTTCTGTAATGAAAAACTGAGGGAATTTTCTTCTTTCTCTCTCTTTCTCTCTCCCTCTCTCTCTCTCTTTACAGGCAACCCCTTCCAGAATATTTTTCTGCCTTATTTGGAACAAGCACGTCAGATCTGGCCATGGCTGGTGGGAGCTGCTGTGGTGGGTGCCATTATAATGTTGATTGTTGGTGTCATTGCTCTGCGATGTCGGAAGAAAAGACGGATCTCAGAGGAGACACAACCATTGCTCATGGAGAGTGATGATTATCAGCATGTGACATACCAGTCACACGTATAACAATGGCCCAGCACTCATACTTAAGAGTGAAACTTGGCATGATGTGGGAAGTCTGTGATCTATGCTCCTGATATCTTTTCAAAGCTTGGTGCTCTGTGTGTGTGTGTGTGTGTCCTCAAAATGGGTTCAGGACTGCAATCAAGGTAGATGGACATAATAGGGAAATTGAGGGGGGTTATGATGCTGTTACACACTTTCCCACCCAACAACATCCTCCTCAGCAACAAGCTCAGAGCTGGGAAAGATTTGGTCCTTTAGATATTTTAGAATTCACCTCCTAAGAGCTCTAGCTGGCATGGCAAGGCATTGTGGGAACTGTAATCTAAAACATATGGAGTGGACAGAGTTCCCCATTCTTGGCTAACTAGTACTGACCTCACCAGAAGAAAGACAGAGTCCTGAATTCTATTATTAATTTCAACTAGAGTAGTTTTATCAAATCAACTGAATGTACGTATATGTTGACTTACAAGTCATCATCGATTTAATTGATCTACACTAGCTGTGCCCAGCGATGGGGATTGGGGCAGAAACAACATGAGTGCCCATCTTTTAATATCTGCCAAAGCTACTTTCTTTTCTTTCTTTCTTTCTTTCTTTCTTTCTTTCTTTCTTTCTTTCTTTCTTTCTTTCTTTCTTTCTTTCTTTTTTTCCTTTTTTTTTTTTGCCAGGGGGGAGGGAATTGATCAAGAGAATGATCAAGTAACATGGCACTGATCCTCTCTTCAGGCACTACAGCACCGATCTTATCCCAGCACCCCACCTCACACATTTCATAGTTCATTTGAAAAGACATCAGAATGTCCCGTCATGGATCTACCATCTCCTATCCATGTTGGTCCATATTCTTTCAACAATCTCATGTGTTCCTTGAAAGGAAAGCCACTTCAAGGCAGACTTAAGTACTTTGTAAGCTTGTTTTATACCTGATACCAGAGTTGGTTCAAGGAGTGGATGGTCAAAGAGTGAAGGGTTTCTCATCTTATTTTGTGCATACTTATGGACAATGTTGCCAGGCTGCAACCTAGAGATTTGTCTTGTGGCAGCTACAAGATCTGCCAGCTATGCCTTTGCACTACTGCATGGGAAGAATTGGAAACATTCATGATTAATACATCATTGGAAAGCAATACCACATTTCCAGTTTGGTTAACTGGTAAGGAGTACTCAAGCAAGGGAAAGAGAGCAGAGAAAGCCCACCCCTTTATCTTTTGTATGGGATCATTCAAGTACTCTGTTCAAAAGGCTCTGGAGTAGCTACAATTTGACTAGAATTAGGGGAGGCTTCTGGACTTCATCAGATAAAGAGGCACTACACAACACCATTAGACAACCATCCTGATCCCTCTGTTGTTGTCGTCATTTTTAAAGAGTACACTAAACAGACAACAAAGACTTACCAGCTCAAAGTAAATTCCACCACTGTTTTCAACAATAACCTAAATCCTACTTTTAGTTCTGTCCAGAAGAAACCCACTGAATTCTTGAGGTTGGCTTATGTGTTGATTCTTCACCCAACAATTTATTCAATAGGTCTACTGTAGTTGAGACTCACCAACAGGATTCCAGTCAATGTCTTGAAGGTGGAATTAACTTTTGGGACATAGTGTAAGAAGCCATGTTACTTTCCCAGACATTGTATGTGGGCGGTATAAAGGAGGGAAAAAAACATGGCTGCCATTGGGAGGTGTGAGCACAACTAAGCTATGCTTCCCTCCATCCCACAGAACCTTCCACCAGTCCTAGGAAGACAGCCTGTTATTGTTGAACAGGGGACCACTAGACCACACCTTTCAAATGTTCTTTTAACCCAAGAACCAGCTCTAAATTTCATTCAGTTTCCACCTACTTCTCCCACATCTCTCATAAGAGGTTTGCCAGAAATCCTGAAATGTGGTAAAATTTTTAATCTCTGATAGATTCTAGATGAAAATGTGAGGAGGTGGTAAAGATTCAACATGAACACATCTGGCATAAAAGTGGCCCACTTCAAGGGTGGTTCTATCATGAATCACAATGAATATTCACTATATCTCAGTACAGCAAACAACATTTAGCCCGCCTTGAGTCAAAAACATGGGGACCTGGCTACCTAGACCATTGTACATCAACAAACGCACTTTGAGATGTACTATACACTACTGTTTATGCCTGCACATTTGGTACTGTCATGTATTTTGAAAACAGCCTTTGTATTCCTATTTCCTAAGGGCAAATATATGTGTATGTCTCTGCTATGGACATGAGTTGAATAACCTACCAATAAAACATATTTTCTTCTGCCTTAAAAAGAAAAATATTGCGTCTGGTACCTCCCCAAATTATTAATCCCAAGATGCAGTAGGAAGGGACCATAACAGTTAAAATAGAGGCAAAATATTAGAATCGTGCAATGTGAACGAGATCCCAAGAATATAGATTTTCCTTCTAGATGGGGAATTATTTCAGCCATAAAGCCCAGAATTTTATTCTGCCTGATCTGATTCTCTTGCCTGCAATGAAGTGGCAGAATGAGGACTGCACAAGTGGGCCCGTAAGAGTTCATTTTTTAGACTGTATTTAGTTATTTACTTATTTTAACGTACTCATCCCCTTTTCCTACTTAAACATTCCTGTCACATGAGGAGGATGTCTTTACTGCAAGCAGAGTGGCAAATGGTTTACCAATCATAACAATCTGGGAAAAATATTCATTGCTTCATGAGCGCTTTATTGAAAGCTTCTCTTCATGGTGATACATTTTCATAATGCTGCAGCTCTCTGCCAAGCATGCCCCTGGCAAGTGCAGCAATCAATACGAAGAAAAGCAGGTGGTTGCAGAACCTTTCAATCGGCAGGGCCAAGCTGCGCACAAACTTTTGATTTGTTCTCCAAGCTGCTGAAACATAGGTAGGATAACATCTACATTACAAACCATTCACATTTGCTGCACCAGTAACTTCAGTGGTGAGGGGGAACAGCAGGAATTAACTGGGGGTTGAATTATGCTACTGCCAAAAGTATCCACTAGCAGGGAATTCAAGTACAGAGGGAAATAGATGACTACTGCTTGAATCTTGGAGGGGAAAAGAGCACCTGCGCAGCACTCATATGCTCCAACATTTCACAGATGAAACTCAAGATGCATGTGCCCCCAAGCAACATCAGAGTGAGATCAGGATGGCAAACATCATTAATGAGGAAGAACTCACAAGCTAGGAGAGGCTGCAGCAGTTTGCTTTTTCCTTAACCTACTGAGAAGGGCAAAATTCTGTCCCCTGCTCTCCTCTCCTCTCCGCTGAGTTGATTGAGTGCAAACTACTTTTGCATTTTGAACTCAGTTTGTAGCAATTGAAGTAATCTGCAGAGAAAGGGGGGAAGTAGTAGTAGGAGAGAGAAACTGGGACATTCTCAAAACAACTACGAGTGGGATGACAGAGGATTAATTGGGACTGTTCTTGCCAAATCAGGACAATTGGAGGGTATGAACGTTCAGTGTTTAATTCGTTGCCTTTATTTGATTGCAGGTCTTTCAAAATTTCATTTTAATATTTCAGCATTTTAGAATTAAAATACCAGAGTAGACCCAAAGAATCAATTCCTGAATAGCAAGTCAACATCTATGTAAGTTCAATTTATGGGTCTACTCTAGTTGGAACTCACGGCTGGGTTAAGTCAATGGCAACAACGGCAGAAGTGGGAGAGCATGCCTGGATGGTGCTATTACAAAAAGAAAATGCCCATGTTTTCATCACAATTATGAATAGGTGGTTGAGTGTGTCTCACAAGCTAAGAAGAAAGCATGGTAGAAATTTGTAGACATTGGCATAGATTTTTAAAGAATATTTTCACTTTTTAAAACAACAAGTGCATCCTTCCTTTTTGACTGACTCCAGGCAGCTTGCAATCAAAACAATTTCACAGTTAAAATAATTGAGACCAATCCCATGAAATTGCAAAACACAGCACAGCAGGTAAAGCCACATAAAAGAAAGCAGTCAAAAGAATTAAATGCTATTAAAAGACAGGGCAAAGAAAATGGCTTTAACTTGGCATCCAGAAAGAAATTAAAACAGGCACCTGGTTGATGTGCCTGGGAAACAAGACCAGAACAAGTTCATGGTATATCCTTGGACAGCTGGACTGCCATACTGGAAACTGGAGAGGGCTCCTGTATCTTTCATTGGATGTGCAGAATAGAGACTCTTAGCTTTTCATGCAACCAGGTAATAAGCAACATTTGCTGAAACTCCCTTTCCTTTGCAACAATTTAAGGTATAGGAACCCTCTCTAGTTTTCAGTCCGACAACTCTAGGCAGTCACTGGCATCTCAGAACTTTGCAAGGGATGGGATTTGCCCTGAGTCCCTCTCTAAAAATTTTCTTTTCCAGCAGTCCAAGCAGCAACTGAGCAGGTGGTCTGAGCCACTGTTTTCCACAGTTCTCCTGATGCCAGATCTCATGGGGGCATCATGGGAAATGCAAGCGCCAGCTTCGAGACCCAGTGCTGCTCCTTGTGCCTGCCACACAATATTCACTTTGCTGGTGCCACCTACTCTGGAGCTCAGAAATAACTAACTGCAAGCAATTAGTTACTTGGCATTAACTTCCTTTTGGGAATAACTAAGTCACAACTTAGTTCTATTACGGCTGAGATCCTACATCACTTCAGCATGACATAAATAATTGCTAGCAGAGTTGCACTGCCCAACTGTCTACTGAATACCAAAGTAGCACAACATATGTGGATCAATGGTCAATGCACTTGGCTGACCATCTATAGTGCAACTGCAACATGAAATACACATTGCATATGTCTGGCTTCCAACAGTCCACTTCCAAAATCTGATTTCTGAGGTGAAATGGCTCTCCACTTTATACTTCACCTCAGGCAGCAACATCATAGCAAGAGCATACCATCCAAAACTTGGGAAAGTTACTTTTTTGGACTACTAATCCCAGAATCCCCTCCCCAGTGCAAGGGCTGGCTGTGGGAGACTGTTGCCCAAAGCCTAAATTAGAAAAAAACAGATTTAATTAGCAAAAACTTTGTGAATCTATATATTGATTCAATGTTTCTGCCCTAATAATGTTTATTATTAATTTGTTTTTTGTTTTTGCCTGAGTCTACTGGGAAGGGTGAGATTCTGCCCCCTCCCCTCCTTTCTTCTCCTCTCCTCTTCTCTCCCTCCTAACTGCAAACTATTTTTGCACTTTGAACTCAGTTTGGAGCAACTGAAGCAAGCTGAGGGCAAAAGGGGGAAATGGGAAGAGGAGAGAAAGGCTGGGACATTTTAAAAGCATCTGAAAAAGTGGGATGATAGAAGATTAATCAGGACCATCCCTGCCAAATCAGGACAGCTGGAGGGTATAGTATAGTATAGTATAGTATAGTATAGTATAGTATAGTATAGTATAGTATATGGATAGTATATGGATAGTATTATTGAATTTATATTACAATTAGTCTAGCCAATGGGGTTGCCAATCTCAGGGCATGGTCCCTCTTCTCCAGTTCTTAGGGCAAGAGGGAAGCATCTCAGAATGAGAGTGCTGTCTTAAAATGTAAGAGTATGTGTACTTTCCTCATTCTTTTTTATTTCAGTGACATCCTCTATACAGCTGTGTTTGATACCAAATGTATCATGCTTAATGACATTACTAAGGATTGCCCTTGGAACATCACCGCTGTGACTACAAGGGGTCAGGTTTTGGCCATGAAATCTTCAGGTGTGGGATAGGCCTGACCTGGCAATGCTCGTGGCCAGTTCTTAGCACTCATGGGCATTGTAGTCCATAGCACTGGGCTTAGGTTCTCCCAATAACTTCACCCTGCTCTGACAGAGTCTGACAGTCCATGACAGCCCGGCCTGTTCCCACAAGCTGATTTAGGGTTTCTGTGCTTCTCTCTGCTGTGTCTTATTTTCCCTCTGTCTCGAGTGGCTTCTTCCCAGGAGTTCCCAGGGCATGCTGCACAGCATCTCTAATCATATCCACTGCATTGTGAGTGCAAACAAGGACACATTCTCTGCAAAGTACGGGGGGACACAGGGTGACAGACCTTAGGGATTATTCAGAGATAGGATGGGTGTCTGGTTCACCCCTTTTGGATCAAGTCCCTCAGTCCGGAATGGAAGGACCACAGCTATGTGCCTCTTTCTGTGTGCTTGTGCATGGGTACGTGAGAAGAATACAACGGTCAAAGGATGAGGGATATCCATCTTTCCCAAAGGGACAACATCTACAGCAAATAAACACCCTGTGATGGATGGAGGAAGGAGACGGATGGCTGTGTTGTAGGGACAGCAGGGTTTGGCACTTTCATTTTCTGAGCCAAGTTTTGTGCCCAAAGAGAGGGGGAGGGGAAGGGCAGATGGGAATCAGAAGACTGGCGCAATGACCTTGCAGTGACAGAATTTTAATGTGAGGTTGGTGCGACGGAAGCAATGCAGCAGCCTGCCAGCCTGCCTTTCTCTCCCTTTGCCTTCCCCCCTTCTACCGCTGTTCCTGTGTACATCAGACAATTACATAACGCTGCTTCTCAGCATTCACTCTTGCCCTTACCTGGATTCAACAAACCGTTCTACCCTGAGATTTATTTACCAGACTGTCAGGTTGGCCCACATTCAGGGCACAAAGCTTCTCTTCTCCCATCTCTAGTAGTGAAGGAGTTTTGCTTTTTTTAAAAGGCAATGGCATTTGGGAGCAAAACACAGCTGTTTAAAGCAGGGCCTTGCAGTGCTGGTGACTACATTTTTACCTTATACAATCAACTCACAGGTGCATACATAGATGCCCAAGAGGCACATATTGATGCCCATTTGATCCCCACTGAAGGCATTTTATCTAGATCAATGCGCACACCTTGATGAGGTGCTACTGACTGTAGGCAAGAAAGTACAGCCAGAAATGGATTGGGGTCCATGTGTATTCCCATATATTTGTAATCTATGTCTTGGTGCATCAGTTTGTGCTTGTTCCTAGAGATCACAGCTCTGGCTAAGTGACACATCTGCTCCAACATTTCACAGATGAAATATGGGACATGTGTGACCACGCAACATCAGTGCAACCTAGATGGCACAAGTTATTGAGAAGGGAAAATGCACAAGCTAAGAGAGAGACTCCTTGCCTGGGCCCACAAGGAAGAGCAAGGTTCTGCTCCCGCCTCTCCCTGCTGCTAAATGAGTACAAACTACGTTTGCACTTTGAACTCAGTTTGCAGCAACTGAGGTAAGGGAGAGAAAAGGAGGATGTGGGAGAAAAAGAGAGAAACTGGGACATTTTAAGAGCAGCTGAAAAAGTGGGATGAGAGGATTAACTGGGACGGTCTCTGCCAAATCAGGACAGTTGGAGGGTATATCTCATTTGGATCACCGTAATACTGTCTACATTGGGCTGTCTTTAGAATCATAAAATTATAGTATCATAGAGTTGGAAGAGACACCCAAGTCCAACCCCATTCTGCCATGCTGGAAAACACAATCAAAGCACACTTGACAGATAACATCCAGCCTCTGTTTAAAAAACTCCAAAGACGGAAACTCCACCACACTCCAAGGCGGTATACTCCACTGTTGAACTGCTCTTACTATCAGGAAGTTCTTCCTAATGCTTAGGTGGAATCTCTTTTCCTGAAGTTTGAAGCCATTGCTCTGTGTCCTAGTCTCTGAAGCAGCAGAAAACGAGCTTACTCCATCTTCCATATGACATCCTTTCAAATATTTAAACATGGCTACCATGTCATCTCTTAACATTGTCTTCTCCAGAATGTTCTCCAGGATGTTTTGAATGATCACCATCGATTATTGGGACACCCTTGGTATAGAAAATATCCAACTTGGAAAAGCCAGCAATCTTTCAGTGGGATCAGTTTGCAAGAAATTTCCCAAAGAATGGGAGGGAGTCCTTGTGGTTAGTTCATGAATGGAGAGTCCTCTGGCTATGCTGGTCAGGGGAATTTTAGTAAAAATAAATAACTTTTTCAAGTTCAAGTCCTGGGACATTTGAAAAGACATGGAAGCACCTACTCACACTAATATACTATCAGTGTGATGATCTCCTAGCCCACAAAACTGAGCATAGTCAAGAAGTGACATGATAGCCATCTTTAAATATCTGAAATGATGTCATGTAGATGACGAAAGAGTGGAGGGCATGCTGATCAAATTTGCAGATGACACCAAATTGGGAGGAGTTGCTAATACCCCAGAGGAAAGGATCAAAGTTCAAAAAGACTTTGACAGATTGGAGAGCTGAGCCAAAGCTAACAAAATGAATTTCAACAGAGAGAAATGTAAGATCCTACACTTAGGCAGAAAAAATGGAATGCGCAAATATAGGATGGGGGACACGTGGCTAAATAGCAGTACGTGTGAAAGGGATCTAGGAGTCTTGGCAGATCACAAGCTGAACATGAGTCAGCAATGTGATGCAGCAGCCAAGAAAGCCTATGTGATTCTTGGTTGCATCAATAGGAGTACGGTGTCTAGATCGAGGGAGGTAATGGTACCACTCTATTCTGCATTGGTTAGGCCTCATTTGGAATACTGTGTCCAGTTCTGGGCACCTCAATTCAAGAAGAATATCGGCAAGCCAGGACGTGTCCAGAGGAGGGCAACCAAAATGGTGAAGAGTCTGGAAGCCATGCCCTATGAAGAACGGCTTAGGGAGCTGGGTATGTTTAGTCTGCAGAAGAGAAGGTTAAGAGGGGACATGATAACCATGTTTAAATATTTGAAGGGATGTCATGTTGAGGAGGGAGCAGACTTGTTCTCTGCCACTCCAGAGACTAGGACAAGAAGCAATGGATTCAAGCTGCAGGAAAGGAGATTCCACTTGAACCTCAGGAAGAACTTCCTGATGGTCAGAGCTGTCCGGTAGTGAAATATGATGCCTCGGAGTGTGGTGGAGTCTCCTTCTTTGGAGGTTTTTAAGGAGAGTCTGGATGGCCATCTCTTGGGAACGCTTTGATGGGTGTTCTTGCATGGCAGGGGGTTGGACTGGATGGCCCCTGTGGTCTCTTCCAACTCTATGATTCTATGGACTAAGCTTGTTTTCTGTTGCTCAAGAGACTAGGAAATGAACCAGTAGGTTAAATTTACAGTAGAAGAAAAGAGATCCCACCTTAAATGTGAGAAAGAACTTCATTACCGTATGAAGAATTCAGCAGAGGAATAGGTGGCTTTGAAGCAGGGTGGACTTGGATGGGCATCCTTCAGGAGTGCTGTACTTGTGTATTTCTGCATGCCAAGGGGTTGGGCAAGATGTCTCTTGTGGCTCTTTCCAGCCCTAAGATTCTACATGACTGTGCCTGATGGCCTTTCAGGGCAACCCCAAGCCAACGTATTCTACTGTGTCTAGGCAGGAAGTGCAAACAACAAAACGCATGATGTACAACATTATGTTTGGTGGGCTATGTCCAGCTGGTGGAGTGTGGGAAGCCATGCAGCAAATGACTTTCTTATGGGTCTGCAGCCCAATCCATGTAGCTGAAATGATAGCACTATGATTCCACTTTAACTGCTGTGACTTC
This sequence comes from Cyclura pinguis, assembly GCA_030412105.1. Lineage (NCBI taxonomy): Eukaryota > Metazoa > Chordata > Lepidosauria > Squamata > Iguanidae > Cyclura > Cyclura pinguis. The sequence continues at coordinate 275,873,634 of CM059601.1, read as the reverse complement.
ACCCTTTGGAACCCTTGGGCTTGTAGTTTGGTAAGGCACTAGAGAGCCAGCACGTAGTGGTTTGAATGTTGGACTACAACTGTGATTGCCAGTTTTGAACCCCTGCTTTGCCATGGAAACCTCCTGGGTGACCTTCGGCAAGTCACACTCTTTCAGCCTCAGAGGACGGCAAAGGCAAAACCCCTTCTGATAAAATCTGGCCAAGACAATCTTGTGATTGGGTTTGCTTTAAGTTCTCCATGAGCTGGTAACGCCTTGAAGGCATAAAACCACAACAAGGCACTAGAGCTCTCTGGCTGGGACTTCTCAACTGCAAATCCCATTAAGTGTTACCGTGGCAGCTAAATGTGGAATCAGTGCTATAATTCGGTAGTGTGAAGGGCCTCTGGGTTCAAATCACATTCTCTTTTTCTCTTCTGTTTCTTATGGAAATAGGTTGGCTAAACCAAGAGGCATCTCTTCCTTCCATCCTTTTCATTCTCCGCAGATCTGTAAATGTTTAATATCCTCTTGTACCTGTCTGACTCGTGGATTCTTCCGCCTCTCCCTCCGTCATTTGATGAATGTCTTATGACACCATTTACCTACAACTCCACGACTTCTCTCCCCTACAGGAATAATACAAGCCACCAAGCAAAAGGTATGGGTTTAAGGCTAGAGGTAGGAAGGGCCGATCCCACACCACCACCTTTTTAACAGCAGGAGTACAAGCATGCTATTACAATTTATTTTCCTTATTGGCAAGCGCTACAAAGCTATGACTGGTTTCGTGCACAGCATTCTCTGCCGAACAGGTTGTGGAAACCTGCCATTTATGAATCCAGCATCCGCCCCCCGCCCCTATGTGTATGTGTGTGTGTGAGAGAGAAAGAGAATCTGAATATTCCATTTCTAAAATAATCTCTTTCTGACATGAAATCAGGCCAGGGGATGATATTTATATAGCAAATCATGGCTTCAAGGCTTCTAGGGGTGCTGTTTGCTATTTTTTATTCGTATTTTTTTTTTCGCATAGCGAAGGTTGAAGGTTGCATCAATAGGAATATGGTGTCTAAATCAAGGGAGGTAATGGTACCACTTCATTCTGCTTTGGTTGGACTTCATTTGGAATACTGTGTCCAGTTCTGGGCATCTCAGTTCAAGAAGGATATTGACAAGCTGAAGCGTGTCCAGAGGAAGGCGACCAAAATGATGAAGGGTCTGGAATCCATGACCTATGAGGAGCGGCTGAGGGAGCTGGGGATGTTTAGTCTGCAGAAGAGAAGGTCAAGAGGGGACATGATAGCCATGTTTAAATATTTGAAGAAATGTCATGTTGAGGAGAGAGCGGGCTTGTTTTCTGCTGCTCCAGAGACTAGGACAAGGAGCAATGGATTCAAACTGCAGGAAAGAAGATTCCACTTGAACCTCAGGAAGAACTTCCTGACAGTCAGAGCTGTCTGGCAGTGGAATATGCTGCCTCAGAATGTGGTGGAGTCTCCTTCTTTGGAAGTTTGTAAGCAGAGGCTGGATGGCCATCTGTTGGGAATGGTTTGATGTGTGCTCCTGCATAGCAGGGAACTGAACTGGATGGCCCCTGTGGTCTGTTCCAACTCTATGATTCTAAGAGACAGGTACAGCTGGCTAAGGCCCATGGTGTGGCAAAATGGTTGCCAGTCTCTCATAAGTTGTCCACCCCCGAAATAAATTATGAATGCAATTGATATTTCTTGTTAGAATCCTAGTTGAGTTTTAGGGATCCCCTCAGTTGGATCAAGGCCATGCCTTGGGGCCACCTTCTGTACTAATTGAGAGACATGGAGGCAAACCCAAAGCACATGAGCTGTAGGCACCTTCGATTTCTCTCTTGCTGTAGCCTCCCCAAAGTCTTGCATACCTGACACTGTTGGCAACGACTGCTGCCTGGAGGATTTCTTTTTTATTATTGTTAAAGGGCTATAGATGAGATGCTTCTATATATGTAGACCAAGTGCAGAAATGGGTCCCTTCAGAACATTGCTTTGTACTCTCCCATGGAGAAACTGGAAACCAGTGCATGGTGTCCCTTATACTTTGGCAAGGAAGTGCAGGAAATAACCTGTGGGCATAATCAGGAATAAGCACGCCAGGACACTGGGACTGATAGGGATGAGACAGCAGTATGCAATAGGATGGAAGCATGCAATACGTTTTGTCTGCATCCAAGAGGAGTTAAAAAAAAAAGGGATGAAAAGATTTTTTTTTTGTTAGGCTGAATATTCTCAACAAAAGTAGCATTTTCACATCTCTGTAGAAGTAGTGCTAGCAAATGCACAACTAGGCTGAAACATCTGCATGTTTGCAAGGTTGACAGGGTATTTCTGAGAACTAACGTGTGCATAAAACAAATGTGCATATTTTAAGATAAGAAAAGTTAAAATGTGCATAATTGAAAAGAGATGCACAGAAAATATACTTTAGTCAATTGGGAGAATTGACTAAAGGGAGGCAGATAGGCATCCATATTTTAAAAAACGTGGTTAAAAATTGTGAATTTTCATGCCGGTAAAAAATGTTGCATGCTGATAAGAAACAAAAATAAGGAGAAAAAAAACACAGGTGGGATCTGGAAAAAATGAATGTAGTTGAGAGTGGGAGAGTTTCATTTCCCTAGGTTATCCTGATCCTCCATTTGGTAAGAAAAGAGGAGCTCATTTGGCAGGTTTTATCAAAACAGCTCAGGGGAGAAAACTGTATGGAGCATCCAAACTAATAGACTATAACTCCCAGCATTCCACACCATTGGCAATACTGGGTAGAGCTGCTGGGCACTGTAGTCCAACACCATCTGAAGGGTGTACAATTCACCCACACCTATACTTGGAGAAACCTGTTGCAGCCTTAAAACCCTTTGTGTTGTACTAACAGATATGCAGCTCTGGCTCATGGAAATGTCTTCCATCTTTATGCTGGATATGGTCAGAGATAATGAAGTGGCAAGGAGGAGGCAGTACAAACTTCCAGAGCCTAGCAATCTGGAAAGGGGTCTGTAAACTATGGCGCATACATTTTTGCCTTTCTCAGTATTATCATGATGTGTTGACTGTTTTTAAGATCCACTGTGGTTTTTAAAGGAAATAATACAGATGTAGTGAATTTTGTATTACAAATTACTAAAGCCTTTTAGCCATTGCTGCAAACATAGCAGGAGTGAGGCCTGAATGAGGGAAAAGAGGCTGTGGTTGAACAAGGGGACAAAGTACTGCCAAGAAGTGGGAGGAAGGGAACAAGAAGTGCAGGTGGGCAGTGTCAAAAGAAGCCACAAGTAAGATGCAAGACTGAATGGCAGTGGGGGCAGCTAGAAATGGAGACCTGGAGGCGATCAGTCATCTATGGTCTCAAGAGCCTAGAAGAGGAACACCACATCCACCAGTAGTACCCTCACCTCCACGGAGTGAGCAAGCAGCTCTCCTATTTCTTCAGCTCCTCTGCCTCTGAGAAAACCTTCTGAATATCTGGTTGGCCCTGAGTGGCCATTGAGGGGCATATGATGCTGAATGGGGACAGCCTCAGGGTGTGGGTCAAAGAGTGAAGTTGGGCAGGCAACTGGGGAAGGAGGGTGATGGTTGTGACAATGACTGTGTGTTCCCTCTTCCCCCTGAAGACCCAAGGGGGAAAGCTTCTAGGTCCCTGAACCCACTCTTGGTGGCCCTGGGTGCAGGTGGGTACACTCCATGCCATCATGCATGTGCCAGATGCATGTGCCAGAAAGAATCCTTAGAGGACCATGCAGAATCCTTCCCCTCTGAAGTGTTATTTCCACAACAATTCTGTACCAAAGCCTATGTATTTCAAAGCTGCTTTATTTGGCGGCCAGGACAGGGCAGAATTTGACTTCCAATGTATTTTTGTCCTCAGCTTGAACAATATAGCGCTTATTCAACTGGTGCCATTTTCTGGGATCTGAAGCCTTTAGGTGGAGAAAGTTCAACGGTTCCATGGATTGATCTCAGAACCAGCAACTAAGCACATCTGCCTATAATTGCTTTCTGCTAATGACAGCTCCTAAGATATTTGGGCTTTTTTTTGCATACCCAGCTAGAGTATATTTCCTGTTTTTTCTCTCCTTCCTAGAGTTTTAAATAATTATAAATTACTCAAGAAAATATGCTTGTCTTTGGTATGAGCCATCAAGCTAATTGTGAAGTCTTTCTTTTTTTGGAAAAAAATTGCACTTGGTTCTTCCAAACAGTGCCTGTAAAGGCCTGGAGATTTTCAGCTGAAGGATTCCTTATTGTATTCAAACCTTGTCCCATAAGGGTTGCTGCTGTTGCTCAGTTTGTGAAGTGCTTTCGAGATTCCACTGGGTCCACAGCAAAAAACGCCGACAGTCTTCCTGCAGAAAGCAAACACAGGTTCACCAAACTCATCTACCCTGGCCCAAGACATTTTGCTGACCACATCACACTCCTCATACCTTCAATGCCCTTCTACACTTAAGAGTTTTGAAATTTTGATGCCCCATTCAGATACACTCATTGTTGCCTTGAGGAAGGAAAAGAGTAGCAGGGTTTTTGAAATTCCTGTCAGAATTTCCACCTCCCAAAACCACTTCCTAAATTCAGAAATTTGCAAGGGTTGCAGTAGACTTTGGAGAAATAAAATGCACATAATGTCACAGATACATTTCAAAAATGTGACTGGCTGGAATACAAACTGTGGAAAAATATGCACAACCTGGTTTTAGTCAATTGTGGGAAACACAAGCAAAAGGGAGGTTGTGAAAAAAATTCACACATAACAGAAAATGCAAACAGATTTACACATGGGAAGAAGAAAAAAAAAAGTATTGCTACCAAAGGATGGAATTGCAGCTAAGATTCAGAGAGACACAACAAAATTGAGAATGAGGGTATTTTCCACAGTTATATTCTGTCTTCCTCTCTCCATCAACCTATGTCATGGTGCTGCCTGAAGCACACTGCTTAAACATGATACTCATGGTCAAAAAGGAAACAGGCTAATGGACAACTAATTGAAAAAACACTTCTGTATATGGTCTACACAGTGATTATTTGCTTTCACGTCAAATAATCTCAACAATATGAAGTATATACATTTGCTAAAAACTAAAACAGCAAATGTCAGACTATAGGAAGAGCCTTGCTGGACTAGACTAAAGGAAATGGCCATGTAGACCAACATTCTGTTCCCACAATGGCCAGTCATATAGCCATGGGAAACCTACACAGAGGACATGGTCAGAATCCTATTGGTGATGTATACTGATGTAATGTGGGGTTACACCAGCATATATCATTTGGGAGACACTGTGGAAGAAGGTACTTAACACCTCTTCACTCTATGACCCCACCACAAGGTACCTTCCAGGCGTGATACCATGCCCCACAAGGAAGGGAGCACCCAAAATGTAGGAAGGAAGAACAGAGTAGAACATGGCCCTCCCAGATCTCCAATGGACAACCCTGGGAGAGCTATAGAAGAGGGCACTACCATGCTCCAGCCTCTCAGTGGCCACTGATGTACGCTGTGACCTTTGACAGCTGCTTCTGGTTTGTCGGGAAAAGGTTAACTATGTAGAACACTATGCTCTGCCAATGCAATGTCGGAATGCTCTCTACTGAGTGCGACTGTTATTCAGGGACTGGTATTTGGAGCCCAGCTTCTGATCCTGAAGCTATCATGACTAACAGCCACTGATAAGCCTTATCCTCTGTTAATTTAACCCCCATTTGAAGCTGCCTAAGTTGGCAGTCTCCTGTGGTTGCAAATTCTGCAATTTGACTGTGCATGACAGACTTCCTTTGGTCTGTCCTGAAACTTGCACCATCCAGCATAACTGGATGACTACAGGTTTTCAGTGGGGAGGGGTTGTCCCTTACTCCTTTCACCACACCAGGCATAATTTTATACTCCTCTATCAGTTTTATAGAACTTAGCAATTCCTCTAAACCTCTGAACTAGGGGAGAGCAAAATATGATCTGTAGGCCATATCTGAGAGCCAGCATAGCATAGGGGTTTGAGCATTGGACTATGAGCCTGGAAACCAGGGTTCCATTCCCTGGTCAGCCATGGAAACCCACTGGGTAAACTTGGGGATGTCATATACTTCCAGCCCCAGAAAACCCTGCAATAGATTCACCTTAGGGTTGCCATAAGCTGGAGATGGCTTGAAGGCACACAACAACAACAACAAGGCCATACTTTGCTAGCAGGGGCAATTTTTTTTAGCTCTGGACTCATCCACGGGTCAAGAAAATGAAAAAAAAAGTCCAATACTTTTTGAACAATTATTTTTGCCCCCAAACACCTCCAAATGCCTCCTAGATGGTGTGTGGGGCAAACCATGTATTCACTCCCACTTGGGCCATCTTAGGCTCAGGAGAGACCTTTTAAAAAGACCTTTCAGTCATGTTCAGTTGCTAAAAAAGAAAGGTCTCTTCAGGGATCCCAAAAACATAGTGAAAATGTCCCCCATGTGTCTCCTAGAGGTTGTTGGGGTGCATTTTGTGACACAATATTTTTTTATTCTTTCAGCAGGGGTGTGCAGGTCTCCAAGATTCCCCAAGGGGCAGTGCTACACCTTAGCCTCCCGACGGTTGCCCCACACGTTGTAACCTTCCCTCACAGGAGAACTGCTTCTGACCCATTGTCAATTTTGTTGCCCTTTCCTGACCCTTTCTCATCTCTACAACATCCTTTTTCAAAAATGTGGTAACCAGAAGGAGGCACACAATCCCAAGTATGGTTGGGTCACAGATGGAGGCATTACAATACTGGCAGTTTTATTTTTAAATCCCTTTCTTCTTTCTTATCTTCAACCCCTCTCCATTTCTGAGCATGCCACACAGCTGGCAGAGACTGGGTCAATGTTGTTCTCAAACCAGCTACCCTAGCCTTTCTTGGTAGACCACGAAAATCTCTTTCCTGGTCAGTTGCCACCAGCAGAAGCCCTGTAATTTTTCAAAGTGAAGAGCCAGATGGTTTCACTCTTCACAACACTTGGCCACAGAAACCCGTCTTAGGCTGATGGCGTAATACATGGCTTAGTTGGCATGTGTCCACCTTCATAAGCATGTAAGCTTCCAGCATCCCTTTGGGTGGCTGTAATTAGTTTAATTGGTCTAGTGCCTAAAGAAGTGGATTCAGGATTGACAGGGCCCACCACTGGTCTGACACTCATAATCTCCTGTGGGAAAGTCACAATTAACAATCCTTTCAAAGCTGCCAGGCCCACTTCATGTCGGATGGTGGTGATGCCAGATGTTCGCATCACTTTCCAATCATTATTGTCATTTTTTTTTAAAAAAAGGTCTTACAAAAAAAAAATGCCACAACCTGTTTTGTGAATCAGTTCTACCCACTGGTGCTCACTGACGAATAAGCTGTTGCATTTTTATTATGTTTCTCCTATTTTAATTGCTGCTATTTCTGCCGAAATTTTCACTAAATAAATCTTTTGGGAAAAAAATCAAAAGTTTTGATCTGCCTATAGAATGGCCAGAATGTTAAGCCAGAAACATGGAGGACTTCAGCAAAAGATAGTGGCCAAGATTCTAGATTGGCTACTAAGTGCAGTATATTTAATTAAGTAGCTAATCTAAAAGCTCAGCCACTATCTTTTTCTAATGTCTCCAATATTTCTGGCTTCTATTCCGCAACTACTTACAGCTCTGCAGAATTCTGAAGTGACAGGTCACCTGCCTTGCCCCAAATCCTAACCTAAGTGGCTTTTCACACCACAGACAAAACAGCAACATTCTTCAGCCGCAGAGGTTATCTCAAATCAGAGCTAGATAGACTCTGGGAGCGGCAGGAAGGTACTGGGTAGGGGAGCTACAATACCACCCATGCTTCCATGCCCCATTTAAAATAACAGGGCAGCAAAGGTCACTGACTGAACACCTAGAACTTTGCCCCTATATAGTATGGGGCACAGTTATGTAACAGTTGTTACATAACAGATGATTGTTACCTATCATCTCCATTCAAATCCATTGCACATCCCTCTAATACCATGCACGCACCAAACCTATCCATTTTTCTAAGTGCACAGACAGCATAATGCACAAATGCGCTGGAGAGCTCTTGTAATGATTGGAGTGCTAGTCCAAGACTGGGAAGACACAGGTTCAAATCCTGTTGCATCCATGGAACTCCTGTGTGACCTTAGACCTCTCATTCTCTCTGACTGACCTCCTTTACACGGTTGTTATATGGATGAATTGGAGAGTATGGTAATCAAACCACACATGTTGATAGACTTCGTTGGAAGAGAAGTTGAATATGATTAATTATTATTGATGTTATTCACACTATTATTAAATCAACTTATATACAGCTTGTTATATCAAGTGACATATCACAAAAAAACAACAGGGGGGCTTGCTTCGAGAGTTTGTGGACTGCGTCATAGCTGTCCTTTACCAACTACATATCCTTTCTCTTTCAATACTGACCCTATGATCCCAACTAGGCCTTTGCCCAGAAGGACATGAGAGGTTCTCCCTCTATTCCAACTGCCACTGCCCTGGCCTAAGAGGGAGAGAAGAAGAGGCAGTATCTCTGAACTTAATCCCCTCCCACACTGCCATCCCCATTTCCTTTAGTGTCATGTTTAATTAGACTGTAAGACTGAAGGCAGGGAACTTACAATTTGTAAGCCACTCTTGAGTTGTCTTTGTGGTTGAATGGCAGGGTATAAATACTACAGACAAACAAACAGACTGCCTTCTACTAAGAGTATGTGTACACTACACCTTTGGTACACTTGTAAGTCCCATGGCTCTGTCCTGTGGAATCCTGGGATTTGTCATTCGGTGATGTACTTAGAAATCTGTGCTGGGTTGCTTTAGTGAACTCTTCTGAAGTACAGCACTAAAGCTCTCTCAGCAGTCCCTCACCAAACTGCAAATCTCAGGATTTCAGGGGATGGAGCCATGACAGTGAAAGTGGTATCAATTTGCTAGAGTTGTGTAGTAGAAATACACTCTGAGCTGGGCCACTGAGCTACCTGGTCCAAGTTTGTCTCCTCTGTCTGCTAGTGGATCTTTGGGAACTCAGTGCAAAGATTTCTCTAACCAAGCAAGGGAGTATCCTTTTAACTGTAAAGACAGGGACTGTATTTGTGCTGCAGGTCCCACTCCTGAGTTTGACTTCTGCTAGAGAAATATCCCTATGCATCTCCTAATGTGACCGGAGGGGAAGAACCTTCCGTTTCTCCTACTTGGTTCCTTCATCCATCCCCAGCTTTGTGAGCTGCTCAGGCCTGTCAGGTGATCGGGGGCTCCAGAAATGGCACACAAGAAGCAGGGAAGTGGGAAGTGGACAACAGTGGTAGGGAGGAGGTTGGAAGAAGTCCTGGCTGCCTTTCCTCCTGCTGCATCAACTCCCCAAACCTTGGGAAATGCACTTCAAGAATTTAACTTTTCCAAGTTCTTAGTTCTCCTGCTTTTTTCCCTCTCAAGTCTTTCACCAAATTCAAATCTGGGAAACACTGTTCCCTTTGCTTCAGAGTTCCAGCATTCTCACAGAATCTATCAAAGACTTTGAAATGGGATGGGGAACCCAAATCTCACATGATTGGCATAGGCTGCCTTTTCACCAGTAGATGGCAGCCTTTTGCTCAGCATAGTTAAAAGGGAAAGAAGCTAAAATGGTTGAAACAGGCAGTGGGAAAGTGGGTGCCACATTAAGTATACTTTGCTTCTGAAGAAGTCACAAGATTTGTGATCAACAGGTTCATACAGCTCTTCTTGTTGACATCTGACCTTACTGAGTGGCCACTGGCTTTCCCTCAGCTGCAAGGAAGGAAAAAGATCTTCCCCTCCTCTTCCCTGTGACAGGTCAACATACAGGTTCCATATTAACAGTTACATTTAGAGCTTGTATTTTGCAGTGATTTGGATATGTGGTGTCCAACTGGCTCAAAAGTGTGAAGTCCAACTAGTTCAACACTTAAAACACCAAATCCCACTGGCTCAAAGTTGTTGACGTCAAAATGAGAAGCTATGTGAAACTGGAGTTGACAGACCAGCCCATTCCTGTTCAAGCAACCTGGCTGCACAGCGAGGTATTTACTCTTTTGTCAGACAGCCTGATTTTTCAGTCCACAATAAGAAATCAGTTCACTTGTCATAAATGTTTGTTTATTTATTTATACGGGTGATTGTTCAGTGGTACACCTCATGCTGCATACAGAAATGGGACCTTTCTGCCCCACACTGTTCTAGTGCTATTATTCCACTTTCAAAATCCTGCAGAATTCTGGGATTAATAGTTTACTCAAGCCAGAGAGCTCTTTCGCTGAGAATTCTAAATGACCCTCCCTAAACTGCAATTCTCAGGTTTCCACAGAATGTTGAAAGCGGAATAATAGCACTAGAACAGTGTACTGGAAAGGCCCGCGGTCAGTCACTATAATCTCCTGCTGAACAGGTCAGGGAGCAGGTGGGAAATGATGTTTGAGATCTGCTACTGATTGGAGTGGGCAATACTGGGCTAGCGGAACAAGCTGTTTTTATGAACCGGTGTCCTATCTTTCCAATCTGATTGCAAAATGAAAGGGTTGCCATGGGAAAGTCATGGCAGACGCATAGACGTTCAAGAGACCCACTTGCCTGAACCTTAAACCAAGCAAAATGCCTGGTCTCTCCCTTTCTGCATGGCTCCTAACCCTTGGAAGGCCTATAGAGATTATGGACTACAGCCTGTTGGAAGCAAATGAGAGGTATTTTGCTGAGGGCAGAGCTTTGGACTACAAATCTGCTTTCTAACCTGTGGACATGCTGACTGGAGTTTTTTGGCAGCTGTAGTCCAAAAAGCAACCTGTTTCAGGCTCAGCTTAGTGATGGACAAACCTCTACAGCTGAAAGGGAGTATGGCAGATTTCCTTTGGCCCAGAAACAAAGTGAGGGTACCACATTGCAACCTCTCCAGGTCAACTATAACCACTGTACTGTACATTGAGGTAGTGTTACTGTAGTTTCTAGTCCGGACTTGTGGTATATTAGATATCATTTGGTATCAAGAATTTGGCCTTCACTACTCATTCCTCTCCATGTGCTTGCGAGGCCCCCGGACAAGCACGCACACGGGCATGGCCGAAAATAGCTGAACTATTCAAAACAAATCCAGGCAGGCCAGTAATTGCCAGACTGCAGCTTCAAGAGACCTCCAGGCAAGTACCCTCTTAAGATCACGTTATGTATGCACGCTGCTTACAAAAGATCCCCTGCCCCGAGAAGGCAGCTTAACGAGCCAAATATCGAACTGTCAAGCACTCCGCATTTGCATACTGTCTACGCTATTGACAACGCTGTCATAATTCAATCATCTAAAGTACTGACCTTTCGGAGGTTTTGTCTCCAGCCCGAAACCCACTGTTTTCCCCGGGAACGGACTAGCCTACAGCACATTTTCCCCTATAAGACCCCCTGATTTTGAGCATCTCTTCGGATCGCTCTGACTTCCATCCCACCTTGCTGTCGCTCCGTTCGATGAGCCTTCCCCTCAGCTCCCACGTGCTGAGAATCTCCCATACAATGGACTTTTCTTCTGATAATCCGGGCTTCAGGATCAGGTGTAGTATTTCCCCTGAAAAATCCCTCTTAAAATCCTCTATCCAACTCCTACCTTTCTTTCATTAGGTCTGTGTGAGTGGTTGCATACATACGTATTGACTGTGTTTCAAAATAAAGGAAAACAATTATTATTTACTTCTGTTTGATTATTGACTCGGCCTGATCCCATAAACACTGGGTTCAAGATCTCCCTAGGTTGCCCTGCCTCTTGCATTGCTTAGCTTGTACTCTTGCTAATTCCCATTCCCCAGTATTTTGAGCACATTGAGGTGTCCCTCACGGGACCCCAGAAATCAGGGTAACAGTAGGTACTTAATAAGGAGCTGGTTTGGGCCCTTGGTAATTGTGCCCATTCACTGTGTGCAGTTTTTCCCATGCTGATTATTCCCTTATGTGGTAGATCATGATTCCCACAATCCCCAGCCCACACGGGGTAAATTGTAATGGCAGGTATACTCTGACAGAACCAGAGGCAGTCAGCTTGGAGAGGCTTACTTTGAGTAGCTTCACACAGTCTCTCTCTCTTGTCTCTCTCTCTCTCTCTCTCTCACACACACACACACAAACACATGCAAAATACACAAATTCCAGATTAGGTCCGGGAGA